>CM055121.1:10000000-11200000 GCA_029206835.1 Rana muscosa | reverse complement strand
TCTTGTGAGAGCAAAAGGCGGAGCTGCAGCTGGCGATGACTGTGAAGGACTGTAGCTGCCCATCAGCCAGGTACGTGGAACGGGTATATTTTTTGCAGGGATCATCATCCAGGCAGCAGTGGAGGGGGCACAGAGAAGGGACAAGGGGGAAGCAGGAGGGTGACGGTAACATGTGAGTTGGGGGGGGCGGGAGGAGCGTTTCTGCCGCTACAAAGGCTAACAGAAGTAGTGACAGCGGCATCACTACTGCTGTCAGCTTAGCGCTGAACGAGAAAAGTCAAAAGGAGAGAGCAGAAGAGATCGTGGAGGAGGTGCAGGATGTGCTCACATTCCTCTCCAGCTTCACACTGTCACTGTAGCACATACTAGCCCTCCTGCATTGGCACTGTCACATCGGAACTTTACAGGTTGCTTACCCATCCCCCATCTCCTCCCAGCAATGGAAAGGTAAGCAAACTCTGTAAAGTGCCGATCTGACAGCCAGTAGTGTATTGTATCCCATAGTCACGATCCTACCCTTTCAGTAGCGGCATCTCTTTCCCCAGCTGCCCATAGAAAGAGTTAAAAACCGGTGTAGCATGCAGATCACTACCCCGTGTAAGTTGCTACCCCCGGAAGCTACTGCGCATGTGCCGCTTTGAGACATGAGAAGCAGAGTGCAGAGCTGCTCTCGATGTCTACGGCTCACTCGGATTAACCCCTCACTGGAAGACATGAACTCCATCTAGATGGCAACAGCTGCCCGCGGGACATGGCGAGGGTTCACGGCGGACACACAGGTTAGTTGTGAGGAAGGCACAGGGGCCACACTTTATCACACACAGGCTGGATTTGTTTGCCACAGGGGCCACACTCTATCACACACACAGGCTGGATGTTTGCCACAGGGGCCACACTGTATCACATACACACAGGCTGGATTGGTTTGGCACAGGGGCCACACTGTATCACATATATACCATGAATATCACTATCCCCTCAGGATAACAGTGGACACATAGGCTTCTTGTGCGGAGGGGACAGGTGTACCATGAATATCACTATCCCCTCAGGATAACAGCGGACACATAGGCTTCTTGTGAGGAGGGGACAGGTGTACCATGAATATCACTATCCCCTCAGGGTAACAGCGGACACATAGGATTCTTGTGAGGAGGGGACAGGTGTACCATGAATATCACTATCCCCTCAGGGTAACAGCGGACACATAGGCTTCTTGTGAGGAGGGGACAGGTGTACCATGAATATCACTATCCCCTCAGGATAACAGCGGACACATAGGCTTCTTGTGCGGAGGGGACAGGTGTACCATGAATATCACTATCCCCTCAGGATAACAGCGGACACATAGGATTCTTGTGAGGAGGGGACAGCTCTACCATGAATATCACTATCCCCTGTGGCTCACGGCGGACACATAGGCTTCTTGTGAGGAGGGGACAGGTCTACCATGAATATCAGAGGGTGTGTGTTCCCGGCTTTCCCTATGACGTGGGCGCGGGTGACTTCCAGATTTCGATAAGCCCCCCGCCCGCAGACCCCAACAACTACCTGGCAAGGTTTGTGAGGATGAGGCGCTCCTCCCCAGCAACATGGGGACAGGGTGCTTTGTGGGGCACAGACCCCCAAAACATCATCCCCATGCTTATGGCATGTGACCTGGTACGGTTCAGGAGGGGTGGGTTGGTCTCGCATCCCCCCCCTCTTTTCCTGCGGCATGCCAGGTTGCGTGCTCGGATAAGGCTCTTATGTTATTTTGGGGGGGGGGGAACCCCACGCCTTTTTTTTTTTTATTACGGGTGTTTCCCCTTAATATCTATACCAGACCTGAAGGCCTTGTAATATTTTTTTGTGGGGACGCTCACTTATTATTTTTGTAGCATGCATATCACTACCCCGTCTAAGACGCTACCCCCCCCCCGACACTACTGCTCATGCGCCGGTTTGAGAAAATAAACCGACTGCAGAGCAGCTCTCGAAGTCTACAGCTGACTCGTATTAACCCCTCACACGCCTATCTATCGGCTACACACAACGTACTAGAAATAACCCCTTACATGACAGAGCGTGCCCACAGGATCGTGCTTTACAGGACAAAGTGGGTTAGAGGATACCGATCTTCATGCTACAATCCTGTGTGCAGATCTGTATCCCATGAAAGATTGTATCCCCTCACGCTCCTATCAGCATGTGTGCCCCGTTACTGTCCTCCTGTGTGCATATAGAACTTTCACTTTATTTGCTATTCGCACCATCTTTCATGGTATACCAATCTGCACGCAGGATCAATTAATCACTTGAATGATGATTGTTTAGTGCTTATCTCTGGGGATTTCACTTGGGTTTAGGATTCTATTGGTGGTCAGTGGGGCGTGTGTTAGTTGGTTGGCGTGTTAGATTTGATGGGTGGTCTGTCAGTGGCCATTACTGGTGTGGTGGATGTTTTTTTGTGGGAGTGGGGCAGTAGTTGGTGGGGTCAGGATTTGTGGGGGGGTTAATGGCGGAGCGTTAGGGGGCTGGTAGTGGGAGTGTGGCAATAGTTGGCTGGGGTGGTGTCTGTGGGGAGTGGTGGAGCGGTAGTTGTGGAGTAATGGAACAGTAGTCCGGGGGGGGGGAGGGTCAGCCTGGAGGATGTCATGGCGTGTGTAGTTGTAGTGGTCCTATTTTATCAGACTGCATTATGAGTGGATATAGATGGGATAGAGAATTTCATGGTCTGTATGGGTCATTCTGTGTTGTCATTACTTGTGGGTGACGTGTATTCGTGTTAGGGTCTCACTCTGGTGTTTCTTTTGGATGGTTGTCAGTCAGAGCTGTCAGTTATTTTTTTAGGGGGATGTCAGGCTGGCTGTGGTGTAGGTCTTCCAGTCTTGGGTATCAACAGGGGTTTAAGTCTGGGGTGTCTGTATTTGTTAGTGGGTGTTGTCAGTCTGGGAAGTGGTGACCTATCTATAAACTGCGTAGCCAGACACCAGGAATTAATAATTTTTATTGTTTTGGTGCAAGTATGTTTCCTCACTCACTTAGTGTATTTATTATATTTAAATTAAAAAATGTATAAGTGCGCATCTCTGTGTTTCCGATGATATTCTTTTCATTATGTTGTACAGAACACACCCTTCTTTAGCGTTCATCAATGCACCCTTCTGTTTTATTGTTCTGCAATGTCATTTATCGTTTGGGGTGCCATTTATATCATTGAGGCTAAACAAGAGTAAGTATTTTATGACATATTTATCAATTTTATGCAGTTTCTTACTCTAATTTTTATTATTCAGGTTCCCCATTTGTTTTGGCTGTCACCAGGCAGATCTGCAATTTTGACATCCAACACATGACTACCAGTTCTTTATCCAGTTCAACTTAAAAAATTTCCACCTTTTGTATCAGCTGTCATAAGATGGATTATCGATCAAGCTGACCTGGCCCACCCTTCCTTTTCATGGGCATAACCATTCTTTGTTATTGATGCCCACCTTTTTTGTTACACCTTTTGATAAAATACTTCATTGGACTATTATTATATACATGTAGTATGAGTCTTGCTAGCGTTTGTGTCGGATATTTATGTACTTTTATTTTTGTTTTCATGTCCCGTTCATTAAATCTAATAGATTGTTCTGAAGAATTTGACAATTATATATTTTTTGCAATAAAATGGCAATGTTATTTTTCTTTCTGATACTGTAGTAATGTTTCTTATTTACTTAATTTTTCTCTTTATTTTAATATTTTTTTATCTCATGATCATGGTAATGTTTGCTATTCAGCACAGTGCTACTTTAAATGCCAACCGATTGGTCATGTAATGGGATACAGATTTCACAGCCTGCATTTTTAGCATCGGTTTAGTTATAATGAGAGGTACACATAATATCACAGCCTGTATTAGTAACAGAGTGTGTAAAAATTCATGTCGAAAACCATAATGATGCCTGTGACAAATCAAGCATCACCCTACAGAAATGTGTGGGGCCCCTTGGGTCTTCTATACATTACTGTGAACAGTGGTTCAGTTAGTACAAGGCCCTAGACTTTGGCCTGTCACGTTATCATTGGTGCAGTAACACGACCAAACTTTTTTGTGTGGGGCTCCAGCTCAGGCCCAGAATAAATCGGGGTCCTCTAGTATCTATCCCTGTGACAAGTTCGGTGCCTTCAACTCATGTTGGTTTGTGTATTACAGGATACTGACCTTCAGTCAGTTTGCCATGTTATGTCTAGTTAGAAGCAGGCACAGTTGGAGTACCAGAGGTTTGGCCTTGAACATGTCAGGTGGCTCAAATTTGTCACATAAGTAGGGTAGGTCATTCTCTACCACCTTGTAAATTTTTAGGTCACTAGGCAGGTCAAAATTTCATGGTCTATTTTGGACCTTGGCCATTGAGAGTATGTGGATCCAAGGGACGGTACCAGGCAATAGGGAGTTCTGGGTACCATATTAATCTCCATAGTCTTACGTATGTAATGGTACCTGCATAGTGGGGCTATGCCATACCTGTTCACCACAATTTCTCCAACGTCGACCCCTATGTCAGTCCCTGTCAAACTAAAAAAAAAAAAAAAACTTTGTTTCCTGGGGGTACTCTAGTATCTCTGTGCCAAGTTTGGTGCCTCTAACTCCTGTTGTTCAGGTACCACAAGACCCTCACTTTTGTTTGTTATGGTAATCTTGTACTGCGCACAGTAGCAGGGCCACAGCATGTGCCTATAATGAGTCTGGTTGCCAAAATTTAGCACAGAGGTAGGAGAGCTCTTCCTTTACAACCCCAAAATTTAGGTGTCACTATCCTGATTTTTCACAGTACCATTGGAAGTATGTGGCCTTCGGTGGGTAAGGTGGACAGGTTAGTGCTTGGTTCCGCATGAATCTCTGTGCTCTTCGTTAACCAACTGTAAACGGAAGAGCAGGGCTCTACAGTTCATGTGTCCTGCAGTGTTTATCCAATTCCCATCAACATTCTAGTACAATTACAGTTGAGCATTGTCCCTCTAAAATGTGTGTGGCCCCTGGTGATCCTATATTATATATCTGCAAAGTTTGGTTCTGTGTGTTTTCCCTAGCATGGTGTCCTAAATGTAGGCTACCTTTACCCGCTATGTTAATCTATGGCACAGTTGTGGTAGTGAACTTTGAGGGGCCACATACATGTCCAGGGCCCCGAGCTGTGGGGGGCCAGAGCTGTGGTCTCTTAAAGTTCTGTACATTGACCGCATCGAATGTAATATCACTATTACAAGGTGGCAGAAATTTCTGGACTAGAGGCACAGAAATACTACAGGAACTCTATAGTGTCTACACATTTTTTTTGTGGCCTACGCAAAATTAAATTTGGGACCAGGCAGGGGATAGAGTATGCCCCCTCCCCCCATGGTCCATGTATTCTGGTGGGACACAGCATTTTATTATTTGTTGCTGCCAGAGGCCCACAAGTTCTTCAAGGGCCACAGAAATAGTAAATCTGTAAATTTCAGGCTAGCAACCACAGATATCTTTGGGTGGTAGATGTAGACCTCCCCTACCTCTGTAAAACATTTGGGCTCATGTGCCACGGAAATGTTCGCTACTGTGACCACGCTGACAGTAACATGATTGGCCATAGTTGCCGAACTTTAGGACCCCACAACAGCCAAAACAAAGGGCCCAGGGTAAAAAAAAATAGCAAAAATATTATAGGACCCCCCAAAGACAAAAAAAATTTTGTGGTCTAAGGTTAAATTTTTTAAGTGGGGGGGGGGGTGTCGGTCTGCACCCCCTTTGGTTAAAATACAGGTCATGCAATTCTGAATCCCCCTCCAATTCTCCTGTTATTTTTATCATGCAGCCTGTGAAATTGTGTACATCATAATATCCCTCACCCCTACAGAAAGAACCCAAACTGACATCCCCCATGCCAAACTATTGCCCCCTGCCCCTCACTGATAGACACCCACCCCTCAACTAACTACCCCTGCACCCCTTCCACAGAGAGGACCACCCACCAACTAATGACCAAAAACCCTCACTGACAGACCACCCCATCCCCAAAAGTATTGGCCCTCTAACCACTGACAATCCCCCACCCCTCAACTGTTGTGGCCTACAGTCACTCCCTCTCCCAGGGAAATGTTACACACTTTGACAATGTTGTTAAAACCACATTTTTAGTCGACAAAAGTGCACCTTATGTTAACTCAACATTTCAGCTTGGTTACTACTGCTGTGAATGCAATTTAAAGGTGACTTTGATGTTGTAAAAAAAGATTTTTTTTTTTTAGAGCAATACAGAGTGTGACACAATTTATTTTAATCTGCCATGCTTTATTTTACCTTTTTAGGACTTTGTATAAGGCTCCATGTACACATAGGCTGATAAACTGTAGTTTGACGTTTTTTTAAAAAGCACATTAACTGCACTGCTATGTTGGCCTATGTGTTCATGTACACAAAGTTTTTTTAGCTTTAATGAGCAGTGGAGTTAGTGTGCTTTTTTCTGAATGCAATAAATTTTCGTTCAAAGTGCCATTTTTCGACAGAAAAAACGCAAATCGCTCAAATTCTCCAAAACGCTGGTCTTTAGCGTTTTTTGTTCCATAGTAAAAAAAAAAAAAAAATGAAAACATACACTGAAAAACGCTATTAAAAAAAATGCTGATGAAAGCTATCTTTTTCTGCTGTTTTTAAAACAACCGTTTTTTAGCTTCTGTGTACATGGAGCCTAAGACCCCTGGATGGTGCTTAGCAGTCTTGTCACAACTAAGGCTCCATGTAAACAGTATGTAGCGGCCTCACCCCGACCTCTTTAACTAGGGGTATGTCGAGCGACAGAGTGAGGTGCGCTACGGCCCATGTCCTCCCCATGCATGTGGGTGAGGTGAAGGCCAGTATCAATCTTTTCCTCGGGCCAAATGTGTGCTGGTTATGAGGGTCAGTCCTTCCGTGCCGGAATCTCCCTTTGTTCCCATCAACAGAGTCCATACACCCATCAAAGTCCAAACTCAGGTTTATTGCGTATCTCCACATACAGTCAAATGCAACGGCATGATACGATGGGGAAGCAGGTCGAGGCACTGTACAGGTTCCTAGTCCCTACACTCCCTGTGCTATGACCAGGGGTTGCAGGAGTCTTGATGAAAGCTCCTCCGCTGTGCTGTAGCCCATATCAGGGGAAGATGTCCTCCAAGGGAGTTACTGAAGGCCCATCTGTCACCGGGTTGACGCTACACCGGGTCTTCGGACGGGTGACCCCCCCCAGCCTCCTCACCTCAGATGCGGGTCCCCTCGCAAGGGGCGCCCTGGAGCAACTTCACCCTCGCGGGACCCAGTCGGAGTCACCGGGTCCCAGGCCTCCTTAATAGTACCTCACCCCAGGCTGAAGGTGCCCGGGATGGACTCCATCTTCGTTCCGGCCAGGCCTTGGGCGCCTAGGCCGGAACCTTGAACCGCCCGCACCCAGGCCTAAGGTGCCTGGGTGCGTGAAGAGATGATCCCTTCCGGAAACCAACAGACCTCGTGGCGAGGGCGTCTCCCCCTTTTATCTCCTCCCATCGACACCACGGCGGGTTCCCCGCCCCAGCCGTACCATCTCCAGGAAGGGACAAAGAAGGGTAGCACTGTGGTAGTGATTCTACCTCGAGCCAGCAAGTACACTGACACCCACTGGTCAAAGAGAATATTACACCACCCAATCCTCCACGAATAAGAAAAAGGGGTCTAATCCCTGACATAATTACACACCTGGGTCTCTCTACCCCCAGGTGTATCCCACTAACTTTTAAGACCCCGCTACACACTCCCCCTGGTGATTTGACGCTGGTCCCCAGCGTCAGGTGCACACCCATGTCTCCCAAGGAGTGGTGACATGAAGTGGGCCCCAGAGGCTATCCCTCAAATTTTGGATACTGTATGTGCCAAGACCTGCTCAACAGAAAAGGGACCTATAAAACATTAAAACTTTTGTATAAAACATCTGTCATGTACACATATACAATCCCTCCCGTCACTGTCTAAGAACCACCCCATACTCAGTAGTCTTGACCGACGAATCTCCTGCAGAAGGGAAACAAACAAAAAAAAAAACACATCCTAACACTCTGTGTTAACTTGGCATGAGTGGGTCCGTCAGCCGAGAGACCCACTCACTCCAATAAGTAAGTAATGCATGTGTAACATTTTCAAACATTCGTTGCACAACACTGCCACCTGGTGACAGCGCTGCGGTAATGACACTTGGTGAGATCTTCATTCTTCCTGCTTTCCTACTCTAACTCTACCCCAAAAGTCTCTGCCTTTGGCACATGAAGAAAAAGGAAAAAAAAAAACAACAGCTCCCAAATCTCCAGTGAGTAAAAGAAAAGCCCAAATCAAAACAAAAGTAGGGCACAGTTCTAGGCGACTGGGAATGTCTCTTCCAGAAAGTTTCAACAGCAACAAGATAGGAGCTCACTTCTCCTATAAATGGAACCTTGGATCCGGCAGAAACAGGGGCTTCAGGTGCCCGTCAAACACTTCCACCGAATACTCGACATCCTCTCCTTCTTTCCGGCAGATGAGCACCTTATCGGCATAAATATGGCGCCCAAGTCTCCAATCAGCTCTGCAGTCCTTGAACTTTTTAGACACAGGCGGCGAACATGACAGGTATCGCCTGGCATGGGGTACTTTAAGTTTTTCCCATACAAACTCGTCATACCACCTTGGTCGCAGGACCTCGACTTCATACAATAGGTCCCGAGGCAAGTAGGGGTACTCCCACCCATATTCACGGGCGACTCTCTGGGAGAAAAGTCTCTGCAACCTGGCTAGAGGTGGCATCACATCTCGCTCACCTTCTCCTGGCTGTACGATGGCCTCCGGGTGCCGAGGTACCTTCACCATCTACGGTTTCTTTGTCTTTGGTGCCCGCAACGAAGCACGCTGCATCCCCACCATCAGAGCGGGTGATGTAGTTGAATGCGGAAAGTTGGTCGGAGGACTAGATTTCCTCGAGAACTCCGGGACCTTGACCCGGAGCGTACTGTCTTCTATGGACATGGGGGAATCCTGCGGTTTACTCAGCACAGGTAGTGGGCGTCTGTCCCAGCCCTTCCGGTGAAACAGTTTGTCTATCTCTCCGTCATCCCCACAGTCTGACAATGACTCTAAGTCGGAGGTGTCATACATCTCAGCGGGAAAGTAGTCTCTAGTAGACGGAAGGCTACCCTCCCTTGCGGGCTCCACCGACTGTGGACCCCCGACACCTCCAACCAACACCACAGTCCCAGCCCCTGGCTCACCTGGACCTTCTGAAGAACTGGGATGTCCGGGACTCTCTTCTCTACCGGCGCCATCCAGGCCAGGCAAGCGGCGGGGTGAAGCTCGACCACGACCATAGGATGCCTGTACCAGGCCGACTTTCCTCTTCGGAGGTGGGAGCAGGGAGTCTGTAGTGACCGAAGCAGTGTCCTCGGATTTTTCTCTCTCAGTCTCTGGTTGGGCAGTCACTTCGCCCTGGTCAGCGCGCACGGGAAACTCTGCAAAGGCTTTGATCTCTCCCTCCGGAGTGGCGGTTCCTGTGATGCAGTTGAGGCGTAGGGCCCGGGGCCTTTCCGTGTGGGGTTCAACCTCAAAAAGAAACTCCTTGCATGCTTCGCATCGCCCGAATGGCTTTAGTTGGACCACCAGTCCCGAGCATCCGGGACAGATCACACCGAGGGCCTCCGTGTCTCTGCATGAATACAGAGCCAACTGTCCTCGGGGCCTGAGCCTTATCCCCGTATCTGTAATGGGTGCAGCAAATGCAGTCATCTTGAAAGGATAAGGTACCGGCATCCACGGGGAGCCTGAGTTCACTCCGACCACTTGCTGCTCCATCACGCGCTGACCTCGCGCCGGAGTCTCCACGTGTATCTCCACACGTGGCCAGACTCCTCCCACGACTTGCACGTTTTCGCGGGCTTCCTTCAGTCTCCTCCCACGAATTGCGCAGTCATGGGGTGCCTCGTGGCGCAGTGCAGCAAAAGTCCCCACATGTAGTTCGTCACACGGCTGGACTCCTCCCTCTTCCCGCTCTTTCTGCATGGGCCTCTCCCGGTTTTTCAGGGAAATTTCCACGACTTCGAGCACAGGGATGCACTTTGGCCAATCACATGGCCGACCTGCTCGGACCTCCTCCGGGCAGCAAAGTTCAAACACAGCCGTTCCAAACCTCAGGGTTAACACACATTTCATCCCGGACCGACGAGCCCCCACGTGTAGTGGCCTCACCCCGACCTCTTTAACTAGGGGTATGTCGAGTGACAGAGTGAGGTGCGCTACGGCCCATGTCCTCCCCATGCATGTGGGTGAGGTGAAGGCCAGTATCAATCTTTTCCTCGGGCCAAATGTGTGCTGGTTATGAGGGTCAGTCCTTCCGTGCCGGAATCTCCCTTTGTTCCCATCAACAGAGTCCATACACCCATCAAAGTCCAAACTCAGGTTTATTGCGTATCTCCACATACAGTCAAATGCAACGGCATGATACGATGGGGAAGCAGGTCGAGGCACTGTACAGGTTCCTAGTCCCTACACTCCCTGTGCTATGACCAGGGGTTGCAGGAGTCTTGATGAAAGCTCCTCCGCTGCGCTGTAGCCCATATCAGGGGAAGATGTCCTCCAAGGGAGTTACTGAAGGCCCATCCGTCACCGGGTTGATGCTACACCGGGTCTTCGGACGGGTGACCCCCCCCAGCCTCCTCACCTCAGATGCGGGTCCCCTCGCAAGGGGCGCCCTGGAGCAACTTCACCCTCGCGGGACCCAGTCGGAGTCACCGGGTCCCAGGCCTCCTTAATAGTACCTCACCCCAGGCTGAAGGTGCCCGGGATGGACTCCATCTTCGTTCCGGCCAGGCCTTGGGCGCCTAGGCCGGAACCTTGAACCGCCCGCACCCAGGCCTAAGGTGCCTGGGTGCGTGAAGAGATGATCCCTTCCGGAAACCAACAGACCTCGTGGCGAGGGCGTCTCCCCTTTTATCTCCTCCCATCGACACCACGGCGGGTTCCCCGCCCCAGCCGTACCATCTCCAGGAAGGGACAAAGAAGGGTAGCACTGTGGTAGTGATTCTACCTCGAGCCAGCAAGTACACTGACACCCACTGGTCAAAGAGAATATTACACCACCCAATCCTCCACGAATAAGAAAAAGGGGTCTAATCCCTGACATAATTACACACCTGGGTCTCTCTACCCCCAGGTGTATCCCACTAACTTTTAAGACCCCGCTACAAGTACTTCAAAAACGGTTGTTTTGAAAGCAGCAGAAAAAGCTAGCTTTTATCAGCATTTTTTTGTTTAAAAAAAATAGAAACTGGAAAACGCTAATAATGTATCAAAAGACGCTCACGACCAGCATTTTTTACAGCCAAAAAAACTTAAATTTCTTGCGTTCACAAAAAAGCCCAATAACTCCACTGCTCATTAACGCTAAAAAACGTTGTGTACATGAACACATAGGCTAACATAGAGTGTAGTTAACGGTCTTTTTAAAAAAACACCAATAAAATACAGTTTATCAGCTTCTGTGTACATGGAGCCTAAGGCTGTCACGCCTGGTCTATGAATGATTGCACAGTCTGCACAAGTTCAATTCTCATGGCCAATTTATTCACATGCCACATTATTTTTAAACACGCCTAAGAGAAATGTATTACATTCAGTGTGCTCAGGAAGATGCAACTGCATTTTTATAGGACATCAGCTGCTGAACCCATATTAATTTAGGCAGTGTGTAGTTTGACAAGGCCCATTCACTTTGAAGATCTTCTAGAGTACTTTGGTCCAATGCTGTGGGTCGTGCATAGGATGCCCTAGCCCCGGGCACAACATTTAGGGGGGATACATTTCATGAGCCGCTGTGGCCGCTGTCTTTTCCTTTGACTGTCCCTCTGGTGCGGGGCTTGGAGGAGATGGGAGCATGGAGGTGCAGTGTCTGTTAACTGCCCTAACGCCCGGCGGGGACACCATGGAGCGGGTGTGGATGGCACTGGTCTGGCCCCAGCAGGGACACCATGGAGCAGGTAGATGTCGGTGGCGGGGACTCCGAAGCAATTCTGCACACCCTGTGATGAAAGAGGATAGGTAAGGGGGGAGGATGGATCTTCACCGAGCTGTGTGTAGTGGTGGAGGGTGTGAGTAATGCAGGGAGTAGGAGTCATTTGGGTCTGTGTCAGGCAGGTTGCTCTGTTTATTGTTTAGGTAGGTCAGTGTAGGCGTCAGGAAGTTGGTGCCAGTGTGCGTGCAGTGTCGTGGTCAGTGTAGTAATCGGGTAGTTAAGTGCAGTGGTCAGATAGGTAAGTGTAACGGTTAGTCTATCAATTATGTAGGTCTGTGTAGAGGTTAGTGTAGTTGTCATGTAGGTTAGTGTAGTGTTCTGTATAGCAATCAGTCTGGTCAGTACTATTGTAGTAAGGTACTCAGGGAGTGAGAAAAGTCCATAGGTTAGGGGGAGAAAATTTGTTGCCTTACACCTGGGCACTGACAACACACGTTACGCCACTGTTGCTCCTGCAGCCTCCTCTGCCACAAACAGTGTCACAGAACATGTTATGGGATTAGATTATCTTTAATCTTATTGTTTTTACACGTTAATAGGGTCCATCTGCTCTTCCTCCTGTTTTTGCTCCTCTTCTTAAGCCGCATTTTTTTTTAGATCTCGCTTGTGTTCTGAAAAATACATAGTTATTAATTTATAATAAGCAATATACAAAACGCAGTGTTCCATTCCAATCACCATATTGACAGATGCTATATTACGGTTTGATTTGCATTAGTGCTATCATAAGTCAAAACTCACAGGTATGTGGCAATTACTTTTCACCTAAACCACTCCTTTACTCCACATTTTCATAAAAATAACAACTGCAGCTTACAAAGCCTGATTTGATGAGACACACAGCAGTCGCCATTGGCTCATGTTGCTGTCAATCAAAATCTGAGTCGTGGCTTCATGTCCGAATCGACACACAGACAAGCGACTTGGCTCGGGATCCCCCCTTGCAAGACTATAGCTGTGGGGGCACTATGCAGGAGGGAGGTGCCAGGAGCGCTGGCGATTGAACCGAGAAAAGGAAGATCGAGGCTGCTTTGTGCAAAATCACTGCACAGATCAGGCACGTAAGACATGTTTGTTATTTCAAATAATTAATACATTTTAGAGCCCTATCACACTGAGCCAACACGGGCGTCGGCGCTAAAAAACCCGCTATTTTTAGCGACGCTTTACAGTTGTTTTTGCGGCGCTATTTGGTCAATAGCTGGGCGCTTTTAACCCCCCTATAGAACAAAAAAACGTTAAAACCAACCACAAAGTGCTGATAGAGCGTCGCTTTGCCGGCAGTTAGGCGTCGCCGTCCATTGATTTCAATGGGCAGTGGCGCTTTAGGAGCGGTTAGTTGACCGCTCATAATGCTCTCCAAAAAAGCTGCTGCCAGGATTTTTTTGAAAAGTTCTGCAAGCGAACCACTCCAGTTTGAAAGTCATCGGGCTTTGACACTGGAGTCAATGTAGACGCTTTTTCAGGGAGCTTTGCAGGTGCTATTTGTAACACTGTAACGCCTTCAAATCGCCTCAGTGTCAAAGCTGTATAAGGGCTCTTTCACACGGGGCGGATCAGTCATGATCCGCCCCGTGAATCTCCGCTTGCTCAGCGGGGATCGCTCCGTTGATCCCCGCTGAGCCGGCGGATGACTGGGCGGTCCCCGCACACTGTGCAGGGACCGCCCTGTCAGAGCGCCGCTCTCCCCTATGGGGGATCGGATGATGATGGACCGTAGAGTCCGTTGTTATCCGATCCGCTCTGCCGACGGAAGGAAAAATAGGGGTTTTCCTCCGTCACACTTGAGCAGAGCGGATGTCAGCGGACATGTCTCCGCTGACATCCGTGCCTCCATAGGGCTACATGGAGCGTCCGTGCAGGTCCGCCTAAAAAACTGACAGGCGGACCTGAACGGATCCTCTGTGTGAAAGGGGCCTAAGGCCCCTTTCACACTGACACATTTTTCAGGCTTCAGGCGGTTTAGCTACTCAATTCGTGGCAACCCCCCCCTTCTCAATTTCCATGTATAGATGACATGAATTTCACATTTACCTTTTTCCGCCTACCTGCTGCAGTCATTGCCACTCCTGGCATTGTGCCTGTACATCGCCGCTGATCTTCAGTGTTTGTGGTGTGGCACTTCCAGACCTGCATTGCGATTGGACACAGTGCAAGTTTTAGATATCATTTTAGGGAATGATTTGTGCCCAAAGTGGAAACTGGCTGTTAATTTTACCTGAAAACGAAAGACAAGAAAGCTTAAACCCAGATGTACAAGCAGGAGACTTTTAGACCCCTTTCACTCTGTGGTGTTTTTCATGCGCTTTAGAGTTCAAAAAAGACTGTAAACCGTCTGAAAGAAGCTGCATCTGCAATCCCAATGTGAAAGCCAGAGTTCTTTCACACTAAGCCCCCTTTCACACTGGAGGCGTATTTCATGTGTTTTAGTTTTAAAAATAGCGCTTAAATAACGCCTGAAATAATCCTGTCACAGCATTCTCAATCTGAAAGCCTGAGGGCTTTCACACTGAGTCGTTGCGCTTGCGGGAGAAAAAAAATAATCTCCTGCAATCAGCATCTTTGGAGCGGTGAATGAGCATTGTGTATACTGCTCCTTCCCATTGAAATCAATGGTACGCCGCGCTAATACCATCCGCAAACCGTGGCTATAGTCGCGGTTTACGTGCGTTATTAACCGTTTTTCGGCCGATAGCGGGGGTTAAATCTGCAACGCTATCTGCGGAATATCTCGGTAACTAAGACGTTATAGTGTCTCTAAATATCGTGACGCTATAACGCCACCCCACCTTCCCGCCCCAGTGTGAAAGGGCCGTAAAGTGCCCGAAAAAAACCCCAGTGTGAAAGTTTTCTTAACGTTAAAATGGTACACCTGTCCCCTCCTCACAAGAAGTCTATGTGTCCGCTGTGACCCTCAGGGGATAGTGATATTCATGGTACACCTGTCCCCTCCTCACAAGAAGCCTATGTGTCCGCCGTGAGCCACAGGGGATAGTGATATTCATGGTACACCTGTCTCCTCCTCACAAGAAGCCTATGTGTCTGCCGTGAGCCACAGGGGATAGTGATATTCATGGTAGAGCTGTCCCTTCCTCACAAGAATCCTATGTGTCCGCTGTTATCCTGAGGGGATAGTGATATTCATGGTACACCTGTCCCCTCCTCACAAGAAGCCTATGTGTCCGCCGTGAGCCACAGGGGATAGTGATATTCATGGTAGAGCTGTCCCTTCCTCACAAGAAGCCTATGTGTCCGCTGTTATCCTGAGGGGATAGTGATATTCATTGTACACCTGTCCCCTCCTCACAAGAAGCCTATGTGTCCGCTGTTATCCTGAGGGGATAGTGATATTCATGGTACACCTGTCCAGGGTCGCTGATAGGCCAGTAAAACTGGCCCTGTTGTACTGGGCCGGCCAGCAGGGGGGCCCGGGCAAACTCCACAGAGTACTAATTAATGTATAAAAAAAAAAAAAAAATTCTACAGCCCTGACCAAACATCATTATCTGCCACAAGCAATCCGGCAAACAAACCCCCCCCCCCCCCGTGTTTTTTATTTTATTTTTTTTCTTATACCCCTCGATACCTGCAGTGTTCGGTTCGTGCAGGAAGGGACTATTTTTTCTATTTCCGGCGCGGAAGAATGTCTCTTCTCTCCTGCGCCCGCTCCTCGTGCTGGCTCAAGTCCCGGCCAGCATGTCCTTCCCTGGCGCCGCGGAGTGATTCCTCTCCCTCTGCTCTTGGCGCTCTGCTCTTCGCTCGGCTGAGAGAAGAAGCAGTGAAACAGACGAGCGCCGGCTTTAGCAGAAGAAAAAAAAAAGCAGCATCTTTGACTGTGAGTGTGACACAGACTGACACTCCAGTGAGGCCAGGCAACAGCACTGCAGGATCAGGGAGGAAGTGACTCCTGGGGCCCGGCTAACAGGTATGTGCTTGCTTGGGGGGGGGGGGGGGGGGTTGGATTCAAGATCTGTGTATTGAGAGTAGTGTCGAGCTGTTGGAAATTGGTATACTAATCCTCTATGTCAGTTCCTAATTCACAAATGTGAAAAAAATTAAATCCTGGAAAATATTAGTTTGTTCCTATACCACTATGGTATTAGCAGTAAGTGCTGAAACTATGTTGAAGTGCAAAAGTGCATTGTTAGCGCATAAAATCCGTGTATATGTGCATATAAAACAATATCTAAGACAATGATAAAGTGCAAGAAAAGGCACATATACTCCGTGACATAAGGTGTAAGCAATAATAAAATAATGATAAAGTGCAAAGAGTGAAATCCGTGTAGAGAGATGGTACTGAGCAGTACCTGTACTAGCAGCAATGCTGCAGTATGGTAAAGTGCATAAGTCTATCCGTGACTTAGATTACTAAGCAGTATAAGATGTGCAATTGCTGAGTCCATACATGACTGTCCTTAATAAATATATGTGCAAAAAATGCAAAGATGATATTGCAACAGAAGAATCCAAACAGTCTCTTAAGGTGAAGGGTGATGTTAAATTAAGGTGCTGAGTGATGTTTATTGTGACTTCCACGCTGTGCTTCTAATAAAGAATGGCCCCTTACCTCACTGCTGTGAGGTTACAGCATGTGATAAAACCCTCTATCGTTCCTGCTTCCTGCTGTCTGGATGGTACCTTGGAACATGGGGGTGTGTAATGCCTGGTGGGAGTTGATCATCTAGCCGTGGGGTCTCCAGGATGGTGTGCATAAATGGGGGGGGGGGGAGGAAGGCGAAGGAAGCCCAATATAGTGTAGTATTTTCGTATAAAAAAATGTATTACATTAATATATATATATATATATATATATATAAAGTACTCACATTTGTTTACTTGTTATGTGCATATAAAATACGAGCGCCGAGCTTGTCCGCGTCACCACCGGAGGATACTGAGAATGACACCCAACATACAGGACAAGAGAAGTGGTACTGTGCAGGGTACATACATACAGAATAAGAACAGATACTGAGAATTACACCCAACATACAGGACAAGAGACGTGGTACTGTGCAGGGTACATACATACAGACAGAAAAAGAATGATATGTGCTGATGGGGCAGCACTGATGGGCACTGCTGGAGCTGCACTGATAGTCAGTAACCTGATTATCTGTACAGGTCTCCATACCTCCCAACATTGAAACTTGGGAATGAGGGACACCTATGGATGGAAAACATATGCTGAGTGCACTGCGACAAAAATGGGTGTGGATAAAATGTGCTTAATATTGAGGTGGCTTAAAGAAGCATGGTTAAACAGAGACTAAATGTGATGGCTGCATTCGTTTTATTTTTCTTTCTTTTTTAGGCTTTCTTCTATTTTCACCTGATGATCCAGCCAGTACATCTGTTGTTTTTCAAAAGAAAAAGCTGTCCTGCAGATGTAGCAGTTAGTGTGTTGAGACAAACAATTTACCACTGACAGGGGTGCTTACAATGATCAGCTTTTATTTAATCTGTGTGCTACACCTTATAAAGTGTTAGTGTATCTAAAACTGCTAGTCCAGCTAACACTCCCCTCCCCCCAGACTGAAAATGCTGCTGTCCAAAGGTGCCTCTTGTGCTCCTTATTCCAGAGTGTAGGCACTCTAATACAGGAGGTGTGTTACTGGCCAAATCACCAGGTGACAACAGAGGGTAAAAAAAAGCCTAAAAAAGAAAATGAATGCAGCCACCGCATGACTGGTAACCTGGCTTGCAATAGGCATTTTTTTTGGGGGGGGGGGTTTAATACCGCTTTAAGTCTACATATGGTATATACTGTACACAGTCCTTGTACCCACAAAATACTCCCTAATTTCTGTGCTATGAGTGAGAGGCTCACTGACATAAACCTGCCATGTATACACTCAGATACAGACAAGGACTGGTGTATATTTAGTTACCCTTCACATCAGGTGTCCTCCTTCACATTAAAGCAAACTCCTTTCACACTGAGTCCCCTCCTTCACATCAGCAGTTCCTCCTTACATCAGGAGTCCCTTCTTCAAATTATTAGTCCCCCTTTCATATCAGGAGTTCCTCCGTTCACATGAGGAGTGTCTTCCTTCACAACAGAATCCCCCAAATGTTAGAGTTCCCCTTTTACATCAGGAATCCCCCTTTTATATCAGCAATCCCCCTTTTATATCAGGACTCCCCCTTTTATATCAGGAATCCCCTCTTGCATTAAGAGACACACTTTAAATCAGGTGTTCCCCTTTCACATCAGAGTCCCCCTTTACAGTAGCAGTTCTGCCTTCACATCAGCAGTGGCCCTTTAGATTAGGAGCCCCCTATACTTAGCATATGAGGTCCTCTTTTCACATTAGAATCCTATCTTTTCATGGGAGGGGTTTGCTGGGGATATGAATAAAATAGATAAGGACTGGGACAGGGATCCTAAGTTTAGGATGTAGGGAGCTAAAGGGGAGATACTGCAGGCTGGATTACAATGTTACAGTAAGTGGAGGGATGTTGGGCTGTGGATGGGGAAATATCTAGGCAATGCAGGGAAAAGGGGGATGCTGGTGACTGAAGCAGAGTGCCTGTGAGAACGGAGGTCTGCTGTGTCAGGACAGGAATGATTTATGACTGAGAAGGGGAGATCTGTATTGGGATTGGAGATAAACAGAGCTGTGGGACAAAAGTCACTGATTGCAGAGAAAGGAATATCTGAGCTGGAGAATTCGTTGTGGGGAAGGAAAGCAGAGAACAGATGTGACTGAACCAGGATGTCAGGGAGGAGAGAGAGTGCAGACCAAAGGAGAATAGATGGGTACAACCCCCCCATCTAAAAAATAATCATCTTGTCCTCTAGACATGTCAGAGCCTAGACCTAGGGGGAAGCCGGTGTAGCATGCAGATCACTACCCCGTGTAAGTTGCTACCCCCGGAAGCTACTGCGCATGTGCCGCTTTGAGACATGAGAAGCAGAGTGCAGAGCTGCTCTCGATGTCTACGGCTCACTCGGATTAACCCCTCACTGGAAGACATGAACTCCATCTAGATGGCAACAGCTGCCCGCGGGACATGGCGAGGGTTCACGGCGGACACACAGGTTAGTTGTGAGGAAGGCACAGGGGCCACACTTTATCACACACAGGCTGGATTTGTTTGCCACAGGGGCCACACTGTATCACATACACACAGGCTGGATTGGTTTGGCACAGGGGCCACACTGTATCACATATATACCATGAATATCACTATCCCCTCAGGATAACAGTGGACACATAGGCTTCTTGTGCGGAGGGGACAGGTGTACCATGAATATCACTATCCCCTCAGGATAACAGCGGACACATAGGCTTCTTGTGAGGAGGGGACAGGTGTACCATGAATATCACTATCCCCTCAGGGTAACAGCGGACACATAGGATTCTTGTGAGGAGGGGACAGGTGTACCATGAATATCACTATCCCCTCAGGGTAACAGCGGACACATAGGCTGCTTCTCATGTCTCAAAGCGGCACATGCGCAGTAGCTTCCGGGGGGTAGCAACTTACACGGGGTAGTGATCTGCATGCTACACCGGCTTCCCCCTAGGTCTAGGCTCTGACATGTCTAGAGGACAAGATGATTATTTTTTAGATGGGGGGGGGGTTGTACCCGTCTATTCTCCTTTGGTCTGCACTCTCTCTCCTCCCTGACATCCTGGTTCAGTCACATCTGTTCTCTGCTTTCCTTCCCCACAACGAATTCTCCAGCTCAGATATTCCTTTCTCTGCAATCAGTGACTTTTGTCCCACAGCTCTGTTTATCTCCAATCCCAATACAGATCTCCCCTTCTCAGTCATAAATCATTCCTGTCCTGACACAGCAGACCTCCGTTCTCACAGGCACTCTGCTTCAGTCACCAGCATCCCCCTTTTCCCTGCATTGCCTAGATATTTCCCCATCCACAGCCCAACATCCCTCCACTTACTGTAACATTGTAATCCAGCCTGCAGTATCTCCCCTTTAGCTCCCTACATCCTAAACTTAGGATCCCTGTCCCAGTCCTTATCTATTTTATTCATATCCCCAGCAAACCCCTCCCATGAAAAGATAGGATTCTAATGTGAAAAGAGGACCTCATATGCTAAGTATGTGAAAGGGGAATCCTGATGCTAAGTATAGGGGGCTCCTAATATAAAGGGCCACTGCTGATGTGAAGGCAGAACTGCTACTGTAAAGGGGGACTCTGATGTGAAAGGGGAACACCTGATTTAAAGTGTGTCTCTTAATGCAAGAGGGGATTCCTGATATAAAAGGGGGAGTCCTGATATAAAAGGGGGATTGCTGATATAAAAGGGGAACTCTACCATTTGGGGGATTCTGTTGTGAAGGAAGACACTCCTCATGTGAACGGAGGAACTCCTGATATGAAAGGGGGACTAATAATTTGAAGAAGGGACTCCTGATGTAAGGAGGAACTGCTGATGTGAAGGAGGGGACTCAGTGTGAAAGGAGTTTGCTTTAATGTGAAGGAGGACACCTGATGTGAAAGGTCGGACTTCTGATGTGAAGGGTAACTAAATATACACCAGTCCTTGTCTGTATCTGAGTGTATACATGGCAGGTTTATGTCAGTGAGCCTCTCACTCATAGCACAGAAATTAGGGAGTATTTTGTGGGTACAAGGACTGTGTACAGTATATACCATATGTAGACTTAAAGCGGTATTAAACCCCCCCCCCCCCCCAAAAAAAAAAATGTCTATTGCAAGCCAGGTTACCAGTCATGCGGTGGCTGCATTTATTTTCTTTTTTAGGCTTTTTTTACCCTCTGTTGTCACCTGGTGATTTGGCCAGTAACACACCTCCTGTATTAGAGTGCCTACACTCTGGAATAAGGAGCACAAGAGGCACCTTTGGACAGCAGCATTTTCAGTCTGGGGGGAGGGGAGTGTTAGCTGGACTAGCAGTTTTAGATACACTAACACTTTATAAGGTGTAGCACACAGATTAAATAAAAGCTGATCATTGTAAGCACCCCTGTCAGTGGTAAATTGTTTGTCTCAACACACTAACTGCTACATCTGCAGGACAGCTTTTTCTTTTGAAAAACAACAGATGTACTGGCTGGATCATCAGGTGAAAATAGAAGAAAGCCTAAAAAAGAAAGAAAAATAAAACGAATGCAGCCATCACATTTAGTCTCTGTTTAACCATGCTTCTTTAAGCCACCTCAATATTAAGCACATTTTATCCACACCCATTTTTGTCGCAGTGCACTCAGCATATGTTTTCCATCCATAGGTGTCCCTCATTCCCAAGTTCCAAAGTTGGGAGGTATGGAGACCTGTACAGATAATCAGGTTACTGACTATCAGTGCAGCTCCAGCAGTGCCCATCAGTGCTGCCCCATCAGCACATATCATTCTTTTTCTGTCTGTATGTATGTACCCTGCACAGTACCACGTCTCTTGTCCTGTATGTTGGGTGTAATTCTCAGTATCTGTTCTTATTCTGTATGTATGTACCCTGCACAGTACCACTTCTCTTGTCCTGTATGTTGGGTGTCATTCTCAGTATCTGTTCTTATTCTGTATGTATGTACCCTGCACAGTACTACTTCTCTTGTCCTGTATGTTGGGTGTAATTCTCAGTATCTGTTCTTATTCTGTATGTATGTACCCTGCCAGGCGCGGGCTGGCAAGGGGGGAAGGGGGGAAGGGGGGAGATTTCCCCCCAGGCCGCCTACCTTATCATTAGAACGGCCGCAGCGCTGTCTGTTACTTTAACTTTTTTTTTTTCGCCAGTGACGAGTCTCCTCTCTGCCTGACAGCAGCTGGATGAGCAGAGCAGTGTATCAAAGCTCCTCCCCTCCTTCTCAGTCCGTTCTGTACACACACGAGGAGGAGGAGGGGGGAGGAGAAGGGACGCTCTGAATCTCAGGTCTGCACTCTGCACTAAAGTTTTTATTATATAGGATTCTTGTGAGGAAGGGACAGGTGTACCATGAATATCACTATCCCCTCAGGATAACAGTGGACACATAGGCTTCTTGTGAGGTGGGGACAGCTCTACCATGAATATCAGTATCCCCTCAGGGTAACAGCGGACACATAGGCTTCTTGTGAGTAGGGGACAGGTCTACCATGAATATCACTATACCCTCAGGGTAACAGCGGACACATAGGCTTCTTGTGAGGAGGGGACAGGTGTACCATGAATATCACTATCCCCTCAGGATAACAGCGGACACATAGGCTTCTTGTGAGGAGGGGACAGGTGTACAATGAATATCACTATCCCCTCAGGATAACAGCGGACACATAGGCTTCTTGTGAGGAGGGGACAGGTGTACCATGAATATCACTATCCCCTCAGGATAACAGCGGACACATAGGATTCTTGTGAGGAAGAGACAGGTGTACCATGAATATCACTATCCCCTCAGGATAACAGTGGACACATAGGATTCTTGTGAGGAAGGGACAGCTCTACCATGAATATCACTATCCCCTGTGGCTCACGGCGGACACATAGGCTTCTTGTGAGGAGGGGACAGGTGTACCATAAATATCACTATCCCCTCAGGATAACAGCGGACACATAGGATTCTTGTGAGGAAGGGACAGCTCTACCATGAATATCACTATCCCCTGTGGCTCACGGCGGACACCTTAACTTCTTGTGAGGAGGAGACAGGTGTACCATGAATATCACTATCCCCTGTGGCTCACGGCGGACACATAGGCTTCTTGTGAGGAGGGGACAGGTGTACCATGAATATCACTATCCCCTGAGGGTCACAGCGGACACATAGACTTCTTGTGAGGAGGGGACAGGTGTACCATTTTAACGTTAAGAAAACTTTCACACTGGGGTTTTTTTCGGGCACTTTACGGCCCTTTCACACTGGGGCGGGAAGGTGGGGTGGCGTTATAGCGTCACGATATTTAGAGACACTATAACGTCTTCGTTACCGAGATATTCCGCAGATAGCGTTGCAGATTTAACCCCTGCTATCGGCCGAAAAACGATTAATAACGCACGTAAACTGCGACTATAGCCACGGTTTGCGGATGGTATTAGCGCGGCGTACCATTGATTTCAATGGGAAGGAGCAGTATACACAATGCTCATTCACCGCTCCAAAGATGCTGATTGCAGGAGATTATTTTTTTTCTCCCGCAAGCGCAACGACTCAGTGTGAAAGCCCTCGGGCTTTCAGATTGAGAATGCTGTGACAGGATTATTTCAGGCGTTATTTAAGCGCTATTTTTAAAACTAAAACACATGAAATACGCCTCCAGTGTGAAAGGGGCCTTAGTGTGAAAGAACTCTGGCTTTCACATTGGGATTGCAGATGCAGCTTCTTTCAGACGGTTTACAGTCTCTTTTTTGAACTCTAAAGCGCATGAAAAACACCACAGGGTGAAAGGGGTCTAAAAGTCTCCTGCTTGTACATCTGGGTTTAAGCTTTCTTGTCTTTCATTTTCAGGTAAAATGAACAGCCAGTTTCCACTTTGGGCACAAATCATTCCCTAAAATGATATCTAAAACTTGCGCTGTGTCCAATCGCAATGCAGGTCTGGAAGTGCCACACCACAAACACTGAAGATCAGCGGCGATGTACAGGCACAATGCCAGGAGTGGCAATGACTGCAGCAGGTAGGCGGAAAAAGGTAAATGTGAAATTCATGTCATCTATACATTTAGCCCTGGTTTAGACTACCAAGATTTATTGTTGACTTTAGAATTATGGGTGACACAGAATGTCAAGTCAGGAGAAAAACGTGGAGAAAGTCAGGAGAAAAACGGATGACTGGGCGGTCCCCGCACACTGTGCAGGGACCGCCCTGTCAGAGCGCCGCTCTCCCCTATGGGGGATCGGATGATGATGGACCGTAGAGTCCGTTGTCATCCGATCCGCTCTGCCGACGGAAGGAAAAATAGGGGTTTTCCTCCGTCACACTTTGGCGGAGCAGAGCGGATGTCAGCGGACATGTCTCCGCTGACATCCGTGCCTCCATAGGGCTACATGGAGCGTCCGTGCAGGTCCGCCTAAAAAACTGACAGGCGGACCTGAACGGATCCTCCGTGTGAAAGGGGCCTAAGGCCACTTTCACACTGACACATTTTTCAGGCTTCAGGCGGTTTAGCTACTCAATTCGTGGCAACCCCCCCCTTCTCAATTTCCAGCTGCAGAACCCCCCCCCCCCCGTTCTCCTATGATGCAGGGGGCCCATGCCTGAAGCTGTGTAAGGGTAAAATTCATGATGGCGGCCCTGCAGCTACTAAAGTCACTTCAATAAATATGGCATCCATGAAATCACGTTTTTCTCCTGACTTGACATTCTGTGTCACCCATAATTCTAAAGTCAACAATAAATCTTGGTAGTCTAAACCAGGGCTAAATGTATAGATGACATGAATTTCACATTTACCTTTTTCCGCCTACCTGCTGCAGTCATTGCCACTCCTGGCATTGTGCCTGTACATCGCCGCTGATCTTCAGTGTTTGTGGTGTGGCACTTCCAGACCTGCATTGCGATTGGACACAGCGCAAGTTTTAGATATCATTTTAGGGAATGATTTGTGCCCAAAGTGGAAACTGGCTGTTAAGTTTACCTGAAAATGAAAGACAAGAAAGCTTAAACCCAGATGTACAAGCAGGAGACTTTTAGACCCCTTTCACCCTGTGGTGTTTTTCATGCGCTTTAGAGTTCAAAAAAGAGACTGTAAACCGTCTGAAAGAAGCTGCATCTGCAATCCCAATGTGAAAGCCAGAGTTCTTTCACACTAAGGCCCCTTTCACACTGGAGGCGTATTTCATGTGTTTTAGTTTTAAAAATAGCGCTTAAATAACGCCTGAAATAATCCTGTCACAGCATTCTCAATCTGAAAGCCCGAGGGCTTTCACACTGAGTCGTTGCGCTTGCGGGAGAAAAAAAATAATCTCCTGCAATCAGCATCTTTGGAGCGGTGAATGAGCATTGTGTATACTGCTCCTTCCCATTGAAATCAATGGTACGCCGCGCTAATACCATCCGCAAACCGTGGCTATAGTCGCGGTTTACGTGCGTTATTAACCGTTTTTTGGCCGATAGCGGGGGTTAAATCTGCAACGCTATCTGCGGAATATCTCGGTAACTAAGACGTTATAGTGTCTCTAAATATCGTGACGCTATAACTAGGGTTGTCCCGATACCACTTTTTTAGGACCGAGTACAAGTACCGATACTTTTTTTTTATGTACTCGCCGATACCGATTACCGATACTTTTTTTTAATGCCATGTGACAGTTTGACTGATGGGCACTGATAGATGGCACTGATAGACGGCACTTATGGCACTGACAGGTGGCTGGCACTGACAGGTGGCTGGTACTGTTAGATGGCACTGACAGGTGGCTGGCACTGACAGGCGGCACTTATGGGCAATGATGGCACTGACAGGCAGCACTTATGTGCACTGATGGCACTGACAGGTGGCTGGCACTGTTAGATGGCACCGACAGGTGGCTGGCACTGACAGGCGGCACTTATGGGCACTGACAGGCGGCACTTATGGGCACTGACAGGCGGCTGGCACTGATAGGCAGCACTTATGGGCACTGACAGGCGGCAGTTATGGGCACTGATGGCACTGACAGGTGTCTGGTACTGACAGGTGGATGGCACTGAAATGCAGAAATAAATGACATGACTAAATGATACACCCTGCACTTGGCATCAGCAGACATCTTGTTACACCCAGCCCAAATAGTTCGGGCTGGGTGTAACAAGATGTCAGCTGCTGGCTTACTGTGGCCAAGTGCAGGGTGTGCCAAGATGGGCGTCGGGATTTCCAAGCTGACCGGTGACCGAATGTGACAGTCCGGTCACCGATCCTGATGCGGCTGCACTCTGACAGCTTACCTAGCTATTTCTCTAGTGCAGGTGAGGACTCTCCGGCCCGCTGACTTCGCCCGCTCCGCCCACTGAGGCCGCCCGCCCTCTCCGCCTCTGACGCCGCCCGCCCTCTCCGCCTCTGACACCGCCTCTGACACTGCCCGCCCTCTCCACCTCTGACGCCGCCTCTGACACTGCCCGCCCTCTCTACCTCTGACGCTGCCTCTGACACCGCTCGCCCTCTCCAACTCTGACACCGCCCGCCCTCTCCGCCTCTGACACCGCCCATCCTCTCCGCCCACTGAGTCCGCCCACCGATCAAGTATCGGGTCAGGCATCGGGAGCATTTGTGCGAGTACAAGTACTTGCACAAATGCTCGGTATCGGTCCCGATACCGATACTAGTATCGGTATCGGGACAACCCTAGCTATAACGCCACCCCACCTTCCCGCCCCAGTGTGAAAGGGCCGTAAAGTGCCCGAAAAAAACCCCAGTGTGAAAGTTTTCTTAACGTTAAAATGGTACACCTGTCCCCTCCTCACAAGAAGTCTATGTGTCCGCTGTGACCCTCAGGGGATAGTGATATTCATGGTACACCTGTCCCCTTCTCACAAGAAGCCTATGTGTCCGCCGTGAGCCACAGGGGATAGTGATATTCATGGTACACCTGTCTCCTCCTCACAAGAAGTTAAGGTGTCCGCCGTGAGCCACAGGGGATAGTGATATTCATGGTAGAGCTGTCCCTTCCTCACAAGAATCCTATGTGTCCGCTGTTATCCTGAGGGGATAGTGATATTTATGGTACACCTGTCCCCTCCTCACAAGAAGCCTATGTGTCCGCCGTGAGCCACAGGGGATAGTGATATTCATGGTAGAGCTGTCCCTTCCTCACAAGAATCCTATGTGTCCACTGTTATCCTGAGGGGATAGTGATATTCATGGTTCACCTGTCCCTTCCTCACAAGAATCCTATGTGTCCACTGTTATCCTGAGGGGATAGTGATATTCATGGTACACCTGTCCCCTCCTCACAAGAAGCCTATGTGTCCGCTGTTATCCTGAGGGGAAAGTGATATTCATTGTACACCTGTCCCCTCCTCACAAGAAGCCTATGTGTCCGCTGTTATCCTGAGGGGATAGTGATATTCATGGTACACCTGTCCCCTCCTCACAAGAAGCCTATGTGTCCGCTGTTACCCTGAGGGGATACTGATATTCATGGTAGAGCTGTCCCCACCTCACAAGAAGCCTATGTGTCCACTGTTATCCTGAGGGGATAGTGATATTCATGGTACACCTGTCCCTTCCTCACAAGAATCCTATATAATAAAAACTTTAGTGCAGAGTGCAGACCTGAGATTCAGAGCGTCCCTTCTCCTCCCCCCTCCTCCTCCTCGTGTGTGTACAGAACGGACTGAGAAGGAGGGGAGGAGCTTTGATACACTGCTCTGCTCATCCAGCTGCTGTCAGGCAGAGAGGAGACTCGTCACTGGCGAAAAAAAAAAAAGTTAAAGTAACAGACAGCGCTGCGGCCGTTCTAATGATAAGGTAGGCGGCCTGGGGGGAAATCTCCCACCTTCCCCCCTTGCCAGCCCGCGCCTGGCAGGGTACATACATACAGAATAAGAACAGATACTGAGAATTACACCCAACATACAGGACAAGAGAAGTAGTACTGTGCAGGGTACATACATACAGAATAAGAACAGATACTGAGAATAACACCCAACATACAGGACAAGAGAAGTGGTACTGTGCAGGGTACATACATACAGAATAAGAACAGATACTGAGAATTACACCCAACATACAGGACAAGAGACGTGGTACTGTGCAGGGTACATACATACAGACAGAAAAAGAATGATATGTGCTGATGGGGCAGCACTGATGGGCACTGTTGGAGCTGCACTGATAGTCAGTAACCTGATTATCTGTACAGGTCTCCATACCTCCCAACTTTGGAACTTGGGAATGAGGGACACCAATGGATGGAAAACATATGCTGAGTGCACTGCAACAAAAATGGGTGTGGATAAAATGTGCTTAATATTGAGGTGGCTTAAAGAAGCATGGTTAAACAGAGACTAAATGTGATGGCTGCATTCGTTTTATTTTTCTTTCTTTTTTAGGCTTTCTTCTATTTTCACCTGATGATCCAGCCAGTACATCTGTTGTTTTTCAAAAGAAAAAGCTGTCCTGCAGATGTAGCAGTTAGTGTGTTGAGACAAACAATTTACCACTGACAGGGGTGCTTACAATGATCAGCTTTTATTTAATCTGTGTGCTACACCTTATAAAGTGTTAGTGTATCTAAAACTGCTAGTCCAGCTAACACTCCCCTCCCCCCAGACTGAAAATGCTGCTGTCCAAAGGTGCCTCTTGTGCTCCTTATTCCAGAGTGTAGGCACTCTAATACAGGAGGTGTGTTACTGGCCAAATCACCAGGTGACAACAGAGGGTAAAAAAAGCCTAAAAAAGAAAATGAATGCAGCCACCGCATGACTGGTAACCTGGCTTGCAATAGACATTTTTTTTTTGGGGGGGGGGGGGTTTAATACCGCTTTAAGTCTACATATGGTATATACTGTACACAGTCCTTGTACCCACAAAATACTCCCTAATTTCTGTGCTATGAGTGAGAGGCTCACTGACATAAACCTGCCATGTATACACTCAGATACAGACAAGGACTGGTGTATATTTAGTTACCCTTCACATCAGAAGTCCGACCTTTCACATCAGGTGTCCTCCTTCACATTAAAGCAAACTCCTTTCACACTGAGTCCCCTCCTTCACATCAGCAGTTCCTCCTTACATCAGGAGTCCCTTCTTCAAATTATTAGTCCCCCTTTCATATCAGGAGTTCCTCCGTTCACATGAGGAGTGTCTTCCTTCACAACAGAATCCCCCAAATGGTAGAGTTCCCCTTTTACATCAGGAATCCCCCTTTTATATCAGCAATCCCCCTTTTATATCAGGACTCCCCCTTTTATATCAGGAATCCCCTCTTGCATTAAGAGACACACTTTAAATCAGGTGTTCCCCTTTCACATCAGAGTCCCCCTTTACAGTAGCAGTTCTGCCTTCACATCAGCAGTGGCCCTTTAGATTAGGAGCCCCCTATACTTAGCATCAGGATTCCCCTTTCACATACTTAGCATATGAGGTCCTCTTTTCACATTAGAATCCTATCTTTTCATGGGAGGGGTTTGCTGGGGATATGAATAAAATAGATAAGGACTGGGACAGGGATCCTAAGTTTAGGATGTAGGGAGCTAAAGGGGAGATACTGCAGGCTGGATTACAATGTTACAGTAAGTGGAGGGATGTTGGGCTGTGGATGGGGAAATATCTAGGCAATGCAGGGAAAAGGGGGATGCTGGTGACTGAAGCAGAGTGCCTGTGAGAACGGAGGTCTGCTGTGTCAGGACAGGAATGATTTATGACTGAGAAGGGGAGATCTGTATTGGGATTGGAGATAAACAGAGCTGTGGGACAAAAGTCACTGATTGCAGAGAAAGGAATATCTGAGCTGGAGAATTCGTTGTGGGGAAGGAAAGCAGAGAACAGATGTGACTGAACCAGGATGTCAGGGAGGAGAGAGAGTGCAGACCAAAGGAGAATAGACGGGTACAACCCCCCTCATCTAAAAAATAATCATCTTGTCCTCTAGACATGTCAGAGCCTAGACCTAGGGGGAAGCCGGTGTAGCATGCAGATCACTACCCCGTGTAAGTTGCTACCCCCGGAAGCTACTGCGCATGTGCCGCTTTGAGACATGAGAAGCAGCCTATGTGTCCGCTGTTACCCTGAGGGGATAGTGATATTCATGGTACACCTGTCCCCTCCTCACAAGAATCCTATGTGTCCGTTGTTACCCTGAGGGGATAGTGATATTCATGGTACACCTGTCCCCTCCTCACAAGAAGCCTATGTGTCCGCTGTTATCCTGAGGGGATAGTGATATTCATGGTACACCTGTCCCCTCCGCACAAGAAGCCTATGTGTCCACTGTTATCCTGAGGGGATAGTGATATTCATGGTATATATGTGATACAGTGTGGCCCCTGTGCCAAACCAATCCAGCCTGTGTGTATGTGATACAGTGTGGCCCCTGTGGCAAACATCCAGCCTGTGTGTGTGATAGAGTGTGGCCCCTGTGGCAAACAAATCCAGCCTGTGTGTGATAAAGTGTGGCCCCTGTGCCTTCCTCACAACTAACCTGTGTGTCCGCCGTGAACCCTCGCCATGTCCCGCGGGCAGCTGTTGCCATCTAGATGGAGTTCATGTCTTCCAGTGAGGGGTTAATCCGAGTGAGCCGTAGACATCGAGAGCAGCTCTGCACTCTGCTTCTCATGTCTCAAAGCGGCACATGCGCAGTAGCTTCCGGGGGGTAGCAACTTACACGGGGTAGTGATCTGCATGCTACACCGATTTTTAACTCTTTCTATGGGCAGCTGGGGAAAGAGATGCCGCTGCTGAAAGGGTAGGATCGTGACTATGGGATACAATACACTACTGGCTGTCAGATCGGCACTTTACAGAGTTTGCTTACCTTTCCATTGCTGGGAGGAGATGGGGGATGGGTAAGCAACCTGTAAAGTTCCGATGTGACAGTGCCAATGCAGGAGGGCTAGTATGTGCTACAGTGACAGTGTGAAGCTGGAGAGGAATGTGAGCACATCCCGCACCTCCTCCAGGATCTCTTCTGCTCTCTCCTTTTGACTTTTCTCGTTCAGCGCTAAGCTGACAGCAGTAGCGATGCCGCTGTCACTACTTCTGTTAGCCTTTGTAGCGGCAGAAACGCTCCTCCCGCCCCCCCCAACTCACATGTTACCGTCACCCTCCTGCTTCCCCCTTGTCCCTTCTCTGTGCCCCCTCCACTGCTGCCTGGATGATGATCCCTGCAAAAAATATACCCGTTCCACGTACCTGGCTGATGGGCAGCTACAGTCCTTCACAGTCATCGCCAGCTGCAGCTCCGCCTTTTGCTCTCACAAGACAGAGTGAGACAGGCAGGCATCCCCTCCATATCACTCCGCCAGGGACAGACAGGCTGGGGGCTGGAACTTTAAACTGACTGTCGGGAAATGCGGCTCTAGCTGCCTCCGCACCTCCCTTTAAAAAAAAGAGTTCCCACTCTGCTACTGCCTCCTGGGGTCCCACTGATAGAAGTATGGGGCCCCAGCAAATGTTATTTAATGGTCAGTCAATATAGGAGCTGCTCACAAGCATTTCTCCTGCCTCCTATGTGCTGTACAGAACAAGAGTGAGTGGCAGTGGAGGCAATGCGGGAAACAGCTCAGCTGTGCGGGACTGCGGGACATAAGTCAGAATGCGGGGATGTCCCGCAGAATCCGTGCCTGTTGGGAGGTATGGGTCTCCCCTGCGAGGAGATGCCGCTGATCCGTTCTCCTCACCTCACACTCTGTCTATGTGAGGCGAGGAGAGCCGATAAACATCACTTCTGTATTTACATGCGATGAGCTTCATGCCCCTGCCAAGCCCAGGCTTCTCCTTTTTCCTCCATCTGGCACAACTTCCTCCTGGGACTTATAGTACCACCAAGTCTCTCAGTTTAAAGTCTCCAGATGGGGACTACATCCCCCCCCCACAAATCCCTGCAGTTCCCAGCAGCCCTGCGCAGCTCCCTGGGTGGGCTTTCTCTCCCCAGGATATTCTGCCACCAATCCTTGCCCTCCTGCTGTCTGAGTGGTAGGTGGGACCGCCATCCAGCCGCCTGCAGAGTCCTCTTTCTCCTCTATCCCAGCAGCTCTGGCAGGGAGAAGTAGAGAGTGTGCAGGGTAAGCTGTGTGTGACGTCCCATCATGCAGGAGGGACAAAGCAGCACCACTGCCCAGGCTGCAGAAGCAGTAATGTATTCATAAAACACTACATGGATTTAACCACTTCAAGACCAGGGCCTTTTTCTGACACTTGTTGCTTACAAGTTCAAATCAGTATTTTTTGCTAGAAAATTACATAGAACCCCCAAACATTATATACATTTTTTTAGCAGGGCCCTAGAGAATAAAATGGTGGTCATTGCGATATTTTATGACACACTGTATTTGCGCACCGGTTTTTCAAATGCAATTTTTTGGGGAAAAATACACTTCAATGAATAAAAAATAAATAAAAATAAAAAACAGTAAAGTTAGCCCAATTTTTTTTTCCGTAAAATGTGAAAGATGTTACACCGAGTAAATAGATACCCAACATGTCAAGGTTTGAAATTGCACAAACTTGTGGAATGGCGCCAAACTTCGGTACTTAAAATTCTCCATAGGCGGCGCTTTAAAAATAATTTTATGGTTACTCATTTAGAGTTCCAGAGGAGGTCTTGTGGTAGAATTATTGCTTTCGCTCTAACAATCGTGGCGATACCTCATGTGTGGTTTTAACACGGTTTACATTTGCGGGCGCGACTTACGTATGCATTTACTTTGGCGCACAGAGGAGTGGGGCGCTTTAAAAAAAATGATTCTCTTATTTTATTTTTTATACTGTCATTTTAAATTATTTTTTGATCACTATTATTGCTTTCACAAGGAATGTAAACATCCCTGTGACAGCAATAGTCACGTGTCAGGTGATATTTTGGAGGGTAGGACTAAATAATTGATAAAAACACCGGGGTTAGTAGTCAAGGATTACAGCTTCTAGCGAATCAAAAACCCGTCCCACCCATTAGGATGGGGTCCCTCAACAACAGAATCAAAATACTCAAAAATGAACCTGATGGTCAAGAAGAGACCACCCAAATAAGCAGCTGTAAAATGAGGACCAACTGCAGCGTTTGAGTATTGTTTTGGGGGGGTCTGGGCAGTGGCGGCCCGTCCATAGGGAACACACGGGCGTCCCCCCTTCCAAGGCAGACAAAAAAATTAAAAGATAAATAAAAAAACAGGCCCTTAAAAAAAAAAATTGTGCTGTGCACCGTGTTCGGGCGCCGGACACCGTGCGTCAGTGGGAAACGTGACGTCTGTGCAATCCCGTGATTGCAGACGTGCCGCTTCATTTGCCCATTATATCTGTGCCCTGCATCGCAATTGATTGCGCCGCATTGCTCCTATTTGTCCACAGTGCCTGCCTGGCCTACCCTGTTGTTTGATAGGGCGGTGCTTTTCCTCTGTATTGCGCGGCGTCACTTCCGGTGTATCTGTGCTAGTGATAAACCGGAAGTGACGTCAGTGGAACGCACGGCCCGAGTGGAGCGGCCGCATGGCAAGTCTCTTCCTGTTTCAGCGCTGCTTTTTATCATTTGGAAACAGTCACACAGCACTCATCTGGTTCTAAGGGTGGTTGGAAAGTCTGTGCACTTTCCAAGCATAGTATGGGGGGGGTGATGTCATCAGTATGGGGGGGGGATGATGGTGTCAGTATGGAAAAGGGGGGATGATGGTGTCAGTATGGAGGGGGGGAGGGATGATGGTGTCAGTATGGAGGGGGGGAGGGATGATGGTGTCAGTATGGGGAAGGGGGGGATGATGGTGTCAGTATGGAGGGGGGGATGATGGTGTCAGTATGGAGAAGGGGGGGATGATGGTGTCAGTATGGAGAAGGGGGGGATGATGGTGTCAGTATGGAGAAGGGGGGGATGATGGTGTCAGTATGGAGAAGGGGGGGATGATGGTGTCAGTATGGAGAAGGGGGGGGATGATGGTGTCAGTATGGAGAAGGGGGGGATGATGGTGTCAGTATGGAGAAGGGGGGGGATGATGGTGTCAGTATGGAGAAGGGGGGGATGATGGTGTCAGTATGGAGAAGGGGGAGGATGATGGTGTCAGTATGGAGAAGGGGGGGATGATGGTGTCAGTATGGAGAAGGGGGGGATGATGGTGTCAGTATGGAGGGGTGGTGATGGTGTCAGTATGGAGAAGGGGGGGGATGATGGTGTCAGTATGGAGAAGGGGGGGATAATGGTGTCAGTATGGAGAAGGGGGGGGATAATGGAGTCAGTATGGAGAAGGGGGGGGATGATGGTGTCAGTATGGAGGGGGGGGGGGTGATGGTGTCAGTATGGAGGGTGGATGATGGTGTCAGTATGGAGGGGGGGGATGATGGTGTCAGTATGGAGGGGGGGATGATGGTGTCAGAATGGAGAAGGGGGGGATGATGGTGTCAGTATGGTGAAGGGGGGGATGATGGTGTCAGTATGGTGAAGGGGGGCATGATGGTGTCAGTATGGAGAAGGGGGGGGTGATGGTGTCAGTATGGAGAAGGGGGGGATGATGGTGTCAGTATGGAGGGGGGGGGATGATGGTGTCATTATGGAGGGGGGGGGGGTGATGGTGTCAGTATGGAGGGGGGGTGATGGTGTCAGTATGGAGGGGGGGTGATGGTGTCAGTATGGAGGGGGGTGATGGTGTCAGTATGGAGGGGGGGGATGATGGTGTCAGTATGGAGAAGGGGGGATGATGGTGTCAGTATGGAGAAGGGGGGATGATGGTGTCAGTATGGAGAAGGGGGGATGATGGTGTCAGTATGGAGAAGGGGGGATGATGGTGTCAGTATGGAGAAGGGGGGGATGATGGTGTCAGTATGGAGAAGGGGGGGATGATGGTGTCAGTATGGAGGGGGGGGGGATGATGGTGTCAGTATGGAGGGGGGCTGTGTTAGGAGTAGAGAGGAAAGGTCTGTGGTAAGTTCCCTCCCCCCTTTGTACTTACAGACACACTGAATGAGAAGCGTCTTCTTCCTCCCTCCAGTCATGTGACAAGGGGATAGAGGAGAGGAAGAACGGGCAGCCTTCCCTCACTGCACAGCGGCGCTCTCTATCGCCACCTGCAGGCTGGAGGGAGAAGAAAGCCAAATCCTCTCTCCAGCTCTCTGTCTTCTCCTGTCACTCACTGTACATCGGGGCTGAGCGGAGAGCGCGCGCCCGGGCGGCGGGGGGGTCGCGATTCCTTTGATTGGCGGAGGGGTCGGGCGGATGAGTCATACCAAGCGCGCGACGGCCGTTCGGCGCCATTTTGTCCCTCTACCCGGAAGAAGGAGCATCTTATCGCAGCTCTTGTCACAGACCAGTCACAGCGCCCTTCAGTGGATTATTTGGAGACTACACCCCCAGCTTTTCATCGTAGAGATAGTAAGTGTCAGCAGTGACCTCACCTTACTAGTGAGATCGGGTCCAGTGCCCGGATGTGGGGGGACAATAGAGAGCTGGACCGGAGCTGGACCGGCTTGTGTAATGAGATCTGTCAGTGTTTTCTCTCCTCTCCTCCTTTCTGGTTTTAGGGAAGAGAAATCACTTTTCACACTCAGGATCAGAGCTGTCTTTAGAGATCCCAGGGGCCCCCCGAACACCCTCCCTGACAGGGGCCCCCCGAACACCCTCCCTGACAGGGGGCCCCCGAACACCCTCCCTGACAGGGGCCCCGCAAACACCCTCCCTGACAGGGGCCCCGCAAACACCCTCCCTGACAGGGGCCCCCCGAACACCTTCCCTGACAGGGGCCCCCCGAACACCCTCCTTGACAGGGGCCCCTCGAACACCCTCCCTGACAGGGGCCCCTCGAACACCCTCCCTGACAGGGGCCCCTCGAACACCCTCCCTGACAGGGGCCCCTCGAACACCCTCCCTGACAGGGGACCCTGAACACCTTCCCTGACAGGGGCCCCTGAACACCTTCCCTGACAGGGGCCCCCGAACACCTTCCCTGACAGGGGCCCCCAAACACCCTCCCTGACAGGCCCCCCTCCTCCTCCCCCCAGTTATAATCTTTACCCCCAATTCCTATAGAAAAGGGACGGCGGCATAGGGGTGCCCACGGGGTGTGCGGAGGGTGCCTGGGCACACCCTAATCACCCATGCAGTGTTTGTGTAGCCCCATGCCGGCTGTCTCCCGAGATCTGTCTGGGATGCTGTGAAAGTCTTCATCCCAGCAATGTGTACCCTGCACTGCCTGTGAGACAATATATCACATTGAGCAGATATTGGGGCTTGTAAGATCCGCTCAGTGTCGGGGGTGGGCGGGACCGAGCAGCTAGCGAACGCCAGCCAATGGGATGGTGTACGCCCATCTCTGACATCACCGCCAAATTCTGACAGCTCCTCTCTCTCTCTCTGTGTGCAGCTACCTTACAATACATGACAGTGTCACACTCTGAGCGGATCTTACAAGCCCCAATATCTGCTCAATGTGATTCTCCCATCTCCTCTGTCAGTGCTTCCAACCAGTGCCACCTGTAAGTGCCAATCAGTGCCAGTCACTGAAAATCAGTGCCACCTATCAGTGCTCATCAGTGCTGCCTTTCATTGCCCATCAATGGTGCCTATCAGGGCCATTAGTGCTGCCAGTGCCACCTATCAGTGCCAATCAGGGCCCATCAGTGCTGCCTATCATTGCAGATCAGTGCTGCCAATCAGTGCCACTAAATGCTGCCAATCATTGCTGTCTTTCAGTGCCACCAAGCAGTGCCAATCAGTGCTGCCAATCAGTGGCCTGCCTATTGGTGGCCATCAGTACTGTCAATCAGTGGTGCCTATCAGTGCTGTCAATCAGTTCCCATCAGTGCACTGAGTGCAGGGATGGGGGGAGATGAACTCAGCAGCCAGGCACATTTCCCATGGGGGGGCCGGCCTGATGGGGCAAAACTGAAATCTGTTGATGTTTATTAATGTCACATACCGATCCTTAGTATATTAGGTAATCACCACACTATTATTTACAATAAACTACTGGAGGTGAAATAAAAAGGTGTCAGTGAAAGGCCTGCCGCTAAGCACTAGGGATGAGCCGAACACCCCCGGGTTCGGTTCGCACCAGAACCTTCGAACGGACCGAAAGTTCGCGCGAATTTTCGAACCCTATTCGTTATAATGGACGCGAACGTTCGAAATCAAAATTGCTAATTACAACGGCCAATATGCATGTTAATGTTATAAAACAGGTTTGGGGACCCGGGTCCTGCCCCAGGGGACATATATCAATGCAAAAAGAAATTTTAAAAACTAAAGTTTTTTCGGGAGCAGTCATTTTAATGATGCATAAAGTGAAAAAAAAAAAAGTGAAATTTTCCTTTAAATATGGTACCTGGGGGGTGTCTAAAGTATGCCTGTGAAGTGGCATGTGTTTCCCGTGTTTAGAACTGTCCTTGCACAAAATGACATTTGTAAAGGAAAAAAAGAAGCCATTTAAAACCACTTGCGGCTTTAATGTCATGTCTTGTCCTGGCCGCCATATGGCTGAAAATCCTTGAGAAAAATGGCATGGCTACCCCATCACCCCCCCCCCCCACCCCAGCCCCTTTGGGTCTTGTATGGATACTAAGGGGGACCCCGCACCCAAAATAAAACCCTATACCTACAACCCTATATACTCTGAACAGCAGTATATAGGTGGTGCAAACAAGACATGGACTGTAGGTTTGTTCTTAAGTAGAATCTGAACAGGTACATTATGAAGTGTAGCTACATCCCAAAAAAATCAATTTTTAAGCTTTTTGGAGAACATAGGGAGGGGTTATCACCCCTGTAACATTTGCTGTCTTTGCACATCTGTTCAGAACATGTCACCTCACTTTCCGTCCCAATGACAAATGTTTTTGGAAAAGTGGGGTTTTAATTGAAACAAGGATTGGTGATAAAGCATCAGTAGAGAGGAGATACCTTTTTCCCAAATTAAATCTAACAGGATAGAATTTTCCTTCCTAGGGGTAGATTTCCTCTCACTTCCTGTTTTCTCTTGCCGTTTGCAAGTAGGAGTCGTTTGTAAGTTGGATGTTTGAAAGTAGGGGCCTGCCGTATATACTCTGCAGAAATTTGCCCTATTAGATGTTGGTGTAGCCACAAGACTGGTGGGCACAGGAATGGGCCCTGCTGTGAGTTAATAGATCAAGATTTGTACTTGCATGCACCTGTTGAACCGGGCAGAAAAATTGGGCCTTTGGTGGTGGTGGTGGTGGTGGTGGACGGTGTTGCCACAAGACTGTAAGCCCTCACAGTTACTCTTGGTGGGTGCAGGAATGGGCCCTGCTGTGAGTTATTAGATCAAGATTTGTAATTGCATGCACCTGTTGAACAGGGCAGAAAAATTGGGCCTTTGGTGGTGGTGGTGGTGGTGGACGGTGTTGCCACAAGACTGTAGGCCCTCATAGTTACTCTTGGTGGGCGCAGGAATGGGCCCTGCTGTGAACTATTAGATCAAGATTTGTAATTACACGCCCCTGTTAAACAGGGGCTGAAAAATTGTGCCTTAGGCATTGGTGCTGGTGCCACAACACTGCAACCCCTCACAGATACTGTACTTGGAGCACAGCAGTCACACCTGTTGCGAAGCATCTTTTTAAAAAATTGTAATTACACGCCCCTGTTATACAGGGGCTGAAAAATTGTGCCTTAGGCACTGGTGCTGGTGCCACAACACTGCAACCCCTCACAGATACTGTACTCTGAGCACAGCAATGAGACCTGTTGCAAAGCATTGCCTAAAAATTGTAATTACACGCCCCAACAGGGGCTGAAAAATTGTGCCTTAGGCACTGGTGCTGGTGCCACAACACTGCAACCCCTCACAGATACTGTACTCTGAGCACAGCAGTCACACCTGTTGCGAACCATCTTTTTAAAAAAATTTAATTACACGCCCCTGTTATACAGGGGCTGAAAAATTGTGCCTTAGGCACTGGTGCTGGTGCCACAACACTGCAACCCCTCACAGATACTGTACTCTGAGCACAGCAATGAGACCTGTTGCAAAGCATTGCCTAAAAATTGTAATTACACGCCCCAACAGGGGCTGAAAAATTGTGCCTTAGGCACTGGTGCTGGTGCCACAACACTGCAACCCCTCACAGATACTGTACTCTGAGCACAGCAGTCACACCTGTTGCGAAGCATCTTTTTAAAAAATTGTAATTACACGCCCCTGTTATACAGGGGCTGAAAAATTGTGCCTTAGGCACTGGTGTGGTGGCATGGATCATTGAGGAGGAGGAAGAGGATAGTCAGTGAACATAACAGGACAGTCACTCAGCATCAGCATAGGCAGTCTTGAAGGGATGTGACATTATAAATTATTCCGTTATATCCGCTTCAGGTGTCTGGTAGCTGGTGGTGATCCAAGACTGATTCATTTTTATGAAGGTCAGTCGATCAACCGAGTCGGTGGACAGGCGCACCCTATGATCGGTGACAAATCCTCCAGCAGCACTGAATGTGCGTTCGGAAAGAACGCTGGATGCAGGACAGGCCAGTAGCTCAATTGCATACTGTGCAAGCTCTGGCCAGTGATCCATCCTCAGGACCCAGTAAGCCAGAGGATTTTCGGTGGGAAAGGTGTCCAAGTCTGACCTTGCCCCTAGGTATTCCTGCACCATGTATATCAGACGCTGGCGATGGTTGCTGGAACCGATCATACCTTGGGGCTGCGGACTAAAAAATTGTCTGAACGCATCGGTCAGACGTCCACCTTCCCCACCGCTCCTTCTGCTACTGACCGAAGCCTCAGCAACTTGTCGTCCAGGACCAGGAGTTTGTAACCTCCCAGTTTCTGGGAACGCGTTGCACAGACCTTTCTGCAAGGCCTCCCTGAGATGTCTCATCCTCTGCTCCCTCTGCGACGGCAAGATAAGGTCCGCAACCTTACCCTTGTACCGTGGATCAAGGAGAGTGGCCAGCCAGTAATGGTCACTCTCCTTGATCCGAAGAACACGAGGATCCTTCCGCAGGCTTTGCAGGATCAGGGAGGCCATGCAGCGTAGGTTAGCTGAGGCATTCGGTCCAGAGTCTTCTGGGTCACTGAGGATGACATGATCGCCAGCCACCTCCTCCCAGCCACGTACAAGTCCACTGGTTTGTTGGGACTGTACATCATCCCTAAAAGACTGCTGCTGCTGATGCTGAGTGCCAGGCTCCACCTCCATGCTCACACAATCCTCCTCCTCCTCCTCCTCCTCTTCCTGTGTGATGGGTGGGACAGAAGGAACATTGTCTGGATAAAGGGGGCCTTGAGAGACAAGGAAGTCCTCCTCTTCCTGCCTCTGTTCTGCCTCAAGTGCCCTGTCCATTATCCCACGCAGCGTATGCTCCAACAGGTGGACAAGAGGTACAGTGTCACTGATGCATGCACTGTCACTGCTCACCATCCTCGTGGCCTCCTCAAATGGTGAGAGGACAGTGCATGCATCCCTGATCATGCTCCACTGGCGTGGGGAAAAAAAGCCAAGCTCCCCTGACCCTGTCCTGGTGCCGTAGTCGCAAAGGTACTCATTGATGGCCCTCTGCTGCGTGTGCAGTCGCTGCAGCATGGCCAACGTTGAGTTCCACCTGGTGGGCATGTCACATATTAGGCGGTTCTTGGGCAGGTTCAGCTCCTTTTGCAGCTCAGTCAGCCGAGCACTGGCATTATAAGATCGGCGGAAATGCACACAGACTTTCCTGGCCTGCCTCAGGACATCCTGTAAGCCTGGGAACCTGCCCAAGAACCGCTGCACCACCAGGTTGAGGACGTGAGCCATACAGGGCACATGGGTGAGCTGCCCCTGTCGCAGGGCGGAGAGGAGGTTGGTGCCATTATCAGAAACGACCATTCCTGGCTTAAGCTGGCGTGGCGTCAACCACCTCTCGGCCTGCCCCTGCAGAGCTGCCAGAACCTCTGGCCCAGTGTGGCTCCTGTCCCCCAAACACACCAGCGCAAGCACGGCATGGCATCTTTTTGCCTGCGTACTCGCGTAGCCCCTTGTACGCCTACGGAGCACCGCTGGTTCCGAGGACAGAGCACTCGAAGAGGACATGGAGGAAGAAGAAGAGGAGGGGGTGGAGGAGAGAGGTGTGTCACAACCAGTAGTAGCATTTTGGAGGCGTGGTGGCGGAACAACCTCCAACACTACTGCACCTTGTCCTGCATCCCTCCCAGCTACCAATAGAGTGACCCAATGGGCCGTGAAAGAAAGATAACGTCCCTGTCCATGCCTGCTGGACCATGAGTCAGCGGTAATATGCACCTTACCGCTGACCGCCCTGTCCAGCGAGGCATGGACATTGCCTTCCACATGCCAGTAGAGAGACGGAATCGCCTTCCGTGAGAAAAAGTGGCGTTTGGGAACCTGCCACTGAGGAACCGCACATTGAACAAACTCACGGAAGGGGGCCGAGTCTATCAACTGAAAAGGCAGCAGTTGAAGTGCTAGCAATTTAGCCAAGCTAGCATTCAACCGCTGGGCATGTGGATGGCTGGGAGTATACTTCTTTCGACGGTCCAGCAGCTGGGGCAGGGAAATTTGCCTGCTACAATCGGACGTCGGTGTACTGCAAGTACTTGGTTGTGACACACCTAATTCTACACCTTCAGTCCTCTCAGAGCAGCTTTCAGAGAGGACTGAAGATATAGTGGGGATGGAGATCCCAGCTGATGAGGAGCAAGGAGAGGTCCGCTTTGTTCTTTGGTGTGGGTCTTTTATGTGTGCTTGCCAACGAGCTGCATGGCAGGTCGACATATGTCTGCTCATGCTTGTGGTGCCCAAGCGGCTGATGTTTTGGCCACGCGAGATACGCTTGAGACAAATATTGCAAATAGCAGTGGTGCGATCTGATGCACTCGTCTCAAAAAAGGCCCACACCAAAGAACTTTTGTGATAACGTGCAGAGGCAGCGCCCTGCACAGGCGGAGCTCTGCGGTGTGGTACAGTTGCTGTGCTGGCCTCTAGCTGGCCTCCAGGGGGCATCCTGCCTCGTTGGACATGTGACGCTGCATCCTCCTCCTCCTCCTCCTCTCTCCCTTCAGGCACCCACGTGGAGTCAGTGACCTCATCATCCCCTCCCTCTTCACCACTAGAGCAAACCTGGCAGTAAGCTGCAGCTGGTGGAACACTACTGCCAGATTGCTGTCCTTCAGCATCCCCTCTCTCTGCGCGCACACTACTGACTTCCTCAAGCTGGGTATCATCATCCGAGCCTTCGAATCGTTGGGCATCCTCCTGGAGCATGTACCCAACACTGTGCTCAAACAGTTCGGGGGACTCCTCAGGAGGACATGGTGGGTCTAGGGAAGGGGTGGCTGATGATGCCATTGAGTACGCGTTGGCAGCTGCTCTGCCAGTACCCTGAGCCTGGGTGAGAGAGGATGAGGAGGATGAGGAGGGCTTGGTCATCCATTCTACCAAGCCTTCGGCATGATGCGGCTCCACATGTCCAGCTGCCGAAAACAAAGACAAGCGTGTCCCATGGCCACGTGCTGATGACGATGCATGACCACGTCCACGGCCAGCACTGTTGTCTCTAGAAACAGAGCCTGCCTGCCCTGTGTTCTTGCCTCGGCACGCTCTGCCTCTCCTTGGCGGTCTTCCAGCCATTGTAGTCGGTAGTGTATATAGTATAAAAAATAGAACTCCTATGTGTGCTCACAACACACTGTAGGTCCTATGGGTGCTGACACTAACACACTATAGGTACTATGTGTGCTGCTGACAAGAAAATATAGGAGCTCTGTTTGCTGCCACTAACACACTAGAAGTCCTATGGGTGCTGCTGAGAAGAAAATATAGGAGCTCTGTTTGCTGCCACTAACACACTAGAAGTCCTATGGGTGCTGCTGAGAAGAAAATATAGGAGCTCTGTGTGATGCCACTAACACACTAGAAGTCCTATGGGTGCTGCTGAGAAGAAAATATAGGAGCTCTGTTTGCTGCCACTAACACACTAGAAGTCCTATGGGTGCTGCTGAGAAGAAAATATAGGAGCTCTGTTTGCTGCCACTAACACACTAGAAGTCCTATGGGTGCTGCTGAGAAGAAAATATAGGAGCTCTGTTTGCTGCCACTAACACACTAGAAGTCCTATGGGTGCTGCTGAGAAGAAAATATAGGAGCTCTGTTTGCTGCCACTAACACACTAGAAGTCCTATGGGTGCTGCTGAGAAGAAAATATAGGAGCTCTGTTTGCTGCCACTAACACACTAGAAGTCCTATGGGTGCTGCTGAGAAGAAAATATAGGAGCTCTGTGTGATGCCACTAACACACTAGAAGTCCTATGGGTGCTGCTGAGAAGAAAATATAGGAGCTCTGTTTGCTGCCACTAACACACTAGAAGTCCTATGGGTGCTGCTGAGAAGAAAATATAGGAGCTCTGTTTGCTGCCACTAACACACTAGAAGTCCTATGGGTGCTGCTGAGAAGAAAATATAGGAGCTCTGTTTGCTGCCACTAACACACTAGAAGTCCTATGGGTGCTGCTCTGAAGAAAATATAGGAGCTCTGTTTGCTGCCACTAACACACTAGAAGTCCTATGGGTGCTGCTGAGAAGAAAATATAGGAGCTCTGTTTGCTGCCACTAACACACTAGAAGTCCTATGGGTGCTGCTGAGAAGAAAATATAGGAGCTCTGTGTGATGCCACTAACACACTAGAAGTCCTATGGGTGCTGCTGAGAAGAAAATATAGGAGCTCTGTTTGCTGCCACTAACACACTAGAAGTCCTATGGGTGCTGCTGAGAAGAAAATATAGGAGCTCTGTTTGCTGCCACTAACACACTAGAAGTCCTATGGGTGCTGCTGAGAAGAAAATATAGGAGCTCTGTGTGATGCCACTAACACACTAGAAGTCCTATGGGTGCTGCTGAGATGAAAATATAGGAACTCTGTGTGATGCCACTAACACATTAGAAGTCCTATGGGTGCTGCTGAGAAGAAAATATAGGAGCTCTGTTTGCTGCCACTAACACACTAGAAGTCCTATGGGTGCTGCTGAGAAGAAAATATAGGAGCTCTGTGTGATGCCACTAACACACTAGAAGTCCTGTGGGTGCTGCTGAGAAGAAAATATAGGAGCTCTGTTTGCTGCCACTAACACACTAGAAGTCCTATGGGTGCTGCTGAGAAGAAAATATAGGAGCTCTGTTTGCTGCCACTAACACACTAGAAGTCCTATGGGTGCTGCTGAGAAGAAAATATAGGAGCTCTGTGTGATGCCACTAACACACTAGAAGTCCTATGGGTGCTGCTGAGAAGAAAATATAGGAGCTCTGTTTGCTGCCACTAACACACTAGAAGTCCTATGGGTGCTGCTGAGAAGAAAATATAGGAGCTCTGTTTGCTGCCACTAACACACTAGAAGTCCTATGGGTGCTGCTGAGAAGAAAATATAGGAGCTCTGTTTGCTGCCACTAACACACTAGAAGTCCTATGGGTGCTGCTGAGAAGAAAATATAGGAGCTCTGTTTGCTGCCACTAACACACTAGAAGTCCTATGGGTGCTGCTGAGAAGAAAATATAGGAGCTCTGTTTGCTGCCACTAACACACTAGAAGTCCTATGGGTGCTGCTGAGAAGAAAATATAGGAGCTCTGTGTGATGCCACTAACACACTAGAAGTCCTATGGGTGCTGCTGAGAAGAAAATATAGGAGCTCTGTTTGCTGCCACTAACACACTAGAAGTCCTATGGGTGCTGTTGGGGTGCAATGCTGTGCTAACAGCACTGCGGTTGGTACTACTGCAATACTGTACTAACAGTAAGCACGCACCAGACTAATCCCCAGCAGCAGCTAATAACACACTAACTGTGCAATCAGCAGCAATGAACGATCAATGACTTAGGTAGCAATGGTTTAGCAAAGAAATAGCCAATGGTTTAGCAAAGAAGAGCAAATCTTTCAGTATCAAGCAAAGACAGAATCAGCAGACTAATCTCTCCTAAAGCCGGAACTCATGTGACCGGGGCCGATGGCGTGGCGGCCTTTTAAATGGTGGGGCGTGTACTAAAGCCCCTGAGCTGTAATTGGCTACAGCCGTCCTGCCTGTAGCCAATTATTGCTCTCCGAGTTTCGGGCGCTGTGATTGGCCAAGCATGCGGGGTCACAGTGCATGCTTGGCCAATCATCAGCCAGCAATGCACTGCGCCGGCCGCGCCGGCCGCAATGCATTGCGGGGCCGCTCGCATCACACGAATGTGATGCGAACGGCCCAAATAGTTCTGGGCTCGACGAGCGAGCGAACGCCCGATGCTCGATTCGAACATGGGTTCGAATCGAGCACCGGGCCCATCCCTACTAAGCACTGTTATGTGTTCCCACTGTGAGGGGGTTAGCTCGGCAGCGGGTGTGTGTGACCCCCGGGATGGGCTCCCCACACAAAAACAGGCCCAGCAAACGGAGGTTGTGGTTTTCAAAATCAAAAAAGGTGCGGTTTATTTTCTATTTACAGTGACAAAACACAGCAAAGCCAAAAGAAACATAAACAAAATAAATCCTGGTCAACTTGACCTCTGACTAAACATACAGGTTTCCTAACTAACAACTGGGATCAGCCTAGTGCTGTCCTAGTCCCTAAGTCCCTGGTTTTAAATGTCCAAGCAAATAGCCACACAGGCTTTGTCTCACCGCACAGGGGTTCACTCTCCCTAGACAGTCCACACAGGTCTGGGTCCAGGCATGAGCTAACATCTAATGAAGCTGGGAGTTCTTATAGAGGCCTAAATGAGCTGACAAGCTTCAGCTGGTCTCATCAACTCCCTGTCTGCACGACGCCCCACACTCTCCCTAGAGGTATGAGTCATCCATGAGCCCACTAGCCTTAGCTGGGCTTATACAACTCTCCACCTAGTTGTATAAGTCGGCGTAAAGCCTGAATCTGGGCGAAATATATCTACCCCCCTGGATGCAACCAGGTGACTTTACCTTCCTGCTGTCACATACCCCCCCTCTTGTTTTAACCTCGGGGTTGGAACACCAGCAATCAGGCATTCATGTACTCGAGACAAAGCATCCACATTCCCCATTTGAACGCCAGGGCGATGCTTTACTGTGAAGTTGAATTCCTGGAGGGCCAGGAACCACCTATTCACTCTTCTATTTGTTTCCTTGTTTTGAGCCATCCACTTTAACGGAGCATGATCCGTAACCATGTCAAAGTGCCTACCTAGCAGGTAGTACCGAAGGGAATCTAGAGCCCACTTCACCGCTAAACACTCCTTTTCAACGGTGGCGTAATTTACCTCATGGGACTTCAACTTCCTGCTGAGGTAAATGACTGGGTGCTCTTCCCCGTTCCAGACCTGGGACAATACTGCTCCTAACCCCACATCTGACGCATCACTTTGTACGACAAAGTCTTTAGAGAAGTCGGGTGAGTACAACACTGGCTGGCTACATAAGGCTTGTTTCAAGAATTGGAATGCTGCCTCAGCCTCGGGGGTCCATTTAATCATGACCGACCCTTTCCCCTTCGTTAGGTTGGTTAGGGGCACAGCCTTAGAAGCAAAGTGGGGAATGAATCGCCGATAATACCCAGCGATTCCCAGAAAGGCTCGTACCTGCTTCTTGCTGTTGGGACGTGGCCAACTCTGGATGGCCTCGACTTTGTTGAGTTGGGGTTTTATTACTCCCCTCCCAATGGTGTACCCAAGATATTTGGCCTCCTCCTGCCCAATGGTACACTTCTTGGGGTTAGCCGTAAACCCCGCTTCCCGAACAGAGTCCAGGACTGCTTGCACTTTTGGCAGATGTGAGGCCCAATCTGTGCTATGGACAATTACGTCATCCAGGTAAGCCGCAGCATACTTCCGATGGGGCCTCAGCATCTGGTCCATTTTCCGCTGGAATGTGGCCGGCGCATTCTGTAACCCGAACGGCATTCTTTTATATTGGAACGCCCCGTCTGGGGTTACAAATGCGTTTTTCTCTTTGGCCAATTTGGCCAGGGGGATTTGCCAATACCCTTTTGTGAGGTCAAGAGTCGTCATGTATCGGGCTGTTCCCAGCCGGTCGATCAACTCATCTATACGTGGCATGGGGTAGGTGTCAAATTTTGTAACTTTGTTCAACTGACGAAAATCGTTACAAAATCGCCAGCTCCCATCCGGTTTAGGCACCAACACAATGGGACTAGACCAATCACTTTGGGACTCCTCTATCACCCCTAAGTTCAGCATTTTATGTACTTCCTCCCGTATTGCCTCCCGTCGGGCCTCTGGGATCCGATAGGGTTTTAACTTCACCCTTTCACCGGGTGGGGTAATGATGTCATGCTCTACCCCAAATGTTTGTCCCGGCAGCTCAGAGAATACCTCCTTGTTGCGAAGCACAAACTCTTTAACCTCCTGTTGTTGGGGTTGTGACAAGGTGGCTGCTATTCCAACCTCAGGAATCACGCAACCAGTTTGAGCTGGTGACCAAGTGTCTGCGACTAGGGACTCTCTATCCCTCCAGGCTTTCAACAGATTAACGTGATAGATCTGTTCGGGCTTTCGCCTTCCTGGTTGTCTGACCTTGTAATTCACTTCGCTCACTTTTTCCATTATCTCGTAGGGGCCTTGCCATTTGGCAAGGAATTTACTTTCAACCGTAGGGACAAGTACCAGTATCCTATCCCCCGGGGAAAAGGTACGGGTCTTGGCTCCACGGTTGTACACTCTCTGCTGTGCTAACTGCGCTTGGGCCAAATGTTCCTTCACGATGGGCATTACCTGTGCAATTCGGTCTTGCATCAGGGCGACATGCTCAATCACACTCCTGTGGGGAGAACTCTCACTTTCCCAAGTTTCCTTGGCAATATCCAACAGCCCTCTTGGGTGTCTCCCATACAGTAACTCAAAGGGGGAGAATCCCGTAGAGGATTGGGGCACCTCCCTAATAGCAAACATCAGATAAGGAAGTAGACAGTCCCAATCCTTTCCATCTCTATCCACCACTTTCTTCAACATTTGTTTTAGGGTTTTGTTGAATCTTTCAACCAGCCCATCGGTTTGGGGGTGATACACAGATGTACGTAATTGCGTCACTTTGAACAATTTACACAGCTCCTTCATAACCCGGGACATAAAGGGTGTACCTTGGTCCGTAAGCAGTTCTTTACAAATACCCACCCGGCTAAACACAAGAGATAGCTCTTTGGCTATGGTTTTGGCCGAGGTATTTCGGAGAGGGATCGCTTCTGGATAACGGGTGGCATAGTCCATTATAACTAATATGTACTGGTGCCCCCTAGCGGACTTGATTATAGGACCTACCAAATCCATGGCGATCCTCTCAAACGGGACCTCAATGATGGGTAGAGGGACCAGCGGGCTACGGAAATGTGGCATCGGGGCCGACCTCTGACACACAGGGCAGGAGGAACAATAATTTTCTATGTCCTTCATCACCCCCGGCCAATAGAATCTCTGTAATACCCTCTCTCGGGTTTTCTCTGTCCCCAGATGACCTCCAAGAATGTGCCCATGGGCCAACTCCAACACCAACTTCCTGTAAGGTTTGGGCACCACAAGCTGCTCAACGGTTTCTTCTGCCCTTTTTGCCACCCGATACAGTAGGTCCTTCTCTACGCTGAAGTATGGGTAAGTGCAGGTATTATCTGGGTTCACTAACTCGCCATCTATTTTCACTACGTTTTCCCGTGCCTTTATTAGGGCGGGGTCTTTCAACTGTTCTGTGGCAAAGTTTTCCCTGTGAACCTCAAGATCAGAAAACTCCACAGACGGTAGGTTTTCGTCTGAGGAGGTGGGCTCCTCTCCAGTTTCTTGAGTCTCCCCTGCCAATACTGATAAGGGAAATTCCGGAGAGTCCTCACCACTCTCAGGGGAGTTCTGGCTATCACATTCCTGGTACATAGGGGCACCAGTGGGGGGCTCAGGATCATCCCACAGTTCCCAGAACTTCGGAAAATCCCTTCCCACAATGGCGTCATACGGTAACTGAGATACTAAGCCCACTGGATGAGAGAGGGTACCTTTGGGGGTCTCGAAACACACTGTAGTCACTGGATACTCTCGGGTGTCCCCATGCACACAAATAACAGCTACCTTGCTATTCCCAGAGACCTCTGTTTTAACTAACTCAGCCTTTATCAGGGTCACAAGGCTACCTGAATCCAGCAATACCACAACATTTCTACCATTAACACACATTTTGCATAAATGTTTCTCAGTTCCTCGAATGGCAGTGCATGCGACTGTCGCACACAGCGACTGACGTCTGCCCGTCAGAAAGTCACACTGCATGGGTTCCTCCACAACCGGGCAATTGGCTGCAATATGTCCCGCTTGCCGGCAGCGGTAGCAAACGATCCTTCTTGCCGCCTCTTGAGCCGCTGATTTCCCAGGCATTTCTCGCCAAACTTGGGGTAGAGCTCCCACCCTCTCACTCTCTCCACCCTTACCCCTTGGAATCCTCTTATCCGCCCCTGGGGATGGTCTGGTCTTAGGGTGGAAAGTCCGAGTGTCTCTGGAAGAGGCCGTCAGGTTCTCTGTAGCCAAGTATTTCTCCACACGATCCACAAGACCATCGGCCGTCTCTGGGTCTCCATGGCTTACCCACTTTTGGATGGCAGTAGGAAGAGCTCTCAAAAACCGATCCATTACAACACGTTCCACAATCTTTGGTGCGGACAAAGTCTCTGGCTGTAGCCACTTTCTGCTCAGGTGAATGAGATCATACATTTGAGACCTGGGGGGTTTTCCAAGCTGGAAAGTCCAGTTATGCACACGCTGAGCCCGGACAGCCTGGGTGACACCCAGCCTTGCCAATATCTCAGCTTTTAGCATCACATAGTCTTTTGCTTGGTCAGGCTCTAGGTCATAGTAAGCCTTCTGCGATTCACCAGTTAACAGAGGAGCCACCAGTCCAGCCCACTGCTCCTCAGGCCACTTTTCTCTTTCAGCAGTCCTTTCAAATGTGGTCAAAAATACCTCTGGATCATCCTCTCCAGTCATTTTTGTCAATAAACGACTCACCCCAAAGGACGCGGTATTAGTGGGACGGCTTTCCTCACTGGTCTGCGGACGTTGCTGCATTACTGCTTCCATTTGTTGTAGTCTCTGCTCTTGCTTCTGTAACAGGTCTATGAAGCGGGCCTCAGATTGCTGCTGGGCTTGTTGCTGAGCTTCCAGACTCTGTTGGTGAGCTTGCTGCTGGGCTGCAAGGCTCTGTTGATGAGCTTGCTGCTGGGCTGCGAAGTTCTGTTGTTGAGCTGCAAGGCTCTGTTGATGAGCTGCAAGGCTCTTTTGCAAACCTGCATTTGTCTGCTGTTGATTGGCATTTGCTACAGCCAGCTGCTTCAGTATCTCCTCCATGCTGGCTTAAAAAAAACTGCCACTGGTTCTCCACCAACTGTGAGGGGGTTAGCTCGGCAGCGGGTGTGTGTGACCCCCGGGATGGGCTCCCCACACAAAAACAGGCCCAGCAAACGGAGGTTGTGGTTTTCAAAATCAAAAAAGGTGCGGTTTATTTTCTATTTACAGTGACAAAACACAGCAAAGCCAAAAGAAACATAAACAAAATAAATCCTGGTCAACTTGACCTCTGACTAAACATACAGGTTTCCTAACTAACAACTGGGATCAGCCTAGTGCTGTCCTAGTCCCTAAGTCCCTGGTTTTAAATGTCCAAGCAAATAGCCACACAGGCTTTGTCTCACCGCACAGGGGTTCACTCTCCCTAGACAGTCCACACAGGTCTGGGTCCAGGCATGAGCTAACATCTAATGAAGCTGGGAGTTCTTATAGAGGCCTAAATGAGCTGACAAGCTTCAGCTGGTCTCATCAACTCCCTGTCTGCACGACGCCCCACACTCTCCCTAGAGGTATGAGTCATCCATGAGCCCACTAGCCTTAGCTGGGCTTATACAACTCTCCACCTAGTTGTATAAGTCGGCGTAAAGCCTGAATCTGGGCGAAATATATCTACCCCCCTGGATGCAACCAGGTGACTTTACCTTCCTGCTGTCACACCACACAAAGAAAAAAGAAAAAGAAAAGTGCAGCACTAACTTAATAATGGTAGAACCCTCCAATGTATGGAAATCTCAATAAACTTCAATATTACCACAATACCGGTCTCTATGATACGTAACTTCACATATAAAACACACCAAACTGATAATAAGACATAACAAATAAAACTTAGCAGGGATGCTGGAAACCCCTCCTATAGATATTTACCATACAGATTAACTTCAAGCGCAACAACTTTTTAGTTGGGAGGTTCCCACCATTATAGCATTTTGGAATTTTTATTTCTTAGATTGTTGCACTTAATTTTATATGTTTTAGTTACTATTATAATGTGAATTTTTTGCACTTGAAGTTAATTTTCCACCACCCTTGCTAAGTCCATGTCGTTATGGACCTTGCCTTGTGCATGGGTGGGCAGTCATGTTGGAACAGGAAGGGGCCACCCCCAAAATGTTCCCACAAAGTTGGGAGCATGAAATTGTCCAAAATGTCTTGGTATGCTGACGCCTTAAAGCCTCGTACACACGGCCGGTTTTCTCGTCAAGAAAACTGCTGGGAATCTCGACGAGAAAAATAAAGAACCTGCTCTCTATTTTCTCATCTAGATTCTCGTCGGCCTGTTTCCCGACGAGAAACCCGAGAGTGTGTACGCTTACCTGTCGCCGTTGAAACCCGCGCATGCTCGAAATGACTTTGACGCATGCGCGGTAGCTTCCTAGGCATAGGTAGGGTGTAGCAAGATGGCGGCGGCGGCATCGAATGTGACGAGCGCACGCTCGTCGTAGTCGATGACACTACCCTGTTCTTTCCATTCAAAAGAACGGCGGTTCTTTTGAATCGAGCGTGTGTACACTCGGCCGGGACAAGATTCTTGTCAAGAATCTCGTCAGGAAAAACAACGTGTTTTTTCCTGACAAGATTCTCGGCCGTGTGTACGAGGCTTAAGAGTTCCCTTCACTGAAACTAAGGGGCAAAGCCCAACCCCTGAAAAACAACCCCACACCATAATCCCCCCTCCACCAAAGGATTTGGACCAGTGCACAAAGCAAGGTCCATAAAGACATGGATGAGTGAGTTTGGGGTGGAGGAACTTGACTGGTCTGAACAGAGTCCTGACCTCAACCCGATAGAACACTTTTGGAAAGAATTAGAGCGGAGAATGCGAGCCAGGCCTTCTCATCCAACATCAGTGCCTGACCTCACAAATGCGCTTCTGGAAGAATGGTCAAACATTCCCATAGACACACTCCTAAACCTTGTGGACGGCCTTCCCAGAAGAGTTGAAGCTGTTATAGCTGCAAAGGGTGGGCCAACTCAATATTGAACCCTACAGACTAATGCCCTGTACACACGATCGGATTTCTCATGGAATAAAATCCGATGGAATTTTCCGTCGGATTTCCAATGAAGCTGACTTCCATCAGTCTTGCCTACACACCATCAGACAAAATTACGACCGTCCAAAACGCTGTGACGTACAACACGTATGACGGCACTATAAATGGGAAGTTCTAATCCAACGGCGCCACCCTTTGTCCCCAAAACGGTTTAAAATGGTCCAAAATCTAACCCGCGGCCCTTTTGTCGAAAATGGTCCAAAATCTAACCCCCGGCCACTTTTTGTCCCCAAAACGGTTTAAAATGGTCCAAAATCTAACCCGCGGCCCTTTTGTCGAAAATGGTCCAAAATCTAACCCCCGGCCACTTTGTCCCAAAAATAGTTTAAAATGGTCCAAAATCGAACCCCCGGCCCTTTTGTCCCCAAAATGGTCCGTAATCTAACCCCAGGCCTTTATGTCCCCAAAAGGGTTTAAGATGGTCCAAAATCTAACCCCCGACCCCTTTGCCCCGAAATGGTCCAAAATCTAACCTCTGGCCCTTTTGTTGAAAATGGTCCAAAATCGAACCCCCGGCCCTTTTGTCCCCAAAATGGTTCGAAATCTAACCCCCGGCCTTTTTGTCCCCAAAATGGTTTAAAATGGCTCAAAATATAACCCCCCGGCCCCTTTGTCCCGAAATGGTCCAAAATCTAACCTCCGGCCCTTTTGTCCCCAAAATGGTCCAAAATCGTGCGTGGCGTTGGCGGGAACTTCTTGACGCTGGAACCCACATAAGGGCGTTGTGCATGGCTGGTACAGGCACTTGATTTACATTCACTTCAGACTACCATACTGATCACATTGTCTCCACAGGTATTGTTTACACTGCACATATCTCATTTCCCATTTTATATATTTTCACTCCCTTTTGCTCTCACCACACCAATCTCTTCCCCCATCCCCTTTTAGCACTTCAATATGTCCACTGTCCCAATTTTTTTTCAGTTTTCTTCATTTTACACCAGTCCTTTTTCATCCTTCATTGATCCTTTATACAACACTCATTTTTCAGTGCCTGACCAGCCTGCACGCGTCCTGTGTGGGGGCCACGTGTCCTGCATTTCCCAGCCACAGTCCCCGGCGCAAGTTGTCCCGGCCCATTGGGGCCTGTTTGGGTCCCACTTCCATACCAGCAGCAGTTGGAGGCCTGGTGAGTACCATCTAGGACCCTGGTTTCATCCATGGTCCTATATATGTTTGGGGTCCCGGTTTAAGCCCAGGATATCATTTGTGTCATTACAGAAAGAAAACGCATGCCTGCTCCTGATGAACGACAAAACAGTCGCGAAACGCGTAGAGCCATCATCTCATGCTTCATAAATGCATCATTACCATATACAATATTGTTAAAACATTTGTGTATTGTCTGTATACTTGGGTCTTTAGTTGATATGTTTTCCCCTTCTAATTCAGTCCCTAAACTTCACTAATGCAATCTTAGTCAGGGAAAGAGAAGCATAGGCAGGGACAGTGTCATTTTTTTTCCTTTACTAATCCTGGATTCCTTGTGTTTAGGGACAAATAAGGATAGGTAGGGAGAGTGTCAGTGTGTTATTCTGTGCTAAACCTTGTTTGTAGGGACAGAGAAGGACAGTGAGGGAAAGTGTCAGTGTGCTATTCTGTTCTAAACCAATCTTGCTGAAGCATATTGCAAATCCTTGAGTTTAGGGACAGAGAAGGACACTCGTGGAAACTATCAGTGTGCTATTCTGTGCTAAATCTTGTTTGTAGGGACAGAGAAGGACAGTGAGGAAAACTGTCAGTGTGCTATTCTGTGCTAAACCAATCTTGATGAAGCATATTGCAAATCCTTGTGTTTAGGGACAGAGAAGGATAGGCAGGGGACAGTGTCAGTGTCATTGTTGCTAAGCCTCCTGCACAGTATACACCTGAAGGTAGCCCTTATTGCTGTTTTTCCCATCTCCCTGCAGGCCATCCATTAAAATGTCTGGAAGGCAAACAAGGAGAGGCAGACAGTCAGGAGGCAAAAAAAGAGGGCAAGCAGGCTCTGTGTCTGGGGGCAACAGTGCTGGTCGTGGACGCGGTGCATTGTCATCAGCACATGGCCATGGGACACGCTTGTCCTTCTTTTCGGCAGCTGGACATGTTGAGCCACATCATGCCGAAGACTTGGATGACCAAGCCCACCTCATCCTCCTCATCCTCTCTCACCCAGGCTCAGGGTACTGGCAAAGCAGCTGCCAAAGCGTCCTCTTCTCTGGTATCATTATCTTCATTAGTCAATCCTTCCCTAGACCCACCATGTCCTCCTCCTGAGTAGTGATGAGCCGAACACCCCCGGGTTCGGTTCGCACCAGAACCCGCGAACGGACCGAAAGTTCGAACGAACATTAGAACCCTATTAAATACAATGGATGCGAACGTTCGAATTCTAAAGTGCTAATTATAAAAACTATTATGCATGTTATTGTCCTAAAAAGGGTTTGGGAACCCGGGTTCTGCACCAGGGGACATGTATCAATGCAAAAATAAGTTTTAAAAACGGTCGTTTTCCGGGAGCAGTCATTTTAATGATGCATAAAGTGAAAAAAAAAAAGTCAAATATTCCTTTAAATATCGTACCTGGGGGGTGTCTAAAGTATGCCTGTGAAGTGCCACGTGTTTCCCGTGTTTAGAACTGTCCCTGCACAAAATGACACTTCTAAAGGAAAAAAAAGCCATTTAAAACTGCTTGCGGCTTTAATGTAATGTCTGGTCCCGGTAATATGGATGAAAATCTTTAAGAAAAATGGCATAGCTACCCCATGACCCCCCCCCTACCCCAGCCCATTACCAGCCCCTTTGGGTCTTGTATGGATATTAAGGGGAACCCCGCACATAAAATAAAAAAGGCCCTATATACTCTGAACAGCCGTATACAGGCGGTGCATACAAGACAGGGACTGTAGGTTTGTTCTTATGTAGAATCTGTTTGTAATTTTGAACAGGTACATTGTTGAAGTGTAGCTCCAGACCAAAAATCTATTTTTAAACTTTTTGGAAAACATAGGTAAGGGTTATCACCCCTGTAACATTTGTTTTGCTGTCTGTGCCCCTGTTCAGAACATTTCACCTCACTTTCCGTCCTAATGACAACTGTTTTTGAAATGTGGTGTTTTTCTTGAAACAAGGATTGCTGATAAAGCATCAGTACAGAGGAGACACCTTTCTCCCATATTTATTCTTACAGGAGAGAATTTTCCTTCCTAGTGGTAGATTTCCTCTCACTTCCTGTTGTCTTCTTGCGTTTGCAAGTAGGAGTCGTTTGTAAGTTGGATGTTTGAAAGTAGGGACCTGCCGTATATACTCTGCAGAAATAGGCCCCTTAGTTGTTGGTGTTGGCACAACACTGTAAGCACTCACAGTTACTCTTGGTTGGTGCTGGAACGCCCTGCTGTCAACTATTATATCAGGAATTTTAATTACATATAATTGTTGAACAGTGGTAGTAAAAATTGGGCCTTTGATGGTGGTGCTGGTGCCACAACACTGTAAGCCCTGACAGTTACTCTTGGTGGGTGCAGCAATGGGCCCTGCTGTGAATTATTAGATCAAGAATTGTAATTACATGCCCCTGTTGAACAGGGGCTGAAAAATTGGGCCTTAGGCACTGGTGGCACAACACTGCAACCCTTCACAGATACTGTACTTGGAGCACAGCAATGAGCCCTGTTGCAAAGTATTGCTTCAAAAATTGTAATGACACGCCCCTGTTAAACAGGGGCTGAAAAATTGGGCCTTAGGCACTGGTGGCACAACACTGCAACTCCTCACAGATACTGTACTTGGAGCACAGCAATGAGCCCTGTTGCAAAGTATTGCTTCAAAAATTGTAATTACACGCCCCTGTTAAACAGGGGCTGAAAAATTGGGCGTTAGGCACTGGTGGCGGCACCCATAAACAAAAATGATCTTCCAAGCTATCATCATCAATCGTATCATTGAGGACTCGGAGGAGGAGGATAGCCAGTCAACATAACAGCACAGGCACTCAGCATCAGCATCAGTCTTGAAGGGATGTGACATTTTAAAATCAATTAGTCTGTTATATCAGCATCAGGTGTGTGGTAGCTGGTGGTGATCCAAGACTGGTTCATCTTGATGAAAGTCAGTCGATCAACCGAGTCGGTGGACAGGCGCACCCTGTGATCCGTGACAAATCCTCCAGCAGCACTGAATGTGCGTTCCGAAAGAACGCTGGATGCAGGACAGGCCAGTAGCTCAATTGCATACTGTGCAAGCTCTGGCCAGTGATCCATCCTCAAGACCCAGTAAGCCAGAGGATTTTCGGTGGGGAAGGTGTCCAAGTCTGACCTTGCCCCTAGATATTCCTGCACCATGTTTATCAGACGCTGGCGATGGTTGCTGGAACCGATCATACTTTGGGGCTGCGGACTAAAGAATTGTCTGAACGCATCGGTCAGACGGCCACCTTCCCCACCGCTCCTTCTTTGACTGGCCGAAGCCTCAGCAACTCGTTGTCCAGGACCAGGAGTTTGCAACCTCCCAGTCTCTGGGAACGCGTTGCACAGACCTTTCTGCAAGGCCTCCCGGAGTTGTCTCATCCTCTGCTCCCTCTGCGACGGTAACATAAGGTCCGCAACCTTACCCTTGTACCGTGGATCAAGGAGAGTGGCCAGCCAGTAATGGTCCCTCTCCTTGATCCGAAGAATACGAGGATCCTTCCGCAGACTTTGCAGGATCAGGGAGGCCATGCAGCGTAGGTTTGCTGAGGCATTCGCTCCGGAGTCCTCTGGGTCACTAAGGACGACATGATCCGCAGCCACCTCCTCCCAGCCACGTACAAGTCCACTGGTTTCTTGGGACTGTAAATCATCCCTAAAAGACTGCTGCTGATGATGCTGAGTGCCAGCCTCCACCTCCATGCTGACACAATCCTCCTCCTCCTCCTCCTCCTCCTCCTCCTCCTCTTCCTGTGCGATGGGTGGGACAGAAGGAACACTGTCTGGGTAAAGGGGGCCTTGAGAGGCAAGGAAGTCCTCCTCTTCCTGCCTCTGTTCTGCCTCAAGTGCCCTGTCCATTATTCCACGCAGCGTGTGCTCCAACAGGTGGACAAGAGGTACAGTGTCACTGATGCATGCACTGTCACTGCTCACCATCCTCGTGGCCTCCTCAAATGGTGCCAGGACAGTGCATGCATCCCTGATCATGCCCCACTGGCGTGGAGAAAAAAAACCAAGCTCCCCTGACCCTGTCCTGGTGCCGTAGTCGCACAGGTACTCATTGATGGCCCTCTGCTGCGTGTGCAGCCGCTGCAGCATGGCCAACGTTGAGTTCCACCTGGTGGGCATGTCACATATAAGGCGGTTCTTGGGCAGGTTCAACTCCTTTTGCAGCTCAGCCAGGCGAGCACTGGCATTATAAGATCTGCGGAAATGCACACAGACTTTCCTGGCCTGCCTCAGGACATCCTGTAAGCCCGGGTACCTGCCCAAGAAGCGCTGCACCACCAGGTTAAGGACGTGAGCCACACAGGGCACATGGGTCAGTTGTCCCTGTCGGAGGGCGGAGAGGAGGTTGGTGCCATTGTCGCAAACCACCATTCCTGGCTTAAGCTGGCGTGGCGTCAACCACCTCTCGGCCTGGCCCTGCAGAGCAGACAGGACCTCTGCCCCAGTGTGGCTTCTGTCCCCCAAACACACCAGCGCAAGCACGGCATGGCATCTTTTTGCCTGCGTACTTGCGTAGCCCCGTGAACGGCTACGGAGCACCGCTGGTTCATAGGACAAACCACAGGAAGAGGCCATGGAGGAAGAAGAAGAGGAGGGGGTGGAGGAGAGAGGTGTGTCACAACCAGTAGTAGCATTTTGGAGGCGTGGCGGTGGGACAACCTCCAACACTACTGCACCTTGTCCTGAATCCTTCCCAGCTGCCAAAAGAGTGACCCAATGGGCCGTGAAAGAAAGGTAACGTCCCTGTCCATGCCTGCTGGACCATGAGTCAGCGGTAATATGCACCTTACCGCTGACCGCCCTGTCCAGCGAGGCCAAGACATTGCCTTCCACATGCCGGTAGAGAGCCGGAATAGCCTTCCGTGAGAAAAAGTGGCGTTTGGGAACCTGCCACTGAGGAACCGCACATTGCACAAACTCACGGAAGGGGGCCGAGTCTACCAACTGAAAAGGCAGCAGTTGAAGCGCTAGCAATTTAGCCAAGCTAGCATTCAACCGCTGGGCATGTGGATGGCTGGGAGTGAACTTCTTTCGACGGTCCAGCAGCTGGGGCAGGGAAATTTGCCTGCTAGAATCGGACGTCGGTGTACTGCTAGCAGAGTGGGCGCAAGTACTTGGCTGTGACACACCTAATTCTACACCTTCATTCCTCTCAGTGCATGTTTCAGAGAGGACTGAAGTTATAGTGGGGTTGGAGATCCCAGCTGATGCGGTGCAAGGAGAGGTCCGCTTTGTTCTTTGGTGTGGGTCTTTGAGGTAGGCTTGCCAACGAGCTGCATGGCAGGTCAACATATGTCTGGTCAGGCATGTGGTACCCAAGCGGCTGATGTTTTGGCCACGCGATATACGCTTGAGACATATGTTGCAAACAGCAGCTGTGCGATCTGATGCACTAGCCTCAAAAAAGGCCCACACCAAAGAACTTTTTGAATGACGGGCAGAGGCAGCGCCCTGCACAGGCGGAGCTCTGCGGTGTGATTCCGTCGGTGTACTGCCCTTACGCTGGCCACCAAAGGGCATCCTGCCTCGTTGGAGATGTGCCTCCTCCTCATCCTCCTCCTCCTCCTCTCTCCTATTAGGCACCCACGTGGAGTCATTGACCTCATCATCCCCTCCCTCCTCATCACTGGAGCCAATCTGGCAGTATGCTGCAGCTGCTGGAACATGACTGCCAGATTGGTGTCCTTCTTGAGCATCCCCTCTGTCTGCTCTCACGCTACTGCCTTCCTCTAGCTGGGTTTCATCATCAGACCCTTCGAAACGCTGGGCATCCTCCTGGAGCATGTACCCAACACTGTGCTGAAACAGTTCGGGGGACTCCTCAGGAGGAGGACATGGTGGGTCTAGGGAAGGAGTGACTGATGATTTGTCTGACATTGATACCAGGGAAGACGACGCTTTGGCAGCTGCTTTTCCAGTACCCTGAGCCTGGGTGAGAGAGGATGAGGAGGAGGAGGAGGGCTTGGTCATCCACTCTACCAAGTCTTCGGCATGATGTGGCTCAACATGTCCAGCTGCCGAAAAGAAGGACAAGCGTGTCCCATGGCCATGTGCTGATGACAATGCACCGCGTCCACGACCAGCACTGTTGCCCCCAGACACAGAGCCTGCTTGCCCTCTTTTATTGCCTCCTGACTGTCTGCCTCTCCTTGTTTGCCTTCCAGACATTCTAATAGATGGCCTGCAGGGAGATGGGAAAAAAGCAATAAGGGCTACCTTCAGGTGTCCTTCTCTGTCCCTTGAAACAAGGACTTTCACAGTGAAAGAAACTGACACTGTCCCTACCTAGAGTTTTCTGTCCCTAGAATAAATGTTTTTTTTAATCACAATATAGCACAAGGAAAATTAACTCACTGTCCTTACAGGTCCCTGGAAACAAGGACTTGCAGAGTGAAAGAAACTGACACTGTCCCTACCTAGAGTTTTCTGTCCCTAGAATAAATGTTTTTTTTAATCACAATATAGCACAAGGAAAATTAACTCACTGTCCTTACAGGTCCCTGGAAACAAGGACTTGCAGAGTGAAAGAAACTGACACTGTCCCTACCTAGAGTTTTCTGTCCCTAGAATAAATGTTTTTTTTAATCACAATATAGCACAAGGAAAATTAACTCACTGTCCTTACAGGTCCCTGGAAACAAGGACTTGCAGAGTGAAAGAAACTGACACTGTCCCTACCTAGAGTTTTCTGTCCCTAGAATAAATGTTTTTTTTAAGCACAATATAGCACAAGGACAATTAACTCACTGTCCTTACAGGTCCCTGGAAACAAGGACTTGCAGAGTGAAAGAAAAAAAACACTCTCCCTACCTACAGTTTTCTGTCCCTAGAAAAATTTTTTTTTTTAATCACAATATAGCACAAGGAAAATTAACTCACTGTCCTTACAGGTCCCTGGAAACAAGGACTTGCAGAGTGAAAGAAACTGACACTGTCCCTACCTAGAGTTTTCTGTCCCTAGAATAAATGTTTTTTTTAATCACAATATAGCACAAGGAAAATTAACTCACTGTCCTTACAGGTCCCTGGAAACAAGGACTTGCAGAGTGAAAGAAACTGACACTGTCCCTACCTAGAGTTTTCTGTCCCTAGAATAAATGTTTTTTTTAAGCACAATATAGCACAAGGACAATTAACTCACTGTCCTTACAGGTCCCTGGAAACAAGGACTTGCAGAGTGAAAAAAAAAAAACACTCTCCCTACCTAGAGTTTTCTGTCCCTAGAAAAAATGTTTTTTTTAAGCACAATATAGCACAAGGACAATTAACTCACTGTCCTTACAGGTCCCTGGAAACAAGGACTTGCAGAGTGAAAGAAAAAAAACACTCTCCCTACCTAGAGTTTTCTGTCCCTAGAAAAAATGTTTTTTTTAATCACAATATAGCACAAGGAAAATTAACTCACTGTCCTTACAGGTCCCTGGAAACAAGGACTTGCAGAGTGAAAGAAAAAAAACACTCTCCCTACCTACAGTTTTCTGTCCCTAGAAAAAATGTTTTTTTTAATCACAATATAGCACAAGGAAAATTAACTCACTGTCCTTACAGGTCCCTGGAAACAAGGACTTGCAGAGTGAAAGAAACTGACACTGTCCCTACCTAGAGTTTTCTGTCCCTAGAATAAATGTTTTTTTTAATCACAATATAGCACAAGGAAAATTAACTCACTGTCCTTACAGGTCCCTGGAAACAAGGACTTGCAGAGTGAAAGAAACTGACACTGTCCCTACCTAGAGTTTTCTGTCCCTAGAATAAATGTTTTTTTTAATCACAATATAGCACAAGGAAAATTAACTCACTGTCCTTACAGGTCCCTGGAAACAAGGACTTGCAGAGTGAAAGAAACTGACACTGTCCCTACCTAGAGTTTTCTGTCCCTAGAATAAATGTTTTTTTTAATCACAATATAGCACAAGGAAAATTAACTCACTGTCCTTACAGGTCCCTGGAAACAAGGACTTGCAGAGTGAAAGAAACTGACACTGTCCCTACCTAGAGTTTTCTGTCCCTAGAATAAATGTTTTTTTTAAGCACAATATAGCACAAGGACAATTAACTCACTGTCCTTACAGGTCCCTGGAAACAAGGACTTGCAGAGTGAAAGAAAAAAAACACTCTCCCTACCTACAGTTTTCTGTCCCTAGAAAAAATGTTTTTTTTAATCACAATATAGCACAAGGAAAATTAACTCACTGTCCTTACAGGTCCCTGGAAACAAGGACTTGCAGAGTGAAAGAAACTGACACTGTCCCTACCTAGAGTTTTCTGTCCCTAGAATAAATGTTTTTTTTAATCACAATATAGCACAAGGACAATTAACTCACTGTCCTTACAGGTCCCTGGAAACAAGGACTTGCAGAGTGAAAGAAACTGACACTGTCCCTACCTAGAGTTTTCTGTCCCTAGAATAAATGTTTTTTTTAAGCACAATATAGCACAAGGACAATTAACTCACTGTCCTTACAGGTCCCTGGAAACAAGGACTTGCAGAGTGAAAGAAAAAAAACACTCTCCCTACCTACAGTTTTCTGTCCCTAGAAAAAATGTTTTTTTTAATCACAATATAGCACAAGGAAAATTAACTCACTGTCCTTACAGGTCCCTGGAAACAAGGACTTGCAGAGTGAAAGAAACTGACACTGTCCCTACCTAGAGTTTTCTGTCCCTAGAATAAATGTTTTTTTTAATCACAATATAGCACAAGGAAAATTAACTCACTGTCCTTACAGGTCCCTGGAAACAAGGACTTGCAGAGTGAAAGAAACTGACACTGTCCCTACCTAGAGTTTTCTGTCCCTAGAATAAATGTTTTTTTTAAGCACAATATAGCACAAGGACAATTAACTCACTGTCCTTACAGGTCCCTGGAAACAAGGACTTGCAGAGTGAAAGAAAAAAAACACTCTCCCTACCTACAGTTTTCTGTCCCTAGAAAAAATTTTTTTTTTAATCACAATATAGCACAAGGAAAATTAACTCACTGTCCTTACAGGTCCCTGGAAACAAGGACTTGCAGAGTGAAAGAAACTGACACTGTCCCTACCTAGAGTTTTCTGTCCCTAGAATAAATGTTTTTTTTAATCACAATATAGCACAAGGACAATTAACTCACTGTCCTTACAGGTCCCTGGAAACAAGGACTTGCAGAGTGAAAGAAACTGACACTGTCCCTACCTAGAGTTTTCTGTCCCTAGAATAAATGTTTTTTTTAAGCACAATATAGCACAAGGACAATTAACTCACTGTCCTTACAGGTCCCTGGAAACAAGGACTTGCAGAGTGAAAGAAAAAAAACACTCTCCCTACCTACAGTTTTCTGTCCCTAGAAAAAATGTTTTTTTTAATCACAATATAGCACAAGGAAAATTAACTCACTGTCCTTACAGGTCCCTGGAAACAAGGACTTGCAGAGTGAAAGAAACTGACACTGTCCCTACCTAGAGTTTTCTGTCCCTAGAATAAATGTTTTTTTTAATCACAATATAGCACAAGGACAATTAACTCACTGTCCTTACAGGTCCCTGGAAACAAGGACTTGCAGAGTGAAAGAAACTGACACTGTCCCTACCTAGAGTTTTCTGTCCCTAGAATAAATGTTTTTTTTAAGCACACTATAGCAGAAGCACAAAACACACTGACACTCTCCCTACCTATCCTTCTCTTTCCCTAAACTAAAGGAATCCAGGTTAAGCAAGAAAGAAATAACAGTCACTGTCCCTGCCTATGCTACTCTATCCCTGCTCCGGAACACACTACACTAGGCCGCCGTGCTGGCGGCCTTTTATAGTGTGGGGCGTGTACTAAACACCCTCAGCAATAATTGGCCACAGGCATCCTGCCTGTGGCCAATCATTGCTCTCCTCGCTGCCGGCGCTGTGATTGGCCAAGCATGCGGGGTCACAGTGCATGCTTGGCCAATCACAGCGCCTGGATGACACTGCGATGGCGTAGTGCATTGTGGGCCGTTCGCGTCACTCGAATTTGGCGCGAACGGCCCAAATCGTTCGATCTTCGTCGAACGATCGAACAGCCAATGTTCGAGTCGAACGTATGTTCGACTCGAACACGAAGCTCATCCCTACTCCTGAGGAGTCCCCCGAACTGTTTGAGCACAGTGTTGGGTACATGCTCCAGGAGGATGCCCAGCGTTTCGAAGGATCTGATGATGATACCCAGATAGAGGAAGGCAGTAGCATGAGAGCAGAGAGAGGGGATGCTCAAGAAGGACACCAATCTGGCAGTCATGCTCCAGCAGCTGCAGCATACTGCCAGATTGGCTCCAGTGATGAGGAGGGAGGGGATGATGAGGTCACTGACTCCACGTGGGTGCCTAATAGGAGAGAGGAGGAGGAGGAGGATGAGGAGGAGGCACATCTCCAACGAGGCAGGATGCCCTTGGGTGGCCAGCGTATGGGCAGCACACCGACGGAATCACACCGCAGAGCTCCGCCTGTGCAGGGCGCTGCCTCTGCCCGTCATTCAAAAAGTTCTTTGGTGTGGGCCTTTTTTGAGGCGAGTGCATCAGATCGCACAGCTGCTGTTTGCAACATATGTCTCAAGCGTATATCGCGTGGCTAAAACATCAGCCGCTTGGGCACCACATGCTTGATCAGACATATGTTGACCTGCCATGCAGCTCGTTGGCAAGCCTACCTTAAAGACCCACACCAAAGAACAAAGCGGACCTCTCCTTGCACCGCATCAGCTGGGATCTCCAACCCCAGTATACCTTCAGTCCTCTCTGAAACCTGCACTGAGAGGAATGAAGGTGTAGAATTAGGTGTGTCACAGCCAAGTACTTGCGGCCACTCTGCTAGCAGTATACCGACGTCCGATTCTAGCAGGCAAATTTCCCTGCCCCAGCTGCTGGACCGTCGAAAGAAGTTCACTCCCAGCCATCCACATGCCCAGCGGTTGAATGCTAGCTTGGCTAAATTGCTAGCGCTTCAACTGCTGCCTTTTCAGTTGGTAGACTCGGCCCCCTTCCGTGAGTTTGTGCAATGTGCGGTTCCTCAGTGGCAGGTTCCCAAACGCCACTTTTTCTCACGGAAGGCGATTCCGGCTCTCTACAGGCATGTGGAAGGCAATGTCTTGGCCTCGCTGGACAGGGCGGTCAGCGGTAAGGTGCATATTACCGCTGACTCATGGTCCAGCAGGCCCATTGGGTCACTCTTTTGGCAGCTGGGAAGGATGCAGGACAAGGTGCAGTAGTGTTGGAGGTTGTTCCGCCGCCACGCCTCCAAAATTCTACTACTGGTTGTGACACACCTCTCTCCTCCACCCCCTCCTCTTCTTCTTCCTCCATGGCCTCTTCCTGTGGTTTGTCCTCGGAACCAGCGGTGCTCCGTAGGCGTTCAAGGGGCTACGCAAGTACGCAGGCAAAAAGATGCCATGCTGTGCTTGCGCTGGTGTGTTTGGGGGACAGGAGCCACACTGGGGCAGAGGTCCTGTCTGCTCTGCAGGGGCAGGCCGAGAGGTGGTTGACGCCACGCCAGCTTAAGCCAGGAATGGTGGTTTGCCACAATGGCACCAACCTCCTCTCCGCCCTCTGACAGGGACAACTGACCCATGTGCCCTGTGTGGCTCACGTCCTTAACCTGGTGGTGCAGCGGTTCTTGGGCAGGTACCCGGGCTTACAGGATGTCCTGAGGCAGGCCAGGAAAGTCTGTGTGCATTTCCGCAGATCTTATAATGCCAGTGCTCGCCTGGCTGAGCTGCAAAAGGAGTTGAACCTGCCCAAGAACCGCCTTATATGTGACATGCCTGTAAGGTACCTGTGATAGGTAGTGTCCGAAGTGGAACTTGTGTGCTGAGGATTCAGGCGAAAACGTAGTCAGGCAGATTAGGTTGGCAACAGATCAGGCAAAATGGTACACGATCGAAATCCAGAGAGTGGTCAGGCAGGCAAAGGTCATACACGAGCTGGCAGTGAAGTACAAAATCAGCAGGCTGGAGAGTAGTCAGGAATTCAGGCAGAAGTTCAACACGAAAATCAGGATGAAAAGCAGTCACAACACCCAGGGAGCTATTCCACACAAACGGGCGCTGAGAGATAGCATCACTTCCTTTTTAAGGGCTGCTTTGATTGAAAATTGTCCACAGCTGGCAGCAGGTGGGGCTAGTGAGTCCAAGGTAATGTTTAACACTGAGAGGACATTTCCAAAAGTCCAGATCTGCTCAGTAGCGCAACAGGTAAGGCTGCAGCTTTGGGACCAGGAAGATCCCGGTTCAAATACACCCAGGTACATGACAGGGCCCCCTCCCCAGTGGACCCCTCCGGGGGCCTAGCGGGGCTTAGTGGGAAAGGAGGCATGGAAGTCTCGAATAAGAGAAGGGGCATGCAGATCTTTGGCTGGAACCCAGGAACGGTCTGTGACAGGATATCCCTTCCAATGAACCAGATACCGAAGGCCACGACCCTGTCTTCTAGAATCAAGAATCTTGGAGACTTCAAACTCATTTTGTCCATCAACAAGAACAGGAGGAGGTAGCTGTTGCGTTCTGGAGTAGCGATTGAAAATTGCTTTTTTGAGGAGGGAAACGTGGAACACAGGATGAATTCGGAGAGAGGAGGGTAATTTCAACCGATAGGAGACTGGCCCGACTCGAGCAATAATTCTGTAAGGACCAATGAATCGAGGGCCCAATTTGGTAGAAGGTTGTTTCAGTCTCACATATTTGGTTGATAGCCAAACTCTGTCCCCCACCACATATGGAGGTATATGGCGTCTTCGTTTGTTGGAAAAAAGTGCATACTTGCCTGCTGACTTCCGTAGTAATAAGCAAATCTTTTTCCAATGTAGCAGAATATTTTTAACCCGCTGATCTGCTGCTGGTACACCAGAAGAAGGCTGAAGTAGGGGAAAAGTCTGAGGGTGATAGCCTAGGGCTGCGTAGAATGGTGTGGTATGAAGAGCACTGTGCCAACGGGAATTAATGGCGAACTCAGCTAAAGGCAAATACTCAGACCAGTTGGAGTGTAAGGCATTGACATAATGTCGAAGATAGGTTTCTAGGGTCTGGTTCATGCGTTCGGTTTGACCATCTGTTTGAGGGTGATGTGAGGTAGAGAGTGAAAGCGTTACTCTCAGTTTCTTGCAGAACGCTCTCCAGAATCGGGAAACAAACTGGGATCCGCGGTCTGAGACGACATTGGTAGGTATGCCATGATATCTCACAATATGGGAAAGGAAGAGAGTAGACAGTGCTTCCGCTGTAGGTAATCCCGGGAGCGGCACAAAATGAGACATTTTTGAAAAGCGATCCACTATGACCCATATAGCAGTCATGCCCTCGGACTTGGGTAAGTCTGTAATGAAGTCCATAGTCAAATGGGTCCAAGGCTGACGAGGTGCTGAAAGTGGTTGTAACAGTCCAGTAGGCAATGTACGGGGTACTTTATTAGCAGCACAAGTTGGGCAGGCAGCCACATAGTCAGTAACATCCCTTTTCATATGAGGCCACCAGACATGACGCTGCAAGGTCTTAAGAGTGATGGTGACACCAGGATGACCAGATAAAACACCATCATGTGCCCAGAGGAGTACAGGTTTTCTGAGGCTAGGGGCTACGAACAGGCGACCTGGTGGTATCTTCAAGCCTTGGGGAACACAATTCTGGGTTTCTTGTAACTGTTGGGAAAGAGCCGTAGAGATCTGTGCGACAATTTTGTGAGGTGGGATTATATACTGCTCGGTAGGCTTGTGCAATTCGTTTCGTAACGAATTGAAATTCGTCCGAATTTAGCAACTTTCGGACATTCGGAAGCATTCGAATTTCCGAACAAAGCAATTACGAATAAGACCGAATCCGAAATAAATTATACCGCAAATAGCGAATGCCCGAATGTCTTCGGCATAATTCGTTATGAAAAAGTTACGAATGTACGAATCCATACGAAGCACAATAACACTCACTCTGCTCTGCTCTCTGCTTCTCCCACACCGTGCTGAACTCCCTCTCAAAATGGTGTACAGGGGCGGAGGTTATAGCCGCATGTAAAAAACGAAAGTAAAATACGAGATTTCGAATCCATTCGAAGCACAATAACACTCACTCTGCTCTGCTCTCTGCTTCTCCCTCACCGTGCTGAACCCTCTCAAAATGGTGTACAGGGGCGGAGCCTATAGCCGCATGTTAAAAACGAAAGTAAAATACGAGATTTCGAATCGTTACAAATAACCGCAATGTATTTAGAAAAGTACAAATCCATTCGAAGCACATTAGGCATAATAGGCAGCGTCGTTGTGAGAGAGACACGGAAAATTACGAATCAACGAACCCAAAAAAAGTTACGAAAGTAGGAGTTGTGTCCAGAATCAACGAAAAACAACGTACTCTACCGAAAGTACGAACCCAAAAAAAGTTACGAAAGTAGGAGTTGTGTCCAGAATCAACGAAAAACAACGTACTCTACCGAAAGTACGAATTATAAAGCAACAAAAAATTCAACGAAAAATGTCGCTTGCAAAAATACGAATGAGTCCGAACACGAAAAATCCCGTCTAGCAAAATTACGAATGATTACGAATCAACAGGACCGGAAAGAAACGAACCGAAACGGAACGAATTTTTCCGTTGTGCACAAGTCTACTGCTCGGTAGGTTGGTCTTCTTCAGAGGTAGCAAACTGTCTGGAAAGAGCATCAGCTTTCTTGTTTTTATGCCCAGGAACATAAGAAAGAACAAAATTAAAACGGGAGAAAAACAGAGCCCATCGAGCCTGACGTGAGTTCAAACGTCTTGCAGTCTGAAGGTACAGTAGGTTTTTATGGTCAGTGAGGATAGAAAAAGGTTTGGGAGCCCCTTCCAGAAGATGTCGCCATTCAGACAATGCCAATTTGATGGCCAGTAGTTCTCGATTCCCAACATCGTAATTCATCTCCGCTGGAGAAAACTTTCTAGAAAAAAATGCTACTGGATGGATTCTACCAGACTTAGGCTGTCTCTGGGAGAGCACGGCACCTGCTCCTACCTCAGAGGCATCAACCTCAACTATGTACTGGAGATCGGGATTTGGATGCTGAAGAATTGGAGCTTTGCTGAACATGTCTTTTAATTGCTGGAAAGCCAATTCTGCTTCTGAGGACCATACCTTGCAATTTGTACCTTTCTTAGTCATAGCAGTAAGGGGGGCCGCAATGGAGGCAAAACCTTTGATGAAGCGTCTGTAGTAATTTGCGAACCCTAGAAAGCTTTGGAGCCCTCTTAAAGTGGTCGGTTGGGGCCATTGCAAGACAGCGGAAAGTTTTTGAGGGTCCATTTGGAAACCGGCAGCACTTATAATGTATCCAAGGAAAGGAATACGGCTTTGATGGAAACTGCATTTCTCAATCTTCGCGTAAAGATGGTTTTCTCTCAGTCGTTGCAATACCTGCTTTACATGCGAGATGTGCTCTAGATGAGTCTTGGAAAAGATTAAAATGTCGTCCAAGTAGATGATCACAAAACTGTTGCTGAAATCATGAAAAATTTCATTCATGAAACGTTGGAAGACAGCAGGGGCGTTACACAACCCAAATGGCATAACCAGATATTCAAAATGTCCATTACGAGTGTTGAATGCTGTCTTCCACTCGTCCCCGTCTTTAATTCGAATTAGATTATAAGCCCCTCGTAGGTCTAGCTTGGAGAAGATAACAGCCCCCTTAAGTACATCAAACAGTTCAAGAATGAGAGGCAAAGGGTAGGAGTCTTTTACAGTGATTTGATTTAACCCTCGATAGTCTATGCATGGTCGAAGACCCCCATCTTTTTTTTCAACAAAGAAAAAACCTGCCCCTACTGGAGAAGAAAAGGGTCGGATAAAACCTCTTTCCAAGTTGTCTTTTACGTATTCCTCCATGGATTTTTGTTCAGGCAAAGACAGGGGATAGGTCCTTCCTTTGGGAAGAGGTGCTCCAGGAATCAATTTAATTGCACAGTCAAAAGAACGATGTGGAGGTAAAACCTCTGCCTTTTGCTTGCAAAATACGTCTGCAAACGCATGGTATTCATGAGGCAAGGTAGGTGGGACGGCCACGGAAGCCAACATACAAGCAGGAAGTCTTTTGGGTTGAGACAAACAGTTTGAATGACAGAACGACCCCCAAGAGGTTAGTTCTCCATTTTCCCAATCAAAAGAAGGGTTATGTTGTTGTAACCATGGGTAACCAAGGATAACAGGCAGAAGTGGAGAATCAATAAGAGACAAGACAACTTCCTCTTTGTGGAGTACGCCTACCTGAAGGGTGATTGTTATAGTCTCAAATTTTACAATGCCATCTCCCAAGGGTTGTCCATTCACGGTGGTAATGTTCAGGGGTCTAGATTTTGGAACAAATGGGATATTATTTTTTTTAGCAAAAGTGTAGTCCAAGAATATGCCAGCAGCTCCAGAATCCACAAAAGCCTCACAGGAGACAAGTTTAGAGGGTAAATGGATAATTGCAGGAATGGTAATCTTGGTCTTGGAGGATATACCTGTAAGGTCTAAGCCAGCTCCTCCAACACTGGTTAGACCCTGCCTTTTACTGGACGGGAAGGGCAGACAGATGATAAATGTCCTTTAAGTCCACAGTATAGGCATAGGCCCAATGCACGCCTCCTTTGTTTCTCAGACTCAGTTAGGTGGAGACGGCTTACATCCATGGGTTCCACAGGTGTCTGGGGTTCAACTGAGATTTCAGATTCTGGCTGAGGTGGTGCTTGGAAGTTAGGGGCCAAACGGTAGACTGGCCGAGGAAACTTGCGAGTTCTAAGTCTCTCTTGGCACCTTTCATGATACCGGACATCCAGACGAACACAGAGCTCTATGAATTTCTCTAGGTCTTCTGGGGAATCCTTATAGACTAATTTGTCTTTGATGCGATCTGCAAGACCTTTTCGGAAGGCTGCACGTAATGCCCTTGAGTCCCAAGTAGTCTCAGCAGCAAGGGTACAAAACTCAATAGCATATTGTGCCACAGACCTGGTGCCTTGTTGCATGTCCAAGAGTGAGTACTCAGCTGCAGAAGCTCTATCTGGCTTGTCAAATATAGTCTGGAGAGAAGCCAGAAATTTGTCAGCGTCTTGCAGCACAGGATCATTGCGTTCCAGATAAGGAGAGACCCAGGCCAGGGCCTTCCCCTTTAACAAGGAAATTACAAAAGTCACTTTGGCAGAAGAAGTGCTAAAGGTCCCAGGGTTGTTGCAGAAATGCAAACGGCAAACATTTAAAAAGCCTCTGCAGTCCTCAGTATCACCACCAAATTTGTCAGGCATAGGAAGTTTGGGTGGTACAGAAGAGGTGGGTTGGATCGTAGCAGGAGTAGGATCCAGAGTCTGGACCGTTGCAGAGGAAGCAGACAAACAAGATTTAAGCATAGTACAAAGTTCATCTAACTTGGCGTCCAGGGAAGACAGATGCTGTTCATGAGCTCCAATCAATTGTCCCTGACGTGAAATCGCCTTAACAATCTCAGCAGGGTCCACTGTCATTGTGGCCCGTTTGTAATGTAAGGTACATGTGATAGGTAGTGTCCGAAGTGGAACTTGTGTGCTGAGGATTCAGGCGAAAACGTAGTCAGGCAGATTAGGTTGGCAACAGATCAGGCAAAATGGTACACGATCGAAATCCAGAGAGTGGTCAGGCAGGCAAAGGTCATACACGAGCTGGCAGTGAAGTACAAAATCAGCAGGCTGGAGAGTAGTCAGGAATTCAGGCAGAAGTTCAACACGAAAATCAGGATGAAAAGCAGTCACAACACCCAGGGAGCTATTCCACACAAATGGGCGCTGAGAGATAGCATCACTTCCTTTTTAAGGGCTGCTTTGATTGAAAATTGTCCACAGCTGGCAGCAGGTGGGGCTAGTGAGTCCAAGGTAATGTTTAACATTGAGAGGACATTTCCAAAAGTCCAGATCTGCTCAGTAGCGCAACAGGTAAGGCTGCAGCTTTGCGACCAGGAAGATCCCGGTTCAAATACACCCAGGTACATGACAATGCCCACCAGGTGGAACTCAACGTTGGCCATGCTGCAGCGGCTGCACACACAGCAGAGGGCCATCAATGAGTACCTGTGCGACTACGGCACCAGGACAGGGTCAGGGGAGCTTGGGTTTTTTTCACCACACCAGTGGGGCATGATCAGGGATGCATGCACTGTCCTGGCACCATTTGAGGAGGCCACGAGGATGGTGAGCAGTGACAGTGCATGCATCAGTGACACTGTACCTCTTGTCCACCTGTTGGAGCACACGCTGCGTGGAATAATGGACAGGGCACTTGAGGCAGAACAGAGGCAGGAAGAGGAGGACTTCCTTGCCTCTCAAGGCCCCCTTTACCCAGACAGTGTTCCTTCTGTCCCACCCATCGCACAGGAAGAGGAGGAGGAGGAGGAGGAGGAGGAGGATTGTGTCAGCATGGAGGTGGAGGCTGGCACTCAGCATCATCAGCAGCAGTCTTTTAGGGATGATTTACAGTCCCAAGAAACCAGTGGACTTGTACGTGGCTGGGAGGAGGTGGCTGCGGATCATGTCGTCCTTAGTGACCCAGAGGACTCTGGACTGAATGCCTCAGCTAACCTACGCTGCATGGCCTCCCTGATCCTGCAAAGTCTGCGGAAGGATCCTCGTATTCTTCGGATCAAGGAGAGGGACCATTACTGGCTGGCCACTCTCCTTGATCCACGGTACAAGGGTAAGGTTGCGGACCTTATGTTACCGTCGCAGAGGGAGCAGAGGATGAGACAACTCCGGGAGGCCTTGCAGAAAGGTCTGTGCAACGTGTTCCCAGAGACTGGGAGGTTACAAACTCCTGGTCCTGGACAACGAGTTGCTGAGGCTTCGGGCAGTCAAAGAAGGAGCGGTGGGGAAGGTGGCCGTCTGACCGATGCGTTCAGACAATTCTTTAGTCCGCAGCCCCAAAGTATGATCGGTTCCAGCAACCATCGCCAGCGTCTGATATACATGGTGCAGGAATACCTAGGGGCAAGGTCAGACTTGGACACCTTCCCCACCGAAAATCCTCTGGCTTACTGGGTCTTGAGGATGGATCACTGGCCAGAGCTTGCACAGTATGCAATTGTGCTACTGGCCTGTCCTGCATCCAGCGTTCTTTCAGAACGCACATTCAGTGCTGCTGGAGGATTTGTCACGGATCACAGGGTGCGCCTGTCCACCGACTCGGTTGATCGACTGACTTTCATCAAGATGAACCAGTCTTGGATCACCACCAGCTACCACACACCTGATGCTGATATAACAGACTAATTGATTTTAAAATGTCACATCCCTTCAAGACTGATGCTGATGCTGAGTGCCTGTGCTGTTATGTTGACTGGCTATCCTCCTCCTCCTCCTCAATGATACGATTAATGATGATAGCTTGGAAGATCATTTTGGTTTATGGGTGACGCCACCAGTGGCTAAGGCCCAATTTTTCAGCCCCTGTTTAACAGGGGCGTGTAATTACAATTTTTGATGCAATACTTTGCAACAGGCCTCATTGCTGTGCTCCAAGTACAGTATCTGTGAGGGGTTGCAGTGTTGTGCCACCAGTGCCTAAGGCCCAATTTTTCAGCCCCTGTTCAACAGGGGCATGCAATTATAATTATTGATCTAATAATTCACAGCAGGACCCATTGCTGCGCCCACCAAGAGTAACTGTCAGGCCTTACAGTGTTGTGGCACCACCATCACCACCACCACCACCACCAAAGGCCCAATTTTTCAGCCCCTGTTCAACAGGGGCATGCAATTATAATTATTGATCTAATAATTCACAGCAGGGCCCATTGCTGCGCCCACCAAGAGTAACTGTCAGGCCTTACAGTGTTGTGGCACCAGCACCACCATCACCACCACCACCACCACCACCACCAAAGGCCCAATTTTTCAGCCCCTGTTCAACAGGGGCATGCAATTATAATTATTGATCTAATAATTCACAGCAGGGCCCATTGCTGCGCCCACCAAGAGTAACTGTCAGGCCTTACAGTGTTGTGTCAACACCACCACCACCACCACCACCAAAGGCCCAATTTTTCAGCCTCTGTTCAACAGGGGCATGCAATTATAATTATTGATCTAATAATTCACAGCAGGGCCCATTGCTGCGCCCACCAAGAGTAACTGTCAGGCCTTACAGTGTTGTGGCACCAGCACCACCATCAAAGGCCCAATTTTTACTACCACTGATCAACAATTATATGTTATTACAATTCCTGATATAATAGTTGACAGCAGGGCGTTCCAGCACCCACCAAGAGTAACTGTGAGTGCTTACAGTGTTGTGCCAACACCAACACCTAAGGGGCCAATTTCTGCAGAGTATATACGGCAGGTCCCTACTTTCAAACATCCAACTTACAAACGACTACTACTTGCAAACGGAAGAAGACAACAGGAAGTGAGAGGAAATCTACCCCTTGGAAGGAAAATTCTCTCCTGTAAGAATTAATATGGGAGAAAGGTGTCTCCTCTCTACTGATGCTTTATCACCAATCCTTGTTTCAATAAAAACACCACATTTCAAAAACAGTTGTCATTGGGACGCAAAGTGAGGTGAAATGTTCTGAACAGGGGCACAGACAGCAAAAAAAATGTTACAGGGGTGATAACCCTTCCCTATGTTTTCCAAAAAGCTTAAAAAAAGGAATTTGGCATGGAGCTAGACTTAAACAATGTAGCTGTTCAAAATTACAAACAGATTCTACATAAGAACAAACCTACAGTCCCTGTCTTGTATGCACCGCCTGTATACGGCTGTTCAGAGTATATAGGGCCTTTTTTATTTTGTGTGCGGGGTTCCGCTTAATATCCATACAAGACCCAAAGGGGCTGGTAATGGGCTGGGGTGGGGGGGGGGGGGGGTTGATGGGGTAGCTATGCCATTTTTCTTAAAGATTTTCATCCATATTACCAGGACCAGACATTACATTAAAGCCGCAAGCAGTTTTAAATGGCTTTTTTTTCCTTTAGAAATGTTATTTTGTGCAGGGACAGTTCTAAACACGGGAAATACGTGGCACTTCACAGGCATACTTTAGACACCCCCCAGGTACAATATTTAAAGGAATATTTGACTTTTTTTTCACTTTATGCATCATTAAAATGACTGCTCCCGGAAAACGTCCGTTTTTAAAACTTCTTTTTGCATTGATACATGTCCCCTGGTGCAGAACCCGGGTTCCCAAACTCTGTTTAGGACAATAACATGGATAATAGTCGTTATAATTAGCACTTTAGAATCCGAACGTTCGCATCCATTGTATTTAATAGGGTTCTAATGTTCGTGCGAACTTTCGGTCCGTTCGCGGGTTCTGGTGCGAACCGAACCCGGGGGTGTTCGGCTCATCACTAATAACATGTAATGGACCATAGATTATGGTGTAACTTGTCCCAATACACATGCTTCGATCCCTATTTAAATTGATTGATAAAGGGAGAGGGGAGGGGAATGGGTAAAGTGGGACTGTCCAGAGGCCATGGGTCAGTTGCCTCACATCCCTAAATTTAGTATTCATAAAAAACAGAAGAGGGCGGGACTTTTAATGAAGCACGTGCGGGAAAAGGTTCAAGTAAACAAAGAGTAAACAACACATCTAGAGTATTTAGTATCATAAAAGGATTTTTTTTTATTTCTTTCACCTAATGCACCGTCCTTGACTAAGATTGCATTAGTGAAGTTTAAATTGATGTGTATATACATTATACAGGCTGAATTAGAAGGGGAAAACATATCAACTAAAGACCCAAGTATACAGACAATACACAAATGTCTTAACAATATTGTATATGGTAATGATGCATTTATGAAGCATGAGATGATGGCTCTACGCGTTTCGCGACTGTTTTGTCGTTCATCAGGAGCAGGCATGCGTTTTCTTTCTGTAATGACACAAATGATATCCTGGGCTTAAACCGGGACCCCAAACATATATAGGACCATGGATGAAACCAGGGTCCTAGATGGTACTCACCAGGCCTCCAACTGCTGCCGGTATGGAAGTGGGACCCAAACAGGCCCCAATGGGCCGGGACAACTTGCGTCGGGGACTGTGGCTGGGAAATGCAGGACACTTGGCCCCCACACAGGACGCGTGCAGGCTGGTCAGGCACTGAAAAATTAGTGTTGTATAAAGGATAAATGAAGGATGAAAAAGGACTGGTGTAAAATGAAGAAAACTGAAAAAATAGGGACAGTGGAGATAATGAAGTGCTAAAAGGGGATGGGGGAAGAGATTGGTGTGGTGAGAGCAAAAGGGAGTGAAAATATATAAAATGGGAAATGAGATATGTGCAGTGTAAACAATACCTGTGGAGACAATGTGATCAGTATGGTAGTCTGAAGTGAATGTAAATCAAGTGCCTGTACCAGCCATGCACAATGCCCTTATGTGGGTTCCAGCGTCAAGAAGTTCCCGCCAACGCCACGCACGATTTTGGACCATTTTGGGGACAAAAGGGCCGGAGGTTAGATTTTGGACCATTTCGGGACAAAGGGGCCGGGGGTTAGATTTTGGACCATTTTAAACTATTTTTGGGACAAAGTGGCCGGGGGTTAGATTTTGGACCATTTTCGACAAAAGGGCCGCGGGTTAGATTTTGGACCATTTTAAACCGTTTTGGGGACAAAAAGTGGCCGCGGGTTAGATTTTGGACCATTTTAAACCGTTTTGGGGACAAAGGGTGGCGCCGTTGGATTAGAACTTCCCATTTATAGTGCCGTCATACGTGTTGTACGTCACGGCGTTTTGGACGGTCGTAATTTTGTCTGATGGTGTGTAGGCAAGACTGATGGAAGTCAGCTTCATTGGAATTCCGACGGAAAATTCCATCGGATTTTATTCCATCAGAAATCCAATCGTGTGTACAGGGCATTAGTCTGTAGGGTTCAATATTGAGTTGGCCCACCCTTTGCAGCTATAACAGCTTCAACTCTTCTGGGAAGGCCGTCCACAAGGTTTAGGAGTGTGTCTATGGGAATGTTTGACCATTCTTCCAGAAGCGCATATGTGAGGTCAGGCACTGATGTTGGATGAGAAGGCCTGGCTCGCATTCTCTGCTCTAATTCTTTCCAAAAGTGTTCTATCGGGTTGAGGTCAGGACTCTGTTCAGACCAGTCAAGTTCCTCCACCCCAAACTCGCTCATCCATGTCTTTATGGACCTTGCTTTGTGCACTGGTCCAAATCCTTTGGTGGAGGGGGGATTATGGTGTGGGGTTGTTTTTCAGGGGTTGGGCTTGGCCCCTTAGTTTCAGTGAAGGGAACTCTTAAGCCTCGTACACACGGCCGAGAATCTTGTCAGGAAAAAACACGTTGTTTTTCCTGACAAGATTCTTGACAAGAATCTTGTCCCGGCCGAGTGTACACACGCTCGATTCAAAAGAACCGCCGTTCTTTTGAATGGAAAGAACAGGGTAGTGTCATCGACCACGACGAGCGTGCGCTCGTCACATTCGATGCCGCCGCCGCCATCTTGCTACACCCTACCTATGCCTAGGAAGCTACCGCGCATGCGTCAAAGTCATTTCGAGCATGCGCGGGTTTCCACGGCGACAGGTAAGCGTACACACTCTCGGGTTTCTCGTCGGGAAACAGGCCGACGAGAATCTAGATGAGAAAATAGAGAGCAGGTTCTTTATTTTTCTCGTCGAGATTCCCAGCAGTTTTCTTGAGGAGAAAACCGGCCGTGTGTACGAGGCTTTAAGGCGTCAGCATACCAAGACATTTTGGACAATTTCATGCTCCCAACTTTGTGGGAACATTTTGGGGGTGGCCCCTTCCTGTTCCAACATGACTGCCCACCCGTGCACAAGGCAAGGTCCATAACGACATGGACTTAGCAAGGGTGGTGGAAAATTAACTTCAAGTGCAAAAAATTCACATTATAATAGTAACTAAAACATATAAAATTAAGTGCAACAATCTAATAAATAAAAATTCCAAAATGCTATAATGGTGGGAACCTCCCAACTAAAAAGTTGTTGCGCTTGAAGTTAATCTGTATGGTAAATATCTATAGGAGGGGTTTCCAGCATCCCTGCTAAGTTTTATTTGTTATGTCTTATTATCAGTTTGGTGTGTTTTATATGTGAAGTTACGTATCATAGAGACCGGTATTGTGGTAATATTGAAGTTTATTGAGATTTCCATACATTGGAGGGTTCTACCATTATTAAGTTAGTGCTGCACTTTTCTTTTTCTTTTTTCCTTGTGTGGGAACACATAACAGTGCTTAGCGGCAGGCCTTTCACTGACACCTTTTTATTTCACCTCCAGTAGTTTATTGTAAATAATAGTGTGGTGATTACCTAATATACTAAGGATCGGTATGTGACATTAATAAACATCAACAGATTTCAGTTTTGCCCCATCAGGCCGGCCCCCCCATGGGAAATGTGCCTGGCTGCTGAGTTCATCTCCCCCCATCCCTGCACTCAGTGCACTGATGGGAACTGATTGACAGCACTGATAGGCACCACTGATTGACAGTACTGATGGCCACCAATAGGCAGGCCACTGATTGGCAGCACTGATTGGCACTGCTTGGTGGCACTGAAAGACAGCAATGATTGGCAGCATTTAGTGGCACTGATTGGCAGCACTGATCTGCAATGATAGGCAGCACTTATGGGCCCTGATTGGCACTGATAGGTGGCACTGGCAGCACTAATGGCCCTGATAGGCACTATTGATGGGCAATGAAAGGCAGCACTGATGAGCACTGATAGGTGGCACTGATTTTTAGTGACTAGCACTGATTGGCACTTACAGGTGGCACTGGTTGGAAGCACTGACAGAGGAGAGGGGAGAATCACATTGAGCAGATATTGGGGCTTGTAAGATCCGCTCAGAGTGTGACACTGTCATGTATTGTAAGGTAGCTGCACACAGAGAGAGAGAGAGGAGCTGTCAGAATTCAGCGGTGATGTCAGAGATGGGCATACACCATCCCATTGGCTGGCGTTCGCTAGCTGCTCGGTCCCGCCCACCCCCGACACTGAGCGGATCTTACAAGCCCCAATATCTGCTCAATGTGATATATTGTCTCACAGGCAGTGCAGGGTACACATTGCTGGGATGAAGACTTTCACAGCATCCCAGGCAGATCTCGGGAGACAGCCGGCATGGGGCTACACAAACACTGCATGGGTGATTAGGGTGTGCCCAGGCACACTCCGCACACCCCGTGGGCACCCCTATGCCGCCGTCCCTTTTCTATAGGAATTGGGGGTAAAGATTATAACTGGGGGGAGGAGGAGGGGGGCCTGTCAGGGAAGGTGTTCGGGGGCCCCTGTCAGGGAGGGTGTTCGAGGGGCCCCTGTCAGGGAGGGTGTTCGAGGGGCCCCTGTCAGGGAGGGTGTTCGAGGGGCCCCTGTCAGGGAGGGTGTTCGGGGGCCCCTGTCAGGGAAGGTGTTCAGGGGCCCCTGTCAGGGAGGGTGTTCGAGGGGCTCCTGTCAGGGAGGGTGTTCGAGGGGCCCCTGTCAGGGAGGGTGTTCGAGGGGCCCCTGTCAGGGAGGGTGTTCGGGGGCCCCTGTCAGGGAAGGTGTTCAGGGGGCCCCTGTCAGGGAGGGTGTTAGGGGGCCCCCTGTCAGGGAGGGTGTTCGGGGGGCCCCTGTCAGGGAGGGTGTTCGGGGGGCCCCTGGGATCTCTAATGACAGCTCTGATCCTGAGTGTGAAAAGTGATTTCTCTTCCCTAAAACCAGAAAGGAGGAGAGGAAAGAAAACACTGACAGATCTCATTACACAAGCCGGTCCAGCTCTCTATTGTCCTCCCACATCCGGACACTGGACCCGATCTCACTAGTAAGGTGAGGTCACTGCTGACACTTACTATCTCTACGATGAAAAGCTGGGGGTGTAGTCTCCAAATAATCCACTGAAGGGCGCTGTGACTGGTCTGTGACAAGAGCTGCGATAAGATGCTCCTTCTTCCGGGTAGAGGGACAAAATGGCGCCGAACGGCCGTCGCGCGCTTGGTATGACTCATCCGCCCGACCCCTCCGCCAATCAGAGGAATCGCGACCCCCCGCCCCCGCCGCCCGGGCGCGCGCTCTCCGCTCAGCCCCGATGTACAGTGAGTGACAGGAGAAGACAGAGAGCTGGAGAGAGGATTTGGCTTACTTCTCCCTCCAGCCTGCAGGTGGCGATAGAGAGCGCCGCTGTGCAGTGAGGGAAGGCTGCCCGTTCTTCCTCTCCTCTATCCCCTTGTCACATGACTGGAGGGAGGAAGAAGACGCTTCTCATTCAGTGTGTCTGTAAGTACAAAGGGGGGGAGGGAACTTACCACAGACCTTTCCTCTCTACTCCTAACACAGCCCCCCTCCATACTGACACCATCATCCCCCCCCCTCCATACTGACACCCATCATCCCCCCTTCTCCATACTGACACCATCATCCCCCCCTCCATACTGACACCATCATCCCCCCCTCCATACTGACACCATCATCCCCCCCCTCCATACTGACACCATCATCCCCCCCTTCTCCATACTGACACCATCATCCCCCCCTCCATACTGACACCATCATACCCCCCTTCTCCATACTGACACCATCATCCCCCCCCTTCTCCACACTGACACCATTATCCCCCCTTCTCCATACTGACACCATTATCCCCCCCCTTCTCCATACTGACACCATCATCCCCCCCCTCCATACTGACACCATCACCCCCCCTCCATACTGACACCATCATCCCCCCCTCCGTACTGACACCATCATCCCCCCCTTCTCCATACTGACACCATCATCCCCCCCCCTTCTCCATACTGACACCATCATCCCCCCCCTTCTCCATACTGACACCATCATCCCCCCCTTCTCCATACTGACACCATCATCCCCCCTTCTCCATACTGACACCATCATCCCCCCCTCCATACTGACACCATCATCCCCCCCCCTTCCCCATACTGACACCATCATCCCTCCCCCCTCCATACTGACACCATCATCCCCCCTTTTCCATACTGACACCATCATCCCCCCCCATACTGATGACATCACCCCCCCATACTATGCTTGGAATGTGCACAGACTTTCCAACCACCCTTAGAACCAGATGAGTGCTGTGTGACTGTTTCCAAATGATAAAAAGCAGCGCTGAAACAGGAAGAGACTTGCCATGCGGCCGCTCCGCTCGGGCCGTGTGTTCCACTGACGTCACTTCCGGTTTATCACTAGCACAGATACACTGGAAGTGACGCCGCGCAATGCAGAGGAAAAGCACCGCCCTATCAAACAACAGGGTAGGCCAGGCAGGCACTGTGGACAAATAGGAGCAATGTGGCGCAATCAATTGCGATGCAGGGCACAGTTATAACGGGCAAATGAAGCGGCACGTCTGCAATCACGGGATTGCACAGACGTCACGTTTCCCACTGATGCACGGTGTCCGGCGCCCGAACACGGTGCACAGCACAATTTTTTTTTTAAGGGCCTGTTTTTTTATTTATCTTTTAATTTTTTTGTCTGCCTTGGAAGGGGGGACGCCCGTGTGTCCCCTATGGACGGGCCGCCACTGCCCAGACCCCCCCCAAAACAATACTCAAACGCTGCAGTTGGTCCTCATTTTACAGCTGCTTATTTGGGTGGTCTCTTCTTGACCATCAGGTTCATTTTTGAGTATTTTGATTCTGTTGTTGAGGGACCCCATCCTAATGGGTGGGACGGGTTTTTGATTCGCTAGAAGCTGTAATCCTTGACTACTAACCCCGGTGTTTTTATCAATTATTTAGTCCTACCCTCCAAAATATCACCTGACACGTGACTATTGCTGTCACAGGGATGTTTACATTCCTTGTGAAAGCAATAATAGTGATCAAAAAATAAATTTAAAATGACAGTATAAAAAATAAAATAAGAGAATAATTTTTTTTAAAGCGCCCCACTCCTCTGTGCGCCAAAGTAAATGCATACGTAAGTCGCGCCCGCAAATGTAAACCGTGTTAAAACCACACATGAGGTATCGCCACGATTGTTAGAGCGAAAGCAATAATTCTACCACAAGACCTCCTCTGGAACTCTAAATGAGTAACCATAAAATTATTTTTAAAGCGCCGCCTATGGAGAATTTTAAGTACCGAAGTTTGGCGCTATTCCACAAGTTTGTGCAATTTCAAACCTTGACCTGTTGGTTATCTATTTACTCGGTGTAACATCTTTCACATTTTACGGAAAAAAAAATTGGGCTAACTTTACTGTTTTTTATTTTTATTTATTTTTTATTCATTGAAGTGTATTTTTCCCCAAAAAATTGCATTTGAAAAACCGGTGCGCAAATACAGTGTATCATAAAATATCGCAATGACCACCATTTTATTCTCTAGGGCCCTGCTAAAAAAATGTATATAATGTTTGGGGGTTCTATGTAATTTTCTAGCAAAAAATACTGATTTGAACTTGTAAGCAACAAGTGTCAGAAAAAGGCTCTGGTCTTGAAGTGGTTAAATCCATGTAGTGTTTTATGAATACATTACTGCTTCTGCAGCCTGGGCAGTGGTGCTGCTTTGTCCCTCCTGCATGATGGGACGTCACACACAGCTTACCCTGCACACTCTCTACTTCTCCCTGCCAGAGCTGCTGGGATAGAGGAGAAAGAGGACTCTGCAGGCGGCTGGATGGCGGTCCCACCTACCACTCAGACAGCAGGAGGGCAAGGATTGGTGGCAGAATATCCTGGGGAGAGAAAGCCCACCCAGGGAGCTGCGCAGGGCTGCTGGGAACTGCAGGGATTTGTGGGGGGGGGATGTAGTCCCCATCTGGAGACTTTAAACTGAGAGACTTGGTGGTACTATAAGTCCCAGGAGGAAGTTGTGCCAGATGGAGGAAAAAGGAGAAGCCTGGGCTTGGCAGGGGCATGAAGCTCATCGCATGTAAATACAGAAGTGATGTTTATCGGCTCTCCTCGCCTCACATAGACAGAGTGTGAGGTGAGGAGAACGGATCAGCGGCATCTCCTCGCAGGGGAGACCCATACCTCCCAACAGGCACGGATTCTGCGGGACATCCCCGCATTCTGACTTATGTCCCGCAGTCCCGCACAGCTGAGCTGTTTCCCGCATTGCCTCCACTGCCACTCACTCTTGTTCTGTACAGCACATAGGAGGCAGGAGAAATGCTTGTGAGCAGCTCCTATATTGACTGACCATTAAATAACATTTGCTGGGGCCCCATACTTCTATCAGTGGGACCCCAGGAGGCAGTAGCAGAGTGGGAACTCTTTTTTTTAAAGGGAGGTGCGGAGGCAGCTAGAGCCGCATTTCCCGACAGTCAGTTTAAAGTTCCGGCCCCCAGCCTGTCTGTCCCTGGCGGAGTGATATGGAGGGGATGCCTGCCTGTCTCACTGTCTTGTGAGAGCAAAAGGCGGAGCTGCAGCTGGCGATGACTGTGAAGGACTGTAGCTGCCCATCAGCCAGGTACGTGGAACGGGTATATTTTTTGCAGGGATCATCATCCAGGCAGCAGTGGAGGGGGCACAGAGAAGGGACAAGGGGGAAGCAGGAGGGTGACGGTAACATGTGAGTTGGGGGGGGCGGGAGGAGCGTTTCTGCCGCTACAAAGGCTAACAGAAGTAGTGACAGCGGCATCACTACTGCTGTCAGCTTAGCGCTGAATGAGAAAAGTCAAAAGGAGAGAGCAGAAGAGATCCTGGAGGAGGTGCGGGATGTGCTCACATTCCTCTCCAGCTTCACACTGTCAGGCCTCGTACACACGACCGATTTTCTCGGCAAGAACCAGCAAGAAACTTGCTGGCAGAGAGGTCTTGCCGAGTAAATCGGTCGTGTGTACGCTGCTATCGGGTTTCTCGTCGAGAAAACCGACAAGAAACCTCGACGAGAAAATAGAGAACCTGCTCTCTATTTTCTCGTCGAGATTCTCCTCGGCATGTTTCTCGACGAGAAAAGTGAGTGTATGTACACTTACCTGTCCTCCCGGAAGCCCGCGCATGTTCGAAATGAATTCGACGCATGCGCGGTAGCTTCCTAGGCATACGTAGGGTAGACCAAGATGGCGGCGACGGCATCGAATGTGACGAGCGCATGCTCGACGTAGTCGATGACGTCACCGCGTACACTCCTTTCAAAGAACCGCGGGTTCTTTGAAACGAGCGTGTGTACACTCGGCCGGGACAAGTTTCTTGTCCAAGAATCTCGTCGAAAAAAACGACATGTTTTTTTCAACGAGAATCTCGGCCGTGTGTACGAGGCCTCACTGTAGCACATACTAGCCCTCCTGCATTGGCACTGTCACATCGGAACTTTACAGGTTGCTTACCCATCCCCCATCTCCTCCCAGCAATGGAAAGGTAAGCAAACTCTGTAAAGTGCCGATCTGACAGCCAGTAGTGTATTGTATTCCATAGTCATGATCCTACCCTTTCAGCAGCGGCATCTCTTTCCCCAGCTGCCCATAGAAAGAGTTAAAAACCGGTGTAGCATGCAGATCACTACCCCGTGTAAGTTGCTACCCCCGGAAGCTACTGCGCATGTGCCGCTTTGAGACATGAGAAGCAGAGTGCAGAGCTGCTCTCGATGTCTATGGCTCACTCGGATTAACCCTTCACTGGAAGACATGAACTCCATCTAGATGGCAACAGCTGCCCGCGGGACATGGCGAGGGTTCACGGCGGACACACAGGTTAGTTGTGAGGAAGGCACAGGGGCCACACTTTATCACACACAGGCTGGATTTGTTTGCCACAGGGGCCACACTCTATCACACACACAGGCTGGATGTTTGCCACAGGGGCCACACTGTATCACATACACACAGGCTGGATTGGTTTGGCACAGGGGCCACACTGTATCACATATATACCATGAATATCACTATCCCCTCAGGATAACAGTGGACACATAGGCTTCTTGTGCGGAGGGGACAGGTGTACCATGAATATCACTATCCCCTCAGGGTAACAGCGGACACATAGGATTCTTGTGAGGAGGGGACAGGTGTACCATGAATATCACTATCCCCTCAGGGTAACAGCGGACACATAGGCTGCTTCTCATGTCTCAAAGCGGCACATGCGCAGTAGCTTCCGGGGGTAGCAACTTACACGGGGTAGTGATCTGCATGCTACACCGGTTTCCCCCTAGGTCTAGGCTCTGACATGTCTAGAGGACAAGATGATTATTTTTTAGATGGGGGGGGGTTGTACCCGTCTATTCTCCTTTGGTCTGCACTCTCTCTCCTCCCTGACATCCTGGTTCAGTCACATCTGTTCTCTGCTTTCCTTCCCCACAACGAGTTCTCCAGCTCAGATATTCCTTTCTCTGCAATCAGTGACTTTTGTCCCACAGCTCTGTTTATCTCCAATCCCAATACAGATCTCCCCTTCTCAGTCATAAATCATTCCTGTCCTGACACAGCAGACCTCCGTTCTCACAGGCACTCTGCTTCAGTCACCAGCATCCCCCTTTTCCCTACATTGCCTAGATATTTCCCCATCCACAGCCCAACATCCCTCCACTTACTGTAACATTGTAATCCAGCCTGCAGTATCTCCCCTTTAGCTCCCTACATCCTAAACTTAGGATCCCTGTCCCAGTCCTTATCTATTTTATTCATATCCCCAGCAAACCCCTCCCATGAAAAGATAGGATTCTAATGTGAAAAGAGGACCTCATATGCTAAGTATGTGAAAGGGGAATCCTGATGCTAAGTATAGGGGGCTCCTAATCTAAAGGGCCACTGCTGATGTGAAGGCAGAACTGCTACTGTAAAGGGGGACTCTGATGTGAAAGGGGAACACCTGATTTAAAGTGTGTCTCTTAATGCAAGAGGGGATTCCTGATATAAAAGGGGGAGTCCTGATATAAAAGGGGGATTGCTGATATAAAAGGGGGATTCCTGATGTAAAAGGGGAACTCTACCATTTGGGGGATTCTGTTGTGAAGGAAGACACTCCTCATGTGAACGGAGGAACTCCTGATATGAAAGGGGGACTAATAATTTGAAGAAGGGACTCCTGATGTAAGGAGGAACTGCTGATGTGAAGGAGGGGACTCAGTGTGAAAGGAGTTTGCTTTAATGTGAAGGAGGACACCTGATGTGAAAGGTCAGACTTCTGATGTGAAGGGTAACTAAATATACACCAGTCCTTGTCTGTATCTGAGTGTATACATGGCAGGTTTATGTCAGTGAGCCTCTCACTCATAGCACAGAAATTAGGGAGTATTTTGTGGGTACAAGGACTGTGTACAGTATATACCATATGTAGACTTAAAGCGGTATTAAACCCCCCCCCCCCCCAAAAAAAAAATGTCTATTGCAAGCCAGGTTACCAGTCATGCGGTGGCTGCATTCATTTTCTTTTTTAGGCTTTTTTTACCCTCTGTTGTCACCTGGTGATTTGGCCAGTAACACACCTCCTGTATTAGAGTGCCTACACTCTGGAATAAGGAGCACAAGAGGCACCTTTGGACAGCAGCATTTTCAGTCTGGGGGGAGGGGAGTGTTAGCTGGACTAGCAGTTTTAGATACACTAACACTTTATAAGGTGTAGCACACAGATTAAATAAAAGCTGATCATTGTAAGCACCCCTGTCAGTGGTAAATTGTTTGTCTCAACACACTAACTGCTACATCTGCAGGACAGCTTTTTCTTTTGAAAAACAACAGATGTACTGGCTGGATCATCAGGTGAAAATAGAAGAAAGCCTAAAAAAGAAAGAAAAATAAAACGAATGCAGCCATCACATTTAGTCTCTGTTTAACCATGCTTCTTTAAGCCACCTCAATATTAAGCACATTTTATCCACACCCATTTTTGTCGCAGTGCACTCAGCATATGTTTTCCATCCATAGGTGTCCCTCATTCCCAAGTTCCAAAGTTGGGAGGTATGGAGACCTGTACAGATAATCAGGTTACTGACTATCAGTGCAGCTCCAGCAGTGCCCATCAGTGCTGCCCCATCAGCACATATCATTCTTTTTCTGTCTGTATGTATGTACCCTGCACAGTACCACGTCTCTTGTCCTGTATGTTGGGTGTAATTCTCAGTATCTGTTCTTATTCTGTATGTATGTACCCTGCACAGTACCACTTCTCTTGTCCTGTATGTTGGGTCAGGGGCGGATCCAGAGTCTAGTCTCGGGAGGGGCACTTCCAGAAAATATAATTTTTTTTGGGCAATTTTTCGGAGAAATGGCTGGTGTTGGAGCTTCAATCATCCCGGCACCAAGGTTGTTATGGTGTCAGAATAATTGAAACGCATTTTTTCTATTATTACATTGTTATATAAAATGAAATGGTTCAACTCACCATAATGCAGAATCAGTGGGAGCCCCGAGTGTGTTACTTGCCACCGCCGCCTGCCACGCATTGCCATTTGCCACGTCGCCTGACACATTGCGGATTGTCACTTGCCACATCACCTGCCACATGTTTGTCACTTGCCTGTCTGTCACACGTTGCGGATTGTCACTGCTCCAATTGTCCCATGCTATGTCCCAGAGTTAGGCAGCAGAGAGATAATGTAGTCTTTCTGCTGCCCGCAGCTGCCTACACATTGAGGGCAGAAGTGCAGGGTGGGCGGTGAGAGATGATGTCATCTCTCTGCTCCCCCACTTGCTCACACTCTCCAAGCCGCCTGGCCCGCATGCTCTCTCTCCCGCCAGCGGAGCTGCCCGCGCTTTTAGTTCCCGAGCTGCACGCTCTCTCACCCGTTTGCTCCCTTACCAGCCTGCCGAGCTGCCCGGCCCACTCGCTCTCATTCTCACCCGCGGAGCTATCGGATCCGCGCTTCAATCCAGGCAGCTGCTGTCACTAGTCACCGTCACATTACAGGAGATGGTCAGAGACTGCGGACATACTACAGGAGATGGTCAGAGACTGCGGACATACTACAGGAGATGTTCAGAGACTGCGGACATACTACAGGAGATGGTCAGAGACTGCGGACATACTACAGGAGATGGTCAGAGACTGCAGACATACTACAGGAGATGGTCAGAGACTGCGGACATACTACAGGAGATGATCAGAGACTGCGGACATACTACAGGAGATGGTCAGAGACTGCGGACATACTACAAGAGATGATCAGAGACTGCGGACACACTACAGGAGATGATCAGAGACTGCGGACACACTACAGGAGATAGTCAGAGACTGCGGACATACTACAAGAGATGATCAGAGACTGCGGACATACTACAAGAGATGATCAAAGACTGCGGACATACTACAAGAGATGATCAGAGACTGCGGACATACTACAGGAGATGGTCAGAGACTGCGGACATACTACAGGAGATGGTCAGAGACTGCGGACATACTACAGGAGATGGCCAGAGACTGCGGACATGCTACAGGAGATGGTCAGAGACTGTGGACACACTACAGGAGATGGTCAGAGACTGTGGACACACTACAGGAGATAGTCAGAGACTGTGGACACACTACAGGAGATGGTCAGAGACTGTGGACACACTACAGGAGATGGTCAGAGACTGTGGACACACTACAGGAGATGGTCAGAGACTGTGGACACACTACAGGAGATGGTCAGAGACTGTGGACACACTACAGGAGATGGTCAGAGACTGTGGACACACTACAGGAGATGGTCAGGTACTGCGGACATACTACAGGAGATGGTCAGAGACTGCGTTTATGGCTGAACCCAGTGTAACAGTATATAGTATTGCAGGGTTGCTCCACTCCATTTAAACCAGCTCTGCAAAGATCAAGTTGGTAATCTTCCTTTGAAAGTACACCCATGTGACAGAAGACAGAAGACAACAGCACATCCCAATTTCCAAAATACAAATTGTTATACAGTGATCTGCTCAGGATTAGTGGAGGGCAGTAAACAGTTAATTGGTCTGTGAAGTTCTAGCCTGAACTAGCAGTTAATCCTTCCAAAAAACATCACACAAACCATGCAGCACACACACACAGACAGAGCTCTGGCTAAATAAAACTGAAATAGTTAACAGCCAGCCATGTGTCACAAGGTCACTGGACACAGAATGTGAGCAGGACCTTATCAGTGTGCAGGATAAGCAGCTATAAAAAAAAAAAAAGTAGGAGTGAGGGGACTGACCTGCACACTGCCTAGATTTCTGGAAGACACTGCAGCCAGTGTACATGTGAGATCATGATGTGACATGAGTCCTGATGATCTGTGTGCTGCAGATCTAGCTATCCTGTAGCTGTGGTCATACCTTCTTGTGTCTGTCTGCATTCTATTTCTCCTTCCTAGCTCCCCCATTCAGCCCCGCTCCAGCACCCGGGCAGTCAAATGTGGCGGGCTGGAGAGGGGGAGGTTTACACTGGCTGCTGACTGGCTGTGGATGTGTGGGAGGAGCAGAGCAAGTCCTCGCTTATACACAGGACTGTCAGCGAAGCGCAGAGACTCAGGGCTGTCACTGAAAATCAGCCCACTGAGGGATCCATCCCTGACGACGAGTCTCTCTCTCGGCGCCGCTGATCGGCTGATGTGAGAGAGAGACTCAGAGAGGCAGCCGCAGATAATGCAGTTTAAAAAAATCTTAAAAAAAACCAAAATCTTTAAAAAAAAACAAAAACAGAGCTAGCGAGCGAATGTGACATGATTGTCTCGGGGGGGGGGCAATTGCCCTGTTGCCCCCCCCTGGATACGCCATTGTGTTGGGTGTCATTCTCAGTATCTGTTCTTATTCTGTATGTATGTACCCTGCACAGTACTACTTCTCTTGTCCTGTATGTTGGGTGTAATTCTCAGTATCTGTTCTTATTCTGTATGTATGTACCCTGTCAGGCGCGGGCTGGCAAGGGGGGAAGGGGGCAATGGCGGATCCAGGGGGGGCAACAGGGCAATTGCCCCCCCGAGACAATCATGTCACATTCGCTCGCTAGCTCTGTTTTTTTTTTTTTTTTTTAAGATTTTTTTTTTTTTTTAAGATTTTTTTAAACTGCATTATCTGCGGCTGCCTCTCTGAGTCTCTCTCTCACATCAGCCGATCAGCGGCGCCGAGAGAGAGACTCGTCGTCAGGGATGGATCCCTCAGTGGGCTGATTTTCAGTGACAGCCCTGAGCCCTGAGTCTCTGCGCTCCGCTGACAGTCCTGTGTATAAGCGAGGACTTGCTCTGCTCCTCCCACACATCCACAGCCAGTCAGCAGCCAGTGTAAACCTCCCCCTCTCCAGCCCGCCACATTTGACTGCCCGGGTGCTGGAGCGGGGCTGAATGGGGGAGCTAGGAAGGAGAAATACAATGCAGACAGACACAAGAAGGTATGACCACAGCTACAGGATAGCTAGATCTGCAGCACACAGATCATCAGGACTCATGTCACATCATGATCTCACATGTACACTGGCTGCAGTGTCTTCCAGAAATCTAGGCAGTGTGCAGGTCAGTCCCCTCACTCCTACTTTTTTTTTTATAGCTGCTTATCCTGCACACTGATAAGGTCCTGCTCACATTCTGTGTCCAGTAACCTTGTGACACATGGCTGGCTGTTAACTATTTCAGTTATTTAGCCAGAGCTCTGTCTGTGTGTGTGCTGCATGGTTTGTGTGATGTTTTTTGGAAGGATTAACTGCTAGTTCAGGCTAGAACTTCACAGACCAATTAACTGTTTACTGCCCTCCACTAATCCTGAGCAGATCACTGTATAACAATTTGTATTTTGGAAATTGGGATGTGCTGTTGTCTTCTGTCTTCTGTCACATGGGTGTACTTTCAAAGGAAGATTACCAACTTGATCTTTGCAGAGCTGGTTTAAATGGAGTGGAGCAACCCTGCAATACTATATACTGTTACACTGGGTTCAGCCATAAACGCAGTCTCTGACCATCTCCTGTAGTATGTCCGCAGTACCTGACCATCTCCTGTAGTGTGTCCGCAGTCTCTGACCATCTCCTGTAGTGTGTCCACAGTCTCTGACCATCTCCTGTAGTGTGTCCACAGTCTCTGACCATCTCCTGTAGTGTGTCCACAGTCTCTGACCATCTCCTGTAGTGTGTCCACAGTCTCTGACCATCTCCTGTAGTGTGTCCACAGTCTCTGACCATCTCCTGTAGTGTGTCCACAGTCTCTGACCATCTCCTGTAGTGTGTCCACAGTCTCTGACCATCTCCTGTAGTGTGTCCGCAGTCTCTGACCATCTCCTGTAGTATGTCCGCAGTCTCTGACCATCTCCTGTAGTATGTCCGCAGTCTCTGACCATCTCCTGTAGTATGTCCGCAGTCTCTGATCATCTCTTGTAGTATGTCCGCAGTCTCTGATCATCTCTTGTAGTATGTCCGCAGTCTCTGATCATCTCTTGTAGTATGTCCGCAGTCTCTGATCATCTCTTGTAGTATGTCCGCAGTCTCTGACCATCTCCTGTAGTGTGTCCGCAGTCTCTGATCATCTCTTGTAGTATGTCCGCAGTCTCTAAACATCTCGTGTAGTATGTCCGCAGTCTCTGATCATCTCTTGTAGTATGTCCGCAGTCTCTGATCATCTCCTGTAGTGTGTCCGCAGTCTCTGATCATCTCCTGTAGTGTGTCCGCAGTCTCTGATCATCTCTTGTAGTATGTCCGCAGTCTCTGACCATCTCCTGTAGTATGTCCGCAGTCTCTGATCATCTCCTGTAGTATGTCCGCAGTCTCTGACCATCTCCTGTAGTATGTCTGCAGTCTCTGACCATCTCCTGTAGTATGTCCGCAGTCTCTGACCATCTCCTGTAGTATGTCCGCAGTCTCTGAACATCTCCTGTAGTATGTCCGCAGTCTCTGACCATCTCCTGTAGTGTGACGGTGACTAGTGACAGCAGCTGCCTGGATTGAAGCGCGAATCCGATAGCTCCGCGGGTGAGAATGAGAGCGAGTGGGCCGGGCAGCTCGGCAGGCTGGTAAGGGAGCAAACGGGTGAGAGAGCGTGCAGCTCGGCACCCGGGGAACTAAAAGCGCGGGCAGCTCCGCTGGCGGGAGAGAGAGCATGCGGGCCAGGCGGCTTGGTGAGTGTGAGCAAGTGGGGGAGCAGAGAGATGACATCATCTCTCACCGCCCACCCTGCACTTCTGCCCTCAATGTGTAGGCAGCCGCGGGCAGCAGAAAGACTACATTATCTCTCTGCTGCCTAACTCTGGGACATAGCATGGGACAATTGGAGCAGTGACAATCCGCAACGTGTGACAGACAGGCAAGTGACAAACATGTGGCAGGTGATGTGGCAAGTGACAATCCGCAATGTGTCAGGCGACGTGGCAAATGGCAATGCGTGGCAGGCGGCGTTGGCAAGTAACACACTCGGGGCTCCCACTGATTCTGCATTATGGTGAGTTGAACCATTTCATTTTATATAACAATGTAATAATAGAAAAAATGCGTTTCAATTATTCTGACACCATAACAACCTTGGTGCCGGGATGATTGAAGCTCCAACACCAGCCATTTCTCCGAAAAATTGCCCAAAAAAAAAAATATTTTCTGGAAGTGCCCCTCCCGAGACTAGACTCTGGATCCGCCCCTGGAAGGTGGGAGATTTCCCCCAGGCCGCCTACCTTATCATTAGAACGGCCGCAGCGCTGTCTGTTACTTTAACTTTTTTTTTTTTCGCCAGTGACGAGTCTCCTCTCTGCCTGACAGCAGCTGGATGAGCAGAGCAGAGCAGTGTATCAAAGCTCCTCCCCTCCTTCTCAGTCCGTTCTGTACACACACGAGGAGGAGGAGGGGGGAGGAGAAGGGACGCTCTGAATCTCAGGTCTGCACTCTGCACTAAAGTTTTTATTATGCTCTGTACTGTAGATGGAGGACGGAGGGGGAGAGTGTCTGGAAAGGAGGACAAGGTAGATGTCATATGAGTGATTGAGGGGTTAGGAGGATGTGCTGGGAGGGGGAAGGCAATGCTAGAACTTCAGTGTGGATTACATTTGAAATCTGGCAACCCCTCTCTTCCTTCCCAAAACACCCCTCCAGCACATATCCTACCCCCTACCCATCCCCCTTGCACTGGCTCTTTTCTCTCACAAAGCGCCCTCCCCCCCCAGAACATATCTGACCCCCCAAGCACATATGGGCACAGTGGCTGCATTTGATGTGGACAGTGGCTGCGTTTGATGGGGCACAGTGGCTGCATTTGATGGGGCACAGTGGCTGCATTTGATGGCACGGTGGCTGCATTTGATGGGGCACGGTGGCTGCGTTTGATGGGGCACCGTGGCTGCGTTTGATGGGGCACCGTGGCTGCGTTTGATGGGGCACCGTGGCTGCGTTTAATGGGGCACCGTGGCTGTGTTTGATGGCACGGTGGCTGCATTTGATGGGGACAGTGGCTGCATTTGATGGGCACAGTGGCTGCGTTTGATGGGCACAGTGGCTGCGTTTGATGGGCACAGTGGCTGCGTTTGATGGGGACAGTGGCTGCGTTTGATGGGCACAGTGGCTGCGTTTGATGGGGACAGTGGCTGCATTTGATGGGGGACAGTGGCTGCGTTTTATGGGGACAGTGGCTGCATTTGATGGGGGACAGTGGCTGCGTTTTATGGGGACAGTGGCTGCATTTGATGGGGGACAGTGGCTGCGTTTTATGGGGACAGTGGCTGCATTTGATGGGGGACAGTGGCTGCGTTTTATGGGGACAGTGGCTGCGTTTTATGGGGACAGTGGCTGCGTTTTATGGGGACAGTGGCTGCATTTGATGGGGACAGTGGCTGCATTTGATGGGGGACAGTGGCTGCATTTGATGGGGGACAGTGGCTGCATTTGATGGGGGACAGTGGCTGCATTTGATGGGCACAGTGGCTGCATTTGATGGGGCACAGTGGCTGCATTTGATGGTGCACAGTGGCTGCATTTGATGGGGCACAGTGGCTGCATTTGATGGGGCACAGTGGCTGCATTTGATGGGGCACAGTGGCTGCATTTGATGGGGGACAGTGGCTGCATTTGATGGGGGACAGTGGCTGCATTTGATGGGGCACAGTGGCTGCATTTGATGTTTTTTTTTTTTCAAAATCAGTTTGTTTGCGCCCCCCCAAACAAATTTGATCACCGACCGCCACTGCCCCCCAGCACATATCTATCTCTCCCCACCCCCCTGCTAGCACTAGCCCTCTCCCCAGGACATATCTGACCCCTGCATTCCATGCAGAACACTCACAATTCAGCCACGTGAACTGTTTGCTGCGGCGAGCTATGCGCCACATTACTACTCTCTTTCAGGCCACCAAAAGTGTCCCAGGTCTTTTACAATCTTATAGGGTATACCCCCCCCCCCAAAACAAATGCCGCTGCTAAAGTGTCGGGTTTTGCTTGAAGAAAAGATGGAAACCCTAGCAGGTCTGGGTTAAACAGTACTAAAAGGCGGTCGCTGACTGGCTGGCCTGCGCTGTAATATTGCCGCACTGAAGTTCCTGGCAGTGGGAGCAAACTACAACTCCCACCTCCCAGGAGTCTCAGAGGCAACCAGCACGTCACACATGACCTGAGCAGTTGTGGGCTGGGACCAGGTGTTCTGTCATATTCTCCAACTCGTCAGATTCTCCAACAGAGTCTCCGGAGAGGCAGAGAAGACATGACTGAGATTCATCACCCCCCCTCCTCCGAAGAGGCTGTGCAAGCAAAGTACCTAGCTGTAACACATACCCAGACCCTGACACGCCCCCAGCTGACCCCTCGCATCCCATGGACACTGATCAGGCTGTACTGATGATGGCACTGTCTGCATGGGTGAGGTGGCACTGATCAGGCTGCACAGATTATGGGCACTCTCTGCACTGGTGAGGCTGCACTGATGGGCACTCTCTGCACTGGTGAGGCTGCACTGATGGGCACTATCTGCACTGGTGAGGCTGCATGGGTGGGCACTGATGAGGCTGCACTGATGGGCACTGATCAGGCTGCACTGGTGAGGCGGCACTGATCAGGCTGCACTGATGAGCACTGATCAGGCTGCACTGATGAGGCTACATTGATGGGCACCAATGATGGTAAGTTTAACCACTTCAGCCACGTAAGGATTTACCCGCTTCCTGACCAGGCCATTTTTTGCGATACTGCACTGCATTTCTTTAATTGACAATTGATGTGAGATGTTGTACCCAAACATAATTGACGTCCATTTTTTCCCACACATGGAGCTCTCTTTTATTGGTATTTGGTCACGGTTTTTATTTTTTGCGCTATAAACAAAAAAAGAGTGAAATTTTGAAAAAAAAAAAATATTTTTTAATTTTTGCTATAATAAATACCCCCCCAAAAAATATATTTCTTCATCAGTCTAGACCAATATGTATTTTTTTACTTATTTTTGGTAAAAAAAAAAAAAAAAAATCGCAATAATTGTGCATGGATTGGTCTGCGCAAAAGTTAGTGTCTACAAAATCGGGAATAGATTTATGACATTTTTATTTTTTTCTAGTAATGGCAGTGATCAGCAATTTTTAGCAGGACTGCGACATTGCGGCGGACAGATTGGAAACTTGACACTTTTTTGGGACCATTGACATTTATACAGCGATCAGAGCTAAAAATACCCACTGATTTTTGTATAAATGTCACTGGCAGGGAAGAGGTTAAAGTGGTTGTAAACCCCGTTTTTTTTTAAACAACCTGCAAAACAAAGACATAATGAGCTAGTATGCATAGCATACTAGCTCATTATGAATCACTCACCTGAGATCGAAGCCCCTGCAGCGGTGCTCGGACACCTCCGTCGCGATGCCATCTTGCTCCCCTCTGCCTTCCGTGTATCGCCGCTCCGGCGCTGTTATTGGCCCAGGAGCGGCGATGACGTCACACGCATGTGCGCTCGGGCCGGCTAACTCCATTCAGAAATCCGGCTACTAAGCCGGCCCGCTAGTGCGCATGCGCGTGACGTCAGCGGTACTGGTTTTAAATGCAAATATCTCCTTAACCGTGTAGGTTAAGGAGATATTTCATGCACCTACAGGTAAGCCTTAATCTAGGCTTACCTGTAGGTGCATGTTGTGTAAGTGAGTTTACAACCACTTTAACACTAACACTAGGGATCGATCAAGCGGTTAAGTGTTCCATAGGGAGGTGTTTCTAACTGGGGGGGGGTGTAGTGACTGGGAGTAGAAAGATTGATGTTCCTGATCACTTGGAACAGCAGATCTCTCTCTAACTCCCCTGTCAGAACAGGGATGTCTGTTTACATTGACAGATCCCCCTTCTGTCTCTCTCAGGAGCAATCGCGGGTCACCGGCAGATATCGCGGCCGCTGGCCACACGCATCGGCTCCAGCGGCACGCCGTGTGCGCCGGGGAGCCAACCTGCTGCCGTATAACGACGATGGCTGATCACCAAGGTGTTAATGGGCCACTTGACTGGACTTGCCCCCCTGGCCTAAAGCTGCCAGCCCTCCCCTGTCAGTGATCCCCCCTCAGACTGGCCTTGCTACGCTATTACTGACCACCACTCAGGTGCACCGTGCAGGGCTCAGTCAGATGGTCCTCTCTGGGCTCCAGCTTGATGGCTCTCGTTTCATCCTATATTACACTACGAGACTGTGAGGACTTGATAAAAGAGATGGTCAGACCAGTGCTGTATTATGGCCTAGGCCGACAAGGCCCAGGCCTAGGGCGGCGCTTTGCGGGGGGCGGCGGGCCGCCGCACCCCCCTCCCCCTCCTCCCGCACGGAGAGCCGCACAGCTGAATCCCGGAGCTCAGTGCCACGACAAGTTTCGGCATTGAGCTCCGGTAATTGGTCAGTCTAAGATGCGCTGGCGCGGTCACCCGGGACACCTGCCGCCCGGGGTCCCGCAGCGTCAATCAGCTTTACGAGCAGCCGTCCCTCCTCTCTCTCCACTGACATCGCACAGTCAGTCTCCGGCTCCTCCCCCCTCTTGGATCAATGTTCCTGTGTACACAGCCAGGAGGAGGAGCCCAGGAGAGACACAACTTCAGTCAGTGAGAGAGCCGAGAGCCGTGCTGCTGGTATGTGAGACAACGTCAGTGAGAGAGGACACAGGCAGGCAGGGGGGCAGGCAGATAAGAGGTGAACTAATGAAGTGATGGGAGGGGAGAGGGGGGTGTGGGGATATGTGCTAGGAAGTGATTTAAGAGGGAAGAAGATATGTGCTAGTGGGGGGTCTGATTCCCCCCCCACTAGCACATATCCTTTCCCCTCCCAAATCACTGTCCTCATCCCACCCTGACCCCCTTTCCTCATCCCACCCTGTCCCTCTGTCCTCATCCCACCCTGTCCCCCTGTCCTCATCCCACCCTGTCCCCCTGTCCTCATCCCACCCTGTCCCCCTGTCCTCATCCCACCCTGTCCCTCTGTCCTCATCCCACCCTGTCCCTCTGTCCTCATCCCACCCTTTCCTCATCCCACCCTTTCCCCCTTTCCTCATCCCACTCTGTTCCTCTGTCCCCGTCCCAACCTGTCCCCCTGTCCTCATCCCACCCTGTCCCTCTGTCCTCCCATGAAAATGACAGGACGGGTCTTAAAAAGGAAGGGGCGTAGTCTTGACAGGAAGGGGTGCGTCATATATAAAGTAGGGGGTGCGCGAGTTTCGTCAGGCCTAGGGCAGCACAAAACCTAAATACACCACTGGGTCAGACCCTGCAGAAATACTACAGGAGATAGTCACAGAGTGTGTGGACATGATACAGGAGAGGGTCAGAGACTGCATACATGATACAAGAGATGGTCATAGACTGCATACATGGTACAAGAGATGATCAGAGACTGCAGACATACTACAGGAGACGATAAGAGACTGCAGACATACTACAGGAGATGGTCAGAGACTGCAGACATACTACAGGAGACGATCAGAGACTGCCGACATACTACAGGAGACGATCAGAGACTGCAGACATACTACAGGAGACGATCAGAGACTGCAGATATACTACAGGAGACGATCAGAGACTGCAGATATACTACAGGAGACGATCAGAGACTGCAGATATACTACAGGAGACGATCAGAGACTGCAGATATACTACAGGAGATGGTCAGAGACTGCGGACATACTACAGGAGATTGTCAGAGACTGCGGACATGCTACAGGAGATGGTCAGAGACTGTGGACACACTACAGGAGATGGTCAGAGACTGTGGACACACTACAGGAGATGGTCAGAGACTGTGGACACACTACAGGAGATGGTCAGAGACTGTGGACACACTACAGGAGATGGTCAGAGACTGTGGACACACTACAGGAGATGGTCAGAGACTGTGGACACACTACAGGAGATGGTCAGAGACTGTGGACACACTACAGGAGATGGTCAGGTACTGCGGACATACTACAGGAGATGGTCAGAGACTGCGTTTATGGCTGAACCCAGTGTAACAGTATATAGTATTGCAGGGTTGCTCCACTCCATTTAAACCAGCTCTGCAAAGATCAAGTTGGTAATCTTCCTTTGAAAGTACACCCATGTGACAGAAGACAGAAGACAACAGCACATCCCAATTTCCAAAATACAAATTGTTATACAGTGATCTGCTCAGGATTAGTGGAGGGCAGTAAACAGTTAATTGGTCTGTGAAGTTCTAGCCTGAACTAGCAGTTAATCCTTCCAAAAAACATCACACAAACCATGCAGCACACACACACAGACAGAGCTCTGGCTAAATAAGGCCCCTTTCACACTGAGGCGTTGAAAAAACGCTCAAAAATTATAGGATTTTGTACCTCTATTTTACCGCGATTTTACTGCGATTTTACCGCGTTTTTACCGCGATCGCGGTAAAAATAGCGCTAACGCGTATGCGTTTTTACCGCGTTCGCGCTAAAATTAGCGCGAACGCGGTAAAAACGCGGTAATAACGCATAGGCGTTAGCGCTATTTTTTAACATAACGCTTATGCCTATGCGTTTTTACCGCGTTTTTACCGCGAATCCCATTCATTTCAATGGGGATAGGCGTTTTTACAGCGCTATTTTATGCGCCCTAAAGTTGCTCTAAAAAAGCTGTTTGCAGGATTTTTTTCAACGCCCAGCCAGCAAAACGCCTCAATGTGAAAGCCCTCAGAGATTTCACATTGAGAATGCTGGGGCAGGATTATTTCAGGCGTTATTACAGCGCTATTTTTACGGCGAAAACGCAGTAAAAACGCCTCAGTGTGAAAGAGGCCTAACTGAAATAGTTAACAGCCAGCCATGTGTCACAAGGTCACTGGACACAGAATGTGAGCAGGACCTTATCAGTGTGCAGGATAAGCAGCTATAAAAAAAAAAAAAAATAGGAGTGAGGGGACTGACCTGCACACTGCCTAGATTTCTGGAAGACACTGCAGCCAGTGTACATGTGAGATCATGATGTGACATGAGCATAGTTACCAACAGTCCCGAATTTCCCGGGACAAGCACGATTTTTGAACCCTTGTCCCGAATTGGGCTTGTCCCGATTCGGGACAAGCCCAGTTCTTTTTGTCCCGTTTTGTCCCGGTAAATTCGGGAATGATTTAGCTAAAAACGGCAGCGGCTACACAAAAATGGCCGCTGCCGCCACCATATTTGTTTACGTTTTCCCCTTGTGTTCAGTGCAGAGCCTGGGGCAGCCAATCGGCTTCGGATTGGCGACTCCTCCCCGCTCTCCACTGAACGCAAGGAGAGGCACAAGGAAGCAGCATGCTTCACCCGCCGCCGCTAACGACCCTCTGCCCAGCCCCCGTGTGTCCGACAAGGAGCGGGGACATGGATGTAAGGACCGGGGCTCCACTGGCTGGGGACACTGACGCCTATCAGCACCCGGCGCCGCCGCTGCCAACAACCCTCCGCCCCGCCCCCGTGTGTCCGACGAGTGGGGACACTGATGGAAGGACCGGGGCACCGCTGGCTGGGGACACTGTGATGGTCCTGGCTCACTCCATTTGGCAGACCCCTCGGACCACCAGCACATCCTCACGCACCGCAGGTACCGTACTATTGCACTGTAGTGTAGTGGGTGGTGGGGTAATTGTAGTGTAGTGGGTGGTGGGGTAATTAGTGTAGTGTAGTGGGTGGCGGGGTAATTTAGTGTAGTGGGTGGTGGGGTAATCACAGTGTAGTGTAGTGGGTGGCGGGGTAATCACAGTGTAGTGTAGTGGGTGGCGGGGTAATCAGTGTAGTGGGTGGCGGGGTAATCAGTGTAGTGGGTGGCGGGGTAATCAGTGTAGTGGGTGGCGGGGTAATCAGTGTAGTGGGTGGCGGGGTAATTAGTGTAGTGGGTGGCGGGGTAATTAGTGTAGTGGGTGGCGGGGTAATCAGTGTAGTGGGTGGCGGGGTAATCAGTGTAGTGGGTGGCGGGGTAATCAGTGTAGTGGGTGGCGGGGTAATCAGTGTAGTAGGTGGCGGGGTAATTAGTGTAGTGTAGTGGGTGGCGGGGTAATTAGTGTAGTGGGTGGCGGGGTAATTAGTGTAGTGGGTGGCGGGGTAATTAGTGTAGTGGGTGGCGGGGTAATTAGTGTAGTGGGTCGCGGGGTAATTAGTGTAGTGGGTGGCGGGGTAATTAGTGTAGTGGGTGGCGGGGTAATTAGTGTAGTGGGTGGTGGGGTAATCACAGTGTAGTGTAGTGGGTGGCGGGGTAATCAGTGTAGTGGGTGGCGGGGTAATCAGTGTAGTGTAGTGGGTGGCGGGGTAATTAGTGTAGTGGGTGGCGGGGTAATCTGTGTAGTGTAGTGGGTGGTGGGGTAATCAGTGTGGGGTAATCAGTGTAGTGGGTGGCAGGGTAATCTGTGTAGTGTAGTGGGTGGTGGGATAATCAGTGTAGTGGGTGGCAGGGTAATCAGTGTAGTGTAGTGGGTGGCAGGGTAATCAGTGTAGTGGGTGGCGGGGTAATCAGTGTAGTGGGTGGCGGGGTAATCAGTGTAGTGGGTGGCGGGGTAATCAGTGTATTGGGTGGCGGGGTAATCAGTGTAGTGCATAGTTGCCAAACAGTCCCGAATTTCCCAGGACAATCATGATTTTTGGACCCTTGTCCACAAGTGTGGAGGGGGCTCTGCTGGGGAGGCACCTGATGCAAGGACGGACTGCTGGGGAGGCACCTGATGCAAGGACGGACTGCTGGGGAGGCACCTGGTGCAAGGACGGACTGCTGGGGAGGCCATCTGGTGGCAGGCGACGTGGCAGGTAACACGCTCAGGGCTTCCACTGATTCGGCATTATGGTGAGTTGAATGATTTCATTTTATATTACAATGTAAAAATAGAAATAATGCACTTCAATCATCCTGACACCGTAACAACCATGGTGCCGGGATGATTGAAGCGCCAACAGGTGTTTTGGAGTATCCTTATCTGCCAATTTTGTTACACATTACTATTGTGGTGTAGGATCTGGCTTCTTTCTTTCTATTTCTTTCTCTCTCTTTCTCTCACCTCGGACTCTAGCCACACCCCTTTGAACCACGCCCATTTAAACCACACCCACTATCGTGCGTAAACCACGCCCATTTTTCGGCGCGGCGTGCTTCACTCCAGCATGACACGCCTACAAACGAATGCCCCGCCCCCTGATTATAGCAAGGCTCCGGCTCAATACAAAAAAAGTGTCCCAGATGTTTTTTTTGCAATGTTGGCAACTATGCATGAGTCCTGATGATCTGTGTGCTGCAGATCTAGCTATCCTGTAGCTGTGGTCATACCTTCTTGTGTCTGTCTGCATTGTATTTCTCCTTCCTAGCTCCCCCATTCAGCCCCGCTCCAGCACCCGGGCAGTCAAATGTGGCGGGCTGGAGAGGGGGAGGTTTACACTGGCTGCTGACTGGCTGTGGATGTGTGGGAGGAGCAGAGCAAGTCCTCGCTTATACACAGGACTGTCAGCGGAGCGCAGAGACTCAGGGCTCAGGGCTGTCACTGAAAATCAGCCCACTGAGGGATCCATCCCTGACGACGAGTCTCTCTCTCGGCGCCGCTGATCGGCTGATGTGAGAGAGAGACTCAGAGAGGCAGCCGCAGATAATGCAGTTTAAAAAAATCTTAAAAATAAAAATCTTAAAAAAAAAAAAAACAGAGCTAGCGAGCGAATGTGACATGATTGTCTCGGGGGGGGGGGGCAATTGCCCTGTTGCCCCCCCCTGGATCCGCCATTGCCCCCTTCCCCCCTTGCCAGCCCGCGCCTGGCAGGGTACATACATACAGAATAAGAACAGATACTGAGAATTACACCCAACATACAGGACAAGAGAAGTAGTACTGTGCAGGGTACATACATACAGAATAAGAACAGATACTGAGAATGACACCCAACACAATGGCGGATCCAGGGGGGGGCAACAGGGCAATTGCCCCCCCCGAGACAATCATGTCACATTCGCTCGCTAGCTCTGTTTTTTTTTTTTTTTTAAGATTTTTTTTTTTAAGATTTTTTTAAACTGCATTATCTGCGGCTGCCTCTCTGAGTCTCTCTCTCACATCAGCCGATCAGCGGCGCCGAGAGAGAGACTCGTCGTCAGGGATGGATCCCTCAGTGGGCTGATTTTCAGTGACAGCCCTGAGCCCTGAGTCTCTGCGCTCCGCTGACAGTCCTGTGTATAAGCGAGGACTTGCTCTGCTCCTCCCACACATCCACAGCCAGTCAGCAGCCAGTGTAAACCTCCCCCTCTCCAGCCCGCCACATTTGACTGCCCGGGTGCTGGAGCGGGGCTGAATGGGGGAGCTAGGAAGGAGAAATACAATGCAGACAGACACAAGAAGGTATGACCACAGCTACAGGATAGCTAGATCTGCAGCACACAGATCATCAGCAGGGATGAGCCGAACACCCCCCTGTTCGGTTCGCACCAGAACCTGCGAACAGACAAAATGTTTGTGTAAACTTTAGAACCCTATTAAATACAATGGACTCGAACGTTCGAAATCTAAAGTGTTAATTATAAAGGCTGATATGCAAGTTATTGTACTAAAAAGTGTTTGGGGACCCGGGTCCTGCCCCAGGGGACATGTATCAATGCAAAAAGAAGTTTTAAAAACGGCCGTTTTTTCGGGAGCAGTGATTTTAATAATGCTTAAAATGAAAAAATAAAAGTGAAATATTCCTTTAAATTTCGTACCTGGGCGGTGTGTATGATATGCATGTGAAGTGGCGCATGTTTCCCGTGCTTAGAACTGTCCCTGCAAAAAATGTCATTTTTGAAAGAAAAAAATGCATTTAAAACTCACTCGCGGCTATTAATGAATTGTCGGCTCCCGGCAATACATACAAAAGTCATTGATAAAAAAAAAAAAAAAAAAAAAGCGTGGGGGTTCCCCAGAATTCAATTACCAGGCCCTTTAGGTCTGGTGTGGATATTAAGGGGAACCCTGCCGCAAATTTAAAAAAAAATTGACATGGGGTTCCCCCAAATATCCATTCCAGGCCCTTCAGATCTGGCATGGATTTTAAGGGGAACTCCACCCCAAATTTTAAAAAAAATGGCGTGGAGTCCCCCTAAAAATCCATACCAGACCCCTTATCCGAGCACGCAACCTGGCCGGCCGCAGGGGAAAAGGGGGGGACGAGAGAGCGCCCCCCCTCCCTCCTGAACCGTACCAGGCCACATGCCCTCAACATGGGGAGGATGTCCCCATGTTGATGGGGACAAGGGCCTCATCCCCACAACCCTTGCCCGGTGGTTGTGAGGGTCTGCGGGCAGGGGGCTTATCGGAATCTGGAAGACCCCTTTAACATAGGGGACCCCCAGATCCCGGCCCCCCCTATGTGAATTGGTAAGGGATACATTGTACCCCTACCATTTCACGAAGAAAGCGTATTTTTTTTTTTTAAAACACACAAACACCTTGAAAAAGTCCTTTATTAAAAAAAAAAAAAAAAAAACATTCCAGCGGTGAAATCCAGTGTCCCGCGGCGATCCCGATGTCCAGCGCTGTCCTTCATTGGTTGTGCCTGAGCGGACCTGATGGGAAACTCCCTCTCAGTATTTTAAATGTATAGACCCGCCCCTTCTAAAGTTCCCCATCAGGTCCGCTCAGCGGACCAGATGCGGAACATGAGAAGGGGCGGGTCTATACATGTATTACCAAAGTGAGAGCAGGTCCCCGTCAGGTCCGCCCCCTCGGTATGTCGGACCCGCCTACGTCATTGGCTTGAGCGGGGAACTTCCTTCACTATGTAAATTTAAATTACACAGTGAAGGAAGTTCCCCGCTCAAGCCAATGACGTAGGCGGGTCCGACATACCGAGGGGGCGGACCTGATGGGGAACTGCTCTCACTTTGGTAATACATGTATAGACCCGCCCCTTCTCATGTTCCGCATCTGGTCCGCTGAGCGGACCTGATGGGGAACTTTAGAAGGGGCGGGTCTATACATTTAAAATACTGAGAGGGAGTTCCCCATCAGGTCCGCTCAGGCACAACCAATGAAGGACAGCGCTGGACATCGGAATCGCCGCGGGACACTGGATTTCACCGCTGGAATGTTTTTTATTTTTTATTTTTTTTTAAATAAAGGACTTTTTCAAGATGTTTGTGTGTTTCTTTAAACATTTTTTTTACGCTTTCTTCGTGAAATGGTAGGGGTACAATGTACCCCTTACCAATTCACATAGGGGGGGCCGGGATCTGGGGGTCCCCTTTGTTAAAGGGGTCTTCCAGATTCCGATAAGCCCCCCGCCCGCAGACCCCCACAACCACGGGCAAGGGTTGTGGGGATGAGGCCCTTGTCCCCATCAACATGGGGACATCCTCCCCATGTTGAGGGCATGTGGCTTGGTACGGTTCAGGAGGGAGGGGGGGCCGCTCTCTCGTCCCCCCCTTTTCCCCTGCGGCCGGCCAGGTTGCGTGCTCGGATAAGGGGTCTGGTATGGATTTTTAGGGGGACTCCACGCCATTTTTTTTAAAATTTGGGGTGGAGTTCCCCTTAAAATCCATGCCAGATCTGAAGGGCCTGGAATGGATATTTGGGGGAACCCCACGTCAATTTTTTTTTAAATTTGCGGCGGAGTTCCCCTTAATATCCATTCCAGACCTGAAGGGCCTGGTAATTGAATTCTGGGGAACCCCCACACTTTTTTTTTTTTATCAATGACTTTTGTATGTATTGCCGGGAGCCGACAATTCATTAATAGCCGCGAGTGAGTTTTAAATGCATTTTTTTCTTTCAAAAATGACATTTTTTGCAGGGACAGTTCTAAGCACGGGAAACATGCGCCACTTCACATGCATATCATACACACCCCCCAGGTACGAAATTTAAAGGAATATTTCACTTTTATTTTTTCATTTTAAGCATTATTAAAATCACTGCTCCCGAAAAAACGGCCGTTTTTAAAACTTCTTTTTGCATTGATACATGTCCCCTGGGGCAGGACCCAGGTCCCCAAACACTTTTTAGGACAATAACTTGCATATAAGCCTTTATAATTAGCACTTTAGATTTCTCCCATAGATTTTTCGAATTTGCCGCGAACACCCCAATTTGTTCGCTGTTCGGCGAACGGGCGAACAGGCAATGTTCGAGTCGAACATTAGTTCGACTCAAACTCGAAGCTCATCCCTAATCATCAGGACTCATGTCACATCATGACTCACATGTACACTGGCTGCAGTGTCTTCCAGAAATCTAGGCAGTGTGCAGGTCAGTCCCCTCACTCCTACTTTTTTTTTTTTTTTTTTATAGCTGCTTATCCTGCACACTGATAAGGTCCTGCTCACATTCTGTGTCCAGTGACCTTGTGACACATGGCTGGCTGTTAACTATTTCAGTTATTTAGCCAGAGCTCTGTCTGTGTGTGTGCTGCATGGTTTGTGTGATGTTTTTTGGAAGGATTAACTGCTAGTTCAGGCTAGAACTTCACAGACCAATTAACTGTTTACTGCCCTCCACTAATCCTGAGCAGATCACTGTATAACAATTTGTATTTTGGAAATTGGGATGTGCTATTGTCTACTGTCTTCTGTCACATGGGTGTACTTTCAAAGGAAGATTACCAACTTGATCTTTGCAGAGCTGGTTTAAATGGAGTGGAGCAACCCTGCAATACTATATACTGTTACACTGGGTTCAGCCATAAACGCAGTCTCTGACCATCTCCTGTAGTGTGTCCACAGTCTCTGACCATCTCCTGTAGTGTGTCCACAGTCTCTGACCATCTCCTGTAGTGTGTCCACAGTCTCTGACCATCTCCTGTAGTGTGTCCACAGTCTCTGACCATCTCCTGTAGTGTGTCCGCAGTCTCTGACCATCTCCTGTAGTGTGTCCGCAGTCTCTGACCATCTCCTGTAGTGTGTCCACAGTCTCTGACCATCTCCTGTAGTATGTCCGCAGTCTCTGACCATCTCCTGTAGTATGTCCGCAGTCTCTGATCATCTCTTGTAGTATGTCCGCAGTCTCTGATCATCTCTTGTAGTATGTCCGCAGTCTCTGATCATCTCTTGTAGTATGTCCGCAGTCTCTGATCATCTCCTGTAGTGTGTCCGCAGTCTCTGATCATCTCCTGTAGTGTGTCCGCAGTCTCTGATCATCTCTTGTAGTATGTCCGCAGTCTCTGACCATCTCCTGTAGTATGTCCGCAGTCTCTGATCATCTCCTGTAGTATGTCCGCAGTCTCTGACCATCTCCTGTAGTATGTCTGCAGTCTCTGACCATCTCCTGTAGTATGTCCGCAGTCTCTGATCATCTCCTGTAGTATGTCCGCAGTCTCTGACCATCTCCTGTAGTATGTCTGCAGTCTCTGACCATCTCCTGTAGTATGTCCGCAGTCTCTGACCATCTCCTGTAGTATGTCCGCAGTCTCTGAACATCTCCTGTAGTATGTCCGCAGTCTCTGACCATCTCCTGTAGTGTGACGGTGACTAGTGACAGCAGCTGCCTGGATTGAAGCGCGGATCCGATAGCTCCGCGGGTGAGAATGAGAGCGAGTGGGCCGGGCAGCTCGGCAGGCTGGTAAGGGAGCAAACGGGTGAGAGAGCGTGCAGCTCGGCACCCGGGGAACTAAAAGCGCGGGCAGCTCCGCTGGCGGGAGAGAGAGCATGCGGGCCAGGCGGCTTGGTGAGTGTGAGCAAGTGGGGGAGCAGAGAGATGACATCATCTCTCACCGCCCACCCTGCACTTCTGCCCTCAATGTGTAGGCAGCCGCGGGCAGCAGAAAGACTACATTATCTCTCTGCTGCCTAACTCTGGGACATAGCATGGGACAATTGGAGCAGTGACAATCCGCAACGTGTGACAGACAGGCAAGTGACAAACATGTGGCAGGTGATGTGGCAAGTGACAATCCGCAATGTGTCAGGCGACGTGGCAAATGGCAATGCGTGGCAGGCGGCGGTGGCAAGTAACACACTCGGGGCTCCCACTGATTCTGCATTATGGTGAGTTGAACCATTTCATTTTATATAACAATGTAATAATAGAAAAAATGCGTTTCAATTATTCTGACACCATAACAACCATGGTGCCGGGATGATTGAAGCTCCAACACCAGCCATTTCTCCGAAAAATTGCCAAAAAAAAAAATATTTTCTGGAAGTGCCCCTCCCGAGACTAGACTCTGGATCCGCCCCTGGAAGGGGGGAGATTTCCCCCCAGGCCGCCTACCTTATCATTAGAACGGCCGCAACGCTGTCTGTTACTTTAACTTTTTTTTTTTCGCCAGTGACGAGTCTCCTCTCTGCCTGACAGCAGCTGGATGAGCAGAGCAGAGCAGTGTATCAAAGCTCCTCCCCTCCTTCTCAGTCCGTTCTGTACACACACGAGGAGGAGGAGGGGGGAGGAGAAGGGACACTCTGAATCTCAGGTCTGCACTCTGCACTAAAGTTTTTATTATGCTCTGTACTGTAGATGGAGGACGGAGGGGGAGAGTGTCTGGAAAGGAGGACAAGGTAGATGTCATATGAGTGAGTGAGGGGTTAGGAGGATGTGCTGGGAGGGGGAAGGCAATGCTAGAACTTCAGTGTGGATTACATTTGAAATCTGGCAACCCCTCTCTTCCTTCCCAAAACACCCCTCCAGCACATATCCTACCCCCTACCCATCCCCCTTGCACTGGCTCTTTTCTCTCACAAAGCGCCCTCCCCCCCAGAACATATCTGACCCCCCAAGCACATATGGGCACAGTGGCTGCATTTGATGTGGACAGTGGCTGCGTTTGATGGGGCACAGTGGCTGCATTTGATGGGGCACAGTGGCTGCATTTGATGGGCACGGTGGCTGCATTTGATGGGCACAGTGGCTGCGTTTGATGGGCACAGTGGCTGCGTTTGATGGGCACAGTGGCTGCGTTTGATGGGGACAGTGGCTGCGTTTGATGGGCACAGTGGCTGCGTTTGATGGGGACAGTGGCTGCATTTGATGGGCACAGTGGCTGCCTCTGATTGGCACAGTGGCTGCATTTGATGGGGCACAGTGGCTGCATTTGATGGGGCACAGTGGCTGCATTTGATGGGGGACAGTGGCTGCATTTGATGGGGGACAGTGGCTGCATTTGATGTTTCTTTTTTTTCAAAATCAGTTTGTTTGCGCCCCCCCAAACAAATTTGATCACCGACCGCCACTGCCCCCCAGCACATATCTATCTCTCCCCACCCCCCTGCTAGCACTAGCCCTCTCCCCAGAACATATCTGACCCCTGCATTCCATGCAGAACACTCGCAATTCAGCCACGTGAACTGTTTGCTGCGGCGAGCTATGCGCCACATTACTACTCTCTTTCAGGCCACCAAAAGTGTCCCAGGTCTTTTACAATCTTATAGGGTATACCCCCCTCCCCCCAAAAACAAATGCCGCTGCTAAAGTGTCGGGTTTTGCTTGAAGAAAAGATGGAAACCCTAGCAGGTCTGGGTTAAACAGTACTAAAAGGCGGTCGCTGACTGGCTGGCCTGCGCTGCACTCTAGGAGTTGTAATATTGCCGCACTGAAGTTCCTGGCAGTGGGAGCAAACTACAACTCCCACCTCCCAGGAGTCTCAGAGGCAACCAGCACGTCACACATGACCTGAGCAGTTGTGGGCTGGGACCAGGTGTTCTGTCATATTCTCCAACTCGTCAGATTCTCTAACAGAGTCTCCGGAGAGGCAGAGAAGACATGACTGAGATTCATCACCCCCCCCCTCCTCCGAAGAGGCTGTGAAAGCAAAGTACCTAGCTGTAACACATACCCAGACCCTGACACGCCCCCAGCTGACCCCTCGCATTCCATGGACACTGATCAGGCTGTACTGATGATGGCACTGTCTGCATGGGTGAGGTGGCACTGATCAGGCTGCACAGATTATGGGCACTCTCTGCACTGGTGAGGCTGCACTGATGGGCACTCTCTGCACTGGTGAGGCTGCAGGGGTGGGCACTGATGAGGCTGCACTGATGGGCACTGATCAGGCTGCACTGGTGAGGCGGCACTGATCAGGCTGCACTGATGAGCACTGATCAGGCTGCACTGATGAGGCTACATTGATGGGCACCAATGATGGTAAGTTTAACCACTTCAGCCACGTAAGGATTTACCCGCTTCCTGACCAGGCCATTTTTTGCGATACTGCACTGCATTTCTTTAATTGACAATTGATGTGAGATGTTGTACCCAAACATAATTGACGTCCATTTTTTCCCACACATGGAGCTCTCTTTTATTGGTATTTGGTCACGGTTTTTATTTTTTGCGCTATAAACAAAAAAAGAGTGAAATTTTGAAAAAAAATTAAATATTTTTTAATTTTTGCTATAATAAATACCCCCCCAAAAAATATATTTCTTCATCAGTCTAGACCAATATGTATTTTTTTTACTTATTTTTGGTAAAAAAAAAAAAAAAAAAAATCGCAATAATTGTGCATGGATTGGTCTGCGCAAAAGTTAGTGTCTACAAAATCGGGAATAGATTTATGACATTTTTATTTTTTTCTAGTAATGGCAGTGATCAGCAATTTTTAGCAGGACTGTGACATTGCGGCGGACAGATTGGAAACTTGACACTTTTTTGGGACCATTGACATTTATACAGCGATCAGAGCTAAAAATACCCACTGATTTTTGTATAAATGTCACTGGCAGGGAAGAGGTTAAAGTGGTTGTAAACCCCGTTTTTTTTTAAACAACCTGCAAAACAAAGACATAATGAGCTAGTATGCATAGCATACTAGCTCATTATGAATCACTCACCTGAGATCGAAGCCCCTGCAGCGGTGCTCGGACACCTCCGTCGCGATGCCATCTTGCTCCCCTCTGCCTTCCGTGTATCGCCGCTCCGGCGCTGTTATTGGCCCAGGAGCGGCGATGACGTCACACGCATGTGCGCTCGGGCCGGCTAACTCCATTCAGAAATCCGGCTACTAAGCCGGCCCGCTAGTGCGCATGCGCGTGACGTCAGCGGTACTGGTTTTAAATGCAAATATCTCCTTAACCGTGTAGGTTAAGGAGATATTTCATGCACCTACAGGTAAGCCTTAATCTAGGCTTACCTGTAGGTGCATGTTGTGTAAGTGAGTTTACAACCACTTTAACACTAACACTAGGGGGCGATCAAGCGGTTAAGTGTTCCATAGGGAGGTGTTTCTAACTGGGGGGGGGGTGTAGTGACTGGGAGTAGAAAGATTGATGTTCCTGATCACTTGGAACAGCAGATCTCTCTCTAACTCCCCTGTCAGAACAGGGATGTCTGTTTACATTGACAGATCCCCTTCTGTCTCTCTCAGGAGCAATCGCGGGTCACCGGCAGATATCGCGGCCGCTGGCCACACGCATCGGCTCCAGCGGCACGCCGTGTGCGCCGGGGAGCCAACCTGCTGCCGTATAACGACGATGGCTGATCACCAAGGTGTTAATGGGCCACTTGACTGGACTTGCCCCCCTGGCCTAAAGCTGCCAGCCCTCCCCTGTCAGTGATCCCCCCTCAGACTGGCCTTGCTACGCTGTTACTGACCACCACTCAGGTGCACCGTGCAGGGCTCAGTCAGATGGTCCTCTCTGGGCTCCAGCTTGATGGCTCTCGTTTCATCCTATATTACACTACGAGACTGTGAGGACTTGATAAAAGAGATGGTCAGACCAGTGCTGTATTATGGCCTAGGCCGACAAGGCCCAGGCCTAGGGCGGCACTTTGTGGGGGGCGGCAGGCCGCCGCACCCCCCTCCCCCTCCTCCCGCACGGAGAGCCGCACAGCTGAATCCCGGAGCTCAGTGCCACGACAAGTTTCGGCATTGAGCTCCGGTAATTGGTCAGTCTAAGATGCGCTGGCGCGGTCACCCGGGACACCTGCCGCCCGGGGTCCCGCAGCGTCAATCAGCTTTATGAGCAGCCGTCCCTCCTCTCTCTCCACTGACATCGCACAGTCAGTCTCCGGCTCCTCCCCCCTCTTGGATCAATGTTCCTGTGTACACAGCCAGGAGGAGGAGCTAAGGAGAGACACAACTTCAGTCAGTGAGAGAGCCGAGAGCCGTGCTGCTGGTATGTGAGACAACGTCAGTGAGAGAGGACACAGGCAGGCAGGGGGCAGGCAGATAAGAGGTGAACTAATGAAGTGATGGGAGGGGAGAGGGGGGTGTGGGGATATGTGCTAGGAAGTGATTTAAGAGGGAAGAAGATATGTGCTAGTGGGGGGTCTGATTCCCCCCCCACTAGCACATATCCTTTCCCCTCCCAAATCACTCCCCAGCACATATCCCCACACCCGCTCTCCCCCCCCCAAATTAAAAGATGCTCTGCCCCTCCCCACCCTGTCCCCCTGTCCTCATCCCGCCCTGTCCCCCTTTCCTCATCCCACCCTGTCCCCCTTTCCTCATCCCACCCTGTCCCTCTGTCCTCATCCCACCCTGTCCCCCTTTCCTCATCCCACCCTGTCCCTCTGTCCTCATCCCACCCTGTCCCTCTGTCCTCATCCCACCCTGTCCCCCTGTCCTCATCCCACCCTGTCCCCCTGTCCTCATCCCACCCTGTCCCTCTGTCCTCATCCCACCCTGTCCCTCTGTCCTCATCCCACCCTGTCCCCCTTTCCTCATCCCACCCTGTCCTCATCCCACCCTGTCCCTCTGTCCTCATCCCACCCTGTCCCTCTGTCCTCATCCCACCCTGTCCCCCTGTTCTCATCCCACCCTGTCCTCATCCCACCCTGTCCCTCTGTCCTCATCCCACCCTGTCCCTCTGTCCTCATCCCACCCTGTCTCTCTGTCCTCATCCCACCCTGTCCCTCTGTCCTCATCCCACCCTGTCCCCCTTTCCTCATCCCACCCTGTCCCCCTTTCCTCATCCCACCCTGTCCCCCTTTCCTCATCCCACCCTGTCCCCCATTCCTCATCCCACCCTGTCCCTCTGTCCTCATCCCACCCTGTCCCCCTTTCCTCATCCCACCCTGTCCCCCTTTCCTCATCCCACCCTGTCCCCCTTTCCTCATCCCACCCTGTCCCCCTGTCCTCATCCCACCCTGTCCCCCTTTCCTCATCCCACCCTTTCCCTCTGTCCTCATCCCACCCTTTCCCTCTGTCCTCATCCCACCCTGTCCCTCTGTCCTCATCCCACCCTATCCCCCTTTCCACATCCCACCCTGTCCCTCTGTCCCCATCCCACCCTGTCCCTCTGTCCTCATCCCACCCTGTCCCCCTTTCCTCATCCCACCCTTTCCCCCTTTCCTCATCCCACCCTTTCCCCCTTTCCTCATCCCACCCTGTCCCCCTTTCCTCATCCCACCCTGTCCCCCTTTCCTCATCCCACCCTGTCCCTCTGTCCTCATCCCACCCTGTCCCCCTTTCCTCATCCCACCCTGTCCCTCTGTCCCCATCCCACCCTGTCCCTCTGTCCTCATCCCACCCTGTCCCTCTGTCCTCATCCCACCCTGTCCCTCTGTCCTCATCCCACCCTGTCCTCATCCCACCCGGTCCCCCTTTCCTCATCCCACCCTGTCCCTCTGTCCTCATCCCACCCTGTTCCTCTGTCCGCATCCCACCCTGGCCCCCTTTCCTCATCCCACCCTGTCCCTCTTTCCTCATCCCACCCTGTCCCTCTGTCCTCATGCCACCCTGTCCCTCTGTCCTCATCCCACCCTGTCCCCCTGTCCTCATCCCACCCTGTCCCTCTGTCCTCATCCCACCCTGTCCCTCTGTCCTCATCCCACCCTGTCCCTCTGTCCTCATCCCACCCTGTCCCTCTGTCCTCATCCCACCCTGTCCCCCTTTCCTCATCCCACCCTGTCCCTCTGTCCCCATCCCACCCTGTCCCTCTGTCCTCATCCCACCCTGTCCCTCTGTCCTCATCCCACCCTGTCCCTCTGTCCTCATCCCACCCTGTCCTCATCCCACCCGGTCCCCCTTTCCTCATCCCACCCTGTCCCTCTGTCCTCATCCCACCCTGTCCCTCTGTCCTCATCCCACCCTGTTCCTCTGTCCGCATCCCACCCTGGCCCCCTTTCCTCATCCCACCCTGGCCCCCTTTCCTCATCCCACCCTGTCCCTCTGTCCTCATCCCACCCTGTCCCCCTTTCCTCATTCCACCCTGTCCCTCTGTCCTCATCCCACCCTGTCCCTCTGTCCTCATCCCACCCTGTCCCCCTTTCCACATCCCACCCTGTCCCTCTGTCCTCATCCCACCCTGTCCCTCTGTCCTCATCCCACCCTGTCCCTCTGTCCTCATCCCACCCTGTCCCCCTTTCCTCATCCCACCCTGTCCCTCTGTCCCATCCCACCCTGTCACTCTGTCCCATCCCACCCTGTCCCCCTTTCCTCATCCCACCCTGTCCCCCTTTCCTCATCCCACCCTGTCACTCTGTCCCATCCCACCCTTTCCCCCTTTCCTCATCCCACCCTGTCCCCCTTTCCTCATCCCACCCTGTCCCCCTTTCCTCATCCCACCCTGTCCCTCTCTCCTCATCCCACCCTGTCCCTCTCTCCTCATCCCACCCTGTCCCTCTGTCCTCATCCCACCCTGTCCCTCTGTCCTTATCCCACCCTGTCCCCCTTTCCCCATCCCACCGCCCCCCTTTCCTCATCCCACCCTGTTCTGTCCCCATCCCACCCTGTCCCCCTGTCCTCATCCCACCCTGTCCCCCTGTCCTCATCCCACCCTGTCCCTCTGTCCTCATCCCACCCTGTCCCTCTGTCCTCATCCCACCCTGTCCCTCTGTCCTCATCCCACCCTGTCCCTCTGTCCTCATCCCACCCTGTCCCTCTGTCCTCATCCCACCCTTTCCCCCTTTCCCCATCCCACCATCCCCCTTTCCTCATCCCACCCTGTTCTGTCCCCATCCCACCCTGTTCCTCTGTCCTCATCCCACCCTGTCCCTCTGTCCTCTTCCCACCCTGTCCCTCTGTCCTCATCCCACCCTTTCCCCCTTTCCTCATCCCACCCTGTCCCTCTGTCCTCATCCCACCCTGTCCCTCTGTCCTCATACCACCCTGTCCCCCTTTCCACATCCCACCCTGTCCCTCTGTCCTCATCCCACCCTGTCCCTCTGTCCTCATCCCACCCTGTCCCTCTGTCCTCATTCCACCCTGACCCCCTTTCCCCATCCCACCCTGTCCCCCTTTCCTCATCCCACCCTGTCCCTCTGTCCCATCCCACCCTGTCACTCTGTCCCATCCCACCCTGTCCCCCTTTCCTCATCCCACCCTGTCCCCCTTTCCTCATCCCACCCTGTCACTCTGTCCCATCCCACCCTTTCCCCCTTTCCTCATCCCACCCTGTCCCCCTTTCCTCATCCCACCCTGTCCCTCTGTCCTCATCCCACCCTGTCCCTCTGTCCTCATCCCACCCTGTCTCTCTGTCTTCATCCCACCCTGTCCCCCTTTCCCCATCCCACCGTCCCCCTTTCCTCATCCCACCCTGTTCTGTCCCCATCCCACCCTGTCCCCCTTTCCTCATCCCACCCTGTCCCTCTGTCCCCATCCCACCCTGTCCCCCTTTCCTCATCCCACCCTGTCCCTCTGTCCCCATCCCACCCTGTTCTCTCCCCATCCCACCCTGTCCCCCTTTCCTCATCCCACCCTGTCCCCCTTTCCTCATCCCACCCTGTCCCTCTGTCCTCATCCCACCCTGTCCCCCTTTCCTCATCCCACCCTGTCCCTCTGTCCCCATCCCACCCTGTCCCCCTTTCCTCATCCCACCCTGTTCTCTGTCCCCATTCCACCCTGTCCCCCTTTCCTCATCCCACCCTGTTCTCTGTCCCCATCCCACCCTGTCCCCCTTTCCTCATCCCACCCTGTCCCCCTTTCCTCATCCCACCCTGTCCCTCTGTCCTCATCCCACCCTGTCCCCCTTTCCTCATCCCACCCTGTCCCTCTGTCCTCATCCCACCCTGTCCCTCTGTCCTCATCCCACCCTGTCCCCCTTTCCTCATCCCACCCTGTCCCCCTTTCCTCATCCCACCCTGTCCCCCTTTCCTCATCCCACCCTGTCCCCCTTTCCTCATCCCACCCTGTCCCCCTGTCCCCATCCCACCCTGTTCCTCTGTCCCCATCCCACCCTGTCCCTCTGTCCTCATCCCACCCTGTCCCCCTTTCCTCATCCCACCCTGTCCCTCTTTCTCATCCCACCCTGTCCCTCTGTCCTCATCCCACCCTGTTCTCTGTCCCCATCCCACCCTGTCCCCCTTTCCTCATCCCACCCTGTCCCTCTGTCCTCATCCCACCCTTTCCCCCTTTCCACATCCCACCCTGTCCCTCTGTCCTCATCCCACCCTGTCCCTCTGTCTTCATCCCACCCTGTCCCCCTTTCCCCATCCCACCGTCCCCCTTTCCTCATCCCACCCTGTTCTGTCCCCATCCCACCCTGTCCCCCTGTCCTCATCCCACCCTGTCCCTCTGTCCTCATCCCACCCTGTCCCCCTTTCCTCATCCCACCCTGTCCCCCTTTCCTCATCCCACCCGGCCCCCTTTCCTCATCCCACCCTGTCCCCCTTTCCTCATCCCACCCTGTCCCTCTGTCCCCATCCCACCCTGTCCCCCTTTCCTCATCCCACCCTGTCCCTCTGTCCCCATCCCACCCTGTCCCCCTTTCCTCATCCCACCCTGTCCCCCTTTCCTCATCCCACCCTGTCCCGCTGTCCTCATCCCACCCTGTCCCCCTTTCCTCATCCCACCCTGTCCCTCTGTCCCCATCCCACCCTGTCCCCCTTTCCTCATCCCACCCTGTTCTCTGTCCCCATCCCACCCTGTCCCCCTTTCCTCATCCCACCCTGTTCTCTGTCCCCATCCCACCCTGTCCCCCTTTCCTCATCCCACCCTGTTCTCTGTCCCCATCCCACCCTGTCCCCCTTTCCTCATCCCACCCTGTCCCTCTGTCCTCATCCCACCCTGTCCCCCTGTCCTCATCCCACCCTGTCCCCCTTTCCTCATCCCACCCTGTCCCTCTGTCCCCATCCCACCCTGTCCCCCTGTCCTCATCCCACCCTGTCCCCCTTTCCTCATCCCACCCTGTCCCTCTGTCCTCATCCCACCCTGTCCCCCTTTCCTCATCCCACCCTGTCCCTCTGTCCTCATCCCACCCTGTCCCTCTGTCCTCATCCCACCCTGTCCCCCTTTCCTCATCCCACCCTGTCCCCCTTTCCTCATCCCACCCTGTCCCCCTTTCCTCATCCCACCCTGTCCCCCTTTCCTCATCCCACCCTGTCCCCCTGTCCCCATCCCACCCTGTTCCTCTGTCCCCATCCCACCCTGTCCCTCTGTCCTCATCCCACCCTGTCCCCCTTTCCTCATCCCACCCTGTCCCTCTTTCTCATCCCACCCTGTCCCTCTGTCCTCATCCCACCCTGTTCTCTGTCCCCATCCCACCCTGTCCCCCTTTCCTCATCCCACCCTGTCCCTCTGTCCTCATCCCACCCTTTCCCCCTTTCCACATCCCACCCTGTCCCTCTGTCCTCATCCCACCCTGTCCCTCTGTCCTCATCCCACCCTGTCCCTCTGTCCTCATCCCACCCTGTCCCTCTGTCCTCATCCCACCCTGTCCCTCTGTCCTCATCCCACTCTGTCCTCATCCCACCCTGTCCTCATCCCACCCTGTCCTCATCCCACCCTGTCCTCCTTTCCTCATTCCACCCTGACCCCCTTTCCCCATCCCACCGTCCCCCTTTCCTCATCCCACCCTGTTCTGTCCCCATCCCACCCTGTCCCCCTGTCCTCATCCCACCCTGTCCCTCTGTTCTCATCCCACCCTGTCCCTCTGTCCTCATCCCACCCTGTCCCTCTGTCCTCATCCCACCCTGTCCCTCTGTCCTCATCCCACCCTGTCCCCCTTTACTCATCCCACCCTGTCCCTCTGTCCTCATCCCACCCTGTCCCCCTTTCCTCATCCCACCCTGTACCCCTTTCCTCATCCCACCCTGTCCCCCTTTCCTCATCCCACCCTGTCCCTCTGTCCTCATCCCACCCTGTCCCCCTTTCCTCATCCCACCCTGTCCCCCTTTCCTCATCCCACCCTGTCCCTCTGTCCTCATCCCACCCTGTCCCCCTTTCCTCATCCCACCCTGTCCCCCTTTCCTCATCCCACCCTGTCCCCCTTTCCACATCCCACCCTGTCCCTCTGTCCTCATCCCACCCTGTCCCTCTGTCCTCATCCCACCCTGTCCCCCTTTCCTCATCCCACCCTTTCCCCCTTTCCTCATCCCACCCTGTCCCCCTTTCCTCATCCCACCCTGTCCCTCTGTTCTCATCCCACCCTGTCCCCCTTTCCTCATCCCACCCTTTCCCGTTTTCCTCATCCCACCCTGTCCCCCTTTCCTCATCCCACCCTGTCCCTCTGTTCTCATCCCACCCTGTCCCTCTGTCCTTATCCCACCCTGTCCCCCTGTCCTTATCCCACCCTGTCCCTCTGTCCTCATCCCACCCTGTCCCTCTGTCCTCATCCCACCCTGTCCCTCTGTCCTCATCCCACCCTGTCCTCATCCCACCGGTCCCCCTTTCCTCATCCCACCCTGTCCCTCTGTCCTCATCCCACCCTGTCCCTCTGTCCTCATCCCACCCTGTTCCTCTGTCTGCATCCCACCCTGGCCCCCTTTCCTCATCCCACCCTGTCCCTCTGTCCTCATCCCACCCTGTCCCTCTGTCCTCATCCCACCCTGTCCCCCTTTCCTCATCCCACCCTGTCCCCCTTTCCTCATCCCACCCTGTCCCTCTGTCCTCATCCCACCCTGTCCCTCTGTCCTCATCCCACCCTGTCCCCCTTTCCTCATCCCACCCTGTCCCCCTTTCCTCATCCCACCCTGTCCCTCTGTCCTTATCCCACCCTGTTCCTCTGTCCGCATCCCACCCTGGCCCCCTTTCCTCATCCCACCCTGTCCCTCTTTCCTCATCCCACCCTGTCCCTCTGTCCTCATCCCACCCTGTCCCCCTTTCCTCATTCCACCCTGTCCCTCTGTCCTCATCCCACCCTGTCCCTCTGTCCTCATCCCACCCTGTCCCCCTTTCCACATCCCACCCTGTCCCTCTGTCCTCATCCCACCCTGTCCCTCTGTCCTCATCCCACCCTGTCCCTCTGTCCTCATCCCACCCTGTCCCTTTGTCCTCATCCCACCCTGTCCCCCTTTCCTCATCCCACCCTGTCCCTCTGTCCCATCCCACCCTGTCACTCTGTCCCATCCCACCCTGTTCCCCTTTCCTCATCCCACCCTGTCCCCCTTTCCTCATCCCACCCTGTCACTCTGTCCCATCCCACCCTTTCCCCCTTTCCTCATCCCACCCTGTCCCCCTTTCCTCATCCCACCCTGTCCCCCTTTTCTCATCCCACCCTGTTCTGTCCCCATCCCACCCTGTTCCTCTGTCCTCATCCCACCCTGTCCCTCTGTCCTCATCCCACCCTGTCCCTCTGTCCTCATCCCACCCTTTCCCCCTTTCCTCATCCCACCCTGTCCCTTTGTCCTCATCCCACCCTGTCCCTCTGTCCTCATACCACCCTGTCCCCCTTTCCACATCCCACCCTGTCCCTCTGTCCTCATCCCACCCTGTCCCTCTGTCCTCATCCCACCCTGTCCCTCTGTCCTCATCCCACCCTGTCCCTCTGTCCTCATTCCACCCTGACCCCCTTTCCCCATCCCACCCTGTCCCCCTTTCCTCATCCCACCCTGTCCCTCTGTCCCATCCCACCCTGTCCCTCTGTCCCATCCCACCCTGTCACTCTGTCCCATCCCACCCTGTCCCCCTTTCCTCATCCCACCCTGTCCCCCTTTCCTCATCCCACCCTGTCACTCTGTCCCATCCCAACCTTTCCCCCTTTCCTCATCCCACCCTGTCCCCCTTTCCTCATCCCACCCTGTCCCTCTGTCCTCATCCCACCCTGTCCCCCTTTCCTCATCCCACCCTGTCCCCCTTTCCTCATCCCACCCTGTCCCTCTGTCCTCATCCCACCCTGTCCCTCTGTCCTCATCCCACCCTGTCCCTCTGTCCTCATCCCACACTTTCCCCCTTTCCTCATCCCACCCTGTCCCTCTGTCCTCATCCCACCCTGTCCCTCTGTCCTCATCCCACCCTGTCCCTCTGTCCTCATCCCACCCTGTCCCCCTTTCCACATCCCACCCTGTCCCTCTGTCCTCATCCCACCCTGTCCCTCTGTCCTCATCCCACCCTGTCCCTCTGTCCTCATTCCACTCTGACCCCCTTTCCCATCCCACCCTGTCCCCCTTTCCTCATCCCACCCTGTTCTCTGTCCCATCCCACCCTGTCACTCTGTCCCATCCCACCCTGTCCCCCTTTCCTCATCCCACCCTGTCACTCTGTCCCATCCCACCCTTTCCCCCTTTCCTCATCCCACCCTGTCCCCCTTTCCTCATCCCACCCTGTCCCTCTGTCCTCATCCCACCCTGTCCCTCTGTCCTCATCCCACCCTTTCCCCCTTTCCCCATCCCACCGTCCCCCTTTCCTCATCCCACCCTGTTCTGTCCCCATCCCACCCTGTCCCTCTGTCCTCATCCCACCCTGTCCCTCTGTCCTCATCCCACCCTGTCCCTCTGTCCTCATCCCACCCTGTCCATCTGTCCTCATCCCACCCTGTCCCTCTGTCCTCATCCCACCCTGTCCCTCTGTCCTCATCCCACCCTGTCCCCCTTTCCACATCCCACCCTGTCCCCCTTTCCACATCCCACCCTGTCCCTCTGTCCTCATCCCACCCTGTCCCTCTGTCCTCATCCCACCCTGTCCCTCTGTCCTCATTCCACCCTGACCCCCTTTCCCCATCCCACCCTGTCCCCCTTTCCTCATCCCACCCTGTTCTCTGTCCCATCCCACCCTGTCACTCTGTCCCATCCCACCCTGTCACTCTGTCCCATCCCACCCTGTCCCCCTTTCCTCATCCCACCCTGTCCCCCTTTCCTCATCCCACCCTGTCACACTGTCCCATCCCACCCTGTCCCCCTGTCCTCATCCCACCCTGTCCTCATCCCACCCTGTCCCTCTGTCCTCATCCCACCCTGTCCCTCTGTCCTCATCCCACCCTGTCCCTCTGTCCTCATCCCACCCTGTCCCTCTGTCCTCATCCCACCCTGTCCCCCTTTCCTCATCCCACCCTGTCCTCATCCCACCCTGTCCCCCTGTCCCCATCCCACCCTGTTCCTCTGTCCCCATCCCAACCTGTCCCTCTGTCCTCATCCCACCCTGTCCCCCTTTCCTCATCCCACCCTGTCCCTCTTTCTCATCCCACCCTGTCCCTCTGTCCTCATCCCACCCTGTTCTCTGTCCCCATCCCACCCTGTCCCCCTTTCCTCATCCCACCCTGTCCCTCTGTCCTCATCCCACCCTTTCCCCCTTTCCACATCCCACCCTGTCCCTCTGTCCTCATCCCACCCTGTCCCTCTGTCCTCATCCCACCCTGTCCCTCTGTCCTCATCCCACCCTGTCCCTCTGTCCTCATCCCACTCTGTCCTCATCCCACCCTGTCCTCATCCCACCCTGTCCTCATCCCACCCTGTCCTCCTTTCCTCATTCCACCCTGACCCCCTTTCCCCATCCCACCGTCCCCCTTTCCTCATCCCACCCTGTTCTGTCCCCATCCCACCCTGTCCCCCTGTCCTAATCCCACCCTGTCCCTCTGTTCTCATCCCACCCTGTCCCTCTGTCCTCATCCCACCCTGTCCCTCTGTCCTCATCCCACCCTGTCCCTCTGTCCTCATCCCACCCTGTCCCCCTTTACTCATCCCACCCTGTCCCTCTGTCCTCATCCCACCCTGTCCCCCTTTCCTCATCCCACCCTGTCCCCCTTTCCTCATCCCACCCTGTCCCCCTTTCCTCATCCCACCCTGTCCCTCTGTCCTCATCCCACCCTGTCCCCCTTTCCTCATCCCACCCTGTCCCCCTTTCCTCATCCCACCCTTTCCCCCTTTCCTCATCCCACTCTGTCCTCATCCCACCCTGTCCCTCTGTCCTCATCCCACCCTGTCCCCCTTTCCACATCCCACCCTGTCCCTCTGTCCTCATCCCACCCTGTCCCCCTTTCCTCATCCCACCCTTTCCCCCTTTCCTCATCCCACCCTTTCCCCCTTTCCTCATCCCACCCTGTCCCCCTTTCCTCATCCCACCCTGTCCCTGTGTTCTCATCCCACCCTGTCCCTCTGTCCTTATCCCACCCTGTCCCCCTGTCCTTATCCCACCCTGTCCCTCTGTCCTCATCCCACCCTGTCCCTCTGTCCTCATCCCACCCTGTCCCTCTGTCCTCATCCCACCCTGTCCTCATCCCACCTGGTCCCCCTTTCCTCATCCCACCCTGTCCCTCTGTCCTCATCCCACCCTGTCCCTCTGTCCTCATCCCACCCTGTTCCTCTGTCTGCATCCCACCCTGGCCCCCTTTCCTCATCCCACCCTGTCCCTCTGTCCTCATCCCACCCTGTCCCCCTTTCCTCATCCCACCCTGTCCCCCTTTCCTCATCCCACCCTGTCCCCCTTTCCTCATCACACCCTGTCCCTCTGTCCTCATCCCACCCTGTCCCTCTGTCCTCATCCCACCCTGTCCCCCTTTCCTCATCCCACCCTGTCCCCCTTTCCTCATCCCACCCTGTCCCTCTGTCCTCATCCCACCCTGTTCCTATGTCCGCATCCCACCCTGGCCCCCTTTCCTCATCCCACCCTGTCCCTCTGTCCTCATCCCACCCTGTCCCCCTGTCCTTATCCCACCCTGTCCCTCTGTCCTCATCCCACCCTGTCCCTCTGTCCTCATCCCACCCTGTCCCTCTGTCCTCATCCCACCCTGTCCTCATCCCACCTGGTCCCCCTTTCCTCATCCCACCCTGTCCCTCTGTCCTCATCCCACCCTGTCCCTCTGTCCTCATCCCACCCTGTTCCTCTGTCTGCATCCCACCCTGGCCCCCTTTCCTCATCCCACCCTGTCCCTCTGTCCTCATCCCACCCTGTCCCTCTGTCCTCATCCCACCCTGTCCCCCTTTCCTCATCCCACCCTGTCCCCCTTTCCTCATCACACCCTGTCCCTCTGTCCTCATCCCACCCTGTCCCTCTGTCCTCATCCCACCCTGTCCCCCTTTCCTCATCCCACCCTGTCCCCCTTTCCTCATCCCACCCTGTCCCTCTGTCCTCATCCCACCCTGTTCCTCTGTCCGCATCCCACCCTGGCCCCCTTTCCTCATCCCACCCTGTCCCTCATTCCTCATCCCACCCTGTCCCTCTGTCCTCATCCCACCCTGTCCCCCTTTCCTCATTCCACCCTGTCCCTCTGTCCTCATCCCACCCTGTCCCTCTGTCCTCATCCCACCCTGTCCCCCTTTCCACATCCCACCCTGTCCCTCTGTCCTCATCCCACCCTGTCCCTCTGTCCTCATCCCACCCTGTCCCTCTGTCCTCATCCCACCCTGTCCCTCTGTCCTCATCCCACCCTGTCCCTCTTTCCTCATCCCACCCTGTCCCTCTGTCCCATCCCACCCTGTCACTCTGTCCCATCCCACCCTGTCCCCCTTTCCTCATCCCACCCTGTCCCCCTTTCCTCATCCCACCCTGTCACTCTGTCCCATCCCACCCTTTCCTCATCCCACCCTGTCCCCCTTTCCTCATCCCACCCTGTCCCCCTTTCCTCATCCCACCCTGTTCTGTCCCCATCCCACCCTGTTCCTCTGTCCTCATCCCACCCTGTCCCTCTGTCCTCATCCCACCCTGTCCCTCTGTCCTCATCCCACCCTTTCCCCCTTTCCTCATCCCACCCTGTCCCTCTGTCCTCATCCCACCCTGTCCCTCTGTCCTCATACCACCCTGTCCCCCTTTCCACATCCCACCCTGTCCCTCTGTCCTCATCCCACCCTGTCCCTCTGTCCTCATCCCACCCTGTCCCTCTGTCCTCATCCCACCCTGTCCCTCTGTCCTCATTCCACCCTGACCCCCTTTCCCCATCCCACCCTGTCCCCCTTTCCTCATCCCACCCTGTCCCTCTGTCCCATCCCACCCTGTCACTCTGTCCCATCCCACCCTGTCCCCCTTTCCTCATCCCACCCTGTCCCCCTTTCCTCATCCCACCCTGTCCCTCTGTCCTCATCCCACCCTGTCCCCCTTTCCTCATCCCACCCTGTCCCCCTTTCCTCATCCCACCCTGTCCCTCTGTCCTCATCCCACCCTGTCCCTCTGTCCTCATCCCACCCTGTCCCTCTGTCCTCATCCCACCCTGTCCCTCTGTCCTCATCCCACCCTTTCCCCCTTTCCTCATCCCACCCTGTCCCTCTGTCCTCATCCCACCCTGTCCCTCTGTCCTCATCCCACCCTGTCCCTCTGTCCTCATCCCACCCTGTCCCGCTTTCCACATCCCACCCTGTCCCTCTGTCCTCATCCCACCCTGTCCCTCTGTCCTCATCCCACCCTGTCCCTCTGTCCTCATCCCACCCTGTCCCTCTGTCCTCATTCCACTCTGACCCCCTTTCCCCATCCCACCCTGTCCCCCTTTCCTCATCCCACCCTGTTCTCTGTCCCATCCCACCCTGTCACTCTGTCCCATCCCACCCTGTCCCCCTTTCCTCATCCCACCCTGTCACTCTGTCCCATCCCACCCTTTCCCCCTTTCCTCATCCCACCCTGTCCCCCTTTCCTCATCCCACCCTGTCCCTCTGTCCTCATCCCACCCTGTCCCTCTGTCCTCATCCCACCCTGTCCCTCTGTCCTCATCCCACCCTTTCCCCCTTTCCCCATCCCACCGTCCCCCTTTCCTCATCCCACCCTGTTCTGTCCCCATCCCACCCTGTCCCTCTGTCCTCATCCCACCCTGTCCCTCTGTCCTCATCCCACCCTGTCCCTCTGTCCTCATCCCACCCTGTCCCTCTGTCCTCATCCCACCCTGTCCATCTGTCCTCATCCCACCCTGTCCCTCTGTCCTCATCCCACCCTGTCCCTCTGTCCTCATCCCACCCTGTCCCCCTTTCCACATCCCACCCTGTCCCCCTTTCCACATCCCACCCTGTCCCTCTGTCCTCATCCCACCCTGTCCCTCTGTCCTCATCCCACCCTGTCCCTCTGTCCTCATTCCACCCTGACCCCCTTTCCCCATCCCACCCTGTCCCCCTTTCCTCATCCCACCCTGTTCTCTGTCCCATCCCACCCTGTCACTCTGTCCCATCCCACCCTGTCACTCTGTCCCATCCCACCCTGTCACTCTGTCCCATCCCACCCTGTCCCCCTTTCCTCATCCCACCCTGTCCCCCTTTCCTCATCCCACCCTGTCACACTGTCCCATCCCACCCTGTCCCCCTGTCCTCATCCCACCCTGTCCTCATCCCACCCTGTCCCTCTGTCCTCATCCCACCCTGTCCCTCTGTCCTCATCCCACCCTGTCCCTCTGTCCTCATCCCACCCTGTCCCCCTGTCCTCATCCCACCCTGTCCCCCTTTCCTCATCCCACCCTGTCCTCATCCCACCCTGTCCCTCTGTCCTCATCCCACCCTGTCCCTCTGTCCTCATCCCACCCTGTCCCCCTGCCCTCATCCCACCCTGTCCTCATCCCACCCTGTCCCTCTGTCCTAATCCCACCCTGTCCCTCTGTCCTCATCCCACCCTGTCCCTCTGTCCTCATCCCACCCTGTCCCTCTGTCCTCATCCCACCCTGTCCCCCTTTCCTCATCCCACCCTGTCCCCCTTTCCTCATCCCACCCTGTCCCCCTTTCCTCATCCCACCTTGTCCCCCTTTCCTCATCCGACCCTGTCCCCCTTTACTCAAATCACCCTGTCCCCCTTTACTCATCCCACCCTGTCCCTCTGTCCTCATCCCACCCTGTCCCCCTTTCCTCATCCCACCCTGTCCCCCTTTCTTCATCCCACCCTGTCCCCCTTTCCTCATCCCACCCTGTCCCCCTTTCCTCATCCCACCCTGTCCCTCTGTCCTCATCCCACCCTGTCCCCCTTTCCTCATCCCACCCTCTCCCCCTTTCCTAATCCCACCCTTTCCCCCTTTCCTCATCCCACCCTTTCCCTCTGTCCTCATCCCACCCTTTCCCTCTGTCCTCATTCCACCCTGTCCCTCTGTCCTCATCCCACCCTGTCCCCCTTTCCACATCCCACCCTGTCCCTCTGTCCTCATCCCACCCTGTCCCTCTGTCCTCATCCCACCCTGTCCCTCTGTCCTCATCCCACCCTGTCCCCCTTTCCTCATCCCACCCTTTCCCCCTTTCCTCATCCCACCCTGTCCCCCTTTCCTCATCCCACCCTGTCCCCCTTTCCTCATCCCACCCTGTCCCTCTGTCCTCATCCCACCCTGTCCCTCTGTCCTCATCCCACCGTGTCCCCCTTTCCTCATCCCACCCTGTCCCTCTGTCCCCATCCCACCCTGTCCCTCTGTCCTCATTCCACCCTGTCCCTCTGTCCTCATCCCACCCTGTTCCTCTGTCCTCATCCCACCCTGTCCTCATCCCACCCGGTCCCCCTTTCCTCATCCCACCCTGTCCCTCTGTCCTCATCCCACCCTGTCCCTCTATCCTCATCCCACCCTGTTCCTCTGTCCGCATCCCACCCTGGCCCCCTTTCCTCATCCCACCCTGTCCCTCTTTCCTCATCCCACCCTGTCCCTCTGTCCTCATCCCACCCTGTCCCTCTGTCCTCATCCCACCCTGTCCCCCTGTCCTCATCCCACCCTGTCCCTCTGTCCTCATCCCACCCTGTTCCCCCATTCCTCATCCCACCCTGTCCCTCTGTCCTCATCCTACCCTGTCCCTCTGTCCTCATCCCACCCTGTCCCCCTTTCCTCATCCCACCCTGTCCCTCTGTCTCCATCCCACCCTGTCCCTCTGTCCTCATCCCACCCTGTCCCTCTGTCCTCATCCCACCCTGTCCTCATCCCACCCTGTCCTCATCCCACCCGGTCCCCCTTTCCTCATCCCACTCTGTCCCTCTGTCCTCATCCCACCCTGTCCCTCTGTCCTCATCCCACCCTGTCCCTCTGTCCTCATCCCACCCTGTCCCCCTTTCCTCATCCCACCCTGTCCCTCTGTCCTAATTCCACCCTGTCCCTCTGTCCTCATCCCACCCTGTCCCTCTGTCCTCATCCCACCCTGTCCCTCTGTCCCCATCCCACCCTGTCCCCCTTTCCTCATCCCACCCTGTCCCTCTGTCCCATCCCACCCTGTCACTCTGTCCCATCCCACCCTGTCCCCCTTTCCTCATCCCACCCTGTCACTCTGTCCCATCCCACCCTTTCCCCCTTTCCTCATCCCACCCTGTCCCCCTTTCCTCATCCCACCCTGTCCCTCTGTCCTCATCCCACCCTGTCCCTCTGTCCTCATCCCACCCTGTCCCTCTGTCCTCATCCCACCCTGTCCCCCTTTCCCCATCCCACCGTCCCCCTTTCCTCATCCCACCCTGTTCTGTCCCCATTCCACCCTGTCCCCCTTTCCTCATCCCACCCTGTCCCTCTGTCCTCATCCCACCCTGTCCCTCTGTCCTCATCCCACCCTGTCCCTCTGTCCTCATCCCACCCTGTCCCCCTTTCCTCATCCCACCCTGTCCCCCTTTCCTCATCCCACCCTGTCCCCCTTTCCTCATCCCACCCTGTCCCTCTGTCCCCATCCCACCCTGTCCCCCTGTCCTCATCCCACCTTGTCCTCATCCCACCCTGTCCCCCTTTCCTCATCCCACCCTGTCACTCTGTCCCATCCCACCCTTTCCCCCTTTCCTCATCCCACCCTGTCCCCCTTTCCTCATCCCACCCTGTCCCTCTGTCCTCATCCCACCCTGTCCCTCTGTCCTCATCCCACCCTGTCCCCCTTCCCTCATCCCACCCTGTCCCCCTTTCCTCATCCCACCCTGTCCCCCTTTCCTCATCCCACCCTGTCCCCCTTTCCTCATCCCACCCTGTCCCCCTTTCCTCATCCCACCCTGTCCCTCTGTCCTCATCCCACCCTGTCCCTCAGTCCTCATCCCACCCTGCCCCCCTTTCCTCATCCCACCCTGTTCCTCTGTCCTCATCCCACCTTGTCCCCCTTTCCTCATCCCACCCTGTCCCCCTTTCCTCATCCCACCCTGTCCCCCTGTCCCCATCCCAACCTGTAACTCTGTCCCCATCCCACCCTGTCCCTCTGTCCTCATCCCACCCTGTCCCTCTGTCCTCATCCCACCCTGTCCCTCTGTCCTCATCCCACCCTGTCCCCCTTTCCTCATCCCACCCTGTCCCTCTTTCCTCATCACACCCTGTCCCTCTGTCCTCATCCCACCCTGTTCTCTGTCCCCATCCCACCCTGTCCCCCTTTCCTCATCCCACCCTGTCCCTCTGTCCTCATCCCACCCTTTCCCCCTTTCCACATTCCACCCTGTCCCTCTGTCCTCATCCCACCCTGTCCCTCTGTCCTCATCCCACCCTGTCCCTCTGTCCTCATCCCACCCTGTCCCTCTGTCCTCATCCCACCCTGTCCTCATCCCACCCTGTCCTCATCCCACCCTGTCCTCCTTTCCTCATTCCACCCTGACCCCCTTTCCCCATCCCACCGTCCCCCTTTCCTCATCCCACCCTGTTCTGTCCCCATCCCACCCTGTCCCCCTGTCCTCATCCCACCCTGTCCCTCTGTCCTCATCCCACCCTGTCCCCCTTTCCTCATCCCACCCTGTCCCTCTGTCCTCATCCCACCCTGTCCCTCTGTCCTCATCCCACCCTGTCCCCCTTTACTCATCCCACCCTGTCCCCCTTTCCTCATCCCACCCTGTCCCCCTTTCCTCATCCCACCCTGTCCCCCTTTCCTCATCCCACCCTGTCCCTCTGTCCTCATCCCACCCTGTCCCCCTTTCCTCAACCCCCACCCTGTCCCCCTTTCCTCATCCCACCCTGTCCCTCTGTCCTCATCCCACCCTGTCCCTCTGACCCCATCCCACCCTGTCCCTCTGACCCCATCCCACCCTGTCCCTCTGTCCTCATCCCACCCTGTCCCCCTTTACTCATCCCACCCTGTCCCCCTTTCCTCATCCCACCCTGTCCCCCTTTCCTCATCCCACCCTGTCCCTCTGTCCTCATCCCACCCTGTCCCCCTTTCCTCATCCCACCCTGTCCCCCTTTCCACATTCCACCCTGTCCCTCTGTCCTCATCCCACCCTGTCCCTCTGTCCTCATCCCACCCTGTCCCTCTGTCCTCATCCCACCCTGTCCCTCTGTCCTCATCCCACCCTGTCCTCATCCCACCCTGTCCTCATCCCACCCTGTCCTCCTTTCCTCATTCCACCCTGACCCCCTTTCCCCATCCCACCGTCCCCCTTTCCTCATCCCACCCTGTTCTGTCCCCATCCCACCCTGTCCCCCTGTCCTCATCCCACCCTGTCCCTCTGTTCTCATCCCACCCTGTCCCTCTGTCCTCATCCCACCCTGTCCCTCTGTCCTCATCCCACCCTGTCCCTCTGTCCTCATCCCACCCTGTCCCCCTTTACTCATCCCACCCTGTCCCTCTGTCCTCATCCCACCCTGTCCCCCTTTCCTCATCCCACCCTGTCCCCCTTTCCTCATCCCACCCTGTCCCTCTGTCCTCATCCCACCCTGTCCCCCTTTCCTCATCCCACCCTGTCCCCCTTTCCTCATCCCACCCTTTCCCCCTTTCCTCATCCCACTCTGTCCTCATCCCACCCTGTCCCTCTGTCCTCATCCCACCCTGTCCCTCTGTCCTCATCCCACCCTGTCCCTCTGTCCTCATCCCACCCTTTCCCCCTTTCCTCATCCCACCCTGTCCCTCTGTCCTCATCCCACCCTGTCCCTCTGTCCTCATCCCACCCTGTCCCTCTGTCCTCATCCCACCCTGTCCCGCTTTCCACATCCCACCCTGTCCCTCTGTCCTCATCCCACCCTGTCCCTCTGTCCTCATCCCACCCTGTCCCTCTGTCCTCATCCCACCCTGTCCCTCTGTCCTCATCCCACCCTGTCCCTCTGTCCTCATTCCACTCTGACCCCCTTTCCCCATCCCACCCTGTCCCCCTTTCCTCATCCCACCCTGTTCTCTGTCCCATCCCACCCTGTCACTCTGTCCCATCCCACCCTGTCCCCCTTTCCTCATCCCACCCTGTCACTCTGTCCCATCCCACCCTTTCCCCCTTTCCTCATCCCACCCTGTCCCCCTTTCCTCATCCCACCCTGTCCCTCTGTCCTCATCCCACCCTGTCCCTCTGTCCTCATCCCACCCTTTCCCCCTTTCCCCGTCCCCCTTTCCTCATCCCACCCTGTTCTGTCCCCATCCCACCCTGTCCCTCTGTCCTCATCCCACCCTGTCCCTCTGTCCTCATCCCACCCTGTCCCTCTGTCCTCATCCCACCCTGTCCATCTGTCCTCATCCCACCCTGTCCCTCTGTCCTCATCCCACCCTGTCCCTCTGTCCTCATCCCACCCTGTCCCCCTTTCCACATCCCACCCTGTCCCCCTTTCCACATCCCACCCTGTCCCTCTGTCCTCATCCCACCCTGTCCCTCTGTCCTCATCCCACCCTGTCCCTCTGTCCTCATTCCACCCTGACCCCCTTTCCCCATCCCACCCTGTCCCCCTTTCCTCATCCCACCCTGTTCTCTGTCCCATCCCACCCTGTCACACTGTCCCATCCCACCCTGTCACTCTGTCCCATCCCACCCTGTCCCCCTTTCCTCATCCCACCCTGTCCCCCTTTCCTCATCCCACCCTGTCCCCCTTTCCTCATCCCACCCTGTCACACTGTCCCATCCCACCCTGTCCCCCTGTCCTCATCCCACCCTGTCCTCATCCCACCCTGTCCCTCTGTCCTCATCCCACCCTGTCCCTCTGTCCTCATCCCACCCTGTCCCTCTGTCCTCATCCCACCCTGTCCCCCTGTCCTCATCCCACCCTGTCCCCCTTTCCTCATCCCACCCTGTCCTCATCCCACCCTGTCCCTCTGTCCTCATCCCACCCTGTCCCTCTGTCCTCATCCCACCCTGTCCCCCTGTCCTCATCCCACCCTGTCCTCATCCCACCCTGTCCCTCTGTCCTAATCCCACCCTGTCCCTCTGTCCTAATCCCACCCTGTCCCTCTGTCCTCATCCCACCCTGTCCCTCTGTCCTCATCCCACCCTGTCCCCCTTTCCTCATCCCACCCTGTCCCCCTTTCCTCATCCCACCCTGTCCCCCTTTCCTCATCCCACCCTGTCCCCCTTTACTCATCCCACCCTGTCCCCCTTTACTCATCCCACCCTGTCCCTCTGTCCTCATCCCACCCTGTCCCCCTTTCCTCATCCCACCCTGTCCCCCTTTCTTCATCCCACCCTGTCCCCCTTTCCTCATCCCACCCTGTCCCCCTTTCCTCATCCCACCCTGTCCCCCTGTCCTCATCCCACCCTGTCCCTCTGTCCTCATCCCACCCTGTTCCCCCATTCCTCATCCCACCCTGTCCCTCTGTCCTCATCCTACCCTGTCCCTCTGTCCTCATCCCACCCTGTCCCCCTTTCCTCATCCCACCCTGTCCCTCTGTCTCCATCCCACCCTGTCCCTCTGTCCTCATCCCACCCTGTCCCTCTGTCCTCATCCCACCCTGTCCTCATCCCACCCGGTCCCCCTTTCCTCATCCCACTCTGTCCCTCTGTCCTCATCCCACCCTGTCCCTCTGTCCTCATCCCACCCTGTCCCTCTGTCCTCATCCCACCCTGTCCCCCTTTCCTCATCCCACCCTGTCCCTCTGTCCTCATTCCACCCTGTCCCTCTGTCCTCATCCCACCCTGTCCCTCTGTCCTCATCCCACCCTGTCCCTCTGTCCCCATCCCACCCTTTTCCCCTTTCCTCATCCCACCCTGTCCCTCTGTCCCATCCCACCCTGTCACTCTGTCCCATCCCAACCTGTCCCCCTTTCCTCATCCCACCCTGTCCCCCTTTCCTCATCCCACCCTGTCACTCTGTCCCATCCCACCCTTTACCCCTTTCCTCATCCCACCCTGTCCCCCTTTCCTCATCCCACCCTGTCCCTCTGTCCCCATCCCACCCTGTCCCCCTGTCCTCATCCCACCTTGTCCTCATCCCACCCTGTCCCCCTTTCCTCATCCCACCCTGTCACTCTGTCCCATCCCACCCTTTCCCCCTTTCCTCATCCCACCCTGTTCTGTCCCCATTCCACCCTGTCCCCCTTTCTTCATCCCACCCTGTCCCTCTGTCCTCATCCCACCCTGTCCCTCTGTCCTCATCCCACCCTGTCCCTCTGTCCTCATCCCACCCTGTCCCTCTGTCCTCATCCCACCCTGTCCCCCTTTCCTCATCCCACCCTGTCCCCCTTTCCTCATCCCACCCTGTCCCCCTTTCCTCATCCCACCCTGTCCCTCTGTCCCCATCCCACCCTGTCCCCCTGTCCTCATCCCACCTTGTCCTCATCCCACCCTGTCCCCCTTTCCTCATCCCACCCTGTCACTCTGTCCCATCCCACCCTTTCCCCCTTTCCTCATCCCACCCTGTCCCCCTTTCCTCATCCCACCCTGTCCCTCTGTCCTCATCCCACCCTGTCCCTCTGTCCTCATCCCACCCTGTCCCCCTTCCCTCATCCCACCCTGTCCCCCTTTCCTCATCCCACCCTGTCCCCCTTTCCTCATCCCACCCTGTCCCCCTTTCCTCATCCCACCCTGTCCCTCTGTCCTCATCCCACCCTGTCCCTCTGTCCTCATCCCACCCTGCCCCCTTTCCTCATCCCACCCTGTTCCTCTGTCCTCATCCCACCTTGTCCCCCTTTCCTCATCCCACCCTGTCCCCCTTTCCTCATCCCACCCTGTCCCCCTGTCCCCATCCCAACCTGTAACTCTGTCCCCATCCCACCCTGTCCCTCTGTCCTCATCCCACCCTGTCCCTCTGTCCTCATCCCACCCTGTCCCTCTGTCCTCATCCCACCCTGTCCCCCTTTTCTCATCCCACCCTGTCCCTCTTTCCTCATCCCACCCTGTCCCTCTGTCCTCATCCCACCCTGTTCTCTGTCCCCATCCCACCCTGTCCCCCTTTCCTCATCCCACCCTGTCCCTCTGTCCTCATCCCACCCTTTCCCCCTTTCCACATTCCACCCTGTCCCTCTGTCCTCATCCCACCCTGTCCCTCTGTCCTCATCCCACCCTGTCCCTCTGTCCTCATCCCACCCTGTCCTCATCCCACCCTGTCCTCATCCCACCCTGTCCTCCTTTCCTCATTCCACCCTGACCCCCTTTCCCCATCCCACCGTCCCCCTTTCCTCATCCCACCCTGTTCTGTCCCCATCCCACCCTGTCCCCCTGTCCTCATCCCACCCTGTCCCTCTGTCCTCATCCCACCCTGTCCCCCTTTCCTCATCCCACCCTGTCCCTCTGTCCTCATCCCACCCTGTCCCTCTGTCCTCATCCCACCCTGTCCCCCTTTACTCATCCCACCCTGTCCCCCTTTCCTCATCCCACCCTGTCCCCCTTTCCTCATCCCACCCTGTCCCCCTTTCCTCATCCCACCCTGTCCCTCTGTCCTCATCCCACCCTGTCCCCCTTTCCTCAACCCCACCCTGTCCCCCTTTCCTCATCCCACCCTGTCCCTCTGTCCTCATCCCACCCTGTCCCTCTGTCCTCATCCCACCCTGTCCCTCTGTCCTCATCCCACCCTGTCCCCCTTTACTCATCCCACCCTGTCCCCCTTTCCTCATCCCACCCTGTCCCCCTTTCCTCATCCCACCCTGTCCCCCTTTCCACATTCCACCCTGTCCCTCTGTCCTCATCCCACCCTGTCCCTCTGTCCTCATCCCACCCTGTCCCTCTGTCCTCATCCCACCCTGTCCCTCTGTCCTCACCCCACCCTGTCCTCATCCCACCCTGTCCTCATCCCACCCTGTCCTCCTTTCCTCATTCCACCCTGACCCCCTTTCCCCATCCCACCGTCCCCCTTTCCTCATCCCACCCTGTTCTGTCCCCATCCCACCCTGTCCCCCTGTCCTCATCCCACCCTGTCCCTCTGTTCTCATCCCACCCTGTCCCTCTGTCCTCATCCCACCCTGTCCCTCTGTCCTCATCCCACCCTGTCCCCCTTTACTCATCCCACCCTGTCCCTCTGTCCTCATCCCACCCTGTCCCCCTTTCCTCATCCCACCCTGTACCCCTTTCCTCATCCCACCCTGTCCCCCTTTCCTCATCCCACCCTGTCCCCCTTTCCTCATCCCACCCTGTCCCTCTGTCCTCATCCCACCCTGTCCCCCTTTCCTCATCCCACCCTGTCCCCCTTTCCTCATCCCACCCTTTCCCCCTTTCCTCATCCCACTCTGTCCTCATCCCACCCTGTCCCTCTGTCCTCATCCCACCCTGTCCCTCTGTCCTCATCCCACCCTTTCCCCCTTTCCTCATCCCACCCTGTCCCTCTGTCCTCATCCCACCCTGTCCCTCTGTCCTCATCCCACCCTGTCCCTCTGTCCTCATCCCACCCTGTCCCGCTTTCCACATCCCACCCTGTCCCTCTGTCCTCATCCCACCCTGTCCCTCTGTCCTCATCCCACCCTGTCCCTCTGTCCTCATCCCACCCTGTCCCTCTGTCCTCATTCCACTCTGACCCCCTTTCCCCATCCCACCCTGTCCCCCTTTCCTCATCCCACCCTGTTCTCTGTCCCATCCCACCCTGTCACTCTGTCCCATCCCACCCTGTCCCCCTTTCCTCATCCCACCCTGTCACTCTGTCCCATCCCACCCTTTCCCCCTTTCCTCATCCCACCCTGTCCCCCTTTCCTCATCCCACCCTGTCCCTCTGTCCTCATCCCACCCTTTCCCCCTTTCCCCATCCCACCGTCCCCCTTTCCTCATCCCACCCTGTTCTGTCCCCATCCCACCCTGTCCCTCTGTCCTCATCCCACCCTGTCCCTCTGTCCTCATCCCACCCTGTCCCTCTGTCCTCATCCCACCCTGTCCCTCTGTCCTCATCCCACCCTGTCCATCTGTCCTCATCCCACCCTGTCCCTCTGTCCTCATCCCACCCTGTCCCTCTGTCCTCATCCCACCCTGTCCCCCTTTCCACATCCCACCCTGTCCCCCTTTCCACATCCCACCCTGTCCCTCTGTCCTCATCCCACCCTGTCCCTCTGTCCTCATTCCACCCTGACCCCCTTTCCCCATCCCACCCTGTCCCCCTTTCCTCATCCCACCCTGTTCTTTGTCCCATCCCACCCTGTCCCCCTTTCCTCATCCCACCCTGTCCCTCTGTCCCCATCCCACCCTGTCCCCCTGTCCTCATCCCACCTTGTCCTCATCCCACCCTGTCCCCCTTTCCTCATCCCACCCTGTCACTCTGTCCCATCCCACCCTTTCCCCCTTTCCTCATCCCACCCTGTCCCCCTTTCCTCATCCCACCCTGTCCCTCTGTCCTCATCCCACCCTGTCCCTCTGTCCTCATCCCACCCTGTCCCCCTTCCCTCATCCCACCCTGTCCCCCTTTCCTCATCCCACCCTGTCCCCCTTTCCTCATCCCACCCTGTCCCCCTTTCCTCATCCCACCCTGTCCCTCTGTCCTCATCCCACCCTGTCCCTCTGTCCTCATCCCACCCTGCCCCCCTTTCCTCATCCCACCCTGTTCCTCTGTCCTCATCCCACCTTGTCCCCCTTTCCTCATCCCACCCTGTCCCCCTTTCCTCATCCCACCCTGTCCCCCTGTCCCCATCCCAACCTGTAACTCTGTCCCCATCCCACCCTGTCCCTCTGTCCTCATCCCACCCTGTCCCTCTGTCCTCATCCCACCCTGTCCCTCTGTCCTCATCCCACCCTGTCCCCCTTTTCTCATCCCACCCTGTCCCTCTTTCCTCATCCCACCCTGTCCCTCTGTCCTCATCCCACCCTGTTCTCTGTCCCCATCCCACCCTGTCCCCCTTTCCTCATCCCACCCTGTCCCTCTGTCCTCATCCCACCCTTTCCCCCTTTCCACATTCCACCCTGTCCCTCTGTCCTCATCCCACCCTGTCCCTCTGTCCTCATCCCACCCTGTCCCTCTGTCCTCATCCCACCCTGTCCCTCTGTCCTCATCCCACCCTGTCCTCATCCCACCCTGTCCTCATCCCACCCTGTCCTCCTTTCCTCATTCCACCCTGACCCCCTTTCCCCATCCCACCGTCCCCCTTTCCTCATCCCACCCTGTTCTGTCCCCATCCCACCCTGTCCCCCTGTCCTCATCCCACCCTGTCCCTTTGTCCTCATCCCACCCTGTCCCCCTTTCCTCATCCCACCCTGTCCCTCTGTCCTCATCCCACCCTGTCCCTCTGTCCTCATCCCACCCTGTCCCCCTTTACTCATCCCACCCTGTCCCCCTTTCCTCATCCCACCCTGTCCCCCTTTCCTCATCCCACCCTGTCCCTCTGTCCTCATCCCACCCTGTCCCTCTGTCCTCATCCCACCCTGTCCCCCTTTACTCATCCCACCCTGTCCCCCTTTCCTCATCCCACCCTGTCCCCCTTTCCTCATCCCACCCTGTCCCCCTTTCCTCATCCCACCCTGTCCCTCTGTCCTCATCCCACCCTGTCCCCCTTTCCTCAACCCCACCCTGTCCCCCTTTCCTCATCCCACCCTGTCCCTCTGTCCTCATCCCACCCTGTCCCTCTTTCCTCATCCCACCCTGTCCCTCTGTCCTCATCCCACCCTGTCCCCCTTTACTCATCCCACCCTGTCCCCCTTTCCTCATCCCACCCTGTCCCCCTTTCCTCATCCCACCCTGTCCCCCTGTCCTCATCCCACCCTGTCCCTCTGTCCTCATCCCACCCTGTCCCCCTTTCCTCATCCCACCCTGTCCCTCTGTCCTCATCCCACCCTGTCCCTCTGTCCTCATCCCACCCTGTCCCCCTTTACTCATCCCACCCTGTCCCCCTTTCCTCATCCCACCCTGTCCCCCTTTCCTCATCCCACCCTGTCCCCCTTTCCTCATCCCACCCTGTCCCTCTGTCCTCATCCCACCCTGTCCCCCTTTCCTCAACCCCCACCCTGTCCCCCTTTCCTCATCCCACCCTGTCCCTCTGTCCTCATCCCACCCTGTCCCTCTGACCCCATCCCACCCTGTCCCTCTGACCCCATCCCACCCTGTCCCTCTGTCCTCATCCCACCCTGTCCCCCTTTACTCATCCCACCCTGTCCCCCTTTCCTCATCCCACCCTGTCCCCCTTTCCTCATCCCACCCTGTCCCTCTGTCCTCATCCCACCCTGTCCCCCTTTCCTCATCCCACCCTGTCCCCCTTTCCACATTCCACCCTGTCCCTCTGTCCTCATCCCACCCTGTCCCTCTGTCCTCATCCCACCCTGTCCCTCTGTCCTCATCCCACCCTGTCCCTCTGTCCTCATCCCACCCTGTCCTCATCCCACCCTGTCCTCATCCCACCCTGTCCTCCTTTCCTCATTCCACCCTGACCCCCTTTCCCCATCCCACCGTCCCCCTTTCCTCATCCCACCCTGTTCTGTCCCCATCCCACCCTGTCCCCCTGTCCTCATCCCACCCTGTCCCTCTGTTCTCATCCCACCCTGTCCCTCTGTCCTCATCCCACCCTGTCCCTCTGTCCTCATCCCACCCTGTCCCTCTGTCCTCATCCCACCCTGTCCCTCTGTCCTCATCCCACCCTGTCCCCCTTTACTCATCCCACCCTGTCCCTCTGTCCTCATCCCACCCTGTCCCCCTTTCCTCATCCCACCCTGTCCCCCTTTCCTCATCCCACCCTGTCCCTCTGTCCTCATCCCACCCTGTCCCCCTTTCCTCATCCCACCCTGTCCCCCTTTCCTCATCCCACCCTTTCCCCCTTTCCTCATCCCACTCTGTCCTCATCCCACCCTGTCCCTCTGTCCTCATCCCACCCTGTCCCTCTGTCCTCATCCCACCCTGTCCCTCTGTCCTCATCCCACCCTTTCCCCCTTTCCTCATCCCACCCTGTCCCTCTGTCCTCATCCCACCCTGTCCCTCTGTCCTCATCCCACCCTGTCCCTCTGTCCTCATCCCACCCTGTCCCGCTTTCCACATCCCACCCTGTCCCTCTGTCCTCATCCCACCCTGTCCCTCTGTCCTCATCCCACCCTGTCCCTCTGTCCTCATCCCACCCTGTCCCTCTGTCCTCATCCCACCCTGTCCCTCTGTCCTCATTCCACTCTGACCCCCTTTCCCCATCCCACCCTGTCCCCCTTTCCTCATCCCACCCTGTTCTCTGTCCCATCCCACCCTGTCACTCTGTCCCATCCCACCCTGTCCCCCTTTCCTCATCCCACCCTGTCACTCTGTCCCATCCCACCCTTTCCCCCTTTCCTCATCCCACCCTGTCCCCCTTTCCTCATCCCACCCTGTCCCTCTGTCCTCATCCCACCCTGTCCCTCTGTCCTCATCCCACCCTTTCCCCCTTTCCCCGTCCCCCTTTCCTCATCCCACCCTGTTCTGTCCCCATCCCACCCTGTCCCTCTGTCCTCATCCCACCCTGTCCCTCTGTCCTCATCCCACCCTGTCCCTCTGTCCTCATCCCACCCTGTCCATCTGTCCTCATCCCACCCTGTCCCTCTGTCCTCATCCCACCCTGTCCCTCTGTCCTCATCCCACCCTGTCCCCCTTTCCACATCCCACCCTGTCCCCCTTTCCACATCCCACCCTGTCCCTCTGTCCTCATCCCACCCTGTCCCTCTGTCCTCATCCCACCCTGTCCCTCTGTCCTCATTCCACCCTGACCCCCTTTCCCCATCCCACCCTGTCCCCCTTTCCTCATCCCACCCTGTTCTCTGTCCCATCCCACCCTGTCACACTGTCCCATCCCACCCTGTCACTCTGTCCCATCCCACCCTGTCCCCCTTTCCTCATCCCACCCTGTCCCCCTTTCCTCATCCCACCCTGTCACACTGTCCCATCCCACCCTGTCCCCCTGTCCTCATCCCACCCTGTCCTCATCCCACCCTGTCCCTCTGTCCTCATCCCACCCTGTCCCTCTGTCCTCATCCCACCCTGTCCCTCTGTCCTCATCCCACCCTGTCCCCCTGTCCTCATCCCACCCTGTCCCCCTTTCCTCATCCCACCCTGTCCTCATCCCACCCTGTCCCTCTGTCCTCATCCCACCCTGTCCCCCTGTCCTCATCCCACCCTGTCCTCATCCCACCCTGTCCCTCTGTCCTAATCCCACCCTGTCCCTCTGTCCTAATCCCACCCTGTCCCTCTGTCCTCATCCCACCCTGTCCCTCTGTCCTCATCCCACCCTGTCCCCCTTTCCTCATCCCACCCTGTCCCCCTTTCCTCATCCCACCCTGTCCCCCTTTCCTCATCCCACCCTGTCCCCCTTTACTCATCCCACCCTGTCCCCCTTTACTCATCCCACCCTGTCCCTCTGTCCTCATCCCACCCTGTCCCCCTTTCCTCATCCCACCCTGTCCCCCTTTCTTCATCCCACCCTGTCCCCCTTTCCTCATCCCACCCTGTCCCCCTTTCCTCATCCCACCCTGTCCCCCTGTCCTCATCCCACCCTGTCCCTCTGTCCTCATCCCACCCTGTTCCCCCATTCCTCATCCCACCCTGTCCCTCTGTCCTCATCCTACCCTGTCCCTCTGTCCTCATCCCACCCTGTCCCCCTTTCCTCATCCCACCCTGTCCCTCTGTCTCCATCCCACCCTGTCCCTCTGTCCTCATCCCACCCTGTCCCTCTGTCCTCATCCCACCCTGTCCTCATCCCACCCGGTCCCCCTTTCCTCATCCCACTCTGTCCCTCTGTCCTCATCCCACCCTGTCCCTCTGTCCTCATCCCACCCTGTCCCTCTGTCCTCATCCCACCCTGTCCCCCTTTCCTCATCCCACCCTGTCCCTCTGTCCTCATTCCACCCTGTCCCTCTGTCCTCATCCCACCCTGTCCCTCTGTCCTCATCCCACCCTGTCCCTCTGTCCCCATCCCACCCTTTTCCCCTTTCCTCATCCCACCCTGTCCCTCTGTCCCATCCCACCCTGTCACTCTGTCCCATCCCAACCTGTCCCCCTTTCCTCATCCCACCCTGTCCCCCTTTCCTCATCCCACCCTGTCACTCTGTCCCATCCCACCCTTTACCCCTTTCCTCATCCCACCCTGTCCCCCTTTCCTCATCCCACCCTGTCCCTCTGTCCTCATCCCACCCTGTCCCTCTGTCCTCATCCCACCCTGTCCCTCTGTCCTCATCCCACCCTGTCCCCCTTTCCTCATCCCACCCTGTCCCCCTTTCCTCATCCCACCCTGTCCCCCTTTCCTCATCCCACCCTGTCCCTCTGTCCCCATCCCACCCTGTCCCCCTGTCCTCATCCCACCTTGTCCTCATCCCACCCTGTCCCCCTTTCCTCATCCCACCCTGTCACTCTGTCCCATCCCACCCTTTCCCCCTTTCCTCATCCCACCCTGTTCTGTCCCCATTCCACCCTGTCCCCCTTTCTTCATCCCACCCTGTCCCTCTGTCCTCATCCCACCCTGTCCCTCTGTCCTCATCCCACCCTGTCCCTCTGTCCTCATCCCACCCTGTCCCTCTGTCCTCATCCCACCCTGTCCCCCTTTCCTCATCCCACCCTGTCCCCCTTTCCTCATCCCACCCTGTCCCCCTTTCCTCATCCCACCCTGTCCCTCTGTCCCCATCCCACCCTGTCCCCCTGTCCTCATCCCACCTTGTCCTCATCCCACCCTGTCCCCCTTTCCTCATCCCACCCTGTCACTCTGTCCCATCCCACCCTTTCCCCCTTTCCTCATCCCACCCTGTCCCCCTTTCCTCATCCCACCCTGTCCCTCTGTCCTCATCCCACCCTGTCCCTCTGTCCTCATCCCACCCTGTCCCCCTTCCCTCATCCCACCCTGTCCCCCTTTCCTCATCCCACCCTGTCCCCCTTTCCTCATCCCACCCTGTCCCCCTTTCCTCATCCCACCCTGTCCCTCTGTCCTCATCCCACCCTGTCCCTCTGTCCTCATCCCACCCTGCCCCCCTTTCCTCATCCCACCCTGTTCCTCTGTCCTCATCCCACCTTGTCCCCCTTTCCTCATCCCACCCTGTCCCCCTTTCCTCATCCCACCCTGTCCCCCTGTCCCCATCCCAACCTGTAACTCTGTCCCCATCCCACCCTGTCCCTCTGTCCTCATCCCACCCTGTCCCTCTGTCCTCATCCCACCCTGTCCCTCTGTCCTCATCCCACCCTGTCCCCCTTTTCTCATCCCACCCTGTCCCTCTTTCCTCATCCCACCCTGTCCCTCTGTCCTCATCCCACCCTGTTCTCTGTCCCCATCCCACCCTGTCCCCCTTTCCTCATCCCACCCTGTCCCTCTGTCCTCATCCCACCCTTTCCCCCTTTCCACATTCCACCCTGTCCCTCTGTCCTCATCCCACCCTGTCCCTCTGTCCTCATCCCACCCTGTCCCTCTGTCCTCATCCCACCCTGTCCCTCTGTCCTCATCCCACCCTGTCCTCATCCCACCCTGTCCTCATCCCACCCTGTCCTCCTTTCCTCATTCCACCCTGACCCCCTTTCCCCATCCCACCGTCCCCCTTTCCTCATCCCACCCTGTTCTGTCCCCATCCCACCCTGTCCCCCTGTCCTCATCCCACCCTGTCCCTCTGTCCTCATCCCACCCTGTCCCCTTTCCTCATCCCACCCTGTCCCTCTGTCCTCATCCCACCCTGTCCCTCTGTCCTCATCCCACCCTGTCCCCCTTTACTCATCCCACCCTGTCCCCCTTTCCTCATCCCACCCTGTCCCCCTTTCCTCATCCCACCCTGTCCCCCTTTCCTCATCCCACCCTGTCCCTCTGTCCTCATCCCACCCTGTCCCCCTTTCCTCAACCCCACCCTGTCCCCCTTTCCTCATCCCACCCTGTCCCTCTGTCCTCATCCCACCCTGTCCCTCTGTCCTCATCCCACCCTGTCCCTCTGTCCTCATCCCACCCTGTCCCCCTTTACTCATCCCACCCTGTCCCCCTTTCCTCATCCCACCCTGTCCCCCTTTCCTCATCCCACCCTGTCCCCCTTTCCTCATCCCACCCTGTCCCTCTGTCCTCATCCCACCCTGTCCCCCTTTCCTCATCCCACCCTGTCCCCCTTTCCACATTCCACCCTGTCCCTCTGTCCTCATCCCACCCTGTCCCTCTGTCCTCATCCCACCCTGTCCCTCTGTCCTCATCCCACCCTGTCCCTCTGTCCTCACCCCACCCTGTCCTCATCCCACCCTGTCCTCATCCCACCCTGTCCTCCTTTCCTCATTCCACCCTGACCCCCTTTCCCCATCCCACCGTCCCCCTTTCCTCATCCCACCCTGTTCTGTCCCCATCCCACCCTGTCCCCCTGTCCTCATCCCACCCTGTCCCTCTGTTCTCATCCCACCCTGTCCCTCTGTCCTCATCCCACCCTGTCCCTCTGTCCTCATCCCACCCTGTCCCCCTTTACTCATCCCACCCTGTCCCTCTGTCCTCATCCCACCCTGTCCCCCTTTCCTCATCCCACCCTGTACCCCTTTCCTCATCCCACCCTGTCCCCCTTTCCTCATCCCACCCTGTCCCCCTTTCCTCATCCCACCCTGTCCCTCTGTCCTCATCCCACCCTGTCCCCCTTTCCTCATCCCACCCTGTCCCCCTTTCCTCATCCCACCCTTTCCCCCTTTCCTCATCCCACTCTGTCCTCATCCCACCCTGTCCCTCTGTCCTCATCCCACCCTGTCCCTCTGTCCTCATCCCACCCTTTCCCCCTTTCCTCATCCCACCCTGTCCCTCTGTCCTCATCCCACCCTGTCCCTCTGTCCTCATCCCACCCTGTCCCTCTGTCCTCATCCCACCCTGTCCCGCTTTCCACATCCCACCCTGTCCCTCTGTCCTCATCCCACCCTGTCCCTCTGTCCTCATCCCACCCTGTCCCTCTGTCCTCATCCCACCCTGTCCCTCTGTCCTCATTCCACTCTGACCCCCTTTCCCCATCCCACCCTGTCCCCCTTTCCTCATCCCACCCTGTTCTCTGTCCCATCCCACCCTGTCACTCTGTCCCATCCCACCCTGTCCCCCTTTCCTCATCCCACCCTGTCACTCTGTCCCATCCCACCCTTTCCCCCTTTCCTCATCCCACCCTGTCCCCCTTTCCTCATCCCACCCTGTCCCTCTGTCCTCATCCCACCCTTTCCCCCTTTCCCCATCCCACCGTCCCCCTTTCCTCATCCCACCCTGTTCTGTCCCCATCCCACCCTGTCCCTCTGTCCTCATCCCACCCTGTCCCTCTGTCCTCATCCCACCCTGTCCCTCTGTCCTCATCCCACCCTGTCCCTCTGTCCTCATCCCACCCTGTCCATCTGTCCTCATCCCACCCTGTCCCTCTGTCCTCATCCCACCCTGTCCCTCTGTCCTCATCCCACCCTGTCCCCCTTTCCACATCCCACCCTGTCCCCCTTTCCACATCCCACCCTGTCCCTCTGTCCTCATCCCACCCTGTCCCTCTGTCCTCATTCCACCCTGACCCCCTTTCCCCATCCCACCCTGTCCCCCTTTCCTCATCCCACCCTGTTCTTTGTCCCATCCCACCCTGTCCCCCTTTCCTCATCCCACCCTGTCCCTCTGTCCCCATCCCACCCTGTCCCCCTGTCCTCATCCCACCTTGTCCTCATCCCACCCTGTCCCCCTTTCCTCATCCCACCCTGTCACTCTGTCCCATCCCACCCTTTCCCCCTTTCCTCATCCCACCCTGTCCCCCTTTCCTCATCCCACCCTGTCCCTCTGTCCTCATCCCACCCTGTCCCTCTGTCCTCATCCCACCCTGTCCCTCTGTCCTCATCCCACCCTGTCCCCCTTCCCTCATCCCACCCTGTCCCCCTTTCCTCATCCCACCCTGTCCCCCTTTCCTCATCCCACCCTGTCCCCCTTTCCTCATCCCACCCTGTCCCTCTGTCCTCATCCCACCCTGTCCCTCTGTCCTCATCCCACCCTGCCCCCCTTTCCTCATCCCACCCTGTTCCTCTGTCCTCATCCCACCTTGTCCCCCTTTCCTCATCCCACCCTGTCCCCCTTTCCTCATCCCACCCTGTCCCCCTGTCCCCATCCCAACCTGTAACTCTGTCCCCATCCCACCCTGTCCCTCTGTCCTCATCCCACCCTGTCCCTCTGTCCTCATCCCACCCTGTCCCTCTGTCCTCATCCCACCCTGTCCCCCTTTTCTCATCCCACCCTGTCCCTCTTTCCTCATCCCACCCTGTCCCTCTGTCCTCATCCCACCCTGTTCTCTGTCCCCATCCCACCCTGTCCCCCTTTCCTCATCCCACCCTGTCCCTCTGTCCTCATCCCACCCTTTCCCCCTTTCCACATTCCACCCTGTCCCTCTGTCCTCATCCCACCCTGTCCCTCTGTCCTCATCCCACCCTGTCCCTCTGTCCTCATCCCACCCTGTCCCTCTGTCCTCATCCCACCCTGTCCTCATCCCACCCTGTCCTCATCCCACCCTGTCCTCCTTTCCTCATTCCACCCTGACCCCCTTTCCCCATCCCACCGTCCCCCTTTCCTCATCCCACCCTGTTCTGTCCCCATCCCACCCTGTCCCCCTGTCCTCATCCCACCCTGTCCCTTTGTCCTCATCCCACCCTGTCCCCCTTTCCTCATCCCACCCTGTCCCTCTGTCCTCATCCCACCCTGTCCCTCTGTCCTCATCCCACCCTGTCCCCCTTTACTCATCCCACCCTGTCCCCCTTTCCTCATCCCACCCTGTCCCCCTTTCCTCATCCCACCCTGTCCCTCTGTCCTCATCCCACCCTGTCCCTCTGTCCTCATCCCACCCTGTCCCCCTTTACTCATCCCACCCTGTCCCCCTTTCCTCATCCCACCCTGTCCCCCTTTCCTCATCCCACCCTGTCCCCCTTTCCTCATCCCACCCTGTCCCTCTGTCCTCATCCCACCCTGTCCCCCTTTCCTCAACCCCACCCTGTCCCCCTTTCCTCATCCCACCCTGTCCCTCTGTCCTCATCCCACCCTGTCCCTCTGTCCTCATCCCACCCTGTCCCTCTGTCCTCATCCCACCCTGTCCCCCTTTACTCATCCCACCCTGTCCCCCTTTCCTCATCCCACCCTGTCCCCCTTTCCTCATCCCACCCTGTCCCCCTTTCCTCATCCCACCCTGTCCCTCTGTCCTCATCCCACCCTGTCCCCCTTTCCTCATCCCACCCTGTCCCCCTTTCCACATTCCACCCTGTCCCTCTGTCCTCATCCCACCCTGTCCCTCTGTCCTCATCCCACCCTGTCCCTCTGTCCTCATCCCACCCTGTCCCTCTGTCCTCACCCCACCCTGTCCTCATCCCACCCTGTCCTCATCCCACCCTGTCCTCCTTTCCTCATTCCACCCTGACCCCCTTTCCCCATCCCACCGTCCCCCTTTCCTCATCCCACCCTGTTCTGTCCCCATCCCACCCTGTCCCCCTGTCCTCATCCCACCCTGTCCCTCTGTTCTCATCCCACCCTGTCCCTCTGTCCTCATCCCACCCTGTCCCTCTGTCCTCATCCCACCCTGTCCCCCTTTACTCATCCCACCCTGTCCCTCTGTCCTCATCCCACCCTGTCCCCCTTTCCTCATCCCACCCTGTACCCCTTTCCTCATCCCACCCTGTCCCCCTTTCCTCATCCCACCCTGTCCCCCTTTCCTCATCCCACCCTGTCCCTCTGTCCTCATCCCACCCTGTCCCCCTTTCCTCATCCCACCCTGTCCCCCTTTCCTCATCCCACCCTTTCCCCCTTTCCTCTTCCTCATCCCACTCTGTCCTCATCCCACCCTGTCCCTCTGTCCTCATCCCACCCTGTCCCTCTGTCCTCATCCCACCCTTTCCCCCTTTCCTCATCCCACCCTGTCCCTCTGTCCTCATCCCACCCTGTCCCTCTGTCCTCATCCCACCCTGTCCCTCTGTCCTCATCCCACCCTGTCCCGCTTTCCACATCCCACCCTGTCCCTCTGTCCTCATCCCACCCTGTCCCTCTGTCCTCATCCCACCCTGTCCCTCTGTCCTCATCCCACCCTGTCCCTCTGTCCTCATTCCACTCTGACCCCCTTTCCCCATCCCACCCTGTCCCCCTTTCCTCATCCCACCCTGTTCTCTGTCCCATCCCACCCTGTCACTCTGTCCCATCCCACCCTGTCCCCCTTTCCTCATCCCACCCTGTCACTCTGTCCCATCCCACCCTTTCCCCCTTTCCTCATCCCACCCTGTCCCCCTTTCCTCATCCCACCCTGTCCCTCTGTCCTCATCCCACCCTTTCCCCCTTTCCCCATCCCACCGTCCCCCTTTCCTCATCCCACCCTGTTCTGTCCCCATCCCACCCTGTCCCTCTGTCCTCATCCCACCCTGTCCCTCTGTCCTCATCCCACCCTGTCCCTCTGTCCTCATCCCACCCTGTCCCTCTGTCCTCATCCCACCCTGTCCATCTGTCCTCATCCCACCCTGTCCCTCTGTCCTCATCCCACCCTGTCCCTCTGTCCTCATCCCACCCTGTCCCCCTTTCCACATCCCACCCTGTCCCCCTTTCCACATCCCACCCTGTCCCTCTGTCCTCATCCCACCCTGTCCCTCTGTCCTCATTCCACCCTGACCCCCTTTCCCCATCCCACCCTGTCCCCCTTTCCTCATCCCACCCTGTTCTTTGTCCCATCCCACCCTGTCCCCCTTTCCTCATCCCACCCTGTCCCTCTGTCCCCATCCCACCCTGTCCCCCTGTCCTCATCCCACCTTGTCCTCATCCCACCCTGTCCCCCTTTCCTCATCCCACCCTGTCACTCTGTCCCATCCCACCCTTTCCCCCTTTCCTCATCCCACCCTGTCCCCCTTTCCTCATCCCACCCTGTCCCTCTGTCCTCATCCCACCCTGTCCCTCTGTCCTCATCCCACCCTGTCCCCCTTCCCTCATCCCACCCTGTCCCCCTTTCCTCATCCCACCCTGTCCCCCTTTCCTCATCCCACCCTGTCCCCCTTTCCTCATCCCACCCTGTCCCTCTGTCCTCATCCCACCCTGTCCCTCTGTCCTCATCCCACCCTGCCCCCCTTTCCTCATCCCACCCTGTTCCTCTGTCCTCATCCCACCTTGTCCCCCTTTCCTCATCCCACCCTGTCCCCCTTTCCTCATCCCACCCTGTCCCCATCCCAACCTGTAACTCTGTCCCCATCCCACCCTGTCCCTCTGTCCTCATCCCACCCTGTCCCTCTGTCCTCATCCCACCCTGTCCCTCTGTCCTCATCCCACCCTGTCCCCCTTTTCTCATCCCACCCTGTCCCTCTTTCCTCATCCCACCCTGTCCCTCTGTCCTCATCCCACCCTGTTCTCTGTCCCCATCCCACCCTGTCCCCCTTTCCTCATCCCACCCTGTCCCTCTGTCCTCATCCCACCCTTTCCCCCTTTCCACATTCCACCCTGTCCCTCTGTCCTCATCCCACCCTGTCCCTCTGTCCTCATCCCACCCTGTCCCTCTGTCCTCATCCCACCCTGTCCCTCTGTCCTCATCCCACCCTGTCCTCATCCCACCCTGTCCTCCTTTCCTCATTCCACCCTGACCCCCTTTCCCCATCCCACCGTCCCCCTTTCCTCATCCCACCCTGTTCTGTCCCCATCCCACCCTGTCCCCCTGTCCTCATCCCACCCTGTCCCTTTGTCCTCATCCCACCCTGTCCCCCTTTCCTCATCCCACCCTGTCCCTCTGTCCTCATCCCACCCTGTCCCTCTGTCCTCATCCCACCCTGTCCCCCTTTACTCATCCCACCCTGTCCCCCTTTCCTCATCCCACCCTGTCCCCCTTTCCTCATCCCACCCTGTCCCCCTTTCCTCATCCCACCCTGTCCCTCTGTCCTCATCCCACCCTGTCCCCCTTTCCTCAACCCCACCCTGTCCCCCTTTCCTCATCCCACCCTGTCCCTCTGTCCTCATCCCACCCTGTCCCTCTGTCCTCATCCCACCCTGTCCCTCTGTCCTCATCCCACCCTGTCCCCCTTTACTCATCCCACCCTGTCCCCCTTTCCTCATCCCACCCTGTCCCCCTTTCCTCATCCCACCCTGTCCCCCTTTCCTCATCCCACCCTGTCCCTCTGTCCTCATCCCACCCTGTCCCCCTTTCCTCATCCCACCCTGTCCCCCTTTCCACATTCCACCCTGTCCCTCTGTCCTCATCCCACCCTGTCCCTCTGTCCTCATCCCACCCTGTCCCTCTGTCCTCATCCCACCCTGTCCCTCTGTCCTCACCCCACCCTGTCCTCATCCCACCCTGTCCTCATCCCACCCTGTCCTCCTTTCCTCATTCCACCCTGACCCCCTTTCCCCATCCCACCGTCCCCCTTTCCTCATCCCACCCTGTTCTGTCCCCATCCCACCCTGTCCCCCTGTCCTCATCCCACCCTGTCCCTCTGTTCTCATCCCACCCTGTCCCTCTGTCCTCATCCCACCCTGTCCCTCTGTCCTCATCCCACCCTGTCCCCCTTTACTCATCCCACCCTGTCCCTCTGTCCTCATCCCACCCTGTCCCCCTTTCCTCATCCCACCCTGTACCCCTTTCCTCATCCCACCCTGTCCCCCTTTCCTCATCCCACCCTGTCCCTCTGTCCTCATCCCACCCTGTCCCCCTTTCCTCATCCCACCCTGTCCCCCTTTCCTCATCCCACCCTTTCCCCCTTTCCTCATCCCACTCTGTCCTCATCCCACCCTGTCCCTCTGTCCTCATCCCACCCTGTCCCTCTGTCCTCATCCCACCCTTTCCCCCTTTCCTCATCCCACCCTGTCCCTCTGTCCTCATCCCACCCTGTCCCTCTGTCCTCATCCCACCCTGTCCCTCTGTCCTCATCCCACCCTGTCCCGCTTTCCACATCCCACCCTGTCCCTCTGTCCTCATCCCACCCTGTCCCTCTGTCCTCATCCCACCCTGTCCCTCTGTCGTCATCCCACCCTGTCCCTCTGTCCTCATTCCACTCTGACCCCCTTTCCCCATCCCACCCTGTCCCCCTTTCCTCATCCCACCCTGTTCTCTGTCCCATCCCACCCTGTCACTCTGTCCCATCCCACCCTGTCCCCCTTTCCTCATCCCACCCTGTCACTCTGTCCCATCCCACCCTTTCCCCCTTTCCTCATCCCACCCTGTCCCCCTTTCCTCATCCCACCCTGTCCCTCTGTCCTCATCCCACCCTTTCCCCCTTTCCCCATCCCACCGTCCCCCTTTCCTCATCCCACCCTGTTCTGTCCCCATCCCACCCTGTCCCTCTGTCCCCATCCCACCCTGTCCCTCTGTCCTCATCCCACCCTGTCCCTCTGTCCTCATCCCACCCTGTCCCTCTGTCCTCATCCCACCCTGTCCCTCTGTCCTCATCCCACCCTGTCCATCTGTCCTCATCCCACCCTGTCCCTCTGTCCTCATCCCACCCTGTCCCTCTGTCCTCATCCCACCCTGTCCCCCTTTCCACATCCCACCCTGTCCCCCTTTCCACATCCCACCCTGTCCCTCTGTCCTCATCCCACCCTGTCCCTCTGTCCTCATTCCACCCTGACCCCCTTTCCCCATCCCACCCTGTCCCCCTTTCCTCATCCCACCCTGTTCTTTGTCCCATCCCACCCTGTCACTCTGTCCCATCCCACCCTGTCACTCTGTCCCATCCCACCCTGTCCCCCTTTCCTCATCCCACCCTGTCCCCCTTTCCTCATCCCACCCTGTCACACTGTCCCATCCCACCCTGTCCCCCTGTCCTCATCCCACCCTGTCCTCATCCCACCCTGTCCCTCTGTCCTCATCCCACCCTGTCCCTCTGTCCTCATCCCACCCTGTCCCTCTGTCCTCATCCCACCCTGTCCCCCTTTCCTCATCCCACCCTGTCCTCATCCCACCCTGTCCCTCTGTCCTCATCCCACCCTGTCCCTCTGTCCTCATCCCACCCTGTCCCCCTGTCCTCATCCCACCCTGTCCTCATCCCACCCTGTCCCTCTGTCCTAATCCCACCCTGTCCCTCTGTCCTAATCCCACCCTGTCCCTCTGTCCTCATCCCACCCTGTCCCTCTGTCCTCATCCCACCCTGTCCCCCTTTCCTCATCCCACCCTGTCCCCCTTTCCTCATCCCACCCTGTCCCCCTTTCCTCATCCCACCCTGTCCCCCTTTACTCATCCCACCCTGTCCCCCTTTACTCATCCCACCCTGTCCCTCTGTCCTCATCCCACCCTGTCCCCCTTTCCTCATCCCACCCTGTCCCCCTTTCTTCATCCCACCCTGTCCCCCTTTCCTCATCCCACCCTGTCCCCCTTTCCTCATCCCACCCTGTCACTCTGTCCCATCCCACCCTTTCCCCCTTTCCTCATCCCACCCTGTCCCCCTTTCCTCATCCCACCCTGTCCCTCTGTCCTCATCCCACCCTGTCCCTCTGTCCTCATCCCACCCTGTCCCTCTGTCCTCATCCCACCCTGTCCCCCTTTCCCCATCCCACCGTCCCCCTTTCCTCATCCCACCCTGTTCTGTCCCCATTCCACCCTGTCCCCCTTTCCTCATCCCACCCTGTCCCTCTGTCCTCATCCCACCCTGTCCCTCTGTCCTCATCCCACCCTGTCCCTCTGTCCTCATCCCACCCTGTCCCCCTTTCCTCATCCCACCCTGTCCCCCTTTCCTCATCCCACCCTGTCCCCCTTTCCTCATCCCACCCTGTCCCTCTGTCCCCATCCCACCCTGTCCCCCTGTCCTCATCCCACCTTGTCCTCATCCCACCCTGTCCCCCTTTCCTCATCCCACCCTGTCACTCTGTCCCATCCCACCCTTTCCCCCTTTCCTCATCCCACCCTGTCCCCCTTTCCTCATCCCACCCTGTCCCTCTGTCCTCATCCCACCCTGTCCCTCTGTCCTCATCCCACCCTGTCCCCCTTCCCTCATCCCACCCTGTCCCCCTTTCCTCATCCCACCCTGTCCCCCTTTCCTCATCCCACCCTGTCCCCCTTTCCTCATCCCACCCTGTCCCTCTGTCCTCATCCCACCCTGTCCCTCTGTCCTCATCCCACCCTGCCCCCCTTTCCTCATCCCACCCTGTTCCTCTGTCCTCATCCCACCTTGTCCCCCTTTCCTCATCCCACCCTGTCCCCCTTTCCTCATCCCACCCTGTCCCCCTGTCCCCATCCCAACCTGTAACTCTGTCCCCATCCCACCCTGTCCCTCTGTCCTCATCCCACCCTGTCCCTCTGTCCTCATCCCACCCTGTCCCCCTTTACTCATCCCACCCTGTCCCCCTTTCCTCATCCCACCCTGTCCCCCTTTCCTCATCCCACCCTGTCCCCCTTTCCTCATCCCACCCTGTCCCTCTGTCCTCATCCCACCCTGTCCCCCTTTCCTCATCCCACCCTGTCCCCCTTTCCACATTCCACCCTGTCCCTCTGTCCTCATCCCACCCTGTCCCTCTGTCCTCATCCCACCCTGTCCCTCTGTCCTCATCCCACCCTGTCCTCATCCCACCCTGTCCTCATCCCACCCTGTCCTCCTTTCCTCATTCCACCCTGACCCCCTTTCCCCATCCCACCGTCCCCCTTTCCTCATCCCACCCTGTTCTGTCCCCATCCCACCCTGTCCCCCTGTCCTCATCCCACCCTGTCCCTCTGTTCTCATCCCACCCTGTCCCTCTGTCCTCATCCCACCCTGTCCCTCTGTCCTCATCCCACCCTGTCCCTCTGTCCTCATCCCACCCTGTCCCCCTTTACTCATCCCACCCTGTCCCTCTGTCCTCATCCCACCCTGTCCCCCTTTCCTCATCCCACCCTGTACCCCTTTCCTCATCCCACCCTGTCCCCCTTTCCTCATCCCACCCTGTCCCTCTGTCCTCATCCCACCCTGTCCCCCTTTCCTCATCCCACCCTGTCCCCCTTTCCTCATCCCACCCTTTCCCCCTTTCCTCATCCCACTCTGTCCTCATCCCACCCTGTCCCTCTGTCCTCATCCCACCCTGTCCCTCTGTCCTCATCCCACCCTTTCCCCCTTTCCTCATCCCACCCTGTCCCTCTGTCCTCATCCCACCCTGTCCCTCTGTCCTCATCCCACCCTGTCCCTCTGTCCTCATCCCACCCTGTCCCTCTGTCCTCATCCCACCCTGTCCCGCTTTCCACATCCCACCCTGTCCCTCTGTCCTCATCCCACCCTGTCCCTCTGTCCTCATCCCACCCTGTCCCTCTGTCCTCATCCCACCCTGTCCCTCTGTCCTCATTCCACTCTGACCCCCTTTCCCCATCCCACCCTGTCCCCCTTTCCTCATCCCACCCTGTTCTCTGTCCCATCCCACCCTGTCACTCTGTCCCATCCCACCCTGTCCCCCTTTCCTCATCCCACCCTGTCACTCTGTCCCATCCCACCCTTTCCCCCTTTCCTCATCCCACCCTGTCCCCCTTTCCTCATCCCACCCTGTCCCTCTGTCCTCATCCCACCCTGTCCCTCTGTCCTCATCCCACCCTTTCCCCCTTTCCCCATCCCACCGTCCCCCTTTCCTCATCCCACCCTGTTCTGTCCCCATCCCACCCTGTCCCTCTGTCCTCATCCCACCCTGTCCCTCTGTCCTCATCCCACCCTGTCCCTCTGTCCTCATCCCACCCTGTCCCTCTGTCCTCATCCCACCCTGTCCCTCTGTCCTCATCCCACCTTGTCCCTCTGTCCTCATCCCACCCTGTCCCTCTGTCCTCATCCCACCCTGTCCATCTGTCCTCATCCCACCCTGTCCCTCTGTCCTCATCCCACCCTGTCCCTCTGTCCTCATCCCACCCTGTCCCCCTTTCCACATCCCACCCTGTCCCCCTTTCCACATCCCACCCTGTCCCTCTGTCCTCATCCCACCCTGTCCCTCTGTCCTCATTCCACCCTGACCCCCTTTCCCCATCCCACCCTGTCCCCCTTTCCCCATCCCACCCTGTCCCCCTTTCCTCATCCCACCCTGTTCTTTGTCCCATCCCACCCTGTCACTCTGTCCCATCCCACCCTGTCACTCTGTCCCATCCCACCCTGTCCCCCTTTCCTCATCCCACCCTGTCACACTGTCCCATCCCACCCTGTCCCCCTGTCCTCATCCCACCCTGTCCTCATCCCACCCTGTCCCTCTGTCCTCATCCCACCCTGTCCCTCTGTCCTCATCCCACCCTGTCCCTCTGTCCTCATCCCACCCTGTCCCCCTGTCCTCATCCCACCCTGTCCCCCTTTCCTCATCCCACCCTGTCCTCATCCCACCCTGTCCCTCTGTCCTCATCCCACCCTGTCCCTCTGTCCTCATCCCACCCTGTCCCCCTGTCCTCATCCCACCCTGTCCTCATCCCACCCTGTCCCTCTGTCCTAATCCCACCCTGTCCCTCTGTCCTAATCCCACCCTGTCCCTCTGTCCTCATCCCACCCTGTCCCTCTGTCCTCATCCCACCCTGTCCCCCTTTCCTCATCCCACCCTGTCCCCCTTTCCTCATCCCACCCTGTCCCCCTTTCCTCATCCCACCCTGTCCCCCTTTACTCATCCCACCCTGTCCCTCTGTCCTCATCCCACCCTGTCCCCCTTTCCTCATCCCACCCTGTCCCCCTTTCTTCATCCCACCCTGTCCCCCTTTCCTCATCCCACCCTGTCCCCCTTTCCTCATCCCACCCTGTCACTCTGTCCCATCCCACCCTTTCCCCCTTTCCTCATCCCACCCTGTCCCCCTTTCCTCATCCCACCCTGTCCCTCTGTCCTCATCCCACCCTGTCCCTCTGTCCTCATCCCACCCTGTCCCTCTGTCCTCATCCCACCCTGTCCCCCTTTCCCCATCCCACCGTCCCCCTTTCCTCATCCCACCCTGTTCTGTCCCCATTCCACCCTGTCCCCCTTTCCTCATCCCACCCTGTCCCTCTGTCCTCATCCCACCCTGTCCCCCTTTCCTCATCCCACCCTGTCCCCCTTTCCACATTCCACCCTGTCCCTCTGTCCTCATCCCACCCTGTCCCTCTGTCCTCATCCCACCCTGTCCCTCTGTCCTCATCCCACCCTGTCCCTCTGTCCTCATCCCACCCTGTCCCTCTGTCCTCATCCCACCCTGTCCTCATCCCACCCTGTCCTCATCCCACCCTGTCCTCATCCCACCCTGTCCTCCTTTCCTCATTCCACCCTGACCCCCTTTCCCCATCCCACCGTCCCCCTTTCCTCATCCCACCCTGTTCTGTCCCCATCCCACCCTGTCCCCCTGTCCTCATCCCACCCTGTCCCTCTGTTCTCATCCCACCCTGTCCCTCTGTCCTCATCCCACCCTGTCCCTCTGTCCTCATCCCACCCTGTCCCTCTGTCCTCATCCCACCCTGTCCCCCTTTACTCATCCCACCCTGTCCCTCTGTCCTCATCCCACCCTGTCCCCCTTTCCTCATCCCACCCTGTACCCCTTTCCTCATCCCACCCTGTCCCCCTTTCCTCATCCCACCCTGTCCCTCTGTCCTCATCCCACCCTGTCCCCCTTTCCTCATCCCACCCTGTCCCCCTTTCCTCATCCCACCCTTTCCCCCTTTCCTCATCCCACTCTGTCCTCATCCCACCCTGTCCCTCTGTCCTCATCCCACCCTGTCCCTCTGTCCTCATCCCACCCTGTCCCTCTGTCCTCATCCCACCCTTTCCCCCTTTCCTCATCCCACCCTGTCCCTCTGTCCTCATCCCACCCTGTCCCTCTGTCCTCATCCCACCCTGTCCCTCTGTCCTCATCCCACCCTGTCCCGCTTTCCACATCCCACCCTGTCCCTCTGTCCTCATCCCACCCTGTCCCTCTGTCCTCATCCCACCCTGTCCCTCTGTCCTCATCCCACCCTGTCCCTCTGTCCTCATTCCACTCTGACCCCCTTTCCCCATCCCACCCTGTCCCCCTTTCCTCATCCCACCCTGTTCTCTGTCCTCATCCCACCCTGTCCCTCTGTCCTCATCCCACCCTGTCCCCCTTTACTCATCCCACCCTGTCCCCCTTTCCTCATCCCACCCTGTCCCCCTTTCCTCATCCCACCCTGTCCCCCTTTCCTCATCCCACCCTGTCCCTCTGTCCTCATCCCACCCTGTCCCCCTTTCCTCAACCCCACCCTGTCCCCCTTTCCTCATCCCACCCTGTCCCTCTGTCCTCATCCCACCCTGTCCCTCTGTCCTCATCCCACCCTGTCCCTCTGTCCTCATCCCACCCTGTCCCTCTGTCCTCATCCCACCCTGTCCCCCTTTACTCATCCCACCCTGTCCCCTTTCCTCATCCCACCCTGTCCCCCTTTCCTCATCCCACCCTGTCCCCCTTTCCTCATCCCACCCTGTCCCCCTTTCCTCATCCCACCCTGTCCCCCTTTCCACATTCCACCCTGTCCCTCTGTCCTCATCCCACCCTGTCCCTCTGTCCTCATCCCACCCTGTCCCTCTGTCCTCATCCCACCCTGTCCCTCTGTCCTCATCCCACCCTGTCCTCATCCCACCCTGTCCTCATCCCACCCTGTCCTCCTTTCCTCATTCCACCCTGACCCCCTTTCCCCATCCCACCGTCCCCCTTTCCTCATCCCACCCTGTTCTGTCCCCATCCCACCCTGTCCCCCTGTCCTCATCCCACCCTGTCCCTCTGTTCTCATCCCACCCTGTCCCTCTGTCCTCATCCCACCCTGTCCCTCTGTCCTCATCCCACCCTGTCCCTCTGTCCTCATCCCACCCTGTCCCCCTTTCCTCATCCCACCCTGTTCCTCTGTCCTCATCCCACCTTGTCCCCCTTTCCTCATCCCACCCTGTCCCCCTTTCCTCATCCCACCCTGTCCCCCTGTCCCCATCCCAACCTGTAACTCTGTCCCCATCCCACCCTGTCCCTCTGTCCTCATCCCACCCTGTCCCTCTGTCCTCATCCCACCCTGTCCCCCTTTACTCATCCCACCCTGTCCCCCTTTCCTCATCCCACCCTGTCCCCCTTTCCTCATCCCACCCTGTCCCCCTTTCCTCATCCCACCCTGTCCCTCTGTCCTCATCCCACCCTGTCCCCCTTTCCTCATCCCACCCTGTCCCCCTTTCCACATTCCACCCTGTCCCTCTGTCCTCATCCCACCCTGTCCCTCTGTCCTCATCCCACCCTGTCCCTCTGTCCTCATCCCACCCTGTCCTCATCCCACCCTGTCCTCATCCCACCCTGTCCTCCTTTCCTCATTCCACCCTGACCCCCTTTCCCCATCCCACCGTCCCCCTTTCCTCATCCCACCCTGTTCTGTCCCCATCCCACCCTGTCCCCCTGTCCTCATCCCACCCTGTCCCTCTGTTCTCATCCCACCCTGTCCCTCTGTCCTCATCCCACCCTGTCCCTCTGTCCTCATCCCACCCTGTCCCTCTGTCCTCATCCCACCCTGTCCCCCTTTACTCATCCCACCCTGTCCCTCTGTCCTCATCCCACCCTGTCCCCCTTTCCTCATCCCACCCTGTACCCCTTTCCTCATCCCACCCTGTCCCCCTTTCCTCATCCCACCCTGTCCCTCTGTCCTCATCCCACCCTGTCCCCCTTTCCTCATCCCACCCTGTCCCCCTTTCCTCATCCCACCCTTTCCCCCTTTCCTCATCCCACTCTGTCCTCATCCCACCCTGTCCCTCTGTCCTCATCCCACCCTGTCCCTCTGTCCTCATCCCACCCTTTCCCCCTTTCCTCATCCCACCCTGTCCCTCTGTCCTCATCCCACCCTGTCCCTCTGTCCTCATCCCACCCTGTCCCTCTGTCCTCATCCCACCCTGTCCCTCTGTCCTCATCCCACCCTGTCCCGCTTTCCACATCCCACCCTGTCCCTCTGTCCTCATCCCACCCTGTCCCTCTGTCCTCATCCCACCCTGTCCCTCTGTCCTCATCCCACCCTGTCCCTCTGTCCTCATTCCACTCTGACCCCCTTTCCCCATCCCACCCTGTCCCCCTTTCCTCATCCCACCCTGTTCTCTGTCCCATCCCACCCTGTCACTCTGTCCCATCCCACCCTGTCCCCCTTTCCTCATCCCACCCTGTCACTCTGTCCCATCCCACCCTTTCCCCCTTTCCTCATCCCACCCTGTCCCCCTTTCCTCATCCCACCCTGTCCCTCTGTCCTCATCCCACCCTGTCCCTCTGTCCTCATCCCACCCTTTCCCCCTTTCCCCATCCCACCGTCCCCCTTTCCTCATCCCACCCTGTTCTGTCCCCATCCCACCCTGTCCCTCTGTCCTCATCCCACCCTGTCCCTCTGTCCTCATCCCACCCTGTCCCTCTGTCCTCATCCCACCCTGTCCCTCTGTCCTCATCCCACCCTGTCCCTCTGTCCTCATCCCACCTTGTCCCTCTGTCCTCATCCCACCCTGTCCCTCTGTCCTCATCCCACCCTGTCCATCTGTCCTCATCCCACCCTGTCCCTCTGTCCTCATCCCACCCTGTCCCTCTGTCCTCATCCCACCCTGTCCCCCTTTCCACATCCCACCCTGTCCCCCTTTCCACATCCCACCCTGTCCCTCTGTCCTCATCCCACCCTGTCCCTCTGTCCTCATTCCACCCTGACCCCCTTTCCCCATCCCACCCTGTCCCCCTTTCCTCATCCCACCCTGTTCTTTGTCCCATCCCACCCTGTCACTCTGTCCCATCCCACCCTGTCACTCTGTCCCATCCCACCCTGTCCCCCTTTCCTCATCCCACCCTGTCCCCCTTTCCTCATCCCACCCTGTCACACTGTCCCATCCCACCCTGTCCCCCTGTCCTCATCCCACCCTGTCCTCATCCCACCCTGTCCCTCTGTCCTCATCCCACCCTGTCCCTCTGTCCTCATCCCACCCTGTCCCTCTGTCCTCATCCCACCCTGTCCCCCTGTCCTCATCCCACCCTGTCCCCCTTTCCTCATCCCACCCTGTCCTCATCCCACCCTGTCCCTCTGTCCTCATCCCACCCTGTCCCTCTGTCCTCATCCCACCCTGTCCCCCTGTCCTCATCCCACCCTGTCCTCATCCCACCCTGTCCCTCTGTCCTAATCCCACCCTGTCCCTCTGTCCTAATCCCACCCTGTCCCTCTGTCCTCATCCCACCCTGTCCCTCTGTCCTCATCCCACCCTGTCCCCCTTTCCTCATCCCACCCTGTCCCCCTTTCCTCATCCCACCCTGTCCCCCTTTACTCATCCCACCCTGTCCCCCTTTACTCATCCCACCCTGTCCCTCTGTCCTCCTCCCACCCTGTCCCCCTTTCCTCATCCCACCCTGTCCCCCTTTCTTCATCCCACCCTGTCCCCCTTTCCTCATCCCACCCTGTCCCCCTTTCCTCATCCCACCCTGTCCCCCTTTCCTCATCCCACCCTGTCACTCTGTCCCATCCCACCCTTTCCCCCTTTCCTCATCCCACCCTGTCCCCCTTTCCTCATCCCACCCTGTCCCTCTGTCCTCATCCCACCCTGTCCCTCTGTCCTCATCCCACCCTGTCCCTCTGTCCTCATCCCACCCTGTCCCCCTTTCCCCATCCCACCGTCCCCCTTTCCTCATCCCACCCTGTTCTGTCCCCATTCCACCCTGTCCCCCTTTCCTCATCCCACCCTGTCCCTCTGTCCTCATCCCACCCTGTCCCCCTTTCCTCATCCCACCCTGTCCCCCTTTCCACATTCCACCCTGTCCCTCTGTCCTCATCCCACCCTGTCCCTCTGTCCTCATCCCACCCTGTCCCTCTGTCCTCATCCCACCCTGTCCCTCTGTCCTCATCCCACCCTGTCCCTCTGTCCTCATCCCACCCTGTCCTCATCCCACCCTGTCCTCATCCCACCCTGTCCTCATCCCACCCTGTCCTCCTTTCCTCATTCCACCCTGACCCCCTTTCCCCATCCCACCGTCCCCCTTTCCTCATCCCACCCTGTTCTGTCCCCATCCCACCCTGTCCCCCTGTCCTCATCCCACCCTGTCCCTCTGTTCTCATCCCACCCTGTCCCTCTGTCCTCATCCCACCCTGTCCCTCTGTCCTCATCCCACCCTGTCCCTCTGTCCTCATCCCACCCTGTCCCCCTTTACTCATCCCACCCTGTCCCTCTGTCCTCATCCCACCCTGTCCCCCTTTCCTCATCCCACCCTGTACCCCTTTCCTCATCCCACCCTGTCCCCCTTTCCTCATCCCACCCTGTCCCTCTGTCCTCATCCCACCCTGTCCCCCTTTCCTCATCCCACCCTGTCCCCCTTTCCTCATCCCACCCTTTCCCCCTTTCCTCATCCCACTCTGTCCTCATCCCACCCTGTCCCTCTGTCCTCATCCCACCCTGTCCCTCTGTCCTCATCCCACCCTGTCCCTCTGTCCTCATCCCACCCTTTCCCCCTTTCCTCATCCCACCCTGTCCCTCTGTCCTCATCCCACCCTGTCCCTCTGTCCTCATCCCACCCTGTCCCTCTGTCCTCATCCCACCCTGTCCCGCTTTCCACATCCCACCCTGTCCCTCTGTCCTCATCCCACCCTGTCCCTCTGTCCTCATCCCACCCTGTCCCTCTGTCCTCATCCCACCCTGTCCCTCTGTCCTCATTCCACTCTGACCCCCTTTCCCCATCCCACCCTGTCCCCCTTTCCTCATCCCACCCTGTTCTCTGTCCTCATCCCACCCTGTCCCTCTGTCCTCATCCCACCCTGTCCCCCTTTACTCATCCCACCCTGTCCCCCTTTCCTCATCCCACCCTGTCCCCCTTTCCTCATCCCACCCTGTCCCCCTTTCCTCATCCCACCCTGTCCCTCTGTCCTCATCCCACCCTGTCCCCCTTTCCTCAACCCCACCCTGTCCCTCTGTCCTCATCCCACCCTGTCCCCCTTTCCTCAACCCCACCCTGTCCCCCTTTCCTCATCCCACCCTGTCCCTCTGTCCTCATCCCACCCTGTCCCTCTGTCCTCATCCCACCCTGTCCCTCTGTCCTCATCCCACCCTGTCCCCCTTTACTCATCCCACCCTGTCCCCCTTTCCTCATCCCACCCTGTCCCCCTTTCCTCATCCCACCCTGTCCCCCTTTCCTCATCCCACCCTGTCCCCCTTTCCTCATCCCACCCTGTCCCCCTTTCCACATTCCACCCTGTCCCTCTGTCCTCATCCCACCCTGTCCCTCTGTCCTCATCCCACCCTGTCCCTCTGTCCTCATCCCACCCTGTCCCTCTGTCCTCATCCCACCCTGTCCTCATCCCACCCTGTCCTCATCCCACCCTGTCCTCCTTTCCTCATTCCACCCTGACCCCCTTTCCCCATCCCACCGTCCCCCTTTCCTCATCCCACCCTGTTCTGTCCCCATCCCACCCTGTCCCCCTGTCCTCATCCCACCCTGTCCCTCTGTTCTCATCCCACCCTGTCCCTCTGTCCTCATCCCACCCTGTCCCTCTGTCCTCATCCCACCCTGTCCCCCTTTACTCATCCCACCCTGTCCCTCTGTCCTCATCCCACCCTGTCCCCCTTTCCTCATCCCACCCTGTACCCCTTTCCTCATCCCACCCTGTCCCCCTTTCCTCATCCCACCCTGTCCCTCTGTCCTCATCCCACCCTGTCCCCCTTTCCTCATCCCACCCTGTCCCCCTTTCCTCATCCCACCCTGTCCCCCTTTCCTCATCCCACTCTGTCCTCATCCCACCCTGTCCCTCTGTCCTCATCCCACCCTGTCCCTCTGTCCTCATCCCACCCTGTCCCTCTGTCCTCATCCCACCCTTTCCCCCTTTCCTCATCCCACCCTGTCCCTCTGTCCTCATCCCACCCTGTCCCTCTGTCCTCATCCCACCCTGTCCCTCTGTCCTCATCCCACCCTGTCCCGCTTTCCACATCCCACCCTGTCCCTCTGTCCTCATCCCACCCTGTCCCTCTGTCCTCATCCCACCCTGTCCCTCTGTCCTCATCCCACCCTGTCCCTCTGTCCTCATTCCACTCTGACCCCCTTTCCCCATCCCACCCTGTCCCCCTTTCCTCATCCCACCCTGTTCTCTGTCCCATCCCACCCTGTCACTCTGTCCCATCCCACCCTGTCCCCCTTTCCTCATCCCACCCTGTCACTCTGTCCCATCCCACCCTTTCCCCCTTTCCTCATCCCACCCTGTCCCCCTTTCCTCATCCCACCCTGTCCCTCTGTCCTCATCCCACCCTGTCCCTCTGTCCTCATCCCACCCTTTCCCCCTTTCCCCATCCCACCGTCCCCCTTTCCCCATCCCACCCTGTCCCTCTGTCCTCATCCCACCCTGTCCCTCTGTCCTCATCCCACCCTGTCCCCCTTTCCTCATCCCACCCTGTCCCTCTTTCCTCATCCCACCCTGTCCCTCTGTCCTCATCCCACCCTGTTCTCTGTCCCCATCCCACCCTGTCCCCCTTTCCTCATCCCACCCTGTCCCTCTGTCCTCATCCCACCCTTTCCCCTTTCCACATTCCACCCTGTCCCTCTGTCCTCATCCCACCCTGTCCCTCTGTCCTCATCCCACCCTGTCCCTCTGTCCTCATCCCACCCTGTCCCTCTGTCCTCATCCCACCCTGTCCTCATCCCACCCTGTCCTCATCCCACCCTGTCCTCCTTTCCTCATTCCACCCTGACCCCCTTTCCCCATCCCACCGTCCCCCTTTCCTCATCCCACCCTGTTCTGTCCCCATCCCACCCTGTCCCCCTGTCCTCATCCCACCCTGTCCCTCTGTCCTCATCCCACCCTGTCCCCCTTTCCTCATCCCACCCTGTCCCTCTGTCCTCATCCCACCCTGTCCCTCTGTCCTCATCCCACCCTGTCCCCCTTTACTCATCCCACCCTGTCCCCCTTTCCTCAAACCACCCTGTCCCCCTTTCCTCATCCCACCCTGTCCCCCTTTCCTCATCCCACCCTGTCCCTCTGTCCTCATCCCACCCTGTCCCCCTTTCCTCAACCCCACCCTGTCCCCCTTTCCTCATCCCACCCTGTCCCTCTGTCCTCATCCCACCCTGTCCCTCTGTCCTCATCCCACCCTGTCCCTCTGTCCTCATCCCACCCTGTCCCCCTTTACTCATCCCACCCTGTCCCCCTTTCCTCATCCCACCCTGTCCCCCTTTCCTCATCCCACCCTGTCCCCCTTTCCTCATCCCACCCTGTCCCTCTGTCCTCATCCCAACCTGTCCCCCTTTCCTCATCCCACCCTGTCCCCCTTTCCACATTCCACCCTGTCCCTCTGTCCTCATCCCACCCTGTCCCTCTGTCCTCATCCCACCCTGTCCCTCTGTCCTCATCCCACCCTGTCCCTCTGTCCTCATCCCACCCTGTCCTCATCCCACCCTGTCCTCATCCCACCCTGTCCTCCTTTCCTCATTCCACCCTGACCCCCTTTCCCCATCCCACCGTCCCCCTTTCCTCATCCCACCCTGTTCTGTCCCCATCCCACCCTGTCCCCCTGTCCTCATCCCACCCTGTCCCTCTGTTCTCATCCCACCCTGTCCCTCTGTCCTCATCCCACCCTGTCCCTCTGTCCTCATCCCACCCTGTCCCTCTGTCCTCATCCCACCCTGTCCCCCTTTACTCATCCCACCCTGTCCCTCTGTCCTCATCCCACCCTGTCCCCCTTTCCTCATCCCACCCTGTACCCCTTTCCTCATCCCACCCTGTCCCCCTTTCCTCATCCCACCCTGTCCCTCTGTCCTCATCCCACCCTGTCCCCCTTTCCTCATCCCACCCTGTCCCCCTTTCCTCATCCCACCCTTTCCCCCTTTCCTCATCCCACTCTGTCCTCATCCCACCCTGTCCCTCTGTCCTCATCCCACCCTGTCCCTCTGTCCTCATCCCACCCTTTCCCCCTTTCCTCATCCCACCCTGTCCCTCTGTCCTCATCCCACCCTGTCCCTCTGTCCTCATCCCACCCTGTCCCGCTTTCCACATCCCACCCTGTCCCTCTGTCCTCATCCCACCCTGTCCCTCTGTCCTCATCCCACCCTGTCCCTCTGTCCTCATTCCACTCTGACCCCCTTTCCCCATCCCACCCTGTCCCCCTTTCCTCATCCCACCCTGTTCTCTGTCCTCATCCCACCCTGTCCCTCTGTCCTCATCCCACCCTGTCCCCCTTTACTCATCCCACCCTGTCCCCCTTTCCTCATCCCACCCTGTCCCCCTTTCCTCATCCCACCCTGTCCCCCTTTCCTCATCCCACCCTGTCCCTCTGTCCTCATCCCACCCTGTCCCCCTTTCCTCAACCCCACCCTGTCCCCCTTTCCTCATCCCACCCTGTCCCTCTGTCCTCATCCCACCCTGTCCCTCTGTCCTCATCCCACCCTGTCCCTCTGTCCTCATCCCACCCTGTCCCTCTGTCCTCATCCCACCCTGTCCCCCTTTACTCATCCCACCCTGTCCCCCTTTCCTCATCCCACCCTGTCCCCCTTTCCTCATCCCACCCTGTCCCCCTTTCCTCATCCCACCCTGTCCCCCTTTCCTCATCCCACCCTGTCCCCCTTTCCACATTCCACCCTGTCACTCTGTCCTCATCCCACCCTGTCCCTCTGTCCTCATCCCACCCTGTCCCTCTGTCCTCATCCCACCCTGTCCCTCTGTCCTCATCCCACCCTGTCCTCATCCCACCCTGTCCTCATCCCACCCTGTCCTCCTTTCCTCATTCCACCCTGACCCCCTTTCCCCATCCCACCGTCCCCCTTTCCTCATCCCACCCTGTTCTGTCCCCATCCCACCCTGTCCCCCTGTCCTCATCCCACCCTGTCCCTCTGTTCTCATCCCACCCTGTCCCTCTGTCCTCATCCCACCCTGTCCCTCTGTCCTCATCCCACCCTGTCCCTCTGTCCTCATCCCACCCTGTCCCCCTTTACTCATCCCACCCTGTCCCTCTGTCCTCATCCCACCCTGTCCCCCTTTCCTCATCCCACCCTGTACCCCTTTCCTCATCCCACCCTGTCCCCCTTTCCTCATCCCACCCTGTCCCTCTGTCCTCATCCCACCCTGTCCCCCTTTCCTCATCCCACCCTGTCCCCCTTTCCTCATCCCACCCTTTCCCCTTTTCCTCATCCCACTCTGTCCTCATCCCACCCTGTCCCTCTGTCCTCATCCCACCCTGTCCCTCTGTCCTCATCCCACCCTGTCCCTCTGTCCTCATCCCACCCTTTCCCCCTTTCCTCATCCCACCCTGTCCCTCTGTCCTCATCCCACCCTGTCCCTCTGTCCTCATCCCACCCTGTCCCTCTGTCCTCATCCCACCCTGTCCCGCTTTCCACATCCCACCCTGTCCCTCTGTCCTCATCCCACCCTGTCCCTCTGTCCTCATCCCACCCTGTCCCTCTGTCCTCATCCCACCCTGTCCCTCTGTCCTCATTCCACTCTGACCCCCTTTCCCCATCCCACCCTGTCCCCCTTTCCTCATCCCACCCTGTTCTCTGTCCCATCCCACCCTGTCACTCTGTCCCATCCCACCCTGTCCCCCTTTCCTCATCCCACCCTGTCACTCTGTCCCATCCCACCCTTTCCCCCTTTCCTCATCCCACCCTGTCCCCCTTTCCTCATCCCACCCTGTCCCTCTGTCCTCATCCCACCCTGTCCCTCTGTCCTCATCCCACCCTTTCCCCCTTTCCCCATCCCACCGTCCCCCTTTCCTCATCCCACCCTGTTCTGTCCCCATCCCACCCTGTCCCTCTGTCCTCATCCCACCCTGTCCCTCTGTCCTCATCCCACCCTGTCCCTCTGTCCTCATCCCACCCTGTCCCTCTGTCCTCATCCCACCCTGTCCATCTGTCCTCATCCCACCCTGTCCCTCTGTCCTCATCCCACCCTGTCCCTCTGTCCTCATCCCACCCTGTCCCCCTTTCCACATCCCACCCTGTCCCCCTTTCCACATCCCACCCTGTCCCTCTGTCCTCATCCCACCCTGTCCCTCTGTCCTCATTCCACCCTGACCCCCTTTCCCCATCCCACCCTGTCCCCCTTTCCTCATCCCACCCTGTTCTCTGTCCCATCCCACCCTGTCACTCTGTCCCATCCCACCCTGTCACTCTGTCCCATCCCACCCTGTCCCCCTTTCCTCATCCCACCCTGTCCCCCTTTCCTCATCCCACCCTGTCACACTGTCCCATCCCACCCTGTCCCCCTGTCCTCATCCCACCCTGTCCTCATCCCACCCTGTCCCTCTGTCCTCATCCCACCCTGTCCCTCTGTCCTCATCCCACCCTGTCCCCCTGTCCTCATCCCACCCTGTCCCCCTTTCCTCATCCCACCCTGTCCTCATCCCACCCTGTCCCTCTGTCCTCATCCCACCCTGTCCCTCTGTCCTCATCCCACCCTGTCCCCCTGTCCTCATCCCACCCTGTCCTCATCCCACCCTGTCCCCCTTTCCTCATCCCACCCTGTCCCCCTTTCCTCATCCCACCCTGTCCCCCTTTCCTCATCCCACCCTGTCCCCCTTTACTCATCCCACCCTGTCCCCCTTTACTCATCCCACCCTGTCCCTCTGTCCTCATCCCACCCTGTCCCCCTTTCCTCATCCCACCCTGTCCCCCTTTCTTCATCCCACCCTGTCCCCCTTTCCTCATCCCACCCTGTCCCCCTTTCCTCATCCCACCCTGTCACTCTGTCCCATCCCACCCTTTCCCCCTTTCCTCATCCCACCCTGTCCCCCTTTCCTCATCCCACCCTGTCCCTCTGTCCTCATCCCACCCTGTCCCTCTGTCCTCATCCCACCCTGTCCCTCTGTCCTCATCCCACCCTGTCCCCCTTTCCCCATCCCACCGTCCCCCTTTCCTCATCCCACCCTGTTCTGTCCCCATTCCACCCTGTCCCCCTTTCCTCATCCCACCCTGTCCCTCTGTCCTCATCCCACCCTGTCCCTCTGTCCTCATCCCACCCTGTCCCTCTGTCCTCATCCCACCCTGTCCCCCTTTCCTCATCCCACCCTGTCCCCCTTTCCTCATCCCACCCTGTCCCCCTTTCCTCATCCCACCCTGTCCCTCTGTCCCCATCCCACCCTGTCCCCCTGTCCTCATCCCACCTTGTCCTCATCCCACCCTGTCCCCCTTTCCTCATCCCACCCTGTCACTCTGTCCCATCCCACCCTTTCCCCCTTTCCTCATCCCACCCTGTCCCCCTTTCCTCATCCCACCCTGTCCCTCTGTCCTCATCCCACCCTGTCCCTCTGTCCTCATCCCACCCTGTCCCCCTTCCCTCATCCCACCCTGTCCCCCTTTCCTCATCCCACCCTGTCCCCCTTTCCTCATCCCACCCTGTCCCCCTTTCCTCATCCCACCCTGTCCCTCTGTCCTCATCCCACCCTGTCCCTCTGTCCTCATCCCACCCTGCCCCCCTTTCCTCATCCCACCCTGTTCCTCTGTCCTCATCCCACCTTGTCCCCCTTTCCTCATCCCACCCTGTCCCCCTTTCCTCATCCCACCCTGTCCCCCTTTCCTCATCCCACCCTGTCCCCCTGTCCCCATCCCAACCTGTCCCTCTGTCCTCATCCCACCCTGTCCCTCTGTCCTCATCCCACCCTGTCCCTCTGTCCTCATCCCACCCTGTCCCTCTGTCCTCATCCCACCCTGTCCCCCTTTCCTCATCCCACCCTGTCCCTCTTTCCTCATCCCACCCTGTCCCTCTGTCCTCATCCCACCCTGTTCTCTGTCCCCATCCCACCCTGTCCCCCTTTCCTCATCCCACCCTGTCCCTCTGTCCTCATCCCACCCTTTCCCCCTTTCCACATTCCACCCTGTCCCTCTGTCCTCATCCCACCCTGTCCTCATCCCACCCTGTCCTCCTTTCCTCATTCCACCCTGACCCCCTTTCCCCATCCCACCGTCCCCCTTTCCTCATCCCACCCTGTTCTGTCCCCATCCCACCCTGTCCCCCTGTCCTCATCCCACCCTGTCCCTCTGTCCCCATCCCACCCTGTCCCCCTTTCCTCATCCCACCCTGTCCCTCTGTCCTCATCCCACCCTTTCCCCCTTTCCACATTCCACCCTGTCCCTCTGTCCTCATCCCACCCTGTCCCTCTGTCCTCATCCCACCCTGTCCCTCTGTCCTCATCCCACCCTGTCCCTCTGTCCTCATTCCACCCTGTCCTCATCCCACCCTGTCCTCATCCCACCCTGTCCTCCTTTCCTCATTCCACCCTGACCCCCTTTCCCCATCCCACCGTCCCCCTTTCCTCATCCCACCCTGTTCTGTCCCCATCCCACCCTGTCCCCCTGTCCTCATCCCACCCTGTCCCCCTGTCCTCATCCCACCCTGTCCCTCTGTCCTCATCCCACCCTGTCCCCCTTTCCTCATCCCACCCTGTCCCTGTGTCCTCATCCCACCCTGTCCCTCTGTCCTCATCCCACCCTGTCCCCCTTTACTCATCCCACCCTGTCCCCCTTTACTCATCCCACCCTGTCCCCCTTTCCTCATCCCACCCTGTCCCCCTTTCCTCATCCCACCCTGTCCCTCTGTCCTCATCCCACCCTGTCCCCCTTTCCTCAACCCCACCCTGTCCCCCTTTCCTCTTCCCACCCTGTCCCTCTGTCCTCATCCCACCCTGTCCCTCTGTCCTCATCCCACCCTGTCCCTCTGTCCTCATCCCACCCTGTCCCCCTTTACTCATCCCACCCTGTCCCCCTTTACTCATCCCACCCTGTCCCCCTTTACTCATCCCACCCTGTCCCCCTTTCCTCATCCCACCCTGTCCCTCTGTCCTCATCCCACCCTGTCCCCCTTTCCTCATCCCACCCTGTCCCCCTTTCCACATTCCACCCTGTCCCTCTGTCCTCATCCCACCCTGTCCCTCTGTCCTCATCCCACCCTGTCCCTCTGTCCTCATCCCACCCTGTCCCTCTGTCCTCATCCCACCCTGTCCTCATCCCACCCTGTCCTCATCCCACCCTGTCCTCATCCCACCCTGTCCTCCTTTCCTCATTCCACCCTGACCCCCTTTCCCCATCCCACCGTCCCCCTTTCCTCATCCCACCCTGTTCTGTCCCCATCCCACCCTGTCCCCCTGTCCTCATCCCACCCTGTCCCTCTGTTCTCATCCCACCCTGTCCCTCTGTCCTCATCCCACCCTGTCCCTCTGTCCTCATCCCACCCTGTCCCTCTGTCCTCATCCCACCCTGTCCCTCTGTCCTCATCCCACCCTGTCCCCCTTTACTCATCCCACCCTGTCCCTCTGTCCTCATCCCACCCTGTCCCCCTTTCCTCATCCCACCCTGTACCCCTTTCCTCATCCCACCCTGTCCCCCTTTCCTCATCCCACCCTGTCCCTCTGTCCTCATCCCACCCTGTCCCCCTTTCCTCATCCCACCCTGTCCCCCTTTCCTCATCCCACCCTTTCCCCCTTTCCTCATCCCACTCTGTCCTCATCCCACCCTGTCCCTCTGTCCTCATCCCACCCTGTCCCTCTGTCCTCATCCCACCCTGTCCCTCTGTCCTCATCCCACCCTTTCCCCCTTTCCTCATCCCACCCTGTCCCTCTGTCCTCATCCCACCCTGACCCTCTGTCCTCATCCCACCCTGTCCCTCTGTCCTCATCCCACCCTGTCCCGCTTTCCACATCCCACCCTGTCCCTCTGTCCTCATCCCACCCTGTCCCTCTGTCCTCATCCCACCCTGTCCCTCTGTCCTCATCCCACCCTGTCCCTCTGTCCTCATTCCACTCTGACCCCCTTTCCCCATCCCACCCTGTCCCCCTTTCCTCATCCCACCCTGTTCTCTGTCCCATCCCACCCTGTCACTCTGTCCCATCCCACCCTGTCCCCCTTTCCTCATCCCACCCTGTCACTCTGTCCCATCCCACCCTTTCCCCCTTTCCTCATCCCACCCTGTCCCCCTTTCCTCATCCCACCCTGTCCCTCTGTCCTCATCCCACCCTGTCCCTCTGTCCTCATCCCACCCTTTCCCCCTTTCCCCATCCCACCGTCCCCCTTTCCTCATCCCACCCTGTTCTGTCCCCATCCCACCCTGTCCCTCTGTCCTCATCCCACCCTGTCCCTCTGTCCTCATCCCACCCTGTCCCTCTGTCCTCATCCCACCCTGTCCCTCTGTCCTCATCCCACCCTGTCCATCTGTCCTCATCCCACCCTGTCCCTCTGTCCTCATCCCACCCTGTCCCTCTGTCCTCATCCCACCCTGTCCCCCTTTCCACATCCCACCCTGTCCCCCTTTCCACATCCCACCCTGTCCCTCTGTCCTCATCCCACCCTGTCCCTCTGTCCTCATCCCACCCTGTCCCTCTGTCCTCATTCCACCCTGACCCCCTTTCCCCATCCCACCCTGTCCCCCTTTCCTCATCCCACCCTGTTCTCTGTCCCATCCCACCCTGTCACTCTGTCCCATCCCACCCTGTCACTCTGTCCCATCCCACCCTGTCCCCCTTTCCTCATCCCACCCTGTCCCCCTTTCCTCATCCCACCCTGTCACACTGTCCCATCCCACCCTGTCCCCCTGTCCTCATCCCACCCTGTCCTCATCCCACCCTGTCCCTCTGTCCTCATCCCACCCTGTCCCTCTGTCCTCATCCCACCCTGTCCCTCTGTCCTCATCCCACCCTGTCCCCCTTTCCTCATCCCACCCTGTCCTCATCCCACCCTGTCCCTCTGTCCTCATCCCACCCTGTCCCTCTGTCCTCATCCCACCCTGTCCCCCTGTCCTCATCCCACCCTGTCCTCATCCCACCCTGTCCCTCTGTCCTAATCCCACCCTGTCCCTCTGTCCTAATCCCACCCTGTCCCTCTGTCCTCATCCCACCCTGTCCCTCTGTCCTCATCCCACCCTGTCCCCCTTTCCTCATCCCACCCTGTCCCCCTTTCCTCATCCCACCCTGTCCCCCTTTCCTCATCCCACCCTGTCCCCCTTTACTCATCCCACCCTGTCCCTCTGTCCTCATCCCACCCTGTCCCCCTTTCCTCATCCCACCCTGTCCCCCTTTCTTCATCCCAACCTGTCCCCCTTTCCTCATCCCACCCTGTCCCCCTTTCCTCATCCCACCCTGTCCCTCTGTCCTTATCCCACCCTGTCCCCCTTTCCTCATCCCACCCTCTCCCCCTTTCCTAATCCCACCCTTTCCCCCTTTCCTCATCCCACCCTTTCCCTCTGTCCTCATCCCACCCTTTCCCTCTGTCCTCATCCCACCCTGTCCCTCTGTCCTCATCCCACCCTGTCCCCCTTTCCACATCCCACCCTGTCCCTCTGTCCTCATCCCACCCTGTCCCTCTGTCCTCATCCCACCCTGTCCCCCTTTCCTCATCCCACCCTTTCCCCCTTTCCTCATCCCACCCTTTCCCCCTTTCCTCATCCCACCCTGTCCCCCTTTCCTCATCCCACCCTGTCCCTCTGTCCTCATCCCACCCTGTCCCTCTGTCCTCATCCCACCCTGTCCCCCTTTCCTCATCCCACCCTGTCCCTCTGTCCCCATCCCACCCTGTCCCTCTGTCCTCATTCCACCCTGTCCCTCTGTCCTCATCCCACCCTGTTCCTCTGTCCTCATCCCACCCTGTCCTCATCCCACCCGGTCCCCCTTTCCTCATCCCACCCTGTCCCTCTGTCCTCATCCCACCCTGTCCCTCTATCCTCATCCCACCCTGTTCCTCTGTCCGCATCCCACCCTGGCCCCCTTTCCTCATCCCACCCTGTCCCTCTTTCCTCATCCCACCCTGTCCCCCTGTCCTCATCCCACCCTGTCCCTCTGTCCTCATCCCACCCTGTTCCCCCATTCCTCATCCCACCCTGTCCCTCTGTCCTCATCCTACCCTGTCCCTCTGTCCTCATCCCACCCTGTCCCCCTTTCCTCATCCCACCCTGTCCCTCTGTCTCCATCCCACCCTGTCCCTCTGTCCTCATCCCACCCTGTCCCTCTGTCCTCATCCCACCCTGTCCTCATCCCACCCGGTCCCCCTTTCCTCATCCCACTCTGTCCCTCTGTCCTCATCCCACCCTGTCCCTCTGTCCTCATCCCACCCTGTCCCTCTGTCCTCATCCCACCCTGTCCCCCTTTCCTCATCCCACCCTGTCCCTCTGTCCTCATTCCACCCTGTCCCTCTGTCCTCATCCCACCCTGTCCCTCTGTCCTCATCCCACCCTGTCCCTCTGTCCCCATCCCACCCTGTCCCCCTTTCCTCATCCCACCCTGTCCCTCTGTCCCATCCCACCCTGTCACTCTGTCCCATCCCACCCTGTCCCCCTTTCCTCATCCCACCCTGTCCCCCTTTCCTCATCCCACCCTGTCACTCTGTCCCATCCCACCCTTTCCCCCTTTCCTCATCCCACCCTGTCCCCCTTTCCTCATCCCACCCTGTCCCTCTGTCCTCATCCCACCCTGTCCCTCTGTCCTCATCCCACCCTGTCCCTCTGTCCTCATCCCACCCTGTCCCCCTTTCCCCATCCCACCGTCCCCCTTTCCTCATCCCACCCTGTTCTGTCCCCATTCCACCCTGTCCCCCTTTCCTCATCCCACCCTGTCCCTCTGTCCTCATCCCACCCTGTCCCTCTGTCCTCATCCCACCCTGTCCCTCTGTCCTCATCCCACCCTGTCCCCCTTTCCTCATCCCACCCTGTCCCCCTTTCCTCATCCCACCCTGTCCTCCTTTCCTCATCCCACCCTGTCCCTCTGTCCCCATCCCACCCTGTCCCCCTGTCCTCATCCCACCTTGTCCTCATCCCACCCTGTCCCCCTTTCCTCATCCCACCCTGTCACTCTGTCCCATCCCACCCTTTCCCCCTTTCCTCATCCCACCCTGTCCCCCTTTCCTCATCCCACCCTGTCCCCCTTTCCTCATCCCACCCTGTCCCTCTGTCCTCATCCCACCCTGTCCCTCTGTCCTCATCCCACCCTGTCCCCCTTTCCTCATCCCACCCTGTCCCCCTTTCCTCATCCCACCCTGTCCCCCTTTCCTCATCCCACCCTGTCCCCCTTTCCTCATCCCACCCTGTCCCTCTGTCCTCATCCCACCCTGTCCCTCTGTCCTCATCCCACCCTGTCCCCCTTTCCTCATCCCACCCTGTTCCTCTGTCCTCATCCCACCTTGTCCCCCTTTCCTCATCCCACCCTGTCCCCCTTTCCTCATCCCACCCTGTCCCCCTTTCCTCATCCCACCCTGTCCCCCTGTCCCCATCCCACCCTGTCCCTCTGTCCCCATCCCACCCTGTCCCTCTGTCCTCATCCCACCCTGTCCCTCTGTCCTCATCCCACCCTGTCCCTCTGTCCTCATCCCACCCTGTCCCCCTTTCCTCATCCCACCCTGTCCCTCTTTCCTCATCCCACCCTGTCCCTCTGTCCTCATCCCACCCTTTCCCCCTTTCCACATTCCACCCTGTCCCTCTGTCCTCATCCCACCCTGTCCCTCTGTCCTCATCCCACCCTGTCCCTCTGTCCTCATCCCACCCTGTCCCTCTGTCCTCATCCCACCCTGTCCTCATCCCACCCTGTCCTCATCCCACCCTGTCCTCCTTTCCTCATTCGACCCTGACCCCCTTTCCCCATCCCACCGTCCCCCTTTCCTCATCCCACCCTGTTCTGTCCCCATCCCACCCTGTCCCCCTGTCCTCATCCCACCCTGTCCCTCTGTCCTCATCCCACCCTGTCCCCCTTTCCTCATCCCACCCTGTCCCTCTGTCCTCATCCCACCCTGTCCCTCTGTCCTCATCCCACCCTGTCCCCCTTTACTCATCCCACCCTGTCCCCCTTTCCTCATCCCACCCTGTCCCCCTTTCCTCATCCCACCCTGTCCCCCTTTCCTCATCCCACCCTGTCCCTCTGTCCTCATCCCACCCTGTCCCCCTTTCCTCAACCCCACCCTGTCCCCCTTTCCTCAACCCCACCCTGTCCCCCTTTCCTCATCCCACCCTGTCCCTCTGTCCTCATCCCACCCTGTCCCTCTGTCCTCATCCCACCCTGTCCCCCTTTACTCATCCCACCCTGTCCCCCTTTCCTCATCCCACCCTGTCCCCCTTTCCTCATCCCACCCTGTCCCTCTGTCCTCATTCCACCCTGTCCCCCTTTCCTCATCCCACCCTGTCCCCCTTTCCACATCCCACCCTGTCCCTCTGTCCTCATCCCACCCTGTCCCTCTGTCCTCATCCCACCCTGTCCTCATCCCACCCGGTCCCCCTTTCCTCATCCCACCCTGTCCCTCTGTCCTCATCCCACCCTGTTCCTCTGTCTGCATCCCACCCTGTCCCTCTGTCCTCATCCCACCCTGTCCCTCTGTCCTCATCCCACCCTGTCCCCCTTTCCTCATCCCACCCTGTCCCCCTTTCCTCATCCCACCCTGTCCCTCTGTCCTCATCCCACCCTGTCCCTCTGTCCTCATCCCACCCTGTCCCCCTTTCCTCATCCCACCCTGTCCCCCTTTCCTCATCCCACCCTGTCCCTCTGTCCTCATCCCACCCTGTCCCTCTGTCCTCATCCCACCCTGTCCCTCTGTCCTCATCCCACCCTGTCCTCATCCCACCCTGTCCTCATCCCACCCTGTCCTCCTTTCCTCATTCCACCCTGACCCCCTTTCCCCATCCCACCGCCCCCCTTTCCTCATCCCACCCTGTTCTGTCCCCATCCCACCCTGTCCCCCTGTCCTCATCCCACCCTGTCCCTCTGTTCTCATCCCACCCTGTCCCTCTGTCCTCATCCCACCCTGTCCCTCTGTCCTCATCCCACCCTGTCCCTCTGTCCTCATCCCACCCTGTCCCCCTTTACTCATCCCACCCTGTCCCTCTGTCCTCATCCCACCCTGTCCCCCTTTCCTCATCCCACCCTGTACCCCTTTCCTCATCCCACCCTGTCCCCCTTTCCTCATCCCACCCTGTCCCTCTGTCCTCATCCCACCCTGTCCCCCTTTCCTCATCCCACCCTGTCCCCCTTTCCTCATCCCACCCTTTCCCCCTTTCCTCATCCCACTCTGTCCTCATCCCACCCTGTCCCTCTGTCCTCATCCCACCCTGTCCCCCTTTCCACATCCCACCCTGTCCCTCTGTCCTCATCCCACCCTGTCCCTCTGTCCTCATCCCACCCTGTCCCCCTTTCCTCATCCCACCCTTTCCCCCTTTCCTCATCCCACCCTTTCCCCCTTTCCTCATCCCACCCTGTCCCCCTTTCCTCATCCCACCCTGTCCCTCTGTTCTCATCCCACCCTGTCCCTCTGTCCTCATCCCACCCTGTCCCCCTGTCCTTATCCCACCCTGTCCCTCTGTCCTCATCCCACCCTGTCCCTCTGTCCTCATCCCACCCTGTCCCTCTCTCCTCATCCCACCCTGTCCTCATCCCACCCGGTCCCCCTTTCCTCATCCCACCCTGTCCCTCTGTCCTCATCCCACCCTGTCCCTCTGTCCTCATCCCACCCTGTTCCTCTGTCTGCATCCCACCCTGGCCCCCTTTCCTCATCCCACCCTGTCCCTCTGTCCTCATCCCACCCTGTCCCTCTGTCCTCATCCCACCCTGTCCCCCTTTCCTCATCCCACCCTGTCCCCCTTTCCTCATCCCACCCTGTCCCTCTGTCCTCATCCCACCCTGTCCCTCTGTCCTCATCCCACCCTGTCCCCCTTTCCTCATCCCACCCTGTCCCCCTTTCCTCATCCCACCCTGTCCCTCTGTCCTCATCCCACCCTGTTCCTCTGTCCGCATCCCACCCTGGCCCCCTTTCCTCATCCCACCCTGTCCCTCTTTCCTCATCCCACCCTGTCCCTCTGTCCTCATCCCACCCTGTCCCCCTTTCCTCATTCCACCCTGTCCCTCTGTCCTCATCCCACCCTGTCCCTCTGTTCTCATCCCACCCTGTCCCCCTTTCCACATCCCACCCTGTCCCTCTGTCCTCATCCCACCCTGTCCCTCTGTCCTCATCCCACCCTGTCCCTTTGTCCTCATCCCACCCTGTCCCCCTTTCCTCATCCCACCCTGTCCCTCTGTCCCATCCCACCCTGTCACTCTGTCCCATCCCACCCTGTTTCCCTTTCCTCATCCCACCCTGTCCCCCTTTCCTCATCCCACCCTGTCACTCTGTCCCATCCCACCCTTTCCCCCTTTCCTCATCCCACCCTGTCCCCCTTTCCTCATCCCACCCTGTCCCCCTTTTCTCATCCCACCCTGTTCTGTCCCCATCCCACCCTGTTCCTCTGTCCTCATCCCACCCTGTCCCTCTGTCCTCATCCCACCCTGTCCCTCTGTCCTCATCCCACCCTTTCCCCCTTTCCTCATCCCACCCTGTCCCTCTGTCCTCATCCCACCCTGTCCCTCTGTCCTCATACCACCCTGTCCCCCTTTCCACATCCCACCCTGTCCCTCTGTCCTCATCCCACCCTGTCCCTCTGTCCTCATCCCACCCTGTCCCTCTGTCCTCATCCCACCCTGTCCCTCTGTCCTCATTCCACCCTGACCCCCTTTCCCCATCCCACCCTGTCCCCCTTTCCCCATCCCACCCTGTCCCCCTTTCCTCATCCCACCCTGTCCCTCTGTCCCATCCCACCCTGTCACTCTGTCCCATCCCACCCTGTCCCCCTTTCCTCATCCCACCCTGTCCCCCTTTCCTCATCCCACCCTGTCCCCCTTTCCTCATCCCACCCTGTCCCTCTGTCCCATCCCACCCTTTCCCCCTTTCCTCATCCCACCCTGTCCCCCTTTCCTCATCCCACCCTGTCCCTCTGTCCTCATCCCACCCTGTCCCTCTGTCCTCATCCCACCCTGTCCCCCTTTCCTCATCCCACCCTGTCCCCCTTTCCTCATCCCACCCTGTCCCTCTGTCCTCATCCCACCCTGTCCCTCTGTCCTCATCCCACCCTGTCCCTCTGTCCTCATCCCACCCTTTCCCCCTTTCCTCATCCCACCCTGTCCCTCTGTCCTCATCCCACCCTGTCCCTCTGTCCTCATCCCACCCTGTCCCTCTGTCCTCATCCCACCCTGTCCCCCTTTCCACATCCCACCCTGTCCCTCTGTCCTCATCCCACCCTGTCCCTCTGTCCTCATCCCACACTGTCCCTCTGTCCTCATCCCACCCTGTCCCTCTGTCCTCATTCCACTCTGACCCCCTTTCCCCATCCCACCCTGTCCCCCTTTCCTCATCCCACCCTGTCCCCCTTTCCTCATCCCACCCTGTCCCTCTGTCCTCATCCCACCCTGTCCCTCTGTCCTCATCCCACCCTTTCCCCCTTTCCCCATCCCACCGTCCCCCTTTCCTCATCCCACCCTGTTCTGTCCCCATCCCACCCTGTCCCTCTGTCCTCATCCCACCCTGTCCCTCTGTCCTCATCCCACCCTGTCCCTCTGTCCTCATCCCACCCTGTCCATCTGTCCTCATCCCACCCTGTCCCTGTGTTCTCATCCCACCCTGTCCCTCTGTCCTCATCCCACCCTGTCCCCCTGTCCTTATCCCACCCTGTCACTCTGTCCTCATCCCACCCTGTCCCTCTGTCCTCATCCCACCCTGTCCCTCTGTCCTCATCCCACCCTGTCCTCATCCCACCCGGTCCCCCTTTCCTCATCCCACCCTGTCCCTCTGTCCTCATCCCACCTTGTCCCTCTGTCCTCATCCCACCCTGTTCCTCTGTCTGCATCCCACCCTGGCCCCCTTTCCTCATCCCACCCTGTCCCTCTGTCCTCATCCCACCCTGTCCCTCTGTCCTCATCCCACCCTGTCCCCCTTTCCTCATCCCACCCTGTCCCCCTTTCCTCATCCCACCCTGTCCCTCTGTCCTCATCCCACCCTGTCCCTCTGTCCTCATCCCACCCTGTCCCCCTTTCCTCATCCCACCCTGTCCCCCTTTCCTCATCCCACCCTGTCCCTCTGTCCTCATCCCACCCTGTTCCTCTGTCCGCATCCCACCCTGGCCCCCTTTCCTCATCCCACCCTGTCCCTTATTCCTCATCCCACCCTGTCCCTCTGTCCTCATCCCACCCTGTCCCCCTTTCCTCATTCCACCCTGTCCCTCTGTCCTCATCCCACCCTGTCCCTCTGTCCTCATCCCACCCTGTCCCCCTTTCCACATCCCACCCTGTCCCTCTGTCCTCATCCCACTCTGTCCCTCTGTCCTCATCCCACCCTGTCCCTCTGTCCTCATCCCACCCTGTCCCTCTGTCCTCATCCCACCCTGTCCCCCTTTCCTCATCCCACCCTGTCCCTCTGTCCCATCCCACCCTGTCACTCTGTCCCATCCCACCCTGTCCCCCTTTCCTCATCCCACCCTGTCACTCTGTCCCATCCCACCCTTTCCCCCTTTCCTCATCCCACCCTGTCCCCCTTTCCTCATCCCACCCTGTCCCCCTTTCCTCATCCCACCCTGTTCTGTCCCCATCCCACCCTGTTCCTCTGTCCTCATCCCACCCTGTCCCTCTGTCCTCATCCCACCCTGTCCCTCTGTCCTCATCCCACCCTTTCCCCCTTTCCTCATCCCACCCTGTCCCTCTGTCCTCATCCCACCCTGTCCCTCTGTCCTCATACCACCCTGTCCCCCTTTCCACATCCCACCCTGTCCCTCTGTCCTCATCCCACCCTGTCCCTCTGTCCTCATCCCACCCTGTCCCTCTGTCCTCATTCCACCCTGACCCCCTTTCCCCATCCCACCCTGTCCCCCTTTCCTCATCCCACCCTGTCCCTCTGTCCCATCCCACCCTGTCACTCTGTCCCATCCCACCCTGTCCCCCTTTCCTCATCCCACCCTGTCCCCCTTTCCTCATCCCACCCTGTCCTCCTTTCCTCATCCCACCCTGTCCCTCTGTCCCCATCCCACCCTGTCCCCCTGTCCTCATCCCACCTTGTCCTCATCCCACCCTGTCCCCCTTTCCTCATCCCACCCTGTCACTCTGTCCCATCCCACCCTTTCCCCCTTTCCTCATCCCACCCTGTCCCCCTTTCCTCATCCCACCCTGTCCCTCTGTCCTCATCCCACCCTGTCCCTCTGTCCTCATCCCACCCTGTCCCCCTTCCCTCATCCCACCCTGTCCCCCTTTCCTCATCCCACCCTGTCCCCCTTTCCTCATCCCACCCTGTCCCTCTGTCCTCATCCCACCCTGTCCCTCTGTCCTCATCCCACCCTGTCCCCCTTTCCTCATCCCACCCTGTTCCTCTGTCCTCATCCCACCTTGTCCCCCTTTCCTCATCCCACCCTGTCCCCCTTTCCTCATCCCACCCTGTCCCCCTTTCCTCATCCCACCCTGTCCCCCTGTCCCCATCCCAACCTGTAACTCTGTCCCCATCCCACCCTGTCCCTCTGTCCTCATCCCACCCTGTCCCTCTGTCCTCATCCCACCCTGTCCCTCTGTCCTCATCCCACCCTGTCCCCCTTTCCTCATCCCACCCTGTCCCTCTTTCCTCATCCCACCCTGTCCCTCTGTCCTCATCCCACCCTTTCCCCCTTTCCACATTCCACCCTGTCCCTCTGTCCTCATCCCACCCTGTCCCTCTGTCCTCATCCCACCCTGTCCCTCTGTCCTCATCCCACCCTGTCCCTCTGTCCTCATCCCACCCTGTCCTCATCCCACCCTGTCCTCATCCCACCCTGTCCTCCTTTCCTCATTCGACCCTGACCCCCTTTCCCCATCCCACCGTCCCCCTTTCCTCATCCCACCCTGTTCTGTCCCCATCCCACCCTGTCCCCCTGTCCTCATCCCACCCTGTCCCTCTGTCCTCATCCCACCCTGTCCCCCTTTCCTCATCCCACCCTGTCCCTCTGTACTCATCCCACCCTGTCCCTCTGTCCTCATCCCACCCTGTCCCCCTTTCCTCATCCCACCCTGTCCCCCTTTCCTCATCCCACCCTGTCCCCCTTTCCTCATCCCACCCTGTCCCCCTTTCCTCATCCCACCCTGTCCCTCTGTCCTCATCCCACCCTGTCCCCCTTTCCTCAACCCCACCCTGTCCCCCTTTCCTCATCCCACCCTGTCCCTCTGTCCTCATCCCACCCTGTCCCTCTGTCCTCATCCCACCCTGTCCCCCTTTACTCATCCCACCCTGTCCCCCTTTCCTCATCCCACCCTGTCCCCCTTTCCTCATCCCACCCTGTCCCCCTTTCCTCATCCCACCCTGTCCCTCTGTCCTCATTCCACCCTGTCCCCCTTTCCTCATCCCACCCTGTCCCCCTTTCCACATCCCACCCTGTCCCTCTGTCCTCATCCCACCCTGTCCCTCTGTCCTCATCCCACCCTGTCCTCATCCCACCCGGTCCCCCTTTCCTCATCCCACCCTGTCCCTCTGTCCTCATCCCACCCTGTCCCTCTGTCCTCATCCCACCCTGTTCCTCTGTCTGCATCCCACCCTGTCCCTCTGTCCTCATCCCACCCTGTCCCTCTGTCCTCATCCCACCCTGTCCCCCTTTCCTCATCCCACCCTGTCCCCCTTTCCTCATCCCACCCTGTCCCTCTGTCCTCATCCCACCCTGTCCCTCTGTCCTCATCCCACCCTGTCCCTCTGTCCTCATCCCACCCTTTCCCCCTTTCCTCATCCCACCCTGTCCCTCTGTCCTCATCCCACCCTGTCCCTCTGTCCTCATCCCACCCTGTCCCTCTGTCCTCATCCCACCCTGTCCCCCTTTCCACATCCCACCCTGTCCCTCTGTCCTCATCCCACCCTGTCCCTCTGTCCTCATCCCACACTGTCCCTCTGTCCTCATCCCACCCTGTCCCTCTGTCCTCATTCCACTCTGACCCCCTTTCCCCATCCCACCCTGTCCCCCTTTCCTCATCCCACCCTGTCCCCCTTTCCTCATCCCACCCTGTCCCTCTGTCCTCATCCCACCCTGTCCCTCTGTCCTCATCCCACCCTTTCCCCCTTTCCCCATCCCACCGTCCCCCTTTCCTCATCCCACCCTGTTCTGTCCCCATCCCACCCTGTCCCTCTGTCCTCATCCCACCCTGTCCCTCTGTCCTCATCCCACCCTGTCCCTCTGTCCTCATCCCACCCTGTCCATCTGTCCTCATCCCACCCTGTCCCTGTGTTCTCATCCCACCCTGTCCCTCTGTCCTCATCCCACCCTGTCCCCCTGTCCTTATCCCACCCTGTCACTCTGTCCTCATCCCACCCTGTCCCTCTGTCCTCATCCCACCCTGTCCCTCTGTCCTCATCCCACCCTGTCCTCATCCCACCCGGTCCCCCTTTCCTCATCCCACCCTGTCCCTCTGTCCTCATCCCACCTTGTCCCTCTGTCCTCATCCCACCCTGTTCCTCTGTCTGCATCCCACCCTGGCCCCCTTTCCTCATCCCACCCTGTCCCTCTGTCCTCATCCCACCCTGTCCCTCTGTCCTCATCCCACCCTGTCCCCCTTTCCTCATCCCACCCTGTCCCCCTTTCCTCATCCCACCCTGTCCCTCTGTCCTCATCCCACCCTGTCCCTCTGTCCTCATCCCACCCTGTCCCCCTTTCCTCATCCCACCCTGTCCCCCTTTCCTCATCCCACCCTGTCCCTCTGTCCTCATCCCACCCTGTTCCTCTGTCCGCATCCCACCCTGGCCCCCTTTCCTCATCCCACCCTGTCCCTTATTCCTCATCCCACCCTGTCCCTCTGTCCTCATCCCACCCTGTCCCCCTTTCCTCATTCCACCCTGTCCCTCTGTCCTCATCCCACCCTGTCCCTCTGTCCTCATCCCACCCTGTCCCCCTTTCCACATCCCACCCTGTCCCTCTGTCCTCATCCCACTCTGTCCCTCTGTCCTCATCCCACCCTGTCCCTCTGTCCTCATCCCACCCTGTCCCTCTGTCCTCATCCCACCCTGTCCCCCTTTCCTCATCCCACCCTGTCCCTCTGTCCCATCCCACCCTGTCACTCTGTCCCATCCCACCCTGTCCCCCTTTCCTCATCCCACCCTGTCACTCTGTCCCATCCCACCCTTTCCCCCTTTCCTCATCCCACCCTGTCCCCCTTTCCTCATCCCACCCTGTCCCCCTTTCCTCATCCCACCCTGTTCTGTCCCCATCCCACCCTGTTCCTCTGTCCTCATCCCACCCTGTCCCTCTGTCCTCATCCCACCCTGTCCCTCTGTCCTCATCCCACCCTTTCCCCCTTTCCTCATCCCACCCTGTCCCTCTGTCCTCATCCCACCCTGTCCCTCTGTCCTCATACCACCCTGTCCCCCTTTCCACATCCCACCCTGTCCCTCTGTCCTCATCCCACCCTGTCCCTCTGTCCTCATCCCACCCTGTCCCTCTGTCCTCATTCCACCCTGACCCCCTTTCCCCATCCCACCCTGTCCCCCTTTCCTCATCCCACCCTGTCCCTCTGTCCCATCCCACCCTGTCACTCTGTCCCATCCCACCCTGTCCCCCTTTCCTCATCCCACCCTGTCCCCCTTTCCTCATCCCACCCTGTCCTCCTTTCCTCATCCCACCCTGTCCCTCTGTCCCCATCCCACCCTGTCCCCCTGTCCTCATCCCACCTTGTCCTCATCCCACCCTGTCCCCCTTTCCTCATCCCACCCTGTCACTCTGTCCCATCCCACCCTTTCCCCCTTTCCTCATCCCACCCTGTCCCCCTTTCCTCATCCCACCCTGTCCCTCTGTCCTCATCCCACCCTGTCCCTCTGTCCTCATCCCACCCTGTCCCTCTGTCCTCATCCCACCCTGTCCCCCTTCCCTCATCCCACCCTGTCCCCCTTTCCTCATCCCACCCTGTCCCCCTTTCCTCATCCCACCCTGTCCCTCTGTCCTCATCCCACCCTGTCCCTCTGTCCTCATCCCACCCTGTCCCCCTTTCCTCATCCCACCCTGTTCCTCTGTCCTCATCCCACCTTGTCCCCCTTTCCTCATCCCACCCTGTCCCCCTTTCCTCATCCCACCCTGTCCCCCTTTCCTCATCCCACCCTGTCCCCCTGTCCCCATCCCAACCTGTAACTCTGTCCCCATCCCACCCTGTCCCTCTGTCCTCATCCCACCCTGTCCCTCTGTCCTCATCCCACCCTGTCCCTCTGTCCTCATCCCACCCTGTCCCCCTTTCCTCATCCCACCCTGTCCCTCTTTCCTCATCCCACCCTGTCCCTCTGTCCTCATCCCACCCTTTCCCCCTTTCCACATTCCACCCTGTCCCTCTGTCCTCATCCCACCCTGTCCCTCTGTCCTCATCCCACCCTGTCCCTCTGTCCTCATCCCACCCTGTCCCTCTGTCCTCATCCCACCCTGTCCTCATCCCACCCTGTCCTCATCCCACCCTGTCCTCCTTTCCTCATTCGACCCTGACCCCCTTTCCCCATCCCACCGTCCCCCTTTCCTCATCCCACCCTGTTCTGTCCCCATCCCACCCTGTCCCCCTGTCCTCATCCCACCCTGTCCCTCTGTCCTCATCCCACCCTGTCCCCCTTTCCTCATCCCACCCTGTCCCTCTGTACTCATCCCACCCTGTCCCTCTGTCCTCATCCCACCCTGTCCCCCTTTCCTCATCCCACCCTGTCCCCCTTTCCTCATCCCACCCTGTCCCCCTTTCCTCATCCCACCCTGTCCCCCTTTCCTCATCCCACCCTGTCCCTCTGTCCTCATCCCACCCTGTCCCCCTTTCCTCAACCCCACCCTGTCCCCCTTTCCTCATCCCACCCTGTCCCTCTGTCCTCATCCCACCCTGTCCCTCTGTCCTCATCCCACCCTGTCCCCCTTTACTCATCCCACCCTGTCCCCCTTTCCTCATCCCACCCTGTCCCCCTTTCCTCATCCCACCCTGTCCCCCTTTCCTCATCCCACCCTGTCCCTCTGTCCTCATTCCACCCTGTCCCCCTTTCCTCATCCCACCCTGTCCCCCTTTCCACATCCCACCCTGTCCCTCTGTCCTCATCCCACCCTGTCCCTCTGTCCTCATCCCACCCTGTCCTCATCCCACCCGGTCCCCCTTTCCTCATCCCACCCTGTCCCTCTGTCCTCATCCCACCCTGTCCCTCTGTCCTCATCCCACCCTGTTCCTCTGTCTGCATCCCACCCTGTCCCTCTGTCCTCATCCCACCCTGTCCCTCTGTCCTCATCCCACCCTGTCCCCCTTTCCTCATCCCACCCTGTCCCCCTTTCCTCATCCCACCCTGTCCCTCTGTCCTCATCCCACCCTGTCCCTCTGTCCTCATCCCACCCTGTCCCCCTTTCCTCATCCCACCCTGTCCCCCTTTCCTCATCCCACCCTGTCCCTCTGTCCTCATCCCACCCTGTCCCTCTGTCCTCATCCCACCCTGTCCCTCTGTCCTCATCCCACCCTGTCCTCATCCCACCCTGTCCTCATCCCACCCTGTCCTCCTTTCCTCATTCCACCCTGACCCCCTTTCCCCATCCCACCGCCCCCCTTTCCTCATCCCACCCTGTTCTGTCCCCATCCCACCCTGTCCCCCTGTCCTCATCCCACCCTGTCCCTCTGTTCTCATCCCACCCTGTCCCTCTGTCCTCATCCCACCCTGTCCCTCTGTCCTCATCCCACCCTGTCCCTCTGTCCTCATCCCACCCTGTCCCCCTTTACTCATCCCACCCTGTCCCTCTGTCCTCATCCCACCCTGTCCCCCTTTCCTCATCCCACCCTGTACCCCTTTCCTCATCCCACCCTGTCCCCCTTTCCTCATCCCACCCTGTCCCTCTGTCCTCATCCCACCCTGTCCCCCTTTCCTCATCCCACCCTGTCCCCCTTTCCTCATCCAACCCTTTCCCCCTTTCCTCATCCCACTCTGTCCTCATCCCACCCTGTCCCTCTGTCCTCATCCCACCCTGTCCCCCTTTCCACATCCCACCCTGTCCCTCTGTCCTCATCCCACCCTGTCCCTCTGTCCTCATCCCACCCTGTCCCCCTTTCCTCATCCCACCCTTTCCCCCTTTCCTCATCCCACCCTTTCCCCCTTTCCTCATCCCACCCTGTCCCCCTTTCCTCATCCCACCCTGTCCCTCTGTTCTCATCCCACCCTGTCCCTCTGTCCTCATCCCACCCTGTCCCCCTGTCCTTATCCCACCCTGTCCCTCTGTCCTCATCCCACCCTGTCCCTCTGTCCTCATCCCACCCTGTCCCTCTCTCCTCATCCCACCCTGTCCTCATCCCACCCGGTCCCCCTTTCCTCATCCCACCCTGTCCCTCTGTCCTCATCCCACCCTGTCCCTCTGTCCTCATCCCACCCTGTTCCTCTGTCTGCATCCCACCCTGGCCCCCTTTCCTCATCCCACCCTGTCCCTCTGTCCTCATCCCACCCTGTCCCTCTGTCCTCATCCCACCCTGTCCCCCTTTCCTCATCCCACCCTGTCCCCCTTTCCTCATCCCACCCTGTCCCTCTGTCCTCATCCCACCCTGTCCCTCTGTCCTCATCCCACCCTGTCCCCCTTTCCTCATCCCACCCTGTCCCCCTTTCCTCATCCCACCCTGTCCCTCTGTCCTCATCCCACCCTGTTCCTCTGTCCGCATCCCACCCTGGCCCCCTTTCCTCATCCCACCCTGTCCCTCTTTCCTCATCCCACCCTGTCCCTCTGTCCTCATCCCACCCTGTCCCCCTTTCCTCATTCCACCCTGTCCCTCTGTCCTCATCCCACCCTGTCCCTCTGTTCTCATCCCACCCTGTCCCCCTTTCCACATCCCACCCTGTCCCTCTGTCCTCATCCCACCCTGTCCCTCTGTCCTCATCCCACCCTGTCCCTTTGTCCTCATCCCACCCTGTCCCCCTTTCCTCATCCCACCCTGTCCCTCTGTCCCATCCCACCCTGTCACTCTGTCCCATCCCACCCTGTTCCCCTTTCCTCATCCCACCCTGTCCCCCTTTCCTCATCCCACCCTGTCACTCTGTCCCATCCCACCCTTTCCCCCTTTCCTCATCCCACCCTGTCCCCCTTTCCTCATCCCACCCTGTCCCCCTTTTCTCATCCCACCCTGTTCTGTCCCCATCCCACCCTGTTCCTCTGTCCTCATCCCACCCTGTCCCTCTGTCCTCATCCCACCCTGTCCCTCTGTCCTCATCCCACCCTTTCCCCCTTTCCTCATCCCACCCTGTCCCTCTGTCCTCATCCCACCCTGTCCCTCTGTCCTCATACCACCCTGTCCCCCTTTCCACATCCCACCCTGTCCCTCTGTCCTCATCCCACCCTGTCCCTCTGTCCTCATCCCACCCTGTCCCTCTGTCCTCATCCCACCCTGTCCCTCTGTCCTCATTCCACCCTGACCCCCTTTCCCCATCCCACCCTGTCCCCCTTTCCCCATCCCACCCTGTCCCCCTTTCCTCATCCCACCCTGTCCCTCTGTCCCATCCCACCCTGTCACTCTGTCCCATCCCACCCTGTCCCCCTTTCCTCATCCCACCCTGTCCCCCTTTCCTCATCCCACCCTGTCACTCTGTCCCATCCCACCCTTTCCCCCTTTCCTCATCCCACCCTGTCCCCCTTTCCTCATCCCACCCTGTCCCTCTGTCCTCATCCCACCCTGTCCCTCTGTCCTCATCCCACCCTGTCCCCCTTTCCTCATCCCACCCTGTCCCCCTTTCCTCATCCCACCCTGTCCCTCTGTCCTCATCCCACCCTGTCCCTCTGTCCTCATCCCACCCTGTCCCTCTGTCCTCATCCCACCCTTTCCCCCTTTCCTCATCCCACCCTGTCCCTCTGTCCTCATCCCACCCTGTCCCTCTGTCCTCATCCCACCCTGTCCCCCTTTCCACATCCCACCCTGTCCCTCTGTCCTCATCCCACCCTGTCCCTCTGTCCTCATCCCACACTGTCCCTCTGTCCTCATCCCACCCTGTCCCTCTGTCCTCATTCCACTCTGACCCCCTTTCCCCATCCCACCCTGTCCCCCTTTCCTCATCCCACCCTGTCCCCCTTTCCTCATCCCACCCTGTCCCCCTTTCCTCATCCCACCCTGTCCCTCTGTCCTCATCCCACCCTGTCCCTCTGTCCTCATCCCACCCTTTCCCCCTTTCCCCATCCCACCGTCCCCCTTTCCTCATCCCACCCTGTTCTGTCCCCATCCCACCCTGTCCCTCTGTCCTCATCCCACCCTGTCCCTCTGTCCTCATCCCACCCTGTCCCTCTGTCCTCATCCCACCCTGTCCATCTGTCCTCATCCCACCCTGTCCCTGTGTTCTCATCCCACCCTGTCCCTCTGTCCTCATCCCACCCTGTCCCCCTGTCCTTATCCCACCCTGTCACTCTGTCCTCATCCCACCCTGTCCCTCTGTCCTCATCCCACCCTGTCCCTCTGTCCTCATCCCACCCTGTCCTCATCCCACCCGGTCCCCCTTTCCTCATCCCACCCTGTCCCTCTGTCCTCATCCCACCTTGTCCCTCTGTCCTCATCCCACCCTGTTCCTCTGTCTGCATCCCACCCTGGCCCCCTTTCCTCATCCCACCCTGTCCCTCTGTCCTCATCCCACCCTGTCCCTCTGTCCTCATCCCACCCTGTCCCCCTTTCCTCATCCCACCCTGTCCCCCTTTCCTCATCCCACCCTGTCCCTCTGTCCTCATCCCACCCTGTCCCTCTGTCCTCATCCCACCCTGTCCCCCTTTCCTCATCCCACCCTGTCCCCCTTTCCTCATCCCACCCTGTCCCTCTGTCCTCATCCCACCCTGTTCCTCTGTCCGCATCCCACCCTGGCCCCCTTTCCTCATCCCACCCTGTCCCTTATTCCTCATCCCACCCTGTCCCTCTGTCCTCATCCCACCCTGTCCCCCTTTCCTCATTCCACCCTGTCCCTCTGTCCTCATCCCACCCTGTCCCCCTTTCCACATCCCACCCTGTCCCTCTGTCCTCATCCCACTCTGTCCCTCTGTCCTCATCCCACCCTGTCCCTCTGTCCTCATCCCACCCTGTCCCTCTGTCCTCATCCCACCCTGTCCCCCTTTCCTCATCCCACCCTGTCCCTCTGTCCCATCCCACCCTGTCACTCTGTCCCATCCCACCCTGTCCCCCTTTCCTCATCCCACCCTGTCACTCTGTCCCATCCCACCCTTTCCCCCTTTCCTCATCCCACCCTGTCCCCCTTTCCTCATCCCACCCTGTCCCCCTTTCCTCATCCCACCCTGTTCTGTCCCCATCCCACCCTGTTCCTCTGTCCTCATCCCACCCTGTCCCTCTGTCCTCATCCCACCCTGTCCCTCTGTCCTCATCCCACCCTTTCCCCCTTTCCTCATCCCACCCTGTCCCTCTGTCCTCATCCCACCCTGTCCCTCTGTCCTCATACCACCCTGTCCCCCTTTCCACATCCCACCCTGTCCCTCTGTCCTCATCCCACCCTGTCCCTCTGTCCTCATCCCACCCTGTCCCTCTGTCCTCATTCCACCCTGACCCCCTTTCCCCATCCCACCCTGTCCCCCTTTCCTCATCCCACCCTGTCCCTCTGTCCCATCCCACCCTGTCACTCTGTCCCATCCCACCCTGTCCCCCTTTCCTCATCCCACCCTGTCCCCCTTTCCTCATCCCACCCTGTCCCTCTGTCCTCATCCCACCCTGTCCCCCTTTCCTCATCCCACCCTGTCCCCCTTTCCTCATCCCACCCTGTCCCTCTGTCCTCATCCCACCCTGTCCCTCTGTCCTCATCCCACCCTGTCCCTCTGTCCTCATCCCACCCTTTCCCCCTTTCCTCATCCCACCCTGTCCCTCTGTCCTCATCCCACCCTGTCCCTCTGTCCTCATCCCACCCTGTCCCTCTGTACTCATCCCACCCTGTCCCGCTTTCCACATCCCACCCTGTCCCTCTGTCCTCATCCCACCCTGTCCCTCTGTCCTCATCCCACCCTGTCCCTCTGTCCTCATCCCACCCTGTCCCTCTGTCCTCATTCCACTCTGACCCCCTTTCCCCATCCCACCCTGTCCCCCTTTCCTCATCCCACCCTGTTCTCTGTCCCATCCCACCCTGTCACTCTGTCCCATCCCACCCTGTCCCCCTTTCCTCATCCCACCCTGTCACTCTGTCCCATCCCACCCTTTCCCCCTTTCCTCATCCCACCCTGTCCCCCTTTCCTCATCCCACCCTGTCCCTCTGTCCTCATCCCACCCTGTCCCTCTGTCCTCATCCCACCCTTTCCCCCTTTCCCCATCCCACCGTCCCCCTTTCCTCATCCCAACCTGTTCTGTCCCCATCCCACCCTGTCCCTCTGTCCTCATCCCACCCTGTCCCTCTGTCCTCATCCCACCCTGTCCCCCTTTCCTCATCCCACCCTGTCCCTCTGTCCCATCCCACCCTGTCACTCTGTCCCATCCCACCCTGTCCCCCTTTCCTCATCCCACCCTGTCCCCCTTTCCTCATCCAACCCTGTCACTCTGTCCCATCCCACCCTTTCCCCCTTTCCTCATCCCACCCTGTCCCCCTTTCCTCATCCCACCCTGTCCCCCTTTCCTGTTCCCACCCTGTTCTGTCCCCATCCCACCCTGTTCCTCTGTCCTCATCCCACCCTGTCCCTCTGTCCTCATCCCACCCTGTCCCTCTGTCCTCATCCCACCCTTTCCCCCTTTCCTCATCCCACCCTGTCCCTCTGTCCTCATCCCACCCTGTCCCTCTGTCCTCATACCACCCTGTCCCCCTTTCCACATCCCACCCTGTCCCTCTGTCCTCATCCCACCCTGTCCCTCTGTCCTCATCCCACCCTGTCCCTCTGTCCTCATTCCACCCTGACCCCCTTTCCCCATCCCACCCTGTCCCCCTTTCCTCATCCCACCCTGTCCCTCTGTCCCATCCCACCCTGTCACTCTGTCCCATCCCACCCTGTCCCCCTTTCCTCATCCCACCCTGTCCCCCTTTCCTCATCCCACCCTGTCCCTCTGTCCTCATCCCACCCTGTCCCCCTTTCCTCATCCCACCCTGTCCCCCTTTCCTCATCCCACCCTGTCCCTCTGTCCTCATCCCACCCTGTCCCTCTGTCCTCATCCCACCCTGTCCCTCTGTCCTCATCCCACCCTTTCCCCCTTTCCTCATCCCACCCTGTCCCTCTGTCCTCATCCCACCCTGTCCCTCTGTCCTCATCCCACCCTGTCCCGCTTTCCACATCCCACCCTGTCCCTCTGTCCTCATCCCACCCTGTCCCTCTGTCCTCATCCCACCCTGTCCCTCTGTCCTCATTCCACTCTGACCCCCTTTCCCCATCCCACCCTGTCCCCCTTTCCCCATCCCACCCTGTCCCCCTTTCCTCATCCCACCCTGTTCTCTGTCCCATCCCACCCTGTCACTCTGTCCCATCCCACCCTGTCCCCCTTTCCTCATCCCACCCTGTCACTCTGTCCCATCCCACCCTTTCCCCCTTTCCTCATCCCACCCTGTCCCCCTTTCCTCATCCCACCCTGTCCCTCTGTCCTCATCCCACCCTGTCCCTCTGTCCTCATCCCACCCTTTCCCCCTTTCCCCATCCCACCGTCCCCCTTTCCTCATCCCACCCTGTTCTGTCCCCATCCCACCCTGTCCCTCTGTCCTCATCCCACCCTGTCCCTCTGTCCTCATCCCACCCTGTCCCTCTGTCCTCATCCCACCCTGTCCCTCTGTCCTCATCCCACCCTGTCCATCTGTCCTCATCCCACCCTGTCCCTCTGTCCTCATCCCACCCTGTCCCTCTGTCCTCATCCCACCCTGTCCCCCTTTCCACATCCCACCCTGTCCCCCTTTCCACATCCCACCCTGTCCCTCTGTCCTCATCCCACCCTGTCCCTCTGTCCTCATCCCACCCTGTCCCTCTGTCCTCATCCCACCCTGTCCCTCTGTCCTCATTCCACCCTGACCCCCTTTCCCCATCCCACCCTGTCCCCCTTTCCTCATCCCACCCTGTCCCTCTGTCCCATCCCACCCTGTCACTCTGTCCCATCCCACCCTGTCACTCTGTCCCATCCCACCCTGTCCCCCTTTCCTCATCCCACCCTGTCCCCCTTTCCTCATCCCACCCTGTCCCTCTGTCCTCCTCCCACCCTGTCCCCCTTTCCTCATCCCACCCTGTCCCCCTTTCCTCATCCCACCCTGTCCCTCTGTCCTCATCCCACCCTGTCCCTCTGTCCTCATCCCACCCTGTCCCCCTTTCCACATCCCACCCTGTCCCCCTTTCCACATCCCACCCTGTCCCTCTGTCCTCATCCCACCCTGTCCCTCTGTCCTCATCCCACCCTGTCCCTCTGTCCTCATCCCACCCTGACCCCCTTTCCCCATCCCACCCTGTCCCCCTTTCCTCATCCCACCCTGTTCTCTGTCCCATCCCACCCTGTCACTCTGTCCCATCCCACCCTGTCACTCTGTCCCATCCCACCCTGTCCCCCTTTCCTCATCCCACCCTGTCCCCCTTTCCTCATCCCACCCTGTCACACTGTCCCATCCCACCCTGTCCCCCTGTCCTCATCCCACCCTGTCCTCATCCCACCCTGTCCCTCTGTCCTCATCCCACCCTGTCCCTCTGTCCTCATCCCACCCTGTCCCTCTGTCCTCATCCCACCCTGTCCCCCTGTCCTCATCCCACCCTGTCCCCCTTTCCTCATCCCACCCTGTCCTCATCCCACCCTGTCCCTCTGTCCTCATCCCACCCTGTCCCTCTGTCCTCATCCCACCCTGTCCCCCTGTCCTCATCCCACCCTGTCCTCATCCCACCCTGTCCCTCTGTCCTCATCCCACCCTGTCCCTCTGTCCTCATCCCACCCTGTCCCTCTGTCCTCATCCCACCCTGTCCCTCTGTCCTCATCCCACCCTGTCCCCCTTTCCTCATCCCACCCTGTCCCCCTTTCCTCATCCCACCCTGTCCCCCTTTACTCATCCCACCCTGTCCCCCTTTACTCATCCCACCCTGTCCCTCTGTCCTCATCCCACCCTGTCCCCCTTTCCTCATCCCACCCTGTCCCCCTTTCTTCATCCCACCCTGTCCCCCTTTCCTCATCCCACCCTGTCCCCCTTTCCTCATCCCACCCTGTCCCTCTGTCCTCATCCCACCCTGTCCCCCTTTCCTCATCCCACCCTCTCCCCCTTTCCTAATCCCACCCTTTCCCCCTTTCCTCATCCCACCCTTTCCCTCTGTCCTCATCCCACCCTTTCCCTCTGTCCTCATCCCACCCTGTCCCTCTGTCCTCATCCCACCCTGTCCCCCTTTCCACATCCCACCCTGTCCCTCTGTCCTCATCCCACCCTGTCCCTCTGTCCTCATCCCACCCTGTCCCCCTTTCCTCATCCCACCCTTTCCCCCTTTCCTCATCCCACCCTTTCCCCCTTTCCTCATCCCACCCTGTCCCCCTTTCCTCATCCCACCCTGTCCCCCTTTCCTCATCCCACCCTGTCCCCCTTTCCTCATCCCACCCTGTCCCTCTGTCCTCATCCCACCCTGTCCCTCTGTCCTCATCCCACCCTGTCCCCCTTTCCTCATCCCACCCTGTCCCTCTGTCCCCATCCCACCCTGTCCCTCTGTCCTCATTCCACCCTGTCCCTCTGTCCTCATCCCACCCTGTTCCTCTGTCCTCATCCCACCCTGTCCTCATCCCACCCGGTCCCCCTTTCCTCATCCCACCCTGTCCCTCTGTCCTCATCCCACCCTGTCCCTCTATCCTCATCCCACCCTGTTCCTCTGTCCGCATCCCACCCTGGCCCCCTTTCCTCATCCCACCCTGTCCCTCTTTCCTCATCCCACCCTGTCCCTCTGTCCTCATCCCACCCTGTCCCTCTGTCCTCATCCCACCCTGTCCCCCTGTCCTCATCCCACCCTGTCCCTCTGTCCTCATCCCACCCTGTTCCCCCATTCCCCATCCCACCCTGTCCCTCTGTCCTCATCCTACCCTGTCCCTCTGTCCTCATCCCACCCTGTCCCCCTTTCCTCATCCCACCCTGTCCCTCTGTCTCCATCCCACCCTGTCCCTCTGTCCTCATCCCACCCTGTCCCTCTGTCCTCATCCCACCCTGTCCTCATCCCACCCGGTCCCCCTTTCCTCATCCCACCCTGTCCCTCTGTCCTCATCCCACCCTGTCCCTCTGTCCTCATCCCACCCTGTCCCCCTTTCCTCATCCCACCCTGTCCCTCTGTCCTCATTCCACCCTGTCCCTCTGTCCTCATCCCACCCTGTCCCTCTGTCCTCATCCCACCCTGTCCCTCTGTCCCCATCCCACCCTGTCCCCCTTTCCTCATCCCACCCTGTCCCTCTGTCCCATCCCACCCTGTCACTCTGTCCCATCCCACCCTGTCCCCCTTTCCTCATCACACCCTGTCCCCCTTTCCTCATCCCACCCTGTCACTCTGTCCCATCCCACCCTTTCCCCCTTTCCTCATCCCACCCTGTCCCCCTTTCCTCATCCCACCCTGTCCCTCTGTCCTCATCCCACCCTGTCCCTCTGTCCTCATCCCACCCTGTCCCTCTGTCCTCATCCCACCCTGTCCCCCTTTCCCCATCCCACCGTCCCCCTTTCCTCATCCCACCCTGTTCTGTCCCCATTCCACCCTGTCCCCCTTTCCTCATCCCACCCTGTCCCTCTGTCCTCATCCCACCCTGTCCCTCTGTCCTCATCCCACCCTGTCCCTCTGTCCTCATCCCACCCTGTCCCTCTGTCCTCATCCCACCCTGTCCCCCTTTCCTCATCCCACCCTGTCCCCCTTTCCTCATCCCACCCTGTCCCCCTTTCCTCATCCCACCCTGTCCCTCTGTCCCCATCCCACCCTGTCCCCCTGTCCTCATCCCACCTTGTCCTCATCCCACCCTGTCCCCCTTTCCTCATCCCACCCTGTCACTCTGTCCCATCCCACCCTTTCCCCCTTTCCTCATCCCACCCTGTCCCCCTTTCCTCATCCCACCCTGTCCCCCTTTCCTCATCCCACCCTGTCCCTCTGTCCTCATCCCACCCTGTCCCTCTGTCCTCATCCCACCCTGTCCCCCTTCCCTCATCCCACCCTGTCCCCCTTTCCTCATCCCACCCTGTCCCCCTTTCCTCATCCCACCCTGTCCCCCTTTCCTCATCCCACCCTGTCCCCCTTTCCTCATCCCACCCTGTCCCTCTGTCCTCATCCCACCCTGTCCTTCTGTCCTCATCCCACCCTGTCCCCCTTTCCTCATCCCACCCTGTTCCTCTGTCCTCATCCCACCTTGTCCCCCTTTCCTCATCCCACCCTGTCCCTCTGTCCTCATCCCACCCTGTCCCTCTGTCCTCATCCCACCCTTTCCCCCTTTCCCCATCCCACCGTCCCCCTTTCCTCATCCCACCCTGTTCTGTCCCCATCCCACCCTGTCCCTCTGTCCTCATCCCACCCTGTCCCTCTGTCCTCATCCCACCCTGTCCATCTGTCCTCATCCCACCCTGTCCCTGTGTTCTCATCCCACCCTGTCCCTCTGTCCTCATCCCACCCTGTCCCCCTGTCCTTATCCCACCCTGTCACTCTGTCCTCATCCCACCCTGTCCCTCTGTCCTCATCCCACCCTGTCCCTCTGTCCTCATCCCACCCTGTCCTCATCCCACCCGGTCCCCCTTTCCTCATCCCACCCTGTCCCTCTGTCCTCATCCCACCTTGTCCCTCTGTCCTCATCCCACCCTGTTCCTCTGTCTGCATCCCACCCTGGCCCCCTTTCCTCATCCCACCCTGTCCCTCTGTCCTCATCCCACCCTGTCCCTCTGTCCTCATCCCACCCTGTCCCCCTTTCCTCATCCCACCCTGTCCCCCTTTCCTCATCCCACCCTGTCCCTCTGTCCTCATCCCACCCTGTCCCTCTGTCCTCATCCCACCCTGTCCCCCTTTCCTCATCCCACCCTGTCCCCCTTTCCTCATCCCACCCTGTCCCTCTGTCCTCATCCCACCCTGTTCCTCTGTCCGCATCCCACCCTGGCCCCCTTTCCTCATCCCACCCTGTCCCTCATTCCTCATCCCACCCTGTCCCTCTGTCCTCATCCCACCCTGTCCCCCTTTCCTCATTCCACCCTGTCCCTCTGTCCTCATCCCACCCTGTCCCTCTGTCCTCATCCCACCCTGTCCCCCTTTCCACATCCCACCCTGTCCCTCTGTCCTCATCCCACCCTGTCCCTCTGTCCTCATCCCACCCTGTCCCTCTGTCCTCATCCCACCCTGTCCCTCTGTCCTCATCCCACCCTGTCCCCCTTTCCTCATCCCACCCTGTCCCTCTGTCCCATCCCACCCTGTCACTCTGTCCCATCCCACCCTGTCCCCCTTTCCTCATCCCACCCTGTCCCCCTTTCCTCATCCCACCCTGTCACTCTGTCCCATCCCACCCTTTCCCCCTTTCCTCATCCCACCCTGTCCCCCTTTCCTCATCCCACCCTGTCCCCCTTTCCTCATCCCACCCTGTTCTGTCCCCATCCCACCCTGTTCCTCTGTCCTCATCCCACCCTGTCCCTCTGTCCTCATCCCACCCTGTCCCTCTGTCCTCATCCCACCCTTTCCCCCTCTCCTCATCCCACCCTGTCCCTCTGTCCTCATCCCACCCTGTCCCTCTGTCCTCATACCACCCTGTCCCCCTTTCCACATCCCACCCTGTCCCTCTGTCCTCATCCCACCCTGTCCCTCTGTCCTCATCCCACCCTGTCCCTCTGTCCTCATTCCACCCTGACCCCCTTTCCCCATCCCACCCTGTCCCCCTTTCCTCATCCCACCCTGTCCCTCTGTCCCATCCCACCCTGTCACTCTGTCCCATCCCACCCTGTCCCCCTTTCCTCATCCCACCCTGTCCCCCTTTCCTCATCCCACCCTGTCCCTCTGTCCTCATCCCACCCTGTCCCCCTTTCCTCATCCCACCCTGTCCCCCTTTCCTCATCCCACCCTGTCCCTCTGTCCTCATCCCACCCTGTCCCTCTGTCCTCATCCCACCCTTTCCCCCTTTCCTCATCCCACCCTGTCCCTCTGTCCTCATCCCACCCTGTCCCTCTGTCCTCATCCCACCCTGTCCCTCTGTCCTCATCCCACCCTGTCCCGCTTTCCACATCCCACCCTGTCCCTCTGTCCTCATCCCACCCTGTCCCTCTGTCCTCATCCCACCCTGTCCCTCTGTCCTCATCCCACCCTGTCCCTCTGTCCTCATTCCACTCTGACCCCCTTTCCCCATCCCACCCTGTCCCCCTTTCCTCATCCCACCCTGTTCTCTGTCCCATCCCACCCTGTCACTCTGTCCCATCCCACCCTGTCCCCCTTTCCTCATCCCACCCTGTCACTCTGTCCCATCCCACCCTTTCCCCCTTTCCTCATCCCACCCTGTCCCCCTTTCCTCATCCCACCCTGTCCCTCTGTCCTCATCCCACCCTGTCCCTCTGTCCTCATCCCACCCTTTCCCCCTTTCCCCATCCCACCGTCCCCCTTTCCTCATCCCACCCTGTTCTGTCCCCATCCCACCCTGTCCCTCTGTCCTCATCCCACCCTGTCCCTCTGTCCTCATCCCACCCTGTCCCCCTTTCCACATCCCACCCTGTCCCTCTGTCCTCATCCCACCCTGTCCCTCTGTCCTCATCCCACCCTGTCCCTCTGTCCTCATCCCACCCTGTCCCTCTGTCCTCATCCCACCCTGTCCCCCTTTCCTCATCCCACCCTGTCCCTCTGTCCCATCCCACCCTGTCACTCTGTCCCATCCCACCCTGTCCCCCTTTCCTCATCCCACCCTGTCCCCCTTTCCTCATCCCACCCTGTCCCCCTTTCCTGTTCCCACCCTGTTCTGTCCCCATCCCACCCTGTTCCTCTGTCCTCATCCCTCCCTGTCCCTCTGTCCTCATCCCACCCTGTCCCTCTGTCCTCATCCCACCCTTTCCCCCTTTCCTCATCCCACCCTGTCCCTCTGTCCTCATCCCACCCTGTCCCTCTGTCCTCATACCACCCTGTCCCCCTTTCCACATCCCACCCTGTCCCTCTGTCCTCATCCCACCCTGTCCCTCTGTCCTCATCCCACCCTGTCCCTCTGTCCTCATCCCACCCTGTCCCTCTGTCCTCATTCCACCCTGACCCCCTTTCCCCATCCCACCCTGTCCCCCTTTCCTCATCCCACCCTGTCCCTCTGTCCCATCCCACCCTGTCACTCTGTCCCATCCCACCCTGTCCCCCTTTCCTCATCCCACCCTGTCCCCCTTTCCTCATCCCACCCTGTCCCTCTGTCCTCATCCCACCCTGTCCCCCTTTCCTCATCCCACCCTGTCCCCCTTTCCTCATCCCACCCTGTCCCTCTGTCCTCATCCCACCCTGTCCCTCTGTCCTCATCCCACCCTGTCCCTCTGTCCTCATCCCACCCTTTCCCCCTTTCCTCATCCCACCCTGTCCCTCTGTCCTCATCCCACCCTGTCCCTCTGTCCTCATCCCACCCTGTCCCTCTGTCCTCATCCCACCCTGTCCCGCTTTCCACATCCCACCCTGTCCCTCTGTCCTCATCCCACCCTGTCCCTCTGTCCTCATCCCACCCTGTCCCTCTGTCCTCATCCCACCCTGTCCCTCTGTCCTCATTCCACTCTGACCCCCTTTCCCCATCCCACCCTGTCCCCCTTTCCTCATCCCACCCTGTTCTCTGTCCCATCCCACCCTGTCACTCTGTCCCATCCCACCCTATCCCCCTTTCCTCATCCCACCCTGTCACTCTGTCCCATCCCACCCTTTCCCCCTTTCCTCATCCCACCCTGTCCCCCTTTCCTCATCCCACCCTGTCCCTCTGTCCTCATCCCACCCTGTCCCTCTGTCCTCATCCCACCCTTTCCCCCTTTCCCCATCCCACCGTCCCCCTTTCCTCATCCCACCCTGTTCTGTCCCCATCCCACCCTGTCCCTCTGTCCTCATCCCACCCTGTCCCTCTGTCCTCATCCCACCCTGTCCCTCTGTCCTCATCCCACCCTGTCCATCTGTCCTCATCCCACCCTGTCCCTCTGTCCTCATCCCACCCTGTCCCTCTGTCCTCATCCCACCCTGTCCCCCTTTCCACATCCCACCCTGTCCCCCTTTCCACATCCCACCCTGTCCCTCTGTCCTCATCCCACCCTGTCCCTCTGTCCTCATCCCACCCTGTCCCTCTGTCCTCATCCCACCCTGTCCCTCTGTCCTCATCCCACCCTGTCCCTCTGTCCTCATTCCACCCTGACCCCCTTTCCCCATCCCACCCTGTCCCCCTTTCCTCATCCCACCCTGTCCCTCTGTCCCATCCCACCCTGTCACTCTGTCCCCCTTTCCTCATCCCACCCTGTCCCCTTTCCTCATCCCACCCTGTCCCTCTGTCCTCATCCCACCCTGTCCCCCTTTCCTCATCCCACCCTGTCCCCCTTTCCTCATCCCACCCTGTCCCTCTGTCCTCATCCCACCCTGTCCCTCTGTCCTCATCCCACCCTGTCCCTCTGTCCTCATCCCACCCTGTCCCTCTGTCCTCATCCCACCCTTTCCCCCTTTCCTCATCCCACCCTGTCCCTCTGTCCTCATTCCACCCTGTCCCTCTGTCCTCATCCCACCCTGTCCCTCTGTCCTCATCCCACCCTGTCCCGCTTTCCACATCCCACCCTGTCCCTCTGTCCTCATCCCACCCTGTCCCTCTGTCCTCATCCCACCCTGTCCCTCTGTCCTCATCCCACCCTGTCCCTCTGTCCTCATTCCACTCTGACCCCCTTTCCCCATCCCACCCTGTCCCCCTTTCCTCATCCCACCCTGTTCTCTGTCCCATCCCACCCTGTCACTCTGTCCCATCCCACCCTGTCCCCCTTTCCTCATCCCACCCTGTCACTCTGTCCCATCCCACCCTTTCCCCATCCCACCCTGTCCCCCTTTCCTCATCCCACCCTGTCCCTCTGTCCTCATCCCACCCTGTCCCTCTGTCCTCATCCCACCCTGTCCCTCTGTCCTCATCCCACCCTGTCCCTCTGTCCTCATCCCACCCTGTCCATCTGTCCTCATCCCACCCTGTCCCTCTGTCCTCATCCCACCCTGTCCCTCTGTCCTCATCCCACCCTGTCCCCCTTTCCACATCCCACCCTGTCCCCCTTTCCACATCCCACCCTGTCCCTCTGTCCTCATCCCACCCTGTCCCTCTGTCCTCATCCCACCCTGTCCCTCTGTCCTCATCCCACCCTGTCCCTCTGTCCTCATCCCACCCTGTCCCTCTGTCCTCATTCCACCCTGACCCCCTTTCCCCATCCCACCCTGTCCCCCTTTCCTCATCCCACCCTGTCCCTCTGTCCCATCCCACCCTGTCACTCTGTCCCATCCCACCCTGTCCCCCTTTCCTCATCCCACCCTGTCCCCCTTTCCTCATCCCACCCTGTCCCTCTGTCCTCATCCCACCCTGTCCCCCTTTCTTCATCCCACCCTGTCCCCCTTTCCTCATCCCACCCTGTCCCTCTGTCCTCATCCCACCCTGTCCCTCTGTCCTCATCCCACCCTGTCCCTCTGTCCTCATCCCACCCTGTCCCTCTGTCCTCATCCCACCCTGTCCCTCTGTCCTCATCCCACCCTGTCCCTCTGTCCTCATCCCACCCTGTCCCTCTGTCCTCATCCCACCCTTTCCCCCTTTCCTCATCCCACCCTGTCCCTCTGTCCTCATTCCACCCTGTCCCTCTGTCCTCATCCCACCCTGTCCCTCTGTCCTCATCCCACCCTGTCCCGCTTTCCACATCCCACCCTGTCCCTCTGTCCTCATCCCACCCTGTCCCTCTGTCCTCATCCCACCCTGTCCCTCTGTCCTCATCCCACCCTGTCCCTCTGTCCTCATTCCACTCTGACCCCCTTTCCCCATCCCACCCTGTCCCCCTTTCCTCATCCCACCCTGTTCTCTGTCCCATCCCACCCTGTCACTCTGTCCCATCCCACCCTGTCCCCCTTTCCTCATCCCACCCTGTCACTCTGTCCCATCCCACCCTTTCCCCCTTTCCTCATCCCACCCTGTCCCCCTTTCCTCATCCCACCCTGTCCCTCTGTCCTCATCCCACCCTGTCCCTCTGTCCTCATCCCACCCTTTCCCCCTTTCCCCATCCCACCGTCCCCCTTTCCTCATCCCACCCTGTTCTGTCCCCATCCCACCCTGTCCCTCTGTCCTCATCCCACCCTGTCCCTCTGTCCTCATCCCACCCTGTCCCTCTGTCCTCATCCCACCCTGTCCCTCTGTCCTCATCCCACCCTGTCCATCTGTCCTCATCCCACCCTGTCCCTCTGTCCTCATCCCACCCTGTCCCTCTGTCCTCATCCCACCCTGTCCCTCTGTCCTCATCCCACCCTGTCCCCCTTTCCACATCCCACCCTGTCCCCCTTTCCACATCCCACCCTGTCCCTCTGTCCTCATCCCACCCTGTCCCTCTGTCCTCATCCCACCCTGACCCCCTTTCCCCATCCCACCCTGTCCCCCTTTCCTCATCCCACCCTGTTCTCTGTCCCATCCCACCCTGTCACTCTGTCCCATCCCACCCTGTCACTCTGTCCCATCCCACCCTGTCCCCCTTTCCTCATCCCACCCTGTCCCCCTTTCCTCATCCCACCCTGTCACACTGTCCCATCCCACCCTGTCCCCCTGTCCTCATCCCACCCTGTCCTCATCCCACCCTGTCCCTCTGTCCTCATCCCACCCTGTCCCTCTGTCCTCATCCCACCCTGTCCCTCTGTCCTCATCCCACCCTGTCCCCCTGTCCTCATCCCACCCTGTCCCCCTTTCCTCATCCCACCCTGTCCTCATCCCACCCTGTCCCTCTGTCCTCATCCCACCCTGTCCCTCTGTCCTCATCCCACCCTGTCCCCCTGTCCTCATCCCACCCTGTCCTCATCCCACCCTGTCCCTCTGTCCTTATCCCACCCTGTCCCTCTGTCCTCATCCCACCCTGTCCCTCTGTCCTCATCCCACCCTGTCCCCCTTTCCTCATCCCACCCTGTCCCCCTTTCCTCATCCCACCCTGTCCCCCTTTACTCATCCCACCCTGTCCCCCTTTACTCATCCCACCCTGTCCCTCTGTCCTCATCCCACCCTGTCCCCCTTTCCTCATCGCACCCTGTCCCACTTTCTTCATCCCACCCTGTCCCCCTTTCCTCATCCCACCCTGTCCCCCTTTCCTCATCCCACCCTGTCCCTCTGTCCTCATCCCACCCTGTCCCCCTTTCCTCATCCCACCCTCTCCCCCTTTCCTAATCCCACCCTTTCCCCCTTTCCTCATCCCACCCTTTCCCTCTGTCCTCATCCCACCCTTTCCCTCTGTCCTCATCCCACCCTGTCCCTCTGTCCTCATCCCACCCTGTCCCCCTTTCCACATCCCACCCTGTCCCTCTGTCCTCATCCCACCCTGTCCCTCTGTCCTCATCCCACCCTGTCCCCCTTTCCTCATCCCACCCTTTCCCCCTTTCCTCATCCCACCCTTTCCCCCTTTCCTCATCCCACCCTGTCCCCCTTTCCTCATCCCACCCTGTCCCCCTTTCCTCATCCCACCCTGTCCCTCTGTCCTCATCCCACCCTGTCCCTCTGTCCTCATCCCACCCTGTCCCCCTTTCCTCATCCCACCCTGTCCCTCTGTCCCCATCCCACCCTGTCCCTCTGTCCTCATTCCACCCTGTCCCTCTGTCCTCATCCCACCCTGTTCCTCTGTCCTCATCCCACCCTGTCCTCTTCCCACCCGGTCCCCCTTTCCTCATCCCACCCTGTCCCTCTGTCCTCATCCCACCCTGTCCCTCTATCCTCATCCCACCCTGTTCCTCTGTCCGCATCCCACCCTGGCCCCCTTTCCTCATCCCACCCTGTCCCTCTTTCCTCATCCCACCCTGTCCCTCTGTCCTCATCCCACCCTGTCCCTCTGTCCTCATCCCACCCTGTCCCCCTGTCCTCATCCCACCCTGTCCCTCTGTCCTCATCCCACCCTGTTCCCCCATTCCCCATCCCACCCTGTCCCTCTGTCCTCATCCTACCCTGTCCCTCTGTCCTCATCCCACCCTGTCCCCCTTTCCTCATCCCACCCTGTCCCTCTGTCTCCATCCCACCCTGTCCCTCTGTCCTCATCCCACCCTGTCCCTCTGTCCTCATCCCACCCTGTCCTCATCCCACCCGGTCCCCCTTTCCTCATCCCACCCTGTCCCTCTGTCCTCATCCCACCCTGTCCCTCTGTCCTCATCCCACCCTGTCCCTCTGTCCTCATCCCACCCTGTCCCCCTTTCCTCATCCCACCCTGTCCCTCTGTCCTCATTCCACCCTGTCCCTCTGTCCTCATCCCACCCTGTCCCTCTGTCCTCATCCCACCCTGTCCCTCTGTCCCCATCCCACCCTGTCCCCCTTTCCTCATCCCACCCTGTCCCTCTGTCCCATCCCACCCTGTCACTCTGTCCCATCCCACCCTGTCCCCCTTTCCTCATCCCACCCTGTCCCCCTTTCCTCATCCCACCCTGTCACTCTGTCCCATCCCACCCTTTCCCCCTTTCCTCATCCCACCCTGTCCCCCTTTCCTCATCCCACCCTGTCCCTCTGTCCTCATCCCACCCTGTCCCTCTGTCCTCATCCCACCCTGTCCCTCTGTCCTCATCCCACCCTGTCCCCCTTTCCCCATCCCACCGTCCCCCTTTCCTCATCCCACCCTGTTCTGTCCCCATTCCACCCTGTCCCCCTTTCCTCATCCCACCCTGTCCCTCTGTCCTCATCCCACCCTGTCCCTCTGTCCTCATCCCACCCTGTCCCTCTGTCCTCATCCCACCCTGTCCCTCTGTCCTCATCCCACCCTGTCCCTCTGTCCTCATCCCACCCTGTCCCTCTGTCCTCATCCCACCCTGTCCCCCTTTCCTCATCCCACCCTGTCCCCCTTTCCTCATCCCACCCTGTCCCTCTGTCCCCATCCCACCCTGTCCCCTGTCCTCATCCCACCTTGTCCTCATCCCACCCTGTCCCCCTTTCCTCATCCCACCCTGTCACTCTGTCCCATCCCACCCTTTCCCCCTTTCCTCATCCCACCCTGTCCCCCTTTCCTCATCCCACCCTGTCCCTCTGTCCTCATCCCACCCTGTCCCTCTGTCCTCATCCCACCCTGTCCCCCTTCCCTCATCCCACCCTGTCCCCCTTTCCTCATCCCACCCTGTCCCCCTTTCCTCATCCCACCCTGTCCCCCTTTCCTCATCCCACCCTGTCCCCCTTTCCTCATCCCACCCTGTCCCTCTGTCCTCATCCCACCCTGTCCCTCTGTCCTCATCCCACCCTGTCCCCCTTTCCTCATCCCACCCTGTTCCTCTGTCCTCATCCCACCTTGTCCCCCTTTCCTCATCCCACCCTGTCCCCCTTTCCTCATCCCACCCTGTCCCCCTTTCCTCATCCCACCCTGTCCCCCTGTCCCCATCCCAACCTGTAACTCTGTCCCCATCCCACCCTGTCCCTCTGTCCTCATCCAACCCTGTCCCTCTGTCCTCATCCCACCCTGTCCCTCTGTCCTCATCCCACCCTGTCCCCCTTTCCTCATCCCACCCTGTCCCTCTTTCCTCATCCCACCCTGTCCCTCTGTCCTCATCCCACCCTGTTCTCTGTCCCCATCCCACCCTGTCCCCCTTTCCTCATCCCACCCTGTCCCTCTGTCCTCATCCCACCCTTTCCCCCTTTCCACATTCCACCCTGTCCCTCTGTCCTCATCCCACCCTGTCCCTCTGTCCTCATCCCACCCTGTCCCTCTGTCCTCATCCCACCCTGTCCCTCTGTCCTCATCCCACCCTGTCCTCATCCCACCCTGTCCTCATCCCACCCTGTCCTCCTTTCCTCATTCCACCCTGACCCCCTTTCCCCATCCCACCGTCCCCCTTTCCTCATCCCACCCTGTTCTGTCCCCATCCCACCCTGTCCCCCTGTCCTCATCCCACCTTGTCCCTCTGTCCTCATCCCACCCTGTCCCCCTTTCCTCATCCCACCCTGTCCCTCTGTCCTCATCCCACCCTGTCCCTCTGTCCTCATCCCACCCTGTCCCTCTGTCCTCATCCCACCCTGTCCCCCTTTACTCATCCCACCCTGTCCCCCTTTCCTCATCCCACCCTGTCCCCCTTTCCTCATCCCACCCTGTCCCCCTTTCCTCATCCCACCCTGTCCCTCTGTCCTCATCCCACCCTGTCCCCCTTTCCTCATCCCACCATGTCCCCCTTTCCTCATCCCACCCTGTCCCCCTTTCCTCATCCCACCCTGTCCCCCTTTCCTCATCCCACCCTTTCCCCCTTTCCTCATCCCACTCTGTCCTCATCCCACCCTGTCCCTCTGTCCTCATCCCACCCTGTCCCCCTTTCCACATCCCACCCTGTCCCTCTGTCCTCATCCCACCCTGTCCCTCTGTCCTCATCCCACCCTGTTCCCCTTTCCTCATCCCACCCTTTCCCCCTTTCCTCATCCCACCCTTTCCTCATCCCACCCTTTCCCCCTTTCCTCATCCCACCCTGTCCCTCTGTCCTCATCCCACCCTGTCCCTCTGTCCTCATCCCACCCTGTCCCTCTGTCCTCATCCCACCCTTTCCCCCTTTCCCCATCCCACCGTCCCCCTTTCCTCATCCCACCCTGTTCTGTCCCCATCCCACCCTGTCCCTCTGTCCTCATCCCACCCTGTCCCTCTGTCCTCATCCCACCCTGTCCCCCTTTCCTCATCCCACCCTGTCCCTCTGTCCTCATACCACCCTGTCCCCCTTTCCACATCCCACCCTGTCCCTCTGTCCTCATCCCACCCTGTCCCTCTGTCCTCATTCCACCCTGACCCCCTTTCCCCATCCCACCCTGTCCCCCTTTCCTCATCCCACCCTGTCCCTCTGTCCCATCCCACCCTGTCACTCTGTCCTCATCCCACCCTGTCCCCCTTTCCTCATCCCACCCTGTCCCTCTGTCCTCATCCCACCCTGTCCCCCTTTCCTCATCCCACCCTGTCCCTCTGTCCTCATACCACCCTGTCCCCCTTTCCACATCCCACCCTGTCCCTCTGTCCTCATCCCACCCTGTCCCTCTGTCCTCATTCCACCATGTCCCTCTGTCCTCATCCCACCCTGTCCCCCTTTCCTCATCCCACCCTGTCACCCTTTCCTCATCCCACCCTGTCCCCCTTTCCTCATCCCACCCTGTCCCCCTTTCCTCATCCCACCCTGTCCCTCTGTCCCCATCCCACCCTGTCCCCCTTTCCTCATCCCACCCTGTCCCCATCCCACCCTGTTCTCTCCCCATCCCACCCTGTCCCCCTTTCCTCATCCCACCCTGTCCCCTTTTCCTCATCCCACCCTGTCCCCCTTTCTTCATCCCACCCTGTCCCTCTGTCCTCATCTCACCCTGTCCCCCTTTCCTCAGCCCACCCTGTCCCTCTGTCCCCATCCCACCCTGTCCCCCTATCCTCATCCCACCCTGTTCTCTGTCCCCATCCCACCCTGTCCCCCTTTCCTCATCCCACCCTGTTCTCTGTCCCCATCCCACCCTGTCCCCCTTTCCTCATCCCACCCTGTTCTCTGTCCCCATCCCACCCTGTCCCCCTGTCCTCATCCCACCCTGTCCCCCTTTCCTCATCCCACCCTGTCCCCCTTTCCTCATCCCACCCTGTCCCACTGTTCCCATCCAACCCTGTCCCCCTGTCCTCATCCCACCCTGTGCTCATCCCACCCTGTCCCCCTTTCCTCATCCCACCCTGTCCCCCTTTCCTCATCCCACCCTGTCCCTCTGTCCTCATCCCACCCTGTCCCCCTTTCCTCATCCCACCCTGTCCCTCTGTCCTCATCCCACCCTGTCCCTCTGTCCTCATCCCACCCTGTCCCCCTTTCCTCATCCCACCCTGTCCCTCTGTCCTCATCCCACCCTGTCCCTCTTTCCTCATCCCACCCTGTCCCCCTTTCTTCATCCCACCCTGTCCCCCTTTCCTCATCCCACCCTGTCCCTCTGTCCTCATCCCACCCTGTCCCCCTTTCCTCATCCCACCCTGTCCCCCTTTCCTCATCCCACCCTGTCCCTCTGTCCCCATCCCACCCTGTCCCCCTGTCCTCATCCCACCCTGTGCTCATCCCACCCTGTCCCCCTTTCCTCATCCCACCCTGTCCCCCTTTCCTCATCCCACCCTGTCCCCCTTTCCTCATCCCACCCTGTCCCCCTTTACTCATCCCACCCTGTCCCTCTGTCCTCATCCCACCCTGTCCCCCTTTCCTCATCCCACCCTGTCCCCCTTTCTTCATCCCACCCTGTCCCCCTTTCCTCATCCCACCCTGTCCCTCTGTCCTCATCCCACCCTGTCCCCCTTTCCTCATCTTACCCTCTCCCCCTTTCCTCATCCCACCCTTTCCCCCTTTCCTCATCCCACCCTTTCCCTCTGTCCTCATCCCACCCTTTCCCTCTGTCCTCATCCCACCCTGTCCCTCTGTCCTCATCCCACCCTGTCCCCCTTTCCACATCCCACCCTGTCCCTCTGTCCTCATCCCACCCTGTCCCTCTGTCCTTATCCCACCCTGTCCCCCTTTCCTCATCCCACCCTTTCCCCCTTTCCTCATCCCACCCTGTCCCCCTTTCCTCATCCCACCCTGTCCCCCTTTCCTCATCCCACCCTTTCCCTCTGTCCTCATCCCACCCTGTCCCTCTGTCCTCATCCCACCCTGTCCCCCTTTCCTCATCCCACCCTGTCCCTCTGTCCCCATCCCACCCTGTCCCTCTGTCCTCATTCCACCCTGTCCCTCTGTCCTCATCCCACCCTGTTCCTCTGTCCTCATCCCACCCTGTCCTCATCCCACCCGGTCCCCCTTTCCTCATCCCACCCTGTCCCTCTGTCCTCATCCCACCCTGTCCCTCTATCCTCATCCCACCCTGTTCCTCTGTCCGCATCCCACCCTGGCCCCCTTTCCTCATCCCACCCTGTCCCTCTTTCCTCATCCCACCCTGTCCCTCTGTCCTCATCCCACCCTGTCCCTCTGTCCTCATCCCACCCTGTCCCCCTGTCCTCATCCCACCCTGTCCCTCTGTCCTCATCCCACCCTGTTCCCCCATTCCTCATCCCACCCTGTCCCTCTGTCCTCATCCTACCCTGTCCCTCTGTCCTCATCCCACCCTGTCCCCCTTTCCTCATCCCACCCTGTCCCTCTGTCCCCATCCCACCCTGTCCCTCTGTCCTCATCCCACCCTGTCCCTCTGTCCTCATCCCACCCTGTCCCTCTGTCCTCATCCCACCCTGTCCTCATCCCACCCGGTCCCCCTTTCCTCATCCCACCCTGTCCCTCTGTCCTCATCCCACCCTGTCCCTCTGTCCTCATCCCACCCTGTCCCTCTGTCCTCATCCCACCCTGTCCCCCTTTCCTCATCCCACCCTGTCCCTCTGTCCTCATTCCACCCTGTCCCTCTGTCCTCATCCCACCCTGTCCCTCTGTCCTCATCCCACCCTGTCCCTCTGTCCCCATCCCACCCTGTCCCCCTTTCCTCATCCCACCCTGTCCCTCTGTCCCATCCCACCTTGTCACTCTGTCCCATCCCACCCTGTCCCCCTTTCCTCATCCCACCCTGTCCCCCTTTCCTCATCCCACCCTGTCACTCTGTCCCATCCCACCCTTTCCCCCTTTCCTCATCCCACCCTGTCCCCCTTTCCTCATCCCACCCTGTCCCTCTGTCCTCATCCCACCCTGTCCCTCTGTCCTCATCCCACCCTGTCCCTCTGTCCTCATCCCACCCTGTCCCCCTTTCCCCATCCCACCGTCCCCCTTTCCTCATCCCACCCTGTTCTGTCCCCATCCCACCCTGTCCCCCTTTCCTCATCCCACCCTGTCCCTCTGTCCTCATCCCACCCTGTTCCTCTGTCCTCATCCCACCCTGTCCCTCTGTCCTCATCCCACCCTGTCCCCCTTTCCTCATCCCACCCTGTCCCCCTTTCCTCATCCCACCCTGTCCCTCTGTCCCCATCCCACCCTGTCCCCCTGTCCTCATCCCACCTTGTCCTCATCCCACCCTGTCCCCCTTTCGTCATCCCACCCTGTCACTCTGTCCCATCCCACCCTTTCCCCCTTTCCTCATCCCACCCTGTCCCCCTTTCCTCATCCCACCCTGTCCCTCTGTCCTCATCCCACCCTGTCCCTCTGTCCTCATCCCACCCTGTCCCCCTTTCCTCATCCCACCCTGTCCCCCTTTCCTCATCCCACCCTGTCCCTCTGTCCTCATCCCACCCTGTCCCTCTGTCCTCATCCCACCCTGTCCCTCTGTCCTCATCCCACCCTGTCCCCCTTTCCTCATCCCACCCTGTTCTTCTGTCCTCATCCCACCTTGTCCCCCTTTCCTCATCCCACCCTGTCCCCCTTTCCTCATCCCACCCTGTCCCCCTTTCCTCATCCCACCCTGTCCCCCTGTCCCCATCCCAACCTGTAACTCTGTCCCCATCCCACCCTGTCCCTCTGTCCTCATCCCACCCTGTCCCTCTGTCCTCATCCCACCCTGTCCCTCTGTCCTCATCCCACCCTGTCCCCCTTTCCTCATCCCACCCTGTCCCTCTTTCCTCATCCCACCCTGTCCCTCTGTCCTCATCCCACCCTGTTCTCTGTCCCCATCCCACCCTGTCCCCCTTTCCTCATCCCACCCTGTCCCTCTGTCCTCATCCCACCCTTTCCCCCTTTCCACATTCCACCCTGTCCCTCTGTCCTCATCCCACCCTGTCCCTCTGTCCTCATCCCACCCTGTCCCTCTGTCCTCATCCCACCCTGTCCCTCTGTCCTCATCCCACCCTGTCCTCATCCCACCCTGTCCTCATCCCACCCTGTCCTCCTTTCCTCATTCCACCCTGACCCCCTTTCCCCATCCCACCATCCCCCTTTCCTCATCCCACCCTGTTCTGTCCCCATCCCACCCTGTCCCCCTGTCCCCCTGTCCTCATCCCACCCTGTCCCTCTGTCCTCATCCCACCCTGTCCCCCTTTCCTCATCCCACCCTGTCCCTCTGTCCTCATCCCACCCTGTCCCTCTGTCCTCATCCCACCCTGTCCCTCTGTCCTCATCCCACCCTGTCCCCCTTTACTCATCCCACCCTGTCCCCCTTTCCTCATCCCACCCTGTCCCCCTTTCCTCATCCCACCCTGTCCCCCTTTCCTCATCCCACTCTGTCCCTCTGTCCTCATCCCACCCTGTCCCCCTTTCCTCATCCCACCCTGTCCCCCTTTCCTCATCCCACCCTGTCCCCCTTTCCTCATCCCACCCTTTCCCCCTTTCCTCATCCCACTCTGTCCTCATCCCACCCTGTCCCTCTGTCCTCATCCCACCCTGTCCCCCTTTCCACATCCCACCCTGTCCCTCTGTCCTCATCCCACCCTGTCCCTCTGTCCTCATCCCACCCTGTCCCCCTTTCCTCATCCCACCCTTTCCCCCTTTCCTCATCCCACCCTTTCCTCATCCCACCCTTTCCCCCTTTCCTCATCCCACCCTGTCCCTCTGTCCTCATCCCACCCTGTCCCTCTGTCCTCATCCCACCCTGTCCCTCTGTCCTCATCCCACCCTTTCCCCCTTTCCCCTTTCCCCTTTCCCACCGTCCCCCTTTCCTCATCCCACCCTGTTCTGTCCCCATCCCACCCTGTCCCTCTGTCCTCATCCCACCCTGTCCCTCTGTCCTCATCCCACCCTGTCCCCCTTTCCTCATCCCACCCTGTCCCTCTGTCCTCATACCACCCTGTCCCCCTTTCCACATCCCACCCTGTCCCTCTGTCCTCATCCCACCCTGTCCCTCTGTCCTCATCCCACCCTGTCCCTCTGTCCTCATTCCACCCTGACCCCCTTTCCCCATCCCACCCTGTCCCCCTTTCCTCATCCCACCCTGTCCCTCTGTCCCATCCCACCCTGTCACTCTGTCCCATCCCACCCTGTCCCCCTTTCCTCATCCCACCCTGTCCCCCTTTCCTCATCCCACCCTGTCACTCTGTCCCATCCCACCCTTTCCCCCTTTCCTCATCCCACCCTGTCCCCCTTTCCTCATCCCACCCTGTCCTTCTGTCCTCATCCCACCATGTCCCTCTGTCCTCATCCCACCCTGTCCCCCTTTCCTCATCCCACCCTGTCGCCCTTTCCTCATCCCACCCTGTCCCCCTTTCCTCATCCCACCCTGTCCCCCTTTCCTCATCCCACCCTGTCCCTCTGTCCCCATCCCACCCTGTCCCCCTTTCCTCATCCCACCCTGTCCCTCTGTCCCCATCCCACCCTGTTCTCTCCCCATCCCACCCTGTCCCCCTTTCCTCATCCCACCCTGTCCCCTTTTCCTCATCCCACCCTGTCCCCCTTTCCTCATCCCACCCTGTCCCTCTGTCCTCATCTCACCCTGTCCCCCTTTCCTCATCCCACCCTGTCCCTCTGTCCCCATCCCACCCTGTCCCCCTTTCCTCATCCCACCCTGTTCTCTGTCCCCATCCCACCCTGTCCCCCTTTCCTCATCCCACCCTGTTCTCTGTCCCCATCCCACCCTGTCCCCCTTTCCTCATCCCACCCTGTTCTCTGTCCCCATCCCACCCTGTCCCCCTTTCCTCATCCCACCCTGTCCCTCTGTCCTCATCCCACCCTGTCCCCCTTTCCTTATCCCACCATGTCCCCCTTTCCTCATCCCACCCTGTCCCTCTGTCCCCATCCCACCCTGTCCCCCTGTCCTCATCCCACCCTGTGCTCATCCCACCCTGTCCCCCTTTCCTCATCCCACCCTGTCCCCCTTTCCTCATCCCACCCTGTCCCTCTGTCCTCATCCCACCCTGTCCCCCTTTCCTCATCCCACCCTGTCCCTCTGTCCTCATCCCACCCTGTCCCTCTGTCCTCATCCCACCCTGTCCCCCTTTCCTCATCCCACCCTGTCCCCCTTTCCTCATCCCACCCTGTCCCCCTTTCCTCATCCCACCCTGTCCCCCTTAACTCATCCCACCCTGTCCCTCTGTCCTCTTCCCACCCTGTCCCTCTGTCCTCATCCCACCCTCTCCCCCTTTCCTCATCCCACCCCGTCCCTCTGTCCTCATCCCACCCTGTCCCCCTTTCCTCATCCCACCCTGTCCCCCTTTCCTCATCCCACCCTGTCCCCATCCCACCCTGTCACTCTGTCTCCATCCCACCCTGTCCCTCTGTCCTCATCCCACCCTGTCCCTCTGTCCTCATCCCACCCTGTCCCTCTGTCCTCATCCCACCCTGTCCCCCTTTCCTCATCCCACCCTGTCCCTCTTTCCTCATCCCACCCTGTCCCTCTGTCCTCATCCCACCCTGTTCTCTGTCCCCATCCCACCCTGTCCCCCTTTCCTCATCCCACCCTGTCCCTCTGTCCTCATCCCACCCTTTCCCCCTTTCCACATCCCACCCTGTCCCTCTGTCCTCATCCCACCCTGTCCCTCTGTCCTCATACCACCCTGTCCCTCTGTCCTCATCCCACCCTGTCCCTCTGTCCTCATCCCACTCTGTCCTCATCCCACCCTGTCCTCATCCCACCCTGTCCTCATCCCACCCTGTCCTCCTTTCCTCATTCCACCCTGACCCCCTTTCCCCATCCCACCGTCCTCCTTTCCTCATCCCACCCTGTTCTGTCCCCATCCCACCCTGTCCCCCTGTCCTCATCCCACCCTGTCCTTCTGTCCTCATCCCACCCTGTCCCTCTGTCCTCATCCCACCCTGTCCCTCTGTCCTCATTCCACCCTGTCCCTCTGTCCTCATCCCACCCTGCCCCCCTTTCCTCATCCCACCCTGTCCCCCTTTCCTCATCCCACCCTGTCCCTCTGTCCTCATCCCACCCTGTCCCCCTTTCCTCATCCCACCCTGTCCCCCTTTCCTCATCCCACCCTTTCCCCCTTTCCTCATCCCACTCTGTCCTCATCCCACCCTGTCCCTCTGTCCTCATCCCACCCTGTCCCCCTTTCCACATCCCACCCTGTCCCTCTGTCCTCATCCCACCCTGTCCCTCTGTCCTCATCCCACCCTGTCCCCCTTTCCTCATCCCACCCTTTCCCCCTTTCCTCATCCCACCCTGTCCCCCTTTCCTCATCCCACCCTGTCCCTCTGTCCTCATCCCACCCTGTCCCTCTGTCCTCATCCCACCCTGTCCCCCTGTCCTCATCCCACCCTGTCTCTCTGTCCTCATCCCACCCTGTCCCTCTGTCCTCATCCCACCCTGTCCCTCTGTCCTCATCCCACCCTGTCCCCTTGTCCTCATCCCACCCTGTCTCTCTGTCCTCATCCCACCCTGTCCCCCTTTCCTCATCCCACCCTGTCCCTCTGTCCCCATCCCACCCTGTCCCCCTTTCCTCATCCCACCCTGTTCTCTGTCCCCATCCCACCCTGTCCCCCTTTCCTCATCCCACCCTGTTTTCTGTCCCCATCCCACCCTGTCCCCCTTTCCTCATCCCACCCTGTTCTCTGTCCCCATCCCACCCTGTCCCCCTTTCCTCATCCCACCCTGTCCCTCTGTCCTCATCCCACCCTGTCCCCCTTTCCTCATCCCACCCTGTCCCCCTTTCCTCATCCCACTCTGTCCTCATCCCACCCTGTCCCTCTGTCCTCATCCCACCCTGTCCCCCTTTCCACATCCCACCCTGTCCCTCTGTCCTCATCCCACCCTGTCCCTCTGTCCTCATCCCACCCTGTCCCCCTTTCCTCATCCCACCCTTTCCCCCTTTCCTCATCCCACCCTGTCCCCCTTTCCTCATCCCACCCTGTCCCTCTGTCCTCATCCCACCCTGTCCCTCTGTCCTCATCCCACCCTGTCCCTCTGTCCTCATCCCACCCTGTCCCCCTGTCCTCATCCCACCCTGTCTCTCTGTCCTCATCCCACCCTGTCCCTCTGTCCTCATCCCACCCTGTCCCTCTGTCCTCATCCCACCCTGTCCCCTTGTCCTCATCCCACCCTGTCTCTCTGTCCTCATCCCACCCTGTCCCCCTTTCCTCATCCCACCCTGTCCCTCTGTCCCCATCCCACCCTGTCCCCCTTTCCTCATCCCACCCTGTTCTCTGTCCCCATCCCACCCTGTCCCCCTTTCCTCATCCCACCCTGTTCTCTGTCCCCATCCCACCCTGTCCCCCTTTCCTCATCCCACCCTGTTCTCTGTCCCCATCCCACCCTGTCCCCCTTTCCTCATCCCACCCTGTCCCTCTGTCCTCATCCCACCCTGTCCCCCTTTCCTCATCCCACCCTGTCCCCCTTTCCTCATCCCACTCTGTCCTCATCCCACCCTGTCCCTCTGTCCTCATCCCACCCTGTCCCCCTTTCCACATCCCACCCTGTCCCTCTGTCCTCATCCCACCCTGTCCCTCTGTCCTCATCCCACCCTGTCCCCCTTTCCTCATCCCACCCTTTCCCCCTTTCCTCATCCCACCCTTTCCTCATCCCACCCTTTCCCCCTTTCCTCATCCCACCCTGTCCCTCTGTCCTCATCCCACCCTGTCCCTCTGTCCTCATCCCACCCTGTCCCTCTGTCCTCATCCCACCCTTTCCCCCTTTCCCCTTTCCCCTTTCCCACCGTCCCCCTTTCCTCATCCCACCCTGTTCTGTCCCCATCCCACCCTGTCCCTCTGTCCTCATCCCACCCTGTCCCTCTGTCCTCATCCCACCCTGTCCCCCTTTCCTCATCCCACCCTGTCCCTCTGTCCTCATACCACCCTGTCCCCCTTTCCACATCCCACCCTGTCCCTCTGTCCTCATCCCACCCTGTCCCTCTGTCCTCATCCCACCCTGTCCCTCTGTCCTCATTCCACCCTGACCCCCTTTCCCCATCCCACCCTGTCCCCCTTTCCTCATCCCACCCTGTCCCTCTGTCCCATCCCACCCTGTCACTCTGTCCCATCCCACCCTGTCCCCCTTTCCTCATCCCACCCTGTCCCCCTTTCCTCATCCCACCCTGTCACTCTGTCCCATCCCACCCTTTCCCCCTTTCCTCATCCCACCCTGTCCCCCTTTCCTCATCCCACCCTGTCCTTCTGTCCTCATCCCACCATGTCCCTCTGTCCTCATCCCACCCTGTCCCCCTTTCCTCATCCCACCCTGTCGCCCTTTCCTCATCCCACCCTATCCCCCTTTCCTCATCCCACCCTGTCCCCCTTTCCTCATCCCACCCTGTCCCTCTGTCCCCATCCCACCCTGTCCCCCTTTCCTCATCCCACCCTGTCCCTCTGTCCCCATCCCACCCTGTTCTCTCCCCATCCCACCCTGTCCCCCTTTCCTCATCCCACCCTGTCCCCTTTTCCTCATCCCACCCTGTCCCCCTTTCCTCATCCCACCCTGTCCCTCTGTCCTCATCTCACCCTGTCCCCCTTTCCTCATCCCACCCTGTCCCTCTGTCCCCATCCCACCCTGTCCCCCTTTCCTCATCCCACCCTGTTCTCTGTCCCCATCCCACCCTGTCCCCCTTTCCTCATCCCACCCTGTTCTCTGTCCCCATCCCACCCTGTCCCCCTTTCCTCATCCCACCCTGTTCTCTGTCCCCATCCCACCCTGTCCCCCTTTCCTCATCCCACCCTGTCCCTCTGTCCTCATCCCACCCTGTCCCCCTTTCCTTATCCCACCATGTCCCCCTTTCCTCATCCCACCCTGTCCCTCTGTCCCCATCCCACCCTGTCCCCCTGTCCTCATCCCACCCTGTGCTCATCCCACCCTGTCCCCCTTTCCTCATCCCACCCTGTCCCCCTTTCCTCATCCCACCCTGTCCCTCTGTCCTCATCCCACCCTGTCCCCCTTTCCTCATCCCACCCTGTCCCTCTGTCCTCATCCCACCCTGTCCCTCTGTCCTCATCCCACCCTGTCCCCCTTTCCTCATCCCACCCTGTCCCCCTTTCCTCATCCCACCCTGTCCCCCTTTCCTCATCCCACCCTGTCCCTCTGTCCTCTTCCCACCCTGTCCCTCTGTCCTCATCCCACCCTCTCCCCCTTTCCTCATCCCACCCCGTCCCTCTGTCCTCATCCCACCCTGTCCCCCTTTCCTCATCCCACCCTGTCCCCCTTTCCTCATCCCACCCTGTCCCCATCCCACCCTGTCACTCTGTCTCCATCCCACCCTGTCCCTCTGTCTCCATCCCACCCTGTCCCTCTGTCCTCATCCCACCCTGTCCCTCTGTCCTCATCCCACCCTGTCCCTCTGTCCTCATCCCACCCTGTCCCCCTTTCCTCATCCCACCCTGTCCCTCTTTCCTCATCCCACCCTGTCCCTCTGTCCTCATCCCACCCTGTTCTCTGTCCCCATCCCACCCTGTCCCCCTTTCCTCATCCCACCCTGTCCCTCTGTCCTCATCCCACCCTTTCCCCCTTTCCACATCCCACCCTGTCCCTCTGTCCTCATCCCACCCTGTCCCTCTGTCCTCATACCACCCTGTCCCTCTGTCCTCATCCCACCCTGTCCCTCTGTCCTCATCCCACTCTGTCCTCATCCCACCCTGTCCTCATCCCACCCTGTCCTCATCCCACCCTGTCCTCCTTTCCTCATTCCACCCTGACCCCCTTTCCCCATCCCACCGTCCTCCTTTCCTCATCCCACCCTGTTCTGTCCCCATCCCACCCTGTCCCCCTGTCCTCATCCCACCCTGTCCTTCTGTCCTCATCCCACCCTGTCCCTCTGTCCTCATCCCACCCTGTCCCTCTGTCCTCATCCCACCCTGTCCCTCTGTCCTCATCCCACCCTGTCCCCCTTTACTCATCCCACCCTGTCCCCCTTTCCTCATCCCACCCTGTCCCCCTTTCCTCATCCCACCCTGTCCCTCTGTCCTCATCCCACCCTGTCCCTCTGTCCTCATCCCACCCTGTCCCCCTTTCCTCATCCCACCCTGTCCCCCTTTCCTCATCCCACCCTTTCCCCCTTTCCTCATCCCACTCTGTCCTCATCCCACCCTGTCCCTCTGTCCTCATCCCACCCTGTCCCCCTTTCCACATCCCACCCTGTCCCTCTGTCCTCATCCCACCCTGTCCCTCTGTCCTCATCCCACCCTGTCCCCCTTTCCTCATCCCACCCTTTCCCCCTTTCCTCATCCCACCCTGTCCCCCTTTCCTCATCCCACCCTGTCCCTCTGTCCTCATCCCACCCTGTCCCTCTGTCCTCATCCCACCCTGTCCCCCTGTCCTCATCCCACCCTGTCTCTCTGTCCTCATCCCACCCTGTCCCTCTGTCCTCATCCCACCCTGTCCCTCTGTCCTCATCCCACCCTGTCTCTCTGTCCTCATCCCACCCTGTCCCCCTTTCCTCATCCCACCCTGTCCCTCTGTCCCCATCCCACCCTGTCCCCCTTTCCTCATCCCACCATGTCCCCCTTTCCTCATCCCACCCTGTCCCTCTGTCCCCATCCCACCCTGTCCCCCTGTCCTCATCCCACCCTGTGCTCATCCCACCCTGTCCCCCTTTCCTCATCCCAACCTGTCCCCCTTTCCTCATCCCACCCTGTCCCTCTGTCCTCATCCCACCCTGTCCCCCTTTCCTCATCCCACCCTGTCCCTCTGTACTCATCCCACCCTGTCCCTCTGTCCTCATCCCACCCTGTCCCCCTTTCCTCATCCCACCCTGTCCCCCTTTCCTCATCCCACCCTGTCCCCCTTTCCTCATCCCACCCTGTCCCTCTGTCCTCTTCCCACCCTGTCCCTCTGTCCTCATCCCACCCTCTCCCCCTTTCCTCATCCCACCCCGTCCCTCTGTCCTCATCCCACCCTGTCCCCCTTTCCTCATCCCACCCTGTCCCCCTTTCCTCATCCCACCCTGTCCCCATCCCACCCTGTCACTCTGTCTCCATCCCACCCTGTCCCTCTGTCCTCATCCCACCCTGTCCCTCTGTCCTCATCCCACCCTGCCCCCCTTTCCTCATCCCACCCTGTCCCTCTTTCCTCATCCCACCCTGTCCCTCTGTCCTCATCCCACCCTGTTCTCTGTCCCCATCCCACACTGTCCCCCTTTCCTCATCCCACCCTGTCCCTCTGTCCTCATCCCACCCTTTCCCCCTTTCCACATCCCACCCTGTCCCTCTGTCCTCATCCCACCCTGTCCCTCTGTCCTCATCCCACCCTGTCCCTCTGTCCTCATCCCACCCTGTCCCTCTGTCCTCATCCCACTCTGTCCTCATCCCACCCTGTCCTCATCCCACCCTGTCCTCATCCCACCCTGTCCTCCTTTCCTCATTCCACCCTGACCCCCTTTCCCCATCCCTCCTTTCCTCATCCCACCCTGTTCTGTCCCCATCCCACCCTGTCCCCCTGTCCTCATCCCACCCTGTCCCTCTGTCCTCATCCCACCCTGTCCCTCTGTCCTCATCCCACCCTGTCCCTCTGTCCTCATCCCACCCTGTCCCTCTGTCCTCATCCCACCCTGTCCCTCTGTCCTCATCCCACCCTGTTCCCCTTTCCTCATCCCACCCTGTCCCCCTTTCCTCATCCCACCCTGTCCCTCTGTCCTCATCCCACCCTGTCCCCCTTTCCTCATCCCACCCTGTCCCCCTTTCCTCATCCCACCCTGTCCCCCTTTCCTCATCCCACCCTTTCCCCCTTTCCTCATCCCACTCTGTCCTCATCCCACCCTGTCCCTCTGTCCTCATCCCACCCTGTCCCCCTTTCCACATCCCACCCTGTCCCTCTGTCCTCATCCCACCCTGTCCCTCTGTCCTCATCCCACCCTGTCCCCCTTTCCTCATCCCACCCTTTCCCCCTTTCCTCATCCCACCCTGTCCCCCTTTCCTCATCCCACCCTGTCCCTCTGTCCTCATCCCACCCTGTCCCTCTGTCCTCATCCCACCCTGTCCCCCTGTCCTCATCCCACCCTGTCTCTCTGTCCTCATCCCACCCTGTCCCTCTGTCCTCATCCCACCCTGTCCCTCTGTCCTCATCCCACCCTGTCCTCATCCCACCCGGTCCCCCTTTCCTCATCCCACCCTGTCCCTCTGTCCTCATCCCACCCTGTCCCTCTGTCCTCATCCCACCCTGTCCCTCTGTCCTCATCCCACCCTGTCCCCCTTTCCTCATCCCACCCTGTCCCTCTTTCCTCATCCCACCCTGTCCCCCTTTCCTCATCCCACCCTGTCCCCCTTTCCTCATCCCACCCTGTCCCTCTGTCCTCATCCCACCCTGTCCCTCTGTCCTCATCCCACCCTGTCCCTCTGTCCTCATCCCACCCTGTCCCCCTTTCCTTATCCCACCCTGTCCCCCTTTCCTCATCCCACCCTGTCCCTCTGTCCTCATCCCACCCTGTCCCTCTGTCCTCATCCCACCCTGTCCCTCTGTCCTCATCCCACCCTTTCCCCCTTTCCTCATCCCACCCTGTCCCTCTGTCCTCATCCCACCCTGTCCCTCTGTCCTCATCCCACCCTGTCCCTCTGTCCTCATCCCACCCTGTCCCCCTTTCCACATCCCACCCTGCCCCTCTGTCCTCATCCCACCCTGCCCCTCTGTCCTCATCCCACCCTGTCCCTCTGTCCTCATCCCACCCTGTCCCTCTGTCCTCATCCCACCCTGACCCCCTTTCCCCATCCCACCCTGTCCCCCTTTCCCCATCCCACCCTGTCCCCCTTTCCTCATCCCACCCTGTCCCTCTGTCCCATCCCACCCTGTCACTCTGTCCCATCCCACCCTGTCCCCCTTTCCTCATCCCACCCTGTCCCCCTTTCCTCATCCCACCCTGTCACTCTGTCCCATCCCACCCTTTCCCCCTTTCCTCATCCCACCCTGTCCCCCTTTCCTCATCCCACCCTGTCCTTCTGTCCTCATCCCACCATGTCCCTCTGTCCTCATCCCACCCTGTCCCCCTTTCCTCATCCCACCCTGTCGCCCTTTCCTCATCCCACCCTGTCCCCCTTTCCTCATCCCACCCTGTCCCCCTTTCCTCATCCCACCCTGTCCCTCTGTCCCCATCCCACCCTGTCCCCCTTTCCTCATCCCACCCTGTCCCTCTGTCCCCATCCCACCCTGTTCTCTCCCCATCCCACCCTGTCCCCCTTTCCTCATCCCACCCTGTCCCCTTTTCCTCATCCCACCCTGTCCCCCTTTCCTCATCCCACCCTGTCCCTCTGTCCTCATCTCACCCTGTCCCCCTTTCCTCATCCCACCCTGTCCCTCTGTCCCCATCCCACCCTGTCCCCCTTTCCTCATCCCACCCTGTTCTCTGTCCCCATCCCACCCTGTCCCCCTTTCCTCATCCCACCCTGTTCTCTGTCCCCATCCCACCCTGTCCCCCTTTCCTCATCCCACCCTGTTCTCTGTCCCCATCCCACCCTGTCCCCCTTTCCTCATCCCACCCTGTCCCTCTGTCCTCATCCCACCCTGTCCCCCTTTCCTTATCCCACCATGTCCCCCTTTCCTCATCCCACCCTGTCCCTCTGTCCCCATCCCACCCTGTCCCCCTGTCCTCATCCCACCCTGTGTTCATCCCACCCTGTCCCCCTTTCCTCATCCCACCCTGTCCCCCTTTCCTCATCCCACCCTGTCCCTCTGTCCTCATCCCACCCTGTCCCCCTTTCCTCATCCCACCCTGTCCCTCTGTCCTCATCCCACCCTGTCCCTCTGTCCTCATCCCACCCTGTCCCCCTTTCCTCATCCCACCCTGTCCCCCTTTCCTCATCCCACCCTGTCCCTCTGTCCTCTTCCCACCCTGTCCCTCTGTCCTCATCCCACCCTCTCCCCCTTTCCTCATCCCACCCCGTCCCTCTGTCCTCATCCCACCCTGTCCCCCTTTCCTCATCCCACCCTGTCCCCCTTTCCTCATCCCACCCTGTCCCCCTTTCCTCATCCCACCCTGTCCCCATCCCACCCTGTCACTCTGTCTCCATCCCACCCTGTCCCTCTGTCCTCATCCCACCCTGTCCCTCTGTCCTCATCCCACCCTGTCCCTCTGTCCTCATCCCACCCTGTCCCCCTTTCCTCATCCCACCCTGTCCCTCTTTCCTCATCCCACCCTGTCCCTCTGTCCTCATCCCACCCTGTTCTCTGTCCCCATCCCACCCTGTCCCCCTTTCCTCATCCCACCCTGTCCCTCTGTCCTCATCCCACCCTTTCCCCCTTTCCACATCCCACCCTGTCCCTCTGTCCTCATCCCACCCTGTCCCTCTGTCCTCATACCACCCTGTCCCTCTGTCCTCATCCCACCCTGTCCCTCTGTCCTCATCCCACTCTGTCCTCATCCCACCCTGTCCTCATCCCACCCTGTCCTCCTTTCCTCATTCCACCCTGACCCCCTTTCCCCATCCCACCGTCCTCCTTTCCTCATCCCACCCTGTTCTGTCCCCATCCCACCCTGTCCCCCTGTCCTCATCCCACCCTGTCCTTCTGTCCTCATCCCACCCTGTCCCTCTGTCCTCATCCCACCCTGTCCCTCTGTCCTCATCCCACCCTGTCCCTCTGTCCTCATCCCACCCTGTCCCCCTTTACTCATCCCACCCTGTCCCTCTGTCCTCATCCCACCCTGTCCCCCTTTCCTCATCCCACCCTGTCCCCCTTTCCTCATCCCACCCTGTCCCTCTGTCCTCATCCCACCCTGTCCCCCTTTCCTCATCCCACCCTGTCCCCCTTTCCTCATCCCACCCTTTCCCCCTTTCCTCATCCCACTCTGTCCTCATCCCACCCTGTCCCTCTGTCCTCATCCCACCCTGTCCCCCTTTCCACATCCCACCCTGTCCCTCTGTCCTCATCCCACCCTGTCCCTCTGTCCTCATCCCACCCTGTCCCCCTTTCCTCATCCCACCCTTTCCCCCTTTCCTCATCCCACCCTGTCCCCCTTTCCTCATCCCACCCTGTCCCTCTGTCCTCATCCCACCCTGTCCCTCTGTCCTCATCCCACCCTGTCCCCCTGTCCTCATCCCACCCTGTCTCTCTGTCCTCATCCCACCCTGTCCCTCTGTCCTCATCCCACCCTGTCCCCTTGTCCTCATCCCACCCTGTCTCTCTGTCCTCATCCCACCCTGTCCCCCTTTCCTCATCCCACCCTGTCCCTCTGTCCCCATCCCACCCTGTCCCCCTTTCCTCATCCCACCCTGTTCTCTGTCCCCATCCCACCCTGTCCCCCTTTCCTCATCCCACCCTGTTCTCTGTCCCCATCCCACCCTGTCCCCCTTTCCTCATCCCACCCTGTTCTCTGTCCCCATCCCACCCTGTCCCCCTTTCCTCATCCCACCCTGTCCCTCTGTCCTCATCCCACCCTGTCCCCCTTTCCTCATCCCACCCTGTCCCCCTTTCCTCATCCCACCCTTTCCCCCTTTCCTCATCCCACTCTGTCCTCATCCCACCCTGTCCCTCTGTCCTCATCCCACCCTGTCCCCCTTTCCACATCCCACCCTGTCCCTCTGTCCTCATCCCACCCTGTCCCTCTGTCCTCATCCCACCCTGTCCCCCTTTCCTCATCCCACCCTTTCCCCCTTTCCTCATCCCACCCTTTCCTCATCCCACCCTTTCCCCCTTTCCTCATCCCACCCTGTCCCTCTGTCCTCATCCCACCCTGTCCCTCTGTCCTCATCCCACCCTGTCCCTCTGTCCTCATCCCACCCTGTCCCTCTGTCCTCATCCCACCCTGTCCCTCTGTCCTCATCCCACCCTGTCCCTCTGTCCTCATCCCACCCTGTCCCCCTTTCCACATCCCACCCTGCCCCTCTGTCCTCATCCCACCCTGCCCCTCTGTCCTCATCCCACCCTGTCCCTCTGTCCTCATCCCACCCTGTCCCTCTGTCCTCATCCCACCCTGACCCCCTTTCCCCATCCCACCCTGTCCCCCTTTCCCCATCCCACCCTGTCCCCCTTTCCTCATCCCACCCTGTCCCTCTGTCCCATCCCACCCTGTCACTCTGTCCCATCCCACCCTGTCCCCCTTTCCTCATCCCACCCTGTCCCCCTTTCCTCATCCCACCCTGTCACTCTGTCCCATCCCACCCTTTCCCCCTTTCCTCATCCCACCCTGTCCCCCTTTCCTCATCCCACCCTGTCCTTCTGTCCTCATCCCACCATGTCCCTCTGTCCTCATCCCACCCTGTCCCCCTTTCCTCATCCCACCCTGTCGCCCTTTCCTCATCCCACCCTGTCCCCCTTTCCTCATCCCACCCTGTCCCCCTTTCCTCATCCCACCCTGTCCCTCTGTCCCCATCCCACCCTGTCCCCCTTTCCTCATCCCACCCTGTCCCTCTGTCCCCATCCCACCCTGTTCTCTCCCCATCCCACCCTGTCCCCCTTTCCTCATCCCACCCTGTCCCCTTTTCCTCATCCCACCCTGTCCCCCTTTCCTCATCCCACCCTGTCCCTCTGTCCTCATCTCACCCTGTCCCCCTTTCCTCATCCCACCCTGTCCCTCTGTCCCCATCCCACCCTGTCCCCCTTTCCTCATCCCACCCTGTTCTCTGTCCCCATCCCACCCTGTCCCCCTTTCCTCATCCCACCCTGTTCTCTGTCCCCATCCCACCCTGTCCCCCTTTCCTCATCCCACCCTGTTCTCTGTCCCCATCCCACCCTGTCCCCCTTTCTTCATCACACCCTGTCCCTCTGTCCTCATCCCACCCTGTCCCCCTTTCCTTATCCCACCATGTCCCCCTTTCCTCATCCCACCCTGTCCCTCTGTCCCCATCCCACCCTGTCCCCCTGTCCTCATCCCACCCTGTGTTCATCCCACCCTGTCCCCCTTTCCTCATCCCACCCTGTCCCCCTTTCCTCATCCCACCCTGTCCCTCTGTCCTCATCCCACCCTGTCCCCCTTTCCTCATCCCACCCTGTCCCTCTGTCCTCATCCCACCCTGTCCCTCTGTCCTCATCCCACCCTGTCCCCCTTTCCTCATCCCACCCTGTCCCCCTTTCCTCATCCCACCCTGTCCCCCTTTCCTCATCCCACCCTGTCCCTCTGTCCTCTTCCCACCCTGTCCCTCTGTCCTCATCCCACCCTCTCCCCCTTTCCTCATCCCACCCCGTCCCTCTGTCCTCATCCCACCCTGTCCCCCTTTCCTCATCCCACCCTGTCCCCCTTTCCTCATCCCACCCTGTCCCCCTTTCCTCATCCCACCCTGTCCCCATCCCACCCTGTCACTCTGTCTCCATCCCACCCTGTCCCTCTGTCCTCATCCCACCCTGTCCCTCTGTCCTCATCCCACCCTGTCCCTCTGTCCTCATCCCACCCTGTCCCCCTTTCCTCATCCCACCCTGTCCCTCTTTCCTCATCCCACCCTGTCCCTCTGTCCTCATCCCACCCTGTTCTCTGTCCCCATCCCACCCTGTCCCCCTTTCCTCATCCCACCCTGTCCCTCTGTCCTCATCCCACCCTTTCCCCCTTTCCACATCCCACCCTGTCCCTCTGTCCTCATCCCACCCTGTCCCTCTGTCCTCATACCACCCTGTCCCTCTGTCCTCATCCCACCCTGTCCCTCTGTCCTCATCCCACTCTGTCCTCATCCCACCCTGTCCTCATCCCACCCTGTCCTCCTTTCCTCATTCCACCCTGACCCCCTTTCCCCATCCCACCGTCCTCCTTTCCTCATCCCACCCTGTTCTGTCCCCATCCCACCCTGTCCCCCTGTCCTCATCCCACCCTGTCCTTCTGTCCTCATCCCACCCTGTCCCTCTGTCCTCATCCCACCCTGTCCCTCTGTCCTCATCCCACCCTGTCCCTCTGTCCTCATCCCACCCTGTCCCCCTTTACTCATCCCACCCTGTCCCTCTGTCCTCATCCCACCCTGTCCCCCTTTCCTCATCCCACCCTGTCCCCCTTTCCTCATCCCACCCTGTCCCTCTGTCCTCATCCCACCCTGTCCCCCTTTCCTCATCCCACCCTGTCCCCCTTTCCTCATCCCACCCTTTCCCCCTTTCCTCATCCCACTCTGTCCTCATCCCACCCTGTCCCTCTGTCCTCATCCCACCCTGTCCCCCTTTCCACATCCCACCCTGTCCCTCTGTCCTCATCCCACCCTGTCCCTCTGTCCTCATCCCACCCTGTCCCCCTTTCCTCATCCCACCCTTTCCCCCTTTCCTCATCCCACCCTGTCCCCCTTTCCTCATCCCACCCTGTCCCTCTGTCCTCATCCCACCCTGTCCCTCTGTCCTCATCCCACCCTGTCCCTCTGTCCTCATCCCACCCTGTCCCCCTGTCCTCATCCCACCCTGTCTCTCTGTCCTCATCCCACCCTGTCCCTCTGTCCTCATCCCACCCTGTCCCCTTGTCCTCATCCCACCCTGTCTCTCTGTCCTCATCCCACCCTGTCCCCCTTTCCTCATCCCACCCTGTCCCTCTGTCCCCATCCCACCCTGTCCCCCTTTCCTCATCCCACCCTGTTCTCTGTCCCCATCCCACCCTGTCCCCCTTTCCTCATCCCACCCTGTTCTCTGTCCCCATCCCACCCTGTCCCCCTTTCCTCATCCCACCCTGTTCTCTGTCCCCATCCCACCCTGTCCCCCTTTCCTCATCCCACCCTGTCCCTCTGTCCTCATCCCACCCTGTCCCCCTTTCCTCATCCCACCCTGTCCCCCTTTCCTCATCCCACCCTTTCCCCCTTTCCTCATCCCACTCTGTCCTCATCCCACCCTGTCCCTCTGTCCTCATCCCACCCTGTCCCCCTTTCCACATCCCACCCTGTCCCTCTGTCCTCATCCCACCCTGTCCCTCTGTCCTCATCCCACCCTGTCCCCCTTTCCTCATCCCACCCTTTCCCCCTTTCCTCATCCCACCCTTTCCTCATCCCACCCTTTCCCCCTTTCCTCATCCCACCCTGTCCCTCTGTCCTCATCCCACCCTGTCCCTCTGTCCTCATCCCACCCTGTCCCTCTGTCCTCATCCCACCCTTTCCCCCTTTCCCCTTTCCCCTTTCCCACCGTCCCCCTTTCCTCATCCCACCCTGTTCTGTCCCCATCCCACCCTGTCCCTCTGTCCTCATCCCACCCTGTCCCTCTGTCCTCATCCCACCCTGTCCCCCTTTCCTCATCCCACCCTGTCCCCCTTTCCACATCCCACCCTGTCCCCCTTTCCACATCCCACCCTGTCCCTCTGTCCTCATCCCACCCTGTCCCTCTGTCCTCATCCCACCCTGTCCCTCTGTCCTCATTCCACCCTGACCCCCTTTCCCCATCCCACCCTGTCCCCCTTTCCTCATCCCACCCTGTCCCTCTGTCCCATCCCACCCTGTCACTCTGTCCCATCCCACCCTGTCCCCCTTTCCTCATCCCACCCTGTCCCCCTTTCCTCATCCCACCCTGTCACTCTGTCCCATCCCACCCTTTCCCCCTTTCCTCATCCCACCCTGTCCCCCTTTCCTCATCCCACCCTGTCCTTCTGTCCTCATCCCACCATGTCCCTCTGTCCTCATCCCACCCTGTCCCCCTTTCCTCATCCCACCCTGTCGCCCTTTCCTCATCCCACCGTGTCCCCCTTTCCTCATCCCACCCTGTCCCCCTTTCCTCATCCCACCCTGTCCCTCTGTCCCCATCCCACCCTGTTCTCTCCCCATCCCACCCTGTCCCCCTTTCCTCATCCCACCCTGTCCCCTTTTCCTCATCCCACCCTGTCCCCCTTTCCTCATCCCACCCTGTCCCTCTGTCCTCATCTCACCCTGTCCCCCTTTCCTCATCCCACCCTGTCCCTCTGTCCCCATCCCACCCTGTCCCCCTTTCCTCATCCCACCCTGTTCTCTGTCCCCATCCCACCCTGTCCCCCTTTCCTCATCCCACCCTGTTCTCTGTCCCCATCCCACCCTGTCCCCCTTTCCTCATCCCACCCTGTTCTCTGTCCCCATCCCACCCTGTCCCCCTTTCCTCATCCCACCCTGTCCCTCTGTCCTCATCCCACCCTGTCCCCCTTTCCTTATCCCACCATGTCCCCCTTTCCTCATCCCACCCTGTCCCTCTGTCCCCATCCCACCCTGTCCCCCTGTCCTCATCCCACCCTGTGCTCATCCCACCCTGTCCCCCTTTCCTCATCCCACCCTGTCCCCCTTTCCTCATCCCACCCTGTCCCTCTGTCCTCATCCCACCCTGTCCCCCTTTCCTCATCCCACCCTGTCCCTCTGTCCTCATCCCACCCTGTCCCTCTGTCCTCATCCCACCCTGTCCCCCTTTCCTCATCCCACCCTGTCCCCCTTTCCTCATCCCACCCTGTCCCCCTTTCCTCATCCCACCCTGTCCCTCTGTCCTCTTCCCACCCTGTCCCTCTGTCCTCATCCCACCCTCTCCCCCTTTCCTCATCCCACCCCGTCCCTCTGTCCTCATCCCACCCTGTCCCCCTTTCCTCATCCCACCCTGTCCCCCTTTCCTCATCCCACCCTGTCCCCATCCCACCCTGTCACTCTGTCTCCATCCCACCCTGTCCCTCTGTCTCCATCCCACCCTGTCCCTCTGTCCTCATCCCACCCTGTCCCTCTGTCCTCATCCCACCCTGTCCCTCTGTCCTCATCCCACCCTGTCCCCCTTTCCTCATCCCACCCTGTCCCTCTTTCCTCATCCCACCCTGTCCCTCTGTCCTCATCCCACCCTGTTCTCTGTCCCCATCCCACCCTGTCCCCCTTTCCTCATCCCACCCTGTCCCTCTGTCCTCATCCCACCCTTTCCCCCTTTCCACATCCCACCCTGTCCCTCTGTCCTCATCCCACCCTGTCCCTCTGTCCTCATACCACCCTGTCCCTCTGTCCTCATCCCACCCTGTCCCTCTGTCCTCATCCCACTCTGTCCTCATCCCACCCTGTCCTCATCCCACCCTGTCCTCATCCCACCCTGTCCTCCTTTCCTCATTCCACCCTGACCCCCTTTCCCCATCCCACCGTCCTCCTTTCCTCATCCCACCCTGTTCTGTCCCCATCCCACCCTGTCCCCCTGTCCTCATCCCACCCTGTCCTTCTGTCCTCATCCCACCCTGTCCCTCTGTCCTCATCCCACCCTGTCCCTCTGTCCTCATCCCACCCTGTCCCTCTGTCCTCATCCCACCCTGTCCCCCTTTACTCATCCCACCCTGTCCCCCTTTCCTCATCCCACCCTGTCCCCCTTTCCTCATCCCACCCTGTCCCTCTGTCCTCATCCCACCCTGTCCCCCTTTCCTCATCCCACCCTGTCCCCCTTTCCTCATCCCACCCTTTCCCCCTTTCCTCATCCCACTCTGTCCTCATCCCACCCTGTCCCTCTGTCCTCATCCCACCCTGTCCCCCTTTCCACATCCCACCCTGTCCCTCTGTCCTCATCCCACCCTGTCCCTCTGTCCTCATCCCACCCTGTCCCCCTTTCCTCATCCCACCCTTTCCCCCTTTCCTCATCCCACCCTGTCCCCCTTTCCTCATCCCACCCTGTCCCTCTGTCCTCATCCCACCCTGTCCCTCTGTCCTCATCCCACCCTGTCCCCCTGTCCTCATCCCACCCTGTCTCTCTGTCCTCATCCCACCCTGTCCCTCTGTCCTCATCCCACCCTGTCCCTCTGTCCTCATCCCACCCTGTCTCTCTGTCCTCATCCCACCCTGTCCCCCTTTCCCCATCCCACCCTGTCCCTCTGTCCCCATCCCACCCTGTCCCCCTTTCCTCATCCCACCCTGTTCTCTGTCCCCATCCCACCCTGTCCCCCTTTCCTCATCCCACCCTGTTCTCTGTCCCCATCCCACCCTGTCCCCCTTTCCTCATCCCACCCTGTTCTCTGTCCCCATCCCACCCTGTCCCCCTTTCCTCATCCCACCCTGTCCCTCTGTCCTCATCCCACCCTGTCCCCCTTTCCTCATCCCACCATGTCCCCCTTTCCTCATCCCACCCTGTCCCTCTGTCCCCATCCCACCCTGTCCCCCTGTCCTCATCCCACCCTGTCCCCCTTTCCTCATCCCAACCTGTCCCCCTTTCCTCATCCCACCCTGTCCCTCTGTCCTCATCCCACCCTGTCCCCCTTTCCTCATCCCACCCTGTCCCTCTGTCCTCATCCCACCCTGTCCCCCTTTCCTCATCCCACCCTGTCCCTCTGTCCTCATCCCACCCTGTCCCTCTGTCCTCATCCCACCCTGTCCCCCTTTCCTCATCCCACCCTGTCCCCCTTTCCTCATCCCACCCTGTCCCCCTTTCCTCATCCCACCCTGTCCCTCTGTCCTCTTCCCACCCTGTACCTCTGTCCTCATCCCACCCTCTCCCCCTTTCCTCATCCCACCCCGTCCCTCTGTCCTCATCCCACCCTGTCCCCCTTTCCTCATCCCACCCTGTCCCCCTTTCCTCATCCCACCCTGTCCCCATCCCACCCTGTCACTCTGTCTCCATCCCACCCTGTCCCTCTGTCCTCATCCCACCCTGTCCCTCTGTCCTCATCCCACCCTGCCCCCCTTTCCTCATCCCACCCTGTCCCTCTTTCCTCATCCCACCCTGTCCCTCTGTCCTCATCCCACCCTGTTCTCTGTCCCCATCCCACCCTGTCCCCCTTTCCTCATCCCACCCTGTCCCTCTGTCCTCATCCCACCCTTTCCCCCTTTCCACATCCCACCCTGTCCCTCTGTCCTCATCCCACCCTGTCCCTCTGTCCTCATCCCACCCTGTCCCTCTGTCCTCATCCCACCCTGTCCCTCTGTCCTCATCCCACTCTGTCCTCATCCCACCCTGTCCTCATCCCACCCTGTCCTCATCCCACCCTGTCCTCCTTTCCTCATTCCACCCTGACCCCCTTTCCCCATCCCTCCTTTCCTCATCCCACCCTGTTCTGTCCCCATCCCACCCTGTCCCCCTGTCCTCATCCCACCCTGTCCCTCTGTCCTCATCCCACCCTGTCCCTCTGTCCTCATCCCACCCTGTCCCTCTGTTCTCATCCCACCCTGTCCCTCTGTCCTCATCCCACCCTGTTCCCCTTTCCTCATCCCACCCTGTCCCCCTTTCCTCATCCCACCCTGTCCCTCTGTCCTCATCCCACCCTGTCCCCCTTTCCTCATCCCACCCTGTCCCCCTTTCCTCATCCCACCCTTTCCCCCTTTCCTCATCCCACTCTGTCCTCATCCCACCCTGTCCCTCTGTCCTCATCCCACCCTGTCCCCCTTTCCACATCCCACCCTGTCCCTCTGTCCTCATCCCACCCTGTCCCTCTGTCCTCATCCCACCCTGTCCCCCTTTCCTCATCCCACCCTTTCCCCCTTTCCTCATCCCACCCTGTCCCCCTTTCCTCATCCCACCCTGTCCCTCTGTCCTCATCCCACCCTGTCCCTCTGTCCTCATCCCACCCTGTCCCCCTGTCCTCATCCCACCCTGTCTCTCTGTCCTCATCCCACCCTGTCCCTCTGTCCTCATCCCACCCTGTCCCTCTGTCCTCATCCCTCCCTGTCCTCATCCCACCCGGTCCCCCTTTCCTCATCCCACCCTGTCCCTCTGTCCTCATCCCACCCTGTCCCTCTGTCCTCATCCCACCCTGTCCCTCTGTCCTCATCCCACCCTGTCCCCCTTTCCTCATCCCACCCTGTCCCTCTTTCCTCATCCCACCCTGTCCCCCTTTCCTCATCCCACCCTGTCCCCCTTTCCTCATCCCACCCTGTCCCTCTGTCCTCATCCCACCCTGTCCCTCTGTCCTCATCCCACCCTGTCCCTCTGTCCTCATCCCACCCTGTCCCCCTTTCCTTATCCCACCCTGTCCCCCTTTCCTCATCCCACCCTGTCCCTCTGTCCTCATCCCACCCTGTCCCTCTGTCCTCATCCCACCCTGTCCCTCTGTCCTCATCCCACCCTTTCCCCCTTTCCTCATCCCACCCTGTCCCTCTGTCCTCATCCCACCCTGTCCCTCTGTCCTCATCCCACCCTGTCCCTCTGTCCTCATCCCACCCTGTCCCCCTTTCCACATCCCACCCTGCCCCTCTGTCCTCATCCCACACTGCCCCTCTGTCCTCATCCCACCCTGTCCCTCTGTCCTCATCCCACCCTGTCCCTCTGTCCTCATCCCACCCTGTCTCTCTGTCCTCATTCCACCCTGACCCCCTTTCCCCATCCCACCCTGTCCCCCTTTCCTCATCCCACCCTGTTCTCTGTCCCATCCCACCCTGTCACTCTGTCCCATCCCACCCTGTCCCCCTTTCCTCATCCCACCCTGTCCCCCTTTCCTCATCCCACCCTGTCACTCTGTCCCATCCCACCCTTTCTCCCTTTCCTCATCCCACCCTGTCCCCCTTTCCTCATCCCACCCTGTCCCTCTGTCCTCATCCCACCCTTTCCCCCTTTCCCCATCCCACCATCCCCCTTTCCTCATCCCACCCTGTTCTGTCCCCATCCCACCCTGTCCCTCTGTCCTCATCCCACCCTGTCCCTCTGTCCTCATCCCACCCTGTCCCTCTGTCCTCATCCCACCCTGTCCCTCTGTCCTCATCCCACCCTGTCCCTCTGTCCTCATCCCACCCTGTCCCCCTTTCCACATCCCACCCTGTCCCCCTTTCCACATCCCACCCTGTCCCTCTGTCCTCATCCCACCCTGTCCCTCTGTCCTCATCCCACCCTGTCCCTCTGTCCTCATTCCACCCTGACCCCCTTTCCCCATCCCACCCTGTCCCCCTTTCCTCATCCCACCCTGTTCTCTGTCCCATCCCACCCTGTCACTCTGTGCCATCCCACCCGGTCCCCCTTTCCTCATCCCACCCTGTCCCTCTGTCCTCATCCCACCCTGTCCCTCTGTCCTCATCCCACCCTGTCCCTCTGTCCTCATCCCACCCTGTCCCTCTGTCCTCATCCCACCCTGTCCCCCTTTCCTCATCCCACCCTGTCCCTCTTTCCTCATCCCACCCTGTCCCCCTTTCCTCATCCCACCCTGTCCCCCTTTCCTCATCCCACCCTGTCCCTCTGTCCTCATCCCACCCTGTCCCTCTGTCCTCATCCCACCCTGTCCCTCTGTCCTCATCCCACCCTGTCCCCCTTTCCTTATCCCACCCTGTCCCCCTTTCCTCATCCCACCCTGTCCCTCTGTCCTCATCCCACCCTGTCCTTCTGTCCTCATCCCACCCTGTCCCTCTGTCCTCATCCCACCCTTTCCCCCTTTCCTCATCCCACCCTGTCCCTCTGTCCTCATCCCACCCTGTCCCTCTGTCCTCATCCCACCCTGTCCCTCTGTCCTCATCCCACCCTGTCCCCCTTTCCACATCCCACCCTGCCCCTCTGTCCTCATCCCACCCTGCCCCTCTGTCCTCATCCCACCCTGTCCCTCTGTCCTCATCCCACCCTGTCCCTCTGTCCTCATCCCACCCTGTCCCTCTGTCCTCATCCCACCCTGTCTCTCTGTCCTCATTCCACCCTGACCCCCTTTCCCCATCCCACCCTGTCCCCCTTTCCTCATCCCACCCTGTTCTCTGTCCCATCCCACCCTGTCACTCTGTCCCATCCCACCCTGTCCCCCTTTCCTCATCCCACCCTGTCACTCTGTCCCATCCCACCCTTTCCCCCTTTCCTCATCCCACCCTGTCCCCCTTTCCTCATCCCACCCTGTCCCTCTGTCCTCATCCCACCCTTTCCCCCTTTCCCCATCCCACCATCCCCCTTTCCTCATCCCACCCTGTTCTGTCCCCATCCCACCCTGTCCCTCTGTCCTCATCCCACCCTGTCCCTCTGTCCTCATCCCACCCTGTCCCTCTGTCCTCATCCCACCCTGTCCCTCTGTCCTCATCCCACCCTGTCCCCCTTTCCACATCCCACCCTGTCCCCCTTTCCACATCCCACCCTGTCCCTCTGTCCTCATCCCACCCTGTCCCTCTGTCCTCATCCCACCCTGTCCCTCTGTCCTCATCCCACCCTGTCCCTCTGTCCTCATTCCACCCTGACCCCCTTTCCCCATCCCACCCTGTCCCCCTTTCCTCATCCCACCCTGTTCTCTGTCCCATCCCACCCTGTCACTCTGTCCCATCCCACCCTGTCCCCCTTTCCTCATCCCACCCTGTCCCCCTTTCCTCATCCCACCCTGTCACTCTGTCCCATCCCACCCTGTCCCCCTGTCCTCATCCCACCCTGTCCTCATCCCACCCTGTCCCTCTGTCCTCATCCCACCCTGTCCCTCTGTCCTCATCCCACCCTGTCCCCCTTTCCTCATCCCACCCTGTCCTCATCCCACCCTGTCCCTCTGTCCTCATCCCACCCTGTCCCCCTGTCCTCATCCCACCCTGTCCTCATCCCACCCTGTCCCTCTGTCCTCATCCCACCCTGTCCCTCTGTCCTTATCCCACCCTGTCCCTCTGTCCTCATCCCACCCTGTCCCTCTGTCCTCATCCCACCCTGTCCCCCTTTCCTCATCCCACCCTGTCCCCCTTTCCTCATCCCACCCTGTCCCCCCTTCCTCATCCCACCCTATCCCCCTTTCCTCATCCCACCCTATCCCCCTTTCCTCATCCCACCCTGTCCCCCTTTCCTCATCCCACCCTGTCCCCCTTTACTCATCCCACCCTGTCCCCCTTTACTCATCCCACCCTGTCCCCCTTTACTCATCCCACCCTGTCCCCCTTTTCTCATCCCACCCTGTCCCCCTTTCCTCATCCCACCCTGTCCCCCTTTCCTCATCCCACCCTGTCCCTCTGTCCTCATCCCACCCTGTCCCCCTTTCCTCATCCCACCCTGTCCCCCTTTCCTCATCCCACCCTTTCCCCCTTTCCTCATCCCACCCTTTCCCTCTGTCCTCATCCCACCCTTTCCCTCTGTCCTCATCCCACCCTGTCCCTCTGTCCTCATCCCACCCTGTCCCCCTTTCCCCATCCCACCCTGTCCCTCTGTCCTCATCCCACCCTGTCCCTCTGTCCTCATCCCACCCTGTCCCCCTTTCCTCATCCCACCCTGTCCCTCTGTCCTCATACCACCCTGTCCCCCTTTCCACATCCCACCCTGTCCCTCTGTCCTCATCCCACCCTGTCCCTCTGTCCTCATTCCACCCTGACCCCCTTTCCCCATCCCACCCTGTCCCCCTTTCCTCATCCCACCCTGTCCCTCTGTCCCATCCCACCCTGTCACTCTGTCCCATCCCACCCTGTCCCCCTTTCCTCATCCCACCCTGTCCCCCTTTCCTCATCCCACCCTGTCACTCTGTCCCATCCCACCCTTTCCCCCTTTCCTCATCCCACCCTGTCCCCCTTTCCTCATCCCACCCTGTCCTTCTGTCCTCATCCCACCATGTCCCTCTGTCCTCATCCCACCCTGTCCCCCTTTCCTCATCCCACCCTGTCACCCTTTCCTCATCCCACCCTGTCCCCCTTTCCTCATCCCACCCTGTCCCCCTTTCCTCATCCCACCCTGTCCCTCTGTCCCCATCCCACCCTGTCCCCCTTTCCTCATCCCACCCTGTCCCCATCCCACCCTGTTCTCTCCCCATCCCACCCTGTCCCCCTTTCCTCATCCCACCCTGTCCCCTTTTCCTCATCCCACCCTGTCCCCCTTTCTTCATCCCACCCTGTCCCTCTGTCCTCATCTCACCCTGTCCCCCTTTCCTCAGCCCACCCTGTCCCTCTGTCCCCATCCCACCCTGTCCCCCTTTCCTCATCCCACCCTGTTCTCTGTCCCCATCCCACCCTGTCCCCCTTTCCTCATCCCACCCTGTTCTCTGTCCCCATCCCACCCTGTCCCCCTTTCCTCATCCCACCCTGTTCTCTGTCCCCATCCCACCCTGTCCCCCTTTCCTCATCCCACCCTGTCCCTCTGTCCTCATCCCACCCTGTCCCCCTTTCCTCATCCCACCCTGTCCCCCTTTCCTCATCCCACCCTGTCCCACTGTTCCCATCCAACCCTGTCCCCCTGTCCTCATCCCACCCTGTGCTCATCCCACCCTGTCCCCCTTTCCTCATCCCACCCTGTCCCCCTTTCCTCATCCCACCCTGTCCCTCTGTCCTCATCCCACCCTGTCCCCCTTTCCTCATCCCACCCTGTCCCTCTGTCCTCATCCCACCCTGTCCCTCTGTCCTCATCCCACCCTGTCCCCCTTTCCTCATCCCACCCTGTCCCTCTGTCCTCATCCCACCCTGTCCCCCTTTCCTCATCCCACCCTGTCCCCCTTTCTTCATCCCACCCTGTCCCCCTTTCCTCATCCCACCCTGTCCCTCTGTCCTCATCCCACCCTGTCCCCCTTTCCTCATCCCACCCTGTCCCCCTTTCCTCATCCCACCCTGTCCCTCTGTCCCCATCCCACCCTGTCCCCCTGTCCTCATCCCACCCTGTGCTCATCCCACCCTGTCCCCCTTTCCTCATCCCACCCTGTCCCCCTTTCCTCATCCCACCCTGTCACTCTGTCCCATCCCACCCTTTCCCCCTTTCCTCATCCCACCCTGTCCCCCTTTCCTCATCCCACCCTGTCCCTCTGTCCTCATCCCACCCTGTCCCTCTGTCCTCATCCCACCCTGTCCCCCTTTCCTCATCCCACCCTGTCCCCCTTTCCTCATCCCACCCTGTCCCCCTTTCCTCATCCCACCCTGTCCCTCTGTCCTCATCCCACCCTGTCCCTCTGTCCTCATCCCACCCTGTCCCTCTGTCCTCATCCCACCCTGTCCCCCTTTCCTCATCCCACCCTGTTCCTCTGTCCTCATCCCACCTTGTCCCCCTTTCCTCATCCCACCCTGTCCCCCTTTCCTCATCCCACCCTGTCCCCCTTTCCTCATCCCACCCTGTCCCCCTGTCCCCATCCCAACCTGTAACTCTGTCCCCATCCCACCCTGTCCCTCTGTCCTCATCCCACCCTGTCCCTCTGTCCTCATCCCACCCTGTCCCTCTGTCCTCATCCCACCCTGTCCCCCTTTCCTCATCCCACCCTGTCCCTCTTTCCTCATCCCACCCTGTCCCTCTGTCCTCATCCCACCCTGTTCTCTGTCCCCATCCCACCCTGTCCCCCTTTCCTCATCCCACCCTGTCCCTCTGTCCTCATCCCACCCTTTCCCCCTTTCCACATTCCACCCTGTCCCTCTGTCCTCATCCCACCCTGTCCCTCTGTCCTCATCCCACCCTGTCCCTCTGTCCTCATCCCACCCTGTCCCTCTGTCCTCATCCCACCCTGTCCTCATCCCACCCTGTCCTCCTTTCCTCATTCCACCCTGACCCCCTTTCCCCATCCCACCGTCCCCCTTTCCTCATCCCACCCTGTTCTGTCCCCATCCCACCCTGTCCCCCTGTCCCCCTGTCCTCATCCCACCCTGTCCCTCTGTCCTCATCCCACCCTGTCCCCCTTTCCTCATCCCACCCTGTCCCTCTGTCCTCATCCCACCCTGTCCCTCTGTCCTCATCCCACCCTGTCCCTCTGTCCTCATCCCACCCTGTCCCTCTGTCCTCATCCCACCCTGTCCCCCTTTACTCATCCCACCCTGTCCCCCTTTCCTCATCCCACCCTGTCCCCCTTTCCTCATCCCACCCTGTCCCCCTTTCCTCATCCCACCCTGTCCCCCTTTCCTCATCCCACCCTTTCCCCCTTTCCTCATCCCACTCTGTCCTCATCCCACCCTGTCCCTCTGTCCTCATCCCACCCTGTCCCCCTTTCCACATCCCACCCTGTCCCTCTGTCCTCATCCCACCCTGTCCCTCTGTCCTCATCCCACCCTGTCCCTCTGTCCTCATCCCACCCTGTCCCCCTTTCCTCATCCCACCCTTTCCCCCTTTCCTCATCCCACCCTTTCCTCATCCCACCCTTTCCCCCTTTCCTCATCCCACCCTGTCCCTCTGTCCTCATCCCACCCTGTCCCTCTGTCCTCATCCCACCCTGTCCCTCTGTCCTCATCCCACCCTGTCCCTCTGTCCTCATCCCACCCTGTCCCTCTGTCCTCATTCCACCCTGACCCCCTTTCCCCATCCCACCCTGTCCCCCTTTCCTCATCCCACCCTGTTCTCTGTCCCATCCCACCCTGTCACTCTGTCCCATCCCACCCTGTCCCCCTTTCCTCATCCCACCCTGTCCCCCTTTCCTCATCCCACCCTGTCACTCTGTCCCATCCCACCCTGTCCCCCTGTCCTCATCCCACCCTGTCCTCATCCCACCCTGTCCCTCTGTCCTCATCCCACCCTGTCCCTCTGTCCTCATCCCACCCTGTCCCCCTTTCCTCATCCCACCCTGTCCTCATCCCACCCTGTCCCTCTGTCCTCATCCCACCCTGTCCCCCTGTCCTCATCCCACCCTGTCCTCATCCCACCCTGTCCCTCTGTCCTCATCCCACCCTGTCCCTCTGTCCTTATCCCACCCTGTCCCTCTGTCCTCATCCCACCCTGTCCCTCTGTCCTCATCCCACCCTGTCCCCCTTTCCTCATCCCACCCTGTCCCCCTTTCCTCATCCCACCCTGTCCCCCCTTCCTCATCCCACCCTATCCCCCTTTCCTCATCCCACCCTATCCCCCTTTCCTCATCCCACCCTGTCCCCCTTTCCTCATCCCACCCTGTCCCCCTTTACTCATCCCACCCTGTCCCCCTTTACTCATCCCACCCTGTCCCCCTTTACTCATCCCACCCTGTCCCCCTTTTCTCATCCCACCCTGTCCCCCTTTCCTCATCCCACCCTGTCCCCCTTTCCTCATCCCACCCTGTCCCTCTGTCCTCATCCCACCCTGTCCCCCTTTCCTCATCCCACCCTGTCCCCCTTTCCTCATCCCACCCTTTCCCCCTTTCCTCATCCCACCCTTTCCCTCTGTCCTCATCCCACCCTTTCCCTCTGTCCTCATCCCACCCTGTCCCTCTGTCCTCATCCCACCCTGTCCCCCTTTCCCCATCCCACCCTGTCCCTCTGTCCTCATCCCACCCTGTCCCTCTGTCCTCATCCCACCCTGTCCCCCTTTCCTCATCCCACCCTGTCCCTCTGTCCTCATACCACCCTGTCCCCCTTTCCACATCCCACCCTGTCCCTCTGTCCTCATCCCACCCTGTCCCTCTGTCCTCATTCCACCCTGACCCCCTTTCCCCATCCCACCCTGTCCCCCTTTCCTCATCCCACCCTGTCCCTCTGTCCCATCCCACCCTGTCACTCTGTCCCATCCCACCCTGTCCCCCTTTCCTCATCCCACCCTGTCCCCCTTTCCTCATCCCACCCTGTCACTCTGTCCCATCCCACCCTTTCCCCCTTTCCTCATCCCACCCTGTCCCCCTTTCCTCATCCCACCCTGTCCTTCTGTCCTCATCCCACCATGTCCCTCTGTCCTCATCCCACCCTGTCCCCCTTTCCTCATCCCACCCTGTCACCCTTTCCTCATCCCACCCTGTCCCCCTTTCCTCATCCCACCCTGTCCCCCTTTCCTCATCCCACCCTGTCCCTCTGTCCCCATCCCACCCTGTCCCCCTTTCCTCATCCCACCCTGTCCCCATCCCACCCTGTTCTCTCCCCATCCCACCCTGTCCCCCTTTCCTCATCCCACCCTGTCCCCTTTTCCTCATCCCACCCTGTCCCCCTTTCTTCATCCCACCCTGTCCCTCTGTCCTCATCTCACCCTGTCCCCCTTTCCTCAGCCCACCCTGTCCCTCTGTCCCCATCCCACCCTGTCCCCCTTTCCTCATCCCACCCTGTTCTCTGTCCCCATCCCACCCTGTCCCCCTTTCCTCATCCCACCCTGTTCTCTGTCCCCATCCCACCCTGTCCCCCTTTCCTCATCCCACCCTGTTCTCTGTCCCCATCCCACCCTGTCCCCCTTTCCTCATCCCACCCTGTCCCTCTGTCCTCATCCCACCCTGTCCCCCTTTCCTCATCCCACCCTGTCCCCCTTTCCTCATCCCACCCTGTCCCACTGTTCCCATCCAACCCTGTCCCCCTGTCCTCATCCCACCCTGTGCTCATCCCACCCTGTCCCCCTTTCCTCATCCCACCCTGTCCCCCTTTCCTCATCCCACCCTGTCCCTCTGTCCTCATCCCACCCTGTCCCCCTTTCCTCATCCCACCCTGTCCCTCTGTCCTCATCCCACCCTGTCCCTCTGTCCTCATCCCACCCTGTCCCCCTTTCCTCATCCCACCCTGTCCCTCTGTCCTCATCCCACCCTGTCCCCCTTTCCTCATCCCACCCTGTCCCCCTTTCTTCATCCCACCCTGTCCCCCTTTCCTCATCCCACCCTGTCCCTCTGTCCTCATCCCACCCTGTCCCCCTTTCCTCATCCCACCCTGTCCCCCTTTCCTCATCCCACCCTGTCCCTCTGTCCCCATCCCACCCTGTCCCCCTGTCCTCATCCCACCCTGTGCTCATCCCACCCTATCCCCCTTTCCTCATCCCACCCTGTCCCCCTTTCCTCATCCCACCCTGTCACTCTGTCCCATCCCACCCTTTCCCCCTTTCCTCATCCCACCCTGTCCCCCTTTCCTCATCCCACCCTGTCCCTCTGTCCTCATCCCACCCTGTCCCTCTGTCCTCATCCCACCCTGTCCCCCTTTCCTCATCCCACCCTGTCCCCCTTTCCTCATCCCACCCTGTCCCCCTTTCCTCATCCCACCCTGTCCCTCTGTCCTCATCCCACCCTGTCCCTCTGTCCTCATCCCACCCTGTCCCTCTGTCCTCATCCCACCCTGTCCCCCTTTCCTCATCCCACCCTGTTCCTCTGTCCTCATCCCACCTTGTCCCCCTTTCCTCATCCCACCCTGTCCCCCTTTCCTCATCCCACCCTGTCCCCCTTTCCTCATCCCACCCTGTCCCCCTGTCCCCATCCCAACCTGTAACTCTGTCCCCATCCCACCCTGTCCCTCTGTCCTCATCCCACCCTGTCCCTCTGTCCTCATCCCACCCTGTCCCTCTGTCCTCATCCCACCCTGTCCCCCTTTCCTCATCCCACCCTGTCCCTCTTTCCTCATCCCACCCTGTCCCTCTGTCCTCATCCCACCCTGTTCTCTGTCCCCATCCCACCCTGTCCCCCTTTCCTCATCCCACCCTGTCCCTCTGTCCTCATCCCACCCTTTCCCCCTTTCCACATTCCACCCTGTCCCTCTGTCCTCATCCCACCCTGTCCCTCTGTCCTCATCCCACCCTGTCCCTCTGTCCTCATCCCACCCTGTCCCTCTGTCCTCATCCCACCCTGTCCTCATCCCACCCTGTCCTCCTTTCCTCATTCCACCCTGACCCCCTTTCCCCATCCCACCGTCCCCCTTTCCTCATCCCACCCTGTTCTGTCCCCATCCCACCCTGTCCCCCTGTCCCCCTGTCCTCATCCCACCCTGTCCCTCTGTCCTCATCCCACCCTGTCCCCCTTTCCTCATCCCACCCTGTCCCTCTGTCCTCATCCCACCCTGTCCCTCTGTCCTCATCCCACCCTGTCCCTCTGTCCTCATCCCACCCTGTCCCTCTGTCCTCATCCCACCCTGTCCCCCTTTACTCATCCCACCCTGTCCCCCTTTCCTCATCCCACCCTGTCCCCCTTTCCTCATCCCACCCTGTCCCCCTTTCCTCATCCCACTCTGTCCCTCTGTCCTCATCCCACCCTGTCCCCCTTTCCTCATCCCACCCTGTCCCCCTTTCCTCATCCCACCCTGTCCCCCTTTCCTCATCCCACCCTTTCCCCCTTTCCTCATCCCACTCTGTCCTCATCCCACCCTGTCCCTCTGTCCTCATCCCACCCTGTCCCCCTTTCCACATCCCACCCTGTCCCTCTGTCCTCATCCCACCCTGTCCCTCTGTCCTCATCCCACCCTGTCCCCCTTTCCTCATCCCACCCTTTCCCCCTTTCCTCATCCCACCCTTTCCTCATCCCACCCTTTCCCCCTTTCCTCATCCCACCCTGTCCCTCTGTCCTCATCCCACCCTGTCCCTCTGTCCTCATCCCACCCTGTCCCTCTGTCCTCATCCCACCCTTTCCCCCTTTCCCCTTTCCCACCGTCCCCCTTTCCTCATCCCACCCTGTTCTGTCCCCATCCCACCCTGTCCCTCTGTCCTCATCCCACCCTGTCCCTCTGTCCTCATCCCACCCTGTCCCCCTTTCCTCATCCCACCCTGTCCCTCTGTCCTCATACCACCCTGTCCCCCTTTCCACATCCCACCCTGTCCCTCTGTCCTCATCCCACCCTGTCCCTCTGTCCTCATCCCACCCTGTCCCTCTGTCCTCATTCCACCCTGACCCCCTTTCCCCATCCCACCCTGTCCCTCTGTCCTCATACCACCCTGTCCCCCTTTCCACATCCCACCCTGTCCCTCTGTCCTCATCCCACCCTGTCCCTCTGTCCCATCCCACCCTGTCACTCTGTCCCATCCCACCCTGTCCCCCTTTCCTCATCCCACCCTGTCCCCCTTTCCTCATCCCACCCTGTCACTCTGTCCCATCCCACCCTTTCCCCCTTTCCTCATCCCACCCTGTCCCCCTTTCCTCATCCCACCCTGTCCTTCTGTCCTCATCCCACCATGTCCCTCTGTCCTCATCCCACCCTGTCCCCCTTTCCTCATCCCACCCTGTCGCCCTTTCCTCATCCCACCCTGTCCCCCTTTCCTCATCCCACCCTGTCCCCCTTTCCTCATCCCACCCTGTCCCTCTGTCCCCATCCCACCCTGTCCCCCTTTCCTCATCCCACCCTGTCCCTCTGTCCCCATCCCACCCTGTTCTCTCCCCATCCCACCCTGTCCCCCTTTCCTCATCCCACCCTGTCCCCTTTTCCTCATCCCACCCTGTCCCCCTTTCCTCATCCCACCCTGTCCCTCTGTCCTCATCTCACCCTGTCCCCCTTTCCTCATCCCACCCTGTCCCTCTGTCCCCATCCCACCCTGTCCCCCTTTCCTCATCCCACCCTGTTCTCTGTCCCCATCCCACCCTGTCCCCCTTTCCTCATCCCACCCTGTTCTCTGTCCCCATCCCACCCTGTCCCCCTTTCCTCATCCCACCCTGTTCTCTGTCCCCATCCCACCCTGTCCCCCTTTCCTCATCCCACCCTGTCCCTCTGTCCTCATCCCACCCTGTCCCCCTTTCCTTATCCCACCATGTCCCCCTTTCCTCATCCCACCCTGTCCCTCTGTCCCCATCCCACCCTGTCCCCCTGTCCTCATCCCACCCTGTGCTCATCCCACCCTGTCCCCCTTTCCTCATCCCACCCTGTCCCCCTTTCCTCATCCCACCCTGTCCCTCTGTCCTCATCCCACCCTGTCCCCCTTTCCTCATCCCACCCTGTCCCTCTGTCCTCATCCCACCCTGTCCCTCTGTCCTCATCCCACCCTGTCCCTCTGTCCTCATCCCACCCTGTCCCCCTTTCCTCATCCCACCCTGTCCCCCTTTCCTCATCCCACCCTGTCCCCCTTTCCTCATCCCACCCTGTCCCTCTGTCCTCTTCCCACCCTGTCCCTCTGTCCTCATCCCACCCTCTCCCCCTTTCCTCATCCCACCCCGTCCCTCTGTCCTCATCCCACCCTGTCCCCCTTTCCTCATCCCACCCTGTCCCCCTTTCCTCATCCCACCCTGTCCCCATCCCACCCTGTCACTCTGTCTCCATCCCACCCTGTCCCTCTGTCCTCATCCCACCCTGTCCCTCTGTCCTCATCCCACCCTGTCCCTCTGTCCTCATCCCACCCTGTCCCCCTTTCCTCATCCCACCCTGTCCCTCTTTCCTCATCCCACCCTGTCCCTCTGTCCTCATCCCACCCTGTTCTCTGTCCCCATCCCACCCTGTCCCCCTTTCCTCATCCCACCCTGTCCCTCTGTCCTCATCCCACCCTTTCCCCCTTTCCACATCCCACCCTGTCCCTCTGTCCTCATCCCACCCTGTCCCTCTGTCCTCATACCACCCTGTCCCTCTGTCCTCATCCCACCCTGTCCCTCTGTCCTCATCCCACCCTGTCCCTCTGTCCTCATCCCACTCTGTCCTCATCCCACCCTGTCCTCATCCCACCCTGTCCTCATCCCACCCTGTCCTCCTTTCCTCATTCCACCCTGACCCCCTTTCCCCATCCCACCGTCCTCCTTTCCTCATCCCACCCTGTTCTGTCCCCATCCCACCCTGTCCCCCTGTCCTCATCCCACCCTGTCCTTCTGTCCTCATCCCACCCTGTCCCTCTGTCCTCATCCCACCCTGTCCCTCTGTCCTCATCCCACCCTGTCCCTCTGTCCTCATCCCACCCTGTCCCCCTTTACTCATCCCACCCTGTCCCTCTGTCCTCATCCCACCCTGTCCCTCTGTCCTCATCCCACCCTGTCCCCCTTTCCTCATCCCACCCTGTCCCCCTTTCCTCATCCCACCCTTTCCCCCTTTCCTCATCCCACTCTGTCCTCATCCCACCCTGTCCCTCTGTCCTCATCCCACCCTGTCCCCCTTTCCACATCCCACCCTGTCCCTCTGTCCTCATCGCACCCTGTCCCTCTGTCCTCATCCCACCCTGTCCCCCTTTCCTCATCCCACCCTTTCCCCCTTTCCTCATCCCACCCTGTCCCCCTTTCCTCATCCCACCCTGTCCCTCTGTCCTCATCCCACCCTGTCCCTCTGTCCTCATCCCACCCTGTCCCCCTGTCCTCATCCCACCCTGTCTCTCTGTCCTCATCCCACCCTGTCCCTCTGTCCTCATCCCACCCTGTCCCCTTGTCCTCATCCCACCCTGTCTCTCTGTCCTCATCCCACCCTGTCCCCCTTTCCTCATCCCACCCTGTCCCCCTTTCCTCATCCCACCCTGTTCTCTGTCCCCATCCCACCCTGTCCCCCTTTCCTCATCCCACCCTGTTCTCTGTCCCCATCCCACCCTGTCCCCCTTTCCTCATCCCACCCTGTTCTCTGTCCCCATCCCACCCTGTCCCCCTTTCCTCATCCCACCCTGTCCCTCTGTCCTCATCCCACCCTGTCCCCCTTTCCTCATCCCACCATGTCCCCCTTTCCTCATCCCACCCTGTCCCTCTGTCCCCATCCCACCCTGTCCCCCTGTCCTCATCCCACCCTGTGCTCATCCCACCCTGTCCCCCTTTCCTCATCCCAACCTGTCCCCCTTTCCTCATCCCACCCTGTCCCTCTGTCCTCATCCCACCCTGTCCCCCTTTCCTCATCCCACCCTGTCCCTCTGTCCTCATCCCACCCTGTCCCTCTGTCCTCATCCCACCCTGTCCCCCTTTCCTCATCCCACCCTGTCCCCCTTTCCTCATCCCACCCTGTCCCCCTTTCCTCATCCCACCCTGTCCCTCTGTCCTCTTCCCACCCTGTCCCTCTGTCCTCATCCCACCCTCTCCCCCTTTCCTCATCCCACCCCGTCCCTCTGTCCTCATCCCACCCTGTCCCCCTTTCCTCATCCCACCCTGTCCCCCTTTCCTCATCCCACCCTGTCCCCATCCCACCCTGTCACACTGTCTCCATCCCACCCTGTCCCTCTGTCCTCATCCCACCCTGTCCCTCTGTCCTCATCCCACCCTGCCCCCCTTTCCTCATCCCACCCTGTCCCTCTTTCCTCATCCCACCCTGTCCCTCTGTCCTCATCCCACCCTGTTCTCTGTCCCCATCCCAACCTGTCCCCCTTTCCTCATCCCACCCTGTCCCTCTGTCCTCATCCCACCCTTTCCCCCTTTCCACATCCCACCCTGTCCCTCTGTCCTCATCCCACCCTGTCCCTCTGTCCTCATCCCACCCTGTCCCTCTGTCCTCATCCCACTCTGTCCTCATCCCACCCTGTCCTCATCCCACCCTGTCCTCATCCCACCCTGTCCTCCTTTCCTCATTCCACCCTGACCCCCTTTCCCCATCCCACCGTCCTCCTTTCCTCATCCCACCCTGTTCTGTCCCCATCCCACCCTGTCCCCCTGTCCTCATCCCACCCTGTCCCTCTGTCCTCATCCCACCCTGTCCCTCTGTCCTCATCCCACCCTGTCCCTCTGTCCTCATCCCACCCTGTCCCCCTTTACTCATCCCACCCTGTCCCTCTGTCCTCATCCCACCCTGTTCCCCTTTCCTCATCCCACCCTGTCCCCCTTTCCTCATCCCACCCTGTCCCTCTGTCCTCATCCCACCCTGTCCCCCTTTCCTCATCCCACCCTGTCCCCCTTTCCTCATCCCACCCTTTCCCCCTTTCCTCATCCCACTCTGTCCTCATCCCACCCTGTCCCTCTGTCCTCATCCCACCCTGTCCCCCTTTCCACATCCCACCCTGTCCCTCTGTCCTCATCCCACCCTGTCCCTCTGTCCTCATCCCACCCTGTCCCCCTTTCCTCATCCCACCCTTTCCCCCTTTCCTCATCCCACCCTGTCCCCCTTTCCTCATCCCACCCTGTCCCTCTGTCCTCATCCCACCCTGTCCCTCTGTCCTCATCCCACCCTGTCCCCCTGTCCTCATCCCACCCTGTCTCTCTGTCCTCATCCCACCCTGTCCCTCTGTCCTCATCCCACCCTGTCCCTCTGTCCTCATCCCACCCTGTCATCATCCCACCCGGTCCCCCTTTCCTCATCCCACCCTGTCCCTCTGTCCTCATCCCACCCTGTCCCTCTGTCCTCATCCCACCCTGTTCCTCTGTCCGCATCCCACCCTGGCCCCCTTTCCTCATCCCGCCCTGTCCCCCTTTCCTCATCCCACCCTGTCCCCATCCCACCCTGTCACTCTGTCTCCATCCCACCCTGTCCCTCTGTCCTCATCCCACCCTGTCCCTCTGTCCTCATCCCACCCTGTCCCTCTGTCCTCATCCCACCCTGTCCCCCTTTCCTCATCCCACCCTGTCCCTCTTTCCTCATCCCACCCTGTCCCTCTGTCCTCATCCCACCCTGTTCTCTGTCCCCATCCCACCCTGTCCCCCTTTCCTCATCCCACCCTGTCCCTCTGTCCTCATCCCACCCTTTCCCCCTTTCCACATCCCACCCTGTCCCTCTGTCCTCATCCCACCCTGTCCCTCTGTCCTCATCCCACCCTGTCCCTCTGTCCTCATACCACCCTGTCCCTCTGTCCTCATCCCACCCTGTCCCTCTGTCCTCATCCCACTCTGTCCTCATCCCACCCTGTCCTCATCCCACCCTGTCCTCATCCCACCCTGTCCTCCTTTCCTCATTCCACCCTGACCCCCTTTCCCCATCCCACCGTCCTCCTTTCCTCATCCCACCCTGTTCTGTCCCCATCCCACCCTGTCCCCCTGTCCTCATCCCACCCTGTCCTTCTGTCCTCATCCCACCCTGTCCCTCTGTCCTCATCCCACCCTGTCCCTCTGTCCTCATCCCACCCTGTCCCTCTGTCCTCATCCCACCCTGTCCCCCTTTACTCATCCCACCCTGTCCCTCTGTCCTCATCCCACCCTGTCCCTCTGTCCTCATCCCACCCTGTCCCCCTTTCCTCATCCCACCCTGTCCCCCTTTCCTCATCCCACCCTTTCCCCCTTTCCTCATCCCACTCTGTCCTCATCCCACCCTGTCCCTCTGTCCTCATCCCACCCTGTCCCCCTTTCCACATCCCACCCTGTCCCTCTGTCCTCATCGCACCCTGTCCCTCTGTCCTCATCCCACCCTGTCCTCATCCCACCCTGTCCTCATCTCAGCCTGTCCTCCTTTCCTCATTCCACCCTGACCCCCTTTCCCCATCCCACCATCCTCCTTTCCTCATCCCACCCTGTTCTGTCCCCATCCCACCCTGTCCCCCTGTCCTCATCCCACCCTGTCCCTCTGTCCTCATCCCACCCTGTCCCTCTGTCCTCATCCCACCCTGTCCCTCTGTCCTCATCCCACCCTGTCCCCCTTTACTCATCCCACCCTGTCCCTCTGTCCTCATCCCACCCTGTTCCCCTTTCCTCATCCCACCCTGTCCCCCTTTCCTCATCCCACCCTGTCCCTCTGTCCTCATCCCACCCTGTCCCCCTTTCCTCATCCCACCCTGTCCCCCTTTCCTCATCCCACCCTTTCCCCCTTTCCTCATCCCACTCTGTCCTCATCCCACCCTGTCCCTCTGTCCTCATCCCACCCTGTCCCCCTTTCCACATCCCACCCTGTCCCTCTGTCCTCATCCCACCCTGTCCCTCTGTCCTCATCCCACCCTGTCCCCCTTTCCTCATCCCACCCTTTCCCCCTTTCCTCATCCCACCCTGTCCCCCTTTCCTCATCCCACCCTGTCCCTCTGTCCTCATCCCACCCTGTCCCTCTGTCCTCATCCCACCCTGTCCCCCTGTCCTCATCCCACCCTGTCTCTCTGTCCTCATCCCACCCTGTCCCTCTGTCCTCATCCCACCCTGTCCCTCTGTCCTCATCCCACCCTGTCATCATCCCACCCGGTCCCCCTTTCCTCATCCCACCCTGTCCCTCTGTCCTCATCCCACCCTGTCCCTCTGTCCTCATCCCACCCTGTTCCTCTGTCCGCATCCCACCCTGGCCCCCTTTCCTCATCCCACCCTGTCCCTCTTTCCTCATCCCACCCTGTCCCTCTGTCCTCATCCCACCCTGTCCCCCTTTCCTCATCCCACCCTGTCCCCCTTTCCTCATCCCACCCTGTCCCTCTGTCCTCATCCCACCCTGTCCCCCTTTCCTTATCCCACCCTGTCCCCCTTTCCTCATCCCACCCTGTCCCTCTGTCCTCATCCCACCCTGTCCCTCTGTCCTCATCCCACCCTGTCCCTCTGTCCTCATCCCACCCTGTCCCTCTGTCCTCATCCCACCCTTTCCCCCTTTCCTCATCCCACCCTGTCCCTCTGTCCTCATCCCACCCTGTCCCTCTGTCCTCATCCCACCCTGTCCCTCTGTCCTCATCCCACCCTGTCCCCCTTTCCACATCCCACCCTGCCCCTCTGTCCTCATCCCACCCTGTCCCTCTGTCCTCATCCCACCCTGTCCCTCTGTCCTCATCCCACCCTGTCTCTCTGTCCTCATTCCACCCTGACCCCCTTTCCCCATCCCACCCTGTCCCCCTTTCCTCATCCCACCCTGTTCTCTGTCCCATCCCACCCTGTCACTCTGTCACATCCCACCCTGTCCCCCTTTCCTCATCCCACCCTGTCCCTCTGTCCTCATCCCACCCTTTCCCCCTTTCCCCATCCCACCATCCCCCTTTCCTCATCCCACCCTGTTCTGTCCCCATCCCACCCTGTCCCTCTGTCCTCATCCCACCCTGTCCCTCTGTCCTCATCCCACCCTGTCCCTCTGTCCTCATCCCACCCTGTCCCTCTGTCCTCATCCCACCCTGTCCCCCTTTCCACATCCCACCCTGTCCCCCTTTCCACATCCCACCCTGTCCCTCTGTCCTCATCCCACCCTGTCCCTCTGTCCTCATCCCACCCTGTCCCTCTGTCCTCATCCCACCCTGTCCCTCTGTCCTCATTCCACCCTGACCCCCTTTCCCCATCCCACCCTGTCCCCCTTTCCTCATCCCACCCTGTTCTCTGTCCCATCCCACCCTGTCACTCTGTCCCATCCCACCCTGTCCCCCTTTCCTCATCCCACCCTGTCCCCCTTTCCTCATCCCACCCTGTCACTCTGTCCCATCCCACCCTGTCCCCCTGTCCTCATCCCACCCTGTCCTCATCCCACCCTGTCCCTCTGTCCTCATCCCACCCTGTCCCTCTGTCCTCATCCCACCCTGTCCCTCTGTCCTCATCCCACCCTGTCCCCCTTTCCTCATCCCACCCTGTCCTCATCCCACCCTGTCCCTCTGTCCTCATCCCACCCTGTCCCCCTGTCCTCATCCCACCCTGTCCTCATCCCACCCTGTCCCTCTGTCCTCATCCCACCCTGTCCCTCTGTCCTTATCCCACCCTGTCCCTCTGTCCTCATCCCACCCTGTCCCTCTGTCCTCATCCCACCCTGTCCCCCTTTCCTCATCCCACCCTGTCCCCCTTTCCTCATCCCACCCTGTCCCCCCTTCCTCATCCCACCCTATCCCCCTTTCCTCATCCCACCCTGTCCCCCTTTACTCATCCCACCCTGTCCCCCTTTACTCATCCCACCCTGTCCCCCTTTTCTCATCCCACCCTGTCCCCCTTTCCTCATCCCACCCTGTCCCCCTTTCCTCATCCCACCCTGTCCCTCTGTCCTCATCCCACCCTGTCCCCCTTTCCTCATCCCACCCTGTCCCCCTTTCCTCATCCCACCCTTTCCCCCTTTCCTCATCCCACCCTTTCCCTCTGTCCTCATCCCACCCTTTCCCTCTGTCCTCATCCCACCCTGTCCCTCTGTCCTCATCCCACCCTGTCCCCCTTTCCACATCCCACCCTGTCCCTCTGTCCTCATCCCACCCTGTCCCTCTGTCCTCATCCCACCCTGTCCCCCTTTCCTCATCCCACCCTTTCCCCCTTTCCTCATCCCTCCCTGTCCCCCTTTCCTCATCCCACCCTGTCCCCCTTTCCTCATCCCACCCTGTCCCTCTGTCCTCAAACACCCTGTCCCTCTGTCCTCATCCCACCCTGTCCCCCTTTCCTTATCCCACCCTGTCCCTCTATCCCCATCCCACCCTGTCCCTCTGTCCTCATCCCACCCTGTCCCTCTGTCCTCATCCCACCCTGTCCCTCTGTCCTCATCCCACCCTGTCCTCATCCCACCCGGTCCCCCTTTCCTCATCCCACCCTGTCCCTCTGTCCTCATCCCACCCTGTCCCTCTGTCCTCATCCCACCCTGTTCCTCTGTCCGCATCCCACCCTGGCCCCCTTTCCTCATCCCACCCTGTCCCTCTTTCCTCATCCCACCCTGTCCCTCTGTCCTCATCCCACCCTGTTCCTCTGTCCTCATCCCACCCTGTCCCCCTGTCCTCATCCCACCCTGTCCCTCTGTCCTCATCCCACCCTGTCCCCCTTTCCTCATCCCACCCTGTCCCTCTGTCCTCATCCCACCCTGTCCCTCTGTCCTCATCCCACCCTGTCCCCCTTTCCTCATCCCACCCTGTCCCTCTGTCCCCATCCCACCCTGTCCCTCTGTCCTCATCCCACCCTGTCCCTCTGTCCTCATCCCACCCTGTCCCTCTGTCCTCATCCCACCCTGTCCTCATCCCACAGGGTCCCCCTTTCCTCATCCCACCCTGTCCCTCTGTCCTCATCCCACCCTGTCTCTCTGTCCTCATCCCACCCTGTCCCTCTGTCCTCATACCACCCTGTCCCCCTTTCCACATCCCACCCTGTCCCCCTGTCCTCATCCCACCCTGTCCCTCTGTCCTCATCCCACCCTGTCCCTCTGTCCTCATCCCACCCTGTCCCTCTGTCCTCATTCCACCCTGACCCCCTTTCCCCATCCCACCCTGTCCCCCTTTCCTCATCCCACCCTGTCCCTCTGTCCCATCCCATCCTGTCACTCTGTCCCATCCCACCCTGTCCCCCTTTCCTCATCCCACCCTGTCCCCCTTTCCTCATCCCACCCTGTCACTCTGTCCCATCCCACCCTTTCCCCCTTTCCTCATCCCACCCTGTCCCCCTTTCCTCATCCCACCCTGTCCCTCTGTCCTCATCCCACCCTGTCCCTCTGTCCTCATCCCACCCTGTCCCTCTGTCCTCATCCCACCCTGTCCCTCTGTCCTCATCCCACCCTGTCCCTCTGTCCTCATCCCACCCTGTCCCCCTTTCCCCATCCCACCGTCCCCCTTTGCTCATCCCACCCTGTTCTGTCCCCATCCCACCCTGTCCCCCTGTCCTCATCCCACCTTGTCCCTCTGTCCTCATCCCACCCTGTCCCTCTGTCCTCATCCCACCCTGTCCCCCTTTCCTCATCCCACCCTGTCCCCCTTTCCTCATCCCACCCTGTCCCCCTTTCCTCATCCCACCCTGTCCCTCTGTCCCCATCCCACCCTGTCCCCCTTTCCTTATCCCACCCTGTCCCTCTGTCCCCATCCCACCCTGTCCCCCTTTCCTCATCCCACCCTGTCCCCCTTTCCTCATCCCACCCTGTCCCCCTTTCCTCATCCCACCCTGTCCCTCTGTCCTCATCCCACCCTGTCCCTCTGTCCTCATCCCACCCTGTCCCTCTGTCCTCATCCCACCCTGTCTCTCTGTCCTCATTCCACCCTGACCCCCTTTCCCCATCCCACCCTGTCCCCCTTTCCTCATCCCACCCTGTTCTCTGTCCCATCCCACCCTGTCACTCTGTCCCATCCCACCCTGTCCCCCTTTCCTCATCCCACCCTGTCACTCTGTCCCATCCCACCCTTTCCCCCTTTCCTCATCCCACCCTGTCCCCCTTTCCTCATCCCACCCTGTCCCTCTGTCCTCATCCCACCCTTTCCCCCTTTCCCCATCCCACCATCCCCCTTTCCTCATCCCACCCTGTTCTGTCCCCATCCCACCCTGTCCCTCTGTCCTCATCCCACCCTGTCCCTCTGTCCTCATCCCACCCTGTCCCTCTGTCCTCATCCCACCCTGTCCCTCTGTCCTCATCCCACCCTGTCCCCCTTTCCACATCCCACCCTGTCCCCCTTTCCACATCCCACCCTGTCCCTCTGTCCTCATCCCACCCTGTCCCTCTGTCCTCATCCCACCCTGTCCCTCTGTCCTCATCCCACCCTGTCCCTCTGTCCTCATTCCACCCTGACCCCCTTTCCCCATCCCACCCTGTCCCCCTTTCCTCATCCCACCCTGTTCTCTGTCCCATCCCACCCTGTCACTCTGTCCCATCCCACCCTGTCCCCCTTTCCTCATCCCACCCTGTCCCCCTTTCCTCATCCCACCCTGTCACTCTGTCCCATCCCACCCTGTCCCCCTGTCCTCATCCCACCCTGTCCTCATCCCACCCTGTCCCTCTGTCCTCATCCCACCCTGTCCCTCTGTCCTCATCCCACCCTGTCCCCCTTTCCTCATCCCACCCTGTCCTCATCCCACCCTGTCCCTCTGTCCTCATCCCACCCTGTCCCCCTGTCCTCATCCCACCCTGTCCTCATCCCACCCTGTCCCTCTGTCCTCATCCCACCCTGTCCCTCTGTCCTTATCCCACCCTGTCCCTCTGTCCTCATCCCACCCTGTCCCTCTGTCCTCATCCCACCCTGTCCCCCTTTCCTCATCCCACCCTGTCCCCCTTTCCTCATCCCACCCTGTCCCCCCTTCCTCATCCCACCCTATCCCCCTTTCCTCATCCCACCCTATCCCCCTTTCCTCATCCCACCCTGTCCCCCTTTCCTCATCCCACCCTGTCCCCCTTTACTCATCCCACCCTGTCCCCCTTTACTCATCCCACCCTGTCCCCCTTTACTCATCCCACCCTGTCCCCCTTTTCTCATCCCACCCTGTCCCCCTTTCCTCATCCCACCCTGTCCCCCTTTCCTCATCCCACCCTGTCCCTCTGTCCTCATCCCACCCTGTCCCCCTTTCCTCATCCCACCCTGTCCCCCTTTCCTCATCCCACCCTTTCCCCCTTTCCTCATCCCACCCTTTCCCTCTGTCCTCATCCCACCCTGTCCCTCTGTCCTCATCCCACCCTGTCCCCCTTTCCCCATCCCACCCTGTCCCTCTGTCCTCATCCCACCCTGTCCCTCTGTCCTCATCCCACCCTGTCCCCCTTTCCTCATCCCACCCTGTCCCTCTGTCCTCATACCACCCTGTCCCCCTTTCCACATCCCACCCTGTCCCTCTGTCCTCATCCCACCCTGTCCCTCTGTCCTCATTCCACCCTGACCCCCTTTCCCCATCCCACCCTGTCCCCCTTTCCTCATCCCACCCTGTCCCTCTGTCCCATCCCACCCTGTCACTCTGTCCCATCCCACCCTGTCCCCCTTTCCTCATCCCACCCTGTCCCCCTTTCCTCATCCCACCCTGTCACTCTGTCCCATCCCACCCTTTCCCCCTTTCCTCATCCCACCCTGTCCCCCTTTCCTCATCCCACCCTGTCCTTCTGTCCTCATCCCACCATGTCCCTCTGTCCTCATCCCACCCTGTCCCCCTTTCCTCATCCCACCCTGTCACCCTTTCCTCATCCCACCCTGTCCCCCTTTCCTCATCCCACCCTGTCCCCCTTTCCTCATCCCACCCTGTCCCTCTGTCCCCATCCCACCCTGTCCCCCTTTCCTCATCCCACCCTGTCCCCATCCCACCCTGTTCTCTCCCCATCCCACCCTGTCCCCCTTTCCTCATCCCACCCTGTCCCCTTTTCCTCATCCCACCCTGTCCCCCTTTCTTCATCCCACCCTGTCCCTCTGTCCTCATCTCACCCTGTCCCCCTTTCCTCAGCCCACCCTGTCCCTCTGTCCCCATCCCACCCTGTCCCCCTTTCCTCATCCCACCCTGTTCTCTGTCCCCATCCCACCCTGTCCCCCTTTCCTCATCCCACCCTGTTCTCTGTCCCCATCCCACCCTGTCCCCCTTTCCTCATCCCACCCTGTTCTCTGTCCCCATCCCACCCTGTCCCCCTTTCCTCATCCCACCCTGTCCCTCTGTCCTCATCCCACCCTGTCCCCCTTTCCTCATCCCACCCTGTCCCCCTTTCCTCATCCCACCCTGTCCCACTGTTCCCATCCAACCCTGTCCCCCTGTCCTCATCCCACCCTGTGCTCATCCCACCCTGTCCCCCTTTCCTCATCCCACCCTGTCCCCCTTTCCTCATCCCACCCTGTCCCTCTGTCCTCATCCCACCCTGTCCCCCTTTCCTCATCCCACCCTGTCCCTCTGTCCTCATCCCACCCTGTCCCTCTGTCCTCATCCCACCCTGTCCCCCTTTCCTCATCCCACCCTGTCCCTCTGTCCTCATCCCACCCTGTCCCCCTTTCCTCATCCCACCCTGTCCCCCTTTCTTCATCCCACCCTGTCCCCCTTTCCTCATCCCACCCTGTCCCTCTGTCCTCATCCCACCCTGTCCCCCTTTCCTCATCCCACCCTGTCCCCCTTTCCTCATCCCACCCTGTCCCTCTGTCCCCATCCCACCCTGTCCCCCTGTCCTCATCCCACCCTGTGCTCATCCCACCCTGTCCCCCTTTCCTCATCCCACCCTGTCCCCCTTTCCTCATCCCACCCTGTCACTCTGTCCCATCCCACCCTTTCCCCCTTTCCTCATCCCACCCTGTCCCCCTTTCCTCATCCCACCCTGTCCCTCTGTCCTCATCCCACCCTGTCCCTCTGTCCTCATCCCACCCTGTCCCCCTTTCCTCATCCCACCCTGTCCCCCTTTCCTCATCCCACCCTGTCCCCCTTTCCTCATCCCACCCTGTCCCTCTGTCCTCATCCCACCCTGTCCCTCTGTCCTCATCCCACCCTGTCCCTCTGTCCTCATCCCACCCTGTCCCCCTTTCCTCATCCCACCCTGTTCCTCTGTCCTCATCCCACCTTGTCCCCCTTTCCTCATCCCACCCTGTCCCCCTTTCCTCATCCCACCCTGTCCCCCTTTCCTCATCCCACCCTGTCCCCCTGTCCCCATCCCAACCTGTAACTCTGTCCCCATCCCACCCTGTCCCTCTGTCCTCATCCCACCCTGTCCCTCTGTCCTCATCCCACCCTGTCCCTCTGTCCTCATCCCACCCTGTCCCCCTTTCCTCATCCCACCCTGTCCCTCTTTCCTCATCCCACCCTGTCCCTCTGTCCTCATCCCACCCTGTTCTCTGTCCCCATCCCACCCTGTCCCCCTTTCCTCATCCCACCCTGTCCCTCTGTCCTCATCCCACCCTTTCCCCCTTTCCACATTCCACCCTGTCCCTCTGTCCTCATCCCACCCTGTCCCTCTGTCCTCATCCCACCCTGTCCCTCTGTCCTCATCCCACCCTGTCCCTCTGTCCTCATCCCACCCTGTCCTCATCCCACCCTGTCCTCCTTTCCTCATTCCACCCTGACCCCCTTTCCCCATCCCACTGTCCCCCTTTCCTCATCCCACCCTGTTCTGTCCCCATCCCACCCTGTCCCCCTGTCCCCCTGTCCTCATCCCACCCTGTCCCTCTGTCCTCATCCCACCCTGTCCCCCTTTCCTCATCCCACCCTGTCCCTCTGTCCTCATCCCACCCTGTCCCTCTGTCCTCATCCCACCCTGTCCCTCTGTCCTCATCCCACCCTGTCCCTCTGTCCTCATCCCACCCTGTCCCCCTTTACTCATCCCACCCTGTCCCCCTTTCCTCATCCCACCCTGTCCCCCTTTCCTCATCCCACCCTGTCCCCCTTTCCTCATCCCACCCTGTCCCCCTTTCCTCATCCCACTCTGTCCCTCTGTCCTCATCCCACCCTGTCCCCCTTTCCTCATCCCACCCTGTCCCCCTTTCCTCATCCCACCCTGTCCCCCTTTCCTCATCCCACCCTTTCCCCCTTTCCTCATCCCACTCTGTCCTCATCCCACCCTGTCCCTCTGTCCTCATCCCACCCTGTCCCCCTTTCCACATCCCACCCTGTCCCTCTGTCCTCATCCCACCCTGTCCCTCTGTCCTCATCCCACCCTGTCCCTCTGTCCTCATCCCACCCTGTCCCCCTTTCCTCATCCCACCCTTTCCCCCTTTCCTCATCCCACCCTTTCCTCATCCCACCCTTTCCCCCTTTCCTCATCCCACCCTGTCCCTCTGTCCTCATCCCACCCTGTCCCTCTGTCCTCATCCCACCCTGTCCCTCTGTCCTCATCCCACCCTGTCCCTCTGTCCTCATCCCACCCTGTCCCTCTGTCCTCATTCCACCCTGACCCCCTTTCCCCATCCCACCCTGTCCCCCTTTCCTCATCCCACCCTGTTCTCTGTCCCATCCCACCCTGTCACTCTGTCCCATCCCACCCTGTCCCCCTTTCCTCATCCCACCCTGTCCCCCTTTCCTCATCCCACCCTGTCACTCTGTCCCATCCCACCCTGTCCCCCTGTCCTCATCCCACCCTGTCCTCATCCCACCCTGTCCCTCTGTCCTCATCCCACCCTGTCCCTCTGTCCTCATCCCACCCTGTCCCCCTTTCCTCATCCCACCCTGTCCTCATCCCACCCTGTCCCTCTGTCCTCATCCCACCCTGTCCCCCTGTCCTCATCCCACCCTGTCCTCATCCCACCCTGTCCCTCTGTCCTCATCCCACCCTGTCCCTCTGTCCTTATCCCACCCTGTCCCTCTGTCCTCATCCCACCCTGTCCCTCTGTCCTCATCCCACCCTGTCCCCCTTTCCTCATCCCACCCTGTCCCCCTTTCCTCATCCCACCCTGTCCCCCCTTCCTCATCCCACCCTATCCCCCTTTCCTCATCCCACCCTATCCCCCTTTCCTCATCCCACCCTGTCCCCCTTTCCTCATCCCACCCTGTCCCCCTTTACTCATCCCACCCTGTCCCCCTTTACTCATCCCACCCTGTCCCCCTTTACTCATCCCACCCTGTCCCCCTTTTCTCATCCCACCCTGTCCCCCTTTCCTCATCCCACCCTGTCCCCCTTTCCTCATCCCACCCTGTCCCTCTGTCCTCATCCCACCCTGTCCCCCTTTCCTCATCCCACCCTGTCCCCCTTTCCTCATCCCACCCTTTCCCCCTTTCCTCATCCCACCCTTTCCCTCTGTCCTCATCCCACCCTTTCCCTCTGTCCTCATCCCACCCTGTCCCTCTGTCCTCATCCCACCCTGTCCCCCTTTCCCCATCCCACCCTGTCCCTCTGTCCTCATCCCACCCTGTCCCTCTGTCCTCATCCCACCCTGTCCCCCTTTCCTCATCCCACCCTGTCCCTCTGTCCTCATACCACCCTGTCCCCCTTTCCACATCCCACCCTGTCCCTCTGTCCTCATCCCACCCTGTCCCTCTGTCCTCATTCCACCCTGACCCCCTTTCCCCATCCCACCCTGTCCCCCTTTCCTCATCCCACCCTGTCCCTCTGTCCCATCCCACCCTGTCACTCTGTCCCATCCCACCCTGTCCCCCTTTCCTCATCCCACCCTGTCCCCCTTTCCTCATCCCACCCTGTCACTCTGTCCCATCCCACCCTTTCCCCCTTTCCTCATCCCACCCTGTCCCCCTTTCCTCATCCCACCCTGTCCTTCTGTCCTCATCCCACCATGTCCCTCTGTCCTCATCCCACCCTGTCCCCCTTTCCTCATCCCACCCTGTCACCCTTTCCTCATCCCACCCTGTCCCCCTTTCCTCATCCCACCCTGTCCCCCTTTCCTCATCCCACCCTGTCCCTCTGTCCCCATCCCACCCTGTCCCCCTTTCCTCATCCCACCCTGTCCCCATCCCACCCTGTTCTCTCCCCATCCCACCCTGTCCCCCTTTCCTCATCCCACCCTGTCCCCTTTTCCTCATCCCACCCTGTCCCCCTTTCTTCATCCCACCCTGTCCCTCTGTCCTCATCTCACCCTGTCCCCCTTTCCTCAGCCCACCCTGTCCCTCTGTCCCCATCCCACCCTGTCCCCCTTTCCTCATCCCACCCTGTTCTCTGTCCCCATCCCACCCTGTCCCCCTTTCCTCATCCCACCCTGTTCTCTGTCCCCATCCCACCCTGTCCCCCTTTCCTCATCCCACCCTGTTCTCTGTCCCCATCCCACCCTGTCCCCCTTTCCTCATCCCACCCTGTCCCTCTGTCCTCATCCCACCCTGTCCCCCTTTCCTCATCCCACCCTGTCCCCCTTTCCTCATCCCACCCTGTCCCACTGTTCCCATCCAACCCTGTCCCCCTGTCCTCATCCCACCCTGTGCTCATCCCACCCTGTCCCCCTTTCCTCATCCCACCCTGTCCCCCTTTCCTCATCCCACCCTGTCCCTCTGTCCTCATCCCACCCTGTCCCCCTTTCCTCATCCCACCCTGTCCCTCTGTCCTCATCCCACCCTGTCCCTCTGTCCTCATCCCACCCTGTCCCCCTTTCCTCATCCCACCCTGTCCCTCTGTCCTCATCCCACCCTGTCCCCCTTTCCTCATCCCACCCTGTCCCCCTTTCTTCATCCCACCCTGTCCCCCTTTCCTCATCCCACCCTGTCCCTCTGTCCTCATCCCACCCTGTCCCCCTTTCCTCATCCCACCCTGTCCCCCTTTCCTCATCCCACCCTGTCCCTCTGTCCCCATCCCACCCTGTCCCCCTGTCCTCATCCCACCCTGTGCTCATCCCACCCTATCCCCCTTTCCTCATCCCACCCTGTCCCCCTTTCCTCATCCCACCCTGTCACTCTGTCCCATCCCACCCTTTCCCCCTTTCCTCATCCCACCCTGTCCCCCTTTCCTCATCCCACCCTGTCCCTCTGTCCTCATCCCACCCTGTCCCTCTGTCCTCATCCCACCCTGTCCCCCTTTCCTCATCCCACCCTGTCCCCCTTTCCTCATCCCACCCTGTCCCCCTTTCCTCATCCCACCCTGTCCCTCTGTCCTCATCCCACCCTGTCCCTCTGTCCTCATCCCACCCTGTCCCTCTGTCCTCATCCCACCCTGTCCCCCTTTCCTCATCCCACCCTGTTCCTCTGTCCTCATCCCACCTTGTCCCCCTTTCCTCATCCCACCCTGTCCCCCTTTCCTCATCCCACCCTGTCCCCCTTTCCTCATCCCACCCTGTCCCCCTGTCCCCATCCCAACCTGTAACTCTGTCCCCATCCCACCCTGTCCCTCTGTCCTCATCCCACCCTGTCCCTCTGTCCTCATCCCACCCTGTCCCTCTGTCCTCATCCCACCCTGTCCCCCTTTCCTCATCCCACCCTGTCCCTCTTTCCTCATCCCACCCTGTCCCTCTGTCCTCATCCCACCCTGTTCTCTGTCCCCATCCCACCCTGTCCCCCTTTCCTCATCCCACCCTGTCCCTCTGTCCTCATCCCACCCTTTCCCCCTTTCCACATTCCACCCTGTCCCTCTGTCCTCATCCCACCCTGTCCCTCTGTCCTCATCCCACCCTGTCCCTCTGTCCTCATCCCACCCTGTCCCTCTGTCCTCATCCCACCCTGTCCTCATCCCACCCTGTCCTCCTTTCCTCATTCCACCCTGACCCCCTTTCCCCATCCCACCGTCCCCCTTTCCTCATCCCACCCTGTTCTGTCCCCATCCCACCCTGTCCCCCTGTCCTCATCCCACCCTGTCCCTCTGTCCTCATCCCACCCTGTCCCCCTTTCCTCATCCCACCCTGTCCCTCTGTCCTCATCCCACCCTGTCCCTCTGTCCTCATCCCACCCTGTCCCTCTGTCCTCATCCCACCCTGTCCCTCTGTCCTCATCCCACCCTGTCCCCCTTTACTCATCCCACCCTGTCCCCCTTTCCTCATCCCACCCTGTCCCCCTTTCCTCATCCCACCCTGTCCCCCTTTCCTCATCCCACTCTGTCCCTCTGTCCTCATCCCACCCTGTCCCCCTTTCCTCATCCCACCCTGTCCCCCTTTCCTCATCCCACCCTGTCCCCCTTTCCTCATCCCACCCTTTCCCCCTTTCCTCATCCCACTCTGTCCTCATCCCACCCTGTCCCTCTGTCCTCATCCCACCCTGTCCCCCTTTCCACATCCCACCCTGTCCCTCTGTCCTCATCCCACCCTGTCCCTCTGTCCTCATCCCACCCTGTCCCCCTTTCCTCATCCCACCCTTTCCCCCTTTCCTCATCCCACCCTTTCCTCATCCCACCCTTTCCCCCTTTCCTCATCCCACCCTGTCCCTCTGTCCTCATCCCACCCTGTCCCTCTGTCCTCATCCCACCCTGTCCCTCTGTCCTCATCCCACCCTTTCCCCCTTTCCCCTTTCCCACCGTCCCCCTTTCCTCATCCCACCCTGTTCTGTCCCCATCCCACCCTGTCCCTCTGTCCTCATCCCACCCTGTCCCTCTGTCCTCATCCCACCCTGTCCCCCTTTCCTCATCCCACCCTGTCCCTCTGTCCTCATACCACCCTGTCCCCCTTTCCACATCCCACCCTGTCCCTCTGTCCTCATCCCACCCTGTCCCTCTGTCCTCATCCCACCCTGTCCCTCTGTCCTCATTCCACCCTGACCCCCTTTCCCCATCCCACCCTGTCCCTCTGTCCTCATACCACCCTGTCCCCCTTTCCACATCCCACCCTGTCCCTCTGTCCTCATCCCACCCTGTCCCTCTGTCCCATCCCACCCTGTCACTCTGTCCCATCCCACCCTGTCCCCCTTTCCTCATCCCACCCTGTCCCCCTTTCCTCATCCCACCCTGTCACTCTGTCCCATCCCACCCTTTCCCCCTTTCCTCATCCCACCCTGTCCCCCTTTCCTCATCCCACCCTGTCCTTCTGTCCTCATCCCACCATGTCCCTCTGTCCTCATCCCACCCTGTCCCCCTTTCCTCATCCCACCCTGTCGCCCTTTCCTCATCCCACCCTGTCCCCCTTTCCTCATCCCACCCTGTCCCCCTTTCCTCATCCCACCCTGTCCCTCTGTCCCCATCCCACCCTGTCCCCCTTTCCTCATCCCACCCTGTCCCTCTGTCCCCATCCCACCCTGTTCTCTCCCCATCCCACCCTGTCCCCCTTTCCTCATCCCACCCTGTCCCCTTTTCCTCATCCCACCCTGTCCCCCTTTCCTCATCCCACCCTGTCCCTCTGTCCTCATCTCACCCTGTCCCCCTTTCCTCATCCCACCCTGTCCCTCTGTCCCCATCCCACCCTGTCCCCCTTTCCTCATCCCACCCTGTTCTCTGTCCCCATCCCACCCTGTCCCCCTTTCCTCATCCCACCCTGTTCTCTGTCCCCATCCCACCCTGTCCCCCTTTCCTCATCCCACCCTGTTCTCTGTCCCCATCCCACCCTGTCCCCCTTTCCTCATCCCACCCTGTCCCTCTGTCCTCATCCCACCCTGTCCCCCTTTCCTTATCCCACCATGTCCCCCTTTCCTCATCCCACCCTGTCCCTCTGTCCCCATCCCACCCTGTCCCCCTGTCCTCATCCCACCTGGGCTCATCCCACCCTGTCCCCCTTTCCTCATCCCACCCTGTCCCCCTTTCCTCATCCCACCCTGTCCCTCTGTCCTCATCCCACCCTGTCCCCCTTTCCTCATCCCACCCTGTCCCTCTGTCCTCATCCCACCCTGTCCCTCTGTCCTCATCCCACCCTGTCCCCCTTTCCTCATCCCACCCTGTCCCCCTTTCCTCATCCCACCCTGTCCCCCTTTCCTCATCCCACCCTGTCCCTCTGTCCTCTTCCCACCCTGTCCCTCTGTCCTCATCCCACCCTCTCCCCCTTTCCTCATCCCACCCCGTCCCTCTGTCCTCATCCCACCCTGTCCCCCTTTCCTCATCCCACCCTGTCCCCCTTTCCTCATCCCACCCTGTCCCCATCCCACCCTGTCACTCTGTCTCCATCCCACCCTGTCCCTCTGTCCTCATCCCACCCTGTCCCTCTGTCCTCATCCCACCCTGTCCCTCTGTCCTCATCCCACCCTGTCCCCCTTTCCTCATCCCACCCTGTCCCTCTTTCCTCATCCCACCCTGTCCCTCTGTCCTCATCCCACCCTGTTCTCTGTCCCCATCCCACCCTGTCCCCCTTTCCTCATCCCACCCTGTCCCTCTGTCCTCATCCCACCCTTTCCCCCTTTCCACATCCCACCCTGTCCCTCTGTCCTCATCCCACCCTGTCCCTCTGTCCTCATACCACCCTGTCCCTCTGTCCTCATCCCACCCTGTCCCTCTGTCCTCATCCCACCCTGTCCCTCTGTCCTCATCCCACTCTGTCCTCATCCCACCCTGTCCTCATCCCACCCTGTCCTCATCCCACCCTGTCCTCCTTTCCTCATTCCACCCTGACCCCCTTTCCCCATCCCACCGTCCTCCTTTCCTCATCCCACCCTGTTCTGTCCCCATCCCACCCTGTCCCCCTGTCCTCATCCCACCCTGTCCTTCTGTCCTCATCCCACCCTGTCCCTCTGTCCTCATCCCACCCTGTCCCTCTGTCCTCATCCCACCCTGTCCCTCTGTCCTCATCCCACCCTGTCCCCCTTTACTCATCCCACCCTGTCCCTCTGTCCTCATCCCACCCTGTCCCTCTGTCCTCATCCCACCCTGTCCCCCTTTCCTCATCCCACCCTGTCCCCCTTTCCTCATCCCACCCTTTCCCCCTTTCCTCATCCCACTCTGTCCTCATCCCACCCTGTCCCTCTGTCCTCATCCCACCCTGTCCCCCTTTCCACATCCCACCCTGTCCCTCTGTCCTCATCGCACCCTGTCCCTCTGTCCTCATCCCACCCTGTCCCCCTTTCCTCATCCCACCCTTTCCCCCTTTCCTCATCCCACCCTGTCCCCCTTTCCTCATCCCACCCTGTCCCTCTGTCCTCATCCCACCCTGTCCCTCTGTCCTCATCCCACCCTGTCCCCCTGTCCTCATCCCACCCTGTCTCTCTGTCCTCATCCCACCCTGTCCCTCTGTCCTCATCCCACCCTGTCCCCTTGTCCTCATCCCACCCTGTCTCTCTGTCCTCATCCCACCCTGTCCCCCTTTCCTCATCCCACCCTGTCCCCCTTTCCTCATCCCACCCTGTTCTCTGTCCCCATCCCACCCTGTCCCCCTTTCCTCATCCCACCCTGTTCTCTGTCCCCATCCCACCCTGTCCCCCTTTCCTCATCCCACCCTGTCCTCTGTCCCCATCCCACCCTGTCCCCCTTTCCTCATCCCACCCTGTCCCTCTGTCCTCATCCCACCCTGTCCCCCTTTCCTCATCCCACCATGTCCCCCTTTCCTCATCCCACCCTGTCCCTCTGTCCCCATCCCACCCTGTCCCCCTGTCCTCATCCCACCCTGTGCTCATCCCACCCTGTCCCCCTTTCCTCATCCCAACCTGTCCCCCTTTCCTCATCCCACCCTGTCCCTCTGTCCTCATCCCACCCTGTCCCCCTTTCCTCATCCCACCCTGTCCCTCTGTCCTCATCCCACCCTGTCCCTCTGTCCTCATCCCACCCTGTCCCCCTTTCCTCATCCCACCCTGTCCCCCTTTCCTCATCCCACCCTGTCCCCCTTTCCTCATCCCACCCTGTCCCCCTTTCCTCATCCCACCCTGTCCCTCTGTCCTCTTCCCACCCTGTCCCTCTGTCCTCATCCCACCCTCTCCCCCTTTCCTCATCCCACCCCGTCCCTCTGTCCTCATCCCACCCTGTCCCCCTTTCCTCATCCCACCCTGTCCCCCTTTCCTCATCCCACCCTGTCCCCATCCCACCCTGTCACACTGTCTCCATCCCACCCTGTCCCTCTGTCCTCATCCCACCCTGTCCCTCTGTCCTCATCCCACCCTGCCCCCCTTTCCTCATCCCACCCTGTCCCTCTTTCCTCATCCCACCCTGTCCCTCTGTCCTCATCCCACCCTGTTCTCTGTCCCCATCCCAACCTGTCCCCCTTTCCTCATCCCACCCTGTCCCTCTGTCCTCATCCCACCCTTTCCCCCTTTCCACATCCCACCCTGTCCCTCTGTCCTCATCCCACCCTGTCCCTCTGTCCTCATCCCACCCTGTCCCTCTGTCCTCATCCCACTCTGTCCTCATCCCACCCTGTCCTCATCCCACCCTGTCCTCATCCCACCCTGTCCTCCTTTCCTCATTCCACCCTGACCCCCTTTCCCCATCCCACCGTCCTCCTTTCCTCATCCCACCCTGTTCTGTCCCCATCCCACCCTGTCCCCCTGTCCTCATCCCACCCTGTCCCTCTGTCCTCATCCCACCCTGTCCCTCTGTCCTCATCCCACCCTGTCCCTCTGTCCTCATCCCACCCTGTCCCCCTTTACTCATCCCACCCTGTCCCTCTGTCCTCATCCCACCCTGTTCCCCTTTCCTCATCCCACCCTGTCCCCCTTTCCTCATCCCACCCTGTCCCTCTGTCCTCATCCCACCCTGTCCCCCTTTCCTCATCCCACCCTGTCCCCCTTTCCTCATCCCACCCTTTCCCCCTTTCCTCATCCCACTCTGTCCTCATCCCACCCTGTCCCTCTGTCCTCATCCCACCCTGTCCCCCTTTCCACATCCCACCCTGTCCCTCTGTCCTCATCCCACCCTGTCCCTCTGTCCTCATCCCACCCTGTCCCCCTTTCCTCATCCCACCCTTTCCCCCTTTCCTCATCCCACCCTGTCCCCCTTTCCTCATCCCACCCTGTCCCTCTGTCCTCATCCCACCCTGTCCCTCTGTCCTCATCCCACCCTGTCCCCCTGTCCTCATCCCACCCTGTCTCTCTGTCCTCATCCCACCCTGTCCCTCTGTCCTCATCCCACCCTGTCCCTCTGTCCTCATCCCACCCTGTCATCATCCCACCCGGTCCCCCTTTCCTCATCCCACCCTGTCCCTCTGTCCTCATCCCACCCTGTCCCTCTGTCCTCATCCCACCCTGTTCCTCTGTCCGCATCCCACCCTGGCCCCCTTTCCTCATCCCACCCTGTCCCCCTTTCCTCATCCCACCCTGTCCCCATCCCACCCTGTCACTCTGTCTCCATCCCACCCTGTCCCTCTGTCCTCATCCCACCCTGTCCCTCTGTCCTCATCCCACCCTGTCCCTCTGTCCTCATCCCACCCTGTCCCCCTTTCCTCATCCCACCCTGTCCCTCTTTCCTCATCCCACCCTGTCCCTCTGTCCTCATCCCACCCTGTTCTCTGTCCCCATCCCACCCTGTCCCCCTTTCCTCATCCCACCCTGTCCCTCTGTCCTCATCCCACCCTTTCCCCCTTTCCACATCCCACCCTGTCCCTCTGTCCTCATCCCACCCTGTCCCTCTGTCCTCATCCCACCCTGTCCCTCTGTCCTCATACCACCCTGTCCCTCTGTCCTCATCCCACCCTGTCCCTCTGTCCTCATCCCACTCTGTCCTCATCCCACCCTGTCCTCATCCCACCCTGTCCTCATCCCACCCTGTCCTCCTTTCCTCATTCCACCCTGACCCCCTTTCCCCATCCCACCGTCCTCCTTTCCTCATCCCACCCTGTTCTGTCCCCATCCCACCCTGTCCCCCTGTCCTCATCCCACCCTGTCCTTCTGTCCTCATCCCACCCTGTCCCTCTGTCCTCATCCCACCCTGTCCCTCTGTCCTCATCCCACCCTGTCCCTCTGTCCTCATCCCACCCTGTCCCCCTTTACTCATCCCACCCTGTCCCTCTGTCCTCATCCCACCCTGTCCCTCTGTCCTCATCCCACCCTGTCCCCCTTTCCTCATCCCACCCTGTCCCCCTTTCCTCATCCCACCCTTTCCCCCTTTCCTCATCCCACTCTGTCCTCATCCCACCCTGTCCCTCTGTCCTCATCCCACCCTGTCCCCCTTTCCACATCCCACCCTGTCCCTCTGTCCTCATCGCACCCTGTCCCTCTGTCCTCATCCCACCCTGTCCCCCTTTCCTCATCCCACCCTTTCCCCCTTTCCTCATCCCACCCTGTCCCCCTTTCCTCATCCCACCCTGTCCCTCTGTCCTCATCCCACCCTGTCCCTCTGTCCTCATCCCACCCTGTCCCCCTGTCCTCATCCCACCCTGTCTCTCTGTCCTCATCCCACCCTGTCCCTCTGTCCTCATCCCACCCTGTCCCCTTGTCCTCATCCCACCCTGTCTCTCTGTCCTCATCCCACCCTGTCCCCCTTTCCTCATCCCACCCTGTCCCCCTTTCCTCATCCCACCCTGTTCTCTGTCCCCATCCCACCCTGTCCCCCTTTCCTCATCCCACCCTGTTCTCTGTCCCCATCCCACCCTGTCCCCCTTTCCTCATCCCACCCTGTTCTCTGTCCCCATCCCACCCTGTCCCCCTTTCCTCATCCCACCCTGTCCCTCTGTCCTCATCCCACCCTGTCCCCCTTTCCTCATCCCACCATGTCCCCCTTTCCTCATCCCACCCTGTCCCTCTGTCCCCATCCCACCCTGTCCCCCTGTCCTCATCCCACCCTGTGCTCATCCCACCCTGTCCCCCTTTCCTCATCCCAACCTGTCCCCCTTTCCTCATCCCACCCTGTCCCTCTGTCCTCATCCCACCCTGTCCCCCTTTCCTCATCCCACCCTGTCCCTCTGTCCTCATCCCACCCTGTCCCTCTGTCCTCATCCCACCCTGTCCCCCTTTCCTCATCCCACCCTGTCCCCCTTTCCTCATCCCACCCTGTCCCCCTTTCCTCATCCCACCCTGTCCCTCTGTCCTCTTCCCACCCTGTCCCTCTGTCCTCATCCCACCCTCTCCCCCTTTCCTCATCCCACCCCGTCCCTCTGTCCTCATCCCACCCTGTCCCCCTTTCCTCATCCCACCCTGTCCCCCTTTCCTCATCCCACCCTGTCCCCATCCCACCCTGTCACACTGTCTCCATCCCACCCTGTCCCTCTGTCCTCATCCCACCCTGTCCCTCTGTCCTCATCCCACCCTGCCCCCCTTTCCTCATCCCACCCTGTCCCTCTTTCCTCATCCCACCCTGTCCCTCTGTCCTCATCCCACCCTGTTCTCTGTCCCCATCCCAACCTGTCCCCCTTTCCTCATCCCACCCTGTCCCTCTGTCCTCATCCCACCCTTTCCCCCTTTCCACATCCCACCCTGTCCCTCTGTCCTCATCCCACCCTGTCCCTCTGTCCTCATCCCACCCTGTCCCTCTGTCCTCATCCCACTCTGTCCTCATCCCACCCTGTCCTCATCCCACCCTGTCCTCATCCCACCCTGTCCTCCTTTCCTCATTCCACCCTGACCCCCTTTCCCCATCCCACCATCCTCCTTTCCTCATCCCACCCTGTTCTGTCCCCATCCCACCCTGTCCCCCTGTCCTCATCCCACCCTGTCCCTCTGTCCTCATCCCACCCTGTCCCTCTGTCCTCATCCCACCCTGTCCCTCTGTCCTCATCCCACCCTGTCCCCCTTTACTCATCCCACCCTGTCCCTCTGTCCTCATCCCACCCTGTTCCCCTTTCCTCATCCCACCCTGTCCCCCTTTCCTCATCCCACCCTGTCCCTCTGTCCTCATCCCACCCTGTCCCCCTTTCCTCATCCCACCCTGTCCCCCTTTCCTCATCCCACCCTTTCCCCCTTTCCTCATCCCACTCTGTCCTCATCCCACCCTGTCCCTCTGTCCTCATCCCACCCTGTCCCCCTTTCCACATCCCACCCTGTCCCTCTGTCCTCATCCCACCCTGTCCCTCTGTCCTCATCCCACCCTGTCCCCCTTTCCTCATCCCACCCTTTCCCCCTTTCCTCATCCCACCCTGTCCCCCTTTCCTCATCCCACCCTGTCCCTCTGTCCTCATCCCACCCTGTCCCTCTGTCCTCATCCCACCCTGTCCCCCTGTCCTCATCCCACCCTGTCTCTCTGTCCTCATCCCACCCTGTCCCTCTGTCCTCATCCCACCCTGTCCCTCTGTCCTCATCCCACCCTGTCATCATCCCACCCGGTCCCCCTTTCCTCATCCCACCCTGTCCCTCTGTCCTCATCCCACCCTGTCCCTCTGTCCTCATCCCACCCTGTTCCTCTGTCCGCATCCCACCCTGGCCCCCTTTCCTCATCCCACCCTGTCCCTCTTTCCTCATCCCACCCTGTCCCTCTGTCCTCATCCCACCCTGTCCCCCTTTCCTCATCCCACCCTGTCCCCCTTTCCTCATCCCACCCTGTCCCTCTGTCCTCATCCCACCCTGTCCCTCTGTCCTCATCCCACCCTGTCCCCCTTTCCTTATCCCACCCTGTCCCCCTTTCCTCATCCCACCCTGTCCCTCTGTCCTCATCCCACCCTGTCCCTCTGTCCTCATCCCACCCTGTCCCTCTGTCCTCATCCCACCCTGTCCCTCTGTCCTCATCCCACCCTTTCCCCCTTTCCTCATCCCACCCTGTCCCTCTGTCCTCATCCCACCCTGTCCCTCTGTCCTCATCCCACCCTGTCCCTCTGTCCTCATCCCACCCTGTCCCCCTTTCCACATCCCACCCTGCCCCTCTGTCCTCATCCCACCCTGTCCCTCTGTCCTCATCCCACCCTGTCCCTCTGTCCTCATCCCACCCTGTCTCTCTGTCCTCATTCCACCCTGACCCCCTTTCCCCATCCCACCCTGTCCCCCTTTCCTCATCCCACCCTGTTCTCTGTCCCATCCCACCCTGTCACTCTGTCACATCCCACCCTGTCCCCCTTTCCTCATCCCACCCTGTCCCTCTGTCCTCATCCCACCCTTTCCCCCTTTCCCCATCCCACCATCCCCCTTTCCTCATCCCACCCTGTTCTGTCCCCATCCCACCCTGTCCCTCTGTCCTCATCCCACCCTGTCCCTCTGTCCTCATCCCACCCTGTCCCTCTGTCCTCATCCCACCCTGTCCCTCTGTCCTCATCCCACCCTGTCCCCCTTTCCACATCCCACCCTGTCCCCCTTTCCACATCCCACCCTGTCCCTCTGTCCTCATCCCACCCTGTCCCTCTGTCCTCATCCCACCCTGTCCCTCTGTCCTCATCCCACCCTGTCCCTCTGTCCTCATTCCACCCTGACCCCCTTTCCCCATCCCACCCTGTCCCCCTTTCCTCATCCCACCCTGTTCTCTGTCCCATCCCACCCTGTCACTCTGTCCCATCCCACCCTGTCCCCCTTTCCTCATCCCACCCTGTCCCCCTTTCCTCATCCCACCCTGTCACTCTGTCCCATCCCACCCTGTCCCCCTGTCCTCATCCCACCCTGTCCTCATCCCACCCTGTCCCTCTGTCCTCATCCCACCCTGTCCCTCTGTCCTCATCCCACCCTGTCCCTCTGTCCTCATCCCACCCTGTCCCCCTTTCCTCATCCCACCCTGTCCTCATCCCACCCTGTCCCTCTGTCCTCATCCCACCCTGTCCCCCTGTCCTCATCCCACCCTGTCCTCATCCCACCCTGTCCCTCTGTCCTCATCCCACCCTGTCCCTCTGTCCTTATCCCACCCTGTCCCTCTGTCCTCATCCCACCCTGTCCCTCTGTCCTCATCCCACCCTGTCCCCCTTTCCTCATCCCACCCTGTCCCCCTTTCCTCATCCCACCCTGTCCCCCCTTCCTCATCCCACCCTATCCCCCTTTCCTCATCCCACCCTGTCCCCCTTTACTCATCCCACCCTGTCCCCCTTTACTCATCCCACCCTGTCCCCCTTTTCTCATCCCACCCTGTCCCCCTTTCCTCATCCCACCCTGTCCCCCTTTCCTCATCCCACCCTGTCCCTCTGTCCTCATCCCACCCTGTCCCCCTTTCCTCATCCCACCCTGTCCCCCTTTCCTCATCCCACCCTTTCCCCCTTTCCTCATCCCACCCTTTCCCTCTGTCCTCATCCCACCCTTTCCCTCTGTCCTCATCCCACCCTGTCCCTCTGTCCTCATCCCACCCTGTCCCCCTTTCCACATCCCACCCTGTCCCTCTGTCCTCATCCCACCCTGTCCCTCTGTCCTCATCCCACCCTGTCCCCCTTTCCTCATCCCACCCTTTCCCCCTTTCCTCATCCCTCCCTGTCCCCCTTTCCTCATCCCACCCTGTCCCCCTTTCCTCATCCCACCCTGTCCCTCTGTCCTCAAACACCCTGTCCCTCTGTCCTCATCCCACCCTGTCCCCCTTTCCTTATCCCACCCTGTCCCTCTATCCCCATCCCACCCTGTCCCTCTGTCCTCATCCCACCCTGTCCCTCTGTCCTCATCCCACCCTGTCCCTCTGTCCTCATCCCACCCTGTCCTCATCCCACCCGGTCCCCCTTTCCTCATCCCACCCTGTCCCTCTGTCCTCATCCCACCCTGTCCCTCTGTCCTCATCCCACCCTGTTCCTCTGTCCGCATCCCACCCTGGCCCCCTTTCCTCATCCCACCCTGTCCCTCTTTCCTCATCCCACCCTGTCCCTCTGTCCTCATCCCACCCTGTTCCTCTGTCCTCATCCCACCCTGTCCCCCTGTCCTCATCCCACCCTGTCCCTCTGTCCTCATCCCACCCTGTCCCCCTTTCCTCATCCCACCCTGTCCCTCTGTCCTCATCCCACCCTGTCCCTCTGTCCTCATCCCACCCTGTCCCCCTTTCCTCATCCCACCCTGTCCCTCTGTCCCCATCCCACCCTGTCCCTCTGTCCTCATCCCACCCTGTCCCTCTGTCCTCATCCCACCCTGTCCCTCTGTCCTCATCCCACCCTGTCCTCATCCCACAGGGTCCCCCTTTCCTCATCCCACCCTGTCCCTCTGTCCTCATCCCACCCTGTCTCTCTGTCCTCATCCCACCCTGTCCCTCTGTCCTCATACCACCCTGTCCCCCTTTCCACATCCCACCCTGTCCCCCTGTCCTCATCCCACCCTGTCCCTCTGTCCTCATCCCACCCTGTCCCTCTGTCCTCATCCCACCCTGTCCCTCTGTCCTCATTCCACCCTGACCCCCTTTCCCCATCCCACCCTGTCCCCCTTTCCTCATCCCACCCTGTCCCTCTGTCCCATCCCATCCTGTCACTCTGTCCCATCCCACCCTGTCCCCCTTTCCTCATCCCACCCTGTCCCCCTTTCCTCATCCCACCCTGTCACTCTGTCCCATCCCACCCTTTCCCCCTTTCCTCATCCCACCCTGTCCCCCTTTCCTCATCCCACCCTGTCCCTCTGTCCTCATCCCACCCTGTCCCTCTGTCCTCATCCCACCCTGTCCCTCTGTCCTCATCCCACCCTGTCCCTCTGTCCTCATCCCACCCTGTCCCCCTTTCCCCATCCCACCGTCCCCCTTTGCTCATCCCACCCTGTTCTGTCCCCATCCCACCCTGTCCCCCTGTCCTCATCCCACCTTGTCCCTCTGTCCTCATCCCACCCTGTCCCTCTGTCCTCATCCCACCCTGTCCCCCTTTCCTCATCCCACCCTGTCCCCCTTTCCTCATCCCACCCTGTCCCCCTTTCCTCATCCCACCCTGTCCCTCTGTCCCCATCCCACCCTGTCCCCCTTTCCTTATCCCACCCTGTCCCTCTGTCCCCATCCCACCCTGTCCCCCTTTCCTCATCCCACCCTGTCCCCCTTTCCTCATCCCACCCTGTCCCCCTTTCCTCATCCCACCCTGTCCCTCTGTCCTCATCCCACCCTGTCCCCCTTTCCTCATCCCACCCTGTCCCTCTGTCCCCATCCCACCCTGTCCCCCTTTCCTCATCCCACCCTGTTCTCTGTCCCCATCCCACCCTGTCCCCTTTTCCTCATCCCACCCTGTTCTCTGTCCCCATCCCACCCTGTCCCCCTTTCCTCATCCCACCCTGTTCTCTGTCCCCATCCCACCCTGTCCCCCTTTCCTCATCCCACCCTGTCCCTCTCTCCTCATCCCACCCTGTCCCCCTTTCCTCATCCCACCCTGTCCCTCTGTCCCCATCCCACCCTGTCCCCCTGTCCTCATCCCACCCTGTCCTCATCCCACCCTGTCCCCCTTTCCTCATCCCACCCTGTTCCCCTTTCCTCATCCCACCCTGTCCCTCTGTCCTCATCCCACCCTGTCCCCCTTTCCTCATCCCACCCTGTCCCTCTGTCCTCATCCCATCCTGTCCCTCTGTCCTCATCCCACCCTGTCCCCCTTTCCTCATCCCACCTTGTCCCCCTTTCCTCATCCCACCCTATCCCCCTTTCCTCATCCCACCCTGTCCCCCTTTCCTCATCCCACCCTGTCCCCCTTTCCTCATCCCAACCTGTCCCCCTTTCCTCATCCCACCCTGTCCCTCTGTCCTCATCCCACCCTGTCCCTCTGTCCTCATCCCACCCTGTCCCCCTTTCCTCATCCCACCCTGTCCCTCTGTCCTCATCCCACCCTGTCCCCCTTTCCTCATCCCACCCTGTCCCCCTGTCCCCATCCCACCCTGTCACTCTGTCCCCATCCCACCCTGTCCCTCTGTCCTCATCCCACCCTGTCCCTCTGTCCTCATCCCACCCTGTCCCTCTGTCCTCATCCCACCCTGTCCCTCTGTCCTCATCCCACCCTGTCCCCCTTTCCTCACCCCACCCTGTCCCTCTTTCCTCATCCCACCCTGTCCCTCTGTCCTCATCCCACCCTGTTCTCTGTCCCCATCCCACCCTGTCCCCCTTTCCTCATCCCACCCTGTCCCTCTGTCCTCATCCCACCCTTTCCCCCTTTCCACATCCCACCCTGTCCCTCTGTCCTCATCCCACCCTGTCCCTCTGTCCTCATCCCACCCTGTCCCTCTGTCCTCATCCCACCCTGTCCCTCTGTCCTTATCCCACTCTGTCCTCATCCCACCCTGTCCTCATCCCACCCTGTCCTCATCCCACCCTGTCCTCCTTTCTTCATTCCACCCTGACCCCCTTTCCCCATCCCACCATCCCCCTTTCCTCATCCCACCCTGTTCTGTCCCCATCCCACCCTGTCCCCCTGTCCTCATCCCACCCTGTCCCTCTGTCCTCATCCCACCCTGTCCCTCTGTCCCCATCCCACCCTGTCCCCCTTTCCTCATCCCACCCTGTCCCTCTGTCCTCATCCCACCCTTTCCCCCTTTCCACATCCCACCCTGTCCCTCTGTCCTCATCCCACCCTGTCCCTCTGTCCTCATACCACCCTGTCCCTCTGTCCTCATCCCACCCTGTCCCTCTGTCCTCATCCCACTCTGTCCTCATCCCACCCTGTCCTCATCCCACCCTGTCCTCATCCCACCCTGTCCTCCTTTCCTCATTCCACCCTGACCCCCTTTCCCCATCCCACCGTCCTCCTTTCCTCATCCCACCCTGTTCTGTCCCCATCCCACCCTGTCCCCCTGTCCTCATCCCACCCTGTCCTTCTGTCCTCATCCCACCCTGTCCCTCTGTCCTCATCCCACCCTGTCCCTCTGTCCTCATCCCACCCTGTCCCTCTGTCCTCATCCCACCCTGTCCCCCTTTACTCATCCCACCCTGTCCCCCTTTCCTCATCCCACCCTGTCCCCCTTTCCTCATCCCACCCTGTCCCTCTGTCCTCATCCCACCCTGTCCCCCTTTCCTCATCCCACCCTGTCCCCCTTTCCTCATCCCACCCTTTCCCCCTTTCCTCATCCCACTCTGTCCTCATCCCACCCTGTCCCTCTGTCCTCATCCCACCCTGTCCCCCTTTCCACATCCCACCCTGTCCCTCTGTCCTCATCCCACCCTGTCCCTCTGTCCTCATCCCACCCTGTCCCCCTTTCCTCATCCCACCCTTTCCCCCTTTCCTCATCCCACCCTGTCCCCCTTTCCTCATCCCACCCTGTCCCTCTGTCCTCATCCCACCCTGTCCCTCTGTCCTCATCCCACCCTGTCCCCCTGTCCTCATCCCACCCTGTCTCTCTGTCCTCATCCCACCCTGTCCCTCTGTCCTCATCCCACCCTGTCCCTCTGTCCTCATCCCACCCTGTCTCTCTGTCCTCATCCCACCCTGTCCCCCTTTCCCCATCCCACCCTGTCCCTCTGTCCCCATCCCACCCTGTCCCCCTTTCCTCATCCCACCCTGTTCTCTGTCCCCATCCCACCCTGTCCCCCTTTCCTCATCCCACCCTGTTCTCTGTCCCCATCCCACCCTGTCCCCCTTTCCTCATCCCACCCTGTTCTCTGTCCCCATCCCACCCTGTCCCCCTTTCCTCATCCCACCCTGTCCCTCTGTCCTCATCCCACCCTGTCCCCCTTTCCTCATCCCACCATGTCCCCCTTTCCTCATCCCACCCTGTCCCTCTGTCCCCATCCCACCCTGTCCCCCTGTCCTCATCCCACCCTGTCCCCCTTTCCTCATCCCAACCTGTCCCCCTTTCCTCATCCCACCCTGTCCCTCTGTCCTCATCCCACCCTGTCCCCCTTTCCTCATCCCACCCTGTCCCTCTGTCCTCATCCCACCCTGTCCCCCTTTCCTCATCCCACCCTGTCCCTCTGTCCTCATCCCACCCTGTCCCTCTGTCCTCATCCCACCCTGTCCCCCTTTCCTCATCCCACCCTGTCCCCCTTTCCTCATCCCACCCTGTCCCCCTTTCCTCATCCCACCCTGTCCCTCTGTCCTCTTCCCACCCTGTACCTCTGTCCTCATCCCACCCTCTCCCCCTTTCCTCATCCCACCCCGTCCCTCTGTCCTCATCCCACCCTGTCCCCCTTTCCTCATCCCACCCTGTCCCCCTTTCCTCATCCCACCCTGTCCCCATCCCACCCTGTCACTCTGTCTCCATCCCACCCTGTCCCTCTGTCCTCATCCCACCCTGTCCCTCTGTCCTCATCCCACCCTGCCCCCCTTTCCTCATCCCACCCTGTCCCTCTTTCCTCATCCCACCCTGTCCCTCTGTCCTCATCCCACCCTGTTCTCTGTCCCCATCCCACCCTGTCCCCCTTTCCTCATCCCACCCTGTCCCTCTGTCCTCATCCCACCCTTTCCCCCTTTCCACATCCCACCCTGTCCCTCTGTCCTCATCCCACCCTGTCCCTCTGTCCTCATCCCACCCTGTCCCTCTGTCCTCATCCCACCCTGTCCCTCTGTCCTCATCCCACTCTGTCCTCATCCCACCCTGTCCTCATCCCACCCTGTCCTCATCCCACCCTGTCCTCCTTTCCTCATTCCACCCTGACCCCCTTTCCCCATCCCTCCTTTCCTCATCCCACCCTGTTCTGTCCCCATCCCACCCTGTCCCCCTGTCCTCATCCCACCCTGTCCCTCTGTCCTCATCCCACCCTGTCCCTCTGTCCTCATCCCACCCTGTCCCTCTGTTCTCATCCCACCCTGTCCCTCTGTCCTCATCCCACCCTGTTCCCCTTTCCTCATCCCACCCTGTCCCCCTTTCCTCATCCCACCCTGTCCCTCTGTCCTCATCCCACCCTGTCCCCCTTTCCTCATCCCACCCTGTCCCCCTTTCCTCATCCCACCCTTTCCCCCTTTCCTCATCCCACTCTGTCCTCATCCCACCCTGTCCCTCTGTCCTCATCCCACCCTGTCCCCCTTTCCACATCCCACCCTGTCCCTCTGTCCTCATCCCACCCTGTCCCTCTGTCCTCATCCCACCCTGTCCCCCTTTCCTCATCCCACCCTTTCCCCCTTTCCTCATCCCACCCTGTCCCCCTTTCCTCATCCCACCCTGTCCCTCTGTCCTCATCCCACCCTGTCCCTCTGTCCTCATCCCACCCTGTCCCCCTGTCCTCATCCCACCCTGTCTCTCTGTCCTCATCCCACCCTGTCCCTCTGTCCTCATCCCACCCTGTCCCTCTGTCCTCATCCCTCCCTGTCCTCATCCCACCCGGTCCCCCTTTCCTCATCCCACCCTGTCCCTCTGTCCTCATCCCACCCTGTCCCTCTGTCCTCATCCCACCCTGTCCCTCTGTCCTCATCCCACCCTGTCCCCCTTTCCTCATCCCACCCTGTCCCTCTTTCCTCATCCCACCCTGTCCCCCTTTCCTCATCCCACCCTGTCCCCCTTTCCTCATCCCACCCTGTCCCTCTGTCCTCATCCCACCCTGTCCCTCTGTCCTCATCCCACCCTGTCCCTCTGTCCTCATCCCACCCTGTCCCCCTTTCCTTATCCCACCCTGTCCCCCTTTCCTCATCCCACCCTGTCCCTCTGTCCTCATCCCACCCTGTCCCTCTGTCCTCATCCCACCCTTTCCCCCTTTCCTCATCCCACCCTGTCCCTCTGTCCTCATCCCACCCTGTCCCTCTGTCCTCATCCCACCCTGTCCCTCTGTCCTCATCCCACCCTGTCCCCCTTTCCACATCCCACCCTGCCCCTCTGTCCTCATCCCACACTGCCCCTCTGTCCTCATCCCACCCTGTCCCTCTGTCCTCATCCCACCCTGTCCCTCTGTCCTCATCCCACCCTGTCTCTCTGTCCTCATTCCACCCTGACCCCCTTTCCCCATCCCACCCTGTCCCCCTTTCCTCATCCCACCCTGTTCTCTGTCCCATCCCACCCTGTCACTCTGTCCCATCCCACCCTGTCCCCCTTTCCTCATCCCACCCTGTCCCCCTTTCCTCATCCCACCCTGTCACTCTGTCCCATCCCACCCTTTCTCCCTTTCCTCATCCCACCCTGTCCCCCTTTCCTCATCCCACCCTGTCCCTCTGTCCTCATCCCACCCTTTCCCCCTTTCCCCATCCCACCATCCCCCTTTCCTCATCCCACCCTGTTCTGTCCCCATCCCACCCTGTCCCTCTGTCCTCATCCCACCCTGTCCCTCTGTCCTCATCCCACCCTGTCCCTCTGTCCTCATCCCACCCTGTCCCTCTGTCCTCATCCCACCCTGTCCCTCTGTCCTCATCCCACCCTGTCCCCCTTTCCACATCCCACCCTGTCCCCCTTTCCACATCCCACCCTGTCCCTCTGTCCTCATCCCACCCTGTCCCTCTGTCCTCATCCCACCCTGTCCCTCTGTCCTCATTCCACCCTGACCCCCTTTCCCCATCCCACCCTGTCCCCCTTTCCTCATCCCACCCTGTTCTCTGTCCCATCCCACCCTGTCACTCTGTGCCATCCCACCCGGTCCCCCTTTCCTCATCCCACCCTGTCCCTCTGTCCTCATCCCACCCTGTCCCTCTGTCCTCATCCCACCCTGTCCCTCTGTCCTCATCCCACCCTGTCCCTCTGTCCTCATCCCACCCTGTCCCCCTTTCCTCATCCCACCCTGTCCCTCTTTCCTCATCCCACCCTGTCCCCCTTTCCTCATCCCACCCTGTCCCCCTTTCCTCATCCCACCCTGTCCCTCTGTCCTCATCCCACCCTGTCCCTCTGTCCTCATCCCACCCTGTCCCTCTGTCCTCATCCCACCCTGTCCCCCTTTCCTTATCCCACCCTGTCCCCCTTTCCTCATCCCACCCTGTCCCTCTGTCCTCATCCCACCCTGTCCCTCTGTCCTCATCCCACCCTGTCCCTCTGTCCTCATCCCACCCTTTCCCCCTTTCCTCATCCCACCCTGTCCCTCTGTCCTCATCCCACCCTGTCCCTCTGTCCTCATCCCACCCTGTCCCTCTGTCCTCATCCCACCCTGTCCCCCTTTCCACATCCCACCCTGCCCCTCTGTCCTCATCCCACCCTGCCCCTCTGTCCTCATCCCACCCTGTCCCTCTGTCCTCATCCCACCCTGTCCCTCTGTCCTCATCCCACCCTGTCTCTCTGTCCTCATTCCACCCTGACCCCCTTTCCCCATCCCACCCTGTCCCCCTTTCCTCATCCCACCCTGTTCTCTGTCCCATCCCACCCTGTCACTCTGTCCCATCCCACCCTGTCCCCCTTTCCTCATCCCACCCTGTCACTCTGTCCCATCCCACCCTTTCCCCCTTTCCTCATCCCACCCTGTCCCCCTTTCCTCATCCCACCCTGTCCCTCTGTCCTCATCCCACCCTTTCCCCCTTTCCCCATCCCACCATCCCCCTTTCCTCATCCCACCCTGTTCTGTCCCCATCCCACCCTGTCCCTCTGTCCTCATCCCACCCTGTCCCTCTGTCCTCATCCCACCCTGTCCCTCTGTCCTCATCCCACCCTGTCCCTCTGTCCTCATCCCACCCTGTCCCCCTTTCCACATCCCACCCTGTCCCCCTTTCCACATCCCACCCTGTCCCTCTGTCCTCATCCCACCCTGTCCCTCTGTCCTCATCCCACCCTGTCCCTCTGTCCTCATCCCACCCTGTCCCTCTGTCCTCATTCCACCCTGACCCCCTTTCCCCATCCCACCCTGTCCCCCTTTCCTCATCCCACCCTGTTCTCTGTCCCATCCCACCCTGTCACTCTGTCCCATCCCACCCTGTCCCCCTTTCCTCATCCCACCCTGTCCCCCTTTCCTCATCCCACCCTGTCACTCTGTCCCATCCCACCCTGTCCCCCTGTCCTCATCCCACCCTGTCCTCATCCCACCCTGTCCCTCTGTCCTCATCCCACCCTGTCCCTCTGTCCTCATCCCACCCTGTCCCCCTTTCCTCATCCCACCCTGTCCTCATCCCACCCTGTCCCTCTGTCCTCATCCCACCCTGTCCCCCTGTCCTCATCCCACCCTGTCCTCATCCCACCCTGTCCCTCTGTCCTCATCCCACCCTGTCCCTCTGTCCTTATCCCACCCTGTCCCTCTGTCCTCATCCCACCCTGTCCCTCTGTCCTCATCCCACCCTGTCCCCCTTTCCTCATCCCACCCTGTCCCCCTTTCCTCATCCCACCCTGTCCCCCCTTCCTCATCCCACCCTATCCCCCTTTCCTCATCCCACCCTATCCCCCTTTCCTCATCCCACCCTGTCCCCCTTTCCTCATCCCACCCTGTCCCCCTTTACTCATCCCACCCTGTCCCCCTTTACTCATCCCACCCTGTCCCCCTTTACTCATCCCACCCTGTCCCCCTTTTCTCATCCCACCCTGTCCCCCTTTCCTCATCCCACCCTGTCCCCCTTTCCTCATCCCACCCTGTCCCTCTGTCCTCATCCCACCCTGTCCCCCTTTCCTCATCCCACCCTGTCCCCCTTTCCTCATCCCACCCTTTCCCCCTTTCCTCATCCCACCCTTTCCCTCTGTCCTCATCCCACCCTTTCCCTCTGTCCTCATCCCACCCTGTCCCTCTGTCCTCATCCCACCCTGTCCCCCTTTCCCCATCCCACCCTGTCCCTCTGTCCTCATCCCACCCTGTCCCTCTGTCCTCATCCCACCCTGTCCCCCTTTCCTCATCCCACCCTGTCCCTCTGTCCTCATACCACCCTGTCCCCCTTTCCACATCCCACCCTGTCCCTCTGTCCTCATCCCACCCTGTCCCTCTGTCCTCATTCCACCCTGACCCCCTTTCCCCATCCCACCCTGTCCCCCTTTCCTCATCCCACCCTGTCCCTCTGTCCCATCCCACCCTGTCACTCTGTCCCATCCCACCCTGTCCCCCTTTCCTCATCCCACCCTGTCCCCCTTTCCTCATCCCACCCTGTCACTCTGTCCCATCCCACCCTTTCCCCCTTTCCTCATCCCACCCTGTCCCCCTTTCCTCATCCCACCCTGTCCTTCTGTCCTCATCCCACCATGTCCCTCTGTCCTCATCCCACCCTGTCCCCCTTTCCTCATCCCACCCTGTCACCCTTTCCTCATCCCACCCTGTCCCCCTTTCCTCATCCCACCCTGTCCCTCTGTCCCCATCCCACCCTGTCCCCCTTTCCTCATCCCACCCTGTCCCCATCCCACCCTGTTCTCTCCCCATCCCACCCTGTCCCCCTTTCCTCATCCCACCCTGTCCCCTTTTCCTCATCCCACCCTGTCCCCCTTTCTTCATCCCACCCTGTCCCTCTGTCCTCATCTCACCCTGTCCCCCTTTCCTCAGCCCACCCTGTCCCTCTGTCCCCATCCCACCCTGTCCCCCTTTCCTCATCCCACCCTGTTCTCTGTCCCCATCCCACCCTGTCCCCCTTTCCTCATCCCACCCTGTTCTCTGTCCCCATCCCACCCTGTCCCCCTTTCCTCATCCCACCCTGTTCTCTGTCCCCATCCCACCCTGTCCCCCTTTCCTCATCCCACCCTGTCCCTCTGTCCTCATCCCACCCTGTCCCCCTTTCCTCATCCCACCCTGTCCCCCTTTCCTCATCCCACCCTGTCCCACTGTTCCCATCCAACCCTGTCCCCCTGTCCTCATCCCACCCTGTGCTCATCCCACCCTGTCCCCCTTTCCTCATCCCACCCTGTCCCCCTTTCCTCATCCCACCCTGTCCCTCTGTCCTCATCCCACCCTGTCCCCCTTTCCTCATCCCACCCTGTCCCTCTGTCCTCATCCCACCCTGTCCCTCTGTCCTCATCCCACCCTGTCCCCCTTTCCTCATCCCACCCTGTCCCTCTGTCCTCATCCCACCCTGTCCCCCTTTCCTCATCCCACCCTGTCCCCCTTTCTTCATCCCACCCTGTCCCCCTTTCCTCATCCCACCCTGTCCCTCTGTCCTCATCCCACCCTGTCCCCCTTTCCTCATCCCACCCTGTCCCCCTTTCCTCATCCCACCCTGTCCCTCTGTCCCCATCCCACCCTGTCCCCCTGTCCTCATCCCACCCTGTGCTCATCCCACCCTGTCCCCCTTTCCTCATCCCACCCTGTCCCCCTTTCCTCATCCCACCCTGTCACTCTGTCCCATCCCACCCTTTCCCCCTTTCCTCATCCCACCCTGTCCCCCTTTCCTCATCCCACCCTGTCCCTCTGTCCTCATCCCACCCTGTCCCTCTGTCCTCATCCCACCCTGTCCCCCTTTCCTCATCCCACCCTGTCCCCCTTTCCTCATCCCACCCTGTCCCCCTTTCCTCATCCCACCCTGTCCCTCTGTCCTCATCCCACCCTGTCCCTCTGTCCTCATCCCACCCTGTCCCTCTGTCCTCATCCCACCCTGTCCCCCTTTCCTCATCCCACCCTGTTCCTCTGTCCTCATCCCACCTTGTCCCCCTTTCCTCATCCCACCCTGTCCCCCTTTCCTCATCCCACCCTGTCCCCCTTTCCTCATCCCACCCTGTCCCCCTGTCCCCATCCCAACCTGTAACTCTGTCCCCATCCCACCCTGTCCCTCTGTCCTCATCCCACCCTGTCCCTCTGTCCTCATCCCACCCTGTCCCTCTGTCCTCATCCCACCCTGTCCCCCTTTCCTCATCCCACCCTGTCCCTCTTTCCTCATCCCACCCTGTCCCTCTGTCCTCATCCCACCCTGTTCTCTGTCCCCATCCCACCCTGTCCCCCTTTCCTCATCCCACCCTGTCCCTCTGTCCTCATCCCACCCTTTCCCCCTTTCCACATTCCACCCTGTCCCTCTGTCCTCATCCCACCCTGTCCCTCTGTCCTCATCCCACCCTGTCCCTCTGTCCTCATCCCACCCTGTCCCTCTGTCCTCATCCCACCCTGTCCTCATCCCACCCTGTCCTCCTTTCCTCATTCCACCCTGACCCCCTTTCCCCATCCCACCGTCCCCCTTTCCTCATCCCACCCTGTTCTGTCCCCATCCCACCCTGTCCCCCTGTCCCCCTGTCCTCATCCCACCCTGTCCCTCTGTCCTCATCCCACCCTGTCCCCCTTTCCTCATCCCACCCTGTCCCTCTGTCCTCATCCCACCCTGTCCCTCTGTCCTCATCCCACCCTGTCCCTCTGTCCTCATCCCACCCTGTCCCCCTTTACTCATCCCACCCTGTCCCCCTTTCCTCATCCCACCCTGTCCCCCTTTCCTCATCCCACCCTGTCCCCCTTTCCTCATCCCACTCTGTCCCTCTGTCCTCATCCCACCCTGTCCCCCTTTCCTCATCCCACCCTGTCCCCCTTTCCTCATCCCACCCTGTCCCCCTTTCCTCATCCCACCCTTTCCCCCTTTCCTCATCCCACTCTGTCCTCATCCCACCCTGTCCCTCTGTCCTCATCCCACCCTGTCCCCCTTTCCACATCCCACCCTGTCCCTCTGTCCTCATCCCACCCTGTCCCTCTGTCCTCATCCCACCCTGTCCCTCTGTCCTCATCCCACCCTGTCCCCCTTTCCTCATCCCACCCTTTCCCCCTTTCCTCATCCCACCCTTTCCTCATCCCACCCTTTCCCCCTTTCCTCATCCCACCCTGTCCCTCTGTCCTCATCCCACCCTGTCCCTCTGTCCTCATCCCACCCTGTCCCTCTGTCCTCATCCCACCCTGTCCCTCTGTCCTCATCCCACCCTGTCCCTCTGTCCTCATTCCACCCTGACCCCCTTTCCCCATCCCACCCTGTCCCCCTTTCCTCATCCCACCCTGTTCTCTGTCCCATCCCACCCTGTCACTCTGTCCCATCCCACCCTGTCCCCCTTTCCTCATCCCACCCTGTCCCCCTTTCCTCATCCCACCCTGTCACTCTGTCCCATCCCACCCTGTCCCCCTGTCCTCATCCCACCCTGTCCTCATCCCACCCTGTCCCTCTGTCCTCATCCCACCCTGTCCCTCTGTCCTCATCCCACCCTGTCCCCCTTTCCTCATCCCACCCTGTCCTCATCCCACCCTGTCCCTCTGTCCTCATCCCACCCTGTCCCCCTGTCCTCATCCCACCCTGTCCTCATCCCACCCTGTCCCTCTGTCCTCATCCCACCCTGTCCCTCTGTCCTTATCCCACCCTGTCCCTCTGTCCTCATCCCACCCTGTCCCTCTGTCCTCATCCCACCCTGTCCCCCTTTCCTCATCCCACCCTGTCCCCCTTTCCTCATCCCACCCTGTCCCCCCTTCCTCATCCCACCCTATCCCCCTTTCCTCATCCCACCCTATCCCCCTTTCCTCATCCCACCCTGTCCCCCTTTCCTCATCCCACCCTGTCCCCCTTTACTCATCCCACCCTGTCCCCCTTTACTCATCCCACCCTGTCCCCCTTTACTCATCCCACCCTGTCCCCCTTTTCTCATCCCACCCTGTCCCCCTTTCCTCATCCCACCCTGTCCCCCTTTCCTCATCCCACCCTGTCCCTCTGTCCTCATCCCACCCTGTCCCCCTTTCCTCATCCCACCCTGTCCCCCTTTCCTCATCCCACCCTTTCCCCCTTTCCTCATCCCACCCTTTCCCTCTGTCCTCATCCCACCCTTTCCCTCTGTCCTCATCCCACCCTGTCCCTCTGTCCTCATCCCACCCTGTCCCCCTTTCCCCATCCCACCCTGTCCCTCTGTCCTCATCCCACCCTGTCCCTCTGTCCTCATCCCACCCTGTCCCCCTTTCCTCATCCCACCCTGTCCCTCTGTCCTCATACCACCCTGTCCCCCTTTCCACATCCCACCCTGTCCCTCTGTCCTCATCCCACCCTGTCCCTCTGTCCTCATTCCACCCTGACCCCCTTTCCCCATCCCACCCTGTCCCCCTTTCCTCATCCCACCCTGTCCCTCTGTCCCATCCCACCCTGTCACTCTGTCCCATCCCACCCTGTCCCCCTTTCCTCATCCCACCCTGTCCCCCTTTCCTCATCCCACCCTGTCACTCTGTCCCATCCCACCCTTTCCCCCTTTCCTCATCCCACCCTGTCCCCCTTTCCTCATCCCACCCTGTCCTTCTGTCCTCATCCCACCATGTCCCTCTGTCCTCATCCCACCCTGTCCCCCTTTCCTCATCCCACCCTGTCACCCTTTCCTCATCCCACCCTGTCCCCCTTTCCTCATCCCACCCTGTCCCCCTTTCCTCATCCCACCCTGTCCCTCTGTCCCCATCCCACCCTGTCCCCCTTTCCTCATCCCACCCTGTCCCCATCCCACCCTGTTCTCTCCCCATCCCACCCTGTCCCCCTTTCCTCATCCCACCCTGTCCCCTTTTCCTCATCCCACCCTGTCCCCCTTTCTTCATCCCACCCTGTCCCTCTGTCCTCATCTCACCCTGTCCCCCTTTCCTCAGCCCACCCTGTCCCTCTGTCCCCATCCCACCCTGTCCCCCTTTCCTCATCCCACCCTGTTCTCTGTCCCCATCCCACCCTGTCCCCCTTTCCTCATCCCACCCTGTTCTCTGTCCCCATCCCACCCTGTCCCCCTTTCCTCATCCCACCCTGTTCTCTGTCCCCATCCCACCCTGTCCCCCTTTCCTCATCCCACCCTGTCCCTCTGTCCTCATCCCACCCTGTCCCCCTTTCCTCATCCCACCCTGTCCCCCTTTCCTCATCCCACCCTGTCCCACTGTTCCCATCCAACCCTGTCCCCCTGTCCTCATCCCACCCTGTGCTCATCCCACCCTGTCCCCCTTTCCTCATCCCACCCTGTCCCCCTTTCCTCATCCCACCCTGTCCCTCTGTCCTCATCCCACCCTGTCCCCCTTTCCTCATCCCACCCTGTCCCTCTGTCCTCATCCCACCCTGTCCCTCTGTCCTCATCCCACCCTGTCCCCCTTTCCTCATCCCACCCTGTCCCTCTGTCCTCATCCCACCCTGTCCCCCTTTCCTCATCCCACCCTGTCCCCCTTTCTTCATCCCACCCTGTCCCCCTTTCCTCATCCCACCCTGTCCCTCTGTCCTCATCCCACCCTGTCCCCCTTTCCTCATCCCACCCTGTCCCCCTTTCCTCATCCCACCCTGTCCCTCTGTCCCCATCCCACCCTGTCCCCCTGTCCTCATCCCACCCTGTGCTCATCCCACCCTATCCCCCTTTCCTCATCCCACCCTGTCCCCCTTTCCTCATCCCACCCTGTCACTCTGTCCCATCCCACCCTTTCCCCCTTTCCTCATCCCACCCTGTCCCCCTTTCCTCATCCCACCCTGTCCCTCTGTCCTCATCCCACCCTGTCCCTCTGTCCTCATCCCACCCTGTCCCCCTTTCCTCATCCCACCCTGTCCCCCTTTCCTCATCCCACCCTGTCCCCCTTTCCTCATCCCACCCTGTCCCTCTGTCCTCATCCCACCCTGTCCCTCTGTCCTCATCCCACCCTGTCCCTCTGTCCTCATCCCACCCTGTCCCCCTTTCCTCATCCCACCCTGTTCCTCTGTCCTCATCCCACCTTGTCCCCCTTTCCTCATCCCACCCTGTCCCCCTTTCCTCATCCCACCCTGTCCCCCTTTCCTCATCCCACCCTGTCCCCCTGTCCCCATCCCAACCTGTAACTCTGTCCCCATCCCACCCTGTCCCTCTGTCCTCATCCCACCCTGTCCCTCTGTCCTCATCCCACCCTGTCCCTCTGTCCTCATCCCACCCTGTCCCCCTTTCCTCATCCCACCCTGTCCCTCTTTCCTCATCCCACCCTGTCCCTCTGTCCTCATCCCACCCTGTTCTCTGTCCCCATCCCACCCTGTCCCCCTTTCCTCATCCCACCCTGTCCCTCTGTCCTCATCCCACCCTTTCCCCCTTTCCACATTCCACCCTGTCCCTCTGTCCTCATCCCACCCTGTCCCTCTGTCCTCATCCCACCCTGTCCCTCTGTCCTCATCCCACCCTGTCCCTCTGTCCTCATCCCACCCTGTCCTCATCCCACCCTGTCCTCCTTTCCTCATTCCACCCTGACCCCCTTTCCCCATCCCACCGTCCCCCTTTCCTCATCCCACCCTGTTCTGTCCCCATCCCACCCTGTCCCCCTGTCCCCCTGTCCTCATCCCACCCTGTCCCTCTGTCCTCATCCCACCCTGTCCCCCTTTCCTCATCCCACCCTGTCCCTCTGTCCTCATCCCACCCTGTCCCTCTGTCCTCATCCCACCCTGTCCCTCTGTCCTCATCCCACCCTGTCCCTCTGTCCTCATCCCACCCTGTCCCCCTTTACTCATCCCACCCTGTCCCCCTTTCCTCATCCCACCCTGTCCCCCTTTCCTCATCCCACCCTGTCCCCCTTTCCTCATCCCACTCTGTCCCTCTGTCCTCATCCCACCCTGTCCCCCTTTCCTCATCCCACCCTGTCCCCCTTTCCTCATCCCACCCTGTCCCCCTTTCCTCATCCCACCCTTTCCCCCTTTCCTCATCCCACTCTGTCCTCATCCCACCCTGTCCCTCTGTCCTCATCCCACCCTGTCCCCCTTTCCACATCCCACCCTGTCCCTCTGTCCTCATCCCACCCTGTCCCTCTGTCCTCATCCCACCCTGTCCCCCTTTCCTCATCCCACCCTTTCCCCCTTTCCTCATCCCACCCTTTCCTCATCCCACCCTTTCCCCCTTTCCTCATCCCACCCTGTCCCTCTGTCCTCATCCCACCCTGTCCCTCTGTCCTCATCCCACCCTGTCCCTCTGTCCTCATCCCACCCTTTCCCCCTTTCCCCTTTCCCACCGTCCCCCTTTCCTCATCCCACCCTGTTCTGTCCCCATCCCACCCTGTCCCTCTGTCCTCATCCCACCCTGTCCCTCTGTCCTCATCCCACCCTGTCCCCCTTTCCTCATCCCACCCTGTCCCTCTGTCCTCATACCACCCTGTCCCCCTTTCCACATCCCACCCTGTCCCTCTGTCCTCATCCCACCCTGTCCCTCTGTCCTCATCCCACCCTGTCCCTCTGTCCTCATTCCACCCTGACCCCCTTTCCCCATCCCACCCTGTCCCTCTGTCCTCATACCACCCTGTCCCCCTTTCCACATCCCACCCTGTCCCTCTGTCCTCATCCCACCCTGTCCCTCTGTCCTCATCCCACCCTGTCCCTCTGTCCCATCCCACCCTGTCACTCTGTCCCATCCCACCCTGTCCCCCTTTCCTCATCCCACCCTGTCCCCCTTTCCTCATCCCACCCTGTCACTCTGTCCCATCCCACCCTTTCCCCCTTTCCTCATCCCACCCTGTCCCCCTTTCCTCATCCCACCCTGTCCTTCTGTCCTCATCCCACCATGTCCCTCTGTCCTCATCCCACCCTGTCCCCCTTTCCTCATCCCACCCTGTCGCCCTTTCCTCATCCCACCCTGTCCCCCTTTCCTCATCCCACCCTGTCCCCCTTTCCTCATCCCACCCTGTCCCTCTGTCCCCATCCCACCCTGTCCCCCTTTCCTCATCCCACCCTGTCCCTCTGTCCCCATCCCACCCTGTTCTCTCCCCATCCCACCCTGTCCCCCTTTCCTCATCCCACCCTGTCCCCTTTTCCTCATCCCACCCTGTCCCCCTTTCCTCATCCCACCCTGTCCCTCTGTCCTCATCTCACCCTGTCCCCCTTTCCTCATCCCACCCTGTCCCTCTGTCCCCATCCCACCCTGTCCCCCTTTCCTCATCCCACCCTGTTCTCTGTCCCCATCCCACCCTGTCCCCCTTTCCTCATCCCACCCTGTTCTCTGTCCCCATCCCACCCTGTCCCCCTTTCCTCATCCCACCCTGTTCTCTGTCCCCATCCCACCCTGTCCCCCTTTCCTCATCCCACCCTGTCCCTCTGTCCTCATCCCACCCTGTCCCCCTTTCCTTATCCCACCATGTCCCCCTTTCCTCATCCCACCCTGTCCCTCTGTCCCCATCCCACCCTGTCCCCCTGTCCTCATCCCACCCTGTGCTCATCCCACCCTGTCCCCCTTTCCTCATCCCACCCTGTCCCCCTTTCCTCATCCCACCCTGTCCCTCTGTCCTCATCCCACCCTGTCCCCCTTTCCTCATCCCACCCTGTCCCTCTGTCCTCATCCCACCCTGTCCCTCTGTCCTCATCCCACCCTGTCCCTCTGTCCTCATCCCACCCTGTCCCCCTTTCCTCATCCCACCCTGTCCCCCTTTCCTCATCCCACCCTGTCCCCCTTTCCTCATCCCACCCTGTCCCTCTGTCCTCTTCCCACCCTGTCCCTCTGTCCTCATCCCACCCTCTCCCCCTTTCCTCATCCCACCCCGTCCCTCTGTCCTCATCCCACCCTGTCCCCCTTTCCTCATCCCACCCTGTCCCCCTTTCCTCATCCCACCCTGTCCCCATCCCACCCTGTCACTCTGTCTCCATCCCACCCTGTCCCTCTGTCCTCATCCCACCCTGTCCCTCTGTCCTCATCCCACCCTGTCCCTCTGTCCTCATCCCACCCTGTCCCCCTTTCCTCATCCCACCCTGTCCCTCTTTCCTCATCCCACCCTGTCCCTCTGTCCTCATCCCACCCTGTTCTCTGTCCCCATCCCACCCTGTCCCCCTTTCCTCATCCCACCCTGTCCCTCTGTCCTCATCCCACCCTTTCCCCCTTTCCACATCCCACCCTGTCCCTCTGTCCTCATCCCACCCTGTCCCTCTGTCCTCATACCACCCTGTCCCTCTGTCCTCATCCCACCCTGTCCCTCTGTCCTCATCCCACCCTGTCCCTCTGTCCTCATCCCACTCTGTCCTCATCCCACCCTGTCCTCATCCCACCCTGTCCTCATCCCACCCTGTCCTCCTTTCCTCATTCCACCCTGACCCCCTTTCCCCATCCCACCGTCCTCCTTTCCTCATCCCACCCTGTTCTGTCCCCATCCCACCCTGTCCCCCTGTCCTCATCCCACCCTGTCCTTCTGTCCTCATCCCACCCTGTCCCTCTGTCCTCATCCCACCCTGTCCCTCTGTCCTCATCCCACCCTGTCCCTCTGTCCTCATCCCACCCTGTCCCCCTTTACTCATCCCACCCTGTCCCTCTGTCCTCATCCCACCCTGTCCCTCTGTCCTCATCCCACCCTGTCCCCCTTTCCTCATCCCACCCTGTCCCCCTTTCCTCATCCCACCCTTTCCCCCTTTCCTCATCCCACTCTGTCCTCATCCCACCCTGTCCCTCTGTCCTCATCCCACCCTGTCCCCCTTTCCACATCCCACCCTGTCCCTCTGTCCTCATCGCACCCTGTCCCTCTGTCCTCATCCCACCCTGTCCCCCTTTCCTCATCCCACCCTTTCCCCCTTTCCTCATCCCACCCTGTCCCCCTTTCCTCATCCCACCCTGTCCCTCTGTCCTCATCCCACCCTGTCCCTCTGTCCTCATCCCACCCTGTCCCCCTGTCCTCATCCCACCCTGTCTCTCTGTCCTCATCCCACCCTGTCCCTCTGTCCTCATCCCACCCTGTCCCCTTGTCCTCATCCCACCCTGTCTCTCTGTCCTCATCCCACCCTGTCCCCCTTTCCTCATCCCACCCTGTCCCCCTTTCCTCATCCCACCCTGTTCTCTGTCCCCATCCCACCCTGTCCCCCTTTCCTCATCCCACCCTGTTCTCTGTCCCCATCCCACCCTGTCCCCCTTTCCTCATCCCACCCTGTTCTCTGTCCCCATCCCACCCTGTCCCCCTTTCCTCATCCCACCCTGTCCCTCTGTCCTCATCCCACCCTGTCCCCCTTTCCTCATCCCACCATGTCCCCCTTTCCTCATCCCACCCTGTCCCTCTGTCCCCATCCCACCCTGTCCCCCTGTCCTCATCCCACCCTGTGCTCATCCCACCCTGTCCCCCTTTCCTCATCCCAACCTGTCCCCCTTTCCTCATCCCACCCTGTCCCTCTGTCCTCATCCCACCCTGTCCCCCTTTCCTCATCCCACCCTGTCCCTCTGTCCTCATCCCACCCTGTCCCTCTGTCCTCATCCCACCCTGTCCCCCTTTCCTCATCCCACCCTGTCCCCCTTTCCTCATCCCACCCTGTCCCCCTTTCCTCATCCCACCCTGTCCCTCTGTCCTCTTCCCACCCTGTCCCTCTGTCCTCATCCCACCCTCTCCCCCTTTCCTCATCCCACCCCGTCCCTCTGTCCTCATCCCACCCTGTCCCCCTTTCCTCATCCCACCCTGTCCCCCTTTCCTCATCCCACCCTGTCCCCATCCCACCCTGTCACACTGTCTCCATCCCACCCTGTCCCTCTGTCCTCATCCCACCCTGTCCCTCTGTCCTCATCCCACCCTGCCCCCCTTTCCTCATCCCACCCTGTCCCTCTTTCCTCATCCCACCCTGTCCCTCTGTCCTCATCCCACCCTGTTCTCTGTCCCCATCCCAACCTGTCCCCCTTTCCTCATCCCACCCTGTCCCTCTGTCCTCATCCCACCCTTTCCCCCTTTCCACATCCCACCCTGTCCCTCTGTCCTCATCCCACCCTGTCCCTCTGTCCTCATCCCACCCTGTCCCTCTGTCCTCATCCCACTCTGTCCTCATCCCACCCTGTCCTCATCCCACCCTGTCCTCATCCCACCCTGTCCTCCTTTCCTCATTCCACCCTGACCCCCTTTCCCCATCCCACCGTCCTCCTTTCCTCATCCCACCCTGTTCTGTCCCCATCCCACCCTGTCCCCCTGTCCTCATCCCACCCTGTCCCTCTGTCCTCATCCCACCCTGTCCCTCTGTCCTCATCCCACCCTGTCCCTCTGTCCTCATCCCACCCTGTCCCCCTTTACTCATCCCACCCTGTCCCTCTGTCCTCATCCCACCCTGTTCCCCTTTCCTCATCCCACCCTGTCCCCCTTTCCTCATCCCACCCTGTCCCTCTGTCCTCATCCCACCCTGTCCCCCTTTCCTCATCCCACCCTGTCCCCCTTTCCTCATCCCACCCTTTCCCCCTTTCCTCATCCCACTCTGTCCTCATCCCACCCTGTCCCTCTGTCCTCATCCCACCCTGTCCCCCTTTCCACATCCCACCCTGTCCCTCTGTCCTCATCCCACCCTGTCCCTCTGTCCTCATCCCACCCTGTCCCCCTTTCCTCATCCCACCCTTTCCCCCTTTCCTCATCCCACCCTGTCCCCCTTTCCTCATCCCACCCTGTCCCTCTGTCCTCATCCCACCCTGTCCCTCTGTCCTCATCCCACCCTGTCCCCCTGTCCTCATCCCACCCTGTCTCTCTGTCCTCATCCCACCCTGTCCCTCTGTCCTCATCCCACCCTGTCCCTCTGTCCTCATCCCACCCTGTCATCATCCCACCCGGTCCCCCTTTCCTCATCCCACCCTGTCCCTCTGTCCTCATCCCACCCTGTCCCTCTGTCCTCATCCCACCCTGTTCCTCTGTCCGCATCCCACCCTGGCCCCCTTTCCTCATCCCGCCCTGTCCCCCTTTCCTCATCCCACCCTGTCCCCATCCCACCCTGTCACTCTGTCTCCATCCCACCCTGTCCCTCTGTCCTCATCCCACCCTGTCCCTCTGTCCTCATCCCACCCTGTCCCTCTGTCCTCATCCCACCCTGTCCCCCTTTCCTCATCCCACCCTGTCCCTCTTTCCTCATCCCACCCTGTCCCTCTGTCCTCATCCCACCCTGTTCTCTGTCCCCATCCCACCCTGTCCCCCTTTCCTCATCCCACCCTGTCCCTCTGTCCTCATCCCACCCTTTCCCCCTTTCCACATCCCACCCTGTCCCTCTGTCCTCATCCCACCCTGTCCCTCTGTCCTCATCCCACCCTGTCCCTCTGTCCTCATACCACCCTGTCCCTCTGTCCTCATCCCACCCTGTCCCTCTGTCCTCATCCCACTCTGTCCTCATCCCACCCTGTCCTCATCCCACCCTGTCCTCATCCCACCCTGTCCTCCTTTCCTCATTCCACCCTGACCCCCTTTCCCCATCCCACCGTCCTCCTTTCCTCATCCCACCCTGTTCTGTCCCCATCCCACCCTGTCCCCCTGTCCTCATCCCACCCTGTCCTTCTGTCCTCATCCCACCCTGTCCCTCTGTCCTCATCCCACCCTGTCCCTCTGTCCTCATCCCACCCTGTCCCTCTGTCCTCATCCCACCCTGTCCCCCTTTACTCATCCCACCCTGTCCCTCTGTCCTCATCCCACCCTGTCCCTCTGTCCTCATCCCACCCTGTCCCCCTTTCCTCATCCCACCCTGTCCCCCTTTCCTCATCCCACCCTTTCCCCCTTTCCTCATCCCACTCTGTCCTCATCCCACCCTGTCCCTCTGTCCTCATCCCACCCTGTCCCCCTTTCCACATCCCACCCTGTCCCTCTGTCCTCATCGCACCCTGTCCCTCTGTCCTCATCCCACCCTGTCCTCATCCCACCCTGTCCTCATCTCAGCCTGTCCTCCTTTCCTCATTCCACCCTGACCCCCTTTCCCCATCCCACCATCCTCCTTTCCTCATCCCACCCTGTTCTGTCCCCATCCCACCCTGTCCCCCTGTCCTCATCCCACCCTGTCCCTCTGTCCTCATCCCACCCTGTCCCTCTGTCCTCATCCCACCCTGTCCCTCTGTCCTCATCCCACCCTGTCCCCCTTTACTCATCCCACCCTGTCCCTCTGTCCTCATCCCACCCTGTTCCCCTTTCCTCATCCCACCCTGTCCCCCTTTCCTCATCCCACCCTGTCCCTCTGTCCTCATCCCACCCTGTCCCCCTTTCCTCATCCCACCCTGTCCCCCTTTCCTCATCCCACCCTTTCCCCCTTTCCTCATCCCACTCTGTCCTCATCCCACCCTGTCCTCATCCCACCCTGTCCCCCTTTCCACATCCCACCCTGTCCCTCTGTCCTCATCCCACCCTGTCCCTCTGTCCTCATCCCACCCTGTCCCCCTTTCCTCATCCCACCCTTTCCCCCTTTCCTCATCCCACCCTGTCCCCCTTTCCTCATCCCACCCTGTCCCTCTGTCCTCATCCCACCCTGTCCCTCTGTCCTCATCCCACCCTGTCCCCCTGTCCTCATCCCACCCTGTCTCTCTGTCCTCATCCCACCCTGTCCCTCTGTCCTCATCCCACCCTGTCCCTCTGTCCTCATCCCACCCTGTCATCATCCCACCCGGTCCCCCTTTCCTCATCCCACCCTGTCCCTCTGTCCTCATCCCACCCTGTCCCTCTGTCCTCATCCCACCCTGTTCCTCTGTCCGCATCCCACCCTGGCCCCCTTTCCTCATCCCACCCTGTCCCTCTTTCCTCATCCCACCCTGTCCCTCTGTCCTCATCCCACCCTGTCCCCCTTTCCTCATCCCACCCTGTCCCCCTTTCCTCATCCCACCCTGTCCCTCTGTCCTCATCCCACCCTGTCCCCCTTTCCTTATCCCACCCTGTCCCCCTTTCCTCATCCCACCCTGTCCCTCTGTCCTCATCCCACCCTGTCCCTCTGTCCTCATCCCACCCTGTCCCTCTGTCCTCATCCCACCCTGTCCCTCTGTCCTCATCCCACCCTTTCCCCCTTTCCTCATCCCACCCTGTCCCTCTGTCCTCATCCCACCCTGTCCCTCTGTCCTCATCCCACCCTGTCCCTCTGTCCTCATCCCACCCTGTCCCCCTTTCCACATCCCACCCTGCCCCTCTGTCCTCATCCCACCCTGTCCCTCTGTCCTCATCCCACCCTGTCCCTCTGTCCTCATCCCACCCTGTCTCTCTGTCCTCATTCCACCCTGACCCCCTTTCCCCATCCCACCCTGTCCCCCTTTCCTCATCCCACCCTGTTCTCTGTCCCATCCCACCCTGTCACTCTGTCACATCCCACCCTGTCCCCCTTTCCTCATCCCACCCTGTCCCTCTGTCCTCATCCCACCCTTTCCCCCTTTCCCCATCCCACCATCCCCCTTTCCTCATCCCACCCTGTTCTGTCCCCATCCCACCCTGTCCCTCTGTCCTCATCCCACCCTGTCCCTCTGTCCTCATCCCACCCTGTCCCTCTGTCCTCATCCCACCCTGTCCCTCTGTCCTCATCCCACCCTGTCCCCCTTTCCACATCCCACCCTGTCCCCCTTTCCACATCCCACCCTGTCCCTCTGTCCTCATCCCACCCTGTCCCTCTGTCCTCATCCCACCCTGTCCCTCTGTCCTCATCCCACCCTGTCCCTCTGTCCTCATTCCACCCTGACCCCCTTTCCCCATCCCACCCTGTCCCCCTTTCCTCATCCCACCCTGTTCTCTGTCCCATCCCACCCTGTCACTCTGTCCCATCCCACCCTGTCCCCCTTTCCTCATCCCACCCTGTCCCCCTTTCCTCATCCCACCCTGTCACTCTGTCCCATCCCACCCTGTCCCCCTGTCCTCATCCCACCCTGTCCTCATCCCACCCTGTCCCTCTGTCCTCATCCCACCCTGTCCCTCTGTCCTCATCCCACCCTGTCCCTCTGTCCTCATCCCACCCTGTCCCCCTTTCCTCATCCCACCCTGTCCTCATCCCACCCTGTCCCTCTGTCCTCATCCCACCCTGTCCCCCTGTCCTCATCCCACCCTGTCCTCATCCCACCCTGTCCCTCTGTCCTCATCCCACCCTGTCCCTCTGTCCTTATCCCACCCTGTCCCTCTGTCCTCATCCCACCCTGTCCCTCTGTCCTCATCCCACCCTGTCCCCCTTTCCTCATCCCACCCTGTCCCCCTTTCCTCATCCCACCCTGTCCCCCCTTCCTCATCCCACCCTATCCCCCTTTCCTCATCCCACCCTGTCCCCCTTTACTCATCCCACCCTGTCCCCCTTTACTCATCCCACCCTGTCCCCCTTTTCTCATCCCACCCTGTCCCCCTTTCCTCATCCCACCCTGTCCCCCTTTCCTCATCCCACCCTGTCCCTCTGTCCTCATCCCACCCTGTCCCCCTTTCCTCATCCCACCCTGTCCCCCTTTCCTCATCCCACCCTTTCCCCCTTTCCTCATCCCACCCTTTCCCTCTGTCCTCATCCCACCCTTTCCCTCTGTCCTCATCCCACCCTGTCCCTCTGTCCTCATCCCACCCTGTCCCCCTTTCCACATCCCACCCTGTCCCTCTGTCCTCATCCCACCCTGTCCCTCTGTCCTCATCCCACCCTGTCCCCCTTTCCTCATCCCACCCTTTCCCCCTTTCCTCATCCCTCCCTGTCCCCCTTTCCTCATCCCACCCTGTCCCCCTTTCCTCATCCCACCCTGTCCCTCTGTCCTCAAACACCCTGTCCCTCTGTCCTCATCCCACCCTGTCCCCCTTTCCTTATCCCACCCTGTCCCTCTATCCCCATCCCACCCTGTCCCTCTGTCCTCATCCCACCCTGTCCCTCTGTCCTCATCCCACCCTGTCCCTCTGTCCTCATCCCACCCTGTCCTCATCCCACCCGGTCCCCCTTTCCTCATCCCACCCTGTCCCTCTGTCCTCATCCCACCCTGTCCCTCTGTCCTCATCCCACCCTGTTCCTCTGTCCGCATCCCACCCTGGCCCCCTTTCCTCATCCCACCCTGTCCCTCTTTCCTCATCCCACCCTGTCCCTCTGTCCTCATCCCACCCTGTTCCTCTGTCCTCATCCCACCCTGTCCCCCTGTCCTCATCCCACCCTGTCCCTCTGTCCTCATCCCACCCTGTCCCCCTTTCCTCATCCCACCCTGTCCCTCTGTCCTCATCCCACCCTGTCCCTCTGTCCTCATCCCACCCTGTCCCCCTTTCCTCATCCCACCCTGTCCCTCTGTCCCCATCCCACCCTGTCCCTCTGTCCTCATCCCACCCTGTCCCTCTGTCCTCATCCCACCCTGTCCCTCTGTCCTCATCCCACCCTGTCCTCATCCCACAGGGTCCCCCTTTCCTCATCCCACCCTGTCCCTCTGTCCTCATCCCACCCTGTCTCTCTGTCCTCATCCCACCCTGTCCCTCTGTCCTCATACCACCCTGTCCCCCTTTCCACATCCCACCCTGTCCCCCTGTCCTCATCCCACCCTGTCCCTCTGTCCTCATCCCACCCTGTCCCTCTGTCCTCATCCCACCCTGTCCCTCTGTCCTCATTCCACCCTGACCCCCTTTCCCCATCCCACCCTGTCCCCCTTTCCTCATCCCACCCTGTCCCTCTGTCCCATCCCATCCTGTCACTCTGTCCCATCCCACCCTGTCCCCCTTTCCTCATCCCACCCTGTCCCCCTTTCCTCATCCCACCCTGTCACTCTGTCCCATCCCACCCTTTCCCCCTTTCCTCATCCCACCCTGTCCCCCTTTCCTCATCCCACCCTGTCCCTCTGTCCTCATCCCACCCTGTCCCTCTGTCCTCATCCCACCCTGTCCCTCTGTCCTCATCCCACCCTGTCCCTCTGTCCTCATCCCACCCTGTCCCTCTGTCCTCATCCCACCCTGTCCCCCTTTCCCCATCCCACCGTCCCCCTTTGCTCATCCCACCCTGTTCTGTCCCCATCCCACCCTGTCCCCCTGTCCTCATCCCACCTTGTCCCTCTGTCCTCATCCCACCCTGTCCCTCTGTCCTCATCCCACCCTGTCCCCCTTTCCTCATCCCACCCTGTCCCCCTTTCCTCATCCCACCCTGTCCCCCTTTCCTCATCCCACCCTGTCCCTCTGTCCCCATCCCACCCTGTCCCCCTTTCCTTATCCCACCCTGTCCCTCTGTCCCCATCCCACCCTGTCCCCCTTTCCTCATCCCACCCTGTCCCCCTTTCCTCATCCCACCCTGTCCCCCTTTCCTCATCCCACCCTGTCCCTCTGTCCTCATCCCACCCTGTCCCTCTGTCCTCATCCCACCCTGTCCCTCTGTCCTCATCCCACCCTGTCTCTCTGTCCTCATTCCACCCTGACCCCCTTTCCCCATCCCACCCTGTCCCCCTTTCCTCATCCCACCCTGTTCTCTGTCCCATCCCACCCTGTCACTCTGTCCCATCCCACCCTGTCCCCCTTTCCTCATCCCACCCTGTCACTCTGTCCCATCCCACCCTTTCCCCCTTTCCTCATCCCACCCTGTCCCCCTTTCCTCATCCCACCCTGTCCCTCTGTCCTCATCCCACCCTTTCCCCCTTTCCCCATCCCACCATCCCCCTTTCCTCATCCCACCCTGTTCTGTCCCCATCCCACCCTGTCCCTCTGTCCTCATCCCACCCTGTCCCTCTGTCCTCATCCCACCCTGTCCCTCTGTCCTCATCCCACCCTGTCCCTCTGTCCTCATCCCACCCTGTCCCCCTTTCCACATCCCACCCTGTCCCCCTTTCCACATCCCACCCTGTCCCTCTGTCCTCATCCCACCCTGTCCCTCTGTCCTCATCCCACCCTGTCCCTCTGTCCTCATCCCACCCTGTCCCTCTGTCCTCATTCCACCCTGACCCCCTTTCCCCATCCCACCCTGTCCCCCTTTCCTCATCCCACCCTGTTCTCTGTCCCATCCCACCCTGTCACTCTGTCCCATCCCACCCTGTCCCCCTTTCCTCATCCCACCCTGTCCCCCTTTCCTCATCCCACCCTGTCACTCTGTCCCATCCCACCCTGTCCCCCTGTCCTCATCCCACCCTGTCCTCATCCCACCCTGTCCCTCTGTCCTCATCCCACCCTGTCCCTCTGTCCTCATCCCACCCTGTCCCCCTTTCCTCATCCCACCCTGTCCTCATCCCACCCTGTCCCTCTGTCCTCATCCCACCCTGTCCCCCTGTCCTCATCCCACCCTGTCCTCATCCCACCCTGTCCCTCTGTCCTCATCCCACCCTGTCCCTCTGTCCTTATCCCACCCTGTCCCTCTGTCCTCATCCCACCCTGTCCCTCTGTCCTCATCCCACCCTGTCCCCCTTTCCTCATCCCACCCTGTCCCCCTTTCCTCATCCCACCCTGTCCCCCCTTCCTCATCCCACCCTATCCCCCTTTCCTCATCCCACCCTATCCCCCTTTCCTCATCCCACCCTGTCCCCCTTTCCTCATCCCACCCTGTCCCCCTTTACTCATCCCACCCTGTCCCCCTTTACTCATCCCACCCTGTCCCCCTTTACTCATCCCACCCTGTCCCCCTTTTCTCATCCCACCCTGTCCCCCTTTCCTCATCCCACCCTGTCCCCCTTTCCTCATCCCACCCTGTCCCTCTGTCCTCATCCCACCCTGTCCCCCTTTCCTCATCCCACCCTGTCCCCCTTTCCTCATCCCACCCTTTCCCCCTTTCCTCATCCCACCCTTTCCCTCTGTCCTCATCCCACCCTTTCCCTCTGTCCTCATCCCACCCTGTCCCTCTGTCCTCATCCCACCCTGTCCCCCTTTCCCCATCCCACCCTGTCCCTCTGTCCTCATCCCACCCTGTCCCTCTGTCCTCATCCCACCCTGTCCCCCTTTCCTCATCCCACCCTGTCCCTCTGTCCTCATACCACCCTGTCCCCCTTTCCACATCCCACCCTGTCCCTCTGTCCTCATCCCACCCTGTCCCTCTGTCCTCATTCCACCCTGACCCCCTTTCCCCATCCCACCCTGTCCCCCTTTCCTCATCCCACCCTGTCCCTCTGTCCCATCCCACCCTGTCACTCTGTCCCATCCCACCCTGTCCCCCTTTCCTCATCCCACCCTGTCCCCCTTTCCTCATCCCACCCTGTCACTCTGTCCCATCCCACCCTTTCCCCCTTTCCTCATCCCACCCTGTCCCCCTTTCCTCATCCCACCCTGTCCTTCTGTCCTCATCCCACCATGTCCCTCTGTCCTCATCCCACCCTGTCCCCCTTTCCTCATCCCACCCTGTCACCCTTTCCTCATCCCACCCTGTCCCCCTTTCCTCATCCCACCCTGTCCCCCTTTCCTCATCCCACCCTGTCCCTCTGTCCCCATCCCACCCTGTCCCCCTTTCCTCATCCCACCCTGTCCCCATCCCACCCTGTTCTCTCCCCATCCCACCCTGTCCCCCTTTCCTCATCCCACCCTGTCCCCTTTTCCTCATCCCACCCTGTCCCCCTTTCTTCATCCCACCCTGTCCCTCTGTCCTCATCTCACCCTGTCCCCCTTTCCTCAGCCCACCCTGTCCCTCTGTCCCCATCCCACCCTGTCCCCCTTTCCTCATCCCACCCTGTTCTCTGTCCCCATCCCACCCTGTCCCCCTTTCCTCATCCCACCCTGTTCTCTGTCCCCATCCCACCCTGTCCCCCTTTCCTCATCCCACCCTGTTCTCTGTCCCCATCCCACCCTGTCCCCCTTTCCTCATCCCACCCTGTCCCTCTGTCCTCATCCCACCCTGTCCCCCTTTCCTCATCCCACCCTGTCCCCCTTTCCTCATCCCACCCTGTCCCACTGTTCCCATCCAACCCTGTCCCCCTGTCCTCATCCCACCCTGTGCTCATCCCACCCTGTCCCCCTTTCCTCATCCCACCCTGTCCCCCTTTCCTCATCCCACCCTGTCCCTCTGTCCTCATCCCACCCTGTCCCCCTTTCCTCATCCCACCCTGTCCCTCTGTCCTCATCCCACCCTGTCCCTCTGTCCTCATCCCACCCTGTCCCCCTTTCCTCATCCCACCCTGTCCCTCTGTCCTCATCCCACCCTGTCCCCCTTTCCTCATCCCACCCTGTCCCCCTTTCTTCATCCCACCCTGTCCCCCTTTCCTCATCCCACCCTGTCCCTCTGTCCTCATCCCACCCTGTCCCCCTTTCCTCATCCCACCCTGTCCCCCTTTCCTCATCCCACCCTGTCCCTCTGTCCCCATCCCACCCTGTCCCCCTGTCCTCATCCCACCCTGTGCTCATCCCACCCTGTCCCCCTTTCCTCATCCCACCCTGTCCCCCTTTCCTCATCCCACCCTGTCACTCTGTCCCATCCCACCCTTTCCCCCTTTCCTCATCCCACCCTGTCCCCCTTTCCTCATCCCACCCTGTCCCTCTGTCCTCATCCCACCCTGTCCCTCTGTCCTCATCCCACCCTGTCCCCCTTTCCTCATCCCACCCTGTCCCCCTTTCCTCATCCCACCCTGTCCCCCTTTCCTCATCCCACCCTGTCCCTCTGTCCTCATCCCACCCTGTCCCTCTGTCCTCATCCCACCCTGTCCCTCTGTCCTCATCCCACCCTGTCCCCCTTTCCTCATCCCACCCTGTTCCTCTGTCCTCATCCCACCTTGTCCCCCTTTCCTCATCCCACCCTGTCCCCCTTTCCTCATCCCACCCTGTCCCCCTTTCCTCATCCCACCCTGTCCCCCTGTCCCCATCCCAACCTGTAACTCTGTCCCCATCCCACCCTGTCCCTCTGTCCTCATCCCACCCTGTCCCTCTGTCCTCATCCCACCCTGTCCCTCTGTCCTCATCCCACCCTGTCCCCCTTTCCTCATCCCACCCTGTCCCTCTTTCCTCATCCCACCCTGTCCCTCTGTCCTCATCCCACCCTGTTCTCTGTCCCCATCCCACCCTGTCCCCCTTTCCTCATCCCACCCTGTCCCTCTGTCCTCATCCCACCCTTTCCCCCTTTCCACATTCCACCCTGTCCCTCTGTCCTCATCCCACCCTGTCCCTCTGTCCTCATCCCACCCTGTCCCTCTGTCCTCATCCCACCCTGTCCCTCTGTCCTCATCCCACCCTGTCCTCATCCCACCCTGTCCTCCTTTCCTCATTCCACCCTGACCCCCTTTCCCCATCCCACCGTCCCCCTTTCCTCATCCCACCCTGTTCTGTCCCCATCCCACCCTGTCCCCCTGTCCCCCTGTCCTCATCCCACCCTGTCCCTCTGTCCTCATCCCACCCTGTCCCCCTTTCCTCATCCCACCCTGTCCCTCTGTCCTCATCCCACCCTGTCCCTCTGTCCTCATCCCACCCTGTCCCTCTGTCCTCATCCCACCCTGTCCCTCTGTCCTCATCCCACCCTGTCCCCCTTTACTCATCCCACCCTGTCCCCCTTTCCTCATCCCACCCTGTCCCCCTTTCCTCATCCCACCCTGTCCCCCTTTCCTCATCCCACCCTGTCCCCCTTTCCTCATCCCACTCTGTCCCTCTGTCCTCATCCCACCCTGTCCCCCTTTCCTCATCCCACCCTGTCCCCCTTTCCTCATCCCACCCTGTCCCCCTTTCCTCATCCCACCCTTTCCCCCTTTCCTCATCCCACTCTGTCCTCATCCCACCCTGTCCCTCTGTCCTCATCCCACCCTGTCCCCCTTTCCACATCCCACCCTGTCCCTCTGTCCTCATCCCACCCTGTCCCTCTGTCCTCATCCCACCCTGTCCCTCTGTCCTCATCCCACCCTGTCCCCCTTTCCTCATCCCACCCTTTCCCCCTTTCCTCATCCCACCCTTTCCTCATCCCACCCTTTCCCCCTTTCCTCATCCCACCCTGTCCCTCTGTCCTCATCCCACCCTGTCCCTCTGTCCTCATCCCACCCTGTCCCTCTGTCCTCATCCCACCCTGTCCCTCTGTCCTCATCCCACCCTGTCCCTCTGTCCTCATTCCACCCTGACCCCCTTTCCCCATCCCACCCTGTCCCCCTTTCCTCATCCCACCCTGTTCTCTGTCCCATCCCACCCTGTCACTCTGTCCCATCCCACCCTGTCCCCCTTTCCTCATCCCACCCTGTCCCCCTTTCCTCATCCCACCCTGTCACTCTGTCCCATCCCACCCTGTCCCCCTGTCCTCATCCCACCCTGTCCTCATCCCACCCTGTCCCTCTGTCCTCATCCCACCCTGTCCCTCTGTCCTCATCCCACCCTGTCCCCCTTTCCTCATCCCACCCTGTCCTCATCCCACCCTGTCCCTCTGTCCTCATCCCACCCTGTCCCCCTGTCCTCATCCCACCCTGTCCTCATCCCACCCTGTCCCTCTGTCCTCATCCCACCCTGTCCCTCTGTCCTTATCCCACCCTGTCCCTCTGTCCTCATCCCACCCTGTCCCTCTGTCCTCATCCCACCCTGTCCCCCTTTCCTCATCCCACCCTGTCCCCCTTTCCTCATCCCACCCTGTCCCCCCTTCCTCATCCTACCCTATCCCCCTTTCCTCATCCCACCCTATCCCCCTTTCCTCATCCCACCCTGTCCCCCTTTCCTCATCCCACCCTGTCCCCCTTTACTCATCCCACCCTGTCCCCCTTTACTCATCCCACCCTGTCCCCCTTTACTCATCCCACCCTGTCCCCCTTTTCTCATCCCACCCTGTCCCCCTTTCCTCATCCCACCCTGTCCCCCTTTCCTCATCCCACCCTGTCCCTCTGTCCTCATCCCACCCTGTCCCCCTTTCCTCATCCCACCCTGTCCCCCTTTCCTCATCCCACCCTTTCCCCCTTTCCTCATCCCACCCTTTCCCTCTGTCCTCATCCCACCCTTTCCCTCTGTCCTCATCCCACCCTGTCCCTCTGTCCTCATCCCACCCTGTCCCCCTTTCCCCATCCCACCCTGTCCCTCTGTCCTCATCCCACCCTGTCCCTCTGTCCTCATCCCACCCTGTCCCCCTTTCCTCATCCCACCCTGTCCCTCTGTCCTCATACCACCCTGTCCCCCTTTCCACATCCCACCCTGTCCCTCTGTCCTCATCCCACCCTGTCCCTCTGTCCTCATTCCACCCTGACCCCCTTTCCCCATCCCACCCTGTCCCCCTTTCCTCATCCCACCCTGTCCCTCTGTCCCATCCCACCCTGTCACTCTGTCCCATCCCACCCTGTCCCCCTTTCCTCATCCCACCCTGTCCCCCTTTCCTCATCCCACCCTGTCCCATCCCACCCTTTCCCCCTTTCCTCATCCCACCCTGTCCCCCTTTCCTCATCCCACCCTGTCCTTCTGTCCTCATCCCACCATGTCCCTCTGTCCTCATCCCACCCTGTCCCCCTTTCCTCATCCCACCCTGTCACCCTTTCCTCATCCCACCCTGTCCCCCTTTCCTCATCCCACCCTGTCCCCCTTTCCTCATCCCACCCTGTCCCTCTGTCCCCATCCCACCCTGTCCCCCTTTCCTCATCCCACCCTGTCCCCATCCCACCCTGTTCTCTCCCCATCCCACCCTGTCCCCCTTTCCTCATCCCACCCTGTCCCCTTTTCCTCATCCCACCCTGTCCCCCTTTCTTCATCCCACCCTGTCCCTCTGTCCTCATCTCACCCTGTCCCCCTTTCCTCAGCCCACCCTGTCCCTCTGTCCCCATCCCACCCTGTCCCCCTTTCCTCATCCCACCCTGTTCTCTGTCCCCATCCCACCCTGTCCCCCTTTCCTCATCCCACCCTGTTCTCTGTCCCCATCCCACCCTGTCCCCCTTTCCTCATCCCACCCTGTTCTCTGTCCCCATCCCACCCTGTCCCCCTTTCCTCATCCCACCCTGTCCCTCTGTCCTCATCCCACCCTGTCCCCCTTTCCTCATCCCACCCTGTCCCCCTTTCCTCATCCCACCCTGTCCCACTGTTCCCATCCAACCCTGTCCCCCTGTCCTCATCCCACCCTGTGCTCATCCCACCCTGTCCCCCTTTCCTCATCCCACCCTGTCCCCCTTTCCTCATCCCACCCTGTCCCTCTGTCCTCATCCCACCCTGTCCCCCTTTCCTCATCCCACCCTGTCCCTCTGTCCTCATCCCACCCTGTCCCTCTGTCCTCATCCCACCCTGTCCCCCTTTCCTCATCCCACCCTGTCCCTCTGTCCTCATCCCACCCTGTCGCCCTTTCCTCATCCCACCCTGTCCCCCTTTCTTCATCCCACCCTGTCCCCCTTTCCTCATCCCACCCTGTCCCTCTGTCCTCATCCCACCCTGTCCCCCTTTCCTCATCCCACCCTGTCCCCCTTTCCTCATCCCACCCTGTCCCTCTGTCCCCATCCCACCCTGTCCCCCTGTCCTCATCCCACCCTGTGCTCATCCCACCCTATCCCCCTTTCCTCATCCCACCCTGTCCCCCTTTCCTCATCCCACCCTGTCACTCTGTCCCATCCCACCCTTTCCCCCTTTCCTCATCCCACCCTGTCCCCCTTTCCTCATCCCACCCTGTCCCTCTGTCCTCATCCCACCCTGTCCCTCTGTCCTCATCCCACCCTGTCCCCCTTTCCTCATCCCACCCTGTCCCCCTTTCCTCATCCCACCCTGTCCCCCTTTCCTCATCCCACCCTGTCCCTCTGTCCTCATCCCACCCTGTCCCTCTGTCCTCATCCCACCCTGTCCCTCTGTCCTCATCCCACCCTGTCCCCCTTTCCTCATCCCACCCTGTTCCTCTGTCCTCATCCCACCTTGTCCCCCTTTCCTCATCCCACCCTGTCCCCCTTTCCTCATCCCACCCTGTCCCCCTTTCCTCATCCCACCCTGTCCCCCTGTCCCCATCCCAACCTGTAACTCTGTCCCCATCCCACCCTGTCCCTCTGTCCTCATCCCACCCTGTCCCTCTGTCCTCATCCCACCCTGTCCCTCTGTCCTCATCCCACCCTGTCCCCCTTTCCTCATCCCACCCTGTCCCTCTTTCCTCATCCCACCCTGTCCCTCTGTCCTCATCCCACCCTGTTCTCTGTCCCCATCCCACCCTGTCCCCCTTTCCTCATCCCACCCTGTCCCTCTGTCCTCATCCCACCCTTTCCCCCTTTCCACATTCCACCCTGTCCCTCTGTCCTCATCCCACCCTGTCCCTCTGTCCTCATCCCACCCTGTCCCTCTGTCCTCATCCCACCCTGTCCCTCTGTCCTCATCCCACCCTGTCCTCATCCCACCCTGTCCTCCTTTCCTCATTCCACCCTGACCCCCTTTCCCCATCCCACCGTCCCCCTTTCCTCATCCCACCCTGTTCTGTCCCCATCCCACCCTGTCCCCCTGTCCCCCTGTCCTCATCCCACCCTGTCCCTCTGTCCTCATCCCACCCTGTCCCCCTTTCCTCATCCCACCCTGTCCCTCTGTCCTCATCCCACCCTGTCCCTCTGTCCTCATCCCACCCTGTCCCTCTGTCCTCATCCCACCCTGTCCCTCTGTCCTCATCCCACCCTGTCCCCCTTTACTCATCCCACCCTGTCCCCCTTTCCTCATCCCACCCTGTCCCCCTTTCCTCATCCCACCCTGTCCCCCTTTCCTCATCCCACTCTGTCCCTCTGTCCTCATCCCACCCTGTCCCCCTTTCCTCATCCCACCCTGTCCCCCTTTCCTCATCCCACCCTGTCCCCCTTTCCTCATCCCACCCTTTCCCCCTTTCCTCATCCCACTCTGTCCTCATCCCACCCTGTCCCTCTGTCCTCATCCCACCCTGTCCCCCTTTCCACATCCCACCCTGTCCCTCTGTCCTCATCCCACCCTGTCCCTCTGTCCTCATCCCACCCTGTCCCCCTTTCCTCATCCCACCCTTTCCCCCTTTCCTCATCCCACCCTTTCCTCATCCCACCCTTTCCCCCTTTCCTCATCCCACCCTGTCCCTCTGTCCTCATCCCACCCTGTCCCTCTGTCCTCATCCCACCCTGTCCCTCTGTCCTCATCCCACCCTTTCCCCCTTTCCCCTTTCCCACCGTCCCCCTTTCCTCATCCCACCCTGTTCTGTCCCCATCCCACCCTGTCCCTCTGTCCTCATCCCACCCTGTCCCTCTGTCCTCATCCCACCCTGTCCCCCTTTCCTCATCCCACCCTGTCCCTCTGTCCTCATACCACCCTGTCCCCCTTTCCACATCCCACCCTGTCCCTCTGTCCTCATCCCACCCTGTCCCTCTGTCCTCATCCCACCCTGTCCCTCTGTCCTCATTCCACCCTGACCCCCTTTCCCCATCCCACCCTGTCCCTCTGTCCTCATACCACCCTGTCCCCCTTTCCACATCCCACCCTGTCCCTCTGTCCTCATCCCACCCTGTCCCTCTGTCCCATCCCACCCTGTCACTCTGTCCCATCCCACCCTGTCCCCCTTTCCTCATCCCACCCTGTCCCCCTTTCCTCATCCCACCCTGTCACTCTGTCCCATCCCACCCTTTCCCCCTTTCCTCATCCCACCCTGTCCCCCTTTCCTCATCCCACCCTGTCCTTCTGTCCTCATCCCACCATGTCCCTCTGTCCTCATCCCACCCTGTCCCCCTTTCCTCATCCCACCCTGTCGCCCTTTCCTCATCCCACCCTGTCCCCCTTTCCTCATCCCACCCTGTCCCCCTTTCCTCATCCCACCCTGTCCCTCTGTCCCCATCCCACCCTGTCCCCCTTTCCTCATCCCACCCTGTCCCTCTGTCCCCATCCCACCCTGTTCTCTCCCCATCCCACCCTGTCCCCCTTTCCTCATCCCACCCTGTCCCCTTTTCCTCATCCCACCCTGTCCCCCTTTCCTCATCCCACCCTGTCCCTCTGTCCTCATCTCACCCTGTCCCCCTTTCCTCATCCCACCCTGTCCCTCTGTCCCCATCCCACCCTGTCCCCCTTTCCTCATCCCACCCTGTTCTCTGTCCCCATCCCACCCTGTCCCCCTTTCCTCATCCCACCCTGTTCTCTGTCCCCATCCCACCCTGTCCCCCTTTCCTCATCCCACCCTGTTCTCTGTCCCCATCCCACCCTGTCCCCCTTTCCTCATCCCACCCTGTCCCTCTGTCCTCATCCCACCCTGTCCCCCTTTCCTTATCCCACCATGTCCCCCTTTCCTCATCCCACCCTGTCCCTCTGTCCCCATCCCACCCTGTCCCCCTGTCCTCATCCCACCTGGGCTCATCCCACCCTGTCCCCCTTTCCTCATCCCACCCTGTCCCCCTTTCCTCATCCCACCCTGTCCCTCTGTCCTCATCCCACCCTGTCCCCCTTTCCTCATCCCACCCTGTCCCTCTGTCCTCATCCCACCCTGTCCCTCTGTCCTCATCCCACCCTGTCCCCCTTTCCTCATCCCACCCTGTCCCCCTTTCCTCATCCCACCCTGTCCCCCTTTCCTCATCCCACCCTGTCCCTCTGTCCTCTTCCCACCCTGTCCCTCTGTCCTCATCCCACCCTCTCCCCCTTTCCTCATCCCACCCCGTCCCTCTGTCCTCATCCCACCCTGTCCCCCTTTCCTCATCCCACCCTGTCCCCCTTTCCTCATCCCACCCTGTCCCCATCCCACCCTGTCACTCTGTCTCCATCCCACCCTGTCCCTCTGTCCTCATCCCACCCTGTCCCTCTGTCCTCATCCCACCCTGTCCCTCTGTCCTCATCCCACCCTGTCCCCCTTTCCTCATCCCACCCTGTCCCTCTTTCCTCATCCCACCCTGTCCCTCTGTCCTCATCCCACCCTGTTCTCTGTCCCCATCCCACCCTGTCCCCCTTTCCTCATCCCACCCTGTCCCTCTGTCCTCATCCCACCCTTTCCCCCTTTCCACATCCCACCCTGTCCCTCTGTCCTCATCCCACCCTGTCCCTCTGTCCTCATACCACCCTGTCCCTCTGTCCTCATCCCACCCTGTCCCTCTGTCCTCATCCCACCCTGTCCCTCTGTCCTCATCCCACTCTGTCCTCATCCCACCCTGTCCTCATCCCACCCTGTCCTCATCCCACCCTGTCCTCCTTTCCTCATTCCACCCTGACCCCCTTTCCCCATCCCACCGTCCTCCTTTCCTCATCCCACCCTGTTCTGTCCCCATCCCACCCTGTCCCCCTGTCCTCATCCCACCCTGTCCTTCTGTCCTCATCCCACCCTGTCCCTCTGTCCTCATCCCACCCTGTCCCTCTGTCCTCATCCCACCCTGTCCCTCTGTCCTCATCCCACCCTGTCCCCCTTTACTCATCCCACCCTGTCCCTCTGTCCTCATCCCACCCTGTCCCTCTGTCCTCATCCCACCCTGTCCCCCTTTCCTCATCCCACCCTGTCCCCCTTTCCTCATCCCACCCTTTCCCCCTTTCCTCATCCCACTCTGTCCTCATCCCACCCTGTCCCTCTGTCCTCATCCCACCCTGTCCCCCTTTCCACATCCCACCCTGTCCCTCTGTCCTCATCGCACCCTGTCCCTCTGTCCTCATCCCACCCTGTCCCCCTTTCCTCATCCCACCCTTTCCCCCTTTCCTCATCCCACCCTGTCCCCCTTTCCTCATCCCACCCTGTCCCTCTGTCCTCATCCCACCCTGTCCCTCTGTCCTCATCCCACCCTGTCCCCCTGTCCTCATCCCACCCTGTCTCTCTGTCCTCATCCCACCCTGTCCCTCTGTCCTCATCCCACCCTGTCCCCTTGTCCTCATCCCACCCTGTCTCTCTGTCCTCATCCCACCCTGTCCCCCTTTCCTCATCCCACCCTGTCCCCCTTTCCTCATCCCACCCTGTTCTCTGTCCCCATCCCACCCTGTCCCCCTTTCCTCATCCCACCCTGTTCTCTGTCCCCATCCCACCCTGTCCCCCTTTCCTCATCCCACCCTGTCCTCTGTCCCCATCCCACCCTGTCCCCCTTTCCTCATCCCACCCTGTCCCTCTGTCCTCATCCCACCCTGTCCCCCTTTCCTCATCCCACCATGTCCCCCTTTCCTCATCCCACCCTGTCCCTCTGTCCCCATCCCACCCTGTCCCCCTGTCCTCATCCCACCCTGTGCTCATCCCACCCTGTCCCCCTTTCCTCATCCCAACCTGTCCCCCTTTCCTCATCCCACCCTGTCCCTCTGTCCTCATCCCACCCTGTCCCCCTTTCCTCATCCCACCCTGTCCCTCTGTCCTCATCCCACCCTGTCCCTCTGTCCTCATCCCACCCTGTCCCCCTTTCCTCATCCCACCCTGTCCCCCTTTCCTCATCCCACCCTGTCCCCCTTTCCTCATCCCACCCTGTCCCCCTTTCCTCATCCCACCCTGTCCCTCTGTCCTCTTCCCACCCTGTCCCTCTGTCCTCATCCCACCCTCTCCCCCTTTCCTCATCCCACCCCGTCCCTCTGTCCTCATCCCACCCTGTCCCCCTTTCCTCATCCCACCCTGTCCCCCTTTCCTCATCCCACCCTGTCCCCATCCCACCCTGTCACACTGTCTCCATCCCACCCTGTCCCTCTGTCCTCATCCCACCCTGTCCCTCTGTCCTCATCCCACCCTGCCCCCCTTTCCTCATCCCACCCTGTCCCTCTTTCCTCATCCCACCCTGTCCCTCTGTCCTCATCCCACCCTGTTCTCTGTCCCCATCCCAACCTGTCCCCCTTTCCTCATCCCACCCTGTCCCTCTGTCCTCATCCCACCCTTTCCCCCTTTCCACATCCCACCCTGTCCCTCTGTCCTCATCCCACCCTGTCCCTCTGTCCTCATCCCACCCTGTCCCTCTGTCCTCATCCCACTCTGTCCTCATCCCACCCTGTCCTCATCCCACCCTGTCCTCATCCCACCCTGTCCTCCTTTCCTCATTCCACCCTGACCCCCTTTCCCCATCCCACCGTCCTCCTTTCCTCATCCCACCCTGTTCTGTCCCCATCCCACCCTGTCCCCCTGTCCTCATCCCACCCTGTCCCTCTGTCCTCATCCCACCCTGTCCCTCTGTCCTCATCCCACCCTGTCCCTCTGTCCTCATCCCACCCTGTCCCCCTTTACTCATCCCACCCTGTCCCTCTGTCCTCATCCCACCCTGTTCCCCTTTCCTCATCCCACCCTGTCCCCCTTTCCTCATCCCACCCTGTCCCTCTGTCCTCATCCCACCCTGTCCCCCTTTCCTCATCCCACCCTGTCCCCCTTTCCTCATCCCACCCTTTCCCCCTTTCCTCATCCCACTCTGTCCTCATCCCACCCTGTCCCTCTGTCCTCATCCCACCCTGTCCCCCTTTCCACATCCCACCCTGTCCCTCTGTCCTCATCCCACCCTGTCCCTCTGTCCTCATCCCACCCTGTCCCCCTTTCCTCATCCCACCCTTTCCCCCTTTCCTCATCCCACCCTGTCCCCCTTTCCTCATCCCACCCTGTCCCTCTGTCCTCATCCCACCCTGTCCCTCTGTCCTCATCCCACCCTGTCCCCCTGTCCTCATCCCACCCTGTCTCTCTGTCCTCATCCCACCCTGTCCCTCTGTCCTCATCCCACCCTGTCCCTCTGTCCTCATCCCACCCTGTCATCATCCCACCCGGTCCCCCTTTCCTCATCCCACCCTGTCCCTCTGTCCTCATCCCACCCTGTCCCTCTGTCCTCATCCCACCCTGTTCCTCTGTCCGCATCCCACCCTGGCCCCCTTTCCTCATCCCACCCTGTCCCCCTTTCCTCATCCCACCCTGTCCCCATCCCACCCTGTCACTCTGTCTCCATCCCACCCTGTCCCTCTGTCCTCATCCCACCCTGTCCCTCTGTCCTCATCCCACCCTGTCCCTCTGTCCTCATCCCACCCTGTCCCCCTTTCCTCATCCCACCCTGTCCCTCTTTCCTCATCCCACCCTGTCCCTCTGTCCTCATCCCACCCTGTTCTCTGTCCCCATCCCACCCTGTCCCCCTTTCCTCATCCCACCCTGTCCCTCTGTCCTCATCCCACCCTTTCCCCCTTTCCACATCCCACCCTGTCCCTCTGTCCTCATCCCACCCTGTCCCTCTGTCCTCATCCCACCCTGTCCCTCTGTCCTCATACCACCCTGTCCCTCTGTCCTCATCCCACCCTGTCCCTCTGTCCTCATCCCACTCTGTCCTCATCCCACCCTGTCCTCATCCCACCCTGTCCTCATCCCACCCTGTCCTCCTTTCCTCATTCCACCCTGACCCCCTTTCCCCATCCCACCGTCCTCCTTTCCTCATCCCACCCTGTTCTGTCCCCATCCCACCCTGTCCCCCTGTCCTCATCCCACCCTGTCCTTCTGTCCTCATCCCACCCTGTCCCTCTGTCCTCATCCCACCCTGTCCCTCTGTCCTCATCCCACCCTGTCCCTCTGTCCTCATCCCACCCTGTCCCCCTTTACTCATCCCACCCTGTCCCTCTGTCCTCATCCCACCCTGTCCCTCTGTCCTCATCCCACCCTGTCCCCCTTTCCTCATCCCACCCTGTCCCCCTTTCCTCATCCCACCCTTTCCCCCTTTCCTCATCCCACTCTGTCCTCATCCCACCCTGTCCCTCTGTCCTCATCCCACCCTGTCCCCCTTTCCACATCCCACCCTGTCCCTCTGTCCTCATCGCACCCTGTCCCTCTGTCCTCATCCCACCCTGTCCCCCTTTCCTCATCCCACCCTTTCCCCCTTTCCTCATCCCACCCTGTCCCCCTTTCCTCATCCCACCCTGTCCCTCTGTCCTCATCCCACCCTGTCCCTCTGTCCTCATCCCACCCTGTCCCCCTGTCCTCATCCCACCCTGTCTCTCTGTCCTCATCCCACCCTGTCCCTCTGTCCTCATCCCACCCTGTCCCCTTGTCCTCATCCCACCCTGTCTCTCTGTCCTCATCCCACCCTGTCCCCCTTTCCTCATCCCACCCTGTCCCCCTTTCCTCATCCCACCCTGTTCTCTGTCCCCATCCCACCCTGTCCCCCTTTCCTCATCCCACCCTGTTCTCTGTCCCCATCCCACCCTGTCCCCCTTTCCTCATCCCACCCTGTTCTCTGTCCCCATCCCACCCTGTCCCCCTTTCCTCATCCCACCCTGTCCCTCTGTCCTCATCCCACCCTGTCCCCCTTTCCTCATCCCACCATGTCCCCCTTTCCTCATCCCACCCTGTCCCTCTGTCCCCATCCCACCCTGTCCCCCTGTCCTCATCCCACCCTGTGCTCATCCCACCCTGTCCCCCTTTCCTCATCCCAACCTGTCCCCCTTTCCTCATCCCACCCTGTCCCTCTGTCCTCATCCCACCCTGTCCCCCTTTCCTCATCCCACCCTGTCCCTCTGTCCTCATCCCACCCTGTCCCTCTGTCCTCATCCCACCCTGTCCCTCTGTCCTCATCCCACCCTGTCCCCCTTTCCTCATCCCACCCTGTCCCCCTTTCCTCATCCCACCCTGTCCCCCTTTCCTCATCCCACCCTGTCCCTCTGTCCTCTTCCCACCCTGTCCCTCTGTCCTCATCCCACCCTCTCCCCCTTTCCTCATCCCACCCCGTCCCTCTGTCCTCATCCCACCCTGTCCCCCTTTCCTCATCCCACCCTGTCCCCCTTTCCTCATCCCACCCTGTCCCCATCCCACCCTGTCACACTGTCTCCATCCCACCCTGTCCCTCTGTCCTCATCCCACCCTGTCCCTCTGTCCTCATCCCACCCTGCCCCCCTTTCCTCATCCCACCCTGTCCCTCTTTCCTCATCCCACCCTGTCCCTCTGTCCTCATCCCACCCTGTTCTCTGTCCCCATCCCAACCTGTCCCCCTTTCCTCATCCCACCCTGTCCCTCTGTCCTCATCCCACCCTTTCCCCCTTTCCACATCCCACCCTGTCCCTCTGTCCTCATCCCACCCTGTCCCTCTGTCCTCATCCCACCCTGTCCCTCTGTCCTCATCCCACTCTGTCCTCATCCCACCCTGTCCTCATCCCACCCTGTCCTCATCCCACCCTGTCCTCCTTTCCTCATTCCACCCTGACCCCCTTTCCCCATCCCACCATCCTCCTTTCCTCATCCCACCCTGTTCTGTCCCCATCCCACCCTGTCCCCCTGTCCTCATCCCACCCTGTCCCTCTGTCCTCATCCCACCCTGTCCCTCTGTCCTCATCCCACCCTGTCCCTCTGTCCTCATCCCACCCTGTCCCCCTTTACTCATCCCACCCTGTCCCTCTGTCCTCATCCCACCCTGTTCCCCTTTCCTCATCCCACCCTGTCCCCCTTTCCTCATCCCACCCTGTCCCTCTGTCCTCATCCCACCCTGTCCCCCTTTCCTCATCCCACCCTGTCCCCCTTTCCTCATCCCACCCTTTCCCCCTTTCCTCATCCCACTCTGTCCTCATCCCACCCTGTCCCTCTGTCCTCATCCCACCCTGTCCCCCTTTCCACATCCCACCCTGTCCCTCTGTCCTCATCCCACCCTGTCCCTCTGTCCTCATCCCACCCTGTCCCCCTTTCCTCATCCCACCCTTTCCCCCTTTCCTCATCCCACCCTGTCCCCCTTTCCTCATCCCACCCTGTCCCTCTGTCCTCATCCCACCCTGTCCCTCTGTCCTCATCCCACCCTGTCCCCCTGTCCTCATCCCACCCTGTCTCTCTGTCCTCATCCCACCCTGTCCCTCTGTCCTCATCCCACCCTGTCCCTCTGTCCTCATCCCACCCTGTCATCATCCCACCCGGTCCCCCTTTCCTCATCCCACCCTGTCCCTCTGTCCTCATCCCACCCTGTCCCTCTGTCCTCATCCCACCCTGTTCCTCTGTCCGCATCCCACCCTGGCCCCCTTTCCTCATCCCACCCTGTCCCTCTTTCCTCATCCCACCCTGTCCCTCTGTCCTCATCCCACCCTGTCCCCCTTTCCTCATCCCACCCTGTCCCCCTTTCCTCATCCCACCCTGTCCCTCTGTCCTCATCCCACCCTGTCCCTCTGTCCTCATCCCACCCTGTCCCCCTTTCCTTATCCCACCCTGTCCCCCTTTCCTCATCCCACCCTGTCCCTCTGTCCTCATCCCACCCTGTCCCTCTGTCCTCATCCCACCCTGTCCCTCTGTCCTCATCCCACCCTGTCCCTCTGTCCTCATCCCACCCTTTCCCCCTTTCCTCATCCCACCCTGTCCCTCTGTCCTCATCCCACCCTGTCCCTCTGTCCTCATCCCACCCTGTCCCTCTGTCCTCATCCCACCCTGTCCCCCTTTCCACATCCCACCCTGCCCCTCTGTCCTCATCCCACCCTGTCCCTCTGTCCTCATCCCACCCTGTCCCTCTGTCCTCATCCCACCCTGTCTCTCTGTCCTCATTCCACCCTGACCCCCTTTCCCCATCCCACCCTGTCCCCCTTTCCTCATCCCACCCTGTTCTCTGTCCCATCCCACCCTGTCACTCTGTCACATCCCACCCTGTCCCCCTTTCCTCATCCCACCCTGTCCCTCTGTCCTCATCCCACCCTTTCCCCCTTTCCCCATCCCACCATCCCCCTTTCCTCATCCCACCCTGTTCTGTCCCCATCCCACCCTGTCCCTCTGTCCTCATCCCACCCTGTCCCTCTGTCCTCATCCCACCCTGTCCCTCTGTCCTCATCCCACCCTGTCCCTCTGTCCTCATCCCACCCTGTCCCCCTTTCCACATCCCACCCTGTCCCCCTTTCCACATCCCACCCTGTCCCTCTGTCCTCATCCCACCCTGTCCCTCTGTCCTCATCCCACCCTGTCCCTCTGTCCTCATCCCACCCTGTCCCTCTGTCCTCATTCCACCCTGACCCCCTTTCCCCATCCCACCCTGTCCCCCTTTCCTCATCCCACCCTGTTCTCTGTCCCATCCCACCCTGTCACTCTGTCCCATCCCACCCTGTCCCCCTTTCCTCATCCCACCCTGTCCCCCTTTCCTCATCCCACCCTGTCACTCTGTCCCATCCCACCCTGTCCCCCTGTCCTCATCCCACCCTGTCCTCATCCCACCCTGTCCCTCTGTCCTCATCCCACCCTGTCCCTCTGTCCTCATCCCACCCTGTCCCTCTGTCCTCATCCCACCCTGTCCCCCTTTCCTCATCCCACCCTGTCCTCATCCCACCCTGTCCCTCTGTCCTCATCCCACCCTGTCCCCCTGTCCTCATCCCACCCTGTCCTCATCCCACCCTGTCCCTCTGTCCTCATCCCACCCTGTCCCTCTGTCCTTATCCCACCCTGTCCCTCTGTCCTCATCCCACCCTGTCCCTCTGTCCTCATCCCACCCTGTCCCCCTTTCCTCATCCCACCCTGTCCCCCTTTCCTCATCCCACCCTGTCCCCCCTTCCTCATCCCACCCTATCCCCCTTTCCTCATCCCACCCTGTCCCCCTTTACTCATCCCACCCTGTCCCCCTTTACTCATCCCACCCTGTCCCCCTTTTCTCATCCCACCCTGTCCCCCTTTCCTCATCCCACCCTGTCCCCCTTTCCTCATCCCACCCTGTCCCTCTGTCCTCATCCCACCCTGTCCCCCTTTCCTCATCCCACCCTGTCCCCCTTTCCTCATCCCACCCTTTCCCCCTTTCCTCATCCCACCCTTTCCCTCTGTCCTCATCCCACCCTTTCCCTCTGTCCTCATCCCACCCTGTCCCTCTGTCCTCATCCCACCCTGTCCCCCTTTCCACATCCCACCCTGTCCCTCTGTCCTCATCCCACCCTGTCCCTCTGTCCTCATCCCACCCTGTCCCCCTTTCCTCATCCCACCCTTTCCCCCTTTCCTCATCCCTCCCTGTCCCCCTTTCCTCATCCCACCCTGTCCCCCTTTCCTCATCCCACCCTGTCCCTCTGTCCTCAAACACCCTGTCCCTCTGTCCTCATCCCACCCTGTCCCCCTTTCCTTATCCCACCCTGTCCCTCTATCCCCATCCCACCCTGTCCCTCTGTCCTCATCCCACCCTGTCCCTCTGTCCTCATCCCACCCTGTCCCTCTGTCCTCATCCCACCCTGTCCTCATCCCACCCGGTCCCCCTTTCCTCATCCCACCCTGTCCCTCTGTCCTCATCCCACCCTGTCCCTCTGTCCTCATCCCACCCTGTTCCTCTGTCCGCATCCCACCCTGGCCCCCTTTCCTCATCCCACCCTGTCCCTCTTTCCTCATCCCACCCTGTCCCTCTGTCCTCATCCCACCCTGTTCCTCTGTCCTCATCCCACCCTGTCCCCCTGTCCTCATCCCACCCTGTCCCTCTGTCCTCATCCCACCCTGTCCCCCTTTCCTCATCCCACCCTGTCCCTCTGTCCTCATCCCACCCTGTCCCTCTGTCCTCATCCCACCCTGTCCCCCTTTCCTCATCCCACCCTGTCCCTCTGTCCCCATCCCACCCTGTCCCTCTGTCCTCATCCCACCCTGTCCCTCTGTCCTCATCCCACCCTGTCCCTCTGTCCTCATCCCACCCTGTCCTCATCCCACAGGGTCCCCCTTTCCTCATCCCACCCTGTCCCTCTGTCCTCATCCCACCCTGTCTCTCTGTCCTCATCCCACCCTGTCCCTCTGTCCTCATACCACCCTGTCCCCCTTTCCACATCCCACCCTGTCCCCCTGTCCTCATCCCACCCTGTCCCTCTGTCCTCATCCCACCCTGTCCCTCTGTCCTCATCCCACCCTGTCCCTCTGTCCTCATTCCACCCTGACCCCCTTTCCCCATCCCACCCTGTCCCCCTTTCCTCATCCCACCCTGTCCCTCTGTCCCATCCCATCCTGTCACTCTGTCCCATCCCACCCTGTCCCCCTTTCCTCATCCCACCCTGTCCCCCTTTCCTCATCCCACCCTGTCACTCTGTCCCATCCCACCCTTTCCCCCTTTCCTCATCCCACCCTGTCCCCCTTTCCTCATCCCACCCTGTCCCTCTGTCCTCATCCCACCCTGTCCCTCTGTCCTCATCCCACCCTGTCCCTCTGTCCTCATCCCACCCTGTCCCTCTGTCCTCATCCCACCCTGTCCCCCTTTCCCCATCCCACCGTCCCCCTTTGCTCATCCCACCCTGTTCTGTCCCCATCCCACCCTGTCCCCCTGTCCTCATCCCACCTTGTCCCTCTGTCCTCATCCCACCCTGTCCCTCTGTCCTCATCCCACCCTGTCCCCCTTTCCTCATCCCACCCTGTCCCCCTTTCCTCATCCCACCCTGTCCCCCTTTCCTCATCCCACCCTGTCCCTCTGTCCCCATCCCACCCTGTCCCCCTTTCCTTATCCCACCCTGTCCCTCTGTCCCCATCCCACCCTGTCCCCCTTTCCTCATCCCACCCTGTCCCCCTTTCCTCATCCCACCCTGTCCCCCTTTCCTCATCCCACCCTGTCCCTCTGTCCTCATCCCACCCTGTCCCCCTTTCCTCATCCCACCCTGTCCCTCTGTCCCCATCCCACCCTGTCCCCCTTTCCTCATCCCACCCTGTTCTCTGTCCCCATCCCACCCTGTCCCCTTTTCCTCATCCCACCCTGTTCTCTGTCCCCATCCCACCCTGTCCCCCTTTCCTCATCCCACCCTGTTCTCTGTCCCCATCCCACCCTGTCCCCCTTTCCTCATCCCACCCTGTCCCTCTCTCCTCATCCCACCCTGTCCCCCTTTCCTCATCCCACCCTGTCCCTCTGTCCCCATCCCACCCTGTCCCCCTGTCCTCATCCCACCCTGTCCTCATCCCACCCTGTCCCCCTTTCCTCATCCCACCCTGTTCCCCTTTCCTCATCCCACCCTGTCCCTCTGTCCTCATCCCACCCTGTCCCCCTTTCCTCATCCCACCCTGTCCCTCTGTCCTCATCCCATCCTGTCCCTCTGTCCTCATCCCACCCTGTCCCCCTTTCCTCATCCCACCTTGTCCCCCTTTCCTCATCCCACCCTATCCCCCTTTCCTCATCCCACCCTGTCCCCCTTTCCTCATCCCACCCTGTCCCCCTTTCCTCATCCCAACCTGTCCCCCTTTCCTCATCCCACCCTGTCCCTCTGTCCTCATCCCACCCTGTCCCTCTGTCCTCATCCCACCCTGTCCCCCTTTCCTCATCCCACCCTGTCCCTCTGTCCTCATCCCACCCTGTCCCCCTTTCCTCATCCCACCCTGTCCCCCTGTCCCCATCCCACCCTGTCACTCTGTCCCCATCCCACCCTGTCCCTCTGTCCTCATCCCACCCTGTCCCTCTGTCCTCATCCCACCCTGTCCCTCTGTCCTCATCCCACCCTGTCCCTCTGTCCTCATCCCACCCTGTCCCCCTTTCCTCACCCCACCCTGTCCCTCTTTCCTCATCCCACCCTGTCCCTCTGTCCTCATCCCACCCTGTTCTCTGTCCCCATCCCACCCTGTCCCCCTTTCCTCATCCCACCCTGTCCCTCTGTCCTCATCCCACCCTTTCCCCCTTTCCACATCCCACCCTGTCCCTCTGTCCTCATCCCACCCTGTCCCTCTGTCCTCATCCCACCCTGTCCCTCTGTCCTCATCCCACCCTGTCCCTCTGTCCTTATCCCACTCTGTCCTCATCCCACCCTGTCCTCATCCCACCCTGTCCTCATCCCACCCTGTCCTCCTTTCTTCATTCCACCCTGACCCCCTTTCCCCATCCCACCATCCCCCTTTCCTCATCCCACCCTGTTCTGTCCCCATCCCACCCTGTCCCCCTGTCCTCATCCCACCCTGTCCCTCTGTCCTCATCCCACCCTGTCCCTCTGTCCTCATCCCACCCTGTCCCTCTGGTCTCATCCCACCCTGTCCCCCTTTACTCATCCCACCCTGTCCCTCTGTCCTCATCCCACCCTGTCCCCCTTTCCTCATCCCACCCTGTCACCCTTTCCTCATCCTACCCTGTCCCTCTGTCCTCATCCCACCCTGTCCCCCTTTCCTCATCCCACCCTGTCCCCCTTTCCTCATCCCACCCTTTCCCCCTTTCCTCATCCCACTCTGTCCTCATCCCACCCTGTCCCTCTGTCCTCATCCCACCCTGTCCCCCTTTCTACATCCCACCCTGTCCCTCTGTCCTCATCCCACCCTGTCCCTCTGTCCTCATCCCACCCTGTCCCCCTTTCTACATCCCACCCTGTCCCTCTGTCCTCATCCCACCCTGTCCCTCTGTCCTCATCCCACCCTGTCCCTCTGTCCTCATCCCACCCTGTCCCCCTGTCCTCATCCCACCCTGTCCCTCTGTCCTCATCCCACCCTGTCCCTCTGTCATCATCCCACCCTGTCCCTCTGTCCTCATCCCACCCTGTCCTCATCCCACCCGGTCCCCCTTTCCTCATCCCACCCTGTCCCTCTGTCCTCATCCCACCCTGTCCCTCTGTCCTCATCTCACCCTGTTCCTCTGTCCGCATCCCACCCTGGCCCCCTTTCCTCATCCCACCCTGTCCCTCTTTCCTCATCCCAGCCTGTCCCTCTGTCCTCATCCCACCCTGTCCCTCTGTCCTCATCCCACCCTGTCCCCCTTTCCTCATCCCACCCTGTCCCCCTTTCCTCATCCCACCCTGTCCCTCTGTCCTCATCCCACCCTGTCCCTCTGTCCTCATCCCACCCTGTCCCCCTTTCCTCATCCCACCCTGTCCCCCTTTCCTCATCCCACCCTGTCCCTCTGTCCTCATCCCACCCTGTCCCTCTGTCCTCATCCCACCCTGTCCCTCTGTCCTCATCCCACCCTTTCCCCCTTTCCTCATCCCACCCTGTCCCTCTGTCCTGATCCCACCCTGTCCCTCTGTCCTCATCCCACCCTGTCCCTCTGTCCTCATCCCACCCTGTCCCCCTTTCCACATCCCACCCTGTCCCTCTGTCCTCATCCCACCCTGTCCCTCTGTCCTCATCCCACCCTGTCCCTCTGTCCTCATCCCACCCTGTCCCTCTGTCCTCATTCCACCCTGACCCCCTTTCCCCATCCCACCCTGTCCCCCTTTACTCATCCCACCCTGTTCTCTGTCCCATCCCACCCTGTCCCCCTTTCCTCATCCCACCCTGTCCCTCTGTCCTCATCCCACCCTTTCCCCCTTTCCACATCCCACCCTGTCCCTCTGTCCTCATCCCACCCTGTCCCTCTGTCCTCATCCCACCCTGTCCCTCTGTCCTCATCCCACCCTGTCCCTCTGTCCTCATCCCACTCTGTCCTCATCCCACCCTGTCCTCATCCCACCCTGTCCTCATCCCACCCTGTCCTCCTTTCCTCATTCCACCCTGACCCCCTTTCCCCATCCCACCGTCGTCCTTTCCTCATCCCACCCTGTTCTGTCCCCATCCCACCCTGTCCCCCTGTCCTCATCCCACCCTGTCCCTCTGTCCTCATCCCACCCTGTCCCTCTGTCCTCATCCCACCCTGTCCCTCTGTCCTCATCCCACCCTGTCCCCCTTTACTCATCCCACCCTGTCCCTCTGTCCTCATCCCACCCTGTCCCCCTTTCCTCATCCCACCCTGTCCCCCTTTCCTCATCCCACCCTGTCCCTCTGTCCTCATCCCACCCTGTCCCCCTTTCCTCATCCCACCCTGTCCCCCTTTCCTCATCCCACCCTTTCCCCCTTTCCTCATCCCACTCTGTCCTCATCCCACCCTGTCCCTCTGTCCTCATCCCACCCTGTCCCCCTTTCCACATCCCACCCTGTCCCTCTGTCCTCATCCCACCCTGTCCCTCTGTCCTCATCCCACCCTGTCCCCCTTTCCTCATCCCACCCTTTCCCCCTTTCCTCATCCCACCCTGTCCCCCTTTCCTCATCCCACCCTGTCCCTCTGTCCTCATCCCACCCTGTCCCCCTGTCCTCATCCCACCCTGTCTCTCTGTCCTCATCCCACCCTGTCCCTCTGTCCTCATCCCACCCTGTCCCTCTGTCCTCATCCCACCCTGTCCTCATCCCACCCGGTCCCCCTTTCCTCATCCCACCCTGTCCCTCTGTCCTCATCCCACCCTGTCCCTCTGTCCTCATCCCACCCTGTTCCTCTGTCTGCATCCCACCCTGGCCCCCTTTCCTCATCCCACCCTGTCCCTCTTTCCTCATCCCACCCTGTCCCTCTGTCCTCATCCCACCCTGTCCCCCTTTCCTCATCCCACCCTGTCCCCCTTTCCTCATCCCACCCTGTCCCTCTGTCCTCATCCCACCCTGTCCCTCTGTCCTCATCCCACCCTGTCCCCCTTTCCTTATCCCACCCTGTCCCCCTTTCCTCATCCCACCCTGTCCCTCTGTCCTCATCCCACCCTGTCCCTCTGTCCTCATCCCACCCTGTCCCTCTGTCCTCATCCCACCCTGTCCCTCTGTCCTCATCCAACCCTTTCCCCCTTTCCTCATCCCACCCTGTCCCTCTGTCCTCATCCCACCCTGTCCCTCTGTCCTCATCCCTCCCTGTCCCTCTGTCCTCATCCCACCCTGTCCCCCTTTCCACATCCCACCCTGCCCCTCTGTCCTCATCCCACCCTGTCCCTCTGTCCTCATCCCACCCTGTCCCTCTGTCCTCATTCCACCCTGTCCCTCTGTCCTCATTCCACCCTGACCCCCTTTCCCCATCCCACCCTGTCCCCCTTTCCTCATCCCACCCTGTTCTCTTTCCCATCCCACCCTGTCACTCTGTCCCATCCCACCCTGTCCCCCTTTCCTCATCCCACCCTGTCACTCTGTCCCATCCCACCCTTTCCCCCTTTCCTCATCCCACCCTGTCCCCCTTTCCTCATCCCACCCTGTCCCTCTGTCCTCATCCCACCCTTTCCCCCTTTCCCCATCCCACCATCCCCCTTTCCTCATCCCACCCTGTTCTGTCCCCATCCCACCCTGTCCCTCTGTCCTCATCCCACCCTGTCCCTCTGTCCTCATCCCACCCTGTCCCTCTGTCCTCATCCCACCCTGTCCCCCTTTCCACATCCCACCCTGTCCCCCTTTCCACGTCCCACCCTGTCCCTCTGTCCTCATCCCACCCTGTCCCTCTGTCCTCATCCCACCCTGTCCCTCTGTCCTCATCCCACCCTGTCCCTCTGTCCTCATTCCACCCTGACCCCCTTTCCCCATCCCACCCTGTCCCCCTTTCCTCATCCCACCCTGTTCTCTGTCCCATCCCACCCTGTCACTCTGTCCCATCCCACCCTGTCACTCTGTCCCATCCCACCCTGTCCCCCTTTCCTCATCCCACCCTGTCCCCCTTTCCTCATCCCACCCTGTCACTCTGTCCCATCCCACCCTGTCCCCCTGTCCTCATCCCACCCTGTCCTCATCCCACCCTGTCCCTCTGTCCTCATCCCACCCTGTCCCTCTGTCCTTATCCCACCCTGTCCCTCTGTCCTCATCCCACCCTGTCCCTCTGTCCTCATCCCACCCTGTCCCCCTTTCCTCATCCCACCCTGTCCCCCTTTCCTCATCCCACCCTGTCCCCCCTTCCTCATCCCACCCTATCCCCCTTTCCTCATCCCACCCTGTCCCCCTTTCCTCATCCCACCCTGTCCCCCTTTACTCATCCCACCCTTTCCTCATCCCACCCTGTCCCTCTGTCCTCATCCCACCCTGTCCCCCTTTCCTCATCCCACCCTGTCCCTCTGTCCTCATCCCACCCTGTCCCTCTGTCCTCATCCCACCCTGTCCCCCTGTCCTCATCCCACCCTGTCCCTCTGTCCTCATCCCACCCTGTCCCTCTGTCATCATCCCACCCTGTCCCTCTGTCCTCATCCCACCCTGTCCTCATCCCACCCGGTCCCCCTTTCCTCATCCCACCCTGTCCCTCTGTCCTCATCCCACCCTGTCCCTCTGTGCTCATCTCACCCTGTTCCTCTGTCCGCATCCCACCCTGGCCCCCTTTCCTCATCCCACCCTGTCCCTCTTTCCTCATCCCAGCCTGTCCCTCTGTCCTCATCCCACCCTGTCCCTCTGTCCTCATCCCACCCTGTCCCCCTTTCCTCATCCCACCCTGTCCCCCTTTCCTCATCCCACCCTGTCCCTCTGTCCTCATCCCACCCTGTCCCTCTGTCCTCATCCCACCCTGTCCCCCTTTCCTCATCCCACCCTGTCCCCCTTTCCTCATCCCACCCTGTCCCTCTGTCCTCATCCCACCCTGTCCCTCTGTCCTCATCCCACCCTGTCCCTCTTTCCTCATCCCACCCTGTCCCTCTGTCCTGATCCCACCCTGTCCCTCTGTCCTCATCCCACCCTGTCCCTCTGTCCTCATCCCACCCTGTCCCCCTTTCCACATCCCACCCTGTCCCTCTGTCCTCATCCCACCCTGTCCCTCTGTCCTCATCCCACCCTGTCCCTCTGTCCTCATTCCACCCTGACCCCCTTTCCCCATCCCACCCTGTCCCCCTTTCCTCATCCCACCCTGTTCTCTGTCCCATCCCACCCTGTCACTCTGTCCCATCCCACCCTGTCCCCCTTTCCTCATCCCACCCTGTCACTCTGTCCCATCCCACCCTTTCCCCCTTTCCTCATCCCACCCTGTCCCCCTTTCCTCATCCCACCCTGTCCCTCTGTCCTCATCCCACCCTTTCCCCCTTTCCCCATCCCACCATCCCCCTTTCCTCATCCCACCCTGTTCTGTCCCCATCCCACCCTGTCCCTCTGTCCTCATCCCACCCTGTCCCTCTGTCCTCATCCCACCCTGTCCCTCTGTCCTCATCCCACCCTGTCCCCCTTTCCACATCCCACCCTGTCCTCCTTTCCACATCCCACCCTGTCCCTCTGTCCTCATCCCACCCTGTCCCTCTGTCCTCATCCCACCCTGTCCCTCTGTCCTCATTCCACCCTGACCCCCTTTCCCCATCCCACCCTGTCCCCCTTTCCTCATCCCACCCTGTTCTCTGTCCCATCCCACCCTGTCACTCTGTCCCATCCCACCCTGTCCCCCTTTCCTCATCCCACCCTGTCCCCCTTTCCTCATCCCACCCTGTCACTCTGTCCCATCCCACCCTGTCCCTCTGTCCTCATCCCACCCTGTCCTCATCCCACCCTGTCCCTCTGTCCTCATCCCACCCTGTCCCTCTGTCCTCATCCCACCCTGTCCCCCTTTCCTCATCCCACCCTGTCCTCATGCCACCCTGTCCCTCTGTCCTCATCCCACCCTGTCCCTCTGTCCTCATCCCACCCTGTCCCCCTGTCCTCATCCCACCCTGTCCTCATCCCACCCTGTCCCTCTGTCCTCATCCTACCCTGTCCCTCTGTCCTCATCCCACCCTGTCCCTCTGTCCTCATCCCACCCTGTCCCTCTGTCCTCATCCCACCCTGTCCCTCTGTCCTCATTCCACCCTGTCCCCCTTTCCTCATCCCACCCTGTCCCCCTTTCCTCATCCCACCCTGTCCCCCTTTCCTCATCCCACCATGTCCCCCTTTACTCATCCCACCCTGTCCCTCTGTCCTCATCCCACCCTGTCCCCCTTTCCTCATCCCACCCTGTCCCTCTGTCCTCATCCCACCCTGTCCCCCTTTCCTCATCCCACCCTGTCCCCCTTTCCTCACCCCACCCTGTCCCCCTTTCCTCATCCCACCCTGTCCCCTTTTCCTCATCCCACCCTGTCCCTCTGTCCTCATCCCACCCTGTCCCCCTTTCCTCATCCCACCCTTTCCCCCTTTCCTCATCCCACCCTTTCCCTCTGTCCTCATCCCACCCTTTCCCTCTGTCCTCATCCCACCCTGTCCCTCTGTCCTCATCCCACCCTGTCCCCCTTTCCACATCCCACCCTGTCCCTCTGTCCTCATCCCACCCTGTCCCTCTGTCCTCATCCCACCCTGTCCCCCTTTCCTCATCCCACCCTTTCCCCCTTTCCCCCTTTCCTCATCCCACCCTGTCCCCCTTTCCTCATCCCACCCTGTCCCCCTTTCCTCATCCCACCCTGTCCCTCTGTCCTCATCCCACCCTGTCCCTCTGTCCTCATCCCAACCTGTCCCCCTTTCATCATCCCACCCTGTCCCTCTGTCCTCATCCCACCCTGTCCCCCTGTCCTCATCCCACCCTGTCCCTCTGTCCTCATCCCACCCTGTCCCTCTGTCCTCATCCCACCCTGTCCCTCTGGTCTCATCCCACCCTGTCCCCCTTTCCTCATCCCACCCTGTCCCCCTTTCCTCATCCCACCCTTTCCCCCTTTCCTCATCCCACTCTGTCCTCATCCCACCCTGTCCCTCTGTCCTCATCCCACCCTGTCCCCCTTTCCACATCCCACCCTGTCCCTCTGTCCTCATCCCACCCTGTCCCTCTGTCCTCATCCCACCCTGTCCCCCTTTCCTCATTCCACCCTTTCCCCCTTTCCTCATCCCACCCTTTCCCCCTTTCCTCATCCCACCCTGTCCCCCTTTCCTCATCCCACCCTGTCCCTCTGTCCTCATCCCACCCTGTCCCTCTGTCCTCATCCCACCCTGTCCCCCTGTCCTCATCCCACCCTGTCCCCCTGTCCTCATCCCACCCTGTCCCCCTGTCCTCATCCCACCCTGTCCCTCTGTCCTCATCCCACCCTGTCCCTCTGTCATCATCCCACCCTGTCCTCATCCCACCCGGTCCCCCTTTCCTCATCCCACCCTGTCCCTCTGTCCTCGTCCCACCCTGTCCCTCTGTCCTCATCCCACCCTGTTCCTCTGTCCGCATCCCACCCTGGCCCCCTTTCCTCATCCCACCCTGTCCCTCTTTCCTCATCCCAGCCTGTCCCTCTGTCCTCATCCCACCCTGTCCCTCTGTCCTCATCCCACCCTGTCCCCCTTTCCTCATCCCACCCTGTCCCTCTGTCCTCATCCCACCCTGTCCCTCTGTCCTCATCCCACCCTGTCCCTCTGTCCTCATCCCACCCTGTCCCCCTTTCCTCATCCCACCCTGTCCCCCTTTCCTCATCCCACCCTGTCCCTCTGTCCTCATCCCACCCTGTCCCTCTGTCCTCATCCCACCCTGTCCCTCTGTCCTCATCCCACCCTTTCCCCCTTTCCTCATCCCACCCTGTCCCTCTGTCCTGATCCCACCCTGTCCCTCTGTCCTCATCCCACCCTGTCCCTCTGTCCTCATCCCACCCTGTCCCTCTGGTCTCATCCCACCCTGTCCCCCTTTCCTCATCCCACCCTGTCCCCCTTTCCTCATCCCACCCTTTCCCCCTTTCCTCATCCCACTCTGTCCTCATCCCACCCTGTCCCTCTGTCCTCATTCCACCCTGTCCCCCTTTCCACATCCCACCCTGTCCCTCTGTCCTCATCCCACCCTGTCCCTCTGTCCTCATCCCACCCTGTCCCCCTTTCCTCATTCCACCCTTTCCCCCTTTCCTCATCCCACCCTTTCCCCCTTTCCTCATCCCACCCTGTCCCCCTTTCCTCATCCCACCCTGTCCCTCTGTCCTCATCCCACCCTGTCCCTTTGTCCTCATCCCACCCTGTCCCCCTGTCCTCATCCCACCCTGTCCCTCTGTCCTCATCCCACCCTGTCCCTCTGTCCTCATCCCACCCTGTCCCCCTTTCCTCATCCCACCCTGTCCCTCTGTCCTCATCCCACCCTGTCCCTCTGTCCTCATCCCACCCTGTCCCTCTGTCCTCATCCCACCCTGTCCTCATCCCACCCGGTCCCTCTTTCCTCATCCCACCCTGTCCCTCTGTCCTCATCCCACCCTGTCCCTCTGTCCTCATCCCACCCTGTTCCTCTGTTCGCATCCCACCCTGGCCCCCTTTCCTCATCCCACCCTGTCCCTCTTTCCTCATCCCACCCTGTCCCTCTGTCCTCATCCCACCCTGTCCCCCTGTCCTCATCCCACCCTGTCCCCCTTTCCTCATCCCACCCTGTCCCCCTTTCCTCATCCCACCCTGTCCCCCTTTCCTCATCCCACCCTGTCTCTCTGTCCTCATCCCACCCTGTCCCTCTGTCCTCATCCCACCCTGTCCCTCTGTCCTCATCCCACCCTGTCCCCCTTTCCTCATCCCACCCTGTCCCTCTGTCCTCATCCCACCCTGTCCCTCTGTCCTCATCCCACCCTGTCCCTCTGTCCTCATCCCACCCTGTCCCTCTGTCCTCATCCCACCCTGTCCCCCTTTCCACATCCCACCCTGTCCCTCTGTCCTCATCCCACCCTGTCCCTCTGTCCTCATCCCACCCTGTCCCTCTGTCCTCATCCCACCCTGTCCCCCTTTCCACATCCCACCCTGTCCCTCTGTCCTCATCCCACCCTGTCCCTCTGTCCTCATCCCACCCTGTCCCTCTGTCCTCATCCCACCCTGACCCCCTTTCCCCATCCCACCCTGTCCCCCTTTCCTCATCCCATCCTGTTCTCTGTCCCATCCCACCCTGTCACTCTGTCCCATCCCACCCTTTCTCCCTTTCCTCATCCCACCCTGTCCCCCTTTCCTCATCCCACCCTGTCCCTCTGTCCTCATCCCACCCTGTCCCTCTGTCCTCATCCCACCCTGTCCCTCTGTCCTCATCCCACCCTTTCCCCCTTTCCCCATCCCCCCATCCCCCTTTCCTCATCCCACCCTGTTCTGTCCCCATCCCACCCTGTCCCTATGTCCTCATCCCACCCTGTCCCTCTGTCCTCATCCCACCCTGTCCCTCTGTCCTCATCCCACCCTTTCCCCCTTTCCTCATCCCACCCTGTCCCTCTGTCCTCATCCCACCCTGTCCCTCTGTCCTCATCCCACCCTGTCCCCCTTTCCACATCCCACCCTGTCCCTCTGTCCTCATCCCACCCTGTCCCTCTGTCCTCATCCCACCCTGTCCCTCTGTCCTCATCCCACCCTGTCCCTCTGTCCTCATCCCACCCTGTCCCCCTTTCCTCATCCCACCCTGTCCCTCTGTCCTCATCCCACCCTGTCCCTCTGTCCTCATCCCACCCTGTCCCTCTGTCCTCATCCCACCCTGTCCCTCTGTCCTCATCCCACCCTGTCCCCCTTTACTCATCCCACCCTGTCCCTCTGTCCTCATCCCACCCTGTCCCCCTTTCCTCATCCCACCCTGTCCCCCTTTCTCCATCCCACCCTGTCCCTCTGTCCTCATCCCACCCTGTCCCCCTTTCCTCATCCCACCCTGTCCCTCTGTCCTCATCCCACCCTGTCCCTCTGTCCTCATCCCACCCTGTTCCCCTTTCCCCATCCCACCTTCCCCCTTTGCTCATCCCACCCTGTTCTGTCCCCATCCCACCCTGTCCCCCTGTCCTCATCCCACCCTGTCCCTCTGTCCTCATCCCACCCTGTCCCTCTGTCCTCATCCCACCCTGTCCCCCTTTCCTCATCCCACCCTGTCCCTCTGTCCTCATCCCACCCTGTCCCTCTGTCCTCATCCCACCCTGTCCCCCTTTCCTCATCCCACCCTGTCCCTCTGTCCTCATCCCACCCTGTCCCTCTGTCCTCATCCCACCCTGTCCCTCTGTCCTCATCCCACTCTGTCCCTCTGTCCTCATCCCACCCTGTCCCTCTGTCCTCATCCCACCCTGTCCCTCTGTCCTCATCCCACCCTGTCCCCCTTTCCACATCCCACCCTGTCCCTCTGTCCTCATCCCACCCTGTCCCTCTGTCCTCATCCCACCCTGTCCCTCTGTCCTCATCCCACCCTGTCCCCCTTTCCACATCCCACCCTGTCCCTCTGTCCTCATCCCACCCTGTCCCTCTGTCCTCATCCCACCCTGTCCCCCTTTCCACATCCCACCCTGTCCCTCTGTCCTCATCCCACCCTGTCCCTCTGTCCTCATCCCACCCTGTCCCTCTGTCCTCATCCCACCCTGTCCCCCTTTCCACATCCCACCCTGTCCCTCTGTCCTCATCCCACCCTGTCCCTCTGTCCTCATCCCACCCTGTCCCTCTGTCCTCATCCCACCCTGTCCCTCTGTCCTCATCCCACCCTGACCCCCTTTCCCCATCCCACCCTGTCCCCCTTTCCTCATCCCATCCTGTTCTCTGTCCCATCCCACCCTGTCACTCTGTCCCATCCCACCCTTTCCCCCTTTCCTCATCCCACCCTGTCCCCCTTTCCTCATCCCACCCTGTCCCTCTGTCCTCATCCCACCCTGTCCCTCTGTCCTCATCCCACCCTGTCCCTCTGTCCTCATCCCACCCTTTCCCCCTTTCCCCATCCCCCCATCCCCCTTTCCTCATCCCACCCTGTTCTGTCCCCATCCCACCCTGTCCCTATGTCCTCATCCCACCCTGTCCCTCTGTCCTCATCCCACCCTGTCCCTCTGTCCTCATCCCACCCTTTCCCCCTTTCCTCATCCCACCCTGTCCCTCTGTCCTCATCCCACCCTGTCCCTCTGTCCTCATCCCACCCTGTCCCTCTGTCCTCATCCCACCCTGTCCCTCTGTCCTCATTCCACCCTGACCCCCTTTCCCCATCCCACCCTGTCCCCCTTTCCTCATCCCACCCTTTCCCTCTGTCCCATCCCACCCTGTCACTCTGTCCCATCCCACCCTGTCCCCCTTTCCTCATCCCACCCTGTCCCCCTTTCCTCATCCCACCCTGTCACTCTGTCCCATCCCACCCTTTCCCCCTTTCCTCATCCCACCCTGTCCCCCTTTCCTCATCCCACCCTGTCCCTCTGTCCTCATCCCACCCTGTCCCCCTTTCCCCATCCCACATCCCCCTTTTCTCATCCCACCCTGTTCTGTCCCCATCCCACCCTGTCCCTCTGTCCTCATCCCACCCTTTCCCTCTGTCCTCATCCCACCCTGTCCCTCTGTCCTCATCCCACCCTGTCCCTCTGTCCTCATCCCACCCTGTCCCCCTTTCCTCATCCCACCCTGTCCCCCTTTCCTCATTCCACCCTGTCCCCTTTTCCTCATCCCACCCTGTCCCCCTTTCCTCATCCCACCCTGTCCCTCTGTCCTCATCCCACCCTGTCCCTCTGTCCTCATCCCACCCTGTCCCCCTTTCCTCATCCCACCCTGTTCCTCTGTCCTCATCCCACCCTGTCCCCCTTTCCTCATCCCACCCTGTCCCCCTTTCCTCATCCCACCCTGTCCCCCTGTCCCCATCCCACCCTGTCACTCTGTCCCTATCCCACCCTGTCCCTCTGTCCTCATCCCACCCTGTCCCTCTGTCCTCATCCCACCCTGTCCCTCTGTCCTCATCCCACCCTGTCCCTCTGTCCTCATCCCACCCTGTCCCCCTTTCCTCATCCCACCCTGTCCCTCTTTCCTCATCCCACCCTGTCCCTCTGTCCTCATCCCACCCTGTTCTCTGTCCCCATCCCACCCTGTCCCCCTTTCCTCATCCCACCCTGTCCCTCTGTCTTCATCCCACCCTTCCCCCTTTCCACATTCCACCCTGTCCCTCTGTCCTCATCCCACCCTGTCCCTCTGTCCTCATCCCACCCTGTCCCTCTGTCCTCATCCCACCCTGTCCCTCTGTCCTCATCCCACCCTGTCCTCATCCCACCCTGTCCTCATCCCACCCTGTCCTCATCCCACCCTGTCCTCCTTTCCTCATTCCACCCTGACCCCCTTTCCCCATCCCACCGTCCCCCTTTCCTCATCCCACCCTGTTCTGTCCCCATCCCACCCTGTCCCCCTGTCCTCATCCCACCCTGTCCCTCTGTCCTCATCCCACCCTGTCCCCCTTTCCTCATCCCACCCTGTCCCTCTGTCCTCATCCCACCCTGTCCCTCTGTCCTCATCCCACCCTGTCCCTCTGTCCTCATCCCACCCTGTCCCTCTGTCCTCATCCCACCCTGTCCCCCTTTTCTCATCCCACCCTGTCCCTCTGTCCTCATCCCACCCTGTCCCCCTTTCCTCATCCCACCCTGTCCCCCTTTCTCCATCCCACCCTGTCCCTCTGTCCTCATCCCACCCTGTCCCCCTTTCCTCATCCCACCCTGTCCCTCTGTCCTCATCCCACCCTGTCCCTCTGTCCTCATCCCACCCTGTTCCCCTTTCCCCATCCCACCTTCCCCCTTTGCTCATCCCACCCTGTTCTGTCCCCATCCCACCCTGTCCCCCTGTCCTCATCCCACCCTGTCCCTCTGTCCTCATCCCACCCTGTCCCTCTGTCCTCATCCCACCCTGTCCCCCTTTCCTCATCCCACCCTGTCCCCCTTTCCTCATCCCACCCTGTCCCTCTGTCCCCATCCCACCCTGTTCTTTCCCCATCCCACCCTGTCCCCCTTTCCTCATCCCACCCTGTTCTCTGTCCCCATCCCACCCGGTCCCCCTTTCCTCATCCCACCCTGTCCCTCTGTCCTCATCCCACCCTGTCCCCCTTTCCTCATCCCACCCTGTCCCCCTTTCCTCATCCCACCCTGTCCCTCTGTCCCCATCCCACCCTGTCCCCCTCTCCTCATCCCACCCTGTCCTCATCCCACCCTGTCCCCCTTTCCTCATCCCACCCTGTCCCCCTTTCCTCATCCCACCCTGTCCCTCTGTCCTTATCCCAGCCTGTCCCCCTTTCCTCATCCCACCCTGTCCCTCTGTCCTCATCCCACCCTGTCCCTCTGTCCTCATCCCACCCTGTCCCCCTTTCCTCATCCCACCCTGTCCCCCTTTCCTCATCCCACCCTATCCCCCTTTCCTCATCCCACCCTATCCCTCTTTCCTCATCCCACCCTGTCCCCCTTTCCTCATCCCACCCTGTCCCCCTTTCCTCATCCCACCCTGTCCCCCTTTCCTCATCCCACCCTGTCCCTCTGTCCTCATCCCACCCTGTCCCCCTTTCCTCATCCCACCCTGTCCCCCTTTCCTCATCCCACCCTGTCCCTCTGTCCTCATCCCACCCTGTCCCCCTTTCCACATCCCACCCTGTCCCTCTGTCCTCATCCCACCCTGTCCCTCTGTCCTCATCCCACCCTGTCCCTCTGTCCTCATTCCACCCTGACCCCCTTTCCCCATCCCACCCTGTCCCCCTTTCCTCATCCCACCCTGTTCTCTGTCCCATCCCACCCTGTCACTCTGTCCCATCCCACCCTGTCACTCTGTCCCATCCCACCCTGTCCCCCTTTCCTCATCCCACCCTGTCACTCTGTCCCATCCCACCCTGTCCCCCTGTCCTCATCCCACCCTGTCCTCATCCCACCCTGTCCCTCTGTCCTCATCCCACCCTGTCCCTCTGTCCTCATCCCACCCTGTCCCTCTGTCCTCATCCCACCCTGTCCCTCTGTCCTCATCCCACCCTGTCCCCCTTTCCTCATCCCACCCTGTCCTCATCCCACCCTGTCCCTCTGTCCTCATCCCACCCTGTCCCTCTGTCCTCATCCCACCCTGTCCCCCTGTCCTCATCCCACCCTGTCCTCATCCCACCCTGTCCCTCTGTCCTCATCCCACCCTGTCCCTCTGTCCTCATCCCACCCTGTCCCTCTGTCTTCATCCCACCCTGTCCCTCTGTCCTCATCCCACCCTGTCCCCCTTTCCTCATCCCACCCTGTCCCCCTTTCCTCATCCCACCCTGTCCCCCTTTCCTCATCCCACCCTGTCCCCCTTTACTCATCCCATCCTGTCCCTCTGTCCTCATCCCACCCTGTCCCCCTTTCCTCATCCCACCCTGTCCCCCTTTCCTCATCCCACCCTGTCCCCCTTTTCTCATCCCACCCTGTCCCTCTGTCCTCATCCCACCCTGCCCCCCTTTCCTCATCCCACCTTGTCCCCCTTTCCTCATCCCACCCTTTCCCCCTTTCCTCATCCCACCCTGTCCCTCTGTCCTCATCCCACCCTGTCCCTCTGTCCTCATCCCACCCTGTCCTCATCCCACCCGGTCCCCCTTTCCTCATCCCACCCTGTCCCTCTGTCCTCATCCCACCCTGTCCCTCTGTCCTCATCCCACCCTGTCCCTCTGTCCTCATCCCACCCTGTCCTCATCCCACCCTGTCCCTCTGTCCTCATCCCACCCTGTCCCTCTGTCCTCATCCCACCCTGTCCCCCTGTCCTCATCCCACCCTGTCCCTCTGTCCTCATCCCACCCTGTCCCCCTTTCCTCATCCCACCCTGTCCTCATGCCACCCTGTCCCTCTGTCCTCATCCCACCCTGTCCCTCTGTCCTCATCCCACCCTGTCCCCCTGTCCTCATCCCACCCTGTCCTCATCCCACCCTGTCCCTCTGTCCTCACCCCACCCTGTCCCTCTGTCCTCATCCCACCCTGTCCCTCTGTCCTCATCCCACCCTGTCCCCCTTTCCTCATCCCACCCTGTCCCCCTTTCCTCATCCCACCCTGTCCCCCTTTACTCATCCCACCCTGTCCCTCTGTCCTCATCCCACCCTGTCCCCCTTTCCTCATCCCACCCTGTCCCCCTTTCCTCATCCCACCCTGTCCCCCTTTCCTCATCCCACCCTGTCCCACTTTCCTCATCCCACCCTGTCCCCCTTTCCTCATCCCACCCTGTCCCTCTGTCCTCATCCCACCCTGTCCCCCTTTCCTCATCCCACCCTGTCCCCCTTTCCTCATCCCACCCTTTCCCCCTTTCCTCATCCCACCCTTTCCCTCTGTCCTCATCCCACCCTTTCCCTCTGTCCTCATCCCACCCTGTCCCCCTTTCCTCATCCCACCCTGTCCCTCTGTCCTCATCCCACCCTGTCCCTCTGTCCTCATCCCACCCTGTCCCCCTTTCCTCATCCCACCCTTTCCCCCTTTCCCCCTTTCCTCATCCCACCCTGTCCCCCTTTCCTCATCCCACCCTGTCCCTCTGTCCTCATCCCACCCTGTCCCTCTGTCCTCATCCCACCCTGTCCCTCTGTCCTCATCCCACCCTGTCCCCCTTTCATCATCCCACCCTTTCCCCCTTTCCTCATCCCACCCTTTCCCTCTGTCCTCATCCCACCCTTTCCCTCTGTCCTCATCCCACCCTGTCCCTCTGTCCTCATCCCACCCTGTCCCCCTTTCCACATCCCACCCTGTCCCTCTGTCCTCATCCCACCCTGTCCCTCTGTCCTCATCCCACCCTGTCCCCCTTTCCTCATCCCACCCTTTCCCCCTTTCCCCCTTTCCTCATCCCACCCTGTCCCCCTTTCCTCATCCCACCCTGTCCCTCTGTCCTCATCCCACCCTGTCCCTCTGTCCTCATCCCACCCTGTCCCTCTGTCCTCATCCCACCCTGTCCTCATCCCACCCGGTCCCCCTTTCCTCATCCCACCCTGTCCCTCTGTCCTCATCCCACCCTGTCCCTCTGTCCTCATCCCACCCTGTTCCTCTGTCCGCATCCCACCCTGGCCCCCTTTCCTCATCCCACCCTGTCCCTCTTTCCTCATCCCACCCTGTCCCTCTGTCCTCATCCCACCCTGTCCCTCTGTCATCCCACCCTGTCCCCCTGTCCTCATCCCACCCTGTCCCTCTGTCCTCATCCCACCCTGTCCCCCTTTCCTCATCCCACCCTGTCCCTCTGTCCTCATCCCACCCTGTCCCTCTGTCCTCATCCCACCCTGTCCCCCTTTCCTCATCCCACCCTGTCCCTCTGTCCCCATCCCACCCTGTCCCTCTGTCCTCATCCCACCCTGTCCCTCTGTCCTCATCCCACCCTGTCCCTCTGTCCTCATCCCACCCTGTCCCTCTGTCCTCATCCCACCCTGTCCTCATCCCACCCGGTCCCTCTTTCCTCATCCCACCCTGTCCCTCTGTCCTCATCCCACCCTGGCCCCCTTTCCTCATCCCACCCTGTCCCTCTTTCCTCATCCCACCCTGTCCCTCTGTCCTCATCCCACCCTGTCCCTCTGTCATCCCACCCTGTCCCCCTGTCCTCATCCCACCCTGTCCCTCTGTCCTCATCCCACCCTGTCCCCCTTTCCTAATCCCACCCTGTCCCTCTGTCCTCATCCCACCCTGTCCCTCTGTCCTCATCCCACCCTGTCCCCCTTTCCTCATCCCACCCTGTCCCTCTGTCCCCATCCCACCCTGTCCCTCTGTCCTCATCCCACCCTGTCCCTCTGTCCTCATCCCACCCTGTCCCTCTGTCCTCATCCCACCCTGTCCTCATCCCACCCGGTCCCTCTTTCCTCATCCCACCCTGTCCCTCTGTCCTCATCCCACCCTGTCCCTCTGTCCTCATCCCACCCTGTTCCTCTGTTCGCATCCCACCCTGGCCCCCTTTCCTCATCCCACCCTGTCCCTCTTTCCTCATCCCACCCTGTCCCTCTGTCCTCATCCCACCCTGTCCCCCTGTCCTCATCCCACCCTGTCCCCCTTTCCTCATCCCACCCTGTCCCCCTTTCCTCATCCCACCCTGTCCCCCTTTCCTCATCCCACCCTGTCTCTCTGTCCTCATCCCACCCTGTCCCTCTGTCCTCATCCCACCCTGTCCCTCTGTCCTCATCCCACCCTGTCCCCCTTTCCTCATCCCACCCTGTCCCTCTGTCCTCATTCCACCCTGTCCCTCTGTCCTCATCCCACCCTGTCCCTCTGTCCTCATCCCACCCTGTCCCTCTGTCCTCATCCCACCCTGTCCCTCTGTCCTCATCCCACCCTGTCCCCCTTTCCACATCCCACCCTGTCCCTCTGTCCTCATCCCACCCTGTCCCTCTGTCCTCATCCCACCCTGTCCCCCTTTCCACATCCCACCCTGTCCCTCTGTCCTCATCCCACCCTGTCCCTCTGTCCTCATCCCACCCTGTCCCTCTGTCCTCATCCCACCCTGTCCCTCTGTCCTCATCCCACCCTGACCCCCTTTCCCCATCCCACCCTGTCCCCCTTTCCTCATCCCATCCTGTTCTCTGTCCCATCCCACCCTGTCACTCTGTCCCATCCCACCCTTTCCCCCTTTCCTCATCCCACCCTGTCCCCCTTTCCTCATCCCACCCTGTCCCTCTGTCCTCATCCCACCCTGTCCCTCTGTCCTCATCCCACCCTGTCCCTCTGTCCTCATCCCACCCTTTCCCCCTTTCCCCATCCCCCCATCCCCCTTTCCTCATCCCACCCTGTTCTGTCCCCATCCCACCCTGTCCCTATGTCCTCATCCCACCCTGTCCCTCTGTCCTCATCCCACCCTGTCCCTCTGTCCTCATCCCACCCTTTCCCCCTTTCCTCATCCCACCCTGTCCCCCTGTCCTCATCCCACCCTGTCCCTCTGTCCTCATCCCACCCTGTCCCCCTTTCCACATCCCACCCTGTCCCTCTGTCCTCATCCCACCCTGTCCCTCTGTCCTCATCCCACCCTGTCCCTCTGTCCTCATCCCACCCTGTCCCTCTGTCCTCATTCCACCCTGACCCCCTTTCCCCATCCCACCCTGTCCCCCTTTCCTCATCCCACCCTTTCCCTCTGTCCCATCCCACCCTGTCACTCTGTCCCATCCCACCCTGTCCCCCTTTCCTCATCCCACCCTGTCCCCCTTTCCTCATCCCACCCTGTCACTCTGTCCCATCCCACCCTTTCCCCCTTTCCTCATCCCACCCTGTCCCCCTTTCCTCATCCCACCCTGTCCCTCTGTCCTCATCCCACCCTGTCCCCCTTTCCCCATCCCACATCCCCCTTTTCTCATCCCACCCTGTTCTGTCCCCATCCCACCCTGTCCCTCTGTCCTCATCCCACCCTTTCCCTCTGTCCTCATCCCACCCTGTCCCTCTGTCCTCATCCCACCCTGTCACTCTGTCCTCATCCCACCCTGTCCCCCTTTCCTAATCCCTTCCCTGTCCCCCTTTCCTCATTCCACCCTGTCCCCTTTTCCTCATCCCACCCTGTCCCCCTTTCCTCATCCCACCCTGTCCCTCTTTCCTCATCCCACCCTGTCCCTCTGTCCTCATCCCACCCTGTTCTCTGTCCCCATCCCACCCTGTCCCCATTTCCTCATCCCACCCTGTCCCTCTGTCTTCATCCCACCCTTCCCCCCTTTCCACATTCCACCCTGTCCCTCTGTCCTCATCCCACCCTGTCCCTCTGTCCTCATCCCACCCTGTCCCTCTGTCCTCATCCCACCCTGTCCCTCTGTCCTCATCCCACCCTGTCCTCATCCCACCCTGTCCTCCTTTCCTCATTCCACCCTGACCCCCTTTCCTCATCCCACCCTGTCCCCCTTTCCTCATCCCACCCTGTCCCACTTTCCTCATCCCACCCTGTCCCCCTTTCCTCATCCCACCCTGTCCCTCTGTCCTCATCCCACCCTGTCCCCCTTTCCTCATCCCACCCTGTCCCCCTTTCCTCATCCCACCCTTTCCCCCTTTCCTCATCCCACCCTTTCCCTCTGTCCTCATCCCACCCTTTCCCTCTGTCCTCATCCCACCCTGTCCCTCTGTCCTCATCCCACCCTGTCCCCCTTTCCTCATCCCACCCTGTCCCTCTGTCCTCATCCCACCCTGTCCCCCTTTCCTCATCCCACCCTTTCCCCCTTTCCCCCTTTCCTCATCCCACCCTGTCCCCCTTTCCTCATCCCACCCTGTCCCTCTGTCCTCATCCCACCCTGTCCCTCTGTCCTCATCCCACCCTGTCCCCCTTTCATCATCCCACCCTTTCCCCCTTTCCTCATCCCACCCTTTCCCTCTGTCCTCATCCCACCCTTTCCCTCTGTCCTCATCCCACCCTGTCCCTCTGTCCTCATCCCACCCTGTCCCCCTTTCCACATCCCACCCTGTCCCTCTGTCCTCATCCCACCCTGTCCCTCTGTCCTCATCCCACCCTGTCCCCCTTTCCTCATCCCACCCTTTCCCCCTTTCCCCCTTTCCTCATCCCACCCTGTCCCCCTTTCCTCATCCCACCCTGTCCCTCTGTCCTCATCCCACCCTGTCCCTCTGTCCTCATCCCACCCTGTCCCTCTGTCCTCATCCCACCCTGTCCTCATCCCACCCGGTCCCCCTTTCCTCATCCCACCCTGTCCCTCTGTCCTCATCCCACCCTGTCCCTCTGTCCTCATCCCACCCTGTTCCTCTGTCCGCATCCCACCCTGGCCCCCTTTCCTCATCCCACCCTGTCCCTCTTTCCTCATCCCACCCTGTCCCTCTGTCCTCATCCCACCCTGTCCCTCTGTCATCCCACCCTGTCCCCCTGTCCTCATCCCACCCTGTCCCTCTGTCCTCATCCCACCCTGTCCCCCTTTCCTCATCCCACCCTGTCCCTCTGTCCTCATCCCACCCTGTCCCTCTGTCCTCATCCCACCCTGTCCCCCTTTCCTCATCCCACCCTGTCCCTCTGTCCCCATCCCACCCTGTCCCTCTGTCCTCATCCCACCCTGTCCCTCTGTCCTCATCCCACCCTGTCCCTCTGTCCTCATCCCACCCTGTCCCTCTGTCCTCATCCCACCCTGTCCCTCTGTCCTCATCCCACCCTGTCCTCATCCCACCCGGTCCCTCTTTCCTCATCCCACCCTGTCCCTCTGTCCTCATCCCACCCTGGCCCCCTTTCCTCATCCCACCCTGTCCCTCTTTCCTCATCCCACCCTGTCCCTCTGTCCTCATCCCACCCTGTCCCTCTGTCATCCCACCCTGTCCCCCTGTCCTCATCCCACCCTGTCCCTCTGTCCTCATCCCACCCTGTCCCCCTTTCCTCATCCCACCCTGTCCCTCTGTCCTCATCCCACCCTGTCCCTCTGTCCTCATCCCACCCTGTCCCCCTTTCCTCATCCCACCCTGTCCCTCTGTCCCCATCCCACCCTGTCCCTCTGTCCTCATCCCACCCTGTCCCTCTGTCCTCATCCCACCCTGTCCCTCTGTCCTCATCCCACCCTGTCCTCATCCCACCCGGTCCCTCTTTCCTCATCCCACCCTGTCCCTCTGTCCTCATCCCACCCTGTCCCTCTGTCCTCATCCCACCCTGTTCCTCTGTTCGCATCCCACCCTGGCCCCCTTTCCTCATCCCACCTTGTCCCTCTTTCCTCATCCCACCCTGTCCCTCTGTCCTCATCCCACCCTGTCCCCCTGTCCTCATCCCACCCTGTCCCCCTTTCCTCATCCCACCCTGTCCCCCTTTCCTCATCCCACCCTGTCCCCCTTTCCTCATCCCACCCTGTCTCTCTGTCCTCATCCCACCCTGTCCCTCTGTCCTCATCCCACCCTGTCCCTCTGTCCTCATCCCACCCTGTCCCCCTTTCCTCATCCCACCCTGTCCCTCTGTCCTCATTCCACCCTGTCCCTCTGTCCTCATCCCACCCTGTCCCTCTGTCCTCATCCCACCCTGTCCCTCTGTCCTCATCCCACCCTGTCCCCCTTTCCACATCCCACCCTGTCCCTCTGTCCTCATCCCACCCTGTCCCTCTGTCCTCATCCCACCCTGTCCCCCTTTCCACATCCCACCCTGTCCCTCTGTTCTCATCCCACCCTGTCCCTCTGTCCTCATCCCACCCTGTCCCTCTGTCCTCATCCCACCCTGACCCCCTTTCCCCATCCCACCCTGTCCCCCTTTCCTCATCCCATCCTGTTCTCTGTCCCATCCCACCCTGTCACTCTGTCCCATCCCACCCTTTCCCCCTTTCCTCATCCCACCCTGTCCCCCTTTCCTCATCCCACCCTGTCCCCCTTTCCTCATCCCACCCTGTCCCTCTGTTCTCATCCCACCCTGTCCCTCTGTCCTCATCCCACCCTGTCCCTCTGTCCTCATCCCACCCTTTCCCCCTTTCCCCATCCCCCCATCCCCCTTTCCTCATCCCACCCTGTTCTGTCCCCATCCCACCCTGTCCCTATGTCCTCATCCCACCCTGTCCCTCTGTCCTCATCCCACCCTGTCCCTCTGTCCTCATCCCACCCTTTCCCCCTTTCCTCATCCCACCCTGTCCCTCTGTCCTCATCCCACCCTGTCCCTCTGTCCTCATCCCACCCTGTCCCCCTTTCCACATCCCACCCTGTCCCTCTGTCCTCATCCCACCCTGTCAATCTGTCCTCATCCCACCCTGTCCCTCTGTCCTCATCCCACCCTGTCCCTCTGTCCTCATCCCACCCTGTCCCTCTGTCCTCATTCCACCCTGACCCCCTTTCCCCATCCCACCCTGTCCCCCTTTCCTCATCCCACCCTTTCCCTCTGTCCCATCCCACCCTGTCACTCTGTCCCATCCCACCCTGTCCCCCTTTCCTCATCCCACCCTGTCCCCCTTTCCTCATCCCACCCTGTCACTCTGTCCCATCCCACCCTTTCCCCCTTTCCTCATCCCACCCTGTCCCCCTTTCCTCATCCCACCCTGTCCCTCTGTCCTCATCCCACCCTGTCCCCCTTTCCCCATCCCACATCCCCCTTTTCTCATCCCACCCTGTTCTGTCCCCATCCCACCCTGTCCCTCTGTCCTCATCCCACCCTTTCCCTCTGTCCTCATCCCACCCTGTCCCTCTGTCCTCATCCCACCCTGTCACTCTGTCCTCATCCCACCCTGTCCCCCTTTCCTCATCCCACCCTGTCCCCCTTTCCTCATTCCACCCTGTCCCCTTTTCCTCATCCCACCCTGTCCCCCTTTCCTCATCCCACCCTGTCCCTCTTTCCTCATCCCACCCTGTCCCTCTGTCCTCATCCCACCCTGTTCTCTGTCCCCATCCCACCCTGTCCCCATTTCCTCATCCCACCCTGTCCCTGTGTCTTCATCCCACCCTTCCCCCCTTTCCACATTCCACCCTGTCCCTCTGTCCTCATCCCACCCTGTCCCTCTGTCCTCATCCCACCCTGTCCCTCTGTCCTCATCCCACCCTGTCCCTCTGTCCTCATCCCACCCTGTCCTCATCCCACCCTGTCCTCCTTTCCTCATTCCACCCTGACCCCCTTTCCCCATCCCACCGTCCCCCTTTCCTCATCCCACCCTGTTCTGTCCCCATCCCACCCTGTCCCCCTGTCCTCATCCCACCCTGTCCCTCTGTCCTCATCCCACCCTGTCCCCCTTTCCTCATCCCACCCTGTCCCTCTGTCCTCATCCCACCCTGTCCCTCTGTCCTCATCCCACCCTGTCCCTCTGTCCTCATCCCACCCTGTCCCCCTTTACTCATCCCACCCTGTTCCTCTGTCCTCATCCCACCCTGTCCCCCTTTCCTCATCCCACCCTGTCCCCCTTTCTCCATCCCACCCTGTCCCTCTGTCCTCATCCCACCCTGTCCCCCTTTCCTCATCCCACCCTGTCCCTCTGTCCTCATCCCACCCTGTCCCTCTGTCCTCATCCCACCCTGTTCCCCTTTCCCCATCCCACCTTCCCCCTTTGCTCATCCCGACCTGTTCTGTCCCCATCCCACCCTGTCCCCCTGTCCTCATCCCACCCTGTCCCTCTGTCCTCATCCCACCCTGTCCCTCTGTCCTCATCCCACCCTGTCCCCCTTTCCTCATCCCACCCTGTCCCCCTTTCCTCATCCCACCCTGTCCCCCTTTCCTCATCCCACCCTGTCCCTCTGTCCCCATCCCACCCTGTTCTTTCCCCATCCCACCCTGTCCCCCTTTCCTCATCCCACCCTGTTCTCTGTCCCCATCCCACCCTGTCCCCCTTTCCTCATCCCACCCTGTCCCTCTGTCCTCATCCCACCCTGTCCCCCTTTCCTCATCCCACCCTGTCCCCCTTTCCTCATCCCACCCTGTCTCTCTGTCCTCATCCCACCCTGTCCCTCTGTCCTCATCCCACCCTGTCCCTCTGTCCTCATCCCACCCTGTCCCCCTTTCCTCATCCCACCCTGTCCCTCTGTCCTCATCCCACCCTGTCCCTCTGTCCTCATCCCACCCTGTCCCTCTGTCCTCATCCCACCCTGTCCCTCTGTCCTCATCCCACCCTGTCCCCCTTTCCACATCCCACCCTGTCCCTCTGTCCTCATCCCACCCTGTCCCTCTGTCCTCATCCCACCCTGTCCCTCTGTCCTCATCCCACCCTGTCCCCCTTTCCACATCCCACCCTGTCCCTCTGTCCTCATCCCACCCTGTCCCTCTGTCCTCATCCCACCCTGTCCCTCTGTCCTCATCCCACCCTGTCCCTCTGTCCTCATCCCACCCTGACCCCCTTTCCCCATCCCACCCTGTCCCCCTTTCCTCATCCCATCCTGTTCTCTGTCCCATCCCACCCTGTCACTCTGTCCCATCCCACCCTTTCCCCCTTTCCTCATCCCACCCTGTCCCCCTTTCCTCATCCCACCCTGTCCCTCTGTCCTCATCCCACCCTGTCCCTCTGTCCTCATCCCACCCTGTCCCTCTGTCCTCATCCCACCCTTTCCCCCTTTCCCCATCCCCCCATCCCCCTTTCCTCATCCCACCCTGTTCTGTCCCCATCCCACCCTGTCCCTATGTCCTCATCCCACCCTGTCCCTCTGTCCTCATCCCACCCTGTCCCTCTGTCCTCATCCCACCCCTTCCCCCTTTCCTCATCCCACCCTGTCCCTCTGTCCTCATCCCACCCTGTCCCTCTGTCCTCATCCCACCCTGTCCCCCTTTCCACATCCCACCCTGTCCCTCTGTCCTCATCCCACCCTGTCCCTCTGTCCTCATCCCACCCTGTCCCTCTGTCCTCATCCCACCCTGTCCCTCTGTCCTCATCCCACCCTGTCCCTCTGTCCTCATTCCACCCTGACCCCCTTTCCCCATCCCACCCTGTCCCTCTGTCCTCATCCCACCCTGTTCTCTGTCCCCATCCCACCCTGTCCCCCTTTCCTCATCCCACCCTGTCCCTCTGTCTTCATCCCACCCTTCCCCCCTTTCCACATTCCACCCTGTCCCTCTGTCCTCATCCCACCCTGTCCCTCTGTCCTCATCCCACCCTGTCCCTCTGTCCTCATCCCACCCTGTCCCTCTGTCCTCATCCCACCCTGTCCTCATCCCACCCTGTCCTCATCCCACCCTGTCCTCATCCCACCCTGTCCTCCTTTCCTCATTCCACCCTGACCCCCTTTCCCCATCCCACCGTCCCCCTTTCCTCATCCCACCCTGTTCTGTCCCCATCCCACCCTGTCCCCCTGTCCTCATCCCACCCTGTCCCTCTGTCCTCATCCCACCCTGTCCCCCTTTCCTCATCCCACCCTGTCCCTCTGTCCTCATCCCACCCTGTCCCTCTGTCCTCATCCCACCCTGTCCCTCTGTCCTCATCCCACCCTGTCCCTCTGTCCTCATCCCACCCTGTCCCCCTTTTCTCATCCCACCCTGTCCCTCTGTCCTCATCCCACCCTGTCCCCCTTTCCTCATCCCACCCTGTCCCCCTTTCTCCATCCCACCCTGTCCCTCTGTCCTCATCCCACCCTGTCCCCCTTTCCTCATCCCACCCTGTCCCTCTGTCCTCATCCCACCCTGTCCCTCTGTCCTCATCCCACCCTGTTCCCCTTTCCCCATCCCACCTTCCCCCTTTGCTCATCCCACCCTGTTCTGTCCCCATCCCACCCTGTCCCCCTGTCCTCATCCCACCCTGTCCCTCTGTCCTCATCCCACCCTGTCCCTCTGTCCTCATCCCACCCTGTCCCCCTTTCCTCATCCCACCCTGTCCCCCTTTCCTCATCCCACCCTGTCCCTCTGTCCCCATCCCACCCTGTTCTTTCCCCATCCCACCCTGTCCCCCTTTCCTCATCCCACCCTGTCCCCCTTTCCTCATCCCACCCGGTCCCCCTTTCCTCATCCCACCCTGTCCCTCTGTCCTCATCCCACCCTGTCCCCCTTTCCTCATCCCACCCTGTCCCCCTTTCCTCATCCCACCCTGTCCCTCTGTCCCCATCCCACCCTGTCCCCCTCTCCTCATCCCACCCTGTCCTCATCCCACCCTGTCCCCCTTTCCTCATCCCACCCTGTCCCCCTTTCCTCATCCCACCCTGTCCCTCTGTCCTTATCCCAGCCTGTCCCCCTTTCCTCATCCCACCCTGTCCCTCTGTCCTCATCCCACCCTGTCCCTCTGTCCTCATCCCACCCTGTCCCCCTTTCCTCATCCCACCCTGTCCCCCTTTCCTCATCCCACCCTATCCCCCTTTCCTCATCCCACCCTATCCCTCTTTCCTCATCCCACCCTGTCCCCCTTTCCTCATCCCACCCTGTCCCCCTTTCCTCATCCCACCCTGTCCCCCTTTCCTCATCCCACCCTGTCCCTCTGTCCTCATCCCACCCTGTCCCCCTTTCCTCATCCCACCCTGTCCCCCTTTCCTCATCCCACCCTGTCCCTCTGTCCTCATCCCACCCTGTCCCCCTTTCCACATCCCACCCTGTCCCTCTGTCCTCATCCCACCCTGTCCCTCTGTCCTCATCCCACCCTGTCCCTCTGTCCTCATTCCACCCTGACCCCCTTTCCCCATCCCACCCTGTCCCCCTTTCCTCATCCCACCCTGTTCTCTGTCCCATCCCACCCTGTCACTCTGTCCCATCCCACCCTGTCACTCTGTCCCATCCCACCCTGTCCCCCTTTCCTCATCCCACCCTGTCACTCTGTCCCATCCCACCCTGTCCCCCTGTCCTCATCCCACCCTGTCCTCATCCCACCCTGTCCCTCTGTCCTCATCCCACCCTGTCCCTCTGTCCTCATCCCACCCTGTCCCTCTGTCCTCATCCCACCCTGTCCCTCTGTCCTCATCCCACCCTGTCCCCCTTTCCTCATCCCACCCTGTCCTCATCCCACCCTGTCCCTCTGTCCTCATCCCACCCTGTCCCTCTGTCCTCATCCCACCCTGTCCCCCTGTCCTCATCCCACCCTGTCCTCATCCCACCCTGTCCCTCTGTCCTCATCCCACCCTGTCCCTCTGTCCTCATCCCACCCTGTCCCTCTGTCTTCATCCCACCCTGTCCCTCTGTCCTCATCCCACCCTGTCCCCCTTTCCTCATCCCACCCTGTCCCCCTTTCCTCATCCCACCCTGTCCCCCTTTCCTCATCCCACCCTGTCCCCCTTTACTCATCCCATCCTGTCCCTCTGTCCTCATCCCACCCTGTCCCCCTTTCCTCATCCCACCCTGTCCCCCTTTCCTCATCCCACCCTGTCCCCCTTTTCTCATCCCACCCTGTCCCTCTGTCCTCATCCCACCCTGCCCCCCTTTCCTCATCCCACCTTGTCCCCCTTTCCTCATCCCACCCTTTCCCCCTTTCCTCATCCCACCCTGTCCCTCTGTCCTCATCCCACCCTGTCCCTCTGTCCTCATCCCACCCTGTCCTCATCCCACCCGGTCCCCCTTTCCTCATCCCACCCTGTCCCTCTGTCCTCATCCCACCCTGTCCCTCTGTCCTCATCCCACCCTGTCCCTCTGTCCTCATCCCACCCTGTCCTCATCCCACCCTGTCCCTCTGTCCTCATCCCACCCTGTCCCCCTGTCCTCATCCCACCCTGTCCCTCTGTCCTCATCCCACCCTGTCCCCCTTTCCTCATCCCACCCTGTCCTCATGCCACCCTGTCCCTCTGTCCTCATCCCACCCTGTCCCTCTGTCCTCATCCCACCCTGTCCCCCTGTCCTCATCCCACCCTGTCCTCATCCCACCCTGTCCCTCTGTCCTCACCCCACCCTGTCCCTCTGTCCTCATCCCACCCTGTCCCTCTGTCCTCATCCCACCCTGTCCCCCTTTCCTCATCCCACCCTGTCCCCCTTTCCTCATCCCACCCTGTCCCCCTTTACTCATCCCACCCTGTCCCTCTGTCCTCATCCCACCCTGTCCCCCTTTCCTCATCCCACCCTGTCCCCCTTTCCTCATCCCACCCTGTCCCCCTTTCCTCATCCCACCCTGTCCCACTTTCCTCATCCCACCCTGTCCCCCTTTCCTCATCCCACCCTGTCCCTCTGTCCTCATCCCACCCTGTCCCCCTTTCCTCATCCCACCCTGTCCCCCTTTCCTCATCCCACCCTTTCCCCCTTTCCTCATCCCACCCTTTCCCTCTGTCCTCATCCCACCCTTTCCCTCTGTCCTCATCCCACCCTGTCCCCCTTTCCTCATCCCACCCTGTCCCTCTGTCCTCATCCCACCCTGTCCCTCTGTCCTCATCCCACCCTGTCCCCCTTTCCTCATCCCACCCTTTCCCCCTTTCCCCCTTTCCTCATCCCACCCTGTCCCCCTTTCCTCATCCCACCCTGTCCCTCTGTCCTCATCCCACCCTGTCCCTCTGTCCTCATCCCACCCTGTCCCTCTGTCCTCATCCCACCCTGTCCCCCTTTCATCATCCCACCCTTTCCCCCTTTCCTCATCCCACCCTTTCCCTCTGTCCTCATCCCACCCTTTCCCTCTGTCCTCATCCCACCCTGTCCCTCTGTCCTCATCCCACCCTGTCCCCCTTTCCACATCCCACCCTGTCCCTCTGTCCTCATCCCACCCTGTCCCTCTGTCCTCATCCCACCCTGTCCCCCTTTCCTCATCCCACCCTTTCCCCCTTTCCCCCTTTCCTCATCCCACCCTGTCCCCCTTTCCTCATCCCACCCTGTCCCTCTGTCCTCATCCCACCCTGTCCCTCTGTCCTCATCCCACCCTGTCCCTCTGTCCTCATCCCACCCTGTCCTCATCCCACCCGGTCCCCCTTTCCTCATCCCACCCTGTCCCTCTGTCCTCATCCCACCCTGTCCCTCTGTCCTCATCCCACCCTGTTCCTCTGTCCGCATCCCACCCTGGCCCCCTTTCCTCATCCCACCCTGTCCCTCTTTCCTCATCCCACCCTGTCCCTCTGTCCTCATCCCACCCTGTCCCTCTGTCATCCCACCCTGTCCCCCTGTCCTCATCCCACCCTGTCCCTCTGTCCTCATCCCACCCTGTCCCCCTTTCCTCATCCCACCCTGTCCCTCTGTCCTCATCCCACCCTGTCCCTCTGTCCTCATCCCACCCTGTCCCCCTTTCCTCATCCCACCCTGTCCCTCTGTCCCCATCCCACCCTGTCCCTCTGTCCTCATCCCACCCTGTCCCTCTGTCCTCATCCCACCCTGTCCCTCTGTCCTCATCCCACCCTGTCCCTCTGTCCTCATCCCACCCTGTCCTCATCCCACCCGGTCCCTCTTTCCTCATCCCACCCTGTCCCTCTGTCCTCATCCCACCCTGGCCCCCTTTCCTCATCCCACCCTGTCCCTCTTTCCTCATCCCACCCTGTCCCTCTGTCCTCATCCCACCCTGTCCCTCTGTCATCCCACCCTGTCCCCCTGTCCTCATCCCACCCTGTCCCTCTGTCCTCATCCCACCCTGTCCCCCTTTCCTAATCCCACCCTGTCCCTCTGTCCTCATCCCACCCTGTCCCTCTGTCCTCATCCCACCCTGTCCCCCTTTCCTCATCCCACCCTGTCCCTCTGTCCCCATCCCACCCTGTCCCTCTGTCCTCATCCCACCCTGTCCCTCTGTCCTCATCCCACCCTGTCCCTCTGTCCTCATCCCACCCTGTCCTCATCCCACCCGGTCCCTCTTTCCTCATCCCACCCTGTCCCTCTGTCCTCATCCCACCCTGTCCCTCTGTCCTCATCCCACCCTGTTCCTCTGTTCGCATCCCACCCTGGCCCCCTTTCCTCATCCCACCCTGTCCCTCTTTCCTCATCCCACCCTGTCCCTCTGTCCTCATCCCACCCTGTCCCCCTGTCCTCATCCCACCCTGTCCCCCTTTCCTCATCCCACCCTGTCCCCCTTTCCTCATCCCACCCTGTCCCCCTTTCCTCATCCCACCCTGTCTCTCTGTCCTCATCCCACCCTGTCCCTCTGTCCTCATCCCACCCTGTCCCTCTGTCCTCATCCCACCCTGTCCCCCTTTCCTCATCCCACCCTGTCCCTCTGTCCTCATTCCACCCTGTCCCTCTGTCCTCATCCCACCCTGTCCCTCTGTCCTCATCCCACCCTGTCCCTCTGTCCTCATCCCACCCTGTCCCTCTGTCCTCATCCCACCCTGTCCCCCTTTCCACATCCCACCCTGTCCCTCTGTCCTCATCCCACCCTGTCCCTCTGTCCTCATCCCACCCTGTCCCCCTTTCCACATCCCACCCTGTCCCTCTGTCCTCATCCCACCCTGTCCCTCTGTCCTCATCCCACCCTGTCCCTCTGTCCTCATCCCACCCTGTCCCTCTGTCCTCATCCCACCCTGACCCCCTTTCCCCATCCCACCCTGTCCCCCTTTCCTCATCCCATCCTGTTCTCTGTCCCATCCCACCCTGTCACTCTGTCCCATCCCACCCTTTCCCCCTTTCCTCATCCCACCCTGTCCCCCTTTCCTCATCCCACCCTGTCCCTCTGTCCTCATCCCACCCTGTCCCTCTGTCCTCATCCCACCCTGTCCCTCTGTCCTCATCCCACCCTTTCCCCCTTTCCCCATCCCCCCATCCCCCTTTCCTCATCCCACCCTGTTCTGTCCCCATCCCACCCTGTCCCTATGTCCTCATCCCACCCTGTCCCTCTGTCCTCATCCCACCCTGTCCCTCTGTCCTCATCCCACCCTTTCCCCCTTTCCTCATCCCACCCTGTCCCCCTGTCCTCATCCCACCCTGTCCCTCTGTCCTCATCCCACCCTGTCCCCCTTTCCACATCCCACCCTGTCCCTCTGTCCTCACCCCACCCTGTCCCTCTGTCCTCATCCCACCCTGTCCCTCTGTCCTCATCCCACCCTGTCCCTCTGTCCTCATTCCACCCTGACCCCCTTTCCCCATCCCACCCTGTCCCCCTTTCCTCATCCCACCCTTTCCCTCTGTCCCATCCCACCCTGTCACTCTGTCCCATCCCACCCTGTCCCCCTTTCCTCATCCCACCCTGTCCCCCTTTCCTCATCCCACCCTGTCACTCTGTCCCATCCCACCCTTTCCCCCTTTCCTCATCCCACCCTGTCCCCCTTTCCTCATCCCACCCTGTCCCTCTGTCCTCATCCCACCCTGTCCCCCTTTCCCCATCCCACATCCCCCTTTTCTCATCCCACCCTGTTCTGTCCCCATCCCACCCTGTCCCTCTGTCCTCATCCCACCCTTTCCCTCTGTCCTCATCCCACCCTGTCCCTCTGTCCTCATCCCACCCTGTCACTCTGTCCTCATCCCACCCTGTCCCCCTTTCCTAATCCCTCCCTGTCCCCCTTTCCTCATTCCACCCTGTCCCCTTTTCCTCATCCCACCCTGTCCCCCTTTCCTCATCCCACCCTGTCCCTCTTTCCTCATCCCACCCTGTCCCTCTGTCCTCATCCCACCCTGTTCTCTGTCCCCATCCCACCCTGTCCCCATTTCCTCATCCCACCCTGTCCCTCTGTCTTCATCCCACCCTTCCCCCCTTTCCACATTCCACCCTGTCCCTCTGTCCTCATCCCACCCTGTCCCTCTGTCCTCATCCCACCCTGTCCCTCTGTCCTCATCCCACCCTGTCCCTCTGTCCTCATCCCACCCTGTCCTCATCCCACCCTGTCCTCCTTTCCTCATTCCACCCTGACCCCCTTTCCTCATCCCACCCTGTCCCCCTTTCCTCATCCCACCCTGTCCCACTTTCCTCATCCCACCCTGTCCCCCTTTCCTCATCCCACCCTGTCCCTCTGTCCTCATCCCACCCTGTCCCCCTTTCCTCATCCCACCCTGTCCCCCTTTCCTCATCCCACCCTTTCCCCCTTTCCTCATCCCACCCTTTCCCTCTGTCCTCATCCCACCCTTTCCCTCTGTCCTCATCCCACCCTGTCCCTCTGTCCTCATCCCACCCTGTCCCCCTTTCCTCATCCCACCCTGTCCCTCTGTCCTCATCCCACCCTGTCCCCCTTTCCTCATCCCACCCTTTCCCCCTTTCCCCCTTTCCTCATCCCACCCTGTCCCCCTTTCCTCATCCCACCCTGTCCCTCTGTCCTCATCCCACCCTGTCCCTCTGTCCTCATCCCACCCTGTCCCTCTGTCCTCATCCCACCCTGTCCCCCTTTCATCATCCCACCCTTTCCCCCTTTCCTCATCCCACCCTTTCCCTCTGTCCTCATCCCACCCTTTCCCTCTGTCCTCATCCCACCCTGTCCCTCTGTCCTCATCCCACCCTGTCCCCCTTTCCACATCCCACCCTGTCCCTCTGTCCTCATCCCACCCTGTCCCTCTGTCCTCATCCCACCCTGTCCCCCTTTCCTCATCCCACCCTTTCCCCCTTTCCCCCTTTCCTCATCCCACCCTGTCCCCCTTTCCTCATCCCACCCTGTCCCTCTGTCCTCATCCCACCCTGTCCCTCTGTCCTCATCCCACCCTGTCCCTCTGTCCTCATCCCACCCTGTCCTCATCCCACCCGGTCCCCCTTTCCTCATCCCACCCTGTCCCTCTGTCCTCATCCCACCCTGTCCCTCTGTCCTCATCCCACCCTGTTCCTCTGTCCGCATCCCACCCTGGCCCCCTTTCCTCATCCCACCCTGTCCCTCTTTCCTCATCCCACCCTGTCCCTCTGTCCTCATCCCACCCTGTCCCTCTGTCATCCCACCCTGTCCCCCTGTCCTCATCCCACCCTGTCCCTCTGTCCTCATCCCACCCTGTCCCCCTTTCCTCATCCCACCCTGTCCCTCTGTCCTCATCCCACCCTGTCCCTCTGTCCTCATCCCACCCTGTCCCCCTTTCCTCATCCCACCCTGTCCCTCTGTCCCCATCCCACCCTGTCCCTCTGTCCTCATCCCACCCTGTCCCTCTGTCCTCATCCCACCCTGTCCCTCTGTCCTCATCCCACCCTGTCCCTCTGTCCTCATCCCACCCTGTCCCTCTGTCCTCATCCCACCCTGTCCTCATCCCACCCGGTCCCTCTTTCCTCATCCCACCCTGTCCCTCTGTCCTCATCCCACCCTGGCCCCCTTTCCTCATCCCACCCTGTCCCTCTTTCCTCATCCCACCCTGTCCCTCTGTCCTCATCCCACCCTGTCCCTCTGTCATCCCACCCTGTCCCCCTGTCCTCATCCCACCCTGTCCCTCTGTCCTCATCCCACCCTGTCCCCCTTTCCTCATCCCACCCTGTCCCTCTGTCCTCATCCCACCCTGTCCCTCTGTCCTCATCCCACCCTGTCCCCCTTTCCTCATCCCACCCTGTCCCTCTGTCCCCATCCCACCCTGTCCCTCTGTCCTCATCCCACCCTGTCCCTCTGTCCTCATCCCACCCTGTCCCTCTGTCCTCATCCCACCCTGTCCTCATCCCACCCGGTCCCTCTTTCCTCATCCCACCCTGTCCCTCTGTCCTCATCCCACCCTGTCCCTCTGTCCTCATCCCACCCTGTTCCTCTGTTCGCATCCCACCCTGGCCCCCTTTCCTCATCCCACCTTGTCCCTCTTTCCTCATCCCACCCTGTCCCTCTGTCCTCATCCCACCCTGTCCCCCTGTCCTCATCCCACCCTGTCCCCCTTTCCTCATCCCACCCTGTCCCCCTTTCCTCATCCCACCCTGTCCCCCTTTCCTCATCCCACCCTGTCTCTCTGTCCTCATCCCACCCTGTCCCTCTGTCCTCATCCCACCCTGTCCCTCTGTCCTCATCCCACCCTGTCCCCCTTTCCTCATCCCACCCTGTCCCTCTGTCCTCATTCCACCCTGTCCCTCTGTCCTCATCCCACCCTGTCCCTCTGTCCTCATCCCACCCTGTCCCTCTGTCCTCATCCCACCCTGTCCCCCTTTCCACATCCCACCCTGTCCCTCTGTCCTCATCCCACCCTGTCCCTCTGTCCTCATCCCACCCTGTCCCCCTTTCCACATCCCACCCTGTCCCTCTGTTCTCATCCCACCCTGTCCCTCTGTCCTCATCCCACCCTGTCCCTCTGTCCTCATCCCACCCTGACCCCCTTTCCCCATCCCACCCTGTCCCCCTTTCCTCATCCCATCCTGTTCTCTGTCCCATCCCACCCTGTCACTCTGTCCCATCCCACCCTTTCCCCCTTTCCTCATCCCACCCTGTCCCCCTTTCCTCATCCCACCCTGTCCCCCTTTCCTCATCCCACCCTGTCCCTCTGTTCTCATCCCACCCTGTCCCTCTGTCCTCATCCCACCCTGTCCCTCTGTCCTCATCCCACCCTTTCCCCCTTTCCCCATCCCCCATCCCCCTTTCCTCATCCCACCCTGTTCTGTCCCCATCCCACCCTGTCCCTATGTCCTCATCCCACCCTGTCCCTCTGTCCTCATCCCACCCTGTCCCTCTGTCCTCATCCCACCCTTTCCCCCTTTCCTCATCCCACCCTGTCCCTCTGTCCTCATCCCACCCTGTCCCTCTGTCCTCATCCCACCCTGTCCCCCTTTCCACATCCCACCCTGTCCCTCTGTCCTCATCCCACCCTGTCCCTCTGTCCTCATCCCACCCTGTCCCTCTGTCCTCATCCCACCCTGTCCCTCTGTCCTCATCCCACCCTGTCCCTCTGTCCTCATTCCACCCTGACCCCCTTTCCCCATCCCACCCTGTCCCCCTTTCCTCATCCCACCCTTTCCCTCTGTCCCATCCCACCCTGTCACTCTGTCCCATCCCACCCTGTCCCCCTTTCCTCATCCCACCCTGTCCCCCTTTCCTCATCCCACCCTGTCACTCTGTCCCATCCCACCCTTTCCCCCTTTCCTCATCCCACCCTGTCCCCCTTTCCTCATCCCACCCTGTCCCTCTGTCCTCATCCCACCCTGTCCCCCTTTCCCCATCCCACATCCCCCTTTTCTCATCCCACCCTGTTCTGTCCCCATCCCACCCTGTCCCTCTGTCCTCATCCCACCCTTTCCCTCTGTCCTCATCCCACCCTGTCCCTCTGTCCTCATCCCACCCTGTCACTCTGTCCTCATCCCACCCTGTCCCCCTTTCCTCATCCCACCCTGTCCCCCTTTCCTCATTCCACCCTGTCCCCTTTTCCTCATCCCACCCTGTCCCCCTTTCCTCATCCCACCCTGTCCCTCTTTCCTCATCCCACCCTGTCCCTCTGTCCTCATCCCACCCTGTTCTCTGTCCCCATCCCACCCTGTCCCCATTTCCTCATCCCACCCTGTCCCTGTGTCTTCATCCCACCCTTCCCCCCTTTCCACATTCCACCCTGTCCCTCTGTCCTCATCCCACCCTGTCCCTCTGTCCTCATCCCACCCTGTCCCTCTGTCCTCATCCCACCCTGTCCCTCTGTCCTCATCCCACCCTGTCCTCATCCCACCCTGTCCTCCTTTCCTCATTCCACCCTGACCCCCTTTCCCCATCCCACCGTCCCCCTTTCCTCATCCCACCCTGTTCTGTCCCCATCCCACCCTGTCCCCCTGTCCTCATCCCACCCTGTCCCTCTGTCCTCATCCCACCCTGTCCCCCTTTCCTCATCCCACCCTGTCCCTCTGTCCTCATCCCACCCTGTCCCTCTGTCCTCATCCCACCCTGTCCCTCTGTCCTCATCCCACCCTGTCCCCCTTTACTCATCCCACCCTGTCCCTCTGTCCTCATCCCACCCTGTCCCCCTTTCCTCATCCCACCCTGTCCCCCTTTCTCCATCCCACCCTGTCCCTCTGTCCTCATCCCACCCTGTCCCCCTTTCCTCATCCCACCCTGTCCCTCTGTCCTCATCCCACCCTGTCCCTCTGTCCTCATCCCACCCTGTTCCCCTTTCCCCATCCCACCTTCCCCCTTTGCTCATCCCGACCTGTTCTGTCCCCATCCCACCCTGTCCCCCTGTCCTCATCCCACCCTGTCCCTCTGTCCTCATCCCACCCTGTCCCTCTGTCCTCATCCCACCCTGTCCCCCTTTCCTCATCCCACCCTGTCCCCCTTTCCTCATCCCACCCTGTCCCCCTTTCCTCATCCCACCCTGTCCCTCTGTCCCCATCCCACCCTGTTCTTTCCCCATCCCACCCTGTCCCCCTTTCCTCATCCCACCCTGTTCTCTGTCCCCATCCCACCCTGTCCCCCTTTCCTCATCCCACCCTGTCCCTCTGTCCTCATCCCACCCTGTCCCCCTTTCCTCATCCCACCCTGTCCCCCTTTCCTCATCCCACCCTGTCTCTCTGTCCTCATCCCACCCTGTCCCTCTGTCCTCATCCCACCCTGTCCCTCTGTCCTCATCCCACCCTGTCCCCCTTTCCTCATCCCACCCTGTCCCTCTGTCCTCATCCCACCCTGTCCCTCTGTCCTCATCCCACCCTGTCCCTCTGTCCTCATCCCACCCTGTCCCTCTGTCCTCATCCCACCCTGTCCCCCTTTCCACATCCCACCCTGTCCCTCTGTCCTCATCCCACCCTGTCCCTCTGTCCTCATCCCACCCTGTCCCTCTGTCCTCATCCCACCCTGTCCCCCTTTCCACATCCCACCCTGTCCCTCTGTCCTCATCCCACCCTGTCCCTCTGTCCTCATCCCACCCTGTCCCTCTGTCCTCATCCCACCCTGTCCCTCTGTCCTCATCCCACCCTGACCCCCTTTCCCCATCCCACCCTGTCCCCCTTTCCTCATCCCATCCTGTTCTCTGTCCCATCCCACCCTGTCACTCTGTCCCATCCCACCCTTTCCCCCTTTCCTCATCCCACCCTGTCCCCCTTTCCTCATCCCACCCTGTCCCTCTGTCCTCATCCCACCCTGTCCCTCTGTCCTCATCCCACCCTGTCCCTCTGTCCTCATCCCACCCTTTCCCCCTTTCCCCATCCCCCCATCCCCCTTTCCTCATCCCACCCTGTTCTGTCCCCATCCCACCCTGTCCCTATGTCCTCATCCCACCCTGTCCCTCTGTCCTCATCCCACCCTGTCCCTCTGTCCTCATCCCACCCCTTCCCCCTTTCCTCATCCCACCCTGTCCCTCTGTCCTCATCCCACCCTGTCCCTCTGTCCTCATCCCACCCTGTCCCCCTTTCCACATCCCACCCTGTCCCTCTGTCCTCATCCCACCCTGTCCCTCTGTCCTCATCCCACCCTGTCCCTCTGTCCTCATCCCACCCTGTCCCTCTGTCCTCATCCCACCCTGTCCCTCTGTCCTCATTCCACCCTGACCCCCTTTCCCCATCCCACCCTGTCCCCCTTTCCTCATCCCACCCTTTCCCTCTGTCCCATCCCACCCTGTCACTCTGTCCCATCCCACCCTGTCCCCCTTTCCTCATCCCACCCTGTCCCCCTTTCCTCATCCCACCCTGTCACTCTGTCCCATCCCACCCTTTCCCCCTTTCCTCATCCCACCCTGTCCCCCTTTCCTCATCCCACCCTGTCCCTCTGTCCTCATCCCACCCTGTCCCCCTTTCCCCATCCCACATCCCCTTTTCTCATCCCACCCTGTTCTGTCCCCATCCCACCCTGTCCCTCTGTCCTCATCCCACCCTTTCCCTCTGTCCTCATCCCACCCTGTCCCTCTGTCCTCATCCCACCCTGTCCCTCTGTCCTCATCCCACCCTGTCCCCCTTTCCTCATCCCACCCTGTCCCCCTTTCCTCATTCCACCCTGTCCCCTTTTCCTCATCCCACCCTGTCCCCCTTTCCTCATCCCACCCTGTCCCTCTGTCCTCATCCCACCCTGTCCCTCTGTCCTCATCCCACCCTGTCCCCCTTTCCTCATCCCACCCTGTTCCTCTGTCCTCATCCCACCCTGTCCCCCTTTCCTCATCCCACCCTGTCCCCCTTTCCTCATCCCACCCTGTCCCCCTGTCCCCATCCCACCCTGTCACTCTGTCCCTATCCCACCCTGTCCCTCTGTCCTCATCCCACCCTGTCCCTCTGTCCTCATCCCACCCTGTCCCTCTGTCCTCATCCCACCCTGTCCCCCTTTCCTCATCCCACCCTGTCCCTCTTTCCTCATCCCACCCTGTCCCTCTGTCCTCATCCCACCCTGTTCTCTGTCCCCATCCCACCCTGTCCCCCTTTCCTCATCCCACCCTGTCCCTCTTTCTTCATCCCACCCTTCCCCCCTTTCCACATTCCACCCTGTCCCTCTGTCCTCATCCCACCCTGTCCCTCTGTCCTCATCCCACCCTGTCCCTCTGTCCTCATCCCACCCTGTCCTCATCCCACCCTGTCCTCATCCCACCCTGTCCTCATCCCACCCTGTCCTCATCCCACCCTGTCCTCCTTTCCTCATTCCACCCTGACCCCCTTTCCCCATCCCACCGTCCCCCTTTCCTCATCCCACCCTGTTCTGTCCCCATCCCACCCTGTCCCCCTGTCCTCATCCCACCCTGTCCCTCTGTCCTCATCCCACCCTGTCCCCCTTTCCTCATCCCACCCTGTCCCTCTGTCCTCATCCCACCCTGTCCCTCTGTCCTCATCCCACCCTGTCCCTCTGTCCTCATCCCACCCTGTCCCTCTGTCCTCATCCCACCCTGTCCCCCTTTTCTCATCCCACCCTGTCCCTCTGTCCTCATCCCACCCTGTCCCCCTTTCCTCATCCCACCCTGTCCCCCTTTCTCCATCCCACCCTGTCCCTCTGTCCTCATCCCACCCTGTCCCCCTTTCCTCATCCCACCCTGTCCCTCTGTCCTCATCCCACCCTGTCCCTCTGTCCTCATCCCACCCTGTCCCTCTGTCCTCATCCCACCCTGTTCCCCTTTCCCCATCCCACCTTCCCCCTTTGCTCATCCCACCCTGTTCTGTCCCCATCCCACCCTGTCCCCCTGTCCTCATCCCACCCTGTCCCTCTGTCCTCATCCCACCCTGTCCCTCTGTCCTCATCCCACCCTGTCCCCCTTTCCTCATCCCACCCTGTCCCCCTTTCCTCATCCCACCCTGTCCCCCTTTCCTCATCCCACCCTGTCCCTCTGTCCCCATCCCACCCTGTTCTTTCCCCATCCCACCCTGTCCCCCTTTCCTCATCCCACCCTGTTCTCTGTCCCCATCCCACCCTGTCCCCCTTTCCTCATCCCACCCTGTCCCTCTGTCCTCATCCCACCCTGTCCCCCTTTCCTCATCCCACCCTGTCCCCCTTTCCTCATCCCACCCTGTCCCTCTGTCCCCATCCCACCCTGTCCCCCTCTCCTCATCCCACCCTGTCCTCATCCCACCCTGTCCCCCTTTCCTCATCCCACCCTGTCCCCCTTTCCTCATCCCACCCTGTCCCTCTGTCCTTATCCCAGCCTGTCCCCCTTTCCTCATCCCACCCTGTCCCTCTGTCCTCATCCCACCCTGTCCCTCTGTCCTCATCCCACCCTGTCCCCCTTTCCTCATCCCACCCTGTCCCCCTTTCCTCATCCCACCCTATCCCCCTTTCCTCATCCCACCCTATCCCTCTTTCCTCATCCCACCCTGTCCCCCTTTCCTCATCCCACCCTGTCCCCCTTTCCTCATCCCACCCTGTCCCCCTTTCCTCATCCCACCCTGTCCCTCTGTCCTCATCCCACCCTGTCCCCCTTTCCTCATCCCACCCTGTCCCCCTTTCCTCATCCCACCCTGTCCCTCTGTCCTCATCCCACCCTGTCCCCCTTTCCACATCCCACCCTGTCCCTCTGTCCTCATCCCACCCTGTCCCTCTGTCCTCATCCCACCCTGTCCCTCTGTCCTCATCCCACCCTGTCCCTCTGTCCTCATTCCACCCTGACCCCCTTTCCCCATCCCACCCTGTCCCCCTTTCCTCATCCCACCCTGTTCTCTGTCCCATCCCACCCTGTCACTCTGTCCCATCCCACCCTGTCACTCTGTCCCATCCCACCCTGTCCCCCTTTCCTCATCCCACCCTGTCACTCTGTCCCATCCCACCCTGTCCCCCTGTCCTCATCCCACCCTGTCCTCATCCCACCCTGTCCCTCTGTCCTCATCCCACCCTGTCCCTCTGTCCTCATCCCACCCTGTCCCTCTGTCCTCATCCCACCCTGTCCCTCTGTCCTCATCCCACCCTGTCCCCCTTTCCTCATCCCACCCTGTCCTCATGCCACCCTGTCCCTCTGTCCTCATCCCACCCTGTCCCTCTGTCCTCATCCCACCCTGTCCCCCTGTCCTCATCCCACCCTGTCCTCATCCCACCATGTCCCTCTGTCCTCATCCCACCCTGTCCCTCTGTCCTCATCCCACCCTGTCCCTCTGTCTTCATCCCACCCTGTCCCTCTGTCCTCATCCCACCCTGTCCCCCTTTCCTCATCCCACCCTGTCCCCCTTTCCTCATCCCACCCTGTCCCCCTTCACTCATCCCATCCTGTCCCTCTGTCCTCATCCCACCCTGTCCCCCTTTCCTCATCCCACCCTGTCCCCCTTTCCTCATCCCACCCTGTCCCTCTGTCCTCATCCCACCCTGCCCCCCTTTCCTCATCCCACCCTGTCCCCCTTTCCTCATCCCACCCTTTCCCCCTTTCCTCATCCCACCCTGTCCCTCTGTCCTCATCCCACCCTGTCCCTCTGTCCTCATCCCACCCTGTCCTCATCCCACCCGGTCCCCCTTTCCTCATCCCACCCTGTCCCTCTGTCCTCATCCCACCCTGTCCCTCTGTCCTCATCCCACCCTGTCCCTCTGTCCTCATCCCACCCTGTCCTCATCCCACCCTGTCCCTCTGTCCTCATCCCACCCTGTCCCTCTGTCCTCATCCCACCCTGTCCCTCTGTCCTCATCCCACCCTGTCCCCCTTTCCTCATCCCACCCTGTCCTCATGCCACCCTGTCCCTCTGTCCTCATCCCACCCTGTCCCTCTGTCCTCATCCCACCCTGTCCCCCTGTCCTCATCCCACCCTGTCCTCATCCCACCCTGTCCCTCTGTCCTCACCCCACCCTGTCCCTCTGTCCTCATCCCACCCTGTCCCTCTGTCCTCATCCCACCCTGTCCCCCTTTCCTCATCCCACCCTGTCCCCCTTTCCTCATCCCACCCTGTCCCCCTTTACTCATCCCACCCTGTCCCTCTGTCCTCATCCCACCCTGTCCCCCTTTCCTCATCCCACCCTGTCCCCCTTTCCTCATCCCACCCTGTCCCACTTTCCTCATCCCACCCTGTCCCCCTTTCCTCATCCCACCCTGTCCCTCTGTCCTCATCCCACCCTGTCCCCCTTTCCTCATCCCACCCTGTCCCCCTTTCCTCATCCCACCCTTTCCCCCTTTCCTCATCCCACCCTTTCCCTCTGTCCTCATCCCACCCTTTCCCTCTGTCCTCATCCCACCCTGTCCCTCTGTCCTCATCCCACCCTGTCCCCCTTTCCACATCCCACCCTGTCCCTCTGTCCTCATCCCACCCTGTCCCTCTGTCCTCATCCCACCCTGTCCCCCTTTCCTCATCCCACCCTTTCCCCCTTTCCCCCTTTCCTCATCCCACCCTGTCCCCCTTTCCTCATCCCACCCTGTCCCTCTGTCCTCATCCCACCCTGTCCCTCTGTCCTCATCCCACCCTGTCCCTCTGTCCTCATCCCACCCTGTCCCCCTTTCATCATCCCACCCTTTCCCCCTTTCCTCATCCCACCCTTTCCCTCTGTCCTCATCCCACCCTTTCCCTCTGTCCTCATCCCACCCTGTCCCTCTGTCCTCATCCCACCCTGTCCCCCTTTCCACATCCCACCCTGTCCCTCTGTCCTCATCCCACCCTGTCCCTCTGTCCTCATCCCACCCTGTCCCCCTTTCCTCATCCCACCCTTTCCCCCTTTCCCCCTTTCCTCATCCCACCCTGTCCCCCTTTCCTCATCCCACCCTGTCCCTCTGTCCTCATCCCACCCTGTCCCTCTGTCCTCATCCCACCCTGTCCCTCTGTCCTCATCCCACCCTGTCCTCATCCCACCCGGTCCCCCTTTCCTCATCCCACCCTGTCCCTCTGTCCTCATCCCACCCTGTCCCTCTGTCCTCATCCCACCCTGTTCCTCTGTCCGCATCCCACCCTGGCCCCCTTTCCTCATCCCACCCTGTCCCTCTTTCCTCATCCCACCCTGTCCCTCTGTCCTCATCCCACCCTGTCCCTCTGTCATCCCACCCTGTCCCCCTGTCCTCATCCCACCCTGTCCCTCTGTCCTCATCCCACCCTGTCCCCCTTTCCTCATCCCACCCTGTCCCTCTGTCCTCATCCCACCCTGTCCCTCTGTCCTCATCCCACCCTGTCCCCCTTTCCTCATCCCACCCTGTCCCTCTGTCCCCATCCCACCCTGTCCCTCTGTCCTCATCCCACCCTGTCCCTCTGTCCTCATCCCACCCTGTCCCTCTGTCCTCATCCCACCCTGTCCCTCTGTCCTCATCCCACCCTGTCCTCATCCCACCCGGTCCCTCTTTCCTCATCCCACCCTGTCCCTCTGTCCTCATCCCACCCTGGCCCCCTTTCCTCATCCCACCCTGTCCCTCTTTCCTCATCCCACCCTGTCCCTCTGTCCTCATCCCACCCTGTCCCTCTGTCATCCCACCCTGTCCCCCTGTCCTCATCCCACCCTGTCCCTCTGTCCTCATCCCACCCTGTCCCCCTTTCCTCATCCCACCCTGTCCCTCTGTCCTCATCCCACCCTGTCCCTCTGTCCTCATCCCACCCTGTCCCCCTTTCCTCATCCCACCCTGTCCCTCTGTCCCCATCCCATCCTGTCCCTCTGTCCTCATCCCACCCTGTCCCTCTGTCCTCATCCCACCCTGTCCCTCTGTCCTCATCCCACCCTGTCCTCATCCCACCCGGTCCCTCTTTCCTCATCCCACCCTGTCCCTCTGTCCTCATCCCACCCTGTCCCTCTGTCCTCATCCCACCCTGTTCCTCTGTTCGCATCCCACCCTGGCCCCCTTTCCTCATCCCACCCTGTCCCTCTTTCCTCATCCCACCCTGTCCCTCTGTCCTCATCCCACCCTGTCCCCCTGTCCTCATCCCACCCTGTCCCCCTTTCCTCATCCCACCCTGTCCCCCTTTCCTCATCCCACCCTGTCCCCCTTTCCTCATCCCACCCTGTCTCTCTGTCCTCATCCCACCCTGTCCCTCTGTCCTCATCCCACCCTGTCCCTCTGTCCTCATCCCACCCTGTCCCCCTTTCCTCATCCCACCCTGTCCCTCTGTCCTCATTCCACCCTGTCCCTCTGTCCTCATCCCACCCTGTCCCTCTGTCCTCATCCCACCCTGTCCCTCTGTCCTCATCCCACCCTGTCCCTCTGTCCTCATCCCACCCTGTCCCCCTTTCCACATCCCACCCTGTCCCTCTGTCCTCATCCCACCCTGTCCCTCTGTCCTCATCCCACCCTGTCCCTCTGTCCTCATCCCACCCTGTCCCCCTTTCCACATCCCACCCTGTCCCTCTGTCCTCATCCCACCCTGTCCCTCTGTCCTCATCCCACCCTGTCCCTCTGTCCTCATCCCACCCTGTCCCTCTGTCCTCATCCCACCCTGACCCCCTTTCCCCATCCCACCCTGTCCCCCTTTCCTCATCCCATCCTGTTCTCTGTCCCATCCCACCCTGTCACTCTGTCCCATCCCACCCTTTCCCCCTTTCCTCATCCCACCCTGTCCCCCTTTCCTCATCCCACCCTGTCCCTCTGTCCTCATCCCACCCTGTCCCTCTGTCCTCATCCCACCCTGTCCCTCTGTCCTCATCCCACCCTTTCCCCCTTTCCCCATCCCCCCATCCCCCTTTCCTCATCCCACCCTGTTCTGTCCCCATCCCACCCTGTCCCTATGTCCTCATCCCACCCTGTCCCTCTGTCCTCATCCCACCCTGTCCCTCTGTCCTCATCCCACCCTTTCCCCCTTTCCTCATCCCACCCTGTCCCTCTGTCCTCATCCCACCCTGTCCCTCTGTCCTCATCCCACCCTGTCCCCCTTTCCACATCCCACCCTGTCCCTCTGTCCTCATCCCACCCTGTCCCTCTGTCCTCATCCCACCCTGTCCCTCTGTCCTCATCCCACCCTGTCCCTCTGTCCTCATCCCACCCTGTCCCTCTGTCCTCATTCCACCCTGACCCCCTTTCCCCATCCCACCCTGTCCCCCTTTCCTCATCCCACCCTTTCCGTCTGTCCCATCCCACCCTGTCACTCTGTCCCATCCCACCCTGTCCCCCTTTCCTCATCCCACCCTGTCCCCCTTTCCTCATCCCACCCTGTCACTCTGTCCCATCCCACCCTTTCCCCCTTTCCTCATCCCACCCTGTCCCCCTTTCCTCATCCCACCCTGTCCCTCTGTCCTCATCCCACCCTGTCCCCCTTTCCCCATCCCACATCCCCCTTTTCTCATCCCACCCTGTTCTGTCCCCATCCCACCCTGTCCCTCTGTCCTCATCCCACCCTTTCCCTCTGTCCTCATCCCACCCTGTCCCTCTGTCCTCATCCCACCCTGTCACTCTGTCCTCATCCCACCCTGTCCCCCTTTCCTCATCCCACCCTGTCCCCCTTTCCTCATTCCACCCTGTCCCCTTTTCCTCATCCCACCCTGTCCCCCTTTCCTCATCCCACCCTGTCCCTCTGTCCTCATCCCACCCTGTCCCTCTGTCCTCATCCCACCCTGTCCCCCTTTCCTCATCCCACCCTGTTCCTCTGTCCTCATCCCACCCTGTCCCCCTTTCCTCATCCCACCCTGTCCCCCTTTCCTTATCCCACCCTGTCCCCCTGTCCCCATCCCACCCTGTCACTCTGTCCCTATCCCACCCTGTCCCTCTGTCCTCATCCCACCCTGTCCCTCTGTCCTCATCCCACCCTGTCCCTCTGTCCTCATCCCACCCTGTCCCCCTTTCCTCATCCCACCCTGTCCCTCTTTCCTCATCCCACCCTGTCCCTCTGTCCTCATCCCACCCTGTTCTCTGTCCCCATCCCACCCTGTCCCCCTTTCCTCATCCCACCCTGTCCCTCTGTCTTCATCCCACCCTTCCCCCCTTTCCACATTCCACCCTGTCCCTCTGTCCTCATCCCACCCTGTCCCTCTGTCCTCATCCCACCCTGTCCCTCTGTCCTCATCCCACCCTGTCCCTCTGTCCTCATCCCACCCTGTCCTCATCCCACCCTGTCCTCATTCCACCCCTGTCCTCCTTTCCTCATTCCACCCTGACCCCCTTTCCCCATCCCACCGTCCCCCTTTCCTCATCCCACCCTGTTCTGTCCCCATCCCACCCTGTCCCCCTGTCCTCATCCCACCCTGTCCGTCTGTCCTCATCCCACCCTGTTCCCCTTTCCTCATCCCACCCTGTCCCTCTGTCCTCATCCCACCCTGTCCCTCTGTCCTCATCCCACCCTGTCCCTCTGTCCTCATCCCACCCTGTCCCCCTTTACTCATCCCACCCTGTCCCTCTGTCCTCATCCCACCCTGTCCCCCTTTCCTCATCCCACCCTGTCCCCCTTTCTCCATCCCACCCTGTCCCTCTGTCCTCATCCCACCCTGTCCCCCTTTCCTCATCCCACCCTGTCCCTCTGTCCTCATCCCACCCTGTCCCTCTGTCCTCATCCCACCCTGTTCCCCTTTCCCCATCCCACCTTCCCCCTTTGCTCATCCCACCCTGTTCTGTCCCCATCCCACCCTGTCCCCCTGTCCTCATCCCACCCTGTCCCTCTGTCCTCATCCCACCCTGTCCCTCTGTCCTCATCCCACCCTGTCCCCCTTTCCTCATCCCACCCTGTCCCCCTTTCCTCATCCCACCCTGTCCCTCTGTCCCCATCCCACCCTGTTCTTTCCCCATCCCACCCTGTCCCCCTTTCCTCATCCCACCCTGTTCTCTGTCCCCATCCCACCCTGTCCCCCTTTCCTCATCCCACCCTGTCCCTCTGTCCTCATCCCACCCTGTCCCCCTTTCCTCATCCCACCCTGTCCCTCTGTCCCCATCCCACCCTGTCCCCCTCTCCTCATCCCACCCTGTCCCCCTTTCCTCATCCCACCCTGTCCCCCTTTCCTCATCCCACCCTGTCCCTCTGTCCTTATCCCAGCCTGTCCCCCTTTCCTCATCCCACCCTGTCCCTCTGTCCTCATCCCACCCTGTCCCTCTGTCCTCATCCCACCCTGTCCCCCTTTCCTCATCCCACCCTGTCCCCCTTTCCTCATCCCACCCTATCCCCCTTTCCTCATCCCACCCTATCCCCCTTTCCTCATCCCACCCTGTCCCCCTTTCATCATCCCACCCTGTCCCCCTTTCCTCATCCCACCCTGTCCCCCTTTCCTCATCCCACCCTGTCCCTCTGTCCTCATCCCACCCTGTCCCCCTTTCCTCATCCCACCCTGTCCCCCTTTCCTCATCCCACCCTGTCCCTCTGTCCTCATCCCACCCTGTCCCCCTTTCCACATCCCACCCTGTCCCTCTGTCCTCATCCCACCCTGTCACTCTGTCCCATCCCACCCTGTCACTCTGTCCCATCCCACCCTGTCCCCCTTTCCTCATCCCACCCTGTCACTCTGTCCCATCCCACCCTGTCCCCCTGTCCTCATCCCACCCTGTCCTCATCCCACCCTGTCCCTCTGTCCTCATCCCACCCTGTCCCTCTGTCCTCATCCCACCCTGTCCCTCTGTCCTCATCCCACCCTGTCCCTCTGTCCTCATCCCACCCTGTCCCTCTGTCCTCATCCCACCCTGTCCCCCTTTCCTCATCCCACCCTGTCCTCATGCCACCCTGTCCCTCTGTCCTCATCCCACCCTGTCCCTCTGTCCTCATCCCACCCTGTCCCCCTGTCCTCATCCCACCCTGTCCTCATCCCACCCTGTCCTCATCCCACCCTGTCCCTCTGTCCTCATCCCACCCTGTCCCTCTGTCCTCATCCCACCCTGTCCCTCTGTCCTCATCCCACCCTGTCCCTCTGTCCTCATCCCACCCTGTCCCCCTTTCCTCATCCCACCCTGTCCCCCTTTCCTCATCCCACCCTGTCCCCCTTTCCTCATCCCACCCTGTCCCCCTTTACTCATCCCATCCTGTCCCTCTGTCCTCATCCCACCCTGTCCCCCTTTCCTCATCCCACCCTGTCCCCCTTTCCTCATCCCACCCTGTCCCCCTTTCCTCATCCCACCCTGTCCCTCTGTCCTCATCCCACCCTGCCCCCCTTTCCTCATCCCACCCTGTCCCCCTTTCCTCATCCCACCCTTTCCCCCTTTCCTCATCCCACCCTTTCCCCCTTTCCTCATCCCACCCTTTCCCTCTGTCCTCATCCCACCCTTTCCCTCTGTCCTCATCCCACCCTTTCCCTCTGTCCTCATCCCACCCTGTCCCTCTGTCCTCATCCAACCCTGTCCCCCTTTCCACATCCCACCCTGTCCCTCTGTCCTCATCCCACCCTTTCCCCCTTTCCTCATCCCACCCTGTCCCCCTTTCCTCATCCCACCCTGTCCCCCTTTCATCATCCCACCCTGTCCCTCTGTCCTCATCCCACCCTGTCCCCCTTTCCTCATCCCACCCTTTCCCCCTTTCCTCATCCCACCCTGTCCCCCTTTCATCATCCCACCCTGTCCCTCTGTCCTCATCCCACCCTGTCCCCCTTTCCACATACCACCCTTTCCCCCTTTCCTCATCCCACTCTGTCCTCATCCCACGCTGTCCCTCCGTCCTCATCCCACCCTGTCCCCCTTTCCTCATCCCACCCTTTCCCCCTTTCCTCATCCCACCCTTTCCCCCTTTCCTCATCCCACCCTGTCCCCCTTTCCTCATCCCACCCTGTCCCTCTGTCCTCATCCCACCCTGTCCCTCTGTCCTCATCCCACCCTGTCCCCCTGTCCTCATCCCACCCTGTCCCTCTGTCCTCATCCCACCCTGTCCCTCTGTCCTCATCCCACCCTGTCCCTCTGTCCTCATTCCACCCTGTCCTCATCCCACCCGTCCCCCTTTCCTCATCCCACCCTGTCCCTCTGTCCTCATCCCACCCTGTTCCTCTGTCCGCATCCCACCCTGGCCCCCTTTCCTCATCCCACCCTGCCCCTCTTTCCTCATCCCACCCTGTCCATCTTTCCTCATCCCACCCTGTCCCTCTGTCCTCATCCCACCCTGTCCCTCTGTCCTCATCCCACCCTGTCCCCCTTTCCCCATCCCACCGTCCCCCTTTCCTCATCCCACCCTGTTCTGTCCCCATCCCACCCTGTCCCCCTGTCCTCATCCCACCCTGTCCCTCTGTCCTCATCCCACCCTGTCCCTCTGTCCTCATCCCACCCTGTCCCTCTGTCCTCATCCCACCCTGTCCCTCTGTCCTCATTCCACCCTGTCCTCATCCCACCCGTCCCCCTTTCCTCATCCCACCCTGTCCCTCTGTCCTCATCCCACCCTGTTCCTCTGTCCGCATCCCACCCTGGCCCCCTTTCCTCATCCCACCCTGCCCCTCTTTCCTCATCCCACCCTGTCCATCTTTCCTCATCCCACCCTGTCCCTCTGTCCTCATCCCACCCTGTCCCTCTGTCCTCATCCCACCCTGTCCCCCTTTCCCCATCCCACCGTCCCCCTTTCCTCATCCCACCCTGTTCTGTCCCCATCCCACCCTGTCCCCCTGTCCTCATCCCACCCTGTCCCTCTGTCCTCATCCCACCCTGTCCCTCTGTCCTCATCCCACCCTGTCCCCCTTTACTCATCCCACCCTGTCCCCCTTTCCTCATCCCACCCTGTCCCTCTGTCCTCATCCCAACCTGTCCCCCTTTCCTCATCCCACCCTGTCCCCCTTTCCTCATCCCACCCTGTCCCCCTTTCCTCATCCCACCCTTTCCCCCTTTCCTCATCCCACTCTGTCCTCATCCCACCCTGTCCCTCTGTCCTCATCCCACCCTGTCCCACTTTCCACATCCCACCCTGTCCCTCTGTCCTCATCCCACCCTGTCCCTCTGTCCTCATCCCACCCTTTCCCCCTTTCCTCATCCCACCCTTTCCCCCTTTCCTCATCCCACCCTGTCCCCCTTTCCTCATCCCACCCTGTCCCTCTGTCCTCATCCCACCCTGTCCCCCTGTCCTCATCCCACCCTGTCCCCCTGTCCTCATCCCACCCTGTCCCCCTGTCCTCATCCCACCCTGTCCCTCTGTCCTCATCCCACCCTGTCCCTCTGTCCTCATCCCACCCTGTCCCTCTGTCCTCATCCCACCCTGTCCTCATCCCACCCGGTCCCCCTTTCCTCATCCAACCCTGTCCCTCTGTCCTCATCCCACCCTGTCCCTCTGTCCTCATCCCACCCTGTCCCTCTGTCCTCATCCCACCCTGTCCCCCTTTCCTCATCCCACCCTGTCCCTCTGTCCTCATCCCACCCTGTCCCTCTGTCCTCATCCCACCCTGTCCCTCTGTCCTCATCCCACCCTGTCCCCCTTTACTCATCCCACCCTGTCCCCCTTTCCTCATCCCACCCTGTCCCCCTTTCCTCATCCCACCCTGTCCCCCTTTCCTCATCCCACCCTGTCCCTCTGTCCTCATCCCACCCTGTCCCCCTTTCCTCATCCCACCCTGTCCCCCTTTCCTCATCCCACCCTGTCCCCCTGTCCTCATCCCACTCTGTCCTCATCCCACCCTGTCCCTCTGTCCTCATCCCACCCTGTCCCCCTTTCCACATCCCACCCTGTCCCTCTGTCCTCATCCCACCCTGTCCCTCTGTCCTCATCCCACCCTGTCCCCCTTTCCTAATCCCACCCTTTCCCCCTTTCCTCATCCCACCCTTTCCCCCTTTCCTCATCCCACCCTTTCCCGCTTTCCTCATCCCACCCTGTCCCTCTGTCCTCATCCCACCCTGTCCCTCTGTCCTCATCCCACCCTGTCCCCCTTTCCTCATCCCACCCTGTCCCTCTGTCCTCATACCACCCTGTCCCCCTTTCCACATCCCACCCTGTCCCTCTGTCCTCATCCCACCCTGTCCCTCTGTCCTCATCCCACCCTGTCCCTCTGTCCTCATCCCACCCTGTCCCCCTTTCCCCATCCCACCCTGTCCCCCTTTCCTCATCCCACCCTGTCCCTCTGTCCCATCCCACCCTGTCACTCTGTCCCATCCCACCCTGTCCCCCTTTCCTCATCCCACCCTGTCACTCTGTCCCATCCCACCCTTTCCCCCTTTCCTCATCCCACCCTGTCCCCCTTTCCTCATCCCACCCTGTCCCTCTGTCCTCATCCCACCCTGTCCCTCTGTCCTCATTCCACCCTGTCCCCCTTTCCTCATCCCACCCTGTCGCCTTTTCCTCATCCCACCCTGTCCCCCTTTCCTCATCCCACCCTGTCCCCCTTTCCTCATCCCACCCTGTCCCTCTGTCCCCATCCCACCCTGTCCCCCTTTCCTCATCCCACCCTGTCCCTCTGTCCCCATCCCACCCTGTTCTCTCCCCATCCCACCCTGTCCCCCTTTCCTCATCCCACCCTGTCCCCTTTTCCTCATCCCACCCTGTCCCCCTTTCCTCATCCCACCCTGTCCCTCTGTCCTCATCCCACCCTGTCCCCCTTTCCTCATCCCACCCTGTCCCTCTGTCCCCATCCCACCCTGTCCCCCTTTCCTCATCCCACCCTGTTCTCTGTCCCCATCCCACCCTGTCCCCCTTTCCTCATCCCACCCTGTTCTCTGTCCCCATCCCACCCTGTCCCCCTTTCCTCATCCCACCCTGTCCCTCTGTCCCCATCCCACCCTGTCCCCCTTTCCTCATCCCACCCTGTCCCCCTTTCCTCATCCCACCCTGTCCCTCTGTCCCCATCCCACCCTGTCCCCCTGTCCTCATCCCACCCTGTCCTCATCCCACCCTGTCCCCCTTTCCTCATCCCACCCTGTCCCCCTTTCCTCATCCCACCCTGTCCCTCTGTCCTCATCCCACCCTGTCCCCCTTTCCTCATCCCACCCTGTCCCTCTGTCCTCATCCCACCCTGTCCCCCTTTCCTCATCCCACCCTGTCCCCCTTTCCTCATCCCACCCTGTCCCCCTTTCCTCATCCCACCCTGTCCCTCTGTCCTCATCCCACCCTGTCCCCCTGTCCTCATCCCACCCTGTCCCACTTTCCTCATCCCACCCTGTCCCTCTGTCCTCATCCCACCCTGTCCCCCTTTCCTCATCCCACCCTGTCCCCCTTTCCTCATCCCACCCTGTCCCCATCCCACCCTGTCACTCTGTCTCCATCCCACCCTGTCCCTCTGTCCTCATCCCACCCTGTCCCTCTGTCCTCATCCCACCCTGTCCCTCTGTCCTCATCCCACCCTGTCCCTCTGTCCTCATCCCACCCTGTCCCCCTTTCCTCATCCCACCCTGTCCCTCTTTCCTCATCCCACCCTGTCCCTCTGTCCTCATCCCACCCTGTTCTCTGTCCCCATCCCACCCTGTCCCCCTTTCCTCATCCCACCCTGTCCCTCTGTCCTCATCCCACCCTGTCCCTCTGTCCTCACCCCACTCTGTCCTCATCCCACCCTGTCCTCATCCCACCCTGTCCTCCTTTCCTCATTCCACCCTGACCCCCTTTCCCCATCCCACCGTCCTCCTTTCCTCATCCCACCCTGTTCTGTCCCCATCCCACCCTGTCCCCCTGTCCTCATCCCACCCTGTCCCTCTGTCCTCATCCCACCCTGTCCCTCTGTCCTCATCCCACCCTGTCCCTCTGTCCTCCCACCCTGTCCCCCTTTCCTCATCCCACCCTGTCCCCCTTTCCTCATCCCACCCTGTCCCTCTGTCCTCATCCCACCCTGTCCCCCTTTCCACATCCCACCCTGTCCCTCTGTCCTCATCCCACCCTGTCCCTCTGTCCTCATCCCACCCTGTCCCTCTGTCCTCATCCCACCCTGTCCCTCTGTCCTCATTCCACCCTGACCCCCTTTCCCCATCCCACCCTGTCCCCCTTTCCTCATCCCACCCTGTTCTCTGTCCCATCCCACCCTGTCACTCTGTCCCATCCCACCCTGTCACTCTGTCCCATCCCACACTGTCCCCCTTTCCTCATCCCACCCTGTCACTCTGTCCCATCCCACCCTGTCCCCCTGTCCTCATCCCACCCTGTCCTCATCCCACCCTGTCCCTCTGTCCTCATCCCACCCTGTCCCTCTGTCCTCATCCCACCCTGTCCCTCTGTCCTCATCCCACCCTGTCCCTCTGTCCTCATCCCACCCTGTCCCTCTGTCCTCATCCCACCCTGTCCCCCTTTCCTCATCCCACCCTGTCCTCATGCCACCCTGTCCCTCTGTCCTCATCCCACCCTGTCCCTCTGTCCTCATCCCACCCTGTCCCCCTGTCCTCATCCCACCCTGTCCTCATCCCACCCTGTCCCTCTGTCCTCATCCCACCCTGTCCCTCTGTCCTCATCCCACCCTGTCCCTCTGTCCTCATCCCACCCTGTCCCTCTGTCCTCATCCCACCCTGTCCCCCTTTCCTCATCCCACCCTGTCCCCCTTTCCTCATCCCACCCTGTCCCCCTTTACTCATCCCATCCTGTCCCTCTGTCCTCATCCCACCCTGTCCCCCTTTCCTCATCCCACCCTGTCCCCCTTTCCTCATCCCACCCTGTCCCCCTTTCCTCATCCCACCCTGTCCCTCTGTCCTCATCCCACCCTGCCCCCCTTTCCTCATCCCACCCTGTCCCCCTTTCCTCATCCCACCCTTTCCCCCTTTCCTCATCCCACCCTTTCCCTCTGTCCTCATCCCACCCTTTCCCTCTGTCCTCATCCCACCCTGTCCCTCTGTCCTCATCCAACCCTGTCCCCCTTTCCACATCCCACCCTGTCCCTCTGTCCTCATCCCACCCTTTCCCCCTTTCCTCATCCCACCCTGTCCCCCTTTCCTCATCCCACCCTGTCCCCCTTTCATCATCCCACCCTGTCCCTCTGTCCTCATCCCACCCTGTCCCCCTTTCCTCATCCCACCCTGTCCCCCTTTCATCATCCCACCCTGTCCCTCTGTCCTCATCCCACCCTGTCCCCCTTTCCACATACCACCCTTTCCCCCTTTCCTCATCCCACTCTGTCCTCATCCCACGCTGTCCCTCCGTCCTCATCCCACCCTGTCCCCCTTTCCTCATCCCACCCTTTCCCCCTTTCCTCATCCCACCCTTTCCCCCTTTCCTCATCCCACCCTGTCCCCCTTTCCTCATCCCACCCTGTCCCTCTGTCCTCATCCCACCCTGTCCCTCTGTCCTCATCCCACCCTGTCCCCCTGTCCTCATCCCACCCTGTCCCTCTGTCCTCATCCCACCCTGTCCCTCTGTCCTCATCCCACCCTGTCCCTCTGTCCTCATTCCACCCTGTCCTCATCCCACCCGTCCCCCTTTCCTCATCCCACCCTGTCCCTCTGTCCTCATCCCACCCTGTTCCTCTGTCCGCATCCCACCCTGGCCCCCTTTCCTCATCCCACCCTGCCCCTCTTTCCTCATCCCACCCTGTCCATCTTTCCTCATCCCACCCTGTCCCTCTGTCCTCATCCCACCCTGTCCCTCTGTCCTCATCCCACCCTGTCCCCCTTTCCCCATCCCACCGTCCCCCTTTCCTCATCCCACCCTGTTCTGTCCCCATCCCACCCTGTCCCCCTGTCCTCATCCCACCCTGTCCCTCTGTCCTCATCCCACCCTGTCCCTCTGTCCTCATCCCACCCTGTCCCTCTGTCCTCATCCCACCCTGTCCCTCTGTCCTCATCCCACCCTGTCCCTCTGTCCTCATCCCACCCTGTCCCCCTTTACTCATCCCACCCTGTCCCTCTGTCCTCATCCCACCCTGTCCCCCTTTCCTCATCCCACCCTGTCCCCCTTTCCTCATCCCACCCTGTCCCTCTGTCCTCATCCCAACCTGTCCCCCTTTCCTCATCCCACCCTGTCCCCCTTTCCTCATCCCACCCTGTCCCCCTTTCCTCATCCCACCCTTTCCCCTTTCCTCATCCCACTCTGTCCTCATCCCACCCTGTCCCTCTGTCCTCATCCCACCCTGTCCCACTTTCCACATCCCACCCTGTCCCTCTGTCCTCATCCCACCCTGTCCCTCTGTCCTCATCCCACCCTTTCCCCCTTTCCTCATCCCACCCTTTCCCCCTTTCCTCATCCCACCCTGTCCCCCTTTCCTCATCCCACCCTGTCCCTCTGTCCTCATCCCACCCTGTCCCCCTGTCCTCATCCCACCCTGTCCCCCTGTCCTCATCCCACCCTGTCCCTCTGTCCTCATCCCACCCTGTCCCTCTGTCCTCATCCCACCCTGTCCCTCTGTCCTCATCCCACCCTGTCCTCATCCCACCCGGTCCCCCTTTCCTCATCCAACCCTGTCCCTCTGTCCTCATCCCACCCTGTCCCTCTGTCCTCATCCCACCCTGTCCCTCTGTCCTCATCCCACCCTGTCCCCCTTTCCTCATCCCACCCTGTCCCTCTGTCCTCATCCCACCCTGTCCCTCTGTCCTCATCCCACCCTGTCCCTCTGTCCTCATCCCACCCTGTCCCCCTTTACTCATCCCACCCTGTCCCCCTTTCCTCATCCCACCCTGTCCCCCTTTCCTCATCCCACCCTGTCCCCCTTTCCTCATCCCACCCTGTCCCTCTGTCCTCATCCCACCCTGTCCCCCTTTCCTCATCCCACCCTGTCCCCCTTTCCTCATCCCACCCTGTCCCCCTGTCCTCATCCCACTCTGTCCTCATCCCACCCTGTCCCTCTGTCCTCATCCCACCCTGTCCCCCTTTCCACATCCCACCCTGTCCCTCTGTCCTCATCCCACCCTGTCCCTCTGTCCTCATCCCACCCTGTCCCCCTTTCCTAATCCCACCCTTTCCCCCATTCCTCATCCCACCCTTTCCCCCTTTCCTCATCCCACCCTTTCCCGCTTTCCTCATCCCACCCTGTCCCTCTGTCCTCATCCCACCCTGTCCCTCTGTCCTCATCCCACCCTGTCCCTCTGTCCTCATCCCACCCTTTCCCCCTTTCCCCATCCCACCGTCCCCCTTTCCTCATCCCACCCTGTTCTGTCCTCATCCCACCCTGTCCCTCTGTCCTCATCCCACCCTGTCCCTCTGTCCTCATCCCACCCTGTCCCCCTTTCCTCATCCCACCCTGTCCCTCTGTCCTCATACCACCCTGTCCCCCTTTCCACATCCCACCCTGTCCCTCTGTCCTCATCCCACCCTGTCCCTCTGTCCTCATCCCACCCTGTCGCCTTTTCCTCATCCCACCCTGTCCCCCTTTCCTCATCCCACCCTGTCCCCCTTTCCTCATCCCACCCTGTCCCTCTGTCCCCATCCCACCCTGTCCCCCTTTCCTCATCCCACCCTGTCCCTCTGTCCCCATCCCACCCTGTTCTCTCCCCATCCCACCCTGTCCCCCTTTCCTCATCCCACCCTGTCCCCTTTTCCTCATCCCACCCTGTCCCCCTTTCCTCATCCCACCCTGTCCCTCTGTCCTCATCCCACCCTGTCCCCCTTTCCTCATCCCACCCTGTCCCTCTGTCCCCATCCCACCCTGTCCCCCTTTCCTCATCCCACCCTGTTCTCTGTCCCCATCCCACCCTGTCCCCCTTTCCTCATCCCACCCTGTTCTCTGTCCCCATCCCACCCTGTCCCCCTTTCCTCATCCCACCCTGTTCTCTGTCCCCTTCCCACCCTGTCCCCCTTTCCTCATCCCACCCTGTCCCTCTGTCCCCATCCCACCCTGTCCCCCTTTCCTCATCCCACCCTGTCCCCCTTTCCTCATCCCACCCTGTCCCTCTGTCCCCATCCCACCCTGTCCCCCTGTCCTCATCCCACCCTGTCCTCATCCCACCCTGTCCCCCTTTCCTCATCCCACCCTGTCCCCCTTTCCTCATCCCACCCTGTCCCTCTGTCCTCATCCCACCCTGTCCCCCTTTCCTCATCCCACCCTGTCCCTCTGTCCTCATCCCACCCTGTCCCTCTGTCCTCATCCCACCCTGTCCCCCTTTCCTCATCCCACCCTGTCCCCCTTTCCTCATCCCACCCTGTCCCCCTTTCCTCATCCCACCCTGTCCCTCTGTCCTCATCCCACCCTGTCCCTCTGTCCTCATCCCACCCTGTCCCCCTGTCCTCATCCCACCCTGTCCCCCTTTCCTCATCCCACCCTGTCCCTCTGTCCTCATCCCACCCTGTCCCCCTTTCCTCATCCCACCCTGTCCCCCTTTCCTCATCCCACCCTGTCCCCATCCCACCCTGTCACTCTGTCTCCATCCCACCCTGTCCCTCTGTCCTCATCCCACCCTGTCCCTCTGTCCTCATCCCACCCTGTCCCTCTGTCCTCATCCCACCCTGTCCCTCTGTCCTCATCCCACCCTGTCCCCCTTTCCTCATCCCACCCTGTCCCTCTGTCCTCATCCCACCCTGTTCTCTGTCCCCATCCCACCCTGTCCCCCTTTCCTCATCCCACCCTGTCCCTCTGTCCTCATCCCACCCTGTCCCTCTGTCCTCACCCCACTCTGTCCTCATCCCACCCTGTCCTCATCCCACCCTGTCCTCATCCCACCCTGTCCTCCTTTCCTCATTCCACCCTGACCCCCTTTCCCCATCCCACCGTCCTCCTTTCCTCATCCCACCCTGTTCTGTCCCCATCCCACCCTGTCCCCCTGTCCTCATCCCACCCTGTCCCTCTGTCCTCATCCCACCCTGTCCCTCTGTCCTCATCCCACCCTGTCCCTCTGTCCTCATCCCACCCTGTCCCTCTGTCCTCATCCCACCCTGTCCCCCTTTACTCATCCCACCCTGTCCCTCTGTCCTCATCCCACCCTGTCCCCCTTTCCTCATCCCACCCTGTCCCCCTTTCCTCATCCCACCCTGTCCCTCTGTCCTCATCCCACCCTGTCCCCCTTTCCTCATCCCACCCTGTCCCCCTTTCCTCATCCCACTCTGTCCTCATCCCACCCTGTCCCTCTGTCCTCATCCCACCCTGTCCCCCTTTCCTCATCCCACCCTGTCCCCCTTTCCTCATCCCACCCTTTCCCCCTTTCCTCATCCCACTCTGTCCTCATCCCACCCTGTCCCTCTGTCCTCATCCCACCCTGTCCCCCTTTCCACATCCCACCCTGTCCCTCTGTCCTCATCCCACCCTGTCCCTCTGTCCTCATCCCACCTTGTCCCCCTTTCCTCATCCCACCCTTTCCCCCTTTCCTCATCCCACCCTGTCCCCCTTTCCTCATCCCACCCTGTCCCTCTGTCCTCATCCCACCCTGTCCCTCTGTCCTCATCCCACCCTGTCCCCCTGTCCTCATCCCACCCTGTCCCTCTGTCCTCATCCCACCCTGTCCCTCTGTCCTCATCCCACCCTGTCCCTCTGTCCTCATCCCACCCTGTCCTCATCCCACCCGGTCCTTCTTTCCTCATCCCACCCTGTCCCTCTGTCCTCATCCCACCCTGTCCTCATCTCACCCGGTCCCCCTTTCCTCATCCCACCCTGTCCCCCTTTCCTCATCCCACCCTGTCCCTCTGTCCTCATCCCACCCTGTCCCCCTTTCCTCATCCCACCCTGTCCCTCTGTCCCCATCCCACCCTGTCCCCCTTTCCTCATCCCACCCTGTTCTCTGTCCCCATCCCACCCTGTCCCCCTTTCCTCATCCCACCCTGTTCTCTGTCCCCATCCCACCCTGTCCCCCTTTCCTCATCCCACCCTGTTCTCTGTCCCCATCCCACCCTGTCCCCCTTTCCTCATCCCACCCTGTCCCTCTGTCCCCATCCCACCCTGTCCCCCTTTCCTCATCCCACCCTGTCCACCTTTCCTCATCCCACCCTGTCCCTCTGTCCCCATCCCACCCTGTCCCCCTGTCCTCATCCCACCCTGTCCTCATCCCACCCTGTCCCCCTTTCCTCATCCCACCCTGTCCCCCTTTCCTCATCCCACCCTGTCCCTCTGTCCTCATCCCACCCTGTCCCCCTTTCCTCATCCCACCCTGTCCCTCTGTCCTCATCCCACCCTGTCCCTCTGTCCTCATCCCACCCTGTCCCCCTTTCCTCATCCCACCCTGTCCCCCTTTCCTCATCCCACCCTGTCCCCCTTTCCTCATCCCACCCTGTCCCCCTTTCCTCATCCCACCCTGTCCCTCTGTCCTCATCCCACCCTGTCCCTCTGTCCTCATCCCACCCTGTCCCCCTTTCCTCATCCCACCCTGTCCCTCTGTCCTCATCCCACCCTGTCCCCCTTTCCTCATCCCACCCTGTCCCCCTTTCCTCATCCCACCCTGTCCCCATCCCACCCTGTCACTCTGTCCCATCCCACCCTGTCCCTCTGTCCTCATCCCACCCTGTCCCTCTGTCCTCATCCCACCCTGTCCCCCTTTCCTCATCCCACCCTGTCCCTCTTTCCTCATCCCACCCTGTCCCTCTGTCCTCATCCCACCCTGTTCTCTGTCCCCATCCCACCCTGTCCCCCTTTCCTCATCCCACTCTGTCCCCCTGTCCTCATCCCACCCTTTCCCCCTTTCCACATCCCACCCTGTCCCTCTGTCCTCATCCCACCCTGTCCCTCTGTCCTCATCCCACCCTGTCCCTCTGTCCTCATCCCACCCTGTCCCTCTGTCCTCATCCCACCCTGTCCCTCTGTCCTCATCCCACTCTGTCCTCATCCCACCCTGTCCTCATCCCACCCTGTTCTCATCCCACCCTGTTCTCATCCCACCCTGTCCTCATCCCACCCTGTCCTCCTTTCCTCATTCCACCCTGACCCCCTTTCCCCATCCCACCATCCTCCTTTCCTCATCCCACCCTGTTCTGTCCCCATCCCACCCTGTCCCCCTGTCCTCATCCCACCCTGTCCCCCTTTTCTCATCCCACCCTGTCCCCCTTTCCTCATCCCACCCGGCCCCCTTTCCTCATCCCACCCTGTCCCTCTGTCCTCATCCCACCCTGTCCCTCTGTCCTCATCCCACCCTGTCCCCCTGTCCTCATCCCACCCTGTCCCTCTGTCCTCATCCCACCCTGTCCCTCTGTCCTCATCCCACCCTGTCCCTCTGTCCTCATCCCACCCTGTCCTCATCCCACCCGGTCCCCCTTTCCTCATCCCACCCTGTCCCTCTGTCCTCATCCCACCCTGTCCCTCTGTCCTCATCCCACCCTGTCCCCCTTTCCTCATCCCACCCTGTCCCTCTGTCCTCATCCCACCCTGTCCCTCTGTCCTCATCCCACCCTGTCCCTCTGTCCTCATCCCACCCTGTCCCCCTTTCCTCATCCCACCCTGTCCCCCTTTCCTCATCCCACCCTGTCCCCCTTTCCTCATCCCACATTGTCCCCCTTTCCTCATCCCACCCTGTCCCTCTGTCCTCATCCCACCCTGTCCCCCTTTCCTCATCCCACCCTGTCCCCCTTTCCTCATCCCACCCTGTCCCCCTTTCCTCATCCCACCCTTTCCCCCTTTCCTCATCCCACTCTGTCCTCATCCCACCCTGTCCCTCTGTCCTCATCCCACCCTGTCCCCCTTTCCACATCCCACCCTGTCCCTCTGTCCTCATCCCACCCTGTCCCTCTGTCCTCATCCCACCCTGTCCCCCTTTCCTAATCCCACCCTTTTCCCCTTTCCTCATCCCACCCTTTCCCCCTTTCCTCATCCCACCCTTTCCCCCTTTCCTCATCCCACCCTGTCCCTCTGTCCTCATCCCATCCTGTCCCTCTGTCCTCATCCCACCCTGTCCCTCTGTCCTCATCCCACCCTTTCCCCCTTTCCCCATCCCACCGTCCCCCTTTCCTCATCCCACCCTGTTCTGTCCCCATCCCACCCTGTCCCTCTGTCCTCATCCCACCCTGTCCCTCTGTCCTCATCCCACCCTGTCCCCCTTTCCTCATCCCACCCTGTACCTCTGTCCTCATACCACCCTGTCCCCCTTTCCACATCCCACCCTGTCCCTCTGTCCTCATCCCACCCTGTCCCTCTGTCCTCATCCCACCCTGTCCCTCTGTCCTCATCCCACCCTGTCCCTCTGTCCTCATTCCACCCTGACCCCCTTTCCCCATCCCACCCTGTCCCCCTTTCCTCATCCCACCCTGTCCCTCTGTCCCATCCCACCCTGTCACTCTGTCCCATCCCACCCTGTCCCCCTTTCCTCATCCCACCCTGTCCCCCTTTCCTCATCCCACCCTGTCACTCTGTCCCATCCCACCCTTTCCCCCTTTCCTCATCCCACCCTGTCCCCCTTTTATCATCCCACCCTGTCCCTCTGTCCTCATCCCACCCTGTCCCTCTGTCCTCATCCCACCCTGTCCCCCTTTCCTCATCCCACCCTGTCGCCTTTTCCTCATCCCACCCTGTCCCCCTTTCCTCATCCCACCCTGTCCCCCTTTCCTTATCCCACCCTGTCCCTCTGTCCCCATCCCACCCTGTCCCCCTTTCCTCATCCCACCCTGTCCCTCTGTCCCCATCCCACCCTGTTCTCTCCCCATCCCACCCTGTCCCCCTTTCCTCATCCCACCCTGTCCCCCTTTCCTCATCCCACCCTGTCCCCCTTTCCTCATCCCACCCTGTCCCTCTGTCCCCATCCCACCCTGTCCCCTTTCCTCATCCCACCCTGTTCTCTGTCCCCATCCCACCCTGTCCCCCTTTCCTCATCCCACCCTGTTCTCTGTCCCCATCCCACCCTGTCCCCCTTTCCTCATCCCACCCTGTTCTCTGTCCCCATCCCACCCTGTCCCCCTTTCCTCATCCCACCCTGTCCCCATCCCACCCTGTCCCCCTTTCCTCATCCCACCCTGTCCCTCTGTCCTCATCCCACCCTGTCCCCCTTTCCTCATCCCACCCTGTCCCCCTTTCCTCATCCCACCCTGTCCCTCTGTCCTCATCCCACCCTGTCCCCCTTTCCTCATCCCACCCTGTCCCCCTTTCCTCATCCCACCCTGTCCCCATCCCACCCTGTCACTCTGTCTCCATCCCACCCTGTCCCTCTGTCCTCATCCCACCCTGTCCCTCTGTCCTCATCCCACCCTGTCCCTCTGTCCTCATCCCACCCTGTCCCTCTGTCCTCATCCCACCCTGTCCCCCTTTCCTCATCCCACCCTGTCCCTCTTTCCTCATCCCACCCTGTCCCTCTGTCCTCATCCCACCCTGTTCTCTGTCCCCATCCCACCCTGTCCCCCTTTCCTCATCCCACCCTGTCCCTCTGTCCTCATCCCACCCTTTCCCCCTTTCCACATCCCACCCTGTCCCTCTGTCCTCATCCCACCCTGTCCCTCTGTCCTCATCCCACCCTGTCCCTCTGTCCTCATCCCACCCTGTTCCTCTGTCCTCATCCCACTCTGTCCTCATCCCACCCTGTCCCCCTTTCCTCATCCCACCCTGTCCCCATCCCACCCTGTCACTCTGTCTCCATCCCTTCCTGTCCCTCTGTCCTCATCCCACCCTGTCCCTCTGTCCTCATCCCACCCTGTCCCTCTGTCCTCATCCCACCCTGTCCCCCTTTCCTCATCCCACCCTGTCCCTCTTTCCTCATCCCACCCTGTCCCTCTGTCCTCATCCCACCCTGTTCTCTGTCCCCATCCCACCCTGTCCCCCTTTCCTCATCCCACCCTGTCCCTCTGTCCTCATCCCACCCTTTCCCCCTTTCCACATCCCACCCTGTCCCTCTGTCCTCATCCCACCCTGTCCCCCTTTCCTCATCCCACCCTGTCCCCCTTTCCTCATCCCACCCTGTCCCTCTGTCCCCATCCCACCCTGTCCCCCTCTCCTCATCCCACCCTGTCCTCATCCCACCCTGTCCCCCTTTCCTCATCCCACCCTGTCCCCCTTTCCTCATCCCACCCTGTCCCCCTTTCCTCATCCCACCCTGTCCCCCTTTCCTCATCCCACCCTGTCCCTCTGTCCTCATCCCACCCTGTCCCTCTGTCCTCATCCCACCCTGTCCCCCTTTCCTCATCCCACCCTGTCCCTCTGTCCTCATCCCACCCTGTCCCCCTTTCCTCATCCCACCCTGTCCCCTTTTCCTCATCCCACCCTGTCCCTCTGTCCTCATCCCACCCTGTCCCCCTTTCCACATCCCACCCTGTCCCTCTGTCCTCATCCCACCCTGTCCCTCTGTCCTCATCCCACCCTGTCCCTCTGTCCTCATTCCACCCTGACCCCCTTTCCCCATCCCACCCTGTCCCCTTTCCTCATCCCACCCTGTTCTCTGTCCCATCCCACCCTGTCACTCTGTCCCATCCCACCCTGTCACTCTGTCCCATCCCACCCTGTCCCCCTTTCCTCATCCCACCCTGTCACTCTGTCCCATCCCACCCTGTCCCCCTGTCCTCATCCCACCCTGTCCTCATCCCACCCTGTCCCTCTGTCCTCATCCCACCCTGTCCCTCTGTCCTCATCCCACCCTGTCCCTCTGTCCTCATCCCACCCTGTCCCTCTGTCCTCATCCCACCCTGTCCCCATGCCACCCTGTCCCTCTGTCCTCATCCCACCCTGTCCTCATCCCACCCTGTCCCTCTGTCCTCATCCCACCCTGTCCCTCTGTCCTCATCCCACCCTGTCCCTCTGTCCTCATCCCACCCTGTTCTCTGTCCCCATCCCACCCTGTCCCCCTTTCCTCATCCCACCCTGTCCCTCTGTCCTCATCCCACCCTTTCCCCCTTTCCACATCCCACCCTGTCCCTCTGTCCTCATCCCACCCTGTCCCCCTTTCCTCATCCCACCCTGTCCCCCTTTCCTCATCCCACCCTGTCCCTCTGTCCCCATCCCACCCTGTCCCCCTCTCCTCATCCCACCCTGTCCTCATCCCACCCTGTCCCCCTTTCCTCATCCCACCCTGTCCCCCTTTCCTCATCCCACCCTGTCCCCCTTTCCTCATCCCACCCTGTCCCCCTTTCCTCATCCCACCCTGTCCCTCTGTCCTCATCCCACCCTGTCCCTCTGTCCTCATCCCACCCTGTCCCCCTTTCCTCATCCCACCCTGTCCCTCTGTCCTCATCCCACCCTGTCCCCCTTTCCTCATCCCACCCTGTCCCCTTTTCCTCATCCCACCCTGTCCCTCTGTCCTCATCCCACCCTGTCCCCCTTTCCACATCCCACCCTGTCCCTCTGTCCTCATCCCACCCTGTCCCTCTGTCCTCATCCCACCCTGTCCCTCTGTCCTCATCCCACCCTGTCCCTCTGTCCTCATTCCACCCTGACCCCCTTTCCCCATCCCACCCTGTCCCCCTTTCCTCATCCCACCCTGTTCTCTGTCCCATCCCACCCTGTCACTCTGTCCCATCCCACCCTGTCACTCTGTCCCATCCCACCCTGTCCCCCTTTCCTCATCCCACCCTGTCACTCTGTCCCATCCCACCCTGTCCCCCTGTCCTCATCCCACCCTGTCCTCATCCCACCCTGTCCCTCTGTCCTCATCCCACCCTGTCCCTCTGTCCTCATCCCACCCTGTCCCTCTGTCCTCATCCCACCCTGTCCCTCTGTCCTCATCCCACCCTGTCCCCATGCCACCCTGTCCCTCTGTCCTCATCCCACCCTGTCCCTCTGTCCTCATCCCACCCTGTCCCCCTGTCCTCATCCCACCCTGTCCTCATCCCACCCTGTCCCTCTGTCCTCATCCCACCCTGTCCCTCTGTCCTCATCCCACCCTGTCCCTCTGTCCTCATCCCACCCTGTCCCTCTGTCCTCATCCCACCCTGTCCCCCTTTCCTCATCCCACCCTGTCCCCCTTTCCTCATCCCACCCTGTCCCCCTTTCCTCATCCCACCCTGTCCCCCTTTACTCATCCCATCCTGTCCCTCTGTCCTCATCCCACCCTGTCCCCCTTTCCTCATCCCACCCTGTCCCCCTTTCCTCATCCCACCCTGTCCCTCTGTCCTCATCCCACCCTGCCCCCCTTTCCTCATCCCACCCTGTCCCCCTTTCCTCATCCCACCCTTTCCCCCTTTCCTCATCCCACCCTTTCCCTCTGTCCTCATCCCACCCTGCCCCCCTTTCCTCATCCCACCCTGTCCCCCTTTCCTCATCCCACCCTTTCCCCCTTTCCTCATCCCACCCTTTCCCTCTGTCCTCATCCCACCCTTTCCCTCTGTCCTCATCCCACCCTGTCCCTCTCTCCTCATCCAACCCTGTCCCCCTTTCCACATCCCACCCTGTCCCTCTGTCCTCATCCCACCCTGTCCCTCTGTCCTCATCCCACCCTGTCCCCCTTTCCTCATCCCACCCTGTCCCCCTTTCCTCATCCCACCCTGTCCCTCTGTCCTCTTCCCACCCTGTCCCCCTTTCCTCATCCCACCCTGTCCCCCTTTCCTCATCCCACCCTGTCCCTCTGTCCTCATCCCACCCTGTCCCCCTTTCCACATCCCACCCTGTCCCTCTGTCCTCATCCCACCCTGTCCCTCTGTCCTCATCCCACATTGTCCCTCTGTCCTCATTCCACCCTGACCCCCTTTCCCCATCCCACCCTGTCCCCCTTTCCTCATCCCACCCTGTTCTCTGTCCCATCCCACCCTGTCACTCTGTCCCATCCCACCCTGTCCCCCTTTCCTCATCCCACCCTGTCACTCTGTCCCATCCCACCCTGTCCCCCTGTCCTCATCCCACCCTGTCCTCATCCCACCCTGTCCCTCTGTCCTCATCCCACCCTGTCACTCTGTCCTCATCCCACCCTGTCCCTCTGTCCTCATCCCACCCTGTCCCTCTGTCCTCATCCCACCCTGTCCCCCTTTCCTCATCCCACCCTGTCCTCATGCCACCCTGTCCCTCTGTCCTCATCCCACCCTGTCCCTCTGTCCTCATCCCACCCTGTCCCCCTGTCCTCATCCCACCCTGTCCTCATCCCACCCTGTCCCTCTGTCCTCATCCCACCCTGTCCCTCTGTCCTCATCCCACCCTGTCCCTCTGTCCTCATCCCACCCTGTCCCCCTTTCCTCATCCCACCCTGTCCCCCTTTCCTCATCCCACCCTGTCCCCCTTTACTCATCCCATCCTGTCCCTCTGTCCTCATCCCACCCTGTCCCCCTTTCCTCATCCCACCCTGTCCCCCTTTCCTCATCCCACCCTGTCCCCCTTTCCTCATCCCACCCTGTCCCTCTGTCCTCACCCCACCCTGCCCCCCTTTCCTCATCCCACCCTGTCCCCCTTTCCTCATCCCACCCTTTCCCCCTTTCCTCATCCCACCCTTTCCCTCTGTCCTCATCCCACCCTTTCCCTCTGTCCTCATCCCACCCTGTCCCTCTGTCCTCATCCAACCCTGTCCCCCTTTCCACATCCCACCCTGTCCCTCTGTCCTCATCCCACCCTGTCCATCTGTCCTCATCCCACCCTGTCCCCCTTTCCTCATCCCACCCTTTCCCCCTTTCCTCATCCCACCCTGTCCCCCTTTCCTCATCCCACCCTGTCCCCCTTTCATCATCCCACCCTGTCCCTCTGTCCTCATCCCCACCTGTCCCCCTTTCCTCATTCCACCATTTCCCCCTTTCCTCATCCCACCCTGTCCCCCTTTCCTCATCCCACCCTGTTCTCTGTCCCCATCCCACCCTGTCCCCCTTTCCTCATCCCACCCTGTCCCTCTGTCCCCATCCCACCCTGTCCCCCTTTCCTCATCCCACCCTGTCCCCCTTTCCTCATCCCACCCTGTCCCTCTGTCCCCATCCCACCCTGTCCCCCTGTCCTCATCCCACCCTGTCCTCATCCCACCCTGTCCCCCTTTCCTCATCCCACCCTGTCCCCCTTTCCTCATCCCACCCTGTCCCTCTGTTCTCATCCCACCCTGTCCCCCTTTCCTCATCCCACCCTGTCCCTCTGTCCTCATCCCACCCTGTCCCCCTTTCCTCATCCCACCCTGTCCCCCTTTCCTCATCCCACCCTGTCCCCCTTTCCTCATCCCACCCTGTCCCTCTGTCCTCATCCCACCCTGTCCCTCTGTCCTCATCCCACCCTGTCCCCCTGTCCTCATCCCACCCTGTCCCCCTTTCCTCATCCCACCCTGTCCCTCTGTCCTCATCCCACCCTGTCCCCCTTTCCTCATCCCACCGTGTCCCCCTTTCCTCATCCCACCCTGTCCCCATCCCACCCTGTCACTCTGTCTCCATCCCACCCTGTCCCTCTGTCCTCATCCCACCCTGTCCCTCTGTCCTCATCCCACCCTGTCCCTCTGTCCTCATCCCACCCTGTCCCCCTTTCCTCATCCCACCCTGTCCCTCTTTCCTCATCCCACCCTGTCCCTCTGTCCTCATCCCACCCTGTTCTCTGTCCCCATCCCACCCTGTCCCCCTTTCCTCATCCCACCCTGTCCCTCTGTCCTCATCCCACCCTTTCCCCCTTTCCACATCCCACCCTGTCCCTCTGTCCTCATCCCACCCTGTCCCTCTGTCCTCATCCCACCCTGTCCCTCTGTCCTAATCCCACCCTGTCCCTCTGTCCTCACCCCACTCTGTCCTCATCCCACCCTGTCCTCATCCCACCCTGTCCTCATCCCACCCTGTCCTCATCCCACCCTGTCCTCCTTTCCTCATTCCACCCTGACCCCCTTTCCCCATCCCACCGTCCTCCTTTCCTCATCCCACCCTGTTCTGTCCCCATCCCACCCTGTCCCCCTGTCCTCATCCCACCCTGTCCCTCTGTCCTCATCCCACCCTGTCCCTCTGTCCTCATCCCACCCTGTCCCTCTGTCCTCATCCCACCCTGTCCCTCTGTCCTCATCCCACCCTGTCCCCCTTTACTCATCCCACCCTGTCCCTCTGTCCTCATCCCACCCTGTCCCCCTTTCCTCATCCCACCCTGTCCCCCTTTCCTCAACCCACCCTGTCCCTCTGTCCTCATCCCACCCTGTCCCCCTTTCCTCATCCCACCCTGTCCCCCTTTCCTCATCCCACCCTTTCCCCCTTTCCTCATCCCACTCTGTCCTCATCCCACCCTGTCCCTCTGTCCTCATCCCACCCTGTCCCCCTTTCCACATCCCACCCTGTCCCTCTGTCCTCATCCCACCCTGTCCCTCTGTCCTCATCCCACCCTGTCCCCCTTTCCTCATCCCACCCTTTCCCCCTTTCCTCATCCCACCCTGTCCCCCTTTCCTCATCCCACCCTGTCCCTCTGTCCTCATCCCACCCTGTCCCTCTGTCCTCATCCCACCCTGTCCCCCTGTCCTCATCCCACCCTGTCCCTCTGTCCTCATCCCACCCTGTCCCTCTGTCCTCATCCCACCCTGTCCCTCTGTCCTCATCCCACCCTGTCCTCATCCCACCCGGTCCTTCTTTCCTCATCCCACCCTGTCCCTCTGTCCTCATCCCACCCTGTCCTCATACCACCCGGTCCCCCTTTCCTCATCCCACCCTGTCCCCCTTTCCTCATCCCACCCTGTCCCTCTGTCCTCATCCCACCCTGTCCCCCTTTCCTCATCCCACCCTGTCCCTCTGTCCCCATCCCACCCTGTCCCCCTTTCCTCATCCCACCCTGTTCTCTGTCCCCATCCCACCCTGTCCCCCTTTCCTCATCCCACCCTGTTCTCTGTCCCCATCCCACCCTGTCCCCCTTTCCTCATCCCACCCTGTTCTCTGTCCCCATCCCACCCTGTCCCCCTTTCCTCATCCCACCCTGTCCCTCTGTCCCCATCCCACCCTGTCCCCCTTTCCTCATCCCACCCTGTCCACCTTTCCTCATCCCACCCTGTCCCTCTGTCCCCATCCCACCCTGTCCCCCTGTCCTCATCCCACCCTGTCCTCATCCCACCCTGTCCCCCTTTCCTCATCCCACCCTGTCCCCCTTTCCTCATCCCACCCTGTCCCTCTGTCCTCATCCCACCCTGTCCCCCTTTCCTCATCCCACCCTGTCCCTCTGTCCTCATCCCACCCTGTCCCTCTCTCCTCATCCCACCCTGTCCCCCTTTCCTCATCCCACCCTGTCCCCCTTTCCTCATCCCACCCTGTCCCCCTTTCCTCATCCCACCCTGTCCCTCTGTCCTCATCCCACCCTGTCCCTCTGTCCTCATCCCACCCTGTCCCCCTTTCCTCATCCCACCCTGTCCCTCTGTCCTCATCCCACCCTGTCCCCCTTTCCTCATCCCACCCTGTCCCCCTTTCCTCATCCCACCCTGTCCCCATCCCACCCTGTCACTCTGTCCCATCCCACCCTGTCCCTCTGTCCTCATCCCACCCTGTCCCTCTGTCCTCATCCCACCCTGTCCCCCTTTCCTCATCCCACCCTGTCCCTCTTTCCTCATCCCACCCTGTCCCTCTGTCCTCATCCCACCCTGTTCTCTGTCCCCATCCCACCCTGTCCCCCTTTCCTCATCCCACCCTGTCCCCCTGTCCTCATCCCACCCTTTCCCCCTTTCCACATCCCACCCTGTCCCTCTGTCCTCATCCCACCCTGTCCCTCTGTCCTCATCCCACCCTGTCCCTCTGTCCTCATCCCACCCTGTCCCTCTGTCCTCATCCCACTCTGTCCTCATCCCACCCTGTCCTCATCCCACCCTGTTCTCATCCCACCCTGTCCTCATCCCACCCTGTCCTCATCCCACCCTGTCCTCCTTTCCTCATTCCACCCTGACCCCCTTTCCCCATCCCACCATCCTCCTTTCCTCATCCCACCCTGTTCTGTCCCCATCCCACCCTGTCCCCCTGTCCTCATCCCACCCTGTCCCCCTTTCCTCATCCCACCCTGTCCCCCTTTCCTCATCCCACCCGGCCCCCTTTCCTCATCCCACCCTGTCCCTCTGTCCTCATCCCACCCTGTCCCTCTGTCCTCATCCCACCCTGTCCCCCTGTCCTCATCCCACCCTGTCCCTCTGTCCTCATCCCACCCTGTCCCTCTGTCCTCATCCCACCCTGTCCTCATCCCACCCGGTCCCCCTTTCCTCATCCCACCCTGTCCCTCTGTCCTCATCCCACCCTGTCCCTCTGTCCTCATCCCACCCTGTCCCCCTTTCCTCATCCCACCCTGTCCCTCTGTCCTCATCCCACCCTGTCCCTCTGTCCTCATCCCACCCTGTCCCTCTGTCCTCATCCCACCCTGTCGCCCTTTCCTCATCCCACCCTGTCCCCCTTTCCTCATCCCACCCTGTCCCCCTTTCCTCATCCCACCCTGTCCCTCTGTCCTCATCCCACCCTGTCCCCCTTTCCTCATCCCACCCTGTCCCCCTTTCCTCATCCCACCCTGTCCCCCTTTCCTCATCCCACCCTTTCCCTCTGTCCTCATCCCACCCTTTCCCTCTGTCCTCATCCCACCCTGTCCCTCTGTCCTCATCCCACCCTGTCCCCCTTTCCACATACCACCCTGTCCCTCTGTCCTCATCCCACCCTCTCCCTCTGTCCTCATCCCACCCTGTCCCCCTTTCCTCATCCCACCCTTTCCCCCTTTCCCCCTTTCCTCATCCCACCCTGTCCCCCTTTCCTCATCCCACCCTGTCCCCCTTTCCTCATCCCACCCTGTCCCTCTGTCCTCATCCCACCCTGTCCCTCTGTCCTCATCCCACCCTGTCCCCCTTTCATCATCCCACCCTGTCCCTCTGTCCCCATCCCACCCTGTCCCTCTGTCCTCATCCCACCCTGTCCCTCTGTCCTCATCCCACCCTTTCCCTCTGTCCTCATCCCACCCTGTCCCTCTGTCCTCATCCCACCCTGTCCCTCTGTCCTCATCCCACCCTGTCCCCCTTTCATCATCCCACCCTGTCCCTCTGTCCCCATCCCACCCTGTCCCTCTGTCCTCATCCCACCCTGTCCCTCTGTCCTCATCCCACCCTTTCCCTCTGTCCTCATCCCACCCTTTCCCTCTGTCCTCATCCCACCCTGTCCCTCTGTCCTCATCCCACCCTGTCCTCATCCCACCCGGTCCCTCTTTCCTCATCCCACCCTGTCACTCTGTCCCATCCCACCCTGTCCCCCTTTCCTCATCCCACCCTGTCCCCCTTTCCTCATCCCACCCTGTCACTCTGTCCCATCCCACCCTTTCCCCCTTTCCTCATCCCACCCTGTCCCCCTTTCCTCATCCCACCCTGTCCCTCTGTCCTCATCCCACCCTCTCCCTCTGTCCTCATCCCACCCTGTCCCCCTTTCCTCATCCCACCCTTTCCCCCTTTCCCCCTTTCCTCATCCCACCTGTCCCCCTTTCCTCATCCCACCCTGTCCCCCTTTCCTCATCCCACCCTGTCCCTCTGTCCTCATCCCACCCTGTCCCTCTGTCCTCATCCCACCCTGTCCCCCTTTCATCATCCCACCCTGTCCCTCTGTCCCCATCCCACCCTGTCCCTCTGTCCTCATCCCACCCTGTCCCTCTGTCCTCATCCCACCCTTTCCCTCTGTCCTCATCCCACCCTTTCCCTCTGTCCTCATCCCACCCTGTCCCTCTGTCCTCATCCCACCCTGTCCTCATCCCACCCGGCCCCCCTTTCCTCATCCCACCCTGTCCCTCTGTCCTCATCCCACCCTGTCCCTCTGTCCTCATCCCACCCTGTTCCTCTGTCCGCATCCCACCCTGGCCCCCTTTCCTCATCCCACCCTGTCCCTCTTTCCTCATCCCACCCTGTCCCTCTGTCCTCATCCCACCCTGTCCATCTGTCCTCATCCCACCCTGTCCCCCTGTCCTCATCCCACCCTGTCCCTCTGTCCTCATCCCACCCTGTCCCCCTTTCCTCATCCCACCCTGTCCCTCTGTCCTCATCCCACCCTGTCCCTCTGTCCTCATCCCACCCTGTCCCTCTGTCCTCATCCCACCCTGTCCCTCTGTCCTCATCCCACCCTGTCCCCCTTTCCTCATCCCACCCTGTCCCTCTGTCCCCATCCCACCCTGTCCCTCTGTCCTCATCCCACCCTGTCCCTCTGTCCTCATCCCACCCTGTCCCTCTGTCCTCATCCCACCCTGTCCCTCTGTCCTCATCCCACCCTGTCCCCCTTTCCACATCCCACCCTGTCCCTCTGTCCTCATCCCACCCTGTCCCTCTGTCCTCATCCCACCCTGTCCCTCTGTCCTCATCCCACCCTGTCCCTCTGTCCTCATCCCACCCTGACCCCCTTTCTCCATCCCACCCTGTCCCCCTTTCCTCATCCCATCCTGTTCTCTGTCCCATCCCACCCTGTCACTCTGTCCCATCCCACCCTTTCCCCCTTTCCTCATCCCACCCTGTCCCCCTTTCCTCATCCCACCCTGTCCCTCTGTCCTCATCCCACCCTGTCCCTCTGTCCTCATCCCACCCTTTCCCCCTTTCCCCATCCCACCATCCCCCTTTCCTCATCCCACCCTGTTCTGTCCCCATCCCACCCTGTCCCTATGTCCTCATCCCACCCTGTCCCTCTGTCCTCATCCCACCCTGTCCCTCTGTCCTCATCCCACCCTTTCCCCCTTTCCTCATCCCACCCTGTCCCTCTGTCCTCATCCCACCCTGTCCCTCTGTCCTCATCCCACCCTGTCCCCCTTTCCACATCCCACCCTGTCCCTCTGTCCTCATACCACCCTGTCCCTCTGTCCTCATCCCACCCTGTCCCTCTGTCCTCATCCCACCCTGTCCCTCTGTCCTCATCCCACCCTGTCCCTCTGTCCTCATTCCACCCTGACCCCCTTTCCCCATCCCACCCTGTCCCCCTTTCCTCATCCCACCCTTTCCCTCTGTCCCATCCCACCCTGTCACTCTGTCCCATCCCACCCTGTCCCCCTTTCCTCATCCCACCCTGTCCCCCTTTCCTCATCCCACCCTGTCCCCCTTTCCTCATCCCACCCTGTCACTCTGTCCCATCCCACCCTTTCCCCCTTTCCTCATCCCACCCTGTCCCCCTTTCCTCATCCCACCCTGTCCCTCTGTCCTCATCCCACCCTGTCCCTCTGTCCTCATCCCACCCTGTCCCCCTTTCCTCATCCCACCCTGTCCCTCTGTCCTCATCCCAACCTGTCCCCCTTTCCTCATCCCACCCTGTCCCCCTTTCCTCATCCCACCCTGTCCCTCTGTCCTCATCCCACCCTGTCCCCCTTTCCACATCCCACCCTGTCCCTCTGTCCTCATCCCACCCTGTCCCTCTGTCCTCATCCCACCCTGTCCCTCTGTCCTCATCCCACCCTGTCCCCCTTTCCACATCCCACCCTGTCCCTCTGTCCTCATCCCACCCTGTCCCTCTGTCCTCATCCCACCCTGTCCCTCTGTCCTCATCCCACCCTGTCCCTCTGTCCTCATCCCACCCTGACCCCCTTTCCCCATCCCACCCTGTCCCCCTTTCCTCATCCCATCCTGTTCTCTGTCCCATCCCACCCTGTCACTCTGTCCCATCCCACCCTTTCCCCCTTTCCTCATCCCACCCTGTCCCCCTTTCCTCATCCCACCCTGTCCCTCTGTCCTCATCCCACCCTGTCCCTCTGTCCTCATCCCACCCTGTCCCCCTTTCCTCATCCCACCCTGTCCCTCTGTCCTCATCCCACCCTGTCCCCCTTTCCTCATCCCACCCTGTCCCCCTTTCCTCATCCCACCCTGTCCCCATCCCACCCTGTCACTCTGTCCCATCCCACCCTGTCCCTCTGTCCTCATCCCACCCTGTCCCTCTGTCCTCATCCCACCCTGTCCCCCTTTCCTCATCCCACCCTGTCCCTCTTTCCTCATCCCACCCTGTCCCTCTGTCCTCATCCCACCCTGTTCTCTGTCCCCATCCCACCCTGTCCCCCTTTCCTCATCCCACCCTGTCCCCCTGTCCTCATCCCACCCTTTCCCCCTTTCCACATCCCACCCTGTCCCTCTGTCCTCATCCCACCCTGTCCCTCTGTCCTCATCCCACCCTGTCCCTCTGTCCTCATCCCACCCTGTCCCTCTGTCCTCATCCCACTCTGTCCTCATCCCACCCTGTCCTCATCCCACCCTGTTCTCATCCCACCCTGTTCTCATCCCACCCTGTCCTCATCCCACCCTGTCCTCATCCCACCCTGTCCTCCTTTCCTCATTCCACCCTGACCCCCTTTCCCCATCCCACCATCCTCCTTTCCTCATCCCACCCTGTTCTGTCCCCATCCCACCCTGTCCCCCTGTCCTCATCCCACCCTGTCCCCCTTTCCTCATCCCACCCTGTCCCCCTTTCCTCATCCCACCCGGCCCCCTTTCCTCATCCCACCCTGTCCCTCTGTCCTCATCCCACCCTGTCCCTCTGTCCTCATCCCACCCTGTCCCCCTGTCCTCATCCCACCCTGTCCCTCTGTCCTCATCCCACCCTGTCCCTCTGTCCTCATCCCACCCTGTCCTCATCCCACCCGGTCCCCCTTTCCTCATCCCACCCTGTCCCTCTGTCCTCATCCCACCCTGTCCCTCTGTCCTCATCCCACCCTGTCCCTCTGTCCTCATCCCACCCTGTCCCCCTTTCCTCATCCCACCCTGTCCCTCTGTCCTCATCCCACCCTGTCCCTCTGTCCTCATCCCACCCTGTCCCTCTGTCCTCATCCCACCCTGTCGCCCTTTCCTCATCCCACCCTGTCCCCCTTTCCTCATCCCACCCTGTCCCCCTTTCCTCATCCCACCCTGTCCCTCTGTCCTCATCCCACCCTGTCCCCCTTTCCTCATCCCACCCTGTCCCCCTTTCCTCATCCCACCCTGTCCCCCTTTCCTCATCCCACCCTTTCCCTCTGTCCTCATCCCACCCTTTCCCTCTGTCCTCATCCCACCCTGTCCCTCTGTCCTCATCCCACCCTGTCCCCCTTTCCACATACCACCCTGTCCCTCTGTCCTCATCCCACCCTCTCCCTCTGTCCTCATCCCACCCTGTCCCCCTTTCCTCATCCCACCCTTTCCCCCTTTCCCCCTTTCCTCATCCCACCCTGTCCCCCTTTCCTCATCCCACCCTGTCCCCCTTTCCTCATCCCACCCTGTCCCTCTGTCCTCATCCCACCCTGTCCCTCTGTCCTCATCCCACCCTGTCCCCCTTTCATCATCCCACCCTGTCCCTCTGTCCCCATCCCACCCTGTCCCTCTGTCCTCATCCCACCCTGTCCCTCTGTCCTCATCCCACCCTTTCCCTCTGTCCTCATCCCACCCTGTCCCTCTGTCCTCATCCCACCCTGTCCCTCTGTCCTCATCCCACCCTGTCCCCCTTTCATCATCCCACCCTGTCCCTCTGTCCCCATCCCACCCTGTCCCTCTGTCCTCATCCCACCCTGTCCCTCTGTCCTCATCCCACCCTTTCCCTCTGTCCTCATCCCACCCTTTCCCTCTGTCCTCATCCCACCCTGTCCCTCTGTCCTCATCCCACCCTGTCCTCATCCCACCCGGTCCCTCTTTCCTCATCCCACCCTGTCACTCTGTCCCATCCCACCCTGTCCCCCTTTCCTCATCCCACCCTGTCCCCCTTTCCTCATCCCACCCTGTCACTCTGTCCCATCCCACCCTTTCCCCCTTTCCTCATCCCACCCTGTCCCCCTTTCCTCATCCCACCCTGTCCCTCTGTCCTCATCCCACCCTCTCCCTCTGTCCTCATCCCACCCTGTCCCCCTTTCCTCATCCCACCCTTTCCCCCTTTCCCCCTTTCCTCATCCCACCTGTCCCCCTTTCCTCATCCCACCCTGTCCCCCTTTCCTCATCCCACCCTGTCCCTCTGTCCTCATCCCACCCTGTCCCTCTGTCCTCATCCCACCCTGTCCCCCTTTCATCATCCCACCCTGTCCCTCTGTCCCCATCCCACCCTGTCCCTCTGTCCTCATCCCACCCTGTCCCTCTGTCCTCATCCCACCCTTTCCCTCTGTCCTCATCCCACCCTTTCCCTCTGTCCTCATCCCACCCTGTCCCTCTGTCCTCATCCCACCCTGTCCTCATCCCACCCGGCCCCCCTTTCCTCATCCCACCCTGTCCCTCTGTCCTCATCCCACCCTGTCCCTCTGTCCTCATCCCACCCTGTTCCTCTGTCCGCATCCCACCCTGGCCCCCTTTCCTCATCCCACCCTGTCCCTCTTTCCTCATCCCACCCTGTCCCTCTGTCCTCATCCCACCCTGTCCATCTGTCCTCATCCCACCCTGTCCCCCTGTCCTCATCCCACCCTGTCCCTCTGTCCTCATCCCACCCTGTCCCCCTTTCCTCATCCCACCCTGTCCCTCTGTCCTCATCCCACCCTGTCCCTCTGTCCTCATCCCACCCTGTCCCTCTGTCCTCATCCCACCCTGTCCCTCTGTCCTCATCCCACCCTGTCCCCCTTTCCTCATCCCACCCTGTCCCTCTGTCCCCATCCCACCCTGTCCCTCTGTCCTCATCCCACCCTGTCCCTCTGTCCTCATCCCACCCTGTCCCTCTGTCCTCATCCCACCCTGTCCCTCTGTCCTCATCCCACCCTGTCCCCCTTTCCACATCCCACCCTGTCCCTCTGTCCTCATCCCACCCTGTCCCTCTGTCCTCATCCCACCCTGTCCCTCTGTCCTCATCCCACCCTGTCCCTCTGTCCTCATCCCACCCTGACCCCCTTTCTCCATCCCACCCTGTCCCCCTTTCCTCATCCCATCCTGTTCTCTGTCCCATCCCACCCTGTCACTCTGTCCCATCCCACCCTTTCCCCCTTTCCTCATCCCACCCTGTCCCCCTTTCCTCATCCCACCCTGTCCCTCTGTCCTCATCCCACCCTGTCCCTCTGTCCTCATCCCACCCTTTCCCCCTTTCCCCATCCCACCATCCCCCTTTCCTCATCCCACCCTGTTCTGTCCCCATCCCACCCTGTCCCTATGTCCTCATCCCACCCTGTCCCTCTGTCCTCATCCCACCCTGTCCCTCTGTCCTCATCCCACCCTTTCCCCCTTTCCTCATCCCACCCTGTCCCTCTGTCCTCATCCCACCCTGTCCCTCTGTCCTCATCCCACCCTGTCCCCCTTTCCACATCCCACCCTGTCCCTCTGTCCTCATCCCACCCTGTCCCTCTGTCCTCATCCCACCCTGTCCCTCTGTCCTCATCCCACCCTGTCCCTCTGTCCTCATCCCACCCTGTCCCTCTGTCCTCATTCCACCCTGACCCCCTTTCCCCATCCCACCCTGTCCCCCTTTCCTCATCCCACCCTTTCCCTCTGTCCCATCCCACCCTGTCACTCTGTCCCATCCCACCCTGTCCCCCTTTCCTCATCCCACCCTGTCCCCCTTTCCTCATCCCACCCTGTCCCCCTTTCCTCATCCCACCCTGTCACTCTGTCCCATCCCACCCTTTCCCCCTTTCCTCATCCCACCCTGTCCCCCTTTCCTCATCCCACCCTGTCCCTCTGTCCTCATCCCACCCTGTCCCTCTGTCCTCATCCCACCCTGTCCCCCTTTCCTCATCCCACCCTGTCCCTCTGTCCTCATCCCAACCTGTCCCCCTTTCCTCATCCCACCCTGTCCCCCTTTCCTCATCCCACCCTGTCCCTCTGTCCTCATCCCACCCTGTCCCCCTTTCCACATCCCACCCTGTCCCTCTGTCCTCATCCCACCCTGTCCCTCTGTCCTCATCCCACCCTGTCCCTCTGTCCTCATCCCACCCTGTCCCTCTGTCCTCATTCCACCCTGACCCCCTTTCCCCATCCCACCCTGTCCCCCTTTCCTCATCCCACCCTGTTCTCTGTCCCATCCCACCCTGTCACTCTGTCCCATCCCACCCTGTCACTCTGTCCCATCCCACCCTGTCCCCCTTTCCTCATCCCACCCTGTCACTCTGTCCCATCCCACCCTGTCCCCCTGTCCTCATCCCACCCTGTCCTCATCCCACCCTGTCCCTCTGTCCTCATCCCACCCTGTCCCTCTGTCCTCATCCCACCCTGTCCCTCTGTCCTCATCCCACCCTGTCCCTCTGTCCTCATCCCACCCTGTCCCCCTTTCCTCATCCCACCCTGTCCTCATGCCACCCTGTCCCTCTGTCCTCATCCCACCCTGTCCCTCTGTCCTCATCCCACCCTGTCCCCCTTTCCTCATCCCACCCTGTCACTCTGTCCCATCCCACCCTGTCCCCCTGTCCTCATCCCACCCTGTCCTCATCCCACCCTGTCCCTCTGTCCTCATCCCACCCTGTCCCCCTTTCCACATCCCACCCTGTCCCTCTGTCCTCATCCCACCCTGTCCCTCTGTCCTCATCCCACCCTGTCCCCCTTTCCTCATCCCACCCTTTCCCCCTTTCCCCCTTTCCTCATCCCACCCTGTCCCCCTTTCCTCATCCCACCCTGTCCCTCTGTCCTCATCCCACCCTGTCCCTCTGTCCTCATCCCACCCTGTCCCTCTGTCCTCATCCCACCCTGTCCCCCTTTCATCATCCCACCCTGTCCCTCTGTCCCCATCCCACCCTGTCCCTCTGTCCTCATCCCACCCTGTCCCTCTGTCCTCATCCCACCCTGTCCCTCTGTCCTCATCCCACCCTGTCCCTCTGTCCTCATCCCACCCTGTCCTCATCCCACCCGGTCCCCCTTTCCTCATCCCACCCTGTCCCTCTGTCCTCATCCCACCCTGTCCCTCTGTCCTCATCCCACCCTGTTCCTCTGTCCGCATCCCACCCTGGCCCCCTTTCCTCATCCCACCCTGTCCCTCTTTCCTCATCCCACCCTGTCCCTCTGTCCTCATCCCACCCTGTCCCTCTGTCATCCCACCCTGTCCCCCTGTCCTCATCCCACCCTGTCCCTCTGTCCTCATCCCACCCTGTCCCCCTTTCCTCATCCCACCCTGTCCCTCTGTCCTCATCCCACCCTGTCCCTCTGTCCTCATCCCACCCTGTCCCCCTTTCCTCATCCCACCCTGTCCCTCTGTCCCCATCCCACCCTGTCCCTCTGTCCTCATCCCACCCTGTCCCTCTGTCCTCATCCCACCCTGTCCCTCTGTCCTCATCCCACCCTGTCCCTCTGTCCTCATCCCACCCTGTCCTCATCCCACCCGGTCCCTCTTTCCTCATCCCACCCTGTCCCTCTGTCCTCATCCCACCCTGGCCCCCTTTCCTCATCCCACCCTGTCCCTCTTTCCTCATCCCACCCTGTCCCTCTGTCCTCATCCCACCCTGTCCCTCTGTCATCCCACCCTGTCCCCCTGTCCTCATCCCACCCTGTCCCTCTGTCCTCATCCCACCCTGTCCCCCTTTCCTCATCCCACCCTGTCCCTCTGTCCTCATCCCACCCTGTCCCTCTGTCCTCATCCCACCCTGTCCCCCTTTCCTCATCCCACCCTGTCCCTCTGTCCCCATCCCACCCTGTCCCTCTGTCCTCATCCCACCCTGTCCCTCTGTCCTCATCCCACCCTGTCCCTCTGTCCTCATCCCACCCTGTCCTCATCCCACCCGGTCCCTCTTTCCTCATCCCATCCTGTCCCTCTGTCCTCATCCCACCCTGTCCCTCTGTCCTCATCCCACCCTGTTCCTCTGTTCGCATCCCACCCTGGCCCCCTTTCCTCATCCCACCCTGTCCCTCTTTCCTCATCCCACCCTGTCCCTCTGTCCTCATCCCACCCTGTCCCCCTGTCCTCATCCCACCCTGTCCCCCTTTCCTCATCCCACCCTGTCCCCCTTTCCTCATCCCACCCTGTCCCCCTTTCCTCATCCCACCCTGTCTATCTGTCCTCATCCCACCCTGTCCCTCTGTCCTCATCCCACCCTGTCCCTCTGTCCTCATCCCACCCTGTCCCCCTTTCCTCATCCCACCCTGTCCCTCTGTCCTCATCCCACCCTGTCCCTCTGTCCTCATCCCACCCTGTCCCTCTGTCCTCATCCCACCATGTCCCTCTGTCCTCATCCCACCCTGTCCCTCTGTCCTCATCCCACCCTGTCCCCCTTTCCACATCCCACCCTGTCCCTCTGTCCTCATCCCACCCTGTCCCTCTGTCCTCATCCCACCCTGTCCCTCTGTCCTCATCCCACCCTGTCCCCCTTTCCACATCCCACCCTGTCCCTCTGTCCTCATCCCACCCTGTCCCTCTGTCCTCATCCCACCCTGTCCCTCTGTCCTCATCCCACCCTGTCCCTCTGTCCTCATCCCACCCTGACCCCCTTTCCCCATCCCACCCTGTCCCCCTTTCCTCATCCCATCCTGTTCTCTGTCCCATCCCACCCTGTCACTCTGTCCCATCCCACCCTTTCCCCCTTTCCTCATCCCACCCTGTCCCCCTTTCCTCATCCCACCCTGTCCCTCTGTCCTCATCCCACCCTGTCCCTCTGTCCTCATCCCACCCTGTCCCCCTTTCCTCATCCCACCCTGTCCCTCTGTCCTCATCCCACCCTGTCCCCCTTTCCTCATCCCACCCTGTCCCCCTTTCCTCATCCCACCCTGTCCCCATCCCACCCTGTCACTCTGTCCCATCCCACCCTGTCCCTCTGTCCTCATCCCACCCTGTCCCTCTGTCCTCATCCCACCCTGTCCCCCTTTCCTCATCCCACCCTGTCCCTCTTTCCTCATCCCACCCTGTCCCTCTGTCCTCATCCCACCCTGTTCTCTGTCCCCATCCCACCCTGTCCCCCTTTCCTCATCCCACCCTGTCCCCCTGTCCTCATCCCACCCTTTTCCCCTTTCCACATCCCACCCTGTCCCTCTGTCCTCATCCCACCCTGTCCCTCTGTCCTCATCCCACCCTGTCCCTCTGTCCTCATCCCACCCTGTCCCTCTGTCCTCATCCCACTCTGTCCTCATCCCACCCTGTCCTCATCCCACCCGGTCCCTCTTTCCTCATCCCACCCTGTCACTCTGTCCCATCCCACCCTGTCCCCCTTTCCTCATCCCACCCTGTCCCCCTTTCCTCATCCCACCCTGTCACTCTGTCCCATCCCACCCTTTCCCCCTTTCCTCATCCCACCCTGTCCCCCTTTCCTCATCCCACCCTGTCCCTCTGTCCTCATCCCACCCTCTCCCTCTGTCCTCATCCCACCCTGTCCCCCTTTCCTCATCCCACCCTTTCCCCCTTTCCCCCTTTCCTCATCCCACCTGTCCCCCTTTCCTCATCCCACCCTGTCCCCCTTTCCTCATCCCACCCTGTCCCTCTGTCCTCATCCCACCCTGTCCCTCTGTCCTCATCCCACCCTGTCCCCCTTTCATCATCCCACCCTGTCCCTCTGTCCCCATCCCACCCTGTCCCTCTGTCCTCATCCCACCCTGTCCCTCTGTCCTCATCCCACCCTTTCCCTCTGTCCTCATCCCACCCTTTCCCTCTGTCCTCATCCCACCCTGTCCCTCTGTCCTCATCCCACCCTGTCCTCATCCCACCCGGCCCCCCTTTCCTCATCCCACCCTGTCCCTCTGTCCTCATCCCACCCTGTCCCTCTGTCCTCATCCCACCCTGTTCCTCTGTCCGCATCCCACCCTGGCCCCCTTTCCTCATCCCACCCTGTCCCTCTTTCCTCATCCCACCCTGTCCCTCTGTCCTCATCCCACCCTGTCCATCTGTCCTCATCCCACCCTGTCCCCCTGTCCTCATCCCACCCTGTCCCTCTGTCCTCATCCCACCCTGTCCCCCTTTCCTCATCCCACCCTGTCCCTCTGTCCTCATCCCACCCTGTCCCTCTGTCCTCATCCCACCCTGTCCCTCTGTCCTCATCCCACCCTGTCCCTCTGTCCTCATCCCACCCTGTCCCCCTTTCCTCATCCCACCCTGTCCCTCTGTCCCCATCCCACCCTGTCCCTCTGTCCTCATCCCACCCTGTCCCTCTGTCCTCATCCCACCCTGTCCCTCTGTCCTCATCCCACCCTGTCCCCCTTTCCACATCCCACCCTGTCCCTCTGTCCTCATCCCACCCTGTCCCTCTGTCCTCATCCCACCCTGTCCCTCTGTCCTCATCCCACCCTGTCCCTCTGTCCTCATCCCACCCTGACCCCCTTTCTCCATCCCACCCTGTCCCCCTTTCCTCATCCCATCCTGTTCTCTGTCCCATCCCACCCTGTCACTCTGTCCCATCCCACCCTTTCCCCCTTTCCTCATCCCACCCTGTCCCCCTTTCCTCATCCCACCCTGTCCCTCTGTCCTCATCCCACCCTGTCCCTCTGTCCTCATCCCACCCTTTCCCCCTTTCCCCATCCCACCATCCCCCTTTCCTCATCCCACCCTGTTCTGTCCCCATCCCACCCTGTCCCTATGTCCTCATCCCACCCTGTCCCTCTGTCCTCATCCCACCCTGTCCCTCTGTCCTCATCCCACCCTTTCCCCCTTTCCTCATCCCACCCTGTCCCTCTGTCCTCATCCCACCCTGTCCCTCTGTCCTCATCCCACCCTGTCCCCCTTTCCACATCCCACCCTGTCCCTCTGTCCTCATACCACCCTGTCCCTCTGTCCTCATCCCACCCTGTCCCTCTGTCCTCATCCCACCCTGTCCCTCTGTCCTCATCCCACCCTGTCCCTCTGTCCTCATTCCACCCTGACCCCCTTTCCCCATCCCACCCTGTCCCCCTTTCCTCATCCCACCCTTTCCCTCTGTCCCATCCCACCCTGTCACTCTGTCCCATCCCACCCTGTCCCCCTTTCCTCATCCCACCCTGTCCCCCTTTCCTCATCCCACCCTGTCCCCCTTTCCTCATCCCACCCTGTCACTCTGTCCCATCCCACCCTTTCCCCCTTTCCTCATCCCACCCTGTCCCCCTTTCCTCATCCCACCCTGTCCCTCTGTCCTCATCCCACCCTGTCCCTCTGTCCTCATCCCACCCTGTCCCCCTTTCCTCATCCCACCCTGTCCCTCTGTCCTCATCCCAACCTGTCCCCCTTTCCTCATCCCACCCTGTCCCCCTTTCCTCATCCCACCCTGTCCCTCTGTCCTCATCCCACCCTGTCCCCCTTTCCACATCCCACCCTGTCCCTCTGTCCTCATCCCACCCTGTCCCTCTGTCCTCATCCCACCCTGTCCCTCTGTCCTCATCCCACCCTGTCCCTCTGTCCTCATTCCACCCTGACCCCCTTTCCCCATCCCACCCTGTCCCCCTTTCCTCATCCCACCCTGTTCTCTGTCCCATCCCACCCTGTCACTCTGTCCCATCCCACCCTGTCACTCTGTCCCATCCCACCCTGTCCCCCTTTCCTCATCCCACCCTGTCACTCTGTCCCATCCCACCCTGTCCCCCTGTCCTCATCCCACCCTGTCCTCATCCCACCCTGTCCCTCTGTCCTCATCCCACCCTGTCCCTCTGTCCTCATCCCACCCTGTCCCTCTGTCCTCATCCCACCCTGTCCCTCTGTCCTCATCCCACCCTGTCCCCCTTTCCTCATCCCACCCTGTCCTCATGCCACCCTGTCCCTCTGTCCTCATCCCACCCTGTCCCTCTGTCCTCATCCCACCCTGTCCCCCTTTCCTCATCCCACCCTGTCACTCTGTCCCATCCCACCCTGTCCCCCTGTCCTCATCCCACCCTGTCCTCATCCCACCCTGTCCCTCTGTCCTCATCCCACCCTGTCCCCCTTTCCACATCCCACCCTGTCCCTCTGTCCTCATCCCACCCTGTCCCTCTGTCCTCATCCCACCCTGTCCCCCTTTCCTCATCCCACCCTTTCCCCCTTTCCCCCTTTCCTCATCCCACCCTGTCCCCCTTTCCTCATCCCACCCTGTCCCTCTGTCCTCATCCCACCCTGTCCCTCTGTCCTCATCCCACCCTGTCCCTCTGTCCTCATCCCACCCTGTCCCCCTTTCATCATCCCACCCTGTCCCTCTGTCCCCATCCCACCCTGTCCCTCTGTCCTCATCCCACCCTGTCCCTCTGTCCTCATCCCACCCTGTCCCTCTGTCCTCATCCCACCCTGTCCCTCTGTCCTCATCCCACCCTGTCCTCATCCCACCCGGTCCCCCTTTCCTCATCCCACCCTGTCCCTCTGTCCTCATCCCACCCTGTCCCTCTGTCCTCATCCCACCCTGTTCCTCTGTCCGCATCCCACCCTGGCCCCCTTTCCTCATCCCACCCTGTCCCTCTTTCCTCATCCCACCCTGTCCCTCTGTCCTCATCCCACCCTGTCCCTCTGTCATCCCACCCTGTCCCCCTGTCCTCATCCCACCCTGTCCCTCTGTCCTCATCCCACCCTGTCCCCCTTTCCTCATCCCACCCTGTCCCTCTGTCCTCATCCCACCCTGTCCCTCTGTCCTCATCCCACCCTGTCCCCCTTTCCTCATCCCACCCTGTCCCTCTGTCCCCATCCCACCCTGTCCCTCTGTCCTCATCCCACCCTGTCCCTCTGTCCTCATCCCACCCTGTCCCTCTGTCCTCATCCCACCCTGTCCCTCTGTCCTCATCCCACCCTGTCCTCATCCCACCCGGTCCCTCTTTCCTCATCCCACCCTGTCCCTCTGTCCTCATCCCACCCTGGCCCCCTTTCCTCATCCCACCCTGTCCCTCTTTCCTCATCCCACCCTGTCCCTCTGTCCTCATCCCACCCTGTCCCTCTGTCATCCCACCCTGTCCCCCTGTCCTCATCCCACCCTGTCCCTCTGTCCTCATCCCACCCTGTCCCCCTTTCCTCATCCCACCCTGTCCCTCTGTCCTCATCCCACCCTGTCCCTCTGTCCTCATCCCACCCTGTCCCCCTTTCCTCATCCCACCCTGTCCCTCTGTCCCCATCCCACCCTGTCCCTCTGTCCTCATCCCACCCTGTCCCTCTGTCCTCATCCCACCCTGTCCCTCTGTCCTCATCCCACCCTGTCCTCATCCCACCCGGTCCCTCTTTCCTCATCCCATCCTGTCCCTCTGTCCTCATCCCACCCTGTCCCTCTGTCCTCATCCCACCCTGTTCCTCTGTTCGCATCCCACCCTGGCCCCCTTTCCTCATCCCACCCTGTCCCTCTTTCCTCATCCCACCCTGTCCCTCTGTCCTCATCCCACCCTGTCCCCCTGTCCTCATCCCACCCTGTCCCCCTTTCCTCATCCCACCCTGTCCCCCTTTCCTCATCCCACCCTGTCCCCCTTTCCTCATCCCACCCTGTCTATCTGTCCTCATCCCACCCTGTCCCTCTGTCCTCATCCCACCCTGTCCCTCTGTCCTCATCCCACCCTGTCCCCCTTTCCTCATCCCACCCTGTCCCTCTGTCCTCATCCCACCCTGTCCCTCTGTCCTCATCCCACCCTGTCCCTCTGTCCTCATCCCACCCTGTCCCTCTGTCCTCATCCCACCCTGTCCCTCTGTCCTCATCCCACCCTGTCCCCCTTTCCACATCCCACCCTGTCCCTCTGTCCTCATCCCACCCTGTCCCTCTGTCCTCATCCCACCCTGTCCCTCTGTCCTCATCCCACCCTGTCCCCCTTTCCACATCCCACCCTGTCCCTCTGTCCTCATCCCACCCTGTCCCTCTGTCCTCATCCCACCCTGTCCCTCTGTCCTCATCCCACCCTGTCCCTCTGTCCTCATCCCACCCTGACCCCCTTTCCCCATCCCACCCTGTCCCCCTTTCCTCATCCCATCCTGTTCTCTGTCCCATCCCACCCTGTCACTCTGTCCCATCCCACCCTTTCCCCCTTTCCTCATCCCACCCTGTCCCCCTTTCCTCATCCCACCCTGTCCCTCTGTCCTCATCCCACCCTGTCCCTCTGTCCTCATCCCACCCTGTCCCCCTTTCCTCATCCCACCCTGTCCCTCTGTCCTCATCCCACCCTGTCCCCCTTTCCTCATCCCACCCTGTCCCCCTTTCCTCATCCCACCCTGTCCCCATCCCACCCTGTCACTCTGTCCCATCCCACCCTGTCCCTCTGTCCTCATCCCACCCTGTCCCTCTGTCCTCATCCCACCCTGTCCCCCTTTCCTCATCCCACCCTGTCCCTCTTTCCTCATCCCACCCTGTCCCTCTGTCCTCATCCCACCCTGTTCTCTGTCCCCATCCCACCCTGTCCCCCTTTCCTCATCCCACCCTGTCCCCCTGTCCTCATCCCACCCTTTTCCCCTTTCCACATCCCACCCTGTCCCTCTGTCCTCATCCCACCCTGTCCCTCTGTCCTCATCCCACCCTGTCCCTCTGTCCTCATCCCACCCTGTCCCTCTGTCCTCATCCCACTCTGTCCTCATCCCACCCTGTCCTCATCCCACCCTGTTCTCATCCCACCCTGTTCTCATCCCACCCTGTCCTCATCCCACCCTGTCCTCCTTTCCTCATTCCACCCTGACCCCCTTTCCCCATCCCACCATCCTCCTTTCCTCATCCCACCCTGTTCTGTCCCCATCCCACCCTGTCCCCCTGTCCTCATCCCACCCTGTCCCCCTTTCCTCATCCCACCCTGTCCCCCTTTCCTCATCCCACCCGGCCCCCTTTCCTCATCCCACCCTGTCCCTCTGTCCTCATCCCACCCTGTCCCTCTGTCCTCATCCCACCCTGTCCCCCTGTCCTCATCCCACCCTGTCCCTCTGTCCTCATCCCACCCTGTCCCTCTGTCCTCATCCCACCCTGTCCTCATCCCACCCGGTCCCCCTTTCCTCATCCCACCCTGTCCCTCTGTCCTCATCCCACCCTGTCCCTCTGTCCTCATCCCACCCTGTCCCTCTGTCCTCATCCCACCCTGTCCCCCTTTCCTCATCCCACCCTGTCCCTCTGTCCTCATCCCACCCTGTCCCTCTGTCCTCATCCCACCCTGTCCCTCTGTCCTCATCCCACCCTGTCCCCCTTTCCTCATCCCACCCTGTCCCCCTTTCCTCATCCCACCCTGTCCCCCTTTCCTCATCCCACCCTGTCCCCCTTTCCTCATCCCACCCTGTCCCTCTGTCCTCATCCCACCCTGTCCCCCTTTCCTCATCCCACCCTGTCCCCCTTTCCTCATCCCACCCTGTCCCCCTTTCCTCATCCCACCCTTTCCCTCTGTCCTCATCCCACCCTTTCCCTCTGTCCTCATCCCACCCTGTCCCTCTGTCCTCATCCCACCCTGTCCCCCTTTCCACATACCACCCTGTCCCTCTGTCCTCATCCCACCCTCTCCCTCTGTCCTCATCCCACCCTGTCCCCCTTTCCTCATCCCACCCTTTCCCCCTTTCCCCCTTTCCTCATCCCACCCTGTCCCCCTTTCCTCATCCCACCCTGTCCCCCTTTCCTCATCCCACCCTGTCCCTCTGTCCTCATCCCACCCTGTCCCTCTGTCCTCATCCCACCCTGTCCCCCTTTCATCATCCCACCCTGTCCCTCTGTCCCCATCCCACCCTGTCCCTCTGTCCTCATCCCACCCTGTCCCTCTGTCCTCATCCCACCCTGTCCCTCTGTCCTCATCCCACCCTTTCCCTCTGTCCTCATTCCACCCTGTCCCTCTGTCCTCATCCCACCCTGTCCCCCTTTCATCATCCCACCCTGTCCCTCTGTCCCCATCCCACCCTGTCCCTCTGTCCTCATCCCACCCTGTCCCTCTGTCCTCATCCCACCCTGTCCCTCTGTCCTCATCCCACCCTTTCCCTCTGTCCTCATCCCACCCTTTCCCTCTGTCCTCATCCCACCCTGTCCCTCTGTCCTCATCCCACCCTGTCCTCATCCCACCCGGTCCCCCTTTCCTCATCCCACCCTGTCACTCTGTCCCATCCCACCCTGTCCCCCTTTCCTCATCCCACCCTGTCCCCCTTTCCTCATCCCACCCTGTCACTCTGTCCCATCCCACCCTTTCCCCCTTTCCTCATCCCACCCTGTCCCCCTTTCCTCATCCCACCCTGTCCCTCTGTCCTCATCCCACCCTCTCCCTCTGTCCTCATCCCACCCTGTCCCCCTTTCCTCATCCCACCCTTTCCCCCTTTCCCCCTTTCCTCATCCCACCCTGTCCCCCTTTCCTCATCCCACCCTGTCCCCCTTTCCTCATCCCACCCTGTCCCTCTGTCCTCATCCCACCCTGTCCCTCTGTCCTCATCCCACCCTGTCCCCCTTTCATCATCCCACCCTGTCCCTCTGTCCCCATCCCACCCTGTCCCTCTGTCCTCATCCCACCCTGTCCCTCTGTCCTCATCCCACCCTGTCCTCATCCCACCCTTTCCCTCTGTCCTCATCCCACCCTGTCCCTCTGTCCTCATCCCACCCTGTCCTCATCCCACCCGGCCCCCCTTTCCTCATCCCACCCTGTCCCTCTGTCCTCATCCCACCCTGTCCCTCTGTCCTCATCCCACCCTGTTCCTCTGTCCGCATCCCACCCTGGCCCCCTTTCCTCATCCCACCCTGTCCCTCTTTCCTCATCCCACCCTGTCCCTCTGTCCTCATCCCACCCTGTCCATCTGTCCTCATCCCACCCTGTCCCCCTGTCCTCATCCCACCCTGTCCCTCTGTCCTCATCCCACCCTGTCCCCCTTTCCTCATCCCACCCTGTCCCTCTGTCCTCATCCCACCCTGTCCCTCTGTCCTCATCCCACCCTGTCCCTCTGTCCTCATCCCACCCTGTCCCCCTTTCCTCATCCCACCCTGTCCCTCTGTCCCCATCCCACCCTGTCCCTCTGTCCTCATCCCACCCTGTCCCTCTGTCCTCATCCCACCCTGTCCCTCTGTCCTCATCCCACCCTGTCCCTCTGTCCTCATCCCACCCTGTCCCCCTTTCCACATCCCACCCTGTCCCTCTGTCCTCATCCCACCCTGTCCCTCTGTCCTCATCCCACCCTGTCCCTCTGTCCTCATCCCACCCTGTCCCTCTGTCCTCATCCCACCCTGTCCCTCTGTCCTCATCCCACCCTGACCCCCTTTCTCCATCCCACCCTGTCCTCTGTCCCATCCCACCCTGTCACTCTGTCCCATCCCACCCTTTCCCCCTTTCCTCATCCCACCCTGTCCCCCTTTCCTCATCCCACCCTGTCCCTCTGTCCTCATCCCACCCTGTCCCTCTGTCCTCATCCCACCCTTTCCCCCTTTCCCCATCCCACCATCCCCCTTTCCTCATCCCACCCTGTTCTGTCCCCATCCCACCCTGTCCCTATGTCCTCATCCCACCCTGTCCCTCTGTCCTCATCCCACCCTGTCCCTCTGTCCTCATCCCACCCTTTCCCCCTTTCCTCATCCCACCCTGTCCCTCTGTCCTCATCCCACCCTGTCCCTCTGTCCTCATCCCACCCTGTCCCCCTTTCCACATCCCACCCTGTCCCTCTGTCCTCATACCACCCTGTCCCTCTGTCCTCATCCCACCCTGTCCCTCTGTCCTCATCCCACCCTGTCCCTCTGTCCTCATCCCACCCTGTCCCTCTGTCCTCATTCCACCCTGACCCCCTTTCCCCATCCCACCCTGTCCCCCTTTCCTCATCCCACCCTTTCCCTCTGTCCCATCCCACCCTGTCACTCTGTCCCATCCCACCCTGTCCCCCTTTCCTCATCCCACCCTGTCCCCCTTTCCTCATCCCACCCTGTCACTCTGTCCCATCCCACCCTTTCCCCCTTTCCTCATCCCACCCTGTCCCCCTTTCCTCATCCCACCCTGTCCCTCTGTCCTCATCCCACCCTGTCCCTCTGTCCTCATCCCACCCTGTCCCCCTTTCCCCATACCACCATCCCCCTTTTCTCATCCCACCCTGTTCTGTCCCCATCCCACCCTGTCCCCCTGTCCTCATCCCACCCTGTCCCTCTGTCCTCATCCCACCCTGTCCCTCTGTCCTCATCCCACCCTGTCCCTCTGTCCTCATCCCACCCTGTCCCCCTTTCCTCATCCCACCCTGTCCCCCTTTCCTCATCCCACCCTGTCCCCTTTTCCTCATCCCACCCTGTCCCCCTTTCCTCATCCCACCCTGTCCCCCTGTCCCCATCCCACCCTGTCACTCTGTCCCCATCCCACCCTGTCCCTCTGTCCTCATCCCACCCTGTCCCTCTGTCCTCATCCCACCCTGTCCCTCTGTCCTCATCCCACCCTGTCCCCCTTTCCTCATCCCACCCTGTCCCTCTTTCCTCATCCCACCCTGTCCCTCTGTCCTCATCCCACCCTGTTCTCTGTCCCCATCCCACCCTGTCCCCCTTTCCTCATCCCACCCTGTCCCTCTGTCTTCATCCCACCCTTTCCCCCTTTCCACATTCCACCCTGTCCCTCTGTCCTCATCCCACCCTGTCCCTCTGTCCTCATCCCACCCTGTCCCTCTGTCCTCATCCCACCCTGTCCCTCTGTCCTCATCCCACTCTGTCCTCATCCCACCCTGTCCTCATCCCACCCTGTCCTCATCCCACCCTGTCCTCCTTTCCTCATTCCACCCTGACCCCCTTTCCCCATCCCACCGTCCCCGTTTCCTCATCCCACCCTGTTCTGTCCCCATCCCACCCTGTCCCCCTGTCCTCATCCCACCCTGTCCCTCTGTCCTCATCCCACCCTGTCCCCCTTTCCTCATCCCACCCTGTCCCTCTGTCCTCATCCCACCCTGTCCCTCTGTCCTCATCCCACCCTGTCCCTCTGTCCTCATCCCACCCTGTCCCTCTGTCCTCATCCCACCCTGTCCTCATCCCACCCTGTCCCTCTGTCCTCATCCCACCCTGTTCTCTGTCCCCATCCCACCCTGTCCCCCTTTCCTCATCCCACCCTGTCCCTCTGTCTTCATCCCACCCTTTCCCCCTTTCCACATTCCACCCTGTCCCTCTGTCCTCATCCCACCCTGTCCCTCTGTCCTCATCCCACCCTGTCCCTCTGTCCTCATCCCACCCTGTCCCTCTGTCCTCATCCCACTCTGTCCTCATCCCACCCTGTCCTCATCCCACCCTGTCCTCATCCCACCCTGTCCTCCTTTCCTCATTCCACCCTGACCCCCTTTCCCCATCCCACCGTCCCCGTTTCCTCATCCCACCCTGTTCTGTCCCCATCCCACCCTGTCCCCCTTTCCTCATCCCACCCTGTCTCTCTGTCCCATCCCACCCTTTCCCCCTTTCCTCATCCCACCCTGTCCCCCTTTCCTCATCCCACCCTGTCCCTCTGTCCTCATCCCACCCTGTCCCTCTGTCCTCATCCCACCCTGTCCCCCTTTCCCCATCCCACCGTCCCCCTTTGCTCATCCCACCCTGTTCTGTCCCCATCCCACCCTGTCCCCCTGTCCTCATCCCACTCTGTCCCTCTGTCCTCATCCCACCCTGTCCCCCTTTCCTCATCCCACCCTGTCCCCCTTTCCTCATCCCACCCTGTCCCCCTTTCCTCATCCCACCCTGTCCCTCTGTCCCCATCCCACCCTGTCCCCCTTTCCTCATCCCACCCTGTCCCTCTGTCCTCATCCCACCCTGTTCTCTCCCCATCCCACCCTGTCCCCCTTTCCTCATCCCACCCTGTCCCCCTTTCCTCATCCCACCCTGTCCCCCTTTCCTCATCCCACCCTGTCCCTCTGTCCTCATCCCACCCTGTCCCCCTTTCCTCATCCCACCCTGTCCCTCTGTCCCCATCCCACCCTGTCCCCCTTTCCTCATCCCACCCTGTTCTCTGTCCCCATCCCACCCTGTCCCCCTTTCCTCATCCCACCCTGTTCTCTGTCCCCATCCCACCCTGTCCCCCTTTCCTCATCCCACCCTGTTCTCTGTCCCCATCCCACCCTGTCCCCCTTTCCTCATCCCACCCTGTCCCTCTGTCCTCATCCCACCCTGTCCCCCTTTCCTCATCCCACCCTGTCCCCCTTTCCTCATCCCACCCTGTCCCTCTGTCCCCATCCCACCCTGTCCCCCTGTCCTCATCCCACCCTGTCCTCATCCCACCCTGTCCCCCTTTCCTCATCCCACTCTGTCCCCCTTTCCTCATCCCACCCTGTCCCTCTGTCCTCATCCCACCCTGTCCCCCTTTCCTCATCCCACCCTGTCCCTCTGTCCTCATCCCACCCTGTCCCTCTGTCCTCATCCCACCCTGTCCCCCTTTCCTCATCCCACCCTGTCCCCCTTTCCTCATCCCACCCTATCCCCCTTTCCTCATCCCACCCTGTCCCCCTTTCCTCATCCCAGCCTGTCCCCCTTTCCTAATCCCACCCTCTCCCCCTTTCCTCATCCCACCCTGTCCCTCTGTCCTCATCCCACCCTGTCCCTCTGTCCTCATCCCACCCTGTCCCCCTTTCCTCATCCCACCCTGTCCCTCTGTCCTCATCCCACCCTGTCCCCCTTTCCTCATCCCACCCTGTCCCTCTGTCCCCATCCCACCCTGTCACTCTGTCCCCATCCCACCCTGTCCCTCTGTCCTCATCCCACCCTGTCCCTCTGTCCTCATCCCACCCTGTCCCCCTTTCCACATCCCACCCTGTCCCTCTGTCCTCATACCACCCTGTCCCTCTGTCCTCATCCCACCCTGTCCCTCTGTCCTCATCCCACCCTGTCCCTCTGTCCTCATCCCACCCTGTCCCTCTGTCCTCATTCCACCCTGACCCCCTTTCCCCATCCCACGCTGTCCCCCTTTCCTCATCCCACCCTTTCCCTCTGTCCCATCCCACCCTGTCACTCTGTCCCATCCCACCCTGTCCCCCTTTCCTCATCCCACCCTGTCCCCCTTTCCTCATCCCACCCTGTCACTCTGTCCCATCCCACCCTTTCCCCCTTTCCTCATCCCACCCTGTCCCCCTTTCCTCATCCCACCCTGTCCCTCTGTCCTCATCCCACCCTGTCCCTCTGTCCTCATCCCACCCTGTCCCCCTTTCCCCATACCACCATCCCCCTTTTCTCATCCCACCCTGTTCTGTCCCCATCCCACCCTGTCCCCCTGTCCTCATCCCACCCTGTCCCTCTGTCCTCATCCCACCCTGTCCCTCTGTCCTCATCCCACCCTGTCCCTCTGTCCTCATCCCACCCTGTCCCCCTTTCCTCATCCCACCCTGTCCCCCTTTCCTCATCCCACCCTGTCCCTCTGTCCCCATCCCACCCTGTCCCCCTTTCCTCATCCCACCCTGTCCCTCTGTCCTCATCCCACCCTGTTCTCTCCCCATCCCACCCTGTCCCCCTTTCCTCATCCCACCCTGTCCCCCTTTCCTCATCCCACCCTGTCCCCCTTTCCTCATCCCACCCTGTCCCCCTGTCCTCATCCCACCCTGTCCCCCTTTCCTCATCCCACCCTGTCCCTCTGTCCCCATCCCACCCTGTCCCCCTTTCCTCATCCCACCCTGTTCTCTGTCCCCATCCCACCCTGTCCCCCTTTCCTCATCCCACCCTGTTCTCTGTCCCCATCCCACCCTGTCCCCCTTTCCTCATCCCACCCTGTCCCCCTTTCCTCATCCCACCCTGTCCCTCTGTCCCCATCCCACCCTGTCCCCCTGTCCTCATCCCACCCTGTCCTCATCCCACCCTGTCCCCCTTTCCTCATCCCACTCTGTCCCCCTTTCCTCATCCCACCCTGTCCCTCTGTCCTCATCCCACCCTGTCCCCCTTTCCTCATCCCACCCTGTCCCTCTGTCCTCATCCCACCCTGTCCCTCTGTCCTCATCCCACCCTGTCCCCCTTTCCTCATCCCACCCTGTCCCCCTTTCCTCATCCCACCCTATCCCCCTTTCCTCATCCCACCCTGTCCCCCTTTCCTCATCCCACCCTGTCCCCCTTTCCTAATCCCACCCTCTCCCCCTTTCCTCATCCCACCCTGTCCCTCTGTCCTCATCCCACCCTGTCCCTCTGTCCTCATCCCACCCTGTCCCCCTTTCCTCATCCCACCCTGTCCCTCTGTCCTCATCCCACCCTGTCCCCCTTTCCTCATCCCACCCTGTCCCTCTGTCCCCATCCCACCCTGTCACTCTGTCCCCATCCCACCCTGTCCCTCTGTCCTCATCCCACCCTGTCCCTCTGTCCTCATCCCACCCTGTCCCTCTGTCCTCATCCCACCCTGTCCCTCTGTCCTCATCCCACCCTGCCCCCCCTTTCCTCATCCCACCCTGTCCCTCTTTCCTCATCCCACCCTGTCCCTCTGTCCTCATCCCACCCTGTTCTCTGTCCCCATCCCACCCTGTCCCCCTTTCCTCATCCCACCCTGTCCCTCTGTCCTCATCCCACCCTTTCCCCCTTTCCACATCCCACCCTGTCCCTCTGTCCTCATCCCACCCTGTCCCTCTGTCCTCATCCCACCCTGTCCCTCTGTCCTCATCCCACTCTGTCCTCATCCCACCCTGTCCTCATCCCACCCTGTCCTCATCCCACCCTGTCCTCCTTTCCTCATTCCACCCTGACCCCCTTTCCCCATCCCACCGTCCCCCTTTCCTCATCCCACCCTGTTCTGTCCCCATCCCACCCTGTCCCCCTGTCCTCATCCCACCCTGTCCCTCTGTCCTCATCCCACCCTGTCCCTCTGTCCTCATCCCACCCTGTCCCTCTGGTCTCATCCCACCCTGTCCCCCTTTACTCATCCAACCCTGTCCCTCTGTCCTCATCCCACCCTGTCCCCCTTTCCCCTTCCCACCCTGTCCCCCTTTCCTCATCCCACCCTGTCCCCCTTTCCTCATCCCACCCTGTCCCCCTTTCCTCATCCCACCCTGTCCCTCTGTCCTCATCCCACCCTATCCCCCTTTCCTCATCCCACCCTGTCCCCCTTTCCTCATCCCACCCTTTCCCCCTTTCCTCATCCCACTCTGTCCTCATCCCACCCTGTCCCTCTGTCCTCATCCCACCCTGTCCCCCTTTCCACATCCCACCCTGTCCCTCTGTCCTCATCCCACCCTGTCCCTCTGTCCTCATCCCACCCTGTCCCCCTTTCCTCATTCCACCCTTTCCCCCTTTCCTCATCCCACCCTTTCCCCCTTTCCTCATCCCACCCTGTCCCCCTTTCCTCATCCCACCCTGTCCCTCTGTCCTCATCCCACCCTGTCCCTCTGTCCTCATCCCACCCTGTCCCCCTGTCCTCATCCCACCCTGTCCCTCTGTCCTCATCCCACCCTGTCCCTCTGTCCTCATCCCACCCTGTCCCTCTGTCATCATCCCACCCTGTCCCTCTGTCCTCATCCCACCCTGTCCTCATCCCACCCGGTCCCCCTTTCCTCATCCCACCCTGTCCCTCTGTCCTCATCCCACCCTGTCCCTCTGTCCTCATCCCACCCTGTTCCTCTGTCCGCATCCCACCCTGGCCCCCTTTCCTCATCCCACCCTGTCCCTCTTTCCTCATCCCAGCCTGTCCCGCTGTCCTCATCCCACCCTGTCCCTCTGTCCTCATCCCACCCTGTCCCCCTTTCCTCATCCCACCCTGTCCCCCTTTCTTCATCCCACCCTGTCCCTCTGTCCTCATCCCACCCTGTCCCTCTGTCCTCATCCCACCCTGTCCCCCTTTCCTCATCCCACCCTGTCCCCCTTTCCTCATCCCACCCTGTCCCTCTGTCCTCATCCCACCCTGTCCCTCTGTCCTCATCCCACCCTGTCCCTCTGTCCTCATCCCACCCTGTCCCTCTGTCCTCATCCCACCCTTTCCCCCTTTCCTCATCCCACCCTGTCCCTCTGTCCTCATCCCACCCTGTCCCTCTGTCCTCATCCCACCCTGTCCCTCTGTCCTCATCCCACCCTGTCCCCCTTTCCACATCCCACCCTGTCCCCCTGTCCTCATCCCACCCTGTCCCTCTGTCCTCATCCCACCCTGTCCCTCTGTCCTCATTCCACCCTGACCCCCTTTCCCCATCCCACCCTGTCCCCCTTTCCTCATCCCACCCTGTTCTCTGTCCCATCCCACCCTGTCACTCTGTCCCATCCCACCCTGTCCCCCTTTCCTCATCCCACCCTGTCACTCTGTCCCATCCCACCCTTTCCCCCTTTCCTCATCCCACCCTGTCCCCCTTTCCTCATCCCACCCTGTCCCTCTGTCCTCATCCCACCCTGTCCCCCTTTCCTCATCCCACCCTGTCCCTCTGTCCCCATCCCACCCTGTCCCCCTTTCCTCATCCCACCCTGTTCTCTGTCCCCATCCCACCCTGTCCCCCTTTCCTCATCCCACCCTGTTCTCTGTCCCCATCCCACCCTGTCCCCCTTTCCTCATCCCACCCTGTCCCCCTTTCCTCATCCCACCCTGTCCCTCTGTCCCCATCCCACCCTGTCCCCCTGTCCTCATCCCACCCTGTCCTCATCCCACCCTGTCCCCCTTTCCTCATCCCACTCTGTCCCCCTTTCCTCATCCCACCCTGTCCCTCTGTCCTCATCCCACCCTGTCCCCCTTTCCTCATCCCACCCTGTCCCTCTGTCCTCATCCCACCCTGTCCCTCTGTCCTCATCCCACCCTGTCCCCCTTTCCTCATCCCACCCTGTCCCCCTTTCCTCATCCCACCCTATCCCCCTTTCCTCATCCCACCCTGTCCCCCTTTCCTAATCCCACCCTCTCCCCCTTTCCTCATCCCACCCTGTCCCTCTGTCCTCATCCCACCCTGTCCCTCTGTCCTCATCCCACCCTGTCCCCCTTTCCTCATCCCACCCTGTCCCTCTGTCCTCATCCCACCCTGTCCCCCTTTCCTCATCCCACCCTGTCCCTCTGTCCCCATCCCACCCTGTCACTCTGTCCCCATCCCACCCTGTCCCTCTGTCCTCATCCCACCCTGTCCCTCTGTCCTCATCCCACCCTGTCCCTCTGTCCTCATCCCACCCTGCCCCCCCTTTCCTCATCCCACCCTGTCCCTCTTTCCTCATCCCACCCTGTCCCTCTGTCCTCATCCCACCCTGTTCTCTGTCCCCATCCCACCCTGTCCCCCTTTCCTCATCCCACCCTGTCCCTCTGTCCTCATCCCACCCTTTCCCCCTTTCCACATCCCACCCTGTCCCTCTGTCCTCATCCCACCCTGTCCCTCTGTCCTCATCCCACCCTGTCCCTCTGTCCTCATCCCACTCTGTCCTCATCCCACCCTGTCCTCATCCCACCCTGTCCTCATCCCACCCTGTCCTCCTTTCCTCATTCCACCCTGACCCCCTTTCCCCATCCCACCGTCCCCCTTTCCTCATCCCACCCTGTTCTGTCCCCATCCCACCCTGTCCCCCTGTCCTCATCCCACCCTGTCCCTCTGTCCTCATCCCACCCTGTCCCTCTGTCCTCATCCCACCCTGTCCCTCTGGTCTCATCCCACCCTGTCCCCCTTTACTCATCCAACCCTGTCCCTCTGTCCTCATCCCACCCTGTCCCCCTTTCCCCTTCCCACCCTGTCCCCCTTTCCTCATCCCACCCTGTCCCCCTTTCCTCATCCCACCCTGTCCCCCTTTCCTCATCCCACCCTGTCCCTCTGTCCTCATCCCACCCTATCCCCCTTTCCTCATCCCACCCTGTCCCCCTTTCCTCATCCCACCCTTTCCCCCTTTCCTCATCCCACTCTGTCCTCATCCCACCCTGTCCCTCTGTCCTCATCCCACCCTGTCCCCCTTTCCACATCCCACCCTGTCCCTCTGTCCTCATCCCACCCTGTCCCTCTGTCCTCATCCCACCCTGTCCCCCTTTCCTCATTCCACCCTTTCCCCCTTTCCTCATCCCACCCTTTCCCCCTTTCCTCATCCCACCCTGTCCCCCTTTCCTCATCCCACCCTGTCCCTCTGTCCTCATCCCACCCTGTCCCTCTGTCCTCATCCCACCCTGTCCCCCTGTCCTCATCCCACCCTGTCCCTCTGTCCTCATCCCACCCTGTCCCTCTGTCCTCATCCCACCCTGTCCCTCTGTCATCATCCCACCCTGTCCCTCTGTCCTCATCCCACCCTGTCCTCATCCCACCCGGTCCCCCTTTCCTCATCCCACCCTGTCCCTCTGTCCTCATCCCACCCTGTCCCTCTGTCCTCATCCCACCCTGTTCCTCTGTCCGCATCCCACCCTGGCCCCCTTTCCTCATCCCACCCTGTCCCTCTTTCCTCATCCCAGCCTGTCCCGCTGTCCTCATCCCACCCTGTCCCTCTGTCCTCATCCCACCCTGTCCCCCTTTCCTCATCCCACCCTGTCCCCCTTTCTTCATCCCACCCTGTCCCTCTGTCCTCATCCCACCCTGTCCCTCTGTCCTCATCCCACCCTGTCCCCCTTTCCTCATCCCACCCTGTCCCCCTTTCCTCATCCCACCCTGTCCCTCTGTCCTCATCCCACCCTGTCCCTCTGTCCTCATCCCACCCTGTCCCTCTGTCCTCATCCCACCCTTTCCCCCTTTCCTCATCCCACCCTGTCCCTCTTTCCTCATCCCAGCCTGTCCCGCTGTCCTCATCCCACCCTGTCCCTCTGTCCTCATCCCACCCTGTCCCCCTTTCCTCATCCCACCCTGTCCCCCTTTCTTCATCCCACCCTGTCCCTCTGTCCTCATCCCACCCTGTCCCTCTGTCCTCATCCCACCCTGTCCCCCTTTCCTCATCCCACCCTGTCCCCCTTTCCTCATCCCACCCTGTCCCTCTGTCCTCATCCCACCCTGTCCCTCTGTCCTCATCCCACCCTGTCCCTCTGTCCTCATCCCACCCTTTCCCCCTTTCCTCATCCCACCCTGTCCCTCTGTCCTCATCCCACCCTGTCCCTCTGTCCTCATCCCACCCTGTCCCTCTGTCCTCATCCCACCCTGTCCCTCTGTCCTCATCCCACCCTGTCCCCCTGTCCTTATCCCACCCTGTCCCTCTGTCCTCATCCCACCCTGTCCCTCTGTCCTCATCCCACCCTGTCCCTCTGTCCTCATCCCACCCTGTCCCTCTGTCCTCATCCCACCCTGCCCCCCCTTTCCTCATCCCACCCTGTCCCTCTTTCCTCATCCCACCCTGTCCCTCTGTCCTCATCCCACCCTGTTCTCTGTCCCCATCCCACCCTGTCCCCCTTTCCTCATCCCACCCTGTCCCTCTGTCCTCATCCCACCCTTTCCCCCTTTCCACATCCCACCCTGTCCCTCTGTCCTCATCCCACCCTGTCCCTCTGTCCTCATCCCACCCTGTCCCTCTGTCCTCATCCCACTCTGTCCTCATCCCACCCTGTCCTCATCCCACCCTGTCCTCATCCCACCCTGTCCTCCTTTCCTCATTCCACCCTGACCCCCTTTCCCCATCCCACCATCCCCCTTTCCTCATCCCACCCTGTTCTGTCCCCATCCCACCCTGTCCCCCTGTCCTCATCCCACCCTGTCCCTCTGTCCTCATCCCACCCTGTCCCTCTGTCCTCATCCCACCCTGTCCCTCTGGTCTCATCCCACCCTGTCCCCCTTTACTCATCCAACCCTGTCCCTCTGTCCTCATCCCACCCTGTCCCCCTTTCCCCTTCCCACCCTGTCCCCCTTTCCTCATCCCACCCTGTCCCCCTTTCCTCATCCCACCCTGTCCCCCTTTCCTCATCCCACCCTGTCCCTCTGTCCTCATCCCACCCTATCCCCCTTTCCTCATCCCACCCTGTCCCCCTTTCCTCATCCCACCCTTTCCCCCTTTCCTCATCCCACTCTGTCCTCATCCCACCCTGTCCCTCTGTCCTCATCCCACCCTGTCCCCCTTTCCACATCCCACCCTGTCCCTCTGTCCTCATCCCACCCTGTCCCTCTGTCCTCATCCCACCCTGTCCCCCTTTCCTCATTCCACCCTTTCCCCCTTTCCTCATCCCACCCTTTCCCCCTTTCCTCATCCCACCCTGTCCCCCTTTCCTCATCCCACCCTGTCCCTCTGTCCTCATCCCACCCTGTCCCTCTGTCCTCATCCCACCCTGTCCCCCTGTCCTCATCCCACCCTGTCCCTCTGTCCTCATCCCACCCTGTCCCTCTGTCCTCATCCCACCCTGTCCCTCTGTCATCATCCCACCCTGTCCCTCTGTCCTCATCCCACCCTGTCCTCATCCCACCCGGTCCCCCTTTCCTCATCCCACCCTGTCCCTCTGTCCTCATCCCACCCTGTCCCTCTGTCCTCATCCCACCCTGTTCCTCTGTCCGCATCCCACCCTGGCCCCCTTTCCTCATCCCACCCTGTCCCTCTTTCCTCATCCCAGCCTGTCCCGCTGTCCTCATCCCACCCTGTCCCTCTGTCCTCATCCCACCCTGTCCCCCTTTCCTCATCCCACCCTGTCCCCCTTTCTTCATCCCACCCTGTCCCTCTGTCCTCATCCCACCCTGTCCCTCTGTCCTCATCCCACCCTGTCCCCCTTTCCTCATCCCACCCTGTCCCCCTTTCCTCATCCCACCCTGTCCCTCTGTCCTCATCCCACCCTGTCCCTCTGTCCTCATCCCACCCTGTCCCTCTGTCCTCATCCCACCCTGTCCCTCTGTCCTCATCCCACCCTTTCCCCCTTTCCTCATCCCACCCTGTCCCTCTGTCCTCATCCCACCCTGTCCCTCTGTCCTCATCCCACCCTGTCCCTCTGTCCTCATCCCACCCTGTCCCTCTGTCCTCATCCCACCCTGTCCCCCTGTCCTCATCCCACCCTGTCCCTCTGTCCTCATCCCACCCTGTCCCTCTGTCCTCATTCCACCCTGACCCCCTTTCCCCATCCCACCCTGTCCCCCTTTCCTCATCCCACCCTGTTCTCTGTCCCATCCCACCCTGTCACTCTGTCCCATCCCACCCTGTCCCCCTTTCCTCATCCCACCCTGTCACTCTGTCCCATCCCACCCTTTCCCCCTTTCCTCATCCCACCCTGTCCCCCTTTCCTCATCCCACCCTGTCCCTCTGTCCTCATCCCACCCTTTCCCCCTTTCCCCATCCCACCGTCCCCCTTTCCTCATCCCACCCTGTTCTGTCCCCATCCCACCCTGTCCCTCTGTCCTCATCCCACCCTGTCCCTCTGTCCTCATCCCACCCTGTCCCTCTGTCCTCATCCCACCCTGTCCCTCTGTCCTCATCCCACCCTGTCCCCCTTTCCACATCCCACCCTGTCCCCCTTTCCACATCCCACCCTGTCCCTCTGTCCTCATCCCACCCTGTCCCTCTGTCCTCATCCCACCCTGTCCCTCTGTCCTCATCCCACCCTGTCCCTCTGTCCTCATTCCACCCTGACCCCCTTTCCCCATCCCACCCTGTCCCCCTTTCCTCATCCCACCCTGTTCTCTGTCCCATCCCACCCTGTCACTCTGTCCCATCCCACCCTGTCACTCTGTCCCATCCCACCCTGTCACTCTGTCCCATCCCACCCTGTCCCCCTTTCCTCATCCCACCCTGTCCCCCTTTCCTCATCCCACCCTGTCACTCTGTCCCATCCCACCCTGTCCCCCTGTCCTCATCCCACCCTGTCCTCATCCCACCCTGTCCCTCTGTCCTCATCCCACCCTGTCCATCTGTCCTCATCCCACCCTGTCCCTCTGTCCTCATCCCACCCTGTCCCTCTGTCCTCATCCCACCCTGTCCCCCTTTCCTCATCCCACCCTGTCCTCATGCCACCCTGTCCCTCTGTCCTCATCCCACCCTGTCCCTCTGTCCTCATCCCACCCTGTCCCCCTGTCCTCATCCCACCCTGTCCTCATCCCACCCTGTCCCTCTGTCCTCATCCCACCCTGTCCCTCTGTCCTCATCCCACCCTGTCCCTCTGTCCTCATCCCACCCTGTCCCCCTTTCCTCATCCCACCCTGTCCCCCTTTCCTCATCCCACCCTGTCCCCCTTTCCTCATCCCACCCTGTCCCCCTTTACTCATCCTACCCTGTCCCTCTGTCCTCATCCCACCCTGTCCCCCTTTCCTCATCCCACCCTGTCCCCCTTTCCTCATCCCACCCTGTCCCCCTTTACTCATCCTACCCTGTCCCTCTGTCCTCATCCCACCCTGTCCCCCTTTCCTCATCCCACCCTGTCCCCCTTTCCTCATCCCACCCTGTCCCCCTTTCCTCATCCCACCCTGTCCCCCTTTCCTCATCCCACCCTGTCCCTCTGTCCTCATCCCACCCTGTCCCCCTTTCCACATCCCACCCTGTCCCTCTGTCCTCATCCCACCCTGTCCCTCTGTCCTCATCCCACCCTGTCCCCCTTTCCCCCTTTCCTCATCCCACCCTGTCCCCCTTTCCTCATCCCACCCTGTCCCCCTTTCCTCATCCCACCCTGTCCCTCTGTCCTCATCCCACCCTGTCCCCCTTTCCTCATCCCACCCTTTCCCCCTTTCCTCATCCCACCCTTTCCCTCTGTCCTCATCCCACCCTTTCCCTCTGTCCTCATCCCACCCTGTGCCTCTGTCCTCATCCCACCCTGTCCCCCTTTCCACATCCCACCCTGTCCCTCTGTCCTCATCCCACCCTCTCCCTCTGTCCTCATCCCACCCTGTCCCCCTTTCCTCATCCCACCCTTTCCCCCTTTCCTCATCCCACCCTGTCCCCCTTTCCTCATCCCACCCTGTCCCTCTGTCCTCATCCCACCCTGTCCCTCTGTCCTCATCCCACCCTGTCCCCCTTTCATCATCCCACCCTGTCCCTCTGTCCCCATCCCACCCTGTCCCTCTGTCCTCATCCCACCCTGTCCCTCTGTCCTCATCCCACCCTTTCCCTCTGTCCTCATCCCACCCTTTCCCTCTGTCCTCATCCCACCCTGTCCCTCTGTCCTCATCCCACCCTGTCCTCATCCCACCCGGTCCCCCTTTCCTCATCCCACCCTGTCCCTCTGTCCTCATCCCACCCTGTCCCTCTGTCCTCATCCCACCCTGTTCCTCTGTCCGCATCCCACGCTGGCCCCCTTTCCTCATCCCACCCTGTCCCTCTTTCCTCATCCCACCCTGTCCCTCTGTCCTCATCCCACCCTGTCCATCTGTCCTCATCCCACCCTGTCCCCCTGTCCTCATCCCACCCTGTCCCTCTGTCCTCATCCCACCCTGTCCCCCTTTCCTCATCCCACCCTGTCCCTTTGTCCTCATCCCACCCTGTCCCTCTGTCCTCATCCCACCCTGTCCCCCTTTCCTCATCCCACCCTGTCCCTCTGTCCCCATCCCACCCTGTCCCTCTGTCCTCATCCCACCCTGTCCCTCTGTCCTCATCCCACCCTGTCCCTCTGTCCTCATCCCACCCTGTCCCTCTGTCCTCATCCCACCCTGTCCCCCTTTCCACATCCCACCCTGTCCCTCTGTCCTCATCCCACCCTGTCCCTCTGTCCTCATCCCACCCTGTCCCTCTGTCCTCATCCCACCCTGTCCCTCTGTCCTCATCCCACCCTGACCCCCTTTCTCCATCCCACCCTGTCCCCCTTTCCTCATCCCATCCTGTTCTCTGTCCCATCCCACCCTGTCACTCTGTCCCATCCCACCCTTTCCCCCTTTCCTCATCCCACCCTGTCCCCCTTTCCTCATCCCACCCTGTCCCTCTGTCCTCATCCCACCCTGTCCCTCTGTCCTCATCCCACCCTGTCCCTCTGTCCTCATCCCACCCTTTCCCCCTTTCCCCATCCCACCATCCCCCTTTCCTCATCCCACCCTGTCCCTCTGTCCTCATCCCACCCTGTCCCTCTGTCCTCATCCCACCCTGTCCCCCTTTCCTCATCCCACCCTGTCCCTCTGTCCTCATCCCACCCTGTCCCTCTGTCCTCATCCCACCCTGTCCCCCTTTCCTCATCCCACCCTGTTCCTCTGTCCTCATCCCACCCTGTCCCCCTTTCCTCATCCCACCCTGTCCCCCTTTCCTCATCCCACCCTGTCCCCCTGTCCCCATCCCACCCTGTCACTCTGTCCCCATCCCACCCTGTCCCTCTGTCCTCATCCCACCCTGTCCCTCTGTCCTCATCCCACCCTGTCCCTCTGTCCTCATCCCACCCTGTCCCCCTTTCCTCATCCCACCCTGTCCCTCTTTCCTCATCCCACCCTGTCCCTCTGTCCTCATCCCACCCTGTTCTCTGTCCCCATCCCACCCTGTCCCCCTTTCCTCATCCCACCCTGTCCCTCTGTCTTCATCCCACCCTTTCCCCCTTTCCACATTCCACCCTGTCCCTCTGTCCTCATCCCACCCTGTCCCTCTGTCCTCATCCCACCCTGTCCCTCTGTCCTCATCCCACCCTGTCCCTCTGTCCTCATCCCACTCTGTCCTCATCCCACCCTGTCCTCATCCCACCCTGTCCTCATCCCACCCTGTCCTCCTTTCCTCATTCCACCCTGACCCCCTTTCCCCATCCCACCGTCCCCGTTTCCTCATACCACCCTGTTCTGTCCCCATCCCACCCTGTCCCCCTGTCCTCATCCCACCCTGTCCCTCTGTCCTCATCCCACCCTGTCCCCCTTTCCTCATCCCACCCTGTCCCTCTGTCCTCATCCCACCCTGTCCCTCTGTCCTCATCCCACCCTGTCCCTCTGTCCTCATCCCACCCTGTCCCTCTGTCCTCATCCCACCCTGTCCTCATCCCAACCGGTCCCCCTTTCCTCATCCCACCCTGTCCCTCTGTCCTCATCCCACCCTGTCCCTCTGTCCTCATCCCACCCTGTCCCTCTGTCCTCATTCCACCCTGACCCCTTTCCCCATCCCACCCTGTCCCCCTTTCCTCATCCCACCCTGTGCCTCTGTCCCATCCCATCCTGTCACTCTGTCCCATCCCATCCTGTCCCCCTTTCCTCATCCCACCCTGTCCCCCTTTCCTCATCCCACCCTGTCTCTCTGTCCCATCCCACCCTTTCCCCCTTTCCTCATCCCACCCTGTCCCCCTTTCCTCATCCCACCCTGTCCCTCTGTCCTCATCCCACCCTGTCCCTCTGTCCTCATCCCACCCTGTCCCTCTGTCCTCATCCCACCCTGTCCCCCTTTCCCCATCCCACCGTCCCCCTTTGCTCATCCCACCCTGTTCTGTCCCCATCCCACCCTGTCCCCCTGTCCTCATCCCACCCTGTCCCTCTGTCCTCATCCCACCCTGTCCCTCTGTTCTCATCCCACCCTGTCCCCCTTTCCTCATCCCACCCTGTCCCCCTTTCCTCATCCCACCCTGTCCCCCTTTCCTCATCCCACCCTGTCCCTCTGTCCCCATCCCACCCTGTCCCCCTTTCCTCATCCCACCCTGTCCCTCTGTCCTCATCCCACCCTGTTCTCTCCCCATCCCACCCTGTCCCCCTTTCCTCATCCCACCCTGTCCCCCTTTCCTCATCCCACCCTGTCCCCCTTTCCTCATCCCACCCTGTCCCTCTGTCCTCATCCCACCCTGTCCCCCTTTCCTCATCCCACCCTGTCCCTCTGTCCCCATCCCACCCTGTCCCCCTTTCCTCATCCCACCCTGTTCTCTGTCCCCATCCCACCCTGTCCCCCTTTCCTCATCCCACCCTGTTCTCTGTCCCCATCCCACCCTGTCCCCCTTTCCTCATCCCACCCTGTCCCCCTTTCCTCATCCCACCCTGTCCCTCTGTCCCCATCCCACCCTGTCCCCCTGTCCTCATCCCACCCTGTCCTCATCCCACCCTGTCCCCCTTTCCTCATCCCACTCTGTCCCCCTCTCCTCATCCCACCCTGTCCCTCTGTCCTCATCCCACCCTGTCCCCCTTTCCTCATCCCACCCTGTCCCTCTGTCCTCATCCCACCCTGTCCTCTGTCCTCATCCCACCCTGTCCCCCTTTCCTCATCCCACCCTGTCCCCCTTTCCTCATCCCACCCTATCCCCCTTTCCTCATCCCACCCTGTCCCCCTTTCCTCATCCCACCCTGTCCCCCTTTCCTAATCCCACCCTCTCCCCCTTTCCTCATCCCACCCTGTCCCTCTGTCCTCATCCCACCCTGTCCCTCTGTCCTCATCCCACCCTGTCCCCCTTTCCTCATCCCACCCTGTCCCTCTGTCCTCATCCCACCCTGTCCCCCTTTCCTCATCCCACCCTGTCCCTCTGTCCCCATCCCACCCTTTCACTCTGTCCCCATCCCACCCTGTCCCTCTGTCCTCATCCCACCCTGTCCCTCTGTCCTCATCCCACCCTGTCCCTCTGTCCTCATCCCACCCTGTCCCTCTGTCCTCATCCCACCCTGCCCCCCCTTTCCTCATCCCACCCTGTCCCTCTTTCCTCATCCCACCCTGTCCCTCTGTCCTCATCCCACCCTGTTCTCTGTCCCCATCCCACCCTGTCCCCCTTTCCTCATCCCACCCTGTCCCTCTGTCCTCATCCCACCCTTTCCCCCTTTCCACATCCCACCCTGTCCCTCTGTCCTCATCCCACCCTGTCCCTCTGTCCTCATCCCACCCTGTCCCTCTGTCCTCATCCCACTCTGTCCTCATCCCACCCTGTCCTCATCCCACCCTGTCCTCATCCCACCCTGTCCTCCTTTCCTCATTCCACCCTGACCCCCTTTCCCCATCCCACCGTCCCCCTTTCCTCATCCCACCCTGTTCTGTCCCCATCCCACCCTGTCCCCCTGTCCTCATCCCACCCTGTCCCTCTGTCCTCATCCCACCCTGTCCCTCTGTCCTCATCCCACCCTGTCCCTCTGGTCTCATCCCACCCTGTCCCCCTTTACTCATCCAACCCTGTCCCTCTGTCCTCATCCCACCCTGTCCCCCTTTCCCCTTCCCACCCTGTCCCCCTTTCCTCATCCCACCCTGTCCCCCTTTCCTCATCCCACCCTGTCCCCCTTTCCTCATCCCACCCTGTCCCTCTGTCCTCATCCCACCCTATCCCCCTTTCCTCATCCCACCCTGTCCCCCTTTCCTCATCCCACCCTTTCCCCCTTTCCTCATCCCACTCTGTCCTCATCCCACCCTGTCCCTCTGTCCTCATCCCACCCTGTCCCCCTTTCCACATCCCACCCTGTCCCTCTGTCCTCATCCCACCCTGTCCCTCTGTCCTCATCCCACCCTGTCCCCCTTTCCTCATTCCACCCTTTCCCCCTTTCCTCATCCCACCCTTTCCCCCTTTCCTCATCCCACCCTGTCCCCCTTTCCTCATCCCACCCTGTCCCTCTGTCCTCATCCCACCCTGTCCCTCTGTCCTCATCCCACCCTGTCCCCCTGTCCTCATCCCACCCTGTCCCTCTGTCCTCATCCCACCCTGTCCCTCTGTCCTCATCCCACCCTGTCCCTCTGTCATCATCCCACCCTGTCCCTCTGTCCTCATCCCACCCTGTCCTCATCCCACCCGGTCCCCCTTTCCTCATCCCACCCTGTCCCTCTGTCCTCATCCCACCCTGTCCCTCTGTCCTCATCCCACCCTGTTCCTCTGTCCGCATCCCACCCTGGCCCCCTTTCCTCATCCCACCCTGTCCCTCTTTCCTCATCCCAGCCTGTCCCGCTGTCCTCATCCCACCCTGTCCCTCTGTCCTCATCCCACCCTGTCCCCCTTTCCTCATCCCACCCTGTCCCCCTTTCTTCATCCCACCCTGTCCCTCTGTCCTCATCCCACCCTGTCCCTCTGTCCTCATCCCACCCTGTCCCCCTTTCCTCATCCCACCCTGTCCCCCTTTCCTCATCCCACCCTGTCCCTCTGTCCTCATCCCACCCTGTCCCTCTGTCCTCATCCCACCCTGTCCCTCTGTCCTCATCCCACCCTTTCCCCCTTTCCTCATCCCACCCTGTCCCTCTGTCCTCATCCCACCCTGTCCCTCTGTCCTCATCCCACCCTGTCCCCCTTTCCACATCCCACCCTGTCCCTCTGTCCTCATCCCACCTTGTCCCTCTGTCCTCATCCCACCCTGTCCCTCTGTCCTCATTCCACCCTGACCCCCTTTCCCCATCCCACCCTGTCCCCCTTTCCTCATCCCACCCTGTTCTCTGTCCCATCCCACCCTGTCACTCTGTCCCATCCCACCCTGTCCCCCTTTCCTCATCCCACCCTGTCACTCTGTCCCATCCCACCCTTTCCCCCTTTCCTCATCCCACCCTGTCCCCCTTTCCTCATCCCACCCTGTCCCTCTGTCCTCATCCCACCCTTTCCCCCTTTCCCCATCCCACCGTCCCCCTTTCCTCATCCCACCCTGTTCTGTCCCCATCCCACCCTGTCCCTCTGTCCTCATCCCACCCTGTCCCTCTGTCCTCATCCCACCCTGTCCCTCTGTCCTCATCCCACCCTGTCCCTCTGTCCTCATCCCACCCTGTCCCCCTTTCCACATCCCACCCTGTCCCCCTTTCCACATCCCACCCTGTCCCTCTGTCCTCATCCCACCCTGTCCCTCTGTCCTCATCCCACCCTGTCCCTCTGTCCTCATCCCACCCTGTCCCTCTGTCCTCATCCCACCCTGTCCCTCTGTCCTCATTCCACCCTGACCCCCTTTCCCCATCCCACCCTGTCCCCCTTTCCTCATCCCACCCTGTTCTCTGTCCCATCCCACCCTGTCACTCTGTCCCATCCCACCCTGTCACTCTGTCCCATCCCACCCTGTCACTCTGTCCCATCCCACCCTGTCCCCCTTTCCTCATCCCACCCTGTCCCCCTTTCCTCATCCCACCCTGTCACTCTGTCCCATCCCACCCTGTCCCCCTGTCCTCATCCCACCCTGTCCTCATCCCACCCTGTCCCTCTGTCCTCATCCCACCCTGTCCATCTGTCCTCATCCCACCCTGTCCCTCTGTCCTCATCCCACCCTGTCCCTCTGTCCTCATCCCACCCTGTCCCCCTTTCCTCATCCCACCCTGTCCTCATGCCACCCTGTCCCTCTGTCCTCATCCCACCCTGTCCCTCTGTCCTCATCCCACCCTGTCCCCCTGTCCTCATCCCACCCTGTCCTCATCCCACCCTGTCCCTCTGTCCTCATCCCACCCTGTCCCTCTGTCCTCATCCCACCCTGTCCCTCTGTCCTCATCCCACCCTGTCCCCCTTTCCTCATCCCACCCTGTCCCCCTTTCCTCATCCCACCCTGTCCCCCTTTACTCATCCTACCCTGTCCCTCTGTCTTCATCCCACCCTGTCCCCCTTTCCTCATCCCACCCTGTCCCCCTTTCCTCATCCCACCCTGTCCCCCTTTACTCATCCTACCCTGTCCCTCTGTCCTCATCCCACCCTGTCCCCCTTTCCTCATCCCACCCTGTCCCCCTTTCCTCATCCCACCCTGTCCCCCTTTCCTCATCCCACCCTGTCCCCCTTTCCTCATCCCACCCTGTCCCTCTGTCCTCATCCCACCCTGTCCCCCTTTCCACATCCCACCCTGTCCCTCTGTCCTCATCCCACCCTGTCCCTCTGTCCTCATCCCACCCTGTCCCCCTTTCCCCCTTTCCTCATCCCACCCTGTCCCCCTTTCCTCATCCCACCCTGTCCCCCTTTCCTCATCCCACCCTGTCCCTCTGTCCTCATCCCACCCTGTCCCCCTTTCCTCATCCCACCCTTTCCCCCTTTCCTCATCCCACCCTTTCCCTCTGTCCTCATCCCACCCTTTCCCTCTGTCCTCATCCCACCCTGTCCCTCTGTCCTCATCCCACCCTGTCCCCCTTTCCACATCCCACCCTGTCCCTCTGTCCTCATCCCACCCTCTCCCTCTGTCCTCATCCCACCCTGTCCCCCTTTCCTCATCCCACCCTTTCCCCCTTTCCCCCTTTCCTCATCCCACCCTGTCCCCCTTTCCTCATCCCACCCTGTCCCCCTTTCCTCATCCCACCCTGTCCCTCTGTCCTCATCCCACCCTGTCCCTCTGTCCTCATCCCACCCTGTCCCCCTTTCATCATCCCACCCTGTCCCTCTGTCCCCATCCCACCCTGTCCCTCTGTCCTCATCCCACCCTGTCCCTCTGTCCTCATCCCACCCTTTCCCTCTGTCCTCATCCCACCCTTTCCCTCTGTCCTCATCCCACCCTGTCCCTCTGTCCTCATCCCACCCTGTCCTCATCCCACCCGGTCCCCCTTTCCTCATCCCACCCTGTCCCTCTGTCCTCATCCCACCCTGTCCCTCTGTCCTCATCCCACCCTGTTCCTCTGTCCGCATCCCACGCTGGCCCCCTTTCCTCATCCCACCCTGTCCCTCTTTCCTCATCCCACCCTGTCCCTCTGTCCTCATCCCACCCTGTCCATCTGTCCTCATCCCACCCTGTCCCCCTGTCCTCATCCCACCCTGTCCCTCTGTCCTCATCCCACCCTGTCCCCCTTTCCTCATCCCACCCTGTCCCTTTGTCCTCATCCCACCCTGTCCCTCTGTCCTCATCCCACCCTGTCCCCCTTTCCTCATCCCACCCTGTCCCTCTGTCCCCATCCCACCCTGTCCCTCTGTCCTCATCCCACCCTGTCCCTCTGTCCTCATCCCACCCTGTCCCTCTGTCCTCATCCCACCCTGTCCCTCTGTCCTCATCCCACCCTGTCCCCCTTTCCACATCCCACCCTGTCCCTCTGTCCTCATCCCACCCTGTCCCTCTGTCCTCATCCCACCCTGTCCCTCTGTCCTCATCCCACCCTGTCCCTCTGTCCTCATCCCACCCTGACCCCCTTTCTCCATCCCACCCTGTCCCCCTTTCCTCATCCCATCCTGTTCTCTGTCCCATCCCACCCTGTCACTCTGTCCCATCCCACCCTTTCCCCCTTTCCTCATCCCACCCTGTCCCCCTTTCCTCATCCCACCCTGTCCCTCTGTCCTCATCCCACCCTGTCCCTCTGTCCTCATCCCACCCTGTCCCTCTGTCCTCATCCCACCCTTTCCCCCTTTCCCCATCCCACCATCCCCCTTTCCTCATCCCACCCTGTCCCTCTGTCCTCATCCCACCCTGTCCCTCTGTCCTCATCCCACCCTGTCCCTCTGTCCTCATCCCACCCTGCCCCCCTTTCCTCATCCCACCCTGTCCCTCTTTCCTCATCCCACCCTGTCCCTCTGTCCTCATCCCACCCTGTTCTCTGTCCCCATCCCACCCTGTCCCCCTTTCCTCATCCCACCCTGTCCCTCTGTCCTCATCCCACCCTTTCCCCCTTTCCACATCCCACCCTGTCCCTCTGTCCTCATCCCACCCTGTCCCTCTGTCCTCATCCCACCCTGTCCCTCTGTCCTCATCCCACTCTGTCCTCATCCCACCCTGTCCTCATCCCACCCTGTCCTCATCCCACCCTGACCCCCTTTCCCCATCCCACCGTCCCCCTTTCCTCATCCCACCCTGTTCTGTCCCCATCCCACCCTGTCCCCCTGTCCTCATCCCACCCTGTCCCTCTGTCCTCATCCCACCCTGTCCCTCTGTCCTCATCCCACCCTGTCCCTCTGGTCTCATCCCACCCTGTCCCCCTTTCCTCATCCCACCCTATCCCCCTTTCCTCATCCCACCCTGTCCCCCTTTCCTCATCCCACCCTGTCCCCCTTTCCTAATCCCACCCTCTCCCCCTTTCCTCATCCCACCCTGTTCTCTGTCCCCATCCCACCCTGTCCCCCTTTCCTCATCCCACCCTGTCCCTCTGTCCTCATCCCACCCTTTCCCCCTTTCCACATCCCACCCTGTCCCTCTGTCCTCATCCCACCCTGTCCCTCTGTCCTCATCCCACCCTGTCCCTCTGTCCTCATCCCACTCTGTCCTCATCCCACCCTGTCCTCATCCCACCCTGTCCTCATCCCACCCTGTCCTCCTTTCCTCATTCCACCCTGACCCCCTTTCCTCATCCCACCCTGTTCTGTCCCCATCCCACCCTGTCCCCCTGTCCTCATCCCACCCTGTCCCTCTGTCCTCATCCCACCCTGTCCCTCTGTCCTCATCCCACCCTGTCCCCCTTTCCTCATCCCACCCTGTCCCTCTGTCCTCATCCCACCCTGTCCCTCTGTCCTCATCCCACCCTGTCCCCCTTTCCTCATCCCACCCTGTCCCCCTTTCCTCATCCCACCCTATCCCCCTTTCCTCATCCCACCCTGTCCCCCTTTCCTCATCCCACCCTGTCCCCCTTTCCTAATCCCACCCTCTCCCCCTTTCCTCATCCCACCCTGTCCCTCTGTCCTCATCCCACCCTGTCCCTCTGTCCTCATCCCACCCTGTCCCCCTTTCCTCATCCCACCCTGTCCCTCTGTCCTCATCCCACCCTGTCCCCCTTTCCTCATCCCACCCTGTCCCTCTGTCCCCATCCCACCCTGTCACTCTGTCCCCATCCCACCCTGTCCCTCTGTCCTCATCCCACCCTGTCCCTCTGTCCTCATCCCACCCTGTCCCTCTGTCCTCATCCCACCCTGCCCCCCTTTCCTCATCCCACCCTGCCCCCCTTTCCTCATCCCACCCTGTCCCTCTTTCCTCATCCCACCCTGTCCCTCTGTCCTCATCCCACCCTGTTCTCTGTCCCCATCCCACCCTGTCCCCCTTTCCTCATCCCACCCTGTCCCTCTGTCCTCATCCCACCCTTTCCCCCTTTCCACATCCCACCCTGTCCCTCTGTCCTCATCCCACCCTGTCCCTCTGTCCTCATCCCACCCTGTCCCTCTGTCCTCATCCCACTCTGTCCTCATCCCACCCTGTCCTCATCCCACCCTGTCCTCATCCCACCCTGTCCTCCTTTCCTCATTCCACCCTGACCCCCTTTCCCCATCCCACCGTCCCCCTTTCCTCATCCCACCCTGTTCTGTCCCCATCCCACCCTGTCCCCCTGTCCTCATCCCACCCTGTCCCTCTGTCCTCATCCCACCCTGTCCCTCTGTCCTCATCCCACCCTGTCCCTCTGGTCTCATCCCACCCTGTCCCCCTTTACTCATCCAACCCTGTCCCTCTGTCCTCATCCCACCCTGTCCCCCTTTCCCCTTCCCACCCTGTCCCCCTTTCCTCATCCCACCCTGTCCCCCTTTCCTCATCCCACCCTGTCCCCCTTTCCTCATCCCACCCTGTCCCTCTGTCCTCATCCCACCCTATCCCCCTTTCCTCATCCCACCCTGTCCCCCTTTCCTCATCCCACCCTTTCCCCCTTTCCTCATCCCACTCTGTCCTCATCCCACCCTGTCCCTCTGTCCTCATCCCACCCTGTCCCCCTTTCCACATCCCACCCTGTCCCTCTGTCCTCATCCCACCCTGTCCCTCTGTCCTCATCCCACCCTGTCCCCCTTTCCTCATTCCACCCTTTCCCCCTTTCCTCATCCCACCCTTTCCCCCTTTCCTCATCCCACCCTGTCCCCCTTTCCTCATCCCACCCTGTCCCTCTGTCCTCATCCCACCCTGTCCCTCTGTCCTCATCCCACCCTGTCCCTCTGTCCTCATCCCACCCTGTCCCCCTGTCCTCATCCCACCCTGTCCCTCTGTCCTCATCCCACCCTGTCCCTCTGTCCTCATCCCACCCTGTCCCTCTGTCATCATCCCACCCTGTCCCTCTGTCCTCATCCCACCCTGTCCTCATCCCACCCGGTCCCCCTTTCCTCATCCCACCCTGTCCCTCTGTCCTCATCCCACCCTGTCCCTCTGTCCTCATCCCACCCTGTCCCTCTGTCCTCATCCCACCCTGTTCCTCTGTCCGCATCCCACCCTGGCCCCCTTTCCTCATCCCACCCTGTCCCTCTTTCCTCATCCCAGCCTGTCCCGCTGTCCTCATCCCACCCTGTCCCTCTGTCCTCATCCCACCCTGTCCCCCTTTCCTCATCCCACCCTGTCCCCCTTTCTTCATCCCACCCTGTCCCTCTGTCCTCATCCCACCCTGTCCCTCTGTCCTCATCCCACCCTGTCCCCCTTTCCTCATCCCACCCTGTCCCCCTTTCCTCATCCCACCCTGTCCCTCTGTCCTCATCCCACCCTGTCCCTCTGTCCTCATCCCACCCTGTCCCTCTGTCCTCATCCCACCCTGTCCCTCTGTCCTCATCCCACCCTTTCCCCCTTTCCTCATCCCACCCTGTCCCTCTGTCCTCATCCCACCCTGTCCCTCTGTCCTCATCCCACCCTGTCCCTCTGTCCTCATCCCACCCTGTCCCCCTTTCCACATCCCACCCTGTCCCTCTGTCCTCATCCCACCCTGTCCCTCTGTCCTCATCCCACCCTGTCCCTCTGTCCTCATTCCACCCTGACCCCCTTTCCCCATCCCACCCTGTCCCCCTTTCCTCATCCCACCCTGTTCTCTGTCCCATCCCACCCTGTCACTCTGTCCCATCCCACCCTGTCCCCCTTTCCTCATCCCACCCTGTCACTCTGTCCCATCCCACCCTTTCCCCCTTTCCTCATCCCACCCTGTCCCCCTTTCCTCATCCCACCCTGTCCCTCTGTCCTCATCCCACCCTTTCCCCCTTTCCCCATCCCACCGTCCCCCTTTCCTCATCCCACCCTGTTCTGTCCCCATCCCACCCTGTCCCTCTGTCCTCATCCCACCCTGTCCCTCTGTCCTCATCCCACCCTGTCCCTCTGTCCTCATCCCACCCTGTCCCTCTGTCCTCATCCCACCCTGTCCCCCTTTCCACATCCCACCCTGTCCCTCTGTCCTCATCCCACCCTGTCCCTCTGTCCTCATCCCACCCTGTCCCTCTGTCCTCATCCCACCCTGTCCCTCTGTCCTCATTCCACCCTGACCCCCTTTCCCCATCCCACCCTGTCCCCCTTTCCTCATCCCACCCTGTTCTCTGTCCCATCCCACCCTGTCACTCTGTCCCATCCCACCCTGTCACTCTGTCCCATCCCACCCTGTCACTCTGTCCCATCCCACCCTGTCCCCCTTTCCTCATCCCACCCTGTCCCCCTTTCCTCATCCCACCCTGTCACTCTGTCCCATCCCACCCTGTCCCCCTGTCCTCATCCCACCCTGTCCTCATCCCACCCTGTCCCTCTGTCCTCATCCCACCCTGTCCATCTGTCCTCATCCCACCCTGTCCCTCTGTCCTCATCCCACCCTGTCCCTCTGTCCTCATCCCACCCTGTCCCCCTTTCCTCATCCCACCCTGTCCTCATGCCACCCTGTCCCTCTGTCCTCATCCCACCCTGTCCCTCTGTCCTCATCCCACCCTGTCCCCCTGTCCTCATCCCACCCTGTCCTCATCCCACCCTGTCCCTCTGTCCTCATCCCACCCTGTCCCTCTGTCCTCATCCCACCCTGTCCCTCTGTCCTCATCCACCCCTGTCCCCCTTTCCTCATCCCACCCTGTCCCCCTTTCCTCATCCCACCCTGTCCCCCTTTCCTCATCCCACCCTGTCCCCCTTTACTCATCCTACCCTGTCCCTCTGTCCTCATCCCACCCTGTCCCCCTTTCCTCATCCCACCCTGTCCCCCTTTCCTCATCCCACCCTGTCCCCCTTTACTCATCCTACCCTGTCCCTCTGTCCTCATCCCACCCTGTCCCCCTTTCCTCATCCCACCCTGTCCCCCTTTCCTCATCCCACCCTGTCCCCCTTTCCTCATCCCACCCTGTCCCCCTTTCCTCATCCCACCCTGTCCCTCTGTCCTCATCCCACCCTGTCCCCCTTTCCACATCCCACCCTGTCCCTCTGTCCTCATCCCACCCTGTCCCTCTGTCCTCATCCCACCCTGTCCCCCTTTCCCCCTTTCCTCATCCCACCCTGTCCCCCTTTCCTCATCCCACCCTGTCCCCCTTTCCTCATCCCACCCTGTCCCTCTGTCCTCATCCCACCCTGTCCCCCTTTCCTCATCCCACCCTTTCCCCCTTTCCTCATCCCACCCTTTCCCTCTGTCCTCATCCCACCCTTTCCCTCTGTCCTCATCCCACCCTGTCCCTCTGTCCTCATCCCACCCTGTCCCCCTTTCCACATCCCACCCTGTCCCTCTGTCCTCATCCCACCCTCTCCCTCTGTCCTCATCCCACCCTGTCCCCCTTTCCTCATCCCACCCTTTCCCCCTTTCCCCCTTTCCTCATCCCACCCTGTCCCCCTTTCCTCATCCCACCCTGTCCCCCTTTCCTCATCCCACCCTGTCCCTCTGTCCTCATCCCACCCTGTCCCTCTGTCCTCATCCCACCCTGTCCCCCTTTCATCATCCCACCCTGTCCCTCTGTCCCCATCCCACCCTGTCCCTCTGTCCTCATCCCACCCTGTCCCTCTGTCCTCATCCCACCCTTTCCCTCTGTCCTCATCCCACCCTTTCCCTCTGTCCTCATCCCACCCTGTCCCTCTGTCCTCATCCCACCCTGTCCTCATCCCACCCGGTCCCCCTTTCCTCATCCCACCCTGTCCCTCTGTCCTCATCCCACCCTGTCCCTCTGTCCTCATCCCACCCTGTTCCTCTGTCCGCATCCCACCCTGGCCCCCTTTCCTCATCCCACCCTGTCCCTCTTTCCTCATCCCACCCTGTCCCTCTGTCCTCATCCCACCCTGTCCATCTGTCCTCATCCCACCCTGTCCCCCTGTCCTCATCCCACCCTGTCCCTCTGTCCTCATCCCACCCTGTCCCCCTTTCCTCATCCCACCCTGTCCCTCTGTCCTCATCCCACCCTGTCCCTCTGTCCTCATCCCACCCTGTCCCTCTGTCCTCATCCCACCCTGTCCCCCTTTCCTCATCCCACCCTGTCCCTCTGTCCCCATCCCACCCTGTCCCTCTGTCCTCATCCCACCCTGTCCCTCTGTCCTCATCCCACCCTGTCCCTCTGTCCTCATCCCACCCTGTCCCTCTGTCCTCATCCCACCCTGTCCCCCTTTCCACATCCCACCCTGTCCCTCTGTCCTCATCCCACCCTGTCCCTCTGTCCTCATCCCACCCTGTCCCTCTGTCCTCATCCCACCCTGTCCCTCTGTCCTCATCCCACCCTGACCCCCTTTCTCCATCCCACCCTGTCCCCCTTTCCTCATCCCATCCTGTTCTCTGTCCCATCCCACCCTGTCACTCTGTCCCATCCCACCCTTTCCCCCTTTCCTCATCCCACCCTGTCCCCCTTTCCTCATCCCACCCTGTCCCTCTGTCCTCATCCCACCCTGTCCCTCTGTCCTCATCCCACCCTGTCCCTCTGTCCTCATCCCACCCTTTCCCCCTTTCCCCATCCCACCATCCCCCTTTCCTCATCCCACCCTGTCCCTCTGTCCTCATCCCACCCTGTCCCTCTGTCCTCATCCCACCCTGTCCCTCTGTCCTCATCCCACCCTGCCCCCCTTTCCTCATCCCACCCTGTCCCTCTTTCCTCATCCCACCCTGTCCCTCTGTCCTCATCCCACCCTGTTCTCTGTCCCCATCCCACCCTGTCCCCCTTTCCTCATCCCACCCTGTCCCTCTGTCCTCATCCCACCCTTTCCCCCTTTCCACATCCCACCCTGTCCCTCTGTCCTCATCCCACCCTGTCCCTCTGTCCTCATCCCACCCTGTCCCTCTGTCCTCATCCCACCCTGTCCCTCTGTCCTCATCCCACTCTGTCCTCATCCCACCCTGTCCTCATCCCACCCTGTCCTCATCCCACCCTGACCCCCTTTCCCCATCCCACCGTCCCCCTTTCCTCATCCTGTCCCCCTGTCCTCATCCCACCCTGTCCCTCTGTCCTCATCCCACCCTGTCCCTCTGTCCTCATCCCACCCTGTCCCTCTGGTCTCATCCCACCCTGTCCCCCTTTACTCATCCAACCCTGTCCCTCTGTCCTCATCCCACCCTGTCCCCCTTTCCCCTTCCCACCCTGTCCCCCTTTCCTCATCCCACCCTGTCCCCCTTTCCTCATCCCACCCTGTCCCCCTTTCCTCATCCCACCCTGTCCCTCTGTCCTCATCCCACCCTATCCCCCTTTCCTCATCCCACCCTGTCCCCCTTTCCTCATCCCACCCTTTCCCCCTTTCCTCATCCCACTCTGTCCTCATCCCACCCTGTCCCTCTGTCCTCATCCCACCCTGTCCCCCTTTCCACATCCCACCCTGTCCCTCTGTCCTCATCCCACCCTGTCCCTCTGTCCTCATCCCACCCTGTCCCCCTTTCCTCATTCCACCCTTTCCCCCTTTCCTCATCCCACCCTTTCCCCCTTTCCTCATCCCACCCTGTCCCCCTTTCCTCATCCCACCCTGTCCCTCTGTCCTCATCCCACCCAGTCCCTCTGTCCTCATCCCACCCTGTCCCCCTTTCCTCATCCCACCCTGTCCCCCTTTCCTCATCCCACCCTGTCCCCCTTTCCTCATCCCACCCTGTCCCTCTGTCCTCATCCCACCCTGTCCCTCTGTCCTCATCCCACCCTGTTCCTCTGTCCGCATCCCACCCTTTCCCCCTTTCCACATCCCACCCTGTCCCTCTGTCCTCATCCCACCCTGTCCCTCTGTCCTCATCCCACCCTGTCCCTCTGTCCTCATCCCACTCTGTCCTCATCCCACCCTGTCCTCATCCCACCCTGTCCTCATCCCACCCTGTCCTCCTTTCCTCATTCCACCCTGACCCCCTTTCCCCATCCCACCGTCCCCCTTTCCTCATCCCACCCTGTTCTGTCCCCATCCCACCCTGTCCCCCTGTCCTCATCCCACCCTGTCCCTCTGTCCTCATCCCACCCTGTCCCTCTGTCCTCATCCCACCCTGTCCCTCTGGTCTCATCCCACCCTGTCCCCCTTTACTCATCCAACCCTGTCCCTCTGTCCTCATCCCACCCTGTCCCCCTTTCCCCTTCCCACCCTGTCCCCCTTTCCTCATCCCACCCTGTCCCCCTTTCCTCATCCCACCCTGTCCCCCTTTCCTCATCCCACCCTGTCCCTCTGTCCTCATCCCACCCTATCCCCCTTTCCTCATCCCACCCTGTCCCCCTTTCCTCATCCCACCCTTTCCCCCTTTCCTCATCCCACTCTGTCCTCATCCCACCCTGTCCCTCTGTCCTCATCCCACCCTGTCCCCCTTTCCACATCCCACCCTGTCCCTCTGTCCTCATCCCACCCTGTCCCTCTGTCCTCATCCCACCCTGTCCCCCTTTCCTCATTCCACCCTTTCCCCCTTTCCTCATCCCACCCTTTCCCCCTTTCCTCATCCCACCCTGTCCCCCTTTCCTCATCCCACCCTGTCCCTCTGTCCTCATCCCACCCTGTCCCTCTGTCCTCATCCCACCCTGTCCCCCTGTCCTCATCCCACCCTGTCCCTCTGTCCTCATCCCACCCTGTCCCTCTGTCCTCATCCCACCCTGTCCCTCTGTCATCATCCCACCCTGTCCCTCTGTCCTCATCCCACCCTGTCCTCATCCCACCCGGTCCCCCTTTCCTCATCCCACCCTGTCCCTCTGTCCTCATCCCACCCTGTCCCTCTGTCCTCATCCCACCCTGTTCCTCTGTCCGCATCCCACCCTGGCCCCCTTTCCTCATCCCACCCTGTCCCTCTTTCCTCATCCCAGCCTGTCCCGCTGTCCTCATCCCACCCTGTCCCTCTGTCCTCATCCCACCCTGTCCCCCTTTCCTCATCCCACCCTGTCCCCCTTTCTTCATCCCACCCTGTCCCTCTGTCCTCATCCCACCCTGTCCCTCTGTCCTCATCCCACCCTGTCCCCCTTTCCTCATCCCACCCTGTCCCCCTTTCCTCATCCCACCCTGTCCCTCTGTCCTCATCCCACCCTGTCCCTCTGTCCTCATCCCACCCTGTCCCTCTGTCCTCATCCCACCCTGTCCCTCTGTCCTCATCCCACCCTTTCCCCCTTTCCTCATCCCACCCTGTCCCTCTGTCCTCATCCCACCCTGTCCCTCTGTCCTCATCCCACCCTGTCCCTCTGTCCTCATCCCACCCTGTCCCCCTTTCCACATCCCACCCTGTCCCTCTGTCCTCATCCCACCCTGTCCCTCTGTCCTCATCCCACCCTGTCCCTCTGTCCTCATTCCACCCTGACCCCCTTTCCCTATCCCACCCTGTCCCCCTTTCCTCATCCCACCCTGTTCTCTGTCCCATCCCACCCTGTCACTCTGTCCCATCCCACCCTGTCCCCCTTTCCTCATCCCACCCTGTCACTCTGTCCCATCCCACCCTTTCCCCCTTTCCTCATCCCACCCTGTCCCCCTTTCCTCATCCCACCCTTTCCCCCTTTCCCCATCCCACCGTCCCCCTTTCCTCATCCCACCCTGTTCTGTCCCCATCCCACCCTGTCCCTCTGTCCTCATCCCACCCTGTCCCTCTGTCCTCATCCCACCCTGTCCCTCTGTCCTCATCCCACCCTGTCCCTCTGTCCTCATCCCACCCTGTCCCCCTTTCCACATCCCACCCTGTCCCCCTTTCCACATCCCACCCTGTCCCTCTGTCCTCATCCCACCCTGTCCCTCTGTCCTCATCCCACCCTGTCCCTCTGTCCTCATCCCACCCTGTCCCTCTGTCCTCATTCCACCCTGACCCCCTTTCCTCATCCCACCCTGTTCTCTGTCCCATCCCACCCTGTCACTCTGTCCCATCCCACCCTGTCACTCTGTCCCATCCCACCCTGTCCCCCTTTCCTCATCCCACCCTGTCCCCCTTTCCTCATCCCACCCTGTCACTCTGTCCCATCCCACCCTGTCCCCCTGTCCTCATCCCACCCTGTCCTCATCCCACCCTGTCCCTCTGTCCTCATCCCACCCTGTCCATCTGTCCTCATCCCACCCTGTCCCTCTGTCCTCATCCCACCCTGTCCCTCTGTCCTCATCCCACCCTGTCCCCCTTTCCTCATCCCACCCTGTCCTCATGCCACCCTGTCCCTCTGTCCTCATCCCACCCTGTCCCTCTGTCCTCATCCCACCCTGTCCCCCTGTCCTCATCCCACCCTGTCCTCATCCCACCCTGTCCCTCTGTCCTCATCCCACCCTGTCCCTCTGTCCTCATCCCACCCTGTCCCTCTGTCCTCATCCCACCCTGTCCCTCTGTCCTCATCCCACCCTGTCCCTCTGTCCTCATCCCACCCTGTCCCCCTTTCCTCATCCCACCCTGTCCCCCTTTCCTCATCCCACCCTGTCCCCCTTTACTCATCCTACCCTGTCCCTCTGTCCTCATCCCACCCTGTCCCCCTTTCCTCATCCCACCCTGTCCCCCTTTCCTCATCCCACCCTGTCCCCCTTTCCTCATCCCACCCTGTCCCCCTTTCCTCATCCCACCCTGTCCCTCTGTCCTCATCCCACCCTGTCCCCCTTTCCTCATCCCACCCTTTCCCCCTTTCCTCATCCCACCCTTTCCCTCTGTCCTCATCCCACCCTTTCCCTCTGTCCTTATCCCACCCTGTCCCTCTGTCCTCATCCCACCCTGTCCCCCTTTCCACATCCCACCCTGTCCCTCTGTCCTCATCCCACCCTGTCCCTCTGTCCTCATCCCACCCTGTCCCCCTTTCCCCCTTTCCTCATCCCACCCTGTCCCCCTTTCCTCATCCCACCCTGTCCCCCTTTCCTCATCCCACCCTGTCCCTCTGTCCTCATCCCACCCTGTCCCCCTTTCCTCATCCCACCCTTTCCCCCTTTCCTCATCCCACCCTTTCCCTCTGTCCTCATCCCACCCTTTCCCTCTGTCCTCATCCCACCCTGTCCCTCTGTCCTCATCCCACCCTGTCCCCCTTTCCACATACCACCCTGTCCCTCTGTCCTCATCCCACCCTCTCCCTCTGTCCTCATCCCACCCTGTCCCCCTTTCCTCATCCCACCCTTTCCCCCTTTCCCCCTTTCCTCATCCCACCCTGTCCCCCTTTCCTCATCCCACCCTGTCCCCCTTTCCTCATCCCACCCTGTCCCTCTGTCCTCATCCCACCCTGTCCCTCTGTCCTCATCCCACCCTGTCCCCCTTTCATCATCCCACCCTGTCCCTCTGTCCCCATCCCACCCTGTCCCTCTGTCCTCATCCCACCCTGTCCCTCTGTCCTCATCCCACCCTTTCCCTCTGTCCTCATCCCACCCTGTCCCTCTGTCCTCATCCCACCCTGTCCCTCTGTCCTCATCCCACCCTGTCCCCCTTTCATCATCCCACCCTGTCCCTCTGTCCCCATCCCACCCTGTCCCTCTGTCCTCATCCCACCCTGTCCCTCTGTCCTCATCCCACCCTTTCCCTCTGTCCTCATCCCACCCTTTCCCTCTGTCCTCATCCCACCCTGTCCCTCTGTCCTCATCCCACCCTGTCCTCATCCCACCCGGTCCCCCTTTCCTCATCCCACCCTGTCACTCTGTCCCATCCCACCCTGTCCCCCTTTCCTCATCCCACCCTGTCCCCCTTTCCTCATCCCACCCTGTCACTCTGTCCCATCCCACCCTTTCCCCCTTTCCTCATCCCACCCTGTCCCCCTTTCCTCATCCCACCCTGTCCCCCTTTCCTCATCCCACCCTGTCCCTCTGTCCTCATCCCACCCTGTCCCTCTGTCCTCATCCCACCCTGTCCCCCTTTCATCATCCCACCCTGTCCCTCTGTCCCCATCCCACCCTGTCCCTCTGTCCTCATCCCACCCTGTCCCTCTGTCCTCATCCCACCCTTTCCCTCTGTCCTCATCCCACCCTTTCCCTCTGTCCTCATCCCACCCTGTCCCTCTGTCCTCATCCCACCCTGTCCTCATCCCACCCGGCCCCCCTTTCCTCATCCCACCCTGTCCCTCTGTCCTCATCCCACCCTGTCCCTCTGTCCTCATCCCACCCTGTTCCTCTGTCCGCATCCCACCCTGGCCCCCTTTCCTCATCCCACCCTGTCCCTCTTTCCTCATCCCACCCTGTCCCTCTGTCCTCATCCCACCCTGTCCATCTGTCCTCATCCCACCCTGTCCCCCTGTCCTCATCCCACCCTGTCCCTCTGTCCTCATCCCACCCTGTCCCTCTGTCCTCATCCCACCCTGTCCCCCTTTCCTCATCCCACCCTGTCCCTCTGTCCTCATCCCACCCTGTCCCTCTGTCCTCATCCCACCCTGTCCCCCTTTCCTCATCCCACCCTGTCCCTCTGTCCCCATCCCACCCTGTCCCTCTGTCCTCATCCCACCCTGTCCCTCTGTCCTCATCCCACCCTGTCCCTCTGTCCTCATCCCACCCTGTCCCTCTGTCCTCATCCCACCCTGTCCCCCTTTCCACATCCCACCCTGTCCCTCTGTCCTCATCCCACCCTGTCCCTCTGTCCTCATCCCACCCTGTCCCTCTGTCCTCATCCCACCCTGTCCCTCTGTCCTCATCCCACCCTGACCCCCTTTCTCCATACCACCCTGTCCCCCTTTCCTCATCCCATCCTGTTCTCTGTCCCATCCCACCCTGTCACTCTGTCCCATCCCACCCTTTCCCCCTTTCCTCATCCCACCCTGTCCCCCTTTCCTCATCCCACCCTGTCCCTCTGTCCTCATCCCACCCTGTCCCTCTGTCCTCATCCCACCCTGTCCCTCTGTCCTCATCCCACCCTTTCCCCCTTTCCCCATCCCACCATCCCCCTTTCCTCATCCCACCCTGTTCTGTCCCCATCCCACCCTGTCCCTATGTCCTCATCCCACCCTGTCCCTCTGTCCTCATCCCACCCTGTCCCTCTGTCCTCATCCCACCCTTTCCCCCTTTCCTCATCCCACCCTGTCCCTCTGTCCTCATCCCACCCTGTCCCTCTGTCCTCATCCCACCCTGTCCCCCTTTCCACATCCCACCCTGTCCCTCTGTCCTCATACCACCCTGTCCCTCTGTCCTCATCCCACCCTGTCCCTCTGTCCTCATCCCACCCTGTCCCTCTGTCCTCATCCCACCCTGTCCCTCTGTCCTCATTCCACCCTGACCCCCTTTCCCCATCCCACCCTGTCCCCCTTTCCTCATCCCACCCTTTCCCTCTGTCCCATCCCACCCTGTCACTCTGTCCCATCCCACCCTGTCCCCCTTTCCTCATCCCACCCTGTCCCCCTTTCCTCATCCCACCCTGTCACTCTGTCCCATCCCACCCTGTCCCCCTTTCCTCATCCCACCCTGTCCCCCTTTCCTCATCCCACCCTGTCCCTCTGTCCTCATCCCACCCTGTCCCTCTGTCCTCATCCCACCCTGTCCCTCTGTCCTCATCCCACCCTGTCCCCCTTTCCCCATACCACCGTCCCCCTTTTCTCATCCCACCCTGTTCTGTCCCCATCCCACCCTGTCCCCCTGTCCTCATCCCACCCTGTCCCTCTGTCCTCATCCCACCCTGTCCCTCTGTCCTCATCCCACCCTGTCCCTCTGTCCTCATCCCACCCTGTCCCCCTTTCCTCATCCCACCCTGTCCCCCTTTCCTCATCCCACCCTGTCCCCTTTTCCTCATCCCACCCTGTCCCCCTTTCCTCATCCCACCCTGTCCCTCTGTCCTCATCCCACCCTGTCCCTCTGTCCTCATCCCACCCTGTCCCCCTTTCCTCATCCCACCCTGTTCCTCTGTCCTCATCCCACCCTGTCCCCCTTTCCTCATCCCACCCTGTCCCCCTTTCCTCATCCCACCCTGTCCCCCTGTCCCCATCCCACCCTGTCACTCTGTCCCCATCCCACCCTGTCCCTCTGTCCTCATCCCACCCTGTCCCTCTGTCCTCATCCCACCCTGTCCCTCTGTCCTCATCCCACCCTGTCCCCCTTTCCTCATCCCACCCTGTCCCTCTTTCCTCATCCCACCCTGTCCCTCTGTCCTCATCCCACCCTGTTCTCTGTCCCCATCCCACCCTGTCCCCCTTTCCTCATCCCACCCTGTCCCTCTGTCTTCATCCCACCCTTTCCCCCTTTCCACATTCCACCCTGTCCCTCTGTCCTCATCCCACCCTGTCCCTCTGTCCTCATCCCACCCTGTCCCTCTGTCCTCATCCCACCCTGTCCCTCTGTCCTCATCCCACTCTGTCCTCATCCCACCCTGTCCTCATCCCACCCTGTCCTCATCCCACCCTGTCCTCCTTTCCTCATTCCACCCTGACCCCCTTTCCCCATCCCACCGTCCCCGTTTCCTCATCCCACCCTGTTCTGTCCCCATCCCACCCTGTCCCCCTGTCCTCATCCAACCCTGTCCCTCTGTCCTCATCCCACCCTGTCCCCCTTTCCTCATCCCACCCTGTCCCTCTGTCCTCATCCCACCCTGTCCCTCTGTCCTCATCCCACCCTGTCCCTCTGTCCTCATCCCACCCTGTCCCTCTGTCCTCATCCCACCCTGTCCTCATCCCAACCGGTCCCCCTTTCCTCATCCCACCCTGTCCCTCTGTCCTCATCCCACCCTGTCCCTCTGTCCTCATCCCACCCTGTCCCTCTGTCCTCATTCCACCCTGACCCCCTTTCCCCATCCCACCCTGTCCCCCTTTCCTCATCCCACCCTGTGCCTCTGTCCCATCCCATCCTGTCACTCTGTCCCATCCCATCCTGTCCCCCTTTCCTCATCCCACCCTGTCCCCCTTTCCTCATCCCACCCTGTCTCTCTGTCCCATCCCACCCTTTCCCCCTTTCCTCATCCCACCCTGTCCCCCTTTCCTCATCCCACCCTGTCCCTCTGTCCTCATCCCACCCTGTCCCTCTGTCCTCATCCCACCCTGTCCCCCTTTCCCCATCCCACCGTCCCCCTTTGCTCATCCCACCCTGTTCTGTCCCCATCCCACCCTGTCCCCCTGTCCTCATCCCACCCTGTCCCTCTGTCCTCATCCCACCCTGTCCCCCTTTCCTCATCCCACCCTGTCCCCCTTTCCTCATCCCACCCTGTCCCCCTTTCCTCATCCCACCCTGTCCCTCTGTCCCCATCCCACCCTGTCCCCCTTTCCTCATCCCACCCTGTCCCTCTGTCCTCATCCCACCCTGTTCTCTCCCCATCCCACCCTGTCCCCCTTTCCTCATCCCACCCTGTCCCCCTTTCCTCATCCCACCCTGTCCCCCTTTCCTCATCCCACCCTGTCCCTCTGTCCTCATCCCACCCTGTCCCCCTTTCCTCATCCCACCCTGTCCCTCTGTCCCCATCCCACCCTGTCCCCCTTTCCTCATCCCACCCTGTTCTCTGTCCCCATCCCACCCTGTCCCCCTTTCCTCATCCCACCCTGTTCTCTGTCCCCATCCCACCCTGTCCCCCTTTCCTCATCCCACCCTGTTCTCTGTCCCCATCCCACCCTGTCCCTCTGTCCTCATCCCACCCTGTCCCTCTGTCCTCATCCCACCCTGTCCCCCTTTCCTCATCCCACCCTGTCCCCCTTTCCTCATCCCACCCTGTCCCTCTGTCCCCATCCCACCCTGTCCCCCTGTCCTCATCCCACCCTGTCCTCATCCCACCCTGTCCCCCTTTCCTCATCCCACTCTGTCCCCCTTTCCTCATCCCACCCTGTCCCTCTGTCCTCATCCCACCCTGTCCCCCTTTCCTCATCCCACCCTGTCCCTCTGTCCTCATCCCACCCTGTCCCTCTGTCCTCATCCCACCCTGTCCCCCTTTCCTCATCCCACCCTGTCCCCCTTTCCTCATCCCACCCTATCCCCCTTTCCTCATCCCACCCTGTCCCCCTTTCCTCATCCCACCCTGTCCCCCTTTCCTAATCCCACCCTCTCCCCCTTTCCTCATCCCACCCTGTCCCTCTGTCCTCATCCCACCCTGTCCCTCTGTCCTCATCCCACCCTGTCCCCCTTTCCTCATCCCACCCTGTCCCTCTGTCCTCATCCCACCCTGTCCCCCTTTCCTCATCCCACCCTGTCCCTCTGTCCCCATCCCACCCTGTCCCTCTGTCCTCATCCCACCCTGTTCTCTGTCCCCATCCCACCCTGTCCCCCTTTCCTCATCCCACCCTGTCCCTCTGTCCTCATCCCACCCTTTCCCCCTTTCCACATCCCACCCTGTCCCTCTGTCCTCATCCCACCCTGTCCCTCTGTCCTCATCCCACCCTGTCCCTCTGTCCTCATCCCACCCTGTCCCTCTGTCCTCATCCCACTCTGTCCTCATCCCACCCTGTCCTCATCCCACCCTGTCCTCCTTTCCTCATTCCACCCTGACCCCCTTTCCCCATCCCACCGTCCCCCTTTCCTCATCCCACCCTGTTCTGTCCCCATCCCACCCTGTCCCCCTGTCCTCATCCCACCCTGTCCCTCTGTCCTCATCCCACCCTGTCCCTCTGTCCTCATCCCACCCTGTCCCTCTGGTCTCATCCCACCCTGTCCCCCTTTACTCATCCAACCCTGTCCCTCTGTCCTCATCCCACCCTGTCCCTCTGTCCTTATCCCACCCTGTCCCCCTTTCCACATCCCACCCTGTCCCCCTTTCCTCATCCCACCCTGTCCCTCTGTCCTCATCCCACCCTGTCCCCCTTTCCTCATCCCACCCTGTCCCTCTTTCCTCATCCCAGCCTGTCCCGCTGTCCTCATCCCACCCTGTCCCTCTGTCCTCATCCCACCCTGTCCCCCTTTCCTCATCCCACCCTGTCCCCCTTTCTTCATCCCACCCTGTCCCTCTGTCCTCATCCCACCCTGTCCCTCTGTCCTCATCCCACCCTGTCCCCCTTTCCTCATCCCACCCTGTCCCCCTTTCCTCATCCCACCCTGTCCCTCTGTCCTCATCCCACCCTGTCCCTCTGTCCTCATCCCACCCTGTCCCTCTGTCCTCATCCCACCCTGTCCCTCTGTCCTCATCCCACCCTTTCCCCCTTTCCTCATCCCACCCTGTCCCTCTGTCCTCATCCCACCCTGTCCCTCTGTCCTCATCCCACCCTGTCCCTCTGTCCTCATCCCACCCTGTCCCCCTTTCCACATCCCACCCTGTCCCTCTGTCCTCATCCCACCCTGTCCCTCTGTCCTCATCCCACCCTGTCCCTCTGTCCTCATTCCACCCTGACCCCCTTTCCCCATCCCACCCTGTCCCCCTTTCCTCATCCCACCCTGTTCTCTGTCCCATCCCACCCTGTCACTCTGTCCCATCCCACCCTGTCCCCCTTTCCTCATCCCACCCTGTCACTCTGTCCCATCCCACCCTTTCCCCCTTTCCTCATCCCACCCTGTCCCCCTTTCCTCATCCCACCCTGTCCCTCTGTCCTCATCCCACCCTTTCCCCCTTTCCCCATCCCACCGTCCCCCTTTCCTCATCCCACCCTGTTCTGTCCCCATCCCACCCTGTCCCTCTGTCCTCATCCCACCCTGTCCCTCTGTCCTCATCCCACCCTGTCCCTCTGTCCTCATCCCACCCTGTCCCTCTGTCCTCATCCCACCCTGTCCCCCTTTCCACATCCCACCCTGTCCCCCTTTCCACATCCCACCCTGTCCCTCTGTCCTCATCCCACCCTGTCCCTCTGTCCTCATCCCACCCTGTCCCTCTGTCCTCATCCCACCCTGTCCCTCTGTCCTCATTCCACCCTGACCCCCTTTCCCCATCCCACCCTGTCCCCCTTTCCTCATCCCACCCTGTTCTCTGTCCCATCCCACCCTGTCACTCTGTCCCATCCCACCCTGTCACTCTGTCCCATCCCACCCTGTCCCCCTTTCCTCATCCCACCCTGTCCCCCTTTCCTCATCCCACCCTGTCACTCTGTCCCATCCCACCCTGTCCCCCTGTCCTCATCCCACCCTGTCCTCATCCCACCCTGTCCCTCTGTCCTCATCCCACCCTGTCCATCTGTCCTCATCCCACCCTGTCCCTCTGTCCTCATCCCACCCTGTCCCTCTGTCCTCATCCCACCCTGTCCCCCTTTCCTCATCCCACCCTGTCCTCATGCCACCCTGTCCCTCTGTCCTCATCCCACCCTGTCCCTCTGTCCTCATCCCACCCTGTCCCCCTGTCCTCATCCCACCCTGTCCTCATCCCACCCTGTCCCTCTGTCCTCATCCCACCCTGTCCCCCTTTACTCATCCTACCCTGTCCCTCTGTCCTCATCCCACCCTGTCCCCCTTTCCTCATCCCACCCTGTCCCCCTTTCCTCATCCCACCCTGTCCCCCTTTCCTCATCCCACCCTGTCCCCCTTTCCTCATCCCACCCTGTCCCTCTGTCCTCATCCCACCCTGTCCCCCTTTCCTCATCCCACCCTTTCCCCCTTTCCTCATCCCACCCTTTCCCTCTGTCCTCATCCCACCCTTTCCCTCTGTCCTTATCCCACCCTGTCCCTCTGTCCTCATCCCACCCTGTCCCCCTTTCCACATCCCACCCTGTCCCTCTGTCCTCATCCCACCCTGTCCCTCTGTCCTCATCCCACCCTGTCCCCCTTTCCCCCTTTCCTCATCCCACCCTGTCCCCCTTTCCTCATCCCACCCTGTCCCCCTTTCCTCATCCCACCCTGTCCCTCTGTCCTCATCCCACCCTGTCCCCCTTTCCTCATCCCACCCTGTCCCTCTGTCCTCATCCCACCCTGTCCCCCTTTCCTCATCCCACCCTGTCCCCCTTTCCTCATCCCACCCTTTCCCCCTTTCCTCATCCCACCCTTTCCCCCTTTCCTCATCCCACTCTGTCCTCATCCCACCCTGTCCCTCTGTCCTCATCTCACCCTGTCCCCCTTTCCACATCCCACCCTGTCCCTCTGTCCTCATCCCACCCTGTCCCTCTGTCCTCATCCCACCCTGTCCCCCTTTCCTCATCCCACCCTTTCCCCCTTTCCTCATCCCACCCTTTCCCCCTTTCCTCATCCCACCCTGTCCCCCTTTCCTCATCCCACCCTGTCCCCCTGTCCTCATCCCACCCTGTCCCCCTGTCCTCATCCCACCCAGTCCCTCTGTCCTCATCCCACCCTGTCCCCCTGTCCTCATCCCACCCTGTCCCTCTGTCCTCATCCCACCCTGTCCCTCTGTCCTCATCCCACCCTGTCCCCCTTTCCACATCCCACCCTGTCCCTCTGTCCTCATCCCACCCTTTCCCCCTTTCCTCATCCCACCCTGTCCCCCTTTCCTCCTCCCACCCTGTCCCTCTGTCCTCAAACACCCTGTCCCTCTGTCCTCATCCCACCCTGTCCTCATCCCACCCGGTCCCCCTTTCCTCATCCCACCCTGTCCCTCTGTCCTCATCCCACCCTGTCCCTCTGTCCTCATCCCACCCTGTCCCTCTGTCCTCATCCCACCCTGTCCCCCTGTCCTCATCCCACCCTGTCCCTCTGTCCTCATCCCACCCTGTCCCCCTTTCCTCATCCCACCCTGTCCCTCTGTCCTCATCCCACCCTGTCCCTCTGTCCTCACCCCCATCCTGTCCCCCTTTCCTCATCCCACCCTGTCCCTCTGTCCTCATCCCACCCTGTCCCTCTGTCCTCATCCCACCCTGTCCCTCTGTCCTCATCCAACCCTGTCCCTCTGTCCTCATCCCACCCTGTCCCTCTGTCCTCATCCCACCCTGTCCCCCTTTCCCCATCCCACCGTCCCCCTTTCCTCATCCCACCCTGTTCTGTCCCCATCCCACCCTGTCCCCCTGTCCTCATCCCACCCTGTCCCTCTGTCCTCATCCCACCCTGTCCCTCTGTCCTCATCCCACCCTGTCCCCCTTTACTCATCCCACCCTGTCCCTCTGTCCTCATCCCACCCTGTCCCCCTTTCCTCATCCCACCCTGTCCCCCTTTCCTCATCCCACCCTGTCCCCCTTTCCTCATCCCACCCTGTCCCTCTGTCCTCATCCCAACCTGTCCCCCTTTCCTCATCCCACCCTGTCCCCCTTTCCTCATCCCACCCTGTCCCCCTTTCCTCATCCCACTCTGTCCTCATCCCACCCTGTCCCCCTTTCCACATCCCACCCTGTCCCCCTTTCCACATCCCACCCTGTCCCTCTGTCCTCATCCCACCCTGTCCCTCTGTCCTCATCCCACCCTTTCCCCCTTTCCTCATCCCACCCTTTCCCCCTTTCCTCATCCCACCCTGTCCCCCTTTCCTCATCCCACCCTGTCCCTCTGTCCTCATCCCACCCTGTCCCTCTGTCCTCATCCCACCCTGTCCCTCTGTCCTCATTCCACCCTGTCCCCCTGTCCTCATCCCACCCTGTCCCTCTGTCCTCATCCCACCCTGTCCCTCTGTCCTCATCCCACCCTGTCCCTCTGTCCTCATCCCACCCTGTCCTCATCCCACCCGGTCCCCCTTTCCTCATCCCACCCTGTCCCTCTGTCCTCATCCCACCCAGTCCCTCTGTCCTCATCCCACCCTGTTCCTCTGTCCGCATCCCACCCTGTCCCCCTTTCCTCATCCCACCCTGTCACTCTGTCCTCATCCCACCCTGTCCCTCTGTCCTCATCCCACCCTGTCCCTCTGTCCTCATCCCACCCTTTCCCCCTTTCCTCATCCCACCCTGTCCCTCTGTCCTCATCCCACCCTGTCCCTCTGTCCTCATCCCACCCTGTCCCTCTGTCCTCATCCCACCCTGTCCCCCTTTCCACATCCCACCCTGTCCCTCTGTCCTCATCCCACCCTGTCCCTCTGTCCTCATCCCACCCTGTCCCCCTTTCCACGTCCCACTCTGTCCTCATCCCACCCTGTCCCTCTGTCCTCATCCCACCCTGTCCCTCTGTCCTCATCCCACCCTGTCCCTCTGTCCTCATCCCACCCTGTCCCTCTGTCCTCATCCCACCCTGTCCCTCTGTCCTCATTCCACCCTGACCCCCTTTCCCCATCCCACCCTGTCCCCCTTTCCTCATCCCACCCTGTTCTCTGTCCCATCCCACCCTGTCACTCTGTCCCATCCCACCCTGTCCCCCTTTCCTCATCCCACCCTGTCACTCTGTCCCATCCCACCCTTTCCCCCTTTCCTCATCCCACCCTGTCCCCCTTTCCTCATCCCACCCTGTCCCTCTCTCCTCATCCCACCCTGTCCCTCTGTCCTCATCCCACCCTTTCCCCCTTTCCCCATCCCACCATCCCCCTTTCCTCATCCCACCCTGTTCTGTCCCCATCCCACCCTGTCCCTCTGTCCTCATCCCACCCTGTCCCTCTGTCCTCATCCCACCCTGTCCCTCTGTCCTCATCCCACCCTGTCCCTCTGTCCTCATCCCACCCTGTCCCCCTTTCCACATCCCACCCTGTCCCCCTTTCCACATCCCACCCTGTCCCCCTTTCCACATCCCACCCTGTCCCTCTGTCCTCATCCCACCCTGTCCCTCTGTCCTCATTCCACCCTGACCCCCTTTCCCCATCCCACCCTGTCCCCCTTTCCTCATCCCACCCTGTTCTCTGTCCCATCCCACCCTGTCACTCTGTCCCATCCCACCCTGTCACTCTGTCCTCATCCCACCCTGTCCCCCTTTCCACATCCCACCCTGTCCCCCTTTCCACATCCCACCCTGTCCCCCTTTCCTCATCCCACCCTGTCCCTCTGTCCTCATCCCAACCTGTCCCTCTGTCCTCATCCCACCCTGTCCCCCTTTCCACATCCCACCCTGTCCCCCTTTCCACATCCCACCCTGTCCCCCTTTCCTCATCCCACCCTGTCCCTCTGTCCTCATCCCAACCTGTCCCCCTTTCCTCATCCCACCCTGTCCCCCTTTCCTCATCCCACCCTGTCCCCCTTTCCTCATCCCACCCTGTCCCCCTTTCCTCATCCCACTCTGTCCTCATCCCACCCTGTCCCCCTTTCCACATCCCACCCTGTCCCCCTTTCCACATCCCACCCTGTCCCTCTGTCCTCATCCCACCCTTTCCCTCTGTCCTCATCCCACCCTTTCCCCCTTTCCTCATCCCACCCTTTCCCCCTTTCCTCATCCCACCCTGTCCCCCTTTCCTCATCCCACCCTGTCCCTCTGTCCTCATCCCACCCTGTCCCTCTGTCCTCATCCCACCCTGTCCCTCTGTCCTCATTCCACCCTGTCCCCCTGTCCTCATCCCACCCTGTCCCTCTGTCCTCATCCCACCCTGTCCCTCTGTCCTCATCCCACCCTGTCCCTCTGTCCTCATCCCACCCTGTCCCTCTGTCCTCATCCCACCCTGTCCTCATCCCACCCGGTCCCCCTTTCCTCATCCCACCCTGTCCCTCTGTCCTCATCCCACCCAGTCCCTCTGTCCTCATCCCACCCTGTTCCTCTGTCCGCATCCCACCCTGTCCCCCTTTCCTCATCCCACCCTGTCACTCTGTCCTCATCCCACCCTGTCCCTCTGTCCTCATCCCACCCTGTCCCTCTGTCCTCATCCCACCCTTTCCCCCTTTCCTCATCCCACCCTGTCCCTCTGTCCTCATCCCACCCTGTCCCTCTGTCCTCATCCCACCCTGTCCCTCTGTCCTCATCCCACCCTGTCCCCCTTTCCACATCCCACCCTGTCCCTCTGTCCTCATCCCACCCTGTCCCTCTGTCCTCATCCCACCCTGTCCCCCTTTCCACGTCCCACTCTGTCCTCATCCCACCCTGTCCCTCTGTCCTCATCCCACCCTGTCCCTCTGTCCTCATCCCACCCTGTCCCTCTGTCCTCATTCCACCCTGACCCCCTTTCCCCATCCCACCCTGTCCCCCTTTCCTCATCCCACCCTGTTCTCTGTCCCATCCCACCCTGTCACTCTGTCCCATCCCACCCTGTCCCCCTTTCCTCATCCCACCCTGTCACTCTGTCCCATCCCACCCTTTCCCCCTTTCCTCATCCCACCCTGTCCCCCTTTCCTCATCCCACCCTGTCCCTCTCTCCTCATCCCACCCTGTCCCTCTGTCCTCATCCCACCCTTTCCCCCTTTCCCCATCCCACCATCCCCCTTTCCTCATCCCACCCTGTTCTGTCCCCATCCCACCCTGTCCCTCTGTCCTCATCCCACCCTGTCCCTCTGTCCTCATCCCACCCTGTCCCTCTGTCCTCATCCCACCCTGTCCCCCTTTCCACATCCCACCCTGTCCCCCTTTCCACATCCCACCCTGTCCCCGTTTCCACATCCCACCCTGTCCCTCTGTCCTCATCCCACCCTGTCCCTCTGTCCTCATCCCACCCTGTCCCTCTGTCCTCATTCCACCCTGACCCCCTTTCCCCATCCCACCCTGTCCCCCTTTCCTCATCCCACCCTGTTCTCTGTCCCATCCCACCCTGTCACTCTGTCCCATCCCACCCTGTCACTCTGTCCCATCCCACCCTGTCCCCCTTTCCTCATCCCACCCTGTCCCCCTTTCCTCATCCCACCCTGTCACTCTGTCCCATCCCACCCTTTCCCCCTTTCCTCATCCCACCCTGTCCCCCTTTCCTCATCCCACCCTGTCCCTCTGTCCTCATCCCACCCTGTCCCTCTGTCCTCATCCCACCCTGTCCCCCTTTCCCCATCCCACCATCCCCCTTTCCTCATCCCACCCTGTTCTGTCCCCATCCCACCCTGTCCCCCTGTCCTCATCCCACCCTGTCCCTCTCTCCTCATCCCACCCTGTCCCTCTGTCCTCATCCCACCCTGTCCCCCTTTCCTCAACCCACCCTTTCCCCCTTTCCTCATCCCACCCTTTCCCCCTTTCCTCATCCCACCCTGTCCCCCTTTCCTCATCCCACCCTGTCCCCCTTTCCTCTTCCCACCCTTTCCCCCTTTCCTCATCCCACCCTGTCCCCCTTTCCTCATCCCACCCTGTCCCCCTGTCCTCATCCCACCCTGTCCCTCTGTCCTCATCCCACCCTGTCCCCCTGTCCTCATCCCACCCTGTCCCTCTGTCCTCATCCCACCCTGTCCCTCTGTCCTCATCCCACCCTGTCCCTCTGTCCTCATCCCACCCTGTTCCTCTGTCCGCATCCCACCCTGGCCCCCTTTCCTCATCCCACCCTGTCCCTCTTTCCTCATCCCACCCTGTCCCTCTGTCCTCATCCCACCCTGTCCCTCTGTCCTCATCCCACCCTTTCCCCCTTTCCTCATCCCACCCTTTCCCCCTTTCCTCATCCCACTCTGTCCTCATCCCACCCTGTCCCTCTGTCCTCATCCCACCCTGTCCCCCTTTCCTCATCCCACCCTGTCCCCCTTTCCTCATCCCACCCTGTCCCTCTGTCCTCATCCCACCCTGTCCCTCTGTCCTCATCCCACCCTGTCCCTCTGTCCTCATCCCACCCTGTCCCTCTGTCCTCATCCCACCCTGTCCCTCTGTCCTCATCCCACCCTGTCCCTCTGTCCTCATCCCACCCTGTCCCCCTTTCCACATCCCACCCTGTCCCTCTGTCCTCATCCCACCCTGTCCCTCTGTCCTCATCCCACCCTGTCCCTCTATCCTCATTCCACCCTGACCCCCTTTCCCCATCCCACCCTGTCCCCCTTTCCTCATCCCACCCTGTTCTCTGTCCCATCCCACCCTGTCACTCTGTCCCATCCCACCCTGTCCCCCTTTCCTCATCCCACCCTGTCCCTCTGTCCTCATCCCACCCTGTCCCTCTGTCCTCATCCCACCCTGTCCCCCTTTCCACATCCCACCCTGTCCCTCTGTCCTCATCCCACCCTGTCCCTCTGTCCTCATCCCACCCTGTCCCTCTGTCCTCATCCCACCCTTTCCCCCTTTCCTCATCCCACCCTGTCCCTCTGTCCTCATCCCATCCTGTCCCTCTGTCCTCATCCCACCCTGTCCCTCTGTCCTCATTCCACCCTGACCCCCTTTCCCCATCCCACCCTGTCCCCCTTTCCTCATCCCACCCTGTTCTCTGTCCCATCCCACCCTGTCACTCTGTCCCATCCCACCGTGTCCCCCTTTCCTCATCCCACCCTGTCACTCTGTCCCATCCCACCCTTTCCCCCTTTCCTCATCCCACCCTGTCCCCCTTTCCTCATCCCACCCTGTCCCTCTGTCCTCATCCCACCCTGTCCCTCTGTCCTCATCCCACCCTTTCCCCATCCCACCGTCCCCCTTTCCTCATCCCACCCTGTTCTGTCCCCATCCCACCCTGTCCCTCTGTCCTCATCCCACCCTGTCCCTCTGTCCTCATCCCACCCTGTCCCTCTGTCCTCATCCCACCCTGTCCCTCTGTCCTCATCCCACCCTGTCCCTCTGTCCTCATCCCACCCTGTCCCCCTTTCCAGATCCCACCCTGTCCCCCTTTCCACATCCCACCCTGTCCCTCTGTCCTCATCCCACCCTGTCCCTCTGTCCTCATCCCACCCTGTCCCTCTGTCCTCATCCCACCCTGTCCCTCTGTCCTCATTCCACCCTGACCCCCTTTCCCCATCCCACCCTGTCCCCCTTTCCTCATCCCACCCTGTTCTCTGTCCCATCCCACCCTGTCACTCTGTCCCATCCCACCCTGTCACTCTGTCCCATCCCACCCTGTCCCCCTTTCCTCATCCCACCCTGTCCCCCTTTCCTCATCCCACCCTGTCACTCTGTCCCATCCCACCCTTTCCCCCTTTCCTCATCCCACCCTGTCCCCCTTTCCACATCCCACCCTGTCCCTCTGTCCTCATCCCACCCTGTCCCTCTGTCCTCATCCCACCGTGTCCCCCTTTCCTCATCCCACCCTGTTCTGTCCCCATCCCACCCTGTCCCCCTGTCCTCATCCCACCCTGTCCCTCTGTCCTCATCCCACCCTGTCCCTCTGTCCTCATCCCACCCTGTCCCCCTTTCCTCATCCCACCCTGTCCCCCTTTCCCCATCCCACCCTGTTCTCTCTCCCCATCCCACCCTGTTCTCTCTCCCCATCCCACCCTGTCCCCCTTTCCTCATCCCACCCTGTCCCCCTTTCCTCATCCCACCCTGTCCCCCTGTCCTCATCCCACCCTGTCCCTCTGTCCTCATCCCACCCTGTCCCCCTTTCCTCATCCCACCCTGTCCCCCTTTCCTCATCCCACCCTGTCCCTCTGTCCTCATCCCACCCTGTCCCCCTTTCCTCATCCCACCCTGTCCCCCTTTCCTCATCCCACCCTTTCCCCCTTTCCTCATCCCACCCTTTCCCCCTTTCCTCATCCCACTCTGTCCTCATCCCACCCTGTCCCTCTGTCCTCATCCCACCCTGTCCCCCTTTCCACATCCCACCCTGTCCCTCTGTCCTCATCCCACCCTGTCCCTCTGTCCTCATCCCACCCTGTCCCCCTTTCCTCATCCCACCCTGTCCCCCTTTCCTCATCCCACCCTTTCCCCCTTTCCTCATCCCACCCTGTCCCCCTTTCCTCATCCCACCCTGTCCCCCTGTCCTCATCCCACCCTGTCCCCCTGTCCTCATCCCACCCTGTCCCCCTGTCCTCATCCCACCCTGTCCCCCTGTCCTCATCCCACCCTGTCCCCCTGTCCTCATCCCACCCTGTCCCTCTGTCCTCATCCCACCCTGTCCCTCTGTCCTCATCCCACCCTGTCCCCCTTTCCACATCCCACCCTGTCCCTCTGTCCTCATCCCACCCTTTCCCCCTTTCCTCATCCCACCCTGTCCCCCTTTCCTCCTCCCACCCTGTCCCTCTGTCCTCAAACACCCTGTCCCTCTGTCCTCATCCCACCTTTGTCAGCCTTTCCTCATCTCACCCTGTCCCTCTGTCCCAATCCCACCCTGTCCCTCTGTCCTCATCCCACCCTGTCCCTCTGTCCTCATCCCACCCTGTCCCTCTGTCCTCATCCCACCCTGTCCTCATCCCACCTGGTCCCCCTTTCCTCATCCCACCCTGTCCCTCTGTCCTCATCCCACCCTGTCCCTCTGTCCTCATCCCACCCTGTCCCTCTGTCCTCATCCCACCCTGTCCTCATCCCACCCGGTCCCCCTTTCCTCATCCCACCCTGTCCCTCTGTCCTCATCCCACCCTGTCCATCTGTCCTCATCCCACCCTGTCCCTCTGTCCTCATACCACCCTGTCCCCCTTTCCACATCCCACCCTGTCCCCCTGTCCTCATCCCACCCTGTCCCTCTGTCCTCATCCCACCCTGTCCCTCTGTCCTCATCCCACCCTGTCCCTCTGTCCTCATTCCACCCTGACCCCCTTTCCCCATCCCACCCTGTCCCCCTTTCCTCATCCCACCCTATCCCTCTGTCCCATCCCGTCACTCTGTCCCATCCCACCCTGTCCCCCTTTCCTCATCCCACCCTGTCCCCCTTTCCTCATCCCACCCTGTCACTCTGTCCCATCCCACCCTTTCCCCCTTTCCTCATCCCACCCTGTCCCCCTTTCCTCATCCCACCCTGTCCCTCTGTCCTCATCCCACCCTGTCCCTCTGTCCTCATCCCACCCTGTCCCCCTTTCCCCATCCCACCGTCCCCCTTTGCTCATCCCACCCTGTTCTGTCCCCATCCCACCCTGTCCCCCTGTCCTCATCCCACCCTGTCCTTCTGTCCTCATCCCACCCTGTCCCTCTGTCCTCATCCCACCCTGTCCCCCTTTCCTCATCCCACCCTGTCCCCCTTTCCTCATCCCACCCTGTCCCCCTTTCCTCATCCCACCCTGTCCCCCTTTCCTCATCCCACCCTGTCCCTCTGTCCCCATCCCACCCTGTCCCCCTTTCCTCATCCCACCCTGTCCCTCTGTCCCCATCCCACCCTGTTCTCTCCCCATCCCACCCTGTCCCCCTTTCCTCATCCCACCCTGTCCCCCTTTCCTCATCCCACCCTGTCCCTCTGTCCTCATCCCACCCTGTCCCCCTTTCCTCATCCCACCCTGTCCCTCTATCCCCATCCCACCCTGTCCCCCTTTCCTCATCCCACCCTGTTCTCTGTCCCCATCCCACCCTGTCCCCCTTTCCTCATCCCACCCTGTTCTCTGTCCCCATCCCACCCTGTCCCCCTTTCCTCATCCCACCCTGTTCTCTGTCCCCATCCCACCCTGTCCCCCTTTCCTCATCCCACCCTGTCCCTCTGTCCTCATCCCACCCTGTCCCCCTTTCCTCATCCCACCCTGTCCCCCTTTCCTCATCCCACCCTGTCCCCATCCCACCCTGACCCCCTGTCCTCATCCCACCCTGTCCTCATCCCACCCTGTCCCCCTTTCCTCATCCCACCCTGTCCCTCTGTCCTCATCCCACCCTGTCCCCCTTTCCTCATCCCACCCTGTCCCTCTGTCCTCATCCCACCCTGTCCCTCTGTCCTCATCCCACCCTGTCCCCCTTTCCTCATCCCACCCTGTCCCCCTTTCCTCATCCCACCCTATCCCCCTTTCCTCATCCCACCCTGTCCCCCTTTCCTCATCCCACCCTGTCCCCCTTTCCTCATCCCACCCTGTCCCCCTTTCCTCATCCCACCCTGTCCCTCTGTCCTCATCCCACCCTGTCCCTCTGTCCTCATCCCACCCTGTCCCCCTTTCCTCATCCCACCCTGTCCCTCTGTCCTCATCCCACCCTGTCCCCCTTTCCTCATCCCACCCTGTCCCCCTGTCCCCATCCCACCCTGTCACTCTGTCCCCATCCCACCCTGTCCCTCTGTCCTCATCCCACCCTGTCCCTATGTCCTCATCCCACCCTGTCCCTCTGTCCTCATCCCACCCTGTCCCTCTGTCCTCATCCCACCCTGTCTCCCTTTCCTCATCCCACCCTGTCCCTCTTTCCTCATCCCACCCTGTCCCTCTGTCCTCATCCCACCCTGTTCTCTGTCCCCATCCCACCCTGTCCCCCTTTCCTCATCCCACCCTGTCCCTCTGTCCTCATCCCACCCTTTCCCCCTTTCCACATCCCACCCTGTCCCTCTGTCCTCATCCCACCCTGTCCCTCTGTCCTCATCCCACCCTGTCCCTCTGTCCTCATCCCACCCTGTCCCTCTGTCCTCATCCCACTCTGTCCTCATCCCACCCTGTCCTCATCCCACCCTGTCCTCCTTTCCTCATTCCACCCTGACCCCCTTTCCCCATCCCACCGTCCCCCTTTCCTCATCCCACCCTGTTCTGTCCCCATCCCACCCTGTCCCCCTGTCCTCATCCCACCCTGTCCCTCTGTCCTCATCCCACCCTGTCCCTCTGTCCTCATCCCACCCTGTCCCTCTGTCCTCATCCCACCCTGTCCCTCTGGTCTCATCCCACCCTGTCCCCCTTTACTCATCCCACCCTGTCCCTCTGTCCTCATCCCACCCTGTCCCCCTTTCCTCATCCCACCCTGTCCCCCTTTCCTCATCCCACCCTGTCCCTCTGTCCTCATCCCACCCTGTCCCCCTTTCCTCATCCCACCCTGTCCCCCTTTCCTCATCCCACCCTTTCCCCCTTTCCTCATCCCACTCTGTCCTCATCCCACCCTGTCCCTCTGTCCTCATCCCACCCTGTCCCCCTTTCCACATCCCACCCTGTCCCTCTGTCCTCATCCCACCCTGTCCCTCTGTCCTCATCCCACCCTGTCCCCCTTTCCTCATTCCACCCTTTCCCCCTTTCCTCATCCCACCCTTTCCCCCTTTCCTCATCCCACCCTGTCCCCCTTTCCTCATCCCACCCTGTCCCTCTGTCCTCATCCCACCCTGTCCCTCTGTCCTCATCCCACCCTGTCCCCCTGTCCTCATCCCACCCTGTCCCTCTGTCCTTATCCCACCCTGTCCCTCTGTCATCATCCCACCCTGTCCCTCTGTCCTCATCCCACCCTGTCCTCATCCCACCCTGTCCCTCTGTCCTCATCCCACCCTGTCCCTCTGTCCTCATCCCACCCTGTCCCCCTTTCCTCATTCCACCCTTTCCCCCTTTTCTCATCCCACCCTTTCCCCCTTTCCTCATCCCACCCTGTCCCCCTTTCCTCATCCCACCCTGTCCCTCTGTCCTCATCCCACCCTGTCCCTCTGTCCTCATCCCACCCTGTCCCTCTGTCCTCATCCCACCCTGTCCCTCTGTCCTCATCCCACCCTGTCCCCCTTTCCTCATTCCACCCTTTCCCCCTTTCCTCATCCCACCCTGTCCCCCTTTCCTCATCCCACCCTGTCCCTCTGTCCTCATCCCACCCTGTCCCTCTGTCCTCATCCCACCCTGTCCCCCTTTCCTCATCCCACCCTGTCCCCCTTTCCTCATCCCACCCTGTCCCTCTGTCCTCATCCCACCCTGTCCCTCTGTCCTCATCCCACCCTGTCCCCCTTTCCTCATCCCACCCTGTCCCTCTGTCCTCATCCCACCCTGTCCCTCTGTCCTCATCCCACCCTGTCCCCCTTTCCTCATTCCACCCTTTCCCCCTTTCCTCATCCCACCCTTTCCCCCTTTCCTCATCCCACCCTGTCCCCCTTTCCTCATCCCACCCTGTCCCTCTGTCCTCATCCCACCCTGTCCCCCTGTCCTCATCCCACCCTGTCCCTCTGTCCTTATCCCACCCTGTCCCTCTGTCATCATCCCACCCTGTCCCTCTGTCCTCATCCCACCCTGTCCTCATCCCACCCTGTCCCTCTGTCCTCATCCCACCCTGTCCCTCTGTCCTCATCCCACCCTGTCCCCCTTTCCTCATTCCACCCTTTCCCCCTTTCCTCATCCCACCCTTTCCCCCTTTCCTCATCCCACCATGTCCCCCTTTCCTCATCCCACCCTGTCCCCCTTTCCTCATCCCACCCTGTCCCCCTTTCCTCATCCCACCCTGTCCCCCTTTCCTCATCCCACCCTGTCCCTCTGTCCTCATCCCACCCTGTCCCCCTTTCCTCATCCCACCCTGTCCCCCTTTCCTCATCCCACCCTTTCCCCCTTTCCTCATCCCACCCTTTCCCTCTGTCCTCATCCCACCCTTTCCCTCTGTCCTCATCCCACCCTGTCCCTCTGTCCTCATCCCACCCTGTCCCCCTTTCCACATCCCACCCTGTCCCTCTGTCCTCATCCCACCCTGTCCCTCTGTCCTCATCCCACCCTGTCCCTCTGTCTTCATCCCACCCTGTCCCTCTGTCCTCATTCCACCCTGACCCCCTTTCCCCATCCCACCCTGTCCCCCTTTCCTCATCCCACCCTGTTCTCTGTCCCATCCCACCCTGTCACTCTGTCCCATCCCACCCTGTCCCCCTTTCCTCATCCCACCCTGTCACTCTGTCCCATCCCACCCTTTCCCCCTTTCCTCATCCCACCCTGTCCCCCTTTCCTCATCCCACCCTGTCCCTCTGTCCTCATCCCACCCTTTCCCCCTTTCCCCATCCCACCGTCCCCCTTTCCTCATCCCACCCTGTTCTGTCCCCATCCCACCCTGTCCCTCTGTCCTCATCCCACCCTGTCCCTCTGTCCTCATCCCACCCTGTCCCTCTGTCCTCATCCCACCCTGTCCCTCTGTCCTAATCCCACCCTGTCCCCCTTTCCACATCCCACCCTGTCCCCCTTTCCTCATCCCACCCTGTCCCTCTGTCCTCATCCCACCCTGTCCCTCTGTCCTAATCCCACCCTGTCCCCCTTTCCACATCCCACCCTGTCCCCCTTTCCTCATCCCACCTTGTCCCCCTTTACTCATCCCACCCTGTCCCTCTGTCCTCATCCCACCCTGTCCCCCTTTCCTCATCCCACCCTGTCCCTCTGTCCTCATCCCACCCTGTCCCTCTGTCCTCATCCCACCCTGTCCCTCTGTCCTCATTCCACCCTGACCCCCTTTCCCCATCCCACCCTGTCCCCCTTTCCTCATCCCACCCTGTTCTCTGTCCCATCCCACCCTGTCACTCTGTCCCATCCCACCCTGTCACTCTGTCCCATCCCACCCTGTCCCCCTTTCCTCATCCCACCCTGTCCCCCTTTCCTCATCCCACCCTGTCACTCTGTCCCATCCCACCCTGTCCCCCTGTCCTCATCCCACCCTGTCCTCATCCCACCCTGTCCCTCTGTCCTCATCCCACCCTGTCCCTCTGTCCTCATCCCACCCTGTCCCCCTTTCCTCATCCCACCCTGTCCTCATGCCACCCTGTCCCTCTGTCCTCATCCCACCCTGTCCCTCTGTCCTCATCCCACCCTGTCCCCCTGTCCTCATCCCACCCTGTCCTCATCCCACCCTGTCCCTCTGTCCTCATCCCACCCTGTCCCTCTGTCCTCATCCCACCCTGTCCCTCTGTCCTCATCCCACCCTGTCCCCCTTTCCTCATCCCACCCTGTCCCCCTTTCCTCATCCCACCCTGTCCCCCTTTACTCATCCCACCCTGTCCCTCTGTCCTCATCCCACCCTGTCCCCCTTTCCTCATCCCACCCTGTCCCCCTTTCCTCATCCCACCCTGTCCCCCTTTCCTCATCCCACCCTGTCCCCCTTTCCTCATCCCACCCTGTCCCTCTGTCCTCATCCCACCCTGTCCCCCTTTCCTCATCCCACCCTGTCCCCCTTTCCTCATCCCACCCTTTCCCCCTTTCCTCATCCCACCCTTTCCCTCTGTCCTCATCCCACCCTTTCCCTCTGTCCTCATCCCACCCTGTCCCTCTGTCCTCATCCCACCCTGTCCCCCTTTCCACATCCCACCCTGTCCCTCTGTCCTCATCCCACCCTGTCCCTCTGTCCTCATCCCACCCTGTCCCCCTTTCCCCCTTTCCTCATCCCACCCTGTCCCCCTTTCCTCATCCCACCCTGTCCCCCTTTCCTCATCCCACCCTGTCCCTCTGTCCTCATCCCACCCTGTCCCTCTGTCCTCATCCCACCCTGTCCCCCTTTCATCATCCCACCCTGTCCCTCTGTCCCCATCCCACCCTGTCCCTCTGTCCTCATCCCACCCTGTCCCTCTGTCCTCATCCCACCCTTTCCCTCTGTCCTAATCCCACCCTTTCCCTCTGTCCTCATCCCACCCTTTCCCTCTGTCCTCATCCCACCCTGTCCCTCTGTCCTCATCCCACCCTGTCCTCATCCCACCCGGTCCCCCTTTCCTCATCCCACCCTGTCCCTCTGTCCTCATCCCACCCTGTCCCTCTGTCCTCATCCCACCCTGTTCCTCTGTCCGCATCCCACCCTGGCCCCCTTTCCTCATCCCACCCTGTCCCTCTTTCCTCATCCCACCCTGTCCCTCTGTCCTCATCCCACCCTGTCCCTCTGTCCTCATCCCACCCTGTCCCCCTGTCCTCATCCCACCCTGTCCCTCTGTCCTCATCCCACCCTGTCCCCCTTTCCTCATCCCACCCTGTCCCTCTGTCCTCATCCCACCCTGTCCCTCTGTCCTCATCCCACCCTGTCCCCCTTTCCTCATCCCACCCTGTCCCTCTGTCCCCATCCCACCCTGTCCCTCTGTCCTCATCCCACCCTGTCCCTCTGTCCTCATCCCACCCTGTCCCTCTGTCCTCATCCCACCCTGTCCCTCTGTCCTCATCCCACCCTGTCCCTCTGTCCTCATCCCACCCTGTCCCTCTGTCCTCATCCCACCCTGTCCCCCTTTCCACATCCCACCCTGTCCCTCTGTCCTCATCCCACCCTGTCCCTCTGTCCTCATCCCACCCTGTCCCTCTGTCCTCATCCCACCCTGTCCCTCTGTCCTCATCCCACCCTGACCCCCTTTCTCCATCCCACCCTGTCCCCCTTTCCTCATCCCATCCTGTTCTCTGTCCCATCCCACCCTGTCACTCTGTCCCATCCCACCCTTTCCCCCTTTCCTCATCCCACCCTGTCCCCCTTTCCTCATCCCACCCTGTCCCCATCCCACCCTGTCCCTCTTTACTCATCCCACCCTGTCCCTCTGTCCTCATCCCACCCTGTCACTCTGTCCCATCCCACCCTTTCCCCCTTTCCTCATCCCACCCTGTCCCCCTTTCCTCATCCCACCCTGTCCCTCTGTCCTCATCCCACCTTGTCCCCCTTTACTCATCCCACCCTGTCCCTCTGTCCTCATCCCACCCTGTCCCCCTTTCCTCATCCCACCCTGTCCCTCTGTCCTCATCCCACCCTGTCCCTCTGTCCTCATCCCACCCTGTCCCTCTGTCCTCATTCCACCCTGACCCCCTTTCCCCATCCCACCCTGTCCCCCTTTCCTCATCCCACCCTGTTCTCTGTCCCATCCCACCCTGTCACTCTGTCCCATCCCACCCTGTCACTCTGTCCCATCCCACCCTGTCCCCCTTTCCTCATCCCACCCTGTCCCCCTTTCCTCATCCCACCCTGTCACTCTGTCCCATCCCACCCTGTCCCCCTGTCCTCATCCCACCCTGTCCTTATCCCACCCTGTCCCTCTGTCCTCATCCCACCCTGTCCCTCTGTCCTCATCCCACCCTGTCCCCCTTTCCTCATCCCACCCTGTCCTCATGCCACCCTGTCCCTCTGTCCTCATCCCACCCTGTCCCTCTGTCCTCATCCCACCCTGTCCCCCTGTCCTCATCCCACCCTGTCCTCATCCCACCCTGTCCCTCTGTCCTCATCCCACCCGGACTGTCCCTCTGTCCTCATCCCACCCTGTCCCTCTGTCCTCATCCCACCCTGTCCCCCTTTCCTCATCCCACCCTGTCCCCCTTTCCTCATCCCACCCTGTCCCCTTTTACTCATCCCACCCTGTCCCTCTGTCCTCATCCCACCCTGTCCCCCTTTCCTCATCCCACCCTGTCCCCCTTTCCTCATCCCACCCTGTCCCCCTTTCCTCATCCCACCCTGTCCCCCTTTCCTCATCCCACCCTGTCCCTCTGTCCTCATCCCACCCTGTCCCCCTTTCCTCATCCCACCCTGTCCCCCTTTCCTCATCCCACCCTTTCCCCCTTTCCTCATCCCACCCTTTCCCTCTGTCCTCATCCCACCCTTTCCCTCTGTCCTCATCCCACCCTGTCCCTCTGTCCTCATCCCACCCTGTCCCCCTTTCCACATCCCACCCTGTCCCTCTGTCCTCATCCCACCCTGTCCCCCTTTCCCCCTTTCCTCATCCCACCCTGTCCCCCTTTCCTCATCCCACCCTGTCCCCCTTTCCTCATCCCACCCTGTCCCTCTGTCCTCATCCCACCCTGTCCCCCTTTCATCATCCCACCCTGTCCCTCTGTCCCCATCCCACCCTGTCCCTCTGTCCTCATCCCACCCTGTCCCTCTGTCCTCATCCCACCCTGTCCCTCTGTCCTCATCCCACCCTGTCCCCCTTTCCCCCTTTCCTCATCCCACCCTGTCCCCCTTTCCTCATCCCACCCTGTCCCCCTTTCCTCATCCCACCCTGTCCCTCTGTCCTCATCCCACCCTGTCCCCCTTTCATCATCCCACCCTGTCCCTCTGTCCCCATCCCACCCTGTCCCTCTGTCCTCATCCCACCCTGTCCCTCTGTCCTCATCCCACCCTTTCCCTCTGTCCTCATCCCACCCTTTCCCTCTGTCCTCATCCCACCCTGTCCCTCTGTCCTCATCCCACCCTGTCCTCATCCCACCCGGTCCCCCTTTCCTCATCCCACCCTGTCCCTCTGTCCTCATCCCACCCTGTCCCTCTGTCCTCATCCCACCCTGTTCCTCTGTCCGCATCCCACCCTGGCCCCCTTTCCTCATCCCACCCTGTCCCTCTTTCCTCATCCCACCCTGTCCCTCTGTCCTCATCCCACCCTGTCCCTCTGTCCTCATCCCACCCTGTCCCCCTGTCCTCATCCCACCCTGTCCCTCTGTCCTCATCCCACCCTGTCCCCCTTTCCTCATCCCACCCTGTCCCTCTGTCCTCATCCCACCCTGTCCCTCTGTCCTCATCCCACCCTGTCCCCCTTTCCTCATCCCACCCTGTCCCTCTGTCCCCATCCCACCCTGTCCCTCTGTCCTCATCCCACCCTGTCCCTCTGTCCTCATCCCACCCTGTCCCTCTGTCCTCATCCCACCCTGTCCCTCTGTCCTCATCCCACCCTGTCCCTCTGTCCTCATCCCACCCTGTCCCCCTTTCCACATCCCACCCTGTCCCTCTGTCCTCATCCCACCCTGTCCCTCTGTCCTCATCCCACCCTGTCCCTCTGTCCTCATCCCACCCTGTCCCTCTGTCCTCATCCCACCCTGACCCCCTTTCTCCATCCCACCCTGTCCCCCTTTCCTCATCCCATCCTGTTCTCTGTCCCATCCCACCCTGTCCCTATGTCCTCATCCCACCCTGTCCCCCTTTCCACATCCCACCCTGTCCCTCTGTCCTCATCCCACCCTGTCCCTCTGTCCTCATCCCACCCTGTCCCTCTGTCCTCATCCCACCCTGTCCCTCTGTCCTCATCCCACCCTGACCCCCTTTCTCCATCCCACCCTGTCCCCCTTTCCTCATCCCACCCTGTTCTGTCCCCATCCCACCCTGTCCCTATGTCCTCATCCCACCCTGTCCCTCTGTCCTCATCCCACCCTGTCCCTCTGTCCTCATCCCACCCTTTCCCCCTTTCCTCATCCCACCCTGTCCCTCTGTCCTCATCCCACCCTGTAACTCTGTCCTCATCCCACCCTGTCCCCCTTTCCACATCCCACCCTGTCCCTCTGTCCTCATACCACCCTGTCCCTCTGTCCTCATCCCACCCTGTCCCTCTGTCCTCATCCCACCCTGTCCCTCTGTCCTCATTCCACCCTGACCCCCTTTCCCCATCCCACCCTGTCCCCCTTTCCTCATCCCACCCTTTCCCTCTGTCCCATCCCACCCTGTCACTCTGTCCCATCCCACCCTGTCCCCCTTTCCTCATCCCACCCTGTCCCCCTTTCCTCATCCCACCCTGTCACTCTGTCCCATCCCACCCTTCCCCCTTTCCTCATCCCACCCTGTCCCCCTTTCCTCATCCCACCCTGTCCCTCTGTCCTCATCCCACCCTGTTCCTCTGTCCTCATCCCACCCTGTCCCCCTTTCCCCATACCACCGTCCCCCTTTTCTCATCCCACCCTGTTCTGTCCCCATCCCACCCTGTCCCCCTGTCCTCATCCCACCCTGTCCCTCTGTCCTCATCCCACCCTGTCCCTCTGTCCTCATCCCACCCTGTCCCCCTTTCCTCATCCCACCCTGTCCCCCTTTCCTCATCCCACCCTGTCCCCTTTTCCTCATCCCACCCTGTCCCCCTTTCCTCATCCCACCCTGTCCCTCTGTCCTCATCCCACCCTGTCCCTCTGTCCTCATCCCACCCTGTCCCCCTTTCCTCATCCCACCCTGTTCCTCTGTCCTCATCCCACCCTGTTCCTCTGTCCTCATCCCACCCTGTCCCCCTTTCCTCATCCCACCCTGTCCCCCTTTCCTCATCTCACCCTGTCCCCCTGTCCCCATCCCACCCTGTCACTCTGTCCCCATCCCACCCTGTCCCTCTGTCCTCATCCCACCCTGTCCCTCTGTCCTCATCCCACCCTGTCCCTCTGTCCTCATCCCACCCTGTCCCCCTTTCCTCATCCCACCCTGTCCCTCTTTCCTCATCCCACCCTGTCCCTCTGTCCTCATCCCACCCTGTTCTCTGTCCCCATCCCACCCTGTCCCCCTTTCCTCATCCCACCCTGTCCCTCTGTCTTCATCCCACCCTTTCCCCCTTTCCACATTCCACCCTGTCCCTCTGTCCTCATCCCACCCTGTCCCTCTGTCCTCATCCCACCCTGTCCCTCTGTCCTCATCCCACCCTGTCCCTCTGTCCTCATCCCACTCTGTCCTCATCCCACCCTGTCCTCATCCCACCCTGTCCTCATCCCACCCTGTCCTCCTTTCCTCATTCCACCCTGACCCCCTTTCCCCATCCCACCGTCCCCGTTTCCTCATCCCACCCTGTTCTATCCCCATCCCACCCTGTCCCCCTGTCCTCATCCCACCCTGTCCCTCTGTCCTCATCCCACCCTGTCCCCCTTTCCTCATCCCACCCTGTCCCTCTGTCCTCATCCCACCCTGTCCCTCTGTCCTCATCCCACCCTGTCCCTCTGTCCTCATCCCACCCTGTCCCTCTGTCCTCATCCCACCCTGTCCTCATCCCAACCGGTCCCCCTTTCCTCATCCCACCCTGTCCCTCTGTCCTCATCCCACCCTGTCCCTCTGTCCTCATCCCACCCTGTCCCTCTGTCCCCATCCCACCCTGTCCCCCTTTCCTCATCCCACCCTGTGCCTCTGTCCCATCCCATCCTGTCACTCTGTCCCATCCCACCCTGTCCCCCTTTCCTCATCCCACCCTGTCCCCCTTTCCTCATCCCACCCTGTCTCTCTGTCCCATCCCACCCTTTCCCCCTTTCCTCATCCCACCCTGTCCCCCTTTCCTCATCCCACCCTGTCCCTCTGTCCTCATCCCACCCTGTCCCTCTGTCCTCATCCCACCCTGTCCCTCTGTCCTCATCCCACCCTGTCCCCCTTTCCCCATCCCACCGTCCCCCTTTGCTCATCCCACCCTGTTCTGTCCCCATCCCACCCTGTCCCCCTGTCCTCATCCCACCCTGTCCCTCTGTCCTCATCCCACCCTGTCCCCCTTTCCTCATCCCACCCTGTCCCCCTTTCCTCATCCCACCCTGTCCCCCTTTCCTCATCCCACCCTGTCCCTCTGTCCCCATCCCACCCTGTTCTCTCCCCATCCCACCCTGTCCCCCTTTCCTCATCCCACCCTGTCCCCCTTTCCTCATCCCACCCTGTCCCCCTTTCCTCATCCCACCCTGTCCCTCTGTCCTCGTCCCACCCTGTCCCTCTGTCCCCATCCCACCCTGTCCCTCTGTCCCCATCCCACCCTGTCCCCCTTTCCTCATCCCACCCTGTTCTCTGTCCCCATCCCACCCTGTCCCCCTTTCCCCATCCCACCCTGTCCCCCTTTCTTCATCCCACCCTGTTCTCTGTCCCCATCCCACCCTGTCCCCCTTTCCTCATCCCACCCTGTCCCTCTGTCCTCATCCCACCCTGTCCCCCTTTCCTCATCCCACCCTGTCCCCCTTTCCTCATCCCACCCTGTCCCTCTGTCCCCATCCCACCCTGTCCCCCTGTCCTCATCCCACCCTGTCCTCATCCCACCCTGTCCCCCTTTCCTCATCCCACTCTGTCCCCCTTTCCTCATCCCACCCTGTCCCTCTGTCCTCATCCCACCCTGTCCCCCTTTCCTCATCCCACCCTGTCCCTCTGTCCTCATCCCACCCTGTCCCTCTGTCCTCATCCCACCCTGTCCCCCTTTCCTCATCCCACCCTGTCCCCCTTTCCTCATCCCACCCTATCCCCCTTTCCTCATCCCACCCTGTCCCCCTTTCCTCATCCCACCCTGTCCCCCTTTCCTAATCCCACCCTCTCCCCCTTTCCTCATCCCACCCTGTCCCTCTGTCCTCATCCCACCCTGTCCCTCTGTCCTCATCCCACCCTGTCCCCCTTTACTCATCCCACCCTGTCCCTCTGTCCTCATCCCACCCTGTCCCCCTTTCCTCATCCCACCCTGTCCCTCTGTCCCCATCCCACCCTGTCACTCTGTCCCCATCCCACCCTGTCCCTCTGTCCTCATCCCACCCTGTCCCTCTGTCCTCATCCCACCCTGTCCCTCTGTCCTCATCCCACCCTGCCCCCCTTTCCTCATCCCACCCTGTCCCTCTTTCCTCATCCCACCCTGTCCCTCTGTCCTCATCCCACCCTGTTCTCTGTCCCCATCCCACCCTGTCCCCCTTTCCTCATCCCACCCTGTCCCTCTGTCCTCATCCCACCCTTTCCCCCTTTCCACATCCCACCCTGTCCCTCTGTCCTCATCCCACCCTGTCCCTCTGTCCTCATCCCACCCTGTCCCTCTGTCCTCATCCCACTCTGTCCTCATCCCACCCTGTCCTCATCCCACCCTGTCCTCATCCCACCCTGTCCTCCTTTCCTCATTCCACCCTGACCCCCTTTCCCCATCCCACCGTCCCCCTTTCCTCATCCCACCCTGTTCTGTCCCCATCCCACCCTGTCCCCCTGTCCTCATCCCACCCTGTCCCTCTGTCCTCATCCCACCCTGTCCCTCTGTCCTCATCCCACCCTGTCCCTCTGGTCTCATCCCACCCTGTCCCCCTTTACTCATCCAACCCTGTCCCTCTGTCCTCATCCCACCCTGTCCCCCTTTCCCCTTCCCACCCTGTCCCCCTTTCCTCATCCCACCCTGTCCCCCTTTCCTCATCCCACCCTGTCACTCTGTCCCATCCCACCCTGTCACTCTGTCCCATCCCACCCTGTCACTCTGTCCCATCCCACCCTGTCACTCTGTCCCATCCCACCCTGTCCCCCTTTCCTCATCCCACCCTGTCCCCCTTTCCTCATCCCACCCTGTCACTCTGTCCCATCCCACCCTGTCCCCCTGTCCTCATCCCACCCTGTCCTCATCCCACCCTGTCCCTCTGTCCCCATCCCACCCTGTCACTCTGTCCCCATCCCACCCTGTCCCTCTGTCCTCATCCCACCCTGTCCCTCTGTCCTCATCCCACCCTGTCCCTCTGTCCTCATCCCACCCTGTCCCTCTGTCCTCATCCCACCCTGCCCCCCTTTCCTCATCCCACCCTGTCCCTCTTTCCTCATCCCACCCTGTCAATCTGTCCTCATCCCACCCTGTTCTCTGTCCCCATCCCACCCTGTCCCCCTTTCCTCATCCCACCCTGTCCCTCTGTCCTCATCCCACCCTTTCCCCCTTTCCACATCCCACCCTGTCCCTCTGTCCTCATCCCACCCTGTCCCTCTGTCCTCATCCCACCCTGTCCCTCTGTCCTCATCCCACTCTGTCCTCATCCCACCCTGTCCTCATCCCACCCTGTCCTCATCCCACCCTGTCCTCCTTTCCTCATTCCACCCTGACCCCCTTTCCCCATCCCACCGTCCCCCTTTCCTCATCCCACCCTGTTCTGTCCCCATCCCACCCTGTCCCCCTGTCCTCATCCCACCCTGTCCCTCTGTCCTCATCCCACCCTGTCCCTCTGTCCTCATCCCACCCTGTCCCTCTGGTCTCATCCCACCCTGTCCCCCTTTACTCATCCAACCCTGTCCCTCTGTCCTCATCCCACCCTGTCCCCCTTTCCCCTTCCCACCCTGTCCCCCTTTCCTCATCCCACCCTGTCCCCCTTTCCTCATCCCACCCTGTCACTCTGTCCCATCCCACCCTGTCACTCTGTCCCATCCCACCCTGTCACTCTGTCCCATCCCACCCTGTCACTCTGTCCCATCCCACCCTGTCCCCCTTTCCTCATCCCACCCTGTCCCCCTTTCCTCATCCCACCCTGTCCCCCTTTCCTCATCCCACCCTGTCACTCTGTCCCATCCCACCCTGTCCCCCTGTCCTCATCCCACCCTGTCCTCATCCCACCCTGTCCCTCTGTCCTCATCCCACCCTGTCCATCTGTCCTCATCCCACCCTGTCCCTCTGTCCTCATCCCACCCTGTCCCTCTGTCCTCATCCCACCCTGTCCCCCTTTCCTCATCCCACCCTTTCCCCCTTTCCTCATCCCACTCTGTCCTCATCCCACCCTGTCCCTCTGTCCTCATCCCACCCTGTCCCCCTTTCCACATCCCACCCTGTCCCTCTGTCCTCATCCCACCCTGTCCCTCTGTCCTCATCCCACCCTGTCCCCCTTTCCTCATTCCACCCTTTCCCCCTTTCCTCATCCCACCCTTTCCCCCTTTCCTCATCCCACACTGTCCCCCTTTCCTCATCCCACCCTGTCCCTCTGTCCTCATCCCACCCTGTCCCTCTGTCCTCATCCCACCCTGTCCCCCTGTCCTCATCCCACCCTGTCCCTCTGTCCTCATCCCACCCTGTCCCTCTGTCCTCATCCCACCCTGTCCCTCTGTCATCATCCCACCCTGTCCCTCTGTCCTCATCCCACCCTGTCCTCATCCCACCCTGTCCCCCTTTCCTCATCCCACCCTGTCCCTCTGTCCTCATCCCACCCTGTCCCTCTGTCCTCATCCCACCCTGTTCCTCTGTCCACATCCCACCCTGGCCCCCTTTCCTCATCCCACCCTGTCCCTCTTTCCTCATCCCAGCCTGTCCCGCTGTCCTCATCCCACCCTGTCCCTCTGTCCTCATCCCACCCTGTCCCCCTTTCCTCATCCCACCCTGTCCCCCTTTCTTCATCCCACCCTGTCCCTCTGTCCTCATCCCACCCTGTCCCTCTGTCCTCATCCCACCCTGTCCCCCTTTCCTCATCCCACCCTGTCCCCCTTTCCTCATCCCACCCTGTCCCTCTGTCCTCATCCCACCCTGTCCCTCTGTCCTCATCCCACCCTGTCCCTCTGTCCTCATCCCACCCTGTCCCTCTGTCTTCATCCCACCCTTTCCCCCTTTCCTCATCCCACCCTGTCCCTCTGTCCTCATCCCACCCTGTCCCTCTGTCCTCATCCCACCCTGTCCCTCTGTCCTCATCCCACCCTGTCCCCCTTTCCACATCCCACCCTGTCCCTCTGTCCTCATCCCACCCTGTCCCTCTGTCCTCATCCCACCCTGTCCCTCTGTCCTCATTCCACCCTGACCCCCTTTCCCCATCCCACCCTGTCCCCCTTTCCTCATCCCACCCTGTTCTCTGTCCCATCCCACCCTGTCACTCTGTCCCATCCCACCCTGTCCCCCTTTCCTCATCCCACCCTGTCACTCTGTCCCATCCCACCCTTTCCCCCTTTCCTCATCCCACCCTGTCCCCCTTTCCTCATCCCACCCTGTCCCTCTGTCCTCATCCCACCCTTTCCCCCTTTCCCCATCCCACCGTCCCCCTTTCCTCATCCCACCCTGTTCTGTCCCCATCCCACCCTGTCCCTCTGTCCTCATCCCACCCTGTCCCTCTGTCCTCATCCCACCCTGTCCCCCTTTCCACATCCCACCCTGTCCCCCTTTCCACATCCCACCCTGTCCCTCTGTCCTCATCCCACCCTGTCCCTCTGTCCTCATCCCACCCTGTCCCTCTGTCCTCATCCCACCCTGTCCCTCTGTCCTCATTCCACCCTGACCCCCTTTCCCCATCCCACCCTGTCCCCCTTTCCTCATCCCACCCTGTTCTCTGTCCCATCCCACCCTGTCACTCTGTCCCATCCCACCCTGTCACTCTGTCCCATCCCACCCTGTCCCCCTTTCCTCATCCCACCCTGTCCCCCTTTCCTCATCCCACCCTGTCACTCTGTCCCATCCCACCCTGTCCCCCTGTCCTCATCCCACCCTGTCCTCATCCCACCCTGTCCCTCTGTCCTCATCCCACCCTGTCCATCTGTCCTCATCCCACCCTGTCCCTCTGTCCTCATCCCACCCTGTCCCTCTGTCCTCATCCCACCCTGTCCCCCTTTCCTCATCCCACCCTGTCCTCATGCCACCCTGTCCCTCTGTCCTCATCCCACCCTGTCCCTCTGTCCTCATCCCACCCTGTCCCTCTGTCCTCATCCCACCCTGTCCCCCTGTCCTCATCCCACCCTGTCCTCATCCCACCCTGTCCCTCTGTCCTCATCCCACCCTGTCCCTCTGTCCTCATCCCACCCTGTCCCTCTGTCCTCATCCCACCCTGTCCCCCTTTCCTCATCCCACCCTGTCCCCCTTTCCTCATCCCACCCTGTCCCCCTTTCCTCATCCCACCCTGTCCCCCTTTACTCATCCTACCCTGTCCCTCTGTCCTCATCCCACCCTGTCCCCCTTTCCTCATCCCACCCTGTCCCCCTTTCCTCATCCCACCCTTTCCCCCTTTCCTCATCCCACTCTGTCCTCATCCCACCCTGTCCCTCTGTCCTCATCCCACCCTGTCCCCCTTTCCACATCCCACCCTGTCCCTCTGTCCTCATCCCACCCTGTCCCTCTGTCCTCATCCCACCCTGTCCCTCTGTCATCATCCCACCCTGTCCCTCTGTCCTCATCCCACCCTGTCCTCATCCCACCCTGTCCCCCTTTCCTCATCCCACCCTGTCCCTCTGTCCTCATCCCACCCTGTCCCTCTGTCCTCATCCCACCCTGTTCCTCTGTCCACATCCCACCCTGGCCCCCTTTCCTCATCCCACCCTGTCCCTCTTTCCTCATCCCAGCCTGTCCCGCTGTCCTCATCCCACCCTGTCCCTCTGTCCTCATCCCACCCTGTCCCCCTTTCCTCATCCCACCCTGTCCCCCTTTCTTCATCCCACCCTGTCCCTCTGTCCTCATCCCACCCTGTCCCTCTGTCCTCATCCCACCCTGTCCCCCTTTCCTCATCCCACCCTGTCCCCCTTTCCTCATCCCACCCTGTCCCTCTGTCCTCATCCCACCCTGTCCCTCTGTCCTCATCCCACCCTGTCCCTCTGTCCTCATCCCACCCTGTCCCTCTGTCTTCATCCCACCCTTTCCCCCTTTCCTCATCCCACCCTGTCCCTCTGTCCTCATCCCACCCTGTCCCTCTGTCCTCATCCCACCCTGTCCCTCTGTCCTCATCCCACCCTGTCCCCCTTTCCACATCCCACCCTGTCCCTCTGTCCTCATCCCACCCTGTCCCTCTGTCCTCATCCCACCCTGTCCCTCTGTCCTCATTCCACCCTGACCCCCTTTCCCCATCCCACCCTGTCCCCCTTTCCTCATCCCACCCTGTTCTCTGTCCCATCCCACCCTGTCACTCTGTCCCATCCCACCCTGTCCCCCTTTCCTCATCCCACCCTGTCACTCTGTCCCATCCCACCCTTTCCCCCTTTCCTCATCCCACCCTGTCCCCCTTTCCTCATCCCACCCTGTCCCTCTGTCCTCATCCCACCCTTTCCCCCTTTCCCCATCCCACCGTCCCCCTTTCCTCATCCCACCCTGTTCTGTCCCCATCCCACCCTGTCCCTCTGTCCTCATCCCACCCTGTCCCTCTGTCCTCATCCCACCCTGTCCCTCTGTCCTCATCCCACCCTGTCCCTCTGTCCTCATCCCACCCTGTCCCTCTGTCCTCATTCCACCCTGACCCCCTTTCCCATCCCACCCTGTCCCCCTTTCCTCATCCCACCCTGTTCTCTGTCCCATCCCACCCTGTCACTCTGTCCCATCCCACCCTGTCACTCTGTCCCATCCCACCCTGTCACTCTGTCCCATCCCACCCTGTCCCCCTTTCCTCATCCCACCCTGTCCCCCTTTCCTCATCCCACCCTGTCACTCTGTCCCATCCCACCCTGTCCCCCTGTCCTCATCCCACCCTGTCCTCATCCCACCCTGTCCCTCTGTCCTCATCCCACCCTGTCCATCTGTCCTCATCCCACCCTGTCCCTCTGTCCTCATCCCACCCTGTCCCTCTGTCCTCATCCCACCCTGTCCCCCTTTCCTCATCCCACCCTGTCCTCATGCCACCCTGTCCCTCTGTCCTCATCCCACCCTGTCCCTCTGTCCTCATCCCACCCTGTCCCTCTGTCCTCATCCCACCCTGTCCCCCTGTCCTCATCCCACCCTGTCCCTCTGTCCTCATCCCACCCTGTCCCTCTGTCCTCATCCCACCCTGTCCCTCTGTCCTCATCCCACCCTGTCCCCCTTTCCTCATCCCACCCTGTCCCCCTTTCCTCATCCCACCCTGTCCCCCTTTCCTCATCCCACCCTGTCCCCCTTTCCTCATCCCACCCTGTCCCCCTTTACTCATCCTACCCTGTCCCTCTGTCCTCATCCCACCCTGTCCCCCTTTCCTCATCCCACCCTGTCCCCCTTTCCTCATCCCACCCTTTCCCCCTTTCCTCATCCCACTCTGTCCTCATCCCACCCTGTCCCTCTGTCCTCATCCCACCCTGTCCCCCTTTCCACATCCCACCCTGTCCCTCTGTCCTCATCCCACCCTGTCCCTCTGTCCTCATCCCACCCTGTCCCTCTGTCATCATCCCACCCTGTCCCTCTGTCCTCATCCCACCCTGTCCTCATCCCACCCTGTCCCCCTTTCCTCATCCCACCCTGTCCCTCTGTCCTCATCCCACCCTGTCCCTCTGTCCTCATCCCACCCTGTTCCTCTGTCCACATCCCACCCTGGCCCCCTTTCCTCATCCCACCCTGTCCCTCTTTCCTCATCCCAGCCTGTCCCGCTGTCCTCATCCCACCCTGTCCCTCTGTCCTCATCCCACCCTGTCCCCCTTTCCTCATCCCACCCTGTCCCCCTTTCTTCATCCCACCCTGTCCCTCTGTCCTCATCCCACCCTGTCCCTCTGTCCTCATCCCACCCTGTCCCCCTTTCCTCATCCCACCCTGTCCCCCTTTCCTCATCCCACCCTGTCCCTCTGTCCTCATCCCACCCTGTCCCTCTGTCCTCATCCCACCCTGTCCCTCTGTCCTCATCCCACCCTGTCCCTCTGTCTTCATCCCACCCTTTCCCCCTTTCCTCATCCCACCCTGTCCCTCTGTCCTCATCCCACCCTGTCCCTCTGTCCTCATCCCACCCTGTCCCTCTGTCCTCATCCCACCCTGTCCCCCTTTCCACATCCCACCCTGTCCCTCTGTCCTCATCCCACCCTGTCCCTCTGTCCTCATCCCACCCTGTCCCTCTGTCCTCATTCCACCCTGACCCCCTTTCCCCATCCCACCCTGTCCCCCTTTCCCCATCCCACCCTGTCCCCCTTTCCTCATCCCACCCTGTTCTCTGTCCCATCCCACCCTGTCACTCTGTCCCATCCCACCCTGTCCCCCTTTCCTCATCCCACCCTGTCACTCTGTCCCATCCCACCCTTTCCCCCTTTCCTCATCCCACCCTGTCCCCCTTTCCTCATCCCACCCTGTCCCTCTGTCCTCATCCCACCCTTTCCCCCTTTCCCCATCCCACCGTCCCCCTTTCCTCATCCCACCCTGTTCTGTCCCCATCCCACCCTGTCCCTCTGTCCTCATCCCACCCTGTCCCTCTGTCCTCATCCCACCCTGTCCCTCTGTCCTCATCCCACCCTGTCCCTCTGTCCTCATCCCACCCTGTCCCTCTGTCCTCATTCCACCCTGACCCCCTTTCCCCATCCCACCCTGTCCCCCTTTCCTCATCCCACCCTGTTCTCTGTCCCATCCCACCCTGTCACTCTGTCCCATCCCACCCTGTCACTCTGTCCCATCCCACCCTGTCCCCCTTTCCTCATCCCACCCTGTCCCCCTTTCCTCATCCCACCCTGTCACTCTGTCCCATCCCACCCTGTCCCCCTGTCCTCATCCCACCCTGTCCTCATCCCACCCTGTCCCTCTGTCCTCATCCCACCCTGTCCATCTGTCCTCATCCCACCCTGTCCCTCTGTCCTCATCCCACCCTGTCCCTCTGTCCTCATCCCACCCTGTCCCCCTTTCCTCATCCCACCCTGTCCTCATGCCACCCTGTCCCTCTGTCCTCATCCCACCCTGTCCCTCTGTCCTCATCCCACCCTGTCCCTCTGTCCTCATCCCACCCTGTCCCCCTGTCCTCATCCCACCCTGTCCTCATCCCACCCTGTCCCTCTGTCCTCATCCCACCCTGTCCCTCTGTCCTCATCCCACCCTGTCCCTCTGTCCTCATCCCACCCTGTCCCCCTTTCCTCATCCCACCCTGTCCCCCTTTCCTCATCCCACCCTGTCCCCCTTTCCTCATCCCACCCTGTCCCCCTTTACTCATCCTACCCTGTCCCTCTGTCCTCATCCCACCCTGTCCCCCTTTCCTCATCCCACCCTGTCCCCCTTTCCTCATCCCACCCTTTCCCCCTTTCCTCATCCCACTCTGTCCTCATCCCACCCTGTCCCTCTGTCCTCATCCCACCCTGTCCCCCTTTCCACATCCCACCCTGTCCCTCTGTCCTCATCCCACCCTGTCCCTCTGTCCTCATCCCACCCTGTCCCTCTGTCCTCATCCCACCCTGTCCCTCTGTCATCATCCCACCCTGTCCCTCTGTCCTCATCCCACCCTGTCCTCATCCCACCCTGTCCCCCTTTCCTCATCCCACCCTGTCCCTCTGTCCTCATCCCACCCTGTCCCTCTGTCCTCATCCCACCCTGTTCCTCTGTCCACATCCCACCCTGGCCCCCTTTCCTCATCCCACCCTGTCCCTCTTTCCTCATCCCAGCCTGTCCCGCTGTCCTCATCCCACCCTGTCCCTCTGTCCTCATCCCACCCTGTCCCCCTTTCCTCATCCCACCCTGTCCCCCTTTCTTCATCCCACCCTGTCCCTCTGTCCTCATCCCACCCTGTCCCTCTGTCCTCATCCCACCCTGTCCCCCTTTCCTCATCCCACCCTGTCCCCCTTTCCTCATCCCACCCTGTCCCTCTGTCCTCATCCCACCCTGTCCCTCTGTCCTCATCCCACCCTGTCCCTCTGTCCTCATCCCACCCTGTCCCTCTGTCTTCATCCCACCCTTTCCCCCTTTCCTCATCCCACCCTGTCCCTCTGTCCTCATCCCACCCTGTCCCTCTGTCCTCATCCCACCCTGTCCCTCTGTCCTCATCCCACCCTGTCCCCCTTTCCACATCCCACCCTGTCCCTCTGTCCTCATCCCACCCTGTCCCTCTGTCCTCATCCCACCCTGTCCCTCTGTCCTCATTCCACCCTGACCCCCTTTCCCCATCCCACCCTGTCCCCCTTTCCTCATCCCACCCTGTTCTCTGTCCCATCCCACCCTGTCACTCTGTCCCATCCCACCCTGTCCCCCTTTCCTCATCCCACCCTGTCACTCTGTCCCATCCCACCCTTTCCCCCTTTCCTCATCCCACCCTGTCCCCCTTTCCTCATCCCACCCTGTCCCTCTGTCCTCATCCCACCCTTTCCCCCTTTCCCCATCCCACCGTCCCCCTTTCCTCATCCCACCCTGTTCTGTCCCCATCCCACCCTGTCCCTCTGTCCTCATCCCACCCTGTCCCTCTGTCCTCATCCCACCCTGTCCCTCTGTCCTCATCCCACCCTGTCCCTCTGTCCTCATCCCACCCTGTCCCCCTTTCCACATCCCACCCTGTCCCCCTTTCCACATCCCACCCTGTCCCTCTGTCCTCATCCCACCCTGTCCCTCTGTCCTCATCCCACCCTGTCCCTCTGTCCTCATCCCACCCTGTCCCTCTGTCCTCATTCCACCCTGACCCCCTTTCCCCATCCCACCCTGTCCCCCTTTCCTCATCCCACCCTGTTCTCTGTCCCATCCCACCCTATCACTCTGTCCCATCCCACCCTGTCACTCTGTCCCATCCCACCCTGTCCCCCTTTCCTCATCCCACCCTGTCCCCCTTTCCTCATCCCACCCTGTCACTCTGTCCCATCCCACCCTGTCCCCCTGTCCTCATCCCACCCTGTCCTCATCCCACCCTGTCCCTCTGTCCTCATCCCACCCTGTCCATCTGTCCTCATCCCACCCTGTCCCTCTGTCCTCATCCCACCCTGTCCCTCTGTCCTCATCCCACCCTGTCCCCCTTTCCTCATCCCACCCTGTCCTCATGCCACCCTGTCCCTCTGTCCTCATCCCACCCTGTCCCTCTGTCCTCATCCCACCCTGTCCCTCTGTCCTCATCCCACCCTGTCCCCCTGTCCTCATCCCACCCTGTCCTCATCCCACCCTGTCCCTCTGTCCTCATCCCACCCTGTCCCTCTGTCCTCATCCCACCCTGTCCCTCTGTCCTCATCCCACCCTGTCCCCCTTTCCTCATCCCACCCTGTCCCCCTTTCCTCATCCCACCCTGTCCCCCTTTCCTCATCCCACCCTGTCCCCCTTTACTCATCCTACCCTGTCCCTCTGTCCTCATCCCACCCTGTCCCCCTTTCCTCATCCCACCCTGTCCCCCTTTCCTCATCCCACCCTTTCCCCCTTTCCTCATCCCACTCTGTCCTCATCCCACCCTGTCCCTCTGTCCTCATCCCACCCTGTCCCCCTTTCCACATCCCACCCTGTCCCTCTGTCCTCATCCCACCCTGTCCCTCTGTCCTCATCCCACCCTGTCCCCCTTTCCTCATCCCACCCTGTCCCCCTTTCCTCATCCCACCCTATCCCCCTTTCCTCATCCCACCCTGTCCCCCTTTCCTCATCCCACCCTGTCCCCCTTTCCTAATCCCACCCTCTCCCCCTTTCCTCATCCCACCCTGTCCCTCTGTCCTCATCCCACCCTGTCCCTCTGTCCTCATCCCACCCTGTCCCCCTTTCCTCATCCCACCCTGTCCCTCTGTCCTCATCCCACCCTGTCCCCCTTTCCTCATCCCACCCTGTCACTCTGTCCCCATCCCACCCTGTCCCTCTGTCCTCATCCCACCCTGTCCCTCTGTCCTCATCCCACCCTGTCCCTCTGTCCTCATCCCACCCTGCCCCCCTTTCCTCATCCCACCCTGTCCCTCTTTCCTCATCCCACCCTGTCCCTCTGTCCTCATCCCACCCTGTTCTCTGTCCCCATCCCACCCTGTCCCCCTTTCCTCATCCCACCCTGTCCCTCTGTCCTCATCCCACCCTTTCCCCCTTTCCACATCCCACCCTGTCCCTCTGTCCTCATCCCACCCTGTCCCTCTGTCCTCATCCCACCCTGTCCCTCTGTCCTCATCCCACTCTGTCCTCATCCCACCCTGTCCTCATCCCACCCTGTCCTCATCCCACCCTGTCCTCCTTTCCTCATTCCACCCTGACCCCCTTTCCCCATCCCACCATCCCCCTTTCCTCATCCCACCCTGTTCTGTCCCCATCCCACCCTGTCCCCCTGTCCTCATCCCACCCTGTCCCTCTGTCCTCATCCCACCCTGTCCCTCTGTCCTCATCCCACCCTGTCCCTCTGGTCTCATCCCACCCTGTCCCCCTTTACTCATCCAACCCTGTCCCTCTGTCCTCATCCCACCCTGTCTCCCTTTCCCCTTCCCACCCTGTCCCCCTTTCCTCATCCCACCCTGTCCCCCTTTCCTCATCCCACCCTGTCACTCTGTCCCATCCCACCCTGTCACTCTGTCCCATCCCACCCTGTCACTCTGTCCCATCCCACCCTGTCACTCTGTCCCATCCCACCCTGTCCCCCTTTCCTCATCCCACCCTGTCCCCCTTTCCTCATCCCACCCTGTCACTCTGTCCCATCCCACCCTGTCCCCCTGTCCTCATCCCACCCTGTCCTCATCCCACCCTGTCCCTCTGTCCCCATCCCACCCTGTCACTCTGTCCCCATCCCACCCTGTCCCTCTGTCCTCATCCCACCCTGTCCCTCTGTCCTCATCCCACCCTGTCCCTCTGTCCTCATCCCACCCTGTCCCTCTGTCCTCATCCCACCCTGCCCCCCTTTCCTCATCCCACCCTGTTCTCTGTCCCATCCCACCCTGTCACTCTGTCCCATCCCACCCTGTCCCCCTTTCCTCATCCCACCCTGTCACTCTGTCCCATCCCACCCTTTCCCCCTTTCCTCATCCCACCCTGTCCCCCTTTCCTCATCCCACCCTGTCCCTCTGTCCTCATCCCACCCTTTCCCCCTTTCCCCATCCCACCGTCCCCCTTTCCTCATCCCACCCTGTTCTGTCCCCATCCCACCCTGTCCCTCTGTCCTCATCCCACCCTGTCCCTCTGTCCTCATCCCACCCTGTCCCTCTGTCCTCATCCCACCCTGTCCCTCTGTCCTCATCCCACCCTGTCCCTCTGTCCTCATTCCACCCTGACCCCCTTTCCCCATCCCACCCTGTCCCCCTTTCCTCATCCCACCCTGTTCTCTGTCCCATCCCACCCTGTCACTCTGTCCCATCCCACCCTGTCACTCTGTCCCATCCCACCCTGTCACTCTGTCCCATCCCACCCTGTCCCCCTTTCCTCATCCCACCCTGTCCCCCTTTCCTCATCCCACCCTGTCACTCTGTCCCATCCCACCCTGTCCCCCTGTCCTCATCCCACCCTGTCCTCATCCCACCCTGTCCCTCTGTCCTCATCCCACCCTGTCCATCTGTCCTCATCCCACCCTGTCCCTCTGTCCTCATCCCACCCTGTCCCTCTGTCCTCATCCCACCCTGTCCCCCTTTCCTCATCCCACCCTGTCCTCATGCCACCCTGTCCCCCTTTCCTCATCCCACCCTGTCCCCCTTTCCTCATCCCACCCTGTCCCTCTGTCCTCATCCCACCCTGTCCCTCTGTCCTCATCCCACCCTGTCCCTCTGTCCTCATCCCACCCTGTCCCTCTGTCTTCATCCCACCCTTTCCCCCTTTCCTCATCCCACCCTGTCCCTCTGTCCTCATCCCACCCTGTCCCTCTGTCCTCATCCCACCCTGTCCCTCTGTCCTCATCCCACCCTGTCCCTCTGTCCTCATCCCACCCTGTCCCTCTGTCCTCATCCCACCCTGTCCCTCTGTCCTCATCCCACCCTGTCCCTCTGTCCTCATTCCACCCTGACCCCCTTTCCCCATCCCACCCTGTCCCCCTTTCCTCATCCCACCCTGTTCTCTGTCCCATCCCACCCTGTCACTCTGTCCCATCCCACCCTGTCCCCCTTTCCTCATCCCACCCTGTCACTCTGTCCCATCCCACCCTTTCCCCCTTTCCTCATCCCACCCTGTCCCCCTTTCCTCATCCCACCCTGTCCCTCTGTCCTCATCCCACCCTTTCCCCCTTTCCCCATCCCACCGTCCCCCTTTCCTCATCCCACCCTGTTCTGTCCCCATCCCACCCTGTCCCTCTGTCCTCATCCCACCCTGTCCCTCTGTCCTCATCCCACCCTGTCCCTCTGTCCTCATCCCACCCTGTCCCTCTGTCCTCATCCCACCCTGTCCCTCTGTCCTCATTCCACCCTGACCCCCTTTCCCCATCCCACCCTGTCCCCCTTTCCTCATCCCACCCTGTTCTCTGTCCCATCCCACCCTGTCACTCTGTCCCATCCCACCCTGTCACTCTGTCCCATCCCACCCTGTCACTCTGTCCCATCCCACCCTGTCCCCCTTTCCTCATCCCACCCTGTCCCCCTTTCCTCATCCCACCCTGTCACTCTGTCCCATCCCACCCTGTCCCCCTGTCCTCATCCCACCCTGTCCTCATCCCACCCTGTCCCTCTGTCCTCATCCCACCCTGTCCATCTGTCCTCATCCCACCCTGTCCCTCTGTCCTCATCCCACCCTGTCCCTCTGTCCTCATCCCACCCTGTCCCCCTTTCCTCATCCCACCCTGTCCTCATGCCACCCTGTCCCTCTGTCCTCATCCCACCCTGTCCCTCTGTCCTCATCCCACCCTGTCCCTCTGTCCTCATCCCACCCTGTCCCCCTGTCCTCATCCCACCCTGTCCTCATCCCACCCTGTCCCTCTGTCCTCATCCCACCCTGTCCCTCTGTCCTCATCCCACCCTGTCCCTCTGTCCTCATCCCACCCTGTCCCCCTTTCCTCATCCCACCCTGTCCCCCTTTCCTCATCCCACCCTGTCCCCCTTTCCTCATCCCACCCTGTCCCCCTTTACTCATCCTACCCTGTCCCTCTGTCCTCATCCCACCCTGTCCCCCTTTCCTCATCCCACCCTGTCCCCCTTTCCTCATCCCACCCTTTCCCCCTTTCCTCATCCCACTCTGTCCTCATCCCACCCTGTCCCTCTGTCCTCATCCCACCCTGTCCCCCTTTCCACATCCCACCCTGTCCCTCTGTCCTCATCCCACCCTGTCCCTCTGTCCTCATCCCACCCTGTCCCTCTGTCATCATCCCACCCTGTCCCTCTGTCCTCATCCCACCCTGTCCTCATCCCACCCTGTCCCCCTTTCCTCATCCCACCCTGTCCCTCTGTCCTCATCCCACCCTGTCCCTCTGTCCTCATCCCACCCTGTTCCTCTGTCCACATCCCACCCTGGCCCCCTTTCCTCATCCCACCCTGTCCCTCTTTCCTCATCCCAGCCTGTCCCGCTGTCCTCATCCCACCCTGTCCCTCTGTCCTCATCCCACCCTGTCCCCCTTTCCTCATCCCACCCTGTCCCCCTTTCTTCATCCCACCCTGTCCCTCTGTCCTCATCCCACCCTGTCCCTCTGTCCTCATCCCACCCTGTCCCCCTTTCCTCATCCCACCCTGTCCCCCTTTCCTCATCCCACCCTGTCCCTCTGTCCTCATCCCACCCTGTCCCTCTGTCCTCATCCCACCCTGTCCCTCTGTCCTCATCCCACCCTGTCCCTCTGTCTTCATCCCACCCTTTCCCCCTTTCCTCATCCCACCCTGTCCCTCTGTCCTCATCCCACCCTGTCCCTCTGTCCTCATCCCACCCTGTCCCTCTGTCCTCATCCCACCCTGTCCCCCTTTCCACATCCCACCCTGTCCCTCTGTCCTCATCCCACCCTGTCCCTCTGTCCTCATCCCACCCTGTCCCTCTGTCCTCATTCCACCCTGACCCCCTTTCCCCATCCCACCCTGTCCCCCTTTCCTCATCCCACCCTGTTCTCTGTCCCATCCCACCCTGTCACTCTGTCCCATCCCACCCTGTCCCCCTTTCCTCATCCCACCCTGTCACTCTGTCCCATCCCACCCTTTCCCCCTTTCCTCATCCCACCCTGTCCCCCTTTCCTCATCCCACCCTGTCCCTCTGTCCTCATCCCACCCTTTCCCCCTTTCCCCATCCCACCGTCCCCCTTTCCTCATCCCACCCTGTTCTGTCCCCATCCCACCCTGTCCCTCTGTCCTCATCCCACCCTGTCCCTCTGTCCTCATCCCACCCTGTCCCTCTGTCCTCATCCCACCCTGTCCCTCTGTCCTCATCCCACCCTGTCCCCCTTTCCACATCCCACCCTGTCCCCCTTTCCACATCCCACCCTGTCCCTCTGTCCTCATCCCACCCTGTCCCTCTGTCCTCATCCCACCCTGTCCCTCTGTCCTCATCCCACCCTGTCCCTCTGTCCTCATTCCACCCTGACCCCCTTTCCCCATCCCACCCTGTCCCCCTTTCCTCATCCCACCCTGTTCTCTGTCCCATCCCACCCTATCACTCTGTCCCATCCCACCCTGTCACTCTGTCCCATCCCACCCTGTCCCCCTTTCCTCATCCCACCCTGTCCCCCTTTCCTCATCCCACCCTGTCACTCTGTCCCATCCCACCCTGTCCCCCTGTCCTCATCCCACCCTGTCCTCATCCCACCCTGTCCCTCTGTCCTCATCCCACCCTGTCCATCTGTCCTCATCCCACCCTGTCCCTCTGTCCTCATCCCACCCTGTCCCTCTGTCCTCATCCCACCCTGTCCCCCTTTCCTCATCCCACCCTGTCCTCATGCCACCCTGTCCCTCTGTCCTCATCCCACCCTGTCCCTCTGTCCTCATCCCACCCTGTCCCTCTGTCCTCATCCCACCCTGTCCCCCTGTCCTCATCCCACCCTGTCCTCATCCCACCCTGTCCCTCTGTCCTCATCCCACCCTGTCCCTCTGTCCTCATCCCACCCTGTCCCTCTGTCCTCATCCCACCCTGTCCCCCTTTCCTCATCCCACCCTGTCCCCCTTTCCTCATCCCACCCTGTCCCCCTTTCCTCATCCCACCCTGTCCCCCTTTCCTCATCCCACCCTGTCCCCCTTTCCTCATCCCACCCTTTCCCCCTTTCCTCATCCCACTCTGTCCTCATCCCACCCTGTCCCTCTGTCCTCATCCCACCCTGTCCCCCTTTCCACATCCCACCCTGTCCCTCTGTCCTCATCCCACCCTGTCCCTCTGTCCTCATCCCACCCTGTCCCCCTTTCCTCATCCCACCCTGTCCCCCTTTCCTCATCCCACCCTATCCCCCTTTCCTCATCCCACCCTGTCCCCCTTTCCTCATCCCACCCTGTCCCCCTTTCCTAATCCCACCCTCTCCCCCTTTCCTCATCCCACCCTGTCCCTCTGTCCTCATCCCACCCTGTCCCTCTGTCCTCATCCCACCCTGTCCCCCTTTCCTCATCCCACCCTGTCCCTCTGTCCTCATCCCACCCTGTCCCCCTTTCCTCATCCCACCCTGTCACTCTGTCCCCATCCCACCCTGTCCCTCTGTCCTCATCCCACCCTGTCCCTCTGTCCTCATCCCACCCTGTCCCTCTGTCCTCATCCCACCCTGCCCCCCTTTCCTCATCCCACCCTGTCCCTCTTTCCTCATCCCACCCTGTCCCTCTGTCCTCATCCCACCCTGTTCTCTGTCCCCATCCCACCCTGTCCCCCTTTCCTCATCCCACCCTGTCCCTCTGTCCTCATCCCACCCTTTCCCCCTTTCCACATCCCACCCTGTCCCTCTGTCCTCATCCCACCCTGTCCCTCTGTCCTCATCCCACCCTGTCCCTCTGTCCTCATCCCACTCTGTCCTCATCCCACCCTGTCCTCATCCCACCCTGTCCTCATCCCACCCTGTCCTCCTTTCCTCATTCCACCCTGACCCCCTTTCCCCATCCCACCGTCCCCCTTTCCTCATCCCACCCTGTTCTGTCCCCATCCCACCCTGTCCCCCTGTCCTCATCCCACCCTGTCCCTCTGTCCTCATCCCACCCTGTCCCTCTGTCCTCATCCCACCCTGTCCCTCTGGTCTCATCCCACCCTGTCCCCCTTTACTCATCCAACCCTGTCCCTCTGTCCTCATCCCACCCTGTCCCCCTTTCCCCTTCCCACCCTGTCCCCCTTTCCTCATCCCACCCTGTCCCCCTTTCCTCATCCCACCCTGTCACTCTGTCCCATCCCACCCTGTCACTCTGTCCCATCCCACCCTGTCACTCTGTCCCATCCCACCCTGTCACTCTGTCCCATCCCACCCTGTCCCCCTTTCCTCATCCCACCCTGTCCCCCTTTCCTCATCCCACCCTGTCCCTCTGTCCCATCCCACCCTGTCCCCCTGTCCTCATCCCACCCTGTCCTCATCCCACCCTGTCCCTCTGTCCCCATCCCACCCTGTCACTCTGTCCCCATCCCACCCTGTCCCTCTGTCCTCATCCCACCCTGTCCCTCTGTCCTCATCCCACCCTGTCCCTCTGTCCTCATCCCACCCTGTCCCTCTGTCCTCATCCCACCCTGCCCCCCTTTCCTCATCCCACCCTGTCCCTCTTTCCTCATCCCACCCTGTCCCTCTGTCCTCATCCCACCCTGTTCTCTGTCCCCATCCCACCCTGTCCCCCTTTCCTCATCCCACCCTGTCCCTCTGTCCTCATCCCACCCTTTCCCCCTTTCCACATCCCACCCTGTCCCTCTGTCCTCATCCCACCCTGTCCCTCTGTCCTCATCCCACCCTGTCCCTCTGTCCTCATCCCACTCTGTCCTCATCCCACCCTGTCCTCATCCCACCCTGTCCTCATCCCACCCTGTCCTCCTTTCCTCATTCCACCCTGACCCCCTTTCCCCATCCCACCGTCCCCCTTTCCTCATCCCACCCTGTTCTGTCCCCATCCCACCCTGTCCCCCTGTCCTCATCCCACCCTGTCCCTCTGTCCTCATCCCACCCTGTCCCTCTGTCCTCATCCCACCCTGTCCCTCTGGTCTCATCCCACCCTGTCCCCCTTTACTCATCCAACCCTGTCCCTCTGTCCTCATCCCACCCTGTCCCCCTTTCCCCTTCCCACCCTGTCCCCCTTTCCTCATCCCACCCTGTCCCCCTTTCCTCATCCCACCCTGTCACTCTGTCCCATCCCACCCTGTCACTCTGTCCCATCCCACCCTGTCACTCTGTCCCATCCCACCCTGTCCCCCTTTCCTCATCCCACCCTGTCCCCCTTTCCTCATCCCACCCTGTCACTCTGTCCCATCCCACCCTGTCCCCCTGTCCTCATCCCACCCTGTCCCTCTGTCCTCATCCCACCCTGTCCATCTGTCCTCATCCCACCCTGTCCCTCTGTCCTCATCCCACCCTGTCCCTCTGTCCTCATCCCACCCTGTCCCCCTTTCCTCATCCCACCCTTTCCCCCTTTCCTCATCCCACTCTGTCCTCATCCCACCCTGTCCCTCTGTCCTCATCCCACCCTGTCCCCCTTTCCACATCCCACCCTGTCCCTCTGTCCTCATCCCACCCTGTCCCTCTGTCCTCATCCCACCCTGTCCCCCTTTCCTCATTCCACCCTTTCCCCCTTTCCTCATCCCACCCTTTCCCCCTTTCCTCATCCCACACTGTCCCCCTTTCCTCATCCCACCCTGTCCCTCTGTCCTCATCCCACCCTGTCCCTCTGTCCTCATCCCACCCTGTCCCCCTGTCCTCATCCCACCCTGTCCCTCTGTCCTCATCCCACCCTGTCCCTCTGTCCTCATCCCACCCTGTCCCTCTGTCCTCATCCCACCCTGTCCCTCTGTCATCATCCCACCCTGTCCCTCTGTCCTCATCCCACCCTGTCCTCATCCCACCCTGTCCCCCTTTCCTCATCCCACCCTGTCCCTCTGTCCTCATCCCACCCTGTCCCTCTGTCCTCATCCCACCCTGTTCCTCTGTCCACATCCCACCCTGGCCCCCTTTCCTCATCCCACCCTGTCCCTCTTTCCTCATCCCAGCCTGTCCCGCTGTCCTCATCCCACCCTGTCCCTCTGTCCTCATCCCACCCTGTCCCCCTTTCCTCATCCCACCCTGTCCCCCTTTCTTCATCCCACCCTGTCCCTCTGTCCTCATCCCACCCTGTCCCTCTGTCCTCATCCCACCCTGTCCCCCTTTCCTCATCCCACCCTGTCCCCCTTTCCTCATCCCACCCTGTCCCTCTGTCCTCATCCCACCCTGTCCCTCTGTCCTCATCCCACCCTGTCCCTCTGTCCTCATCCCACCCTGTCCCTCTGTCTTCATCCCACCCTTTCCCCCTTTCCTCATCCCACCCTGTCCCTCTGTCCTCATCCCACCCTGTCCCTCTGTCCTCATCCCACCCTGTCCCTCTGTCCTCATCCCACCCTGTCCCCCTTTCCACATCCCACCCTGTCCCTCTGTCCTCATCCCACCCTGTCCCTCTGTCCTCATCCCACCCTGTCCCTCTGTCCTCATTCCACCCTGACCCCCTTTCCCCATCCCACCCTGTCCCCCTTTCCTCATCCCACCCTGTTCTCTGTCCCATCCCACCCTGTCACTCTGTCCCATCCCACCCTGTCCCCCTTTCCTCATCCCACCCTGTCACTCTGTCCCATCCCACCCTTTCCCCCTTTCCTCATCCCACCCTGTCCCCCTTTCCTCATCCCACCCTGTCCCTCTGTCCTCATCCCACCCTTTCCCCCTTTCCCCATCCCACCGTCCCCCTTTCCTCATCCCACCCTGTTCTGTCCCCATCCCACCCTGTCCCTCTGTCCTCATCCCACCCTGTCCCTCTGTCCTCATCCCACCCTGTCCCTCTGTCCTCATCCCACCCTGTCCCTCTGTCCTCATCCCACCCTGTCCCCCTTTCCACATCCCACCCTGTCCCCCTTTCCACATCCCACCCTGTCCCTCTGTCCTCATCCCACCCTGTCCCTCTGTCCTCATCCCACCCTGTCCCTCTGTCCTCATCCCACCCTGTCCCTCTGTCCTCATTCCACCCTGACCCCCTTTCCCCATCCCACCCTGTCCCCCTTTCCTCATCCCACCCTGTTCTCTGTCCCATCCCACCCTGTCACTCTGTCCCATCCCACCCTGTCACTCTGTCCCATCCCACCCTGTCCCCCTTTCCTCATCCCACCCTGTCCCCCTTTCCTCATCCCACCCTGTCACTCTGTCCCATCCCACCCTGTCCCCCTGTCCTCATCCCACCCTGTCCTCATCCCACCCTGTCCCTCTGTCCTCATCCCACCCTGTCCATCTGTCCTCATCCCACCCTGTCCCTCTGTCCTCATCCCACCCTGTCCCTCTGTCCTCATCCCACCCTGTCCCCCTTTCCTCATCCCACCCTGTCCTCATGCCACCCTGTCCCTCTGTCCTCATCCCACCCTGTCCCTCTGTCCTCATCCCACCCTGTCCCTCTGTCCTCATCCCACCCTGTCCCCCTGTCCTCATCCCACCCTGTCCTCATCCCACCCTGTCCCTCTGTCCTCATCCCACCCTGTCCCTCTGTCCTCATCCCACCCTGTCCCTCTGTCCTCATCCCACCCTGTCCCCCTTTCCTCATCCCACCCTGTCCCCCTTTCCTCATCCCACCCTGTCCCCCTTTCCTCATCCCACCCTGTCCCCCTTTACTCATCCTACCCTGTCCCTCTGTCCTCATCCCACCCTGTCCCCCTTTCCTCATCCCACCCTGTCCCCCTTTCCTCATCCCACCCTGTCCCCCTTTCCTCATCCCACCCTGTCCCTCTGTCCTCATCCCACCCTGTCCCCCTTTCCTCATCCCACCCTTTCCCCCTTTCCTCATCCCACCCTTTCCCTCTGTCCTCATCCCACCCTTTCCCTCTGTCCTTATCCCACCCTGTCCCTCTGTCCTCATCCCACCCTGTCCCCCTTTCCACATCCCACCCTGTCCCTCTGTCCTCATCCCACCCTGTCCCTCTGTCCTCATCCCACCCTGTCCCCCTTTCCTCATCCCACCCTGTCCCCCTTTCCTCATCCCACCCTGTCCCCCTTTCCTCATCCCACCCTGTCCCCCTTTCCTCATCCCACCCTGTCCCTCTGTCCTCATCCCACCCTGTCCCTCTGTCCTCATCCCACCCTGTCCCCCTTTCATCATCCCACCCTGTCCCTCTGTCCTCATCCCACCCTGTCCCTCTGTCCTCATCCCACCCTTTCCCTCTGTCCTCATCCCACCCTGTCCCTCTGTCCTCATCCCACCCTGTCCCTCTGTCCTCATCCCACCCTGTCCTCATCCCACCCGGTCCCCCTTTCCTCATCCCACCCTGTCCCCCTTTACTCATCCTACCCTGTCCCTCTGTCCTCATCCCACCCTGTCCCCCTTTCCTCATCCCACCCTGTCCCCCTTTCCTCATCCCACCCTGTCCCCCTTTCCTCATCCCACCCTGTCCCCCTTTCCTCATCCCACCCTGTCCCTCTGTCCTCATCCCACCCTGTCCCTCTGTCCTCATCCCACCCTGTCCCCCTTTCCTCATCCCACCCTTTCCCCCTTTCCTCATCCCACCCTTTCCCTCTGTCCTCATCCCACCCTTTCCCTCTGTCCTTATCCCACCCTGTCCCTCTGTCCTCATCCCACCATGTCCCCCTTTCCACATCCCACCCTGTCCCTCTGTCCTCATCCCACCCTGTCCCTCTGTCCTCATCCCACCCTGTCCCCCTTTCCTCATCCCACCCTTTCCCTCTGTCCTCATCCCACCCTTTCCCTCTGTCCTCATCCCACCCTGTCCCTCTGTCCTCATCCCACCCTGTCCCTCTGTCCTCATCCCACCCTGTCCCCCTGTCCTCATCCCCCCTTTCCCCCTTTCCTCATCCCACCCTGTCCCTCTGTCCTCATCCCACCCTGTCCCTCTGTCCTCATCCCACCCTGTCCCCCTTTCATCATCCCACCCTGTCCCTCTGTCCCCATCCCACCCTGTCCCTCTGTCCTCATCCCACCCTGTCCCTCTGTCCTCATCCCACCCTTTCCCTCTGTCCTCATCCCACCCTGTCCCTCTGTCCTCATCCCACCCTGTCCCTCTGTCCTCATCCCACCCTGTCCTCATCCCACCCGGTCCCCCTTTCCTCATCCCACCCTGTCCCTCTGTCCTCATCCCACCCTGTCCCTCTGTCCTCATCCCACCCTGTTCCTCTGTCCGCATCCCACCCTGGCCCCCTTTCCTCATCCCACCCTGTCCCTCTTTCCTCATCCCACCCTGTCCCTCTGTCCTCATCCCACCCTGTCCCTCTGTCCTCATCCCACCCTGTCCCTCTGTCCTCATCCCACCCTGTCCCCCTGTCCTCATCCCACCCTGTCCCTCTGTCCTCATCCCACCCTGTCCCCCTTTCCTCATCCCACCCTGTCCCTCTGTCCTCATCCCACCCTGTCCCTCTGTCCTCACCCCCATCCTGTCCCCCTTTCCTCATCCCACCCTGTCCCTCTGTCCACATCCCACCCTGTCCCTCTGTCCTCATCCCACCCTGTCCCTCTGTCCTCATCCCACCCTGTCCCTCTGTCCTCATCCCACCCTGTCCTCATCCCACCCGGTCCCCCTTTCCTCATCCCACCCTGTCCCTCTGTCCTCATCCCACCCTGTCCCTCTGTCCTCATCCCACCCTGTTCCTCTGTCCGCATCCCACCCTGGCCCCCTTTCCTCATCCCACCCTGTCCCTCTTTCCTCATCCCACCCTGTCCATCTGTCCTCATCCCACCCTGTCCCCCTGTCCTCATCCCACCCTGTCCCCCTTTCCTCATCCCACCCTGTCCCCCTTTCCTCATCCCACCCTGTCCCCCTTTCCTCATCCCACCCTGTCCCTCTGTCCTCATCCCACCCTGTCCCTCTGTCCTCATCTCACCCTGTCCCTCTGTCCTCATCCCACCCTGTCCCCCTTTCCTCATCCCACCCTGTCCCTCTGTCCTCATCCCACCCTGTCCCTCTGTCCTCATCCCACCCTGTCCCTCTGTCCTCATCCCACCCTGTCCCTCTGTCCTCATCCCACCCTGTCCCTCTGTCCTCATCCCACCCTGTCCCCCTTTCCACATCCCACCCTGTCCCTCTGTCCTCATCCCACCCTGTCCCTCTGTCCTCATCCCACCCTGTCCCCCTTTCCACATCCCACCCTGTCCCTCTGTCCTCATCCCACCCTGTCCCTCTGTCCTCATCCCACCCTGTCCCTCTGTCCTTATCCCACCCTGTCCCTCTGTCCCCATCCCACCCTGACCCCCTTTCCCCATCCCACCCTGTCCCCCTTTCCTCATCCCATCCTGTTCTCTGTCCCATCCCACCCTGTCACTCTGTCCTCATCCCACCCTGTCCCCCTTTCCACATCCCACCCTGTCCCTCTGTCCTCATCCCACCCTGTCCCTCTGTCCTCATCCCACCCTGTCCCTCTGTCCTCATCCCACCCTGTCCCTCTGTCCTCATTCCACCCTGACCCCCTTTCCCCATCCCACCCTGTCCCCCTTTCCTCATCCCACCCTTTCCCTCTGTCCCATCCCACCCTGTCACTCTGTCCCATCCCACCCTGTCCCCCTTTCCTCATCCCACCCTGTCCCCCTTTCCTCATCCCACCCTGTCACTCTGTCCCATCCCACCCTTTCCCCCTTTCCTCATCCCACCCTGTCCCCCTTTCCTCATCCCACCCTGTCCCTCTATCCTCATCCCACCCTGTCCCTCTGTCCTCATCCCACCCTGTCCCCCTTTCCCCATCCCACCGTCCCCCTTTTCTCATCCCACCCTGTTCTGTCCCCATCCCACCCTGTCCCCCTGTCCTCATCCCACCCTGTCCCTCTGTCCTCATCCCACCCTGTCCCTCTGTCCTCATCCCACCCTGTCCCTCTGTCCTCATCCCACCCTGTCCCCCTTTCCTCATCCCACCCTGTCCCCCTTTCCTCATCCCACCCTGTCCCCTTTTCCTCATCCCACCCTGTCCCCCTTTCCTCATCCCACCCTGTCCCTCTGTCCTCATCCCACCCTGTCCCTCTGTCCTCATCCCACCCTGTCCCCCTTTCCTCATCCCACCCTGTTCCTCGGTCCTCATCCCACCCTGTCCCCCTTTCCTCATCCCACCCTGTCCCCCTTTCCTCATCCCACCCTGTCCCCCTGTCCCCATCCCACCCTGTCCCTCTGTCCCCATCCCACCCTGTCCCTCTGTCCCCATCCCACCCTGTCCCTCTGTCCTCATCCCACCCTGTCCCTCTGTCCTCATCCCACCCTGTCCCTCTGTCCTCATCCCACCCTGTCCCTCTGTCCTCATTCCACCCTGACCCCCTTTCCCCATCCCACCCTGTCCCCCTTTCCTCATCCCACCCTTTCCCTCTGTCCCATCCCACCCTGTCACTCTGTCCCATCCCACCCTGTCCCCCTTTCCTCATCCCACCCTGTCCCCCTTTCCTCATCCCACCCTGTCACTCTGTCCCATCCCACCCTTTCCCCCTTTCCTCATCCCACCCTGTCCCCCTTTCCTCATCCCACCCTGTCCCTCTGTCCTCATCCCACCCTGTCCCTCTGTCCTCATCCCACCCTGTCCCCCTTTCCCCATCCCACCGTCCCCCTTTTCTCATCCCACCCTGTTCTGTCCCCATCCCACCCTGTCCCCCTGTCCTCATCCCACCCTGTCCCTCTGTCCTCATCCCACCCTGTCCCTCTGTCCTCATCCCACCCTGTCCCTCTGTCCTCATCCCACCCTGTCCCCCTTTCCTCATCCCACCCTGTCCCCCTTTCCTCATCCCACCCTGTCCCCTTTTCCTCATCCCACCCTGTCCCCCTTTCCTCATCCCACCCTGTCCCTCTGTCCTCACCCCACCCTGTCCCTCTGTCCTCATCCCACCCTGTCCCCCTTTCCTCATCCCACCCTGTTCCTCGGTCCTCATCCCACCCTGTCCCCCTTTCCTCATCCCACCCTGTCCCCCTTTCCTCATCCCACCCTGTCCCCCTGTCCCCATCCCACCCTGTCCCTCTGTCCCCATCCCACCCTGTCCCTCTGTCCTCATCCCACCCTGTCCCTCTGTCCTCATCCCACCCTGTCCCTCTGTCCTCATCCCACCCTGTCCCCCTTTCCTCATCCCACCCTGTCCCTCTTTCCTCATCCCACCCTGTCCCTCTGTCCTCATCCCACCCTGTTCTCTGTCCCCATCCCACCCTGTCCCCCTTTCCTCATCCCACCCTGTCCCTCTGTCTTCATCCCACCCTTTCCCCCTTTCCACATTCCACCCTGTCCCTCTGTCCTCATCCCACCCTGTCCCTCTGTCCTCATCCCACCCTGTCCCTCTGTCCTCATCCCACTCTGTCCTCATCCCACCCTGTCCTCATCCCACCCTGTCCTCATCCCACCCTGTCCTCCTTTCCTCATTCCACCCTGACCCCCTTTCCCCATCCCACCGTCCCCCTTTCCTCATCCCACCCTGTTCTGTCCCCATCCCACCCTGTCCCCCTGTCCTCATCCCACCCTGTCCCTCTGTCCTCATCCCACCCTGTCCCCCTTTCCTCATCCCACCCTGTCCCTCTGTCCTCATCCCACCCTGTCCCTCTGTCCTCATCCCACCCTGTCCCTCTGTCCTCATCCCACCCTGTCCCTCTGTCTTCATCCCACCCTGTCCCCCTTTACTCATCCCACCCTGTCCCTCTGTCCTCATCCCACCTTCCCCCTTTGCTCATCCCACCCTGTTCTGTCCCCATCCCACCCTGTCCCCCTGTCCTCATCCCACCCTGTCCCTCTGTCCTCATCCCACCCTGTCCCTCTGTCCTCATCCCACCCTGTCCCTCTGTCCTCATCCCACCCTGTCCCCCTTTCCTCATCCCACCCTGTCCCCCTTTCCTCATCCCACCCTGTCCCTCTGTCCCCATCCCACCCTGTCCCCCTTTCCTCATCCCACCCTGTCCCTCTGTCCCCATCCCACCCTGTTCTCTCCCCATCCCACCCTGTTCTCTCCCCATCCCACCCTGTCCCCCTTTCCTCATCCCACCCTGTCCCCCTTTCCTCATCCCACCCTGTCCCCCTTTCCTCATCCCACCCTGTCCCTCTGTCCTCATCCCACCCTGTCCCCCTTTCCTCATCCCACCCTGTTCTCTGTCCCCATCCCACCCTGTCCCCCTTTCCTCATCCCACCCTGTTCTCTGTCCCCATCCCACCCTGTCCCCCTTTCCTCATCCCACCCTGTTCTCTGTCCCCATCCCACCCTGTCCCCCTTTCCTCATCCCACCCTGTTCCTCTGTCCTCATCCCACCCTGTCCCCCTTTCCTCATCCCACCCTGTCCCCCTTTCCTCATCCCACCCTGTCCCTCTGTCCCCATCCCACCCTGTCCCCCTCTCCTCATCCCACCCTGTCCTCATCCCACCCTGTCCCCCTTTCCTCATCCCACCCTGTCCCCCTTTCCACATCCCACCCTGTCCCTCTGTCCTCATCCCACCCTGTCCCTCTGTCCTCATCCCACCCTGTCCCTCTGTCCTCATCCCACCCTGTCCCTCTGTCCTCATCCCACCCTGTCCCTCTGTCCTCATCCCACCCTGTCCCCCTTTCCTCATCCCACCCTGTCCTCATGCCACCCTGTCCCTCTGTCCTCATCCCACCCTGTCCCTCTGTCCTCATCCCACCCTGTCCCCCTGTCCTCATCCCGCCCTGTCCTCATCCCACCCTGTCCCTCTGTCCTCATCCCACCCTGTCCCTCTGTCCTCATCCCACCCTGTCCCTCTGTCCTCATCCCACCCTGTCCCCCTTTCCTCATCCCACCCTGTCCCCCTTTCCTCATCCCACCCTGTCCCCCTTTCCTCATCCCACCCTGTCCCCCTTTCCTCATCCCACCCTGTCCCTCTGTCCTCATCCCACCCTGCCCCCCTTTCCTCATCCCACCCTGTCCCCCTTTCCTCATCCCACCCTGTCCCCCTTTCCTCATCCCACCCTTTCCCCCTTTCCTCATCCCACCCTTTCCCTCTGTCCTCATCCCACCCTTTCCCTCTGTCCTCATCCCACCCTGTCCCTCTGTCCTCATCCCACCCTGTCCCTCTGTCCTCATCCCACCCTGTCCCCCTTTCCTCATCCCACCCTGTCCCCCTTTCCTCATCCCACCCTTTCCCCCTTTCCTCAACCCACCCTTTCCCCCTTTCCTCATCCCACTGTCCCTCTGTCCTCATCCCACCCTGTCCCCCTTTCCTCATCCCACCCTGTCCCCCTTTCCTCATCCCACCCTGTCCCCCTTTCCTCATCCCACCCTGTCCCCCTTTCCTCATCCCACCCTGTCCCTCTGTCCCCATCCCACCCTGTCCCCCTTTCCTCACCCCACCCTGTCCCTCTGTCCCCATCCCACCCTGTCCCCCTTTCCTCATCCCACCCTGTCCCCCTTTCCTCATCCCACCCTGTCCCCCTTTCCTCATCCCACCCTGTCCCCCTTTCCTCATCCCACCCTGTCCCTCTGTCCTCATCCCACCCTGTCCCCCTTTCCTCATCCCACCCTGTCCCCCTTTCCTCATCCCACCCTGTCACTCTGTCCCATCCCACCCTTTCCCCCTTTCCTCATCCCACCCTGTCCCCCTTTCCTCATCCCACCCTGTCCCTCTGTCCTCATCCCACCCTGTCCCTCTGTCCTCATCCCACCCTGTCCCCCTTTCCCCATCCCACCGTCCCCCTTTTCTCATCCCACCCTGTTCTGTCCCCATCCCACCCTGTCCCCCTGTCCTCATCCCACCCTGTCCCTCTGTCCTCATCCCACCCTGTCCCTCTGTCCTCATCCCACCCTGTCCCCCTTTCCTCATCCCACCCTGTCCCCCTTTCCTCATCCCACCCTGTCCCCTTTTCCTCATCCCACCCTGTCCCCCTTTCCTCATCCCACCCTGTCCCTCTGTCCTCACCCCACCCTGTCCCTCTGTCCTCATCCCACCCTGTCCCCCTTTCCTCATCCCACCCTGTTCCTCGGTCCTCATCCCACCCTGTCCCCCTTTCCTCATCCCACCCTGTCCCCCTTTCCTCATCCCACCCTGTCCCCCTGTCCCCATCCCACCCTGTCCCTCTGTCCCCATCCCACCCTGTCCCTCTGTCCTCATCCCACCCTGTCCCTCTGTCCTCATCCCACCCTGTCCCTCTGTCCTCATCCCACCCTGTCCCCCTTTCCTCATCCCACCCTGTCCCTCTTTCCTCATCCCACCCTGTCCCTCTGTCCTCATCCCACCCTGTTCTCTGTCCCCATCCCACCCTGTCCCCCTTTCCTCATCCCACCCTGTCCCTCTGTCTTCATCCCACCCTTTCCCCCTTTCCACATTCCACCCTGTCCCTCTGTCCTCATCCCACCCTGTCCCTCTGTCCTCATCCCACCCTGTCCCTCTGTCCTCATCCCACTCTGTCCTCATCCCACCCTGTCCTCATCCCACCCTGTCCTCATCCCACCCTGTCCTCCTTTCCTCATTCCACCCTGACCCCCTTTCCCCATCCCACCGTCCCCCTTTCCTCATCCCACCCTGTTCTGTCCCCATCCCACCCTGTCCCCCTGTCCTCATCCCACCCTGTCCCTCTGTCCTCATCCCACCCTGTCCCCCTTTCCTCATCCCACCCTGTCCCTCTGTCCTCATCCCACCCTGTCCCTCTGTCTTCATCCCACCCTGTCCCCCTTTACTCATCCCACCCTGTCCCTCTGTCCTCATCCCACCTTCCCCCTTTGCTCATCCCACCCTGTTCTGTCCCCATCCCACCCTGTCCCCCTGTCCTCATCCCACCCTGTCCCTCTGTCCTCATCCCACCCTGTCCCTCTGTCCTCATCCCACCCTGTCCCTCTGTCCTCATCCCACCCTGTCCCCCTTTCCTCATCCCACCCTGTCCCCCTTTCCTCATCCCACCCTGTCCCTCTGTCCCCATCCCACCCTGTCCCCCTTTCCTCATCCCACCCTGTCCCTCTGTCCCCATCCCACCCTGTTCTCTCCCCATCCCACCCTGTTCTCTCCCCATCCCACCCTGTCCCCCTTTCCTCATCCCACCCTGTCCCCCTTTCCTCATCCCACCCTGTCCCCCTTTCCTCATCCCACCCTGTCCCTCTGTCCTCATCCCACCCTGTCCCCCTTTCCTCATCCCACCCTGTTCTCTGTCCCCATCCCACCCTGTCCCCCTTTCCTCATCCCACCCTGTTCTCTGTCCCCATCCCACCCTGTCCCTCTTTCCTCATCCCACCCTGTTCTCTGTCCCCATCCCACCCTGTCCCCCTTTCCTCATCCCACCCTGTCCCTCTGTCCCCATCCCACCCTGTCCCCCTCTCCTCATCCCACCCTGTCCTCATCCCACCCTGTCCCCCTTTCCTCATCCCACCCTGTCCCCCTTTCCACATCCCACCCTGTCCCTCTGTCCTCATCCCACCCTGTCCCTCTGTCCTCATCCCACCCTGTCCCTCTGTCCTCATCCCACCCTGTCCCTCTGTCCTCATCCCACCCTGTCCCTCTGTCCTCATCCCACCCTGTCCCCCTTTCCTCATCCCACCCTGTCCTCATGCCACCCTGTCCCTCTGTCCTCATCCCACCCTGTCCCTCTGTCCTCATCCCACCCTGTCCCCCTGTCCTCATCCCGCCCTGTCCTCATCCCACCCTGTCCCTCTGTCCTCATCCCACCCTGTCCCTCTGTCCTCATCCCACCCTGTCCCTCTGTCCTCATCCCACCCTGTCCCCCTTTCCTCATCCCACCCTGTCCCCCTTTCCTCATGCCACCCTGTCCCCCTTTCCTCATCCCACCCTGTCCCCCTTTCCTCATCCCACCCTGTCCCTCTGTCCTCATCCCACCCTGCCCCCCTTTCCTCATCCCACCCTGTCCCCCTTTCCTCATCCCACCCTGTCCCCCTTTCCTCATCCCACCCTTTCCCCCTTTCCTCATCCCACCCTTTCCCTCTGTCCTCATCCCACCCTTTCCCTCTGTCCTCATCCCACCCTGTCCCTCTGTCCTCATCCCACCCTGTCCCTCTGTCCTCATCCCACCCTGTCCCCCTTTCCTCATCCCACCCTTTCCCCCTTTCCTCATCCCACCCTTTCCCCCTTTCCTCATCCCACTGTCCCTCTGTCCTCATCCCACCCTGTCCCCCTTTCCTCATCCCACCCTGTCCCCCTTTCCTCATCCCACCCTGTCCCCCTTTCCTCATCCCACCCTGTCCCTCTGTCCCCATCCCACCCTGTCCCCCTTTCCTCACCCCACCCTGTCCCTCTGTCCCCATCTCACTCTGTTCTCTCCCCATCCCACCCTGTCCCCCTTTCCTCATCCCACCCTGTCCCCCTTTCCTCATCCCACCCTGTCCCTCTGTCCTCATCCCACCCTGTCCCCCTTTCCTCATCCCACCCTGTCCCTCTGTCCCCATCCCACCCTGTCCCCCTTTCCTCATCCCACCCTGTTCTCTGTCCCCATCCCACCCTGTCCCCCTTTCCTCATCCCACCCTGTTCTCTGTCCCCATCCCACCCTGTCCCCCTTTCCTCATCCCACCCTGACCCTCTGTCCTCATCCCACCCTGTCCCTCTGTCCTCATCCCACCCTGTCCCCCTTTCCTCATCCCACCCTGTCCCTCTGTCCTCATCCCACCCTGTCCCTCTGTCCTCATCCCACCCTGTCCCTCTGTCCTCATCCCACCCTGTCCCCCTTTCCTCATCCCACCCTGTCCCTCTGTCCCCATCCCACCCTGTCCCCCTTTCCTCATCCCACCCTGTTCTCTGTCCCCATCCCACCCTGTCCCCCTTTCCTCATCCCACCCTGTTCTCTGTCCCCATCCCACCCTGTCCCCCTTTCCTCATCCCACCCTGTTCTCTGTCCCCATCCCACCCTGTCCCCCTTTCCTCATCCCACCCTGACCCTCTGTCCTCATCCCACCCTGTCCCTCTGTCCTCATCCCACCCTGTCCCCCTTTCCTCATCCCACCCTGTCCCTCTGTCCTCATCCCACCCTGTCCCTCTGTCCTCATCCCACCCTGTCCCCCTTTCCTCATCCCACCCTGTCCCTCTGTCCTCATCCCACTCTGTCCCCCTTTCCTCATCCCACCCTGTCCCCCTTTCCTCATCCCACCCTGTCCTCCTGTCCCCATCCCACCCTGTCACTCTGTCCCCATTCCACCCTGTCCCTCTGTCCTCATTCCACCCTGTCCCTCTGTCCTCATCCCACCCTGTCCCTCTGTCCTCATCCCACCCTGTCCCTCTTTCCTCATCCCACCCTGTCCCTCTTTCCTCATCCCACCCTGTCCCTCTGACCTCATCCCACCCTGTTCTCTGTCCCCATCCCACCCTGTCCCCCTTTCCTCATCCCACTCTGTCCCTCTGTCCTCATCCCACCCTTTCCCCCTTTCCACATCCCACCCTGTCCCTCTGTCCTCATCCCACCCTGTCCCTCTGTCCTCATCCCACCCTGTCCCTCTGTCCTCATCCCACCCTGTCCCTCTGTCCTCATCCCACCCTGTCCCTCTGTCCTCATCCCACTCTGTCCTCATCCCACCCTGTCCTCATCCCACCCTGTCCTCATCCCACCCTGTCCTCCTTTCCTCATTCCACCCTGTCCCCCTTTCCCCATCCCACCATCCCCCTTTCCTCATCCCACCCTGTTCTGTCCCCATCCCACCCTGTCCCCCTGTCCTCATCCCACCCTGTCCCTCTGTCCTCATCCCACCCTGTCCCTCTGTCCTCATCCCACCCTGTCCCTCTGTCCTCATCCCACCATGTCCCCCTTTCCTCATCCCACCCTGTCCCCCTTTCCTCATCCCACCCTGTCCCTCTGTCCTCATCCCACCCTGTCCCCCTTTCCTCATCCCACCCTGTCCCTCTGTCCTCATCCCACCCTGTCCCCCATTCCACATCCCACCCTGTCCCTCTGTCCTCATCCCACCCTGTCCCTCTGTCCTCATCCCACCCTGTCCCCCCGTCCTCATCCCACCCTGTCCCTCTGTCCTCATCTCACCCTTTCCCCCTTTCCACATCCCACCCTGTCCCTCTGTCCTCATCCCACCCTGTCCCTCTGTCCTCATCCCACCCTGTCCCTCTGTCCTCATCCCACCCTGTCCCTCTGTCCTCATCCCACCCTGTCCCCCTTTCCTCATCCCACCCTGTCCCTCTTTCCTCATCCCACCCTGTCCCTCTGTCCTCATCCCACCCTGTTCTCTGTCCCCATCCCACCCTGTCCCCCCTTCCTCATCCCACCCTGTCCCTCTGTCCTCATTACACCCTTTCCCCCTTTCCACATCCCACCCTGTCCCTCTGTCCTCATCCCACCCTGTCCCTCTGTCCTCATCCCACCCTGTCCCTCTGTCCTCATCCCACAGTGTCCCTCTGTCCTCATCCCACTCTGTCCTCATCCCACCCTGTCCTCATCCCACCCTGTCCTCCTTTCCTCATTCCACCCTGACCCCCTTTCCCCATCCCACCGTCCCCCTTTCCTCATCCCACCCTGTTCTGTCCCCATCCCACCCTGTCCCCCTGTCCTCATCCCACCCTGTCCCTCTGTCCTCATCCCACCCTGTCCCTCTGTCCTCATCCCACCCTGTCCCTCTGTCCTCATTCCACCCTGACCCCCTTTCCCCATCCCACCCTGTCCCCCTTTCCTCATCCCACCCTGTCCCTCTGTCCCATCCCACCCTGTCACTCTGTCCCATCCCACCCTGTCCCCCTTTCCTCATCCCACCCTGTCCCCCTTTCCTCATCCCACCCTGTCACTCTGTCCCATCCCACCCTTTCCCCCTTTCCTCATCCCACCCTGTTCTCTGTCCCCATCCCACCCTGTCCCCCTTTCCTCATCCCACCCTGTTCTCTGTCCCCATCCCACCCTGTCCCCCTTTCCTCATCCCACCCTGACCCTCTGTCCTCATCCCACCCTGTCCCTCTGTCCTCATCCCACCCTGTCCCCCTTTCCTCATCCCACCCTGTCCCCCTTTCCTCATCCCACCCTGTCCCTCTGTCCCCATCCCACCCTGTCCCCTGTCCTCATCCCACCCTGTCCTCATCCCACCCTGTCCCCCTTTCCTCATCCCACCCTGTCCCCCTTTCCTCATCCCACCCTGTCCCTCTGTCCTCATCCCACCCTGTCCCCCTTTCCTCATCCCACCCTGTCCCTCTGTCCTCATCCCACCCTGTCCCTCTGTCCTCATCCCACCCTGTCCCCCTTTCCTCATCCCACCCTGTCCCCCTTTCCTCATCCCACCCTGTCCCCCTTTCCTCATCCCACCCTGTCCCTCTGTCCTCATCCCACCCTGTCCCTCTGTCCTCATCCCACCCTGTCCCCCTTTCCTCATCCCACTCTGTCCCCCTTTCCTCATCCCACTCTGTCCCCCTTTCCTCATCCCACCCTGTCCCCCTTTCCTCATCCCACCCTGTCCTCCTGTCCCCATCCCACCCTGTCACTCTGTCCCCATCCCACCCTGTCCCTCTGTCCTCATTCCACCCTGTCCCTCTGTCCTCATCCCACCCTGTCCCCCTTTCCTCATCCCACCCTGTCCCTCTTTCCTCATCCCACCCTGTCCCTCTGTCCTCATCCCACCCTGTTCTCTGTCCCCATCCCACCCTGTCCCCCTTTCCTCATCCCACTCTGTCCCTCTGTCCTCATCCCACCCTTTCCCCCTTTCCACATCCCACCCTGTCCCTCTGTCCTCATCCCACCCTGTCCCTCTGTCCTCATCCCACCCTGTCCCTCTGTCCTCATCCCACTCTGTCCTCATCCCACTCTGTCCTCATCCCACCCTGTCCTCATCCCACCCTGTCCTCATCCCACCCTGTCCTCATCCCACCCTGTCCTCCTTTCCTCATTCCACCCTGACCCCCTTTCCCCATCCCACCATCCCCCTTTCCTCATCCCACCCTGTTCTGTCCCCATCCCACCCTGTCCCCCTGTCCTCATCCCACCCTGTCCCCCTGTCCTCATCCCACCCTGTCCCCCTGTCCTCATCCCACCCTGTCCCCCTTTACTCATCCCACCCTGTCCCTCTGTCCTCATCCCACCATGTCCCCCTTTCCTCATCCCACCCTGTCCCCCTTTCCTCATCCCACCCTGTCCCTCTGTCCTCATCCCACCCTGTCCCCCTTTCCTCATCCCACCCTGTCCCCCTTTCCTCATCCCACCCTTTCCCCCTTTCCTCATCCCACTCTGTCCTCATCCCACCCTGTCCCTCTGTCCTCATCCCACCCTGTCCCCCTTTCCACATCCCACCCTGTCCCTCTGTCCTCATCCCACCCTGTCCCTCTGTCCTCATCCCACCCTGTCCCCCTTTCCTCATCCCACCCTTTCCCCCTTTCCTCATCCCACCCTGTCCCCCTTTCCTCATCATACCCTGTCCCTCTGTCCTCATCCCACCCTGTCCCTCTGTCCTCATCCCACCCTGTCCCCCTGTCCTCATCCCACCCTGTCCCTCTGTCCTCATCCCACCCTTTCCCCCTTTCCACATCCCACCCTGTCCCTATGTCCTCATCCCACCCTGTCCCTCTGTCCTCATCCCACCCTGTCCCTCTGTCCTCATCCCACCCTGTCCCTCTGTCCTCATCCCACCCTGTCCCCCTTTCCTCATCCCACCCTGTCCCTCTTTCCTCATCCCACCCTGTCCCTCTGTCCTCATCCCACCCTGTTCTCTGTCCCCATCCCACCCTGTCCCCCCTTCCTCATCCCACCCTGTCCCTCTGTCCTCATTACACCCTTTCCCCCTTTCCACATCCCACCCTGTCCCTCTGTCCTCATCCCACCCTGTCCCTCTGTCCTCATCCCACCCTGTCCCTCTGTCCTCATCCCACAGTGTCCCTCTGTCCTCATCCCACTCTGTCCTCATCCCACCCTGTCCTCATCCCACCCTGTCCTCCTTTCCTCATTCCACCCTGACCCCCTTTCCCCATCCCACTGTCCCCCTTTCCTCATCCCACCCTGTTCTGTCCCCATCCCACCCTGTCCCCCTGTCCTCATCCCACCCTGTCCCTCTGTCCTCATCCCACCCTGTCCCTCTGTCCTCATCCCACCCTGACCCCCTTTCCCCATCCCACCCTGTCCCCCTTTCCTCATCCCACCCTGTCCCTCTGTCCTCATTCCACCCTGACCCCCTTTCCCCATCCCACCCTGTCCCCCTTTCCTCATCCCACCCTGTCCCTCTGTCCCATCCCACCCTGTCACTCTGTCCCATCCCACCCTGTCCCCCTTTCCTCATCCCACCCTGTCCCCCTTTCCTCATCCCACCCTGTCACTCTGTCCCATCCCACCCTTTCCCCCTTTCCTCATCCCACCCTGTTCTCTGTCCCCATCCCACCCTGTCCCCCTTTCCTCATCCCACCCTGTTCTCTGTCCCCATCCCACCCTGTCCCCCTTTCCTCATCCCACCCTGACCCTCTGTCCTCATCCCACCCTGTCCCTCTGTCCTCATCCCACCCTGTCCCCCTTTCCTCATCCCACCCTGTCCCCCTTTCCTCATCCCACCCTGTCCCTCTGTCCCCTGTCCTCATCCCACCCTGTCCTCATCCCACCCTGTCCTCATCCCACCCTGTCCCCCTTTCCTCATCCCACCCTGTCCCCCTTTCCTCATCCCACCCTGTCCCTCTGTCCTCATCCCACCCTGTCCCCCTTTCCTCATCCCACCCTGTCCCTCTGTCCTCATCCCACCCTGTCCCTCTGTCCTCATCCCACCCTGTCCCCCTTTCCTCATCCCACCCTGTCCCCCTTTCCTCATCCCACCCTGTCCCCCTTTCCTCATCCCACCCTGTCCCCCTTTCCTCATCCCACCCTGTCCCTCTGTCCTCATCCCACCCTGTCCCTCTGTCCTCATCCCACCCTGTCCCCCTTTCCTCATCCCACCCTGTCCCTCTGTCCTCATCCCACTCTGTCCCCCTTTCCTCATCCCACCCTGTCCCCCTTTCCTCATCCCACCCTGTCCTCCTGTCCCCATCCCACCCTGTCACTCTGTCCCCATCCCACCCTGTCCCTCTGTCCTCATTCCACCCTGTCCCTCTGTCCTCATCCCACCCTGTCCCCCTTTCCTCATCCCACCCTGTCCCTCTTTCCTCATCCCACCCTGTCCCTCTGTCCTCATCCCACCCTGTTCTCTGTCCCCATCCCACCCTGTCCCCCTTTCCTCATCCCACTCTGTCCCTCTGTCCTCATCCCACCCTTTCCCCCTTTCCACATCCCACCCTGTCCCTCTGTCCTCATCCCACCCTGTCCCTCTGTCCTCATCCCACCCTGTCCCTCTGTCCTCATCCCACTCTGTCCTCATCCCACCCTGTCCTCATCCCACCCTGTCCTCATCCCACCCTGTCCTCCTTTCCTCATTCCACCCTGACCCCCTTTCCCCATCCCACCATCCCCCTTTCCTCATCCCACCCTGTTCTGTCCCCATCCCACCCTGTCCCCCTGTCCTCATCCCACCCTGTCCCTCTGTCCTCATCCCACCCTGTCCCTCTGTCCTCATCCCACCCTGTCCCCCTTTACTCATCCCACCCTGTCCCTCTGTCCTCATCCCACCATGTCCCCCTTTCCTCATCCCACCCTGTCCCCCTTTCCTCATCCCACCCTGTCCCTCTGTCCTCATCCCACCCTGTCCCCCTTTCCTCATCCCACCCTGTCCCCCTTTCCTCATCCCACCCTTTCCCCCTTTCCTCATCCCACTCTGTCCTCATCCCACCCTGTCCCTCTGTCCTCATCCCACCCTGTCCCCCTTTCCACATCCCACCCTGTCCCTCTGTCCTCATCCCACCCTGTCCCTCTGTCCTCATCCCACCCTGTCCCCCTTTCCTCATCCCACCCTTTCCCCCTTTCCTCATCCCACCCTGTCCCCCTTTCCTCATCATACCCTGTCCCTCTGTCCTCATCCCACCCTGTCCCTCTGTCCTCATCCCACCCTGTCCCCCTGTCCTCATCCCACCCTGTCCCTCTGTCCTCATCCCACCCTTTCCCCCTTTCCACATCCCACCCTGTCCCTCTGTCCTCATCCCACCCTGTCCCTCTGTCCTCATCCCACCCTGTCCCTCTGTCCTCATCCCACCCTGTCCCTCTGTCCTCATCCCACCCTGTCCCCCTTTCCTCATCCCACCCTGTCCCTCTTTCCTCATCCCACCCTGTCCCTCTGTCCTCATCCCACCCTGTTCTCTGTCCCCATCCCACCCTGTCCCCCCTTCCTCATCCCACCCTGTCCCTCTGTCCTCATTACACCCTTTCCCCCTTTCCACATCCCACCCTGTCCCTCTGTCCTCATCCCACCCTGTCCCTCTGTCCTCATCCCACCCTGTCCCTCTGTCCTCATCCCACAGTGTCCCTCTGTCCTCATCCCACTCTGTCCTCATCCCACCCTGTCCTCATCCCACCCTGTCCTCCTTTCCTCATTCCACCCTGACCCCCTTTCCCCATCCCACCGTCCCCCTTTCCTCATCCCACCCTGTTCTGTCCCCATCCCACCCTGTACCCCTGTCCTCATCCCACCCTGTCCCTCTGTCCTCATCCCACCCTGTCCCTCTGTCCTCATCCCACCCTGACCCCCTTTCCCCATCCCACCCTGTCCCCCTTTCCTCATCCCACCCTGTCCCTCTGTCCCATCCCACCCTGTCACTCTGTCCCATCCCACCCTGTCCCCCTTTCCTCATCCCACCCTGTCCCCCTTTCCTCATCCCACCCTGTCACTCTGTCCCATCCCACCCTTTCCCCCTTTCCTCATCCCACCCTGTCCCCCTTTCCTCATCCCACCCTGTCCCTCTGTCCTCATCCCACCCTGTCCCTCTGTCCTCATCCCATCCTGTCCCTCTGTCCTCATCCCACCCTGTCCCCCTTTCCCCATCCCACCGTCCCCCTTTCCTCATCCCACCCTGTTCTGTCCCCATCCCACCCTGTCCCCCTGTCCTCATCCCACCCTGTCCCTCTGTCCTCATCCCACCCTGTCCCTCTGTCCTCATCCCACCCTGTCCCTCTGTCCTCATCCCACCCTGTCCCCCTTTCCTCATCCCACCCTGTCCCCCTTTCCTCATCCCACCCTGTCCCTCTGTCCCCATCCCACCCTGTCCCCCTTTCCTCATCCCACCCTGTCCCCCTTTCCCCATCCCACCGTCCCCCTTTCCTCATCCCACCCTGTTCTGTCCCCATCCCACCCTGTCCCCCTGTCCTCATCCCACCCTGTCCCTCTGTCCTCATCCCACCCTGTCCCTCTGTCCTCATCCCACCCTGTCCCCCTTTCCTCATCCCACCCTGTCCCCCTTTCCTCATCCCACCCTGTTCTGTCCCCATCCCACCCTGTCCCCCTGTCCTCATCCCACCCTGTCCCTCTGTCCTCATCCCACCCTGTCCCTCTGTCCTCATCCCACCCTGTCCCCCTTTCCTCATCCCACCCTGTCCCCCTTTCCTCATCCCACCCTGTCCCCCTTTCCTCATCACACCCTGTCCCCCTTTCCTCATCCCACCCTGTCCCTCTGTCCCCATCCCACCCTGTCCCCCTTTCCTCATCCCACCCTGTCCCTCTGTCCCCATCCCACCCTGTTCTCTCCCCATCCCACCCTGTCCCCCTTTCCTCATCCCACCCTGTCCCCCTTTCCTCATCCCACCCTGTCCCCCTTTCCTCATCCCACCCTGTCCCTCTGTCCTCATCCCACCCTGTCCCCCTTTCCTCATCCCACCCTGTCCCTCTGTCCCCATCCCACCCTGTCCCCCTTTCCTCATCCCACCCTGTTCTCTGTCCCCATCCCACCCTGTCCCCATTTCCTCATCCCACCCTGTTCTCTGTCCCCATCCCACCCTGTCCCCCTTTCCTCATCCCACCCTGTTCTCTGTCCCCATCCCACCCTGTCCCCCTTTCCTCATCCCACCCTGTCCCTCTGTCCTCATCCCACCCTGTCCCCCTTTCCTCATCCCACCCTGTCCCCCTTTCCTCATCCCACCCTGTCCCTCTGTCCCCATCCCACCCTGTCCCCCTGTCCTCATCCCACCCTGTCCTCATCCCACCCTGTCCCCCTTTCCTCATCCCACCCTGTCCCCCTTTCCTCATCCCACCCTGTCCCTCTGTCCTCATCCTACCCTGTCCCCCTTTCCTCATCCCACCCTGTCCCTCTGTCCTCATCCCACCCTGTCCCTCTGTCCTCATCCCACCCTGTCCCCCTTTCCTCATCCCACCCTGTCCCCCTTTCCTCATCCCACCCTGTCCCCCTTTCCTCATCCCACCCTGTCCCTCTGTCCTCATCCCACCCTGTCCCTCTGTCCTCATCCCACCCTGTCCCCCTTTCCTCATCCCACCCTGTCCCTCTTTCCTCATCCCACCCTGTCCCTCTGTCCTCATCCCACCCTGTTCTCTGTCCCCATCCCACCCTGTCCCCCTTTCCTCATCCCACCCTGTCCCTCTGTCCTCATCCCACCCTTTCCCCCTTTCCACATCCCACCCTGTCCCTCTGTCCTCATCCCACCCTGTCCCTCTGTCCTCATCCCACCCTGTCCCCCTTTCCTCATCCCACCCTGTCCCTCTGTCCTCATCCCACCCTTTCCCCCTTTCCACATCCCACCCTGTCCCTCTGTCCTCATCCCACCCTGTCCCTCTGTCCTCATCCCACCCTGTCCCTCTGTCCTCATCCCACAGTGTCCCTCTGTCCTCATCCCACTCTGTCCTCATCCCACCCTGTCCTCATCCCACCCTGTCCTCATCCCACACTGTCCTCCTTTCCTCATTCCACCCTGACCCCCTTTCCCCATCCCACCGCCCCCCTTTCCTCATCCCACCCTGTTCTGTCCCCATCCCACCCTGTCCCCCTGTCCTCATCCCACCCTGTCCCTCTGTCCTCATCCCACCCTGTCCCTCTGTCCTCATCCCACCCTGTCCCTCTGTCCTCATTCCACCCTGACCCCCTTTCCCCATCCCACCCTGTCCCCCTTTCCTCATCCCACCCTGTCCCTCTGTCCCATCCCACCCTGTCACTCTGTCCCATCCCACCCTGTCCCCCTTTCCTCATCCCACCCTGTCCCCCTTTCCTCATCCCACCCTGTCACTCTGTCCCATCCCACCCTTTCCCCCTTTCCTCATCCCACCCTGTTCTCTGTCCCCATCCCACCCTGTCCCCCTTTCCTCATCCCACCCTGTTCTCTGTCCCCATCCCACCCTGTCCCCCTTTCCTCATCCCACCCTGACCCTCTGTCCTCATCCCACCCTGTCCCTCTGTCCTCATCCCACCCTGTCCCCCTTTCCTCATCCCACCCTGTCCCCCTTTCCTCATCCCACCCTGTCCCTCTGTCCCCATCCCACCCTGTCCCCCTGTCCTCATCCCACCCTGTCCTCATCCCACCTTGTCCCCCTTTCCTCATCCCACCCTGTCCCCCTTTCCTCATCCCACCCTGTCCCTCTGTCCTCATCCCACCCTGTCCCCCTTTCCTCATCCCACCCTGTCCCTCTGTCCTCATCCCACCCTGTCCCTCTGTCCTCATCCCACCCTGTCCCCCTTTCCTCATCCCACCCTGTCCCCCTTTCCTCATCCCACCCTGTCCCCCTTTCCTCATCCCACCCTGTCCCTCTGTCCTCATCCCACCCTGTCCCTCTGTCCTCATCCCACCCTGTCCCCCTTTCCTCATCCCACCCTGTCCCTCTGTCCTCATCCCACTCTGTCCCCCTTTCCTCATCCCACCCTGTCCCCCTTTCCTCATCCCACCCTGTCCTCCTGTCCCCATCCCACCCTGTCACTCTGTCCCCATCCCACCCTGTCCCTCTGTCCTCATTCCACCCTGTCCCTCTGTCCTCATCCCACCCTGTCCCTCTGTCCTCATCCCACCCTGTCCCCCTTTCCTCATCCCACCCTGTCCCTCTTTCCTCATCCCACCCTGTCCCTCTGTCCTCATCCCACCCTGTTCTCTGTCCCCATCCCACCCTGTCCCCCTTTCCTCATCCCACTCTGTCCCTCTGTCCTCATCCCACCCTTTCCCCCTTTCCACATCCCACCCTGTCCCTCTGTCCTCATCCCACCCTGTCCCTCTGTCCTCATCCCACTCTGTCCTCATCCCACCCTGTCCTCATCCCACCCTGTCCTCATCCCACCCTGTCCTCCTTTCCTCATTCCACCCTGACCCCCTTTCCCCATCCCACCATCCCCCTTTCCTCATCCCACCCTGTTCTGTCCCCATCCCACCCTGTCCCCCTGTCCTCATCCCACCCTGTCCCCCTGTCCTCATCCCACCCTGTCCCTCTGTCCTCATCCCACCCTGTCCCTCTGTCCTCATCCCACCCTGTCCCCCTTTCCTCATCCCACCCTGTCCCTCTGTCCTCATCCCACCATGTCCCCCTTTCCTCATCTCACCCTGTCCCCCTTTCCTCATCCCACCCTGTCCCTCTGTCCTCATCCCACCCTGTCCTCCTTTCCTCATTCCACCCTGTCCCCCTTTCCCCATCCCACCATCCCCCTTTCCTCATCCCACCCTGTTCTGTCCCCATCCCACCCTGTCCCCCTGTCCTCATCCCACCCTGTCCCTCTGTCCTCATCCCACCCTGTCCCTCTGTCCTCATCCCACCCTGTCCCTCTGTCCTCATCCCACCATGTCCCCCTTTCCTCATCCCACCCTGTCCCCCTTTCCTCATCCCACCCTGTCCCCCTTTCCTCATCCCACCCTGTCCCTCTGTCCTCATCCCACCCTGTCCCCCTTTCCTCATCCCACCCTGTCCCTCTGTCCTCATCCCACTCTGTCCCCCTTTCCTCATCCCACCCTGTCCCCCTTTCCTCATCCCACCCTGTCCTCCTGTCCCCATCCCACCCTGTCACTCTGTCCCCATCCCACCCTGTCCCTCTGTCCTCATTCCACCCTGTCCCTCTGTCCTCATCCCACCCTGTCCCTCTGTCCTCATCCCACCCTGTCCCCCTTTCCTCATCCCACCCTGTCCCTCTTTCCTCATCCCACCCTGTCCCTCTGTCCTCATCCCACCCTGTTCTCTGTCCCCATCCCACCCTGTCCCCCTTTCCTCATCCCACTCTGTCCCTCTGTCCTCATCCCACCCTTTCCCCCTTTCCACATCCCACCCTGTCCCTCTGTCCTCATCCCACCCTGTCCCTCTGTCCTCATCCCACTCTGTCCTCATCCCACCCTGTCCTCATCCCACCCTGTCCTCATCCCACCCTGTCCTCCTTTCCTCATTCCACCCTGACCCCCTTTCCCCATCCCACCATCCCCCTTTCCTCATCCCACCCTGTTCTGTCCCCATCCCACCCTGTCCCCCTGTCCTCATCCCACCCTGTCCCTCTGTCCTCATCCCACCCTGTCCCTCTGTCCTCATCCCACCCTGTCCCCCTTTACTCATCCCACCCTGTCCCTCTGTCCTCATCCCACCATGTCCCCCTTTCCTCATCCCACCCTGTCCCCCTTTCCTCATCCCACCCTGTCCCTCTGTCCTCATCCCACCCTGTCCTCCTTTCCTCATTCCACCCTGTCCCCCTTTCCCCATCCCACCATCCCCCTTTCCTCATCCCACCCTGTTCTGTCCCCATCCCACCCTGTCCCCCTGTCCTCATCCCACCCTGTCCCTCTGTCCTCATCCCACCCTGTCCCTCTGTCCTCATCCCACCCTGTCCCTCTGTCCTCATCCCACCATGTCCCCCTTTCCTCATCCCACCCTGTCCCCCTTTCCTCATCCCACCCTGTCCCTCTGTCCTCATCCCACCCTGTCCCCCTTTCCTCATCCCACCCTGTCCCTCTGTCCTCATCCCACCCTGTCCCCCTTTCCACATCCCACCCTGTCCCTCTGTCCTCATCCCACCCTGTCCCTCTGTCCTCATCCCACCCTGTCCCCCTTTCCTCATCCCACCCTTTCCCCCTTTCCTCATCCCACCCTGTCCCCCTTTCCTCATCCCACCCTGTCCCTCTGTCCTCATCCCACCCTGTCCCTCTGTCCTCATCCCACCCTGTCCCTCTGTCCTCATCCCACCCTGTCCCCCTTTCCTCATCCCACCCTGTCCCTCTGTCCCCATCCCACCCTGTCCCCCTTTCCTCATCCCACCCTGTTCTCTGTCCCCATCCCACCCTGTCCCCCTTTCCTCATCCCACCCTGTTCTCTGTCCCCATCCCACCCTGTCCCCCTTTCCTCATCCCACCCTGTTCTCTGTCCCCATCCCACCCTGTCCCCCTTTCCTCATCCCACCCTGACACTCTGTCCTCATCCCACCCTGTCCCTCTGTCCTCATCCCACCCTGTCCCCCTTTCCTCATCCCACCCTGTCCCTCTGTCCTCATCCCACCCTGTCCCCCTTTCCTCATCCCACCCTGTCCCTCTGTCCTCATCCCACTCTGTCCCCCTTTCCTCATCCCACCCTGTCCCCCTTTCCTCATCCCACCCTGTCCTCCTGTCCCCATCCCACCCTGTCACTCTGTCCCCATTCCACCCTGTCCCTCTGTCCTCATTCCACCCTGTCCCTCTGTCCTCATCCCACCCTGTCCCTCTGTCCTCATCCCACCCTGTCCCTCTTTCCTCATCCCACCCTGTCCCTCTTTCCTCATCCCACCCTGTCCCTCTGACCTCATCCCACCCTGTTCTCTGTTCCCATCCCACCCTGTCCCCCTTTCCTCATCCCACTCTGTCCCTCTGTCCTCATCCCACCCTTTCCCCCTTTCCACATCCCACCCTGTCCCTCTGTCCTCATCCCACCCTGTCCCTCTGTCCTCATCCCACCCTGTCCCTCTGTCCTCATCCCACCCTGTCCCTCTGTCCTCATCCCACTCTGTCCTCATCCCACCCTGTCCTCATCCCACCCTGTCCTCATCCCACCCTGTCCTCCTTTCCTCATTCCACCCTGTCCCCCTTTCCCCATCCCACCATCCCCCTTTCCTCATCCCACCCTGTTCTGTCCCCATCCCACCCTGTCCCCCTGTCCTCATCCCACCCTGTCCCTCTGTCCTCATCCCACCCTGTCCCTCTGTCCTCATCCCACCCTGTCCCTCTGTCCTCATCCCACCATGTCCCCCTTTCCTCATCCCACCCTGTCCCCCTTTCCTCATCCCACCCTGTCCCTCTGTCCTCATCCCACCCTGTCCCCCTTTCCTCATCCCACCCTGTCCCTCTGTCCTCATCCCACCCTGTCCCCCTTTCCACATCCCACCCTGTCCCTCTGTCCTCATCCCACCCTGTCCCTCTGTCCTCATCCCACCCTGTCCCTCTGTCCTCATCCCACCCTGTCCCTCTGTCCTCATCCCACCCTGTCCCCCTTTCCTCATCCCACCCTGTCCCTCTTTCCTCATCCCACCCTGTCCCTCTGTCCTCATCCCACCCTGTTCTCTGTCCCCATCCCACCCTGTCCCCCCTTCCTCATCCCACCCTGTCCCTCTGTCCTCATTACACCCTTTCCCCCTTTCCACATCCCACCCTGTCCCTCTGTCCTCATCCCACCCTGTCCCTCTGTCCTCATCCCACCCTGTCCCTCTGTCCTCATCCCACAGTGTCCCTCTGTCCTCATCCCACTCTGTCCTCATCCCACCCTGTCCTCATCCCACCCTGTCCTCATCCCACCCTGTCCTCATCCCACCCTGTCCTCCTTTCCTCATTCCACCCTGACCCCCTTTCCCCATCCCACCGTCCCCCTTTCCTCATCCCACCCTGTTCTGTCCCCATCCCACCCTGTCCCCCTGTCCTCATCCCACCCTGTCCCTCTGTCCTCATCCCACCCTGTCCCTCTGTCCTCATCCCACCCTGTCCCTCTGTCCTCATTCCACCCTGACCCCCTTTCCCCATCCCACCCTGTCCCCCTTTCCTCATCCCACCCTGTCCCTCTGTCCCATCCCACCCTGTCACTCTGTCCCATCCCACCCTGTCCCCCTTTCCTCATCCCACCCTGTCCCCCTTTCCTCATCCCACCCTGTCACTCTGTCCCATCCCACCCTTTCCCCCTTTCCTCATCCCACCCTGTTCTCTGTCCCCATCCCACCCTGTCCCCCTTTCCTCATCCCACCCTGTTCTCTGTCCCCATCCCACCCTGTCCCCCTTTCCTCATCCCACCCTGACCCTCTGTCCTCATCCCACCCTGTCCCTCTGTCCTCATCCCACCCTGTCCCCCTTTCCTCATCCCACCCTGTCCCCCTTTCCTCATCCCACCCTGTCCCTCTGTCCCCATCCCACCCTGTCCCCTGTCCTCATCCCACCCTGTCCTCATCCCACCCTGTCCCCCTTTCCTCATCCCACCCTGTCCCCCTTTCCTCATCCCACCCTGTCCCTCTGTCCTCATCCCACCCTGTCCCCCTTTCCTCATCCCACCCTGTCCCTCTGTCCTCATCCCACCCTGTCCCTCTGTCCTCATCCCACCCTGTCCCCCTTTCCTCATCCCACCCTGTCCCCCTTTCCTCATCCCACCCTGTCCCCCTTTCCTCATCCCACCCTGTCCCCCTTTCCTCATCCCACCCTGTCCCTCTGTCCTCATCCCACCCTGTCCCTCTGTCCTCATCCCACCCTGTCCCCCTTTCCTCATCCCACCCTGTCCCTCTGTCCTCATCCCACTCTGTCCCCCTTTCCTCATCCCACCCTGTCCCCCTTTCCTCATCCCACCCTGTCCTCCTGTCCCCATCCCACCCTGTCACTCTGTCCCCATCCCACCCTGTCCCTCTGTCCTCATTCCACCCTGTCCCTCTGTCCTCATCCCACCCTGTCCCCCTTTCCTCATCCCACCCTGTCCCTCTTTCCTCATCCCACCCTGTCCCTCTGTCCTCATCCCACCCTGTTCTCTGTCCCCATCCCACCCTGTCCCCCTTTCCTCATCCCACTCTGTCCCTCTGTCCTCATCCCACCCTTTCCCCCTTTCCACATCCCACCCTGTCCCTCTGTCCTCATCCCACCCTGTCCCTCTGTCCTCATCCCACCCTGTCCCTCTGTCCTCATCCCACTCTGTCCTCATCCCACCCTGTCCTCATCCCACCCTGTCCTCATCCCACCCTGTCCTCCTTTCCTCATTCCACCCTGACCCCCTTTCCCCATCCCACCATCCCCCTTTCCTCATCCCACCCTGTTCTGTCCCCATCCCACCCTGTCCCCCTGTCCTCATCCCACCCTGTCCCTCTGTCCTCATCCCACCCTGTCCCTCTGTCCTCATCCCACCCTGTCCCCCTTTACTCATCCCACCCTGTCCCTCTGTCCTCATCCCACCATGTCCCCCTTTCCTCATCCCACCCTATCCCCCTTTCCTCATCCCACCCTGTCCCTCTGTCCTCATCCCACCCTGTCCCCCTTTCCTCATCCCACCCTGTCCCCCTTTCCTCATCCCACCCTTTCCCCCTTTCCTCATCCCACTCTGTCCTCATCCCACCCTGTCCCTCTGTCCTCATCTCACCCTGTCCCCCTTTCCACATCCCACCCTGTCCCTCTGTCCTCATCCCACCCTGTCCCCCTTTCCTCATCCCACCCTTTCCCCCTTTCCTCATCCCACCCTGTCCCCCTTTCCTCATCATACCCTGTCCCTCTGTCCTCATCCCACCCTGTCCCTCTGTCCTCATCCCACCCTGTCCCCCTGTCCTCATCCCACCCTGTCCCTCTGTCCTCATCCCACCCTTTCCCCCTTTCCACATCCCACCCTGTCCCTCTGTCCTCATCCCACCCTGTCCCTCTGTCCTCATCCCACCCTGTCCCTCTGTCCTCATCCCACCCTGTCCCCCTTTCCTCATCCCACCCTGTCCCTCTTTCCTCATCCCAGCCTGTCCCTCTGTCCTCATCCCACCCTGTTCTCTGTCCCCATCCCACCCTGTCCCCCCTTCCTCATCCCACCCTGTCCCTCTGTCCTCATTACACCCTTTCCCCCTTTCCACATCCCACCCTGTCCCTCTGTCCTCATCCCACCCTGTCCCTCTGTCCTCATCCCACCCTGTCCCTCTGTCCTCATCCCACAGTGTCCCTCTGTCCTCATCCCACTCTGTCCTCATCCCACCCTGTCCTCATCCCACCCTGTCCTCCTTTCCTCATTCCACCCTGACCCCCTTTCCCCATCCCACCGTCCCCCTTTCCTCATCCCACCCTGTTCTGTCCCCATCCCACCCTGTCCCCCTGTCCTCATCCCACCCTGTCCCTCTGTCCTCATCCCACCCTGTCCCTCTGTCCTCATCCCACCCTGACCCCCTTTCCCCATCCCACCCTGTCCCCCTTTCCCCATCCCACCCTGTCCCCCTTTCCTCATCCCACCCTGTCCCTCTGTCCCATCCCACCCTGTCACTCTGTCCCATCCCACCCTGTCCCCCTTTCCTCATCCCACCCTGTCCCCCTTTCCTCATCCCACCCTGTCACTCTGTCCCATCCCACCCTTTCCCCCTTTCCTCATCCCACCCTGTCCCCCTTTCCTCATCCCACCCTGTCCCTCTGTCCTCATCCCACCCTGTCCCTCTGTCCTCATCCCACCCTGTCCCCCTTTCCCCATCCCACCGTCCCCCTTTCCTCATCCCACCCTGTTCTGTCCCCATCCCACCCTGTCCCCCTGTCCTCATCCCACCCTGTCCCTCTGTCCTCATCCCACCCTGTCCCTCTGTCCTCATCCCACCCTGTCCCTCTGTCCTCATCCCACCCTGTCCCCCTTTCCTCATCCCACCCTGTCCCCCTTTCCTCATCCCACCCTGTCCCTCTGTCCCCATCCCACCCTGTCCCCCTTTCCTCATCCCACCCTGTCCCCCTTTCCCCATCCCACCGTCCCCCTTTCCTCATCCCACCCTGTTCTGTCCCCATCCCACCCTGTCCCCCTGTCCTCATCCCACCCTGTCCCTCTGTCCTCATCCCACCCTGTCCCTCTGTCCTCATCCCACCCTGTCCCCCTTTCCTCATCCCACCCTGTCCCCCTTTCCTCATCCAACCCTGTTCTGTCCCCATCCCACCCTGTCCCCCTGTCCTCATCCCACCCTGTCCCTCTGTCCTCATCCCACCCTGTCCCTCTGTCCTCATCCCACCCTGTCCCCCTTTCCTCATCCCACCCTGTCCCCCTTTCCTCATCCCACCCTGTCCCCCTTTCCTCATCACACCCTGTCCCCCTTTCCTCATCCCACCCTGTCCCTCTGTCCCCATCCCACCCTGTCCCCCTTTCCTCATCCCACCCTGTCCCTCTGTCCCCATCCCACCCTGTTCTCTCCCCATCCCACCCTGTCCCCCTTTCCTCATCCCACCCTGTCCCCCTTTCCTCATCCCACCCTGTCCCCCTTTCCTCATCCCACCCTGTCCCTCTGTCCTCATCCCACCCTGTCCCCCTTTCCTCATCCCACCCTGTCCCTCTGTCCCCATCCCACCCTGTCCCCCTTTCCTCATCCCACCCTGTTCTCTGTCCCCATCCCACCCTGTCCCCCTTTCCTCATCCCACCCTGTTCTCTGTCCCCATCCCACCCTGTCCCCCTTTCCTCATCCCACCCTGTTCTCTGTCCCCATCCCACCCTGTCCCCCTTTCCTCATCCCACCCTGTCCCTCTGTCCTCATCCCACCCTGTCCCCCTTTCCTCATCCCACCCTGTCCCCCTTTCCTCATCCCACCCTGTCCCTCTGTCCCCATCCCACCCTGTCCCCCTGTCCTCATCCCACCCTGTCCTCATCCCACCCTGTCCCCCTTTCCTCATCCCACCCTGTCCCCCTTTCCTCATCCCACCCTGTCCCTCTGTCCTCATCCTACCCTGTCCCCCTTTCCTCATCCCACCCTGTCCCTCTGTCCTCATCCCACCCTGTCCCTCTGTCCTCATCCCACCCTGTCCCCCTTTCCTCATCCCACCCTGTCCCCCTTTCCTCATCCCACCCTGTCCCCCTTTCCTCATCCCACCCTGTCCCTCTGTCCTCATCCCACCCTGTCCCTCTGTAATCATCCCACCCTGTCCCCCTTTCCTCATCCCACCCTGTCCCTCTTTCCTCATCCCACCCTGTCCCTCTGTCCTCATCCCACCCTGTTCTCTGTCCCCATCCCACCCTGTCCCCCTTTCCTCATCCCACCCTGTCCCTCTGTCCTCATCCCACCCTTTCCCCCTTTCCACATCCCACCCTGTCCCTCTGTCCTCATCCCACCCTGTCCCTCTGTCCTCATCCCACCCTGTCCCCCTTTCCTCATCCCACCCTGTCCCTCTGTCCTCATCCCACCCTTTCCCCCTTTCCACATCCCACCCTGTCCCTCTGTCCTCATCCCACCCTGTCCCTCTGTCCTCATCCCACCCTGTCCCTCTGTCCTCATCCCACAGTGTCCCTCTGTCCTCATCCCACTCTGTCCTCATCCCACCCTGTCCTCATCCCACCCTGTCCTCATCCCACACTGTCCTCCTTTCCTCATTCCACCCTGACCCCCTTTCCCCATCCCACCGCCCCCCTTTCCTCATCCCACCCTGTTCTGTCCCCATCCCACCCTGTCCCCCTGTCCTCATCCCACCCTGTCCCTCTGTCCTCATCCCACCCTGTCCCTCTGTCCTCATTCCACCCTGACCCCCTTTCCCCATCCCACCCTGTCCCCCTTTCCTCATCCCACCCTGTCCCTCTGTCCCATCCCACCCTGTCACTCTGTCCCATCCCACCCTGTCCCCCTTTCCTCATCCCACCCTGTCCCCCTTTCCTCATCCCACCCTGTCACTCTGTCCCATCCCACCCTTTCCCCCTTTCCTCATCCCACCCTGTTCTCTGTCCCCATCCCACCCTGTCCCCCTTTCCTCATCCCACCCTGTTCTCTGTCCCCATCCCACCCTGTCCCCCTTTCCTCATCCCACCCTGACCCTCTGTCCTCATCCCACCCTGTCCCTCTGTCCTCATCCCACCCTGTCCCCCTTTCCTCATCCCACCCTGTCCCCCTTTCCTCATCCCACCCTGTCCCTCTGTCCCCATCCCACCCTGTCCCCCTGTCCTCATCCCACCCTGTCCTCATCCCACCTTGTCCCCCTTTCCTCATCCCACCCTGTCCCCCTTTCCTCATCCCACCCTGTCCCTCTGTCCTCATCCCACCCTGTCCCCCTTTCCTCATCCCACCCTGTCCCTCTGTCCTCATCCCACCCTGTCCCTCTGTCCTCATCCCACCCTGTCCCCCTTTCCTCATCCCACCGTGTCCCTCTGTCCTCATCCCACTCTGTCCCCCTTTCCTCATCCCACCCTGTCCCCCTTTCCTCATCCCACCCTGTCCTCCTGTCCCCATCCCACCCTGTCACTCTGTCCCCATCCCACCCTGTCCCTCTGTCCTCATTCCACCCTGTCCCTCTGTCCTCATCCCACCCTGTCCCTCTGTCCTCATCCCACCCTGTCCCCCTTTCCTCATCCCACCCTGTCCCTCTTTCCTCATCCCACCCTGTCCCTCTGTCCTCATCCCACCCTGTTCTCTGTCCCCATCCCACCCTGTCCCCCTTTCCTCATCCCACTCTGTCCCTCTGTCCTCATCCCACCCTTTCCCCCTTTCCACATCCCACCCTGTCCCTCTGTCCTCATCCCACCCTGTCCCTCTGTCCTCATCCCACTCTGTCCTCATCCCACCCTGTCCTCATCCCACCCTGTCCTCATCCCACCCTGTCCTCCTTTCCTCATTCCACCCTGACCCCCTTTCCCCATCCCACCATCCCCCTTTCCTCATCCCACCCTGTTCTGTCCCCATCCCACCCTGTCCCCCTGTCCTCATCCCACCCTGTCCCTCTGTCCTCATCCCACCCTGTCCCTCTGTCCTCATCCCACCCTGTCCCCCTTTACTCATCCCACCCTGTCCCTCTGTCCTCATCCCACCATGTCCCCCTTTCCTCATCCCACCCTGTCCCCCTTTCCTCATCCCACCCTGTCCCTCTGTCCTCATCCCACCCTGTCCCCCTTTCCTCATCCCACCCTGTCTCCCTTTCCTCATCCCACCCTTTCCCCCTTTCCTCATCCCACTCTGTCCTCATCCCACCCTGTCCCTCTGTCCCCATCCCACCCTGTCCCCCTTTCCTCATCCCACCCTGTTCTCTGTCCCCATCCCACCCTGTCCCCCTTTCCTCATCCCACCCTGTCCCTCTGTCCTCATCCCACCCTGTCCCCCTTTCCTCATCCCACCCTGTCCCCCTTTCCTCATCCCACCCTGTCCCCCTTTCCTCATCCCACACTGTCCCTCTGTCCCCATCCCACCCTGTCCCCCTGTCCTCATCCCACCCTGTCCTCATCCCACCCTGTCCCCCTTTCCTCATCCCACCCTGTCCCCCTTTCCTCATCCCACCCTGTCCCTCTGTCCTCATCCTACCCTGTCCCCCTTTCCTCATCCCACCCTGTCCCTCTGTCCTCATCCCACCCTGTCCCTCTGTCCTCATCCCACCCTGTCCCCCTTTCCTCATCCCACCCTGTCCCCCTTTCCTCATCCCACCCTGTCCCCCTTTCCTCATCCCACCCTGTCCCTCTGTCCTCATCCCACCCTGTCCCTCTGTCCTCATCCCACCCTGTCCCCCTTTCCTCATCCCACCCTGTCCCTCTTTCCTCATCCCACCCTGTCCCTCTGTCCTCATCCCACCCTGTTCTCTGTCCCCATCCCACCCTGTCCCCCTTTCCTCATCCCACCCTGTCCCTCTGTCCTCATCCCACCCTTTCCCCCTTTCCACATCCCACCCTGTCCCTCTGTCCTCATCCCACCCTGTCCCTCTGTCCTCATCCCACCCTGTCCCCCTTTCCTCATCCCACCCTGTCCCTCTGTCCTCATCCCACCCTTTCCCCCTTTCCACATCCCACCCTGTCCCTCTGTCCTCATCCCACCCTGTCCCTCTGTCCTCATCCCACCCTGTCCCTCTGTCCTCATCCCACAGTGTCCCTCTGTCCTCATCCCACTCTGTCCTCATCCCACCCTGTCCTCATCCCACCCTGTCCTCATCCCACCCTGTCCTCCTTTCCTCATTCCACCCTGACCCCCTTTCCCCATCCCACCGCCCCCCTTTCCTCATCCCACCCTGTTCTGTCCCCATCCCACCCTGTCCCCCTGTCCTCATCCCACCCTGTCCCTCTGTCCTCATCCCACCCTGTCCCTCTGTCCTCATCCCACCCTGTCCCTCTGTCCTCATCCCACCCTGTCCCTCTGTCCTCATTCCACCCTGACCCCCTTTCCCCATCCCACCCTGTCCCCCTTTCCTCATCCCACCCTGTCCCTCTGTCCCATCCCACCCTGTCACTCTGTCCCATCCCACCCTGTCCCCCTTTCCTCATCCCACCCTGTCCCCCTTTCCTCATCCCACCCTGTCACTCTGTCCCATCCCACCCTTTCCCCCTTTCCTCATCCCACCCTGTTCTCTGTCCCCATCCCACCCTGTCCCCCTTTCCTCATCCCACCCTGTTCTCTGTCCCCATCCCACCCTGTCCCCCTTTCCTCATCCCACCCTGACTCTCTGTCCTCATCCCACCCTGTCCCTCTGTCCTCATCCCACCCTGTCCCCCTTTCCTCATCCCACCCTGTCCCCCTTTCCTCATCCCACCCTGTCCCTCTGTCCCCATCCCACCCTGTCCCCCTGTCCTCATCCCACCCTGTCCTCATCCCACCTTGTCCCCCTTTCCTCATCCCACCCTGTCCCCCTTTCCTCATCCCACCCTGTCCCTCTGTCCTCATCCCACCCTGTCCCCCTTTCCTCATCCCACCCTGTCCCTCTGTCCTCATCCCACCCTGTCCCTCTGTCCTCATCCCACCCTGTCCCCCTTTCCTCATCCCACCCTGTCCCCCTTTCCTCATCCCACCCTGTCCCCCTTTCCTCATCCCACCCTGTCCCTCTGTCCTCATCCCACCCTGTCCCTCTGTCCTCATCCCACCCTGTCCCTCTGTCCTCATCCCACCCTGTCCCTCTGTCCTCATCCCACTCTGTCCCCCTTTCCTCATCCCACCCCGTCCCCCTTTCCTCATCCCACCCTGTCCTCCTGTCCCCATCCCACCCTGTCACTCTGTCCCCATCCCACCCTGTCCCTCTGTCCTCATTCCACCCTGTCCCTCTGTCCTCATCCCACCCTGTCCCTCTGTCCTCATCCCACCCTGTCCCCCTTTCCTCATCCCACCCTGTCCCTCTTTCCTCATCCCACCCTGTCCCTCTGTCCTCATCCCACCCTGTTCTCTGTCCCCATCCCACCCTGTCCCCCTTTCCTCATCCCACTCTGTCCCTCTGTCCTCATCCCACTCTTTCCCCCTTTCCACATCCCACCCTGTCCCTCTGTCCTCATCCCACCCTGTCCCTCTGTCCTCATCCCACTCTGTCCTCATCCCACCCTGTCCTCATCCCACCCTGTCCTCATCCCACCCTGTCCTCCTTTCCTCATTCCACCCTGACCCCCTTTCCCCATCCCACCATCCCCCTTTCCTCATCCCACCCTGTTCTGTCCCCATCCCACCCTGTCCCCCTGTCCTCATCCCACCCTGTCCCTCTGTCCTCATCCCACCCTGTCCCTCTGTCCTCATCCCACCCTGTCCCCCTTTACTCATCCCACCCTGTCCCTCTGTCCTCATCCCACCATGTCCCCCTTTCCTCATCCCACCCTGTCCCCCTTTCCTCATCCCACCCTGTCCCTCTGTCCTCATCCCACCCTGTCCCCCTTTCCTCATCCCACCCTGTCCCCCTTTCCTCATCCCACCCTTTCCCCCTTTCCTCATCCCACTCTGTCCTCATCCCACCCTGTCCCTCTGTCCTCATCCCACCCTGTCCCCCTTTCCACATCCCACCCTGTCCCTCTGTCCTCATCCCACCCTGTCCCTCTGTCCTCATCCCACCCTGTCCCCCTTTCCTCATCCCACCCTTTCCCCCTTTCCTCATCCCACCCTGTCCCCCTTTCCTCATCATACCCTGTCCCTCTGTCCTCATCCCACCCTGTCCCTCTGTCCTCATCCCACCCTGTCCCCCTGTCCTCATCCCACCCTGTCCCTCTGTCCTCATCCCACCCTTTCCCCCTTTCCACATCCCACCCTGTCCCTCTGTCCTCATCCCACCCTGTCCCTCTGTCCTCATCCCACCCTGTCCCTCTGTCCTCATCCCACCCTGTCCCTCTGTCCTCATCCCACCCTGTCCCCCTTTCCTCATCCCACCCTGTCCCTCTTTCCTCATCCCACCCTGTCCCTCTGTCCTCATCCCACCCTGTCCCTCTGTCCTCATCCCACCCTGTCCCCCTTTACTCATCCCACCCTGTCCCTCTGTCCTCATCCCACCCTGTCCCCCTTTCCTCATCCCACCCTGTCCCTCTTTCCTCATCCCACCCTGTCCCTCTGTCCTCATCCCACCCTGTTCTCTGTCCTCATCCCATCCTGTCCCCCCTTCCTCATCCCACCCTGTCCCTCTGTCCTCATTACACCCTTTCCCCCTTTCCACATCCCACCCTGTCCCTCTGTCCTCATCCCACCCTGTCCCTCTGTCCTCATCCCACCCTGTCCCTCTGTCCTCATCCCACAGTGTCCCTCTGTCCTCATCCCACTCTGTCCTCATCCCACCCTGTCCTCATCCCACCCTGTCCTCCTTTCCTCATTCCACCCTGACCCCCTTTCCCCATCCCACCGTCCCCCTTTCCTCATCCCACCCTGTTCTGTCCCCATCCCACCCTGTCCCCCTGTCCTCATCCCACCCTGTCCCTCTGTCCTCATCCCACCCTGTCCCTCTGTCCTCATCCCACCCTGACCCCCTTTCCCCATCCCACCCTGTCCCCCTTTCCTCATCCCACCCTGTCCCTCTGTCCCATCCCACCCTGTCACTCTGTCCCATCCCACCCTGTCCCCCTTTCCTCATCCCACCCTGTCCCCCTTTCCTCATCCCACCCTGTCACTCTGTCCCATCCCACCCTTTCCCCCTTTCCTCATCCCACCCTGTCCCCCTTTCCTCATCCCACCCTGTCCCTCTGTCCTCATCCCACCCTGTCCCTCTGTCCTCATCCCACCCTGTCCCTCTGTCCTCATCCCACCCTGTCCCCCTTTCCCCATCCCACCGTCCCCCTTTCCTCATCCCACCCTGTTCTGTCCCCATCCCACCCTGTCCCCCTGTCCTCATCCCACCCTGTCCCTCTGTCCTCATCCCACCCTGTCCCTCTGTCCTCATCCCACCCTGTCCCTCTGTCCTCATCCCACCCTGTCCCCCTTTCCTCATCCCACCCTGTCCCCCTTTCCTCATCCCACCCTGTCCCTCTGTACCCATCCCACCCTGTCCCCCTTTCCTCATCCCACCCTGTCCCTCTGTCCCCATCCCACCCTGTCCCCCTTTCCCCATCCCACCGTCCCCCTTTCCTCATCCCACCCTGTTCTGTCCCCATCCCACCCTGTCCCCCTGTCCTCATCCCACCCTGTCCCTCTGTCCTCATCCCACCCTGTCCCTCTGTCCTCATCCCACCCTGTCCCCCTTTCCTCATCCCACCCTGTCCTCATCCCACCCTGTCCCCCTTTCCTCATCCCACCCTGTCCCCCTTTCCTCATCCCACCCTGTCCCTCTGTCCCCATCCCACCCTGTCCCCCTTTCCTCATCCCACCCTGTCCCTCTGTCCCCATCCCACCCTGTTCTCTCCCCATCCCACCCTGTCCCCCTTTCCTCATCCCACCCTGTCCCCCTTTCCTCATCCCACCCTGTCCCCCTTTTCTCATCCCACCCTGTCCCTCTGTCCTCATCCCACCCTGTCCCCCTTTCCTCATCCCACCCTGTCCCTCTGTCCCCATCCCACCCTGTCCCCCTTTCCTCATCCCACCCTGTTCTCTGTCCCCATCCCACCCTGTCCCCCTTTCCTCATCCCACCCTGTTCTCTGTCCCCATCCCACCCTGTCCCCCTTTCCTCATCCCACCCTGTTCTCTGTCCCCATCCCACCCTGTCCCCCTTTCCTCATCCCACCCTGTCCCTCTGTCCTCATCCCACCCTGTCCCCCTTTCCTCATCCCACCCTGTCCCCCTTTCCTCATCCCACCCTGTCCCTCTGTCCCCATCCCACCCTGTCCCCCTGTCCTCATCCCACCCTGTCCTCATCCCACCCTGTCCCCCTTTCCTCATCCCACCCTGTCCCCCTTTCCTCATCCCACCCTGTCCCTCTGTCCTCATCCTACCCTGTCCCCCTTTCCTCATCCCACCCTGTCCCTCTGTCCTCATCCCACCCTGTCCCTCTGTCCTCATCCCACCCTGTCCCCCTTTCCTCATCCCACCCTGTCCCCCTTTCCTCTGTCCCCCTTTCCTCATCCCACCCTGTCCCCCTTTCCTCATCCCACCCTGTCCCTCTGTCCTCATCCCACCCTGTCCCTCTGTCCTCATCCCACCCTGTCCCCCTTTCCTCATCCCACCCTGTCCCTCTTTCCTCATCCCACCCTGTCCCTCTGTCCTCATCCCACCCTGTTCTCTGTCCCCATCCCACCCTGTCCCCCTTTCCTCATCCCACCCTGTCCCTCTGTCCTCATCCCACCCTTTCCCCCTTTCCACATCCCACCCTGTCCCTCTGTCCTCATCCCACCCTGTCCCTCTGTCCTCATCCCACCCTGTCCCTCTGTCCTCATCCCACCCTGTCCCTCTGTCCTCATCCCACCCTGTCCTCATCCCACCCTGTCCTCATTCCACCCTGACCCCCTTTCCCCATCCCACCGTCCCCCTTTCCTCATCCCACCCTGTTCTGTCCCCATCCCACCCTGTCCCCCTGTCCTCATCCCACCCTGTCCCTCTGTCCTCATCCCACCCTGTCCCTCTGTCCTCATCCCACCCTGTCCCTCTGTCCTCATCCCACCCTGTCCCTCTGTCCTCATTCCACCCTGACCCCCTTTCCCCATCCCACCCTGTCCCCCTTTCCTCATCCCACCCTGTCCCTCTGTCCCATCCCACCCTGTCACTCTGTCCCATCCCAACCTGTCCCCCTTTCCTCATCCCACCCTGCCCCCCTTTCCTCATCCCACCCTGTCACTCTGTCCCATCCCACCCTTTCCCCCTTTCCTCATCCCACCCTGTCCCCCTTTCCTCATCCCACCCTGTCCCTCTGTCCTCATCCCACCCTGTCCCTCTGTCCTCATCCCACCCTGTCCCTCTGTCCTCATCCCACCCTGTCCCCCTTTCCCCATCCCACTGTCCCCCTTTCCTCATCCCACCCTGTTCTGTCCCCATCCCACCCTGTCCCCCTGTCCTCATCCCACCCTGTCCCCCTGTCCTCATCCCACCCTGTCCCTCTGTCCTCATCCCACCCTGTCCCTCTGTCCTCATCCCACCCTGTCCCCCTTTCCTCATCCCACCCTGTCCCCCTTTCCTCATCCCACCCTGTCCCCCTTTCCTCATCCCACCCTGTCCCTCTGTCCCCATCCCAGCCTGTCCCCCTTTCCTCATCCCACCCTGTCCCTCTGTCCCCATCCCACCCTGTTCTCTCCCCATCCCACCCTGTCCCCCTTTCCTCATCCCACCCTGTCCCCCTTTCCTCATCCCACCCTGTCCCTCTGTCCTCATCCCACCCTGTCCCCCTTTCCTCATCCCACCCTGTCCCTCTGTCCCCATCCCACCCTGTCCCCCTTTCCTCATCCCACCCTGTTCTCTGTCCCCATCCCACCCTGTCCCCCTTTCCTCATCCCACCCTGTTCTCTGTCCCCATCCCACCCTGTCCCCCTTTCCTCATCCCACCCTGTTCTCTGTCCCCATCCCACCCTGTCCCCCTTTCCTCATCCCACCCTGTCCCTCTGTCCTCATCCCACCCTGTCCCCCTTTCCTCATCCCACCCTGTCCCCCTTTCCTCATCCCACCCTGTCCCTCTGTCCCCATCCCACCCTGTCCCCCTGTCCCCATCCCACCCTGTCCCCCTGTCCTCATCCCACCCTGTCCTCATCCCACCCTGTCCCCCTTTCCTCATCCCACCCTGTCCCCCTTTCCTCATCCCACCATGTCCCTCTGTCCTCATCCCACCCTGTCCCCCTTTCCTCATCCCACCCTGTCCCTCTGTCCTCATCCCACCCTGTCCCTCTGTCCTCATCCCACCCTGTCCCCCTTTCCTCATCCCACCCTGTCCCCCTTTCCTCATCCCACCCTGTCCCCCTTTCCTCATCCCACCCTGTCCCTCTGTCCTCATCCCACCCTGTCCCTCTGTCCTCATCCCACCCTGTCCCCCTTTCCTCATCCCACCCTGTCCCTCTGTCCTCATCCCACTCTGTCCCCCTTTCCTCATCCCACCCTGTCCCCCTTTCCTCATCCCACCCTGTCCCCATCCCACCCTGTCACTCTGTCCCCATCCCACCCTGTCCCTCTGTCCTCATTCCACCCTGTCCCTCTGTCCTCATCCCACCCTGTCCCTCTGTCCTCATCCCGCCCTGTCCCCCTTTCCTCATCCCACCCTATCCCTCTTTCCTCATCCCACCCTGTCCCTCTGTCCTCATCCCACCCTGTTCTCTGTCCCCATCCCACCCTGTCCCCCTTTCCTCATCCCACTCTGTCCCTCTGTCCTCATCCCACCCTTTCCCCCTTTCCACATCCCACCCTGTCCCTCTGTCCTCATCCCACCCTGTCCCTCTGTCCTCATCCCACCCTGTCCCTCTGTCCTCATCCCACCCTGTCCCTCTGTCCTCATCCCACTCTGTCCTCATCCCACCCTGTCCTCATCCCACCCTGTCCTCATCCCACCCTGTCCTCCTTTCCTCATTCCACCCTGACCCCCTTTCCCCATCCCACCATCCCCCTTTCCTCATCCCACCCTGTTCTGTCCCCATCCCACCCTGTCCCCCTGTCCTCATCCCACCCTGTCCCTCTGTCCTCATCCCACCCTGTCCCTCTGTCCTCATCCCACCCTGTCCCCCTTTACTCATCCCACCCTGTCCCTCTGTCCTCATCCCACCCTGTCCCCCTTTCCTCATCCCACCCTGTCCCCCTTTCCTCATCCCACCCTGTCCCCCTTTCCTCATCCCACCCTGTCCCCCTTTCCTCATCCCACTCTGTCCTCATCCCACCCTGTCCCTCTGTCCTCATCCCACCCTGTCCCCCTTTCCACATCCCACCCTGTTCTGTCCCCATCCCACCCTGTCCCCCTGTCCTCATCCCACCCTGTCCCTCTGTCCTCATCCCACCCTGTCCCTCTGTCCTCATCCCACCCTGTCCCCCTTTCCTCATCCCACCCTGTCCCTCTTTCCTCATCCCACCCTGTCCCTCTGTCCTCATCCCACCCTGTTCTCTTTCCCCATCCCACCCTGTCCCCCTTTCCTCATCCCACCCTGTCCCTCTGTCCTCATCCCACCCTGTCCCTCTGTCCTCATCCCACCCTGTCCCTCTGTCCTCATCCCACCCTGTCCCCCTTTCCTCATCCCACCCTGTCCCCCTTTCCTCATCCCACCCTGTCCCTCTGTCCCCATCCCACCCTGTCCCCCTTTCCTCATCCCACCCTGTCCCCCTTTCCCCATCCCACCGTCCCCCTTTCCTCATCCCACCCTGTTCTGTCCCCATCCCACCCTGTCCCCCTGTCCTCATCCCACCCTGTCCCTCTGTCCTCATCCCACCCTGTCCCTCTGTCCTCATCCCACCCTGTCCCCCTTTCCTCATCCCACCCTGTCCCCCTTTCCTCATCCAACCCTGTTCTGTCCCCATCCCACCCTGTCCCCCTGTCCTCATCCCACCCTGTCCCTCTGTCCTCATCCCACCCTGTCCCTCTGTCCTCATCCCACCCTGTCCCCCTTTCCTCATCCCACCCTGTCCCCCTTTCCTCATCCCACCCTGTCCCCCTTTCCTCATCACACCCTGTCCCCCTTTCCTCATCCCACCCTGTCCCTCTGTCCCCATCCCACCCTGTCCCCCTTTCCTCATCCCACCCTGTCCCTCTGTCCCCATCCCACCCTGTTCTCTCCCCATCCCACCCTGTCCCCCTTTCCTCATCCCACCCTGTCCCCCTTTCCTCATCCCACCCTGTCCCCCTTTCCTCATCCCACCCTGTCCCTCTGTCCTCATCCCACCCTGTCCCCCTTTCCTCATCCCACCCTGTCCCTCTGTCCCCATCCCACCCTGTCCCCCTTTCCTCATCCCACCCTGTTCTCTGTCCCCATCCCACCCTGTCCCCCTTTCCTCATCCCACCCTGTTCTCTGTCCCCATCCCACCCTGTCCCCCTTTCCTCATCCCACCCTGTTCTCTGTCCCCATCCCACCCTGTCCCCCTTTCCTCATCCCACCCTGTCCCTCTGTCCTCATCCCACCCTGTCCCCCTTTCCTCATCCCACCCTGTCCCCCTTTCCTCATCCCACCCTGTCCCTCTGTCCCCATCCCACCCTGTCCCCCTGTCCTCATCCCACCCTGTCCCCCTTTCCTCATCCCACCCTGTCCCCCTTTCCTCATCCCACCCTGTCCCTCTGTCCTCATCCTACCCTGTCCCCCTTTCCTCATCCCACCCTGTCCCTCTGTCCTCATCCCACCCTGTCCCTCTGTCCTCATCCCACCCTGTCCCCCTTTCCTCATCCCACCCTGTCCCCCTTTCCTCATCCCACCCTGTCCCCCTTTCCTCATCCCACCCTGTCCCTCTGTCCTCATCCCACCCTGTCCCTCTGTAATCATCCCACCCTGTCCCCCTTTCCTCATCCCACCCTGTCCCTCTTTCCTCATCCCACCCTGTCCCTCTGTCCTCATCCCACCCTGTTCTCTGTCCCCATCCCACCCTGTCCCCCTTTCCTCATCCCACCCTGTCCCTCTGTCCTCATCCCACCCTTTCCCCCCTTTCCACATCCCACCCTGTCCCTCTGTCCTCATCCCACCCTGTCCCTCTGTCCTCATCCCACCCTGTCCCCCTTTCCTCATCCCACCCTGTCCCTCTGTCCTCATCCCACCCTTTCCCCCTTTCCACATCCCACCCTGTCCCTCTGTCCTCATCCCACCCTGTCCCTCTGTCCTCATCCCACCCTGTCCCTCTGTCCTCATCCCACAGTGTCCCTCTGTCCTCATCCCACTCTGTCCTCATCCCACCCTGTCCTCATCCCACCCTGTCCTCATCCCACACTGTCCTCCTTTCCTCATTCCACCCTGACCCCCTTTCCCCATCCCACCGCCCCCCTTTCCTCATCCCACCCTGTTCTGTCCCCATCCCACCCTGTCCCCCTGTCCTCATCCCACCCTGTCCCTCTGTCCTCATCCCACCCTGTCCCTCTGTCCTCATTCCACCCTGACCCCCTTTCCCCATCCCACCCTTTCCCCCTTTCCTCATCCCACCCTGTTCTCTGTCCCCATCCCACCCTGTCCCCCTTTCCTCATCCCACCCTGTTCTCTGTCCCCATCCCACCCTGTCCCCCTTTCCTCATCCCACCCTGACCCTCTGTCCTCATCCCACCCTGTCCCTCTGTCCTCATCCCACCCTGTCCCCCTTTCCTCATCCCACCCTGTCCCCCTTTCCTCATCCCACCCTGTCCCTCTGTCCCCATCCCACCCTGTCCCCCTGTCCTCATCCCACCCTGTCCTCATCCCACCTTGTCCCCCTTTCCTCATCCCACCCTGTCCCCCTTTCCTCATCCCACCCTGTCCCTCTGTCCTCATCCCACCCTGTCCCCCTTTCCTCATCCCACCCTGTCCCTCTGTCCTCATCCCACCCTGTCCCTCTGTCCTCATCCCACCCTGTCCCCCTTTCCTCATCCCACTGTGTCCCTCTGTCCTCATCCCACTCTGTCCCCCTTTCCTCATCCCACCCTGTCCCCCTTTCCTCATCCCACCCTGTCCTCCTGTCCCCATCCCACCCTGTCACTCTGTCCCCATCCCACCCTGTCCCTCTGTCCTCATTCCACCCTGTCCCTCTGTCCTCATCCCACCCTGTCCCTCTGTCCTCATCCCACCCTGTCCCCCTTTCCTCATCCCACCCTGTCCCTCTTTCCTCATCCCACCCTGTCCCTCTGTCCTCATCCCACCCTGTTCTCTGTCCCCATCCCACCCTGTCCCCCTTTCCTCATCCCACTCTGTCCCTCTGTCCTCATCCCACCCTTTCCCCCTTTCCACATCCCACCCTGTCCCTCTGTCCTCATCCCACCCTGTCCCTCTGTCCTCATCCCACTCTGTCCTCATCCCACCCTGTCCTCATCCCACCCTGTCCTCATCCCACCCTGTCCTCCTTTCCTCATTCCACCCTGACCCCCTTTCCCCATCCCACCATCCCCCTTTCCTCATCCCACCCTGTTCTGTCCCCATCCCACCCTGTCCCCCTGTCCTCATCCCACCCTGTCCCTCTGTCCTCATCCCACCCTGTCCCTCTGTCCTCATCCCACCCTGTCCCCCTTTACTCATCCCACCCTGTCCCTCTGTCCTCATCCCACCATGTCCCCCTTTCCTCATCCCACCCTGTCCCCCTTTCCTCATCCCACCCTGTCCCTCTGTCCTCATCCCACCCTGTCCCCCTTTCCTCATCCCACCCTGTCTCCCTTTCCTCATCCCACCCTTTCCCCCTTTCCTCATCCCACTCTGTCCTCATCCCACCCTGTCCCTCTGTCCCCATCCCACCCTGTCCCCCTTTCCTCATCCCACCCTGTTCTCTGTCCCCATCCCACCCTGTCCCCCTTTCCTCATCCCACCCTGTCCCTCTGTCCTCATCCCACCCTGTCCCCCTTTCCTCATCCCACCCTGTCCCCCTTTCCTCATCCCACCCTGTCCCCCTTTCCTCATCCCACACTGTCCCTCTGTCCCCATCCCACCCTGTCCCCCTGTCCTCATCCCACCCTGTCCTCATCCCACCCTGTCCCCCTTTCCTCATCCCACCCTGTCCCCCTTTCCTCATCCCACCCTGTCCCTCTGTCCTCATCCTACCCTGTCCCCCTTTCCTCATCCCACCCTGTCCCTCTGTCCTCATCCCACCCTGTCCCTCTGTCCTCATCCCACCCTGTCCCCCTTTCCTCATCCCACCCTGTCCCCCTTTCCTCATCCCACCCTGTCCCCCTTTCCTCATCCCACCCTGTCCCTCTGTCCTCATCCCACCCTGTCCCTCTGTCCTCATCCCACCCTGTCCCCCTTTCCTCATCCCACCCTGTCCCTCTTTCCTCATCCCACCCTGTCCCTCTGTCCTCATCCCACCCTGTTCTCTGTCCCCATCCCACCCTGTCCCCCTTTCCTCATCCCACCCTGTCCCTCTGTCCTCATCCCACCCTTTCCCCCTTTCCACATCCCACCCTGTCCCTCTGTCCTCATCCCACCCTGTCCCTCTGTCCTCATCCCACCCTGTCCCCCTTTCCTCATCCCACCCTGTCCCTCTGTCCTCATCCCACCCTTTCCCCCTTTCCACATCCCACCCTGTCCCTCTGTCCTCATCCCACCCTGTCCCTCTGTCCTCATCCCACCCTGTCCCTCTGTCCTCATCCCACAGTGTCCCTCTGTCCTCATCCCACTCTGTCCTCATCCCACCCTGTCCTCATCCCACCCTGTCCTCATCCCACCCTGTCCTCCTTTCCTCATTCCACCCTGACCCCCTTTCCCCATCCCACCGCCCCCCTTTCCTCATCCCACCCTGTTCTGTCCCCATCCCACCCTGTCCCCCTGTCCTCATCCCACCCTGTCCCTCTGTCCTCATCCCACCCTGTCCCTCTGTCCTCATCCCACCCTGTCCCTCTGTCCTCATCCCACCCTGTCCCTCTGTCCTCATTCCACCCTGACCCCCTTTCCCCATCCCACCCTGTCCCCCTTTCCTCATCCCACCCTGTCCCTCTGTCCCATCCCACCCTGTCACTCTGTCCCATCCCACCCTGTCCCCCTTTCCTCATCCCACCCTGTCCCCCTTTCCTCATCCCACCCTGTCACTCTGTCCCATCCCACCCTTTCCCCCTTTCCTCATCCCACCCTGTTCTCTGTCCCCATCCCACCCTGTCCCCCTTTCCTCATCCCACCCTGTTCTCTGTCCCCATCCCACCCTGTCCCCCTTTCCTCATCCCACCCTGACCCTCTGTCCTCATCCCACCCTGTCCCTCTGTCCTCATCCCACCCTGTCCCCCTTTCCTCATCCCACCCTGTCCCCCTTTCCTCATCCCACCCTGTCCCTCTGTCCCCATCCCACCCTGTCCCCCTGTCCTCATCCCACCCTGTCCTCATCCCACCTTGTCCCCCTTTCCTCATCCCACCCTGTCCCCCTTTCCTCATCCCACCCTGTCCCTCTGTCCTCATCCCACCCTGTCCCCCTTTCCTCATCCCACCCTGTCCCTCTGTCCTCATCCCACCCTGTCCCTCTGTCCTCATCCCACCCTGTCCCCCTTTCCTCATCCCACCCTGTCCCCCTTTCCTCATCCCACCCTGTCCCCCTTTCCTCATCCCACCCTGTCCCTCTGTCCTCATCCCACCCTGTCCCTCTGTCCTCATCCCACCCTGTCCCTCTGTCCTCATCCCACCCTGTCCCTCTGTCCTCATCCCACTCTGTCCCCCTTTCCTCATCCCACCCCGTCCCCCTTTCCTCATCCCACCCTGTCCTCCTGTCCCCATCCCACCCTGTCACTCTGTCCCCATCCCACCCTGTCCCTCTGTCCTCATTCCACCCTGTCCCTCTGTCCTCATCCCACCCTGTCCCTCTGTCCTCATCCCACCCTGTCCCCCTTTCCTCATCCCACCCTGTCCCTCTTTCCTCATCCCACCCTGTCCCTCTGTCCTCATCCCACCCTGTTCTCTGTCCCCATCCCACCCTGTCCCCCTTTCCTCATCCCACTCTGTCCCTCTGTCCTCATCCCACTCTTTCCCCCTTTCCACATCCCACCCTGTCCCTCTGTCCTCATCCCACCCTGTCCCTCTGTCCTCATCCCACTCTGTCCTCATCCCACCCTGTCCTCATCCCACCCTGTCCTCATCCCACCCTGTCCTCCTTTCCTCATTCCACCCTGACCCCCTTTCCCCATCCCACCATCCCCCTTTCCTCATCCCACCCTGTTCTGTCCCCATCCCACCCTGTCCCCCTGTCCTCATCCCACCCTGTCCCTCTGTCCTCATCCCACCCTGTCCCTCTGTCCTCATCCCACCCTGTCCCCCTTTACTCATCCCACCCTGTCCCTCTGTCCTCATCCCACCATGTCCCCCTTTCCTCATCCCACCCTGTCCCCCTTTCCTCATCCCACCCTGTCCCTCTGTCCTCATCCCACCCTGTCCCCCTTTCCTCATCCCACCCTGTCCCCCTTTCCTCATCCCACCCTTTCCCCCTTTCCTCATCCCACTCTGTCCTCATCCCACCCTGTCCCTCTGTCCTCATCCCACCCTGTCCCCCTTTCCACATCCCACCCTGTCCCTCTGTCCTCATCCCACCCTGTCCCTCTGTCCTCATCCCACCCTGTCCCCCTTTCCTCATCCCACCCTTTCCCCCTTTCCTCATCCCACCCTGTCCCCCTTTCCTCATCATACCCTGTCCCTCTGTCCTCATCCCACCCTGTCCCTCTGTCCTCATCCCACCCTGTCCCCCTGTCCTCATCCCACCCTGTCCCTCTGTCCTCATCCCACCCTTTCCCCCTTTCCACATCCCACCCTGTCCCTCTGTCCTCATCCCACCCTGTCCCTCTGTCCTCATCCCACCCTGTCCCTCTGTCCTCATCCCACCCTGTCCCTCTGTCCTCATCCCACCCTGTCCCCCTTTCCTCATCCCACCCTGTCCCTCTTTCCTCATCCCACCCTGTCCCTCTGTCCTCATCCCACCCTGTCCCTCTGTCCTCATCCCACCCTGTCCCCCTTTACTCATCCCACCCTGTCCCTCTGTCCTCATCCCACCCTGTCCCCCTTTCCTCATCCCACCCTGTCCCTCTTTCCTCATCCCACCCTGTCCCTCTGTCCTCATCCCACCCTGTTCTCTGTCCTCATCCCATCCTGTCCCCCCTTCCTCATCCCACCCTGTCCCTCTGTCCTCATTACACCCTTTCCCCCTTTCCACATCCCACCCTGTCCCTCTGTCCTCATCCCACCCTGTCCCTCTGTCCTCATCCCACCCTGTCCCTCTGTCCTCATCCCACAGTGTCCCTCTGTCCTCATCCCACTCTGTCCTCATCCCACCCTGTCCTCATCCCACCCTGTCCTCCTTTCCTCATTCCACCCTGACCCCCTTTCCCCATCCCACCGTCCCCCTTTCCTCATCCCACCCTGTTCTGTCCCCATCCCACCCTGTCCCCCTGTCCTCATCCCACCCTGTCCCTCTGTCCTCATCCCACCCTGTCCCTCTGTCCTCATCCCACCCTGACCCCCTTTCCCCATCCCACCCTGTCCCCCTTTCCTCATCCCACCCTGTCCCTCTGTCCCATCCCACCCTGTCACTCTGTCCCATCCCACCCTGTCCCCCTTTCCTCATCCCACCCTGTCCCCCTTTCCTCATCCCACCCTGTCACTCTGTCCCATCCCACCCTTTCCCCCTTTCCTCATCCCACCCTGTCCCCCTTTCCTCATCCCACCCTGTCCCTCTGTCCTCATCCCACCCTGTCCCTCTGTCCTCATCCCACCCTGTCCCTCTGTCCTCATCCCACCCTGTCCCCCTTTCCCCATCCCACCGTCCCCCTTTCCTCATCCCACCCTGTTCTGTCCCCATCCCACCCTGTCCCCCTGTCCTCATCCCACCCTGTCCCTCTGTCCTCATCCCACCCTGTCCCTCTGTCCTCATCCCACCCTGTCCCTCTGTCCTCATCCCACCCTGTCCCCCTTTCCTCATCCCACCCTGTCCCCCTTTCCTCATCCCACCCTGTCCCTCTGTACCCATCCCACCCTGTCCCCCTTTCCTCATCCCACCCTGTCCCTCTGTCCCCATCCCACCCTGTCCCCCTTTCCCCATCCCACCGTCCCCCTTTCCTCATCCCACCCTGTTCTCTCCCCATCCCACCCTGTCCCTCTGTCCTCATCCCACCCTGTCCCTCTGTCCTCATTCCACCCTGACCCCCTTTCCCCATCCCACCCTGTCCCCCTTTCCTCATCCCACCCTGTCCCTCTGTCCCATCCCACCCTGTCACTCTGTCCCATCCCAACCTGTCCCCCTTTCCTCATCCCACCCTGTCCCCCTGTCCTCATCCCACCCTGTCCCTCTGTCCTCATCCCACCCTGTCCCTCTGTCCTCATCCCACCCTGTCCCCCTTTCCTCATCCCACCCTGTCCTCATCCCACCCTGTCCCCCTTTCCTCATCCCACCCTGTCCCCCTTTCCTCATCCCACCCTGTCCCTCTGTCCCCATCCCACCCTGTCCCCCTTTCCTCATCCCACCCTGTCCCTCTGTCCCCATCCCACCCTGTTCTCTCCCCATCCCACCCTGTCCCCCTTTCCTCATCCCACCCTGTCCCCCTTTCCTCATCCCACCCTGTCCCCCTTTTCTCATCCCACCCTGTCCCTCTGTCCTCATCCCACCCTGTCCCCCTTTCCTCATCCCACCCTGTCCCTCTGTCCCCATCCCACCCTGTCCCCCTTTCCTCATCCCACCCTGTTCTCTGTCCCCATCCCACCCTGTCCCCCTTTCCTCATCCCACCCTGTTCTCTGTCCCCATCCCACCCTGTCCCCCTTTCCTCATCCCACCCTGTTCTCTGTCCCCATCCCACCCTGTCCCCCTTTCCTCATCCCACCCTGTCCCTCTGTCCTCATCCCACCCTGTCCCCCTTTCCTCATCCCACCCTGTCCCCCTTTCCTCATCCCACCCTGTCCCTCTGTCCCCATCCCACCCTGTCCCCCTGTCCTCATCCCACCCTGTCCTCATCCCACCCTGTCCCCCTTTCCTCATCCCACCCTGTCCCCCTTTCCTCATCCCACCCTGTCCCTCTGTCCTCATCCTACCCTGTCCCCCTTTCCTCATCCCACCCTGTCCCTCTGTCCTCATCCCACCCTGTCCCTCTGTCCTCATCCCACCCTGTCCCCCTTTCCTCATCCCACCCTGTCCCCCTTTCCTCTGTCCCCCTTTCCTCATCCCACCCTGTCCCCCTTTCCTCATCCCACCCTGTCCCTCTGTCCTCATCCCACCCTGTCCCTCTGTCCTCATCCCACCCTGTCCCCCTTTCCTCATCCCACCCTGTCCCTCTTTCCTCATCCCACCCTGTCCCTCTGTCCTCATCCCACCCTGTTCTCTGTCCCCATCCCACCCTGTCCCCCTTTCCTCATCCCACCCTGTCCCTCTGTCCTCATCCCACCCTTTCCCCCTTTCCACATCCCACCCTGTCCCTCTGTCCTCATCCCACCCTGTCCCTCTGTCCTCATCCCACCCTGTCCCTCTGTCCTCATCCCACCCTGTCCCTCTGTCCTCATCCCACCCTGTCCTCATCCCACCCTGTCCTCATTCCACCCTGACCCCCTTTCCCCATCCCACCGTCCCCCTTTCCTCATCCCACCCTGTTCTGTCCCCATCCCACCCTGTCCCCCTGTCCTCATCCCACCCTGTCCCTCTGTCCTCATCCCACCCTGTCCCTCTGTCCTCATCCCACCCTGTCCCTCTGTCCTCATCCCACCCTGTCCCTCTGTCCTCATTCCACCCTGACCCCCTTTCCCCATCCCACCCTGTCCCCCTTTCCTCATCCCACCCTGTCCCTCTGTCCCATCCCACCCTGTCACTCTGTCCCATCCCAACCTGTCCCCCTTTCCTCATCCCACCCTGCCCCCCTTTCCTCATCCCACCCTGTCACTCTGTCCCATCCCACCCTTTCCCCCTTTCCTCATCCCACCCTGTCCCCCTTTCCTCATCCCACCCTGTCCCTCTGTCCTCATCCCACCCTGTCCCTCTGTCCTCATCCCACCCTGTCCCTCTGTCCTCATCCCACCCTGTCCCCCTTTCCCCATCCCACTGTCCCCCTTTCCTCATCCCACCCTGTTCTGTCCCCATCCCACCCTGTCCCCCTGTCCTCATCCCACCCTGTCCCCCTGTCCTCATCCCACCCTGTCCCTCTGTCCTCATCCCACCCTGTCCCTCTGTCCTCATCCCACCCTGTCCCCCTTTCCTCATCCCACCCTGTCCCCCTTTCCTCATCCCACCCTGTCCCCCTTTCCTCATCCCACCCTGTCCCTCTGTCCCCATCCCAGCCTGTCCCCCTTTCCTCATCCCACCCTGTCCCTCTGTCCCCATCCCACCCTGTTCTCTCCCCATCCCACCCTGTCCCCCTTTCCTCATCCCACCCTGTCCCCCTTTCCTCATCCCACCCTGTCCCTCTGTCCTCATCCCACCCTGTCCCCCTTTCCTCATCCCACCCTGTCCCTCTGTCCCCATCCCACCCTGTCCCCCTTTCCTCATCCCACCCTGTTCTCTGTCCCCATCCCACCCTGTCCCCCTTTCCTCATCCCACCCTGTTCTCTGTCCCCATCCCACCCTGTCCCCCTTTCCTCATCCCACCCTGTTCTCTGTCCCCATCCCACCCTGTCCCCCTTTCCTCATCCCACCCTGTCCCTCTGTCCTCATCCCACCCTGTCCCCCTTTCCTCATCCCACCCTGTCCCCCTTTCCTCATCCCACCCTGTCCCTCTGTCCCCATCCCACCCTGTCCCCCTGTCCCCATCCCACCCTGTCCCCCTGTCCTCATCCCACCCTGTCCTCATCCCACCCTGTCCCCCTTTCCTCATCCCACCCTGTCCCCCTTTCCTCATCCCACCATGTCCCTCTGTCCTCATCCCACCCTGTCCCCCTTTCCTCATCCCACCCTGTCCCTCTGTCCTCATCCCACCCTGTCCCTCTGTCCTCATCCCACCCTGTCCCCCTTTCCTCATCCCACCCTGTCCCCCTTTCCTCATCCCACCCTGTCCCCCTTTCCTCATCCCACCCTGTCCCTCTGTCCTCATCCCACCCTGTCCCTCTGTCCTCATCCCACCCTGTCCCCCTTTCCTCATCCCACCCTGTCCCTCTGTCCTCATCCCACTCTGTCCCCCTTTCCTCATCCCACCCTGTCCCCCTTTCCTCATCCCACCCTGTCCCCATCCCACCCTGTCACTCTGTCCCCATCCCACCCTGTCCCTCTGTCCTCATTCCACCCTGTCCCTCTGTCCTCATCCCACCCTGTCCCTCTGTCCTCATCCCGCCCTGTCCCCCTTTCCTCATCCCACCCTATCCCTCTTTCCTCATCCCACCCTGTCCCTCTGTCCTCATCCCACCCTGTTCTCTGTCCCCATCCCACCCTGTCCCCCTTTCCTCATCCCACTCTGTCCCTCTGTCCTCATCCCACCCTTTCCCCCTTTCCACATCCCACCCTGTCCCTCTGTCCTCATCCCACCCTGTCCCTCTGTCCTCATCCCACCCTGTCCCTCTGTCCTCATCCCACCCTGTCCCTCTGTCCTCATCCCACTCTGTCCTCATCCCACCCTGTCCTCATCCCACCCTGTCCTCATCCCACCCTGTCCTCCTTTCCTCATTCCACCCTGACCCCCTTTCCCCATCCCACCATCCCCCTTTCCTCATCCCACCCTGTTCTGTCCCCATCCCACCCTGTCCCCCTGTCCTCATCCCACCCTGTCCCTCTGTCCTCATCCCACCCTGTCCCTCTGTCCTCATCCCACCCTGTCCCCCTTTACTCATCCCACCCTGTCCCTCTGTCCTCATCCCACCCTGTCCCCCTTTCCTCATCCCACCCTGTCCCCCTTTCCTCATCCCACCCTGTCCCCCTTTCCTCATCCCACCCTGTCCCCCTTTCCTCATCCCACTCTGTCCTCATCCCACCCTGTCCCTCTGTCCTCATCCCACCCTGTCCCCCTTTCCACATCCCACCCTGTTCTGTCCCCATCCCACCCTGTCCCCCTGTCCTCATCCCACCCTGTCCCTCTGTCCTCATCCCACCCTGTCCCTCTGTCCTCATCCCACCCTGTCCCCCTTTCCTCATCCCACCCTGTCCCTCTTTCCTCATCCCACCCTGTCCCTCTGTCCTCATCCCACCCTGTTCTCTTTCCCCATCCCACCCTGTCCCCCTTTCCTCATCCCACCCTGTCCCTCTGTCCTCATCCCACCCTGTCCCTCTGTCCTCATCCCACCCTGTCCCTCTGTCCTCATCCCACCCTGTCCCCCTTTCCTCATCCCACCCTGTCCCCCTTTCCTCATCCCACCCTGTCCCTCTGTCCCCATCCCACCCTGTCCCCCTTTCCTCATCCCACCCTGTCCCCCTTTCCCCATCCCACCGTCCCCCTTTCCTCATCCCACCCTGTTCTGTCCCCATCCCACCCTGTCCCCCTGTCCTCATCCCACCCTGTCCCTCTGTCCTCATCCCACCCTGTCCCTCTGTCCTCATCCCACCCTGTCCCCCTTTCCTCATCCCACCCTGTCCCCCTTTCCTCATCCAACCCTGTTCTGTCCCCATCCCACCCTGTCCCCCTGTCCTCATCCCACCCTGTCCCTCTGTCCTCATCCCACCCTGTCCCTCTGTCCTCATCCCACCCTGTCCCCCTTTCCTCATCCCACCCTGTCCCCCTTTCCTCATCCCACCCTGTCCCCCTTTCCTCATCACACCCTGTCCCCCTTTCCTCATCCCACCCTGTCCCTCTGTCCCCATCCCACCCTGTCCCCCTTTCCTCATCCCACCCTGTCCCTCTGTCCCCATCCCACCCTGTTCTCTCCCCATCCCACCCTGTCCCCCTTTCCTCATCCCACCCTGTCCCCCTTTCCTCATCCCACCCTGTCCCCCTTTCCTCATCCCACCCTGTCCCTCTGTCCTCATCCCACCCTGTCCCCCTTTCCTCATCCCACCCTGTCCCTCTGTCCCCATCCCACCCTGTCCCCCTTTCCTCATCCCACCCTGTTCTCTGTCCCCATCCCACCCTGTCCCCCTTTCCTCATCCCACCCTGTTCTCTGTCCCCATCCCACCCTGTCCCCCTTTCCTCATCCCACCCTGTTCTCTGTCCCCATCCCACCCTGTCCCCCTTTCCTCATCCCACCCTGTCCCTCTGTCCTCATCCCACCCTGTCCCCCTTTCCTCATCCCACCCTGTCCCCCTTTCCTCATCCCACCCTGTCCCTCTGTCCCCATCCCACCCTGTCCCCCTGTCCTCATCCCACCCTGTCCCCCTTTCCTCATCCCACCCTGTCCCCCTTTCCTCATCCCACCCTGTCCCTCTGTCCTCATCCTACCCTGTCCCCCTTTCCTCATCCCACCCTGTCCCTCTGTCCTCATCCCACCCTGTCCCTCTGTCCTCATCCCACCCTGTCCCCCTTTCCTCATCCCACCCTGTCCCCCTTTCCTCATCCCACCCTGTCCCCCTTTCCTCATCCCACCCTGTCCCTCTGTCCTCATCCCACCCTGTCCCTCTGTAATCATCCCACCCTGTCCCCCTTTCCTCATCCCACCCTGTCCCTCTTTCCTCATCCCACCCTGTCCCTCTGTCCTCATCCCACCCTGTTCTCTGTCCCCATCCCACCCTGTCCCCCTTTCCTCATCCCACCCTGTCCCTCTGTCCTCATCCCACCCTTTCCCCCTTTCCACATCCCACCCTGTCCCTCTGTCCTCATCCCACCCTGTCCCTCTGTCCTCATCCCACCCTGTCCCCCTTTCCTCATCCCACCCTGTCCCTCTGTCCTCATCCCACCCTTTCCCCCTTTCCACATCCCACCCTGTCCCTCTGTCCTCATCCCACCCTGTCCCTCTGTCCTCATCCCACCCTGTCCCTCTGTCCTCATCCCACAGTGTCCCTCTGTCCTCATCCCACTCTGTCCTCATCCCACCCTGTCCTCATCCCACCCTGTCCTCATCCCACACTGTCCTCCTTTCCTCATTCCACCCTGACCCCCTTTCCCCATCCCACCGCCCCCCTTTCCTCATCCCACCCTGTTCTGTCCCCATCCCACCCTGTCCCCCTGTCCTCATCCCACCCTGTCCCTCTGTCCTCATCCCACCCTGTCCCTCTGTCCTCATTCCACCCTGACCCCCTTTCCCCATCCCACCCTTTCCCCCTTTCCTCATCCCACCCTGTTCTCTGTCCCCATCCCACCCTGTCCCCCTTTCCTCATCCCACCCTGTTCTCTGTCCCCATCCCACCCTGTCCCCCTTTCCTCATCCCACCCTGACCCTCTGTCCTCATCCCACCCTGTCCCTCTGTCCTCATCCCACCCTGTCCCCCTTTCCTCATCCCACCCTGTCCCCCTTTCCTCATCCCACCCTGTCCCTCTGTCCCCATCCCACCCTGTCCCCCTGTCCTCATCCCACCCTGTCCTCATCCCACCTTGTCCCCCTTTCCTCATCCCACCCTGTCCCCCTTTCCTCATCCCACCCTGTCCCTCTGTCCTCATCCCACCCTGTCCCCCTTTCCTCATCCCACCCTGTCCCTCTGTCCTCATCCCACCCTGTCCCTCTGTCCTCATCCCACCCTGTCCCCCTTTCCTCATCCCACTGTGTCCCTCTGTCCTCATCCCACTCTGTCCCCCTTTCCTCATCCCACCCTGTCCCCCTTTCCTCATCCCACCCTGTCCTCCTGTCCCCATCCCACCCTGTCACTCTGTCCCCATCCCACCCTGTCCCTCTGTCCTCATTCCACCCTGTCCCTCTGTCCTCATCCCACCCTGTCCCTCTGTCCTCATCCCACCCTGTCCCCCTTTCCTCATCCCACCCTGTCCCTCTTTCCTCATCCCACCCTGTCCCTCTGTCCTCATCCCACCCTGTTCTCTGTCCCCATCCCACCCTGTCCCCCTTTCCTCATCCCACTCTGTCCCTCTGTCCTCATCCCACCCTTTCCCCCTTTCCACATCCCACCCTGTCCCTCTGTCCTCATCCCACCCTGTCCCTCTGTCCTCATCCCACTCTGTCCTCATCCCACCCTGTCCTCATCCCACCCTGTCCTCATCCCACCCTGTCCTCCTTTCCTCATTCCACCCTGACCCCCTTTCCCCATCCCACCATCCCCCTTTCCTCATCCCACCCTGTTCTGTCCCCATCCCACCCTGTCCCCCTGTCCTCATCCCACCCTGTCCCTCTGTCCTCATCCCACCCTGTCCCTCTGTCCTCATCCCACCCTGTCCCCCTTTACTCATCCCACCCTGTCCCTCTGTCCTCATCCCACCATGTCCCCCTTTCCTCATCCCACCCTGTCCCCCTTTCCTCATCCCACCCTGTCCCTCTGTCCTCATCCCACCCTGTCCCCCTTTCCTCATCCCACCCTGTCTCCCTTTCCTCATCCCACCCTTTCCCCCTTTCCTCATCCCACTCTGTCCTCATCCCACCCTGTCCCTCTGTCCCCATCCCACCCTGTCCCCCTTTCCTCATCCCACCCTGTTCTCTGTCCCCATCCCACCCTGTCCCCCTTTCCTCATCCCACCCTGTCCCTCTGTCCTCATCCCACCCTGTCCCCCTTTCCTCATCCCACCCTGTCCCCCTTTCCTCATCCCACCCTGTCCCCCTTTCCTCATCCCACACTGTCCCTCTGTCCCCATCCCACCCTGTCCCCCTGTCCTCATCCCACCCTGTCCTCATCCCACCCTGTCCCCCTTTCCTCATCCCACCCTGTCCCCCTTTCCTCATCCCACCCTGTCCCTCTGTCCTCATCCTACCCTGTCCCCCTTTCCTCATCCCACCCTGTCCCTCTGTCCTCATCCCACCCTGTCCCTCTGTCCTCATCCCACCCTGTCCCCCTTTCCTCATCCCACCCTGTCCCCCTTTCCTCATCCCACCCTGTCCCCCTTTCCTCATCCCACCCTGTCCCTCTGTCCTCATCCCACCCTGTCCCTCTGTCCTCATCCCACCCTGTCCCCCTTTCCTCATCCCACCCTGTCCCTCTTTCCTCATCCCACCCTGTCCCTCTGTCCTCATCCCACCCTGTTCTCTGTCCCCATCCCACCCTGTCCCCCTTTCCTCATCCCACCCTGTCCCTCTGTCCTCATCCCACCCTTTCCCCCTTTCCACATCCCACCCTGTCCCTCTGTCCTCATCCCACCCTGTCCCTCTGTCCTCATCCCACCCTGTCCCCCTTTCCTCATCCCACCCTGTCCCTCTGTCCTCATCCCACCCTTTCCCCCTTTCCACATCCCACCCTGTCCCTCTGTCCTCATCCCACCCTGTCCCTCTGTCCTCATCCCACCCTGTCCCTCTGTCCTCATCCCACAGTGTCCCTCTGTCCTCATCCCACTCTGTCCTCATCCCACCCTGTCCTCATCCCACCCTGTCCTCATCCCACCCTGTCCTCCTTTCCTCATTCCACCCTGACCCCCTTTCCCCATCCCACCGCCCCCCTTTCCTCATCCCACCCTGTTCTGTCCCCATCCCACCCTGTCCCCCTGTCCTCATCCCACCCTGTCCCTCTGTCCTCATCCCACCCTGTCCCTCTGTCCTCATCCCACCCTGTCCCTCTGTCCTCATCCCACCCTGTCCCTCTGTCCTCATTCCACCCTGACCCCCTTTCCCCATCCCACCCTGTCCCCCTTTCCTCATCCCACCCTGTCCCTCTGTCCCATCCCACCCTGTCACTCTGTCCCATCCCACCCTGTCCCCCTTTCCTCATCCCACCCTGTCCCCCTTTCCTCATCCCACCCTGTCACTCTGTCCCATCCCACCCTTTCCCCCTTTCCTCATCCCACCCTGTTCTCTGTCCCCATCCCACCCTGTCCCCCTTTCCTCATCCCACCCTGTTCTCTGTCCCCATCCCACCCTGTCCCCCTTTCCTCATCCCACCCTGACCCTCTGTCCTCATCCCACCCTGTCCCTCTGTCCTCATCCCACCCTGTCCCCCTTTCCTCATCCCACCCTGTCCCCCTTTCCTCATCCCACCCTGTCCCTCTGTCCCCATCCCACCCTGTCCCCCTGTCCTCATCCCACCCTGTCCTCATCCCACCTTGTCCCCCTTTCCTCATCCCACCCTGTCCCCCTTTCCTCATCCCACCCTGTCCCTCTGTCCTCATCCCACCCTGTCCCCCTTTCCTCATCCCACCCTGTCCCTCTGTCCTCATCCCACCCTGTCCCTCTGTCCTCATCCCACCCTGTCCCCCTTTCCTCATCCCACCCTGTCCCCCTTTCCTCATCCCACCCTGTCCCCCTTTCCTCATCCCACCCTGTCCCTCTGTCCTCATCCCACCCTGTCCCTCTGTCCTCATCCCACCCTGTCCCCCTTTCCTCATCCCACCCTGTCCCTCTGTCCTCATCCCACTCTGTCCCCCTTTCCTCATCCCACCCTGTCCCCCTTTCCTCATCCCACCCTGTCCTCCTGTCCCCATCCCACCCTGTCACTCTGTCCCCATCCCACCCTGTCCCTCTGTCCTCATTCCACCCTGTCCCTCTGTCCTCATCCCACCCTGTCCCTCTGTCCTCATCCCACCCTGTCCCCCTTTCCTCATCCCACCCTGTCCCTCTTTCCTCATCCCACCCTGTCCCTCTGTCCTCATCCCACCCTGTTCTCTGTCCCCATCCCACCCTGTCCCCCTTTCCTCATCCCACTCTGTCCCTCTGTCCTCATCCCACCCTTTCCCCCTTTCCACATCCCACCCTGTCCCTCTGTCCTCATCCCACCCTGTCCCTCTGTCCTCATCCCACTCTGTCCTCATCCCACCCTGTCCTCATCCCACCCTGTCCTCATCCCACCCTGTCCTCCTTTCCTCATTCCACCCTGACCCCCTTTCCCCATCCCACCATCCCCCTTTCCTCATCCCACCCTGTTCTGTCCCCATCCCACCCTGTCCCCCTGTCCTCATCCCACCCTGTCCCTCTGTCCTCATCCCACCCTGTCCCTCTGTCCTCATCCCACCCTGTCCCCCTTTACTCATCCCACCCTGTCCCTCTGTCCTCATCCCACCATGTCCCCCTTTCCTCATCCCACCCTGTCCCCCTTTCCTCATCCCACCCTGTCCCTCTGTCCTCATCCCACCCTGTCCCCCTTTCCTCATCCCACCCTGTCCCCCTTTCCTCATCCCACCCTTTCCCCCTTTCCTCATCCCACTCTGTCCTCATCCCACCCTGTCCCTCTGTCCTCATCCCACCCTGTCCCCCTTTCCACATCCCACCCTGTCCCTCTGTCCTCATCCCACCCTGTCCCTCTGTCCTCATCCCACCCTGTCCCCCTTTCCTCATCCCACCCTTTCCCCCTTTCCTCATCCCACCCTGTCCCCCTTTCCTCATCATACCCTGTCCCTCTGTCCTCATCCCACCCTGTCCCTCTGTCCTCATCCCACCCTGTCCCCCTGTCCTCATCCCACCCTGTCCCTCTGTCCTCATCCCACCCTTTCCCCCTTTCCACATCCCACCCTGTCCCTCTGTCCTCATCCCACCCTGTCCCTCTGTCCTCATCCCACCCTGTCCCTCTGTCCTCATCCCACCCTGTCCCTCTGTCCTCATCCCACCCTGTCCCCCTTTCCTCATCCCACCCTGTCCCTCTTTCCTCATCCCACCCTGTCCCTCTGTCCTCATCCCACCCTGTTCTCTGTCCTCATCCCATCCTGTCCCCCCTTCCTCATCCCACCCTGTCCCTCTGTCCTCATTACACCCTTTCCCCCTTTCCACATCCCACCCTGTCCCTCTGTCCTCATCCCACCCTGTCCCTCTGTCCTCATCCCACCCTGTCCCTCTGTCCTCATCCCACAGTGTCCCTCTGTCCTCATCCCAGTCTGTCCTCATCCCACCCTGTCCTCATCCCACCCTGTCCTCCTTTCCTCATTCCACCCTGACCCCCTTTCCCCATCCCACCGTCCCCCTTTCCTCATCCCACCCTGTTCTGTCCCCATCCCACCCTGTCCCCCTGTCCTCATCCCACCCTGTCCCTCTGTCCTCATCCCACCCTGTCCCTCTGTCCTCATCCCACCCTGACCCCCTTTCCCCATCCCACCCTGTCCCCCTTTCCTCATCCCACCCTGTCCCTCTGTCCCATCCCACCCTGTCACTCTGTCCCATCCCACCCTGTCCCCCTTTCCTCATCCCACCCTGTCCCCCTTTCCTCATCCCACCCTGTCACTCTGTCCCATCCCACCCTTTCCCCCTTTCCTCATCCCACCCTGTCCCCCTTTCCTCATCCCACCCTGTCCCTCTGTCCTCATCCCACCCTGTCCCTCTGTCCTCATCCCACCCTGTCCCTCTGTCCTCATCCCACCCTGTCCCCCTTTCCCCATCCCACCGTCCCCCTTTCCTCATCCCACCCTGTTCTGTCCCCATCCCACCCTGTCCCCCTGTCCTCATCCCACCCTGTCCCTCTGTCCTCATCCCACCCTGTCCCTCTGTCCTCATCCCACCCTGTCCCTCTGTCCTCATCCCACCCTGTCCCCCTTTCCTCATCCCACCCTGTCCCCCTGTCCTCATCCCACCCTGTCCCTCTGTACCCATCCCACCCTGTCCCCCTTTCCTCATCCCACCCTGTCCCTCTGTCCCCATCCCACCCTGTCCCCCTTTCCCCATCCCACCGTCCCCCTTTCCTCATCCCACCCTGTTCTGTCCCCATCCCACCCTGTCCCCCTGTCCTCATCCCACCCTGTCCCTCTGTCCTCATCCCACCCTGTCCCTCTGTCCTCATCCCACCCTGTCCCCCTTTCCTCATCCCACCCTGTCCTCATCCCACCCTGTCCCCCTTTCCTCATCCCACCCTGTCCCCCTTTCCTCATCCCACCCTGTCCCTCTGTCCCCATCCCACCCTGTCCCCCTTTCCTCATCCCACCCTGTCCCTCTGTCCCCATCCCACCCTGTTCTCTCCCCATCCCACCCTGTCCCCCTTTCCTCATCCCACCCTGTCCCCCTTTCCTCATCCCACCCTGTCCCCCTTTTCTCATCCCACCCTGTCCCTCTGTCCTCATCCCACCCTGTCCCCCTTTCCTCATCCCACCCTGTCCCTCTGTCCCCATCCCACCCTGTCCCCCTTTCCTCATCCCACCCTGTTCTCTGTCCCCATCCCACCCTGTCCCCCTTTCCTCATCCCACCCTGTTCTCTGTCCCCATCCCACCCTGTCCCCCTTTCCTCATCCCACCCTGTTCTCTGTCCCCATCCCACCCTGTCCCCCTTTCCTCATCCCACCCTGTCCCTCTGTCCTCATCCCACCCTGTCCCCCTTTCCTCATCCCACCCTGTCCCCCTTTCCTCATCCCACCCTGTCCCTCTGTCCCCATCCCACCCTGTCCCCCTGTCCTCATCCCACCCTGTCCTCATCCCACCCTGTCCCCCTTTCCTCATCCCACCCTGTCCCCCTTTCCTCATCCCACCCTGTCCCTCTGTCCTCATCCTACCCTGTCCCCCTTTCCTCATCCCACCCTGTCCCTCTGTCCTCATCCCACCCTGTCCCTCTGTCCTCATCCCACCCTGTCCCCCTTTCCTCATCCCACCCTGTCCCCCTTTCCTCTGTCCCCCTTTCCTCATCCCACCCTGTCCCCCTTTCCTCATCCCACCCTGTCCCTCTGTCCTCATCCCACCCTGTCCCTCTGTCCTCATCCCACCCTGTCCCCCTTTCCTCATCCCACCCTGTCCCTCTTTCCTCATCCCACCCTGTCCCTCTGTCCTCATCCCACCCTGTTCTCTGTCCCCATCCCACCCTGTCCCCCTTTCCTCATCCCACCCTGTCCCTCTGTCCTCATCCCACCCTTTCCCCCTTTCCACATCCCACCCTGTCCCTCTGTCCTCATCCCACCCTGTCCCTCTGTCCTCATCCCACCCTGTCCCTCTGTCCTCATCCCACCCTGTCCTCATCCCACCCTGTCCTCATTCCACCCTGACCCCCTTTCCCCATCCCACCGTCCCCCTTTCCTCATCCCACCCTGTTCTGTCCCCATCCCACCCTGTCCCCCTGTCCTCATCCCACCCTGTCCCCCTGTCCTCATCCCACCCTGTCCCTCTGTCCTCATCCCACCCTGTCCCTCTGTCCTCATCCCACCCTGTCCCTCTGTCCTCATCCCACCCTGTCCCTCTGTCCTCATTCCACCCTGACCCCCTTTCCCCATCCCACCCTGTCCCCCTTTCCTCATCCCACCCTGTCCTCCTGTCCCCATCCCACCCTGTCACTCTGTCCCCATCCCACCCTGTCCCTCTGTCCTCATTCCACCCTGTCCCTCTGTCCTCATCCCACCCTGTCCCTCTGTCCTCATCCCACCCTGTCCCCCTTTCCTCATCCCACCCTGTCCCTCTTTCCTCATCCCACCCTGTCCCTCTGTCCTCATCCCACCCTGTTCTCTGTCCCCATCCCACCCTGTCCCCCTTTCCTCATCCCACTCTGTCCCTCTGTCCTCATCCCACCCTTTCCCCCTTTCCACATCCCACCCTGTCCCTCTGTCCTCATCCCACCCTGTCCCTCTGTCCTCATCCCACTCTGTCCTCATCCCACCCTGTCCTCATCCCACCCTGTCCTCATCCCACCCTGTCCTCCTTTCCTCATTCCACCCTGACCCCCTTTCCCCATCCCACCATCCCCCTTTCCTCATCCCACCCTGTTCTGTCCCCATCCCACCCTGTCCCCCTGTCCTCATCCCACCCTGTCCCTCTGTCCTCATCCCACCCTGTCCCTCTGTCCTCATCCCACCCTGTCCCCCTTTACTCATCCCACCCTGTCCCTCTGTCCTCATCCCACCATGTCCCCCTTTCCTCATCCCACCCTGTCCCCCTTTCCTCATCCCACCCTGTCCCTCTGTCCTCATCCCACCCTGTCCCCCTTTCCTCATCCCACCCTGTCCCCCTTTCCTCATCCCACCCTTTCCCCCTTTCCTCATCCCACTCTGTCCTCATCCCACCCTGTCCCTCTGTCCTCATCCCACCCTGTCCCCCTTTCCACATCCCACCCTGTCCCTCTGTCCTCATCCCACCCTGTCCCTCTGTCCTCATCCCACCCTGTCCCCCTTTCCTCATCCCACCCTTTCCCCCTTTCCTCATCCCACCCTGTCCCCCTTTCCTCATCATACCCTGTCCCTCTGTCCTCATCCCACCCTGTCCCTCTGTCCTCATCCCACCCTGTCCCCCTGTCCTCATCCCACCCTGTCCCTCTGTCCTCATCCCACCCTTTCCCCCTTTCCACATCCCACCCTGTCCCTCTGTCCTCATCCCACCCTGTCCCTCTGTCCTCATCCCACCCTGTCCCTCTGTCCTCATCCCACCCTGTCCCTCTGTCCTCATCCCACCCTGTCCCCCTTTCCTCATCCCACCCTGTCCCTCTTTCCTCATCCCACCCTGTCCCTCTGTCCTCATCCCACCCTGTTCTCTGTCCTCATCCCATCCTGTCCCCCCTTCCTCATCCCACCCTGTCCCTCTGTCCTCATTACACCCTTTCCCCCTTTCCACATCCCACCCTGTCCCTCTGTCCTCATCCCACCCTGTCCCTCTGTCCTCATCCCACCCTGTCCCTCTGTCCTCATCCCACAGTGTCCCTCTGTCCTCATCCCACTCTGTCCTCATCCCACCCTGTCCTCATCCCACCCTGTCCTCCTTTCCTCATTCCACCCTGACCCCCTTTCCCCATCCCACCGTCCCCCTTTCCTCATCCCACCCTGTTCTGTCCCCATCCCACCCTGTCCCCCTGTCCTCATCCCACCCTGTCCCTCTGTCCTCATCCCACCCTGTCCCTCTGTCCTCATCCCACCCTGACCCCCTTTCCCCATCCCACCCTGTCCCCCTTTCCTCATCCCACCCTGTCCCTCTGTCCCATCCCACCCTGTCACTCTGTCCCATCCCACCCTGTCCCCCTTTCCTCATCCCACCCTGTCCCCCTTTCCTCATCCCACCCTGTCACTCTGTCCCATCCCACCCTTTCCCCCTTTCCTCATCCCACCCTGTCCCCCTTTCCTCATCCCACCCTGTCCCTCTGTCCTCATCCCACCCTGTCCCTCTGTCCTCATCCCACCCTGTCCCTCTGTCCTCATCCCACCCTGTCCCCCTTTCCCCATCCCACCGTCCCCCTTTCCTCATCCCACCCTGTTCTGTCCCCATCCCACCCTGTCCCCCTGTCCTCATCCCACCCTGTCCCTCTGTCCTCATCCCACCCTGTCCCTCTGTCCTCATCCCACCCTGTCCCTCTGTCCTCATCCCACCCTGTCCCCCTTTCCTCATCCCACCCTGTCCCCCTTTCCTCATCCCACCCTGTCCCTCTGTACCCATCCCACCCTGTCCCCCTTTCCTCATCCCACCCTGTCCCTCTGTCCCCATCCCACCCTGTCCCCCTTTCCCCATCCCACCGTCCCCCTTTCCTCATCCCACCCTGTTCTGTCCCCATCCCACCCTGTCCCCCTGTCCTCATCCCACCCTGTCCCTCTGTCCTCATCCCACCCTGTCCCTCTGTCCTCATCCCACCCTGTCCCCCTTTCCTCATCCCACCCTGTCCTCATCCCACCCTGTCCCCCTTTCCTCATCCCACCCTGTCCCCCTTTCCTCATCCCACCCTGTCCCTCTGTCCCCATCCCACCCTGTCCCCCTTTCCTCATCCCACCCTGTCCCTCTGTCCCCATCCCACCCTGTTCTCTCCCCATCCCACCCTGTCCCCCTTTCCTCATCCCACCCTGTCCCCCTTTCCTCATCCCACCCTGTCCCCCTTTTCTCATCCCACCCTGTCCCTCTGTCCTCATCCCACCCTGTCCCCCTTTCCTCATCCCACCCTGTCCCTCTGTCCCCATCCCACCCTGTCCCCCTTTCCTCATCCCACCCTGTTCTCTGTCCCCATCCCACCCTGTCCCCCTTTCCTCATCCCACCCTGTTCTCTGTCCCCATCCCACCCTGTCCCCCTTTCCTCATCCCACCCTGTTCTCTGTCCCCATCCCACCCTGTCCCCCTTTCCTCATCCCACCCTGTCCCTCTGTCCTCATCCCACCCTGTCCCCCTTTCCTCATCCCACCCTGTCCCCCTTTCCTCATCCCACCCTGTCCCTCTGTCCCCATCCCACCCTGTCCCCCTGTCCTCATCCCACCCTGTCCTCATCCCACCCTGTCCCCCTTTCCTCATCCCACCCTGTCCCCCTTTCCTCATCCCACCCTGTCCCTCTGTCCTCATCCTACCCTGTCCCCCTTTCCTCATCCCACCCTGTCCCTCTGTCCTCATCCCACCCTGTCCCTCTGTCCTCATCCCACCCTGTCCCCCTTTCCTCATCCCACCCTGTCCCCCTTTCCTCTGTCCCCCTTTCCTCATCCCACCCTGTCCCCCTTTCCTCATCCCACCCTGTCCCTCTGTCCTCATCCCACCCTGTCCCTCTGTCCTCATCCCACCCTGTCCCCCTTTCCTCATCCCACCCTGTCCCTCTTTCCTCATCCCACCCTGTCCCTCTGTCCTCATCCCACCCTGTTCTCTGTCCCCATCCCACCCTGTCCCCCTTTCCTCATCCCACCCTGTCCCTCTGTCCTCATCCCACCCTTTCCCCCTTTCCACATCCCACCCTGTCCCTCTGTCCTCATCCCACCCTGTCCCTCTGTCCTCATCCCACCCTGTCCCTCTGTCCTCATCCCACCCTGTCCCTCTGTCCTCATCCCACCCTGTCCTCATCCCACCCTGTCCTCATTCCACCCTGACCCCCTTTCCCCATCCCACCGTCCCCCTTTCCTCATCCCACCCTGTTCTGTCCCCATCCCACCCTGTCCCCCTGTCCTCATCCCACCCTGTCCCCCTGTCCTCATCCCACCCTGTCCCTCTGTCCTCATCCCACCCTGTCCCTCTGTCCTCATCCCACCCTGTCCCTCTGTCCTCATCCCACCCTGTCCCTCTGTCCTCATTCCACCCTGACCCCCTTTCCCCATCCCACCCTGTCCCCCTTTCCTCATCCCACCCTGTCCCTCTGTCCCATCCCACCCTGTCACTCTGTCCCATCCCACCCTGTCCCCCTTTCCTCATCCCACCCTGTCCCCCTTTCCTCATCCCACCCTGTCACTCTGTCCCATCCCACCCTTTCCCCCTTTCCTCATCCCACCCTGTTCTCTGTCCCCATCCCACCCTGTCCCCCTTTCCTCATCCCACCCTGTTCTCTGTCCCCATCCCACCCTGTCCCCCTTTCCTCATCCCACCCTGACCCTCTGTCCTCATCCCACCCTGTCCCTCTGTCCTCATCCCACCCTGTCCCCCTTTCCTCATCCCACCCTGTCCCCCTTTCCTCATCCCACCCTGTCCCTCTGTCCCCATCCCACCCTGTCCCCCTGTCCTCATCCCACCCTGTCCTCATCCCACCTTGTCCCCCTTTCCTCATCCCACCCTGTCCCCCTTTCCTCATCCCACCCTGTCCCTCTGTCCTCATCCCACCCTGTCCCCCTTTCCTCATCCCACCCTGTCCCTCTGTCCTCATCCCACCCTGTCCCTCTGTCCTCATCCCACCCTGTCCCCCTTTCCTCATCCCACCCTGTCCCCCTTTCCTCATCCCACCCTGTCCCCCTTTCCTCATCCCACCCTGTCCCTCTGTCCTCATCCCACCCTGTCCCTCTGTCCTCATCCCACCCTGTCCCCCTTTCCTCATCCCACCCTGTCCCTCTGTCCTCATCCCACTCTGTCCCCCTTTCCTCATCCCACCCTGTCCCCCTTTCCTCATCCCACCCTGTCCTCCTGTCCCCATCCCACCCTGTCACTCTGTCCCCATCCCACCCTGTCCCTCTGTCCTCATTCCACCCTGTCCCTCTGTCCTCATCCCACCCTGTCCCTCTGTCCTCATCCCACCCTGTCCCCCTTTCCTCATCCCACCCTGTCCCTCTTTCCTCATCCCACCCTGTCCCTCTGTCCTCATCCCACCCTGTTCTCTGTCCCCATCCCACCCTGTCCCCCTTTCCTCATCCCACTCTGTCCCTCTGTCCTCATCCCACCCTTTCCCCCTTTCCACATCCCACCCTGTCCCTCTGTCCTCATCCCACCCTGTCCCTCTGTCCTCATCCCACTCTGTCCTCATCCCACCCTGTCCTCATCCCACCCTGTCCTCATCCCACCCTGTCCTCCTTTCCTCATTCCACCCTGACCCCCTTTCCCCATCCCACCATCCCCCTTTCCTCATCCCACCCTGTTCTGTCCCCATCCCACCCTGTCCCCCTGTCCTCATCCCACCCTGTCCCTCTGTCCTCATCCCACCCTGTCCCTCTGTCCTCATCCCACCCTGTCCCCCTTTACTCATCCCACCCTGTCCCTCTGTCCTCATCCCACCATGTCCCCCTTTCCTCATCCCACCCTGTCCCCCTTTCCTCATCCCACCCTGTCCCTCTGTCCTCATCCCACCCTGTCCCCCTTTCCTCATCCCACCCTGTCCCCCTTTCCTCATCCCACCCTTTCCCCCTTTCCTCATCCCACTCTGTCCTCATCCCACCCTGTCCCTCTGTCCTCATCCCACCCTGTCCCCCTTTCCACATCCCACCCTGTCCCTCTGTCCTCATCCCACCCTGTCCCTCTGTCCTCATCCCACCCTGTCCCCCTTTCCTCATCCCACCCTTTCCCCCTTTCCTCATCCCACCCTGTCCCCCTTTCCTCATCATACCCTGTCCCTCTGTCCTCATCCCACCCTGTCCCTCTGTCCTCATCCCACCCTGTCCCCCTGTCCTCATCCCACCCTGTCCCTCTGTCCTCATCCCACCCTTTCCCCCTTTCCACATCCCACCCTGTCCCTCTGTCCTCATCCCACCCTGTCCCTCTGTCCTCATCCCACCCTGTCCCTCTGTCCTCATCCCACCCTGTCCCTCTGTCCTCATCCCACCCTGTCCCCCTTTCCTCATCCCACCCTGTCCCTCTTTCCTCATCCCACCCTGTCCCTCTGTCCTCATCCCACCCTGTTCTCTGTCCTCATCCCATCCTGTCCCCCCTTCCTCATCCCACCCTGTCCCTCTGTCCTCATTACACCCTTTCCCCCTTTCCACATCCCACCCTGTCCCTCTGTCCTCATCCCACCCTGTCCCTCTGTCCTCATCCCACCCTGTCCTTCTGTCCTCATCCCACAGTGTCCCTCTGTCCTCATCCCACTCTGTCCTCATCCCACCCTGTCCTCATCCCACCCTGTCCTCCTTTCCTCATTCCACCCTGACCCCCTTTCCCCATCCCACCGTCCCCCTTTCCTCATCCCACCCTGTTCTGTCCCCATCCCACCCTGTCCCCCTGTCCTCATCCCACCCTGTCCCTCTGTCCTCATCCCACCCTGTCCCTCTGTCCTCATCCCACCCTGACCCCCTTTCCCCATCCCACCCTGTCCCCCTTTCCTCATCCCACCCTGTCCCTCTGTCCCATCCCACCCTGTCACTCTGTCCCATCCCACCCTGTCCCCCTTTCCTCATCCCACCCTGTCCCCCTTTCCTCATCCCACCCTGTCACTCTGTCCCATCCCACCCTTTCCCCCTTTCCTCATCCCACCCTGTCCCCCTTTCCTCATCCCACCCTGTCCCTCTGTCCTCATCCCACCCTGTCCCTCTGTCCTCATCCCACCCTGTCCCTCTGTCCTCATCCCACCCTGTCCCCCTTTCCCCATCCCACCGTCCCCCTTTCCTCATCCCACCCTGTTCTGTCCCCATCCCACCCTGTCCCCCTGTCCTCATCCCACCCTGTCCCTCTGTCCTCATCCCACCCTGTCCCTCTGTCCTCATCCCACCCTGTCCCTCTGTCCTCATCCCACCCTGTCCCCCTTTCCTCATCCCACCCTGTCCCCCTTTCCTCATCCCACCCTGTCCCTCTGTACCCATCCCACCCTGTCCCCCTTTCCTCATCCCACCCTGTCCCTCTGTCCCCATCCCACCCTGTCCCCCTTTCCCCATCCCACCGTCCCCCTTTCCTCATCCCACCCTGTTCTGTCCCCATCCCACCCTGTCCCCCTGTCCTCATCCCACCCTGTCCCTCTGTCCTCATCCCACCCTGTCCCTCTGTCCTCATCCCACCCTGTCCCCCTTTCCTCATCCCACCCTGTCCTCATCCCACCCTGTCCCCCTTTCCTCATCCCACCCTGTCCCCCTTTCCTCATCCCACCCTGTCCCTCTGTCCCCATCCCACCCTGTCCCCCTTTCCTCATCCCACCCTGTCCCTCTGTCCCCATCCCACCCTGTTCTCTCCCCATCCCACCCTGTCCCCCTTTCCTCATCCCACCCTGTCCCCCTTTCCTCATCCCACCCTGTCCCCCTTTTCTCATCCCACCCTGTCCCTCTGTCCTCATCCCACCCTGTCCCCCTTTCCTCATCCCACCCTGTCCCTCTGTCCCCATCCCACCCTGTCCCCCTTTCCTCATCCCACCCTGTTCTCTGTCCCCATCCCACCCTGTCCCCCTTTCCTCATCCCACCCTGTTCTCTGTCCCCATCCCACCCTGTCCCCCTTTCCTCATCCCACCCTGTTCTCTGTCCCCATCCCACCCTGTCCCCCTTTCCTCATCCCACCCTGTCCCTCTGTCCTCATCCCACCCTGTCCCCCTTTCCTCATCCCACCCTGTCCCCCTTTCCTCATCCCACCCTGTCCCTCTGTCCCCATCCCACCCTGTCCCCCTGTCCTCATCCCACCCTGTCCTCATCCCACCCTGTCCCCCTTTCCTCATCCCACCCTGTCCCCCTTTCCTCATCCCACCCTGTCCCTCTGTCCTCATCCTACCCTGTCCCCCTTTCCTCATCCCACCCTGTCCCTCTGTCCTCATCCCACCCTGTCCCTCTGTCCTCATCCCACCCTGTCCCCCTTTCCTCATCCCACCCTGTCCCCCTTTCCTCTGTCCCCCTTTCCTCATCCCACCCTGTCCCCCTTTCCTCATCCCACCCTGTCCCTCTGTCCTCATCCCACCCTGTCCCTCTGTCCTCATCCCACCCTGTCCCCCTTTCCTCATCCCACCCTGTCCCTCTTTCCTCATCCCACCCTGTCCCTCTGTCCTCATCCCACCCTGTTCTCTGTCCCCATCCCACCCTGTCCCCCTTTCCTCATCCCACCCTGTCCCTCTGTCCTCATCCCACCCTTTCCCCCTTTCCACATCCCACCCTGTCCCTCTGTCCTCATCCCACCCTGTCCCTCTGTCCTCATCCCACCCTGTCCCTCTGTCCTCATCCCACCCTGTCCCTCTGTCCTCATCCCACCCTGTCCTCATCCCACCCTGTCCTCATTCCACCCTGACCCCCTTTCCCCATCCCACCGTCCCCCTTTCCTCATCCCACCCTGTTCTGTCCCCATCCCACCCTGTCCCCCTGTCCTCATCCCACCCTGTCCCTCTGTCCTCATCCCACCCTGTCCCTCTGTCCTCATCCCACCCTGTCCCTCTGTCCTCATCCCACCCTGTCCCTCTGTCCTCATTCCACCCTGACCCCCTTTCCCCATCCCACCCTGTCCCCCTTTCCTCATCCCACCCTGTCCCTCTGTCCCATCCCACCCTGTCACTCTGTCCCATCCCAACCTGTCCCCCTTTCCTCATCCCACCCTGCCCCCCTTTCCTCATCCCACCCTGTCACTCTGTCCCATCCCACCCTTTCCCCCTTTCCTCATCCCACCCTGTCCCCCTTTCCTCATCCCACCCTGTCCCTCTGTCCTCATCCCACCCTGTCCCTCTGTCCTCATCCCACCCTGTCCCTCTGTCCTCATCCCACCCTGTCCCTCTGTCCTCATCCCACCCTGTCCCCCTTTCCCCATCCCACTGTCCCCCTTTCCTCATCCCACCCTGTTCTGTCCCCATCCCACCCTGTCCCCCTGTCCTCATCCCACCCTGTCCCCCTGTCCTCATCCCACCCTGTCCCTCTGTCCTCATCCCACCCTGTCCCTCTGTCCTCATCCCACCCTGTCCCCCTTTCCTCATCCCACCCTGTCCCCCTTTCCTCATCCCACCCTGTCCCCCTTTCCTCATCCCACCCTGTCCCTCTGTCCCCATCCCAGCCTGTCCCCCTTTCCTCATCCCACCCTGTCCCTCTGTCCCCATCCCACCCTGTTCTCTCCCCATCCCACCCTGTCCCCCTTTCCTCATCCCACCCTGTCCCCCTTTCCTCATCCCACCCTGTCCCTCTGTCCTCATCCCACCCTGTCCCCCTTTCCTCATCCCACCCTGTCCCTCTGTCCCCATCCCACCCTGTCCCCCTTTCCTCATCCCACCCTGTTCTCTGTCCCCATCCCACCCTGTCCCCCTTTCCTCATCCCACCCTGTTCTCTGTCCCCATCCCACCCTGTCCCCCTTTCCTCATCCCACCCTGTTCTCTGTCCCCATCCCACCCTGTCCCCCTTTCCTCATCCCACCCTGTCCCTCTGTCCTCATCCCACCCTGTCCCCCTTTCCTCATCCCACCCTGTCCCCCTTTCCTCATCCCACCCTGTCCCTCTGTCCCCATCCCACCCTGTCCCCCTGTCCCCATCCCACCCTGTCCCCCTGTCCTCATCCCACCCTGTCCTCATCCCACCCTGTCCCCCTTTCCTCATCCCACCCTGTCCCCCTTTCCTCATCCCACCATGTCCCTCTGTCCTCATCCCACCCTGTCCCCCTTTCCTCATCCCACCCTGTCCCTCTGTCCTCATCCCACCCTGTCCCTCTGTCCTCATCCCACCCTGTCCCCCTTTCCTCATCCCACCCTGTCCCCCTTTCCTCATCCCACCCTGTCCCCCTTTCCTCATCCCACCCTGTCCCTCTGTCCTCATCCCACCCTGTCCCTCTGTCCTCATCCCACCCTGTCCCCCTTTCCTCATCCCACCCTGTCCCTCTGTCCTCATCCCACTCTGTCCCCCTTTCCTCATCCCACCCTGTCCCCCTTTCCTCATCCCACCCTGTCCCCATCCCACCCTGTCACTCTGTCCCCATCCCACCCTGTCCCTCTGTCCTCATTCCACCCTGTCCCTCTGTCCTCATCCCACCCTGTCCCTCTGTCCTCATCCCGCCCTGTCCCCCTTTCCTCATCCCACCCTATCCCTCTTTCCTCATCCCACCCTGTCCCTCTGTCCTCATCCCACCCTGTTCTCTGTCCCCATCCCACCCTGTCCCCCTTTCCTCATCCCACTCTGTCCCTCTGTCCTCATCCCACCCTTTCCCCCTTTCCACATCCCACCCTGTCCCTCTGTCCTCATCCCACCCTGTCCCTCTGTCCTCATCCCACCCTGTCCCTCTGTCCTCATCCCACCCTGTCCCTCTGTCCTCATCCCACTCTGTCCTCATCCCACCCTGTCCTCATCCCACCCTGTCCTCATCCCACCCTGTCCTCCTTTCCTCATTCCACCCTGACCCCCTTTCCCCATCCCACCATCCCCCTTTCCTCATCCCACCCTGTTCTGTCCCCATCCCACCCTGTCCCCCTGTCCTCATCCCACCCTGTCCCTCTGTCCTCATCCCACCCTGTCCCTCTGTCCTCATCCCACCCTGTCCCTCTGTCCTCATCCCACCCTGTCCCCCTTTACTCATCCCACCCTGTCCCTCTGTCCTCATCCCACCCTGTCCCCCTTTCCTCATCCCACCCTGTCCCCCTTTCCTCATCCCACCCTGTCCCCCTTTCCTCATCCCACTCTGTCCTCATCCCACCCTGTCCCTCTGTCCTCATCCCACCCTGTCCCCCTTTCCACATCCCACCCTGTTCTGTCCCCATCCCACCCTGTCCCCCTGTCCTCATCCCACCCTGTCCCTCTGTCCTCATCCCACCCTGTCCCTCTGTCCTCATCCCACCCTGTCCCCCTTTCCTCATCCCACCCTGTCCCTCTTTCCTCATCCCACCCTGTCCCTCTGTCCTCATCCCACCCTGTTCTCTTTCCCCATCCCACCCTGTCCCCCTTTCCTCATCCCACCCTGTCCCTCTGTCCTCATCCCACCCTTTCCCCCTTTCCACATCCCAGCCTGTCCCTCTGTCCTCATCCCACCCTGTCCCTCTGTCCTCATCCCACCCTGTCCCTCTGTCCTCATCCCACCCTGTCCCTCTGTCCTCATCCCACCCTGTCCCTCTGTCCTCATCCCACTCTGTCCTCATCCCACCCTGTCCTCATCCCACCCTGTCCTCATCCCACCCTGTCCTCCTTTCCTCATTCCACCCTGACCCCCTTTCCCCATCCCACCGTCCCCCTTTCCTCATCCCACCCTGTTCTGTCCCCATCCCACCCTGTCCCCCTGTCCTCATCCCACCCTGTCCCTCTGTCCTCATCCCACCCTGTCCCTCTGTCCTCATCCCACCCTGTCCCTCTGTCCTCATCCCACCCTGTCCCTCTGTCCTCATTCCACCCTGACCCCCTTTCCCCATCCCACCCTGTCCCCCTTTCCTCATCCCACCCTGTCCCTCTGTCCCATCCCACCCTGTCACTCTGTCCCATCCCACCCTGTCCCCCTTTCCTCATCCCACCCTGCCCCCCTTTCCTCATCCCACCCTGTCACTCTGTCCCATCCCACCCTTGTCCCCTTTCCTCATCCCACCCTGTCCCCCTTTCCTCATCCCACCCTGTCCCTCTGTCCTCATCCCACCCTGTCCCTCTGTCCTCATCCCACCCTGTCCCCCTTTCCCCATCCCACTGTCCCCCTTTCCTCATCCCACCCTGTTCTGTCCCCATCCCACCCTGTCCCCCTGTCCTCATCCCACCCTGTCCCCCTGTCCTCATCCCACCCTGTCCCTCTGTCCTCATCCCACCCTGTCCCTCTGTCCTCATCCCACCCTGTCCCTCTGTCCTCATCCCACCCTGTCCCCCTTTCCTCATCCCACCCTGTCCCCCTTTCCTCATCCCACCCTGTCCCTCTGTCCCCATCCCAGCCTGTCCCCCTTTCCTCATCCCACCCTGTCCCTCTGTCCCCATCCCACCCTGTTCTCTCCCCATCCCACCCTGTCCCCCTTTCCTCATCCCACCCTGTCCCCCTTTCCTCATCCCACCCTGTCCCCCTTTCCTCATCCCACCCTGTCCCTCTGTCCCCATCCCACCCTGTCCCCCTTTCCTCATCCCACCCTGTTCTCTGTCCCCATCCCACCCTGTCCCCCTTTCCTCATCCCACCCTGTTCTCTGTCCCCATCCCACCCTGTCCCCCTTTCCTCATCCCACCCTGTTCTCTGTCCCCATCCCACCCTGTCCCCCTTTCCTCATCCCACCCTGTCCCTCTGTCCTCATCCCACCCTGTCCCCCTTTCCTCATCCCACCCTGTCCCCCTTTCCTCATCCCACCCTGTCCCTCTGTCCCCATCCCACCCTGTCCCCCTGTCCTCATCCCACCCTGTCCTCATCTCACCCTGTCCCCCTTTCCTCATCCCACCCTGTCCCCCTTTCCTCATCCCACCATGTCCCTCTGTCCTCATCCCACCCTGTCCCCCTTTCCTCATCCCACCCTGTCCCTCTGTCCTCATCCCACCCTGTCCCTCTGTCCTCATCCCACCCTGTCCCCCTTTCCTCATCCCACCCTGTCCCCCTTTCCTCATCCCACCCTGTCCCCCTTTCCTCATCCCACCCTGTCCCTCTGTCCTCATCCCACCCTGTCCCCCTTTCCTCATCCCACCCTGTCCCTCTGTCCTCATCCCACTCTGTCCCCCTTTCCTCATCCCACCCTGTCCCCCTTTCCTCATCCCACCCTGTCCCCCTGTCCCCATCCCACCCTGTCACTCTGTCCCCATCCCACCCTGTCCCTCTGTCCTCATTCCACCCTGTCCCTCTGTCCTCATCCCACCCTGTCCCTCTGTCCTCATCCCGCCCTGTCCCCCTTTCCTCATCCCACCCTGTCCCTCTTTCCTCATCCCACCCTGTCCCTCTGTCCTCATCCCACCCTGTTCTCTGTCCCCATCCCACCCTGTCCCCCTTTCCTCATCCCACTCTGTCCCTCTGTCCTCATCCCACCCTTTCCCCCTTTCCACATCCCACCCTGTCCCTCTGTCCTCATCCCACCCTGTCCCTCTGTCCTCATCCCACCCTGTCCCTCTGTCCTCATCCCACTCTGTCCTCATCCCACCCTGTCCTCATCCCACCCTGTCCTCATCCCACCCTGTCCTCCTTTCCTCATTCCACCCTGACCCCCTTTCCCCATCCCACCATCCCCCTTTCCTCATCCCACCCTGTTCTGTCCCCATCCCACCCTGTCACCCTGTCCTCATCCCACCCTGTCCCTCTGTCCTCATCCCACCCTGTCCCTCTGTCCTCATCCCACCCTGTCCCCCTTTACTCATCCCACCCTGTCCCTCTGTCCTCATCCCATCCTGTCCCCCTTTCCTCATCCCACCCTGTCCCCCTTTCCTCATCCCACCCTGTCCCTCTGTCCTCATCCCACCCTGTCCCCCTTTCCTCATCCCACCCTTTCCCCCTTTCCTCATCCCACTCTGTCCTCATCCCACCCTGTCCCTCTGTCCTCATCTCACCCTGTCCCCCTTTCCACATCCCACCCTGTCCCTCTGTCCTCATCCCACCCTGTCCCTCTGTCCTCATCCCACCCTGTCCCCCTTTCCTCATCCCACCCTTTCCCCCTTTCCTCATCCCACCCTGTCCCCCTTTCCTCATCCCACCCTGTCCCTCTGTCCTCATCCCACCCTGTCCCTCTGTCCTCATCCCACCCTGTCCCCCTGTCCTCATCCCACCCTGTCCCTCTGTCCTCATCCCACCCTGTCCCTCTGTCCTCATCCCACCCTGTCCCCCTTTCCTCATCCCACCCTGTCCCCCTTTCCTCATCCCACCCTGTCCCTCTGTCCTCATCCCACCCTGTCCCTCTGTCCTCATCCCACCCTGTCCCTCTGTCCTCATCCCACCCTTTCCCCCTTTCCTCATCCCACCCTGTCCCTCTGTCCTCATCCCACCCTGTCCCTCTGTCCTCATCCCACCCTGTCCCCCTTTCCACATCCCACCCTGTCCCTCTGTCCTCATCCCACCCTGTCCCTCTGTCCTCATCCCACCCTGTCCCTCTATTCTCATCCCACCCTGTCCCTCTGTCCTCATTCCACCCTGACCCCTTTCCCCATCCCACCCTGTCCCCCTTTCCTCATCCCACCCTGTTCTCTGTCCCATCCCACCCTGTCACTCTGTCCCATCCCACCCTTTCCCCCTTTCCTCATCCCACCCTGTCCCTCTGTCCTCATCCCACCCTGTCCCTCTGTCCTCATCCCACCATGTCCCTCTGTCCTCATCCCACCCTGTCACTCTGTCCCATCCCACCCTTTCCCCCTTTCCTCATCCCACCCTGTCCCCCTTTCCTCATCCCACCCTGTCCCTCTGTCCTCATCCCACCCTGTCCCTCTGTCCTCATCCCACCCTTTCCCCCTTTCCCCATCCCACCCTTCCCCTTTCCTCATCCCACCCTGTTCTGTCCCCATCCCACCCTGTCCCTCTGTCCTCATCCCACCCTGTCCCTCTGTCCTCATCCCACCCTGTCCCTCTGTCCTCATCCCACCCTGTCCCTCTGTCCTCATCCCACCCTGTTCTCTGTCCCCATCCCACCCTGTCCCCCTTTCCTCATCCCACCCTGTTCTCTGTCCCCATCCCACCCTGTCCCCCTTTCCTCATCCCACCCTGTCCCTCTGTCCTCATCCCACCCTGTCCCCCTTTCCTCATCCCACCCTGTCCCCCTTTCCTCATCCCACCCTGTCCCTCTGTCCCCATCCCACCCTGTCCCCCTGTCCTCATCCCACCCTGTCCTCATCCCACCCTGTCCCCCTTTCCTCATCCCACCCTGTCCCCCTTTCCTCATCCCACCCTGTCCCTCTGTCCTCATCCCACCCTGTCCCCCTTTCCTCATTACACCCTGTCCCTCTGTCCTCATCCCACCCTGTCCCTCTGTCCTCATCCCACCCTGTCCCCCTTTCCTCATCCCACCCTGTCCCCCTTTCCTCATCCCACCCTGTCCCCCTTTCCTCATCCCACCCTGTTCTGTCCCCATCCCACTCTGTCCTCATCCCACCCTGTCCTCATCCCACCCTGTCCTCATCCCACCCTGTCCTCCTTTCCTCATTCCACCCTGACCCCCTTTCCCCATCCCACCGTCCCCCTTTCCTCATCCCACCCTGTTCTGTCCCCATCCCACCCTGTCCCCCTGTCCTCATCCCACCCTGTCCCCCTGTCCTCATCCCACCCTGTCCCTCTGTCCTCATCCCACCCTGTCCCTCTGTCCTCATCCCACCCTGTCCCTCTGTCCTCATCCCACCCTGTCCCTCTGTCCTCATCCCACCCTGTCCCTCTGTCCTCATTCCACCCTGACCCCCTTTCCCCATCCCACCCTGTCCCCCTTTCCTCATCCCACCCTGTCCCTCTGTCCCATCCCACCCTGTCACTCTGTCCCATCCCACCCTGTCCCCCTTTCCTCATCCCACCCTGCCCCCCTTTCCTCATCCCACCCTGTCACTCTGTCCCATCCCACCCTTTCCCCCTTTCCTCATCTAACCCTGTCCCCCTTTCCTCATCCCACCCTGTCCCTCTGTCCTCATCCCACCCTGTCCCTCTGTCCTCATCCCACCCTGTCCCTCTGTCCTCATCCCACCCTGTCCCCCTTTCCCCATCCCACTGTCCCCCTTTCCTCATCCCACCCTGTTCTGTCCCCATCCCACCCTGTCCCCCTGTCCTCATCCCACCCTGTCCCCCTGTCCTCATCCCACCCTGTCCCTCTGTCCTCATCCCACCCTGTCCCTCTGTCCTCATCCCACCCTGTCCCTCTGTCCTCATCCCACCCTGTCCCCCTTTCCTCATCCCACCCTGTCCCCCTTTCCTCATCCCACCCTGTCCCTCTGTCCCCATCCCAGCCTGTCCCCCTTTCCTCATCCCACCCTGTCCCTCTGTCCCCATCCCACCCTGTTCTCTCCCCATCCCACCCTGTCCCCCTTTCCTCATCCCACCCTGTCCCCCTTTCCTCATCCCACCCTGTCCCCCTTTCCTCATCCCACCCTGTCCCTCTGTCCCCATCCCACCCTGTCCCCCTTTCCTCATCCCACCCTGTTCTCTGTCCCCATCCCACCCTGTCCCCCTTTCCTCATCCCACCCTGTTCTCTGTCCCCATCCCACCCTGTCCCCCTTTCCTCATCCCACCCTGTTCTCTGTCCCCATCCCACCCTGTCCCCCTTTCCTCATCCCACCCTGTCCCTCTGTCCTCATCCCACCCTGTCCCCCTTTCCTCATCCCACCCTGTCCCCCTTTCCTCATCCCACCCTGTCCCTCTGTCCCCATCCCACCCTGTCCCCCTGTCCTCATCCCACCCTGTCCTCATCTCACCCTGTCCCCCTTTCCTCATCCCACCCTGTCCCCCTTTCCTCATCCCACCATGTCCCTCTGTCCTCATCCCACCCTGTCCCCCTTTCCTCATCCCACCCTGTCCCTCTGTCCTCATCCCACCCTGTCCCTCTGTCCTCATCCCACCCTGTCCCCCTTTCCTCATCCCACCCTGTCCCCCTTTCCTCATCCCACCCTGTCCCCCTTTCCTCATCCCACCCTGTCCCTCTGTCCTCATCCCACCCTGTCCCCCTTTCCTCATCCCACCCTGTCCCTCTGTCCTCATCCCACTCTGTCCCCCTTTCCTCATCCCACCCTGTCCCCCTTTCCTCATCCCACCCTGTCCCCCTGTCCCCATCCCACCCTGTCACTCTGTCCCCATCCCACCCTGTCCCTCTGTCCTCATTCCACCCTGTCCCTCTGTCCTCATCCCACCCTGTCCCTCTGTCCTCATCCCGCCCTGTCCCCCTTTCCTCATCCCACCCTGTCCCTCTTTCCTCATCCCACCCTGTCCCTCTGTCCTCATCCCACCCTGTTCTCTGTCCCCATCCCACCCTGTCCCCCTTTCCTCATCCCACTCTGTCCCTCTGTCCTCATCCCACCCTTTCCCCCTTTCCACATCCCACCCTGTCCCTCTGTCCTCATCCCACCCTGTCCCTCTGTCCTCATCCCACCCTGTCCCTCTGTCCTCATCCCACTCTGTCCTCATCCCACCCTGTCCTCATCCCACCCTGTCCTCATCCCACCCTGTCCTCCTTTCCTCATTCCACCCTGACCCCCTTTCCCCATCCCACCATCCCCCTTTCCTCATCCCACCCTGTTCTGTCCCCATCCCACCCTGTCCCCCTGTCCTCATCCCACCCTGTCCCTCTGTCCTCATCCCACCCTGTCCCTCTGTCCTCATCCCACCCTGTCCCCCTTTACTCATCCCACCCTGTCCCTCTGTCCTCATCCCATCCTGTCCCCCTTTCCTCATCCCACCCTGTCCCCCTTTCCTCATCCCACCCTGTCCCTCTGTCCTCATCCCACCCTGTCCCCCTTTCCTCATCCCACCCTGTCCCCCTTTCCTCATCCCACCCTTTCCCCCTTTCTTCATCCCACTCTGTCCTCATCCCACCCTGTCCCTCTGTCCTCATCTCACCCTGTCCCCCTTTCCACATCCCACCCTGTCCCTCTGTCCTCATCCCACCCTGTCCCTCTGTCCTCATCCCACCCTGTCCCCCTTTCCTCATCCCACCCTTTCCCCCTTTCCTCATCCCACCCTGTCCCCCTTTCCTCATCCCACCCTGTCCCTCTGTCCTAATCCCACCCTGTCCCTCTGTCCTCATCCCACCCTGTCCCTCTGTCCTCATCCCACCCTGTCCCCCTGTCCTCATCCCACCCTGTCCCTCTGTCCTCATCCCACCCTGTCCCCCTTTCCTCATCCCACCCTGTCCCCCTTTCCTCATCCCACCCTGTCCCTCTGTCCTCATCCCACCCTGTCCCTCTGTCCTCATCCCACCCTGTCCCTCTGTCCTCATCCCACCCTTTCCCCCTTTCCTCATCCCACCCTGTCCCTCTGTCCTCATCCCACCCTGTCCCTCTGTCCTCATCCCACCCTGTCCCCCTTTCCACATCCCACCCTGTCCCTCTGTCCTCATCCCACCCTGTCCCTCTGTCCTCATCCCACCCTGTCCCTCTATTCTCATCCCACCCTGTCCCTCTGTCCTCATTCCACCCTGACCCCCTTTCCCCATCCCACCCTGTCCCCCTTTCCTCATCCCACCCTGTTCTCTGTCCCATCCCACCCTGTCACTCTGTCCCATCCCACCCTTTCCCCCTTTCCTCATCCCACCCTGTCCCTCTGTCCTCATCCCACCCTGTCCCTCTGTCCTCATCCCACCATGTCCCTCTGTCCTCATCCCACCCTGTCACTCTGTCCCATCCCACCCTTTCCCCCTTTCCTCATCCCACCCTGTCCCCCTTTCCTCATCCCACCCTGTCCCTCTGTCCTCATCCCACCCTGTCCCTCTGTCCTCATCCCACCCTTTCCCCCTTTCCCCATCCCACCCTTCCCCTTTCCTCATCCCACCCTGTTCTGTCCCCATCCCACCCTGTCCCTCTGTCCTCATCCCACCCTGTCCCTCTGTCCTCATCCCACCCTGTCCCTCTGTCCTCATCCCACCCTGTCCCTCTGTCCTCATCCCACCCTGTTCTCTGTCCCCATCCCACCCTGTCCCCCTTTCCTCATCCCACCCTGTTCTCTGTCCCCATCCCACCCTGTCCCCCTTTCCTCATCCCACCCTGTCCCTCTGTCCTCATCCCACCCTGTCCCCCTTTCCTCATCCCACCCTGTCCCCCTTTCCTCATCCCACCCTGGCCCGTCTGTCCCCATCCCACCCTGTCCCCCTGTCCTCATCCCACCCTGTCCTCATCCCACCCTGTCCCCCTTTCCTCATCCCACCCTGTCCCCCTTTCCTCATCCCACCCTGTCCCTCTGTCCTCATCCCACCCTGTCCCCCTTTCCTCATTACACCCTGTCCCTCTGTCCTCATCCCACCCTGTCCCTCTGTCCTCATCCCACCCTGTCCCCCTTTCCTCATCCCACCCTGTCCCCCTTTCCTCATCCCACCCTGTCCCCCTTTCCTCATCCCACCATGTCCCTCTGTCCTCATCCCACCCTGTCCCTCTGTCCTCATCCCACCCTGTCCCCCTTTCCTCATCCCACCCTGTCCCTCTGTCCTCATCCCACCCTGTCCCCCTTTCCTCATCCCACCCTGTCCCCTTTTCCTCATCCCACCCTGTCCACCTGTCCCCATCCCACCCTGTCCCTCTGTCCTCATCCCACCCTGTCCCTCTGTCCTCATCCCACCCTGTCCCTCTGTCCTCATCCCACCCTGTCCCTCTTTCCTCATCCCACCCTGTCCCTCTGTCCTCATCCCACCCTGTTCTCTGTCCCCATCCCACTCTGTCCCCCTTTCCTCATCCCACCCTGTCCCTCTGTCCTCATCCCACCCTTTCCCCCTTTCCACATCCCACCCTGTCCCTCTGTCCTCATCCCACCCTGTCCCTCTGTCCTCATCCCACCCTGTCCCTCTGTCCTCATCCCACCCTGTCCCTCTGTCCTCATCCCACCCTGTCCCCCTTTCCTCATCCCACCCTGTCCCTCTTTCCTCATCCCACCCTGTCCCTCTGTCCTCATCCCACCCTGTTCTCTGTCCCCATCCCACCCTGTCCCCCTTTCCTCATCCCACCCTGTCCCTCTGTCCTCATCCCACCCTTTCCCCTTTCCACATCCCACCCTGTCCCTCTGTCCTCATCCCACCCTGTCCCTCTGTCCTCATCCCACCCTGTCCCTCTGTCCTCATCCCACTCTGTCCTCATCCCACCCTGTCCTCATCCCACCCTGTCCTCATCCCACCCTGTCCTCCTTTCCTCATTCCACCCTGACCCCCTTTCCCCATCCCACTGTCCCCCTTTCCTCATCCCACCCTGTCCCCCTTTCCTCATCCCACCCTGTCCCTCTGTCCTCATCCCACCCTGTCCCTCTGTCCTCATCCCACCCTGTCCCCCTTTCCCCACCCCACTGTCCCCCTTTCCTCATCCCACCCTGTTCTGTCCCCATCCCACCCTGTCCCCCTGTCCTCATCCCACCCTGTCCCCCTGTCCTCATCCCACCCTGTCCCTCTGTCCTCATCCCACCCTGTCCCTCTGTCCTCATCCCACCCTGTCCCTCTGTCCTCATCCCACCCTGTCCCCCTTTCCTCATCCCACCCTGTCCCCCTTTCCTCATCCCACCCTGTCCCCCTTTCCTCATTCCACCCTGTCCCTCTGTCCCCATCCCAGCCTGTCCCCCTTTCCTCATCCCACCCTGTCCCTCTGTCCCCATCCCACCCTGTTCTCTCCCCATCCCACCCTGTCCCCCTTTCCTCATCCCACCCTGTCCCCCTTTCCTCATCCCACCCTGTCCCTCTGTCCTCATCCCACCCTGTCCCCCTTTCCTGATCCTACCCTGTCCCTCTGTCCCCATCCCACCCTGTCCCCCTTTCCTCATCCCACCCTGTTCTCTGCCCCCATCCCACCCTGTCCCCCTTTCCTCATCCCACCCTGTTATCTGTCCCCATCCCACCCTGTCCCCCTTTCCTCATCCCACCCTGTTCTCTGTCCCCATCCCACCCTGTCCCCCTTTCCTCATCCCACCCTGTCCCTCTGTCTTCATCCCACCCTGTCCCCCTTTCCTCATCCCACCCTGTCCCCCTTTCCTCATCCCACCCTGTCCCTCTGTCCTCATCCCACCCTGTCCTCATCCCATCCTGTCCCCCTTTCCTCATCCCACCCTGTCCCCCTTTCCTCATCCCACCCTGTCCCTCTGTCCTCATCCCACCCTGTCCCCCTTTCCTCATCCCACCCTGTCCCTCTGTCCTCATCCCACCCTGTCCCCCTTTCCTCATCCCACCCTGTCCCCCTTTCCTCATCCCACCCTGTCCCCCTTTCCTCATCCCACCCTGTCCCCCTTTCCTCATCCCACCCTGTCCCTCTGTCCTCATCCCACCCTGTCCCTCTGTCCTCATCCCACCCTGTCCCCCTTTCCTCATCCCACCCTGTCCCTCTGTCCTCATCCCACTCTGTCCCCCTTTCCTCATCCCATCCTGTCCCCCTTTCCTCATCCCACCCTGTCCCCCTGTCCCCATCCCACCCTGTCACTCTGTCCCCATCCCACCCTGTCCCTCTGTCCTCATTCCACCCTGTCCCTCTGTCCTCATCCCACCCTGTCCCTCTGTCCTCATCCCACCCTGTCCCCCTTTCCTCATCCCACCCTGTCCCTCTTTCCTCATCCCACCCTGTCCCTCTGTCCTCATCCCACCCTGTTCTCTGTCCCCATCCCACCCTGTCCCCCTTTCGTCATCCCACTCTGTCCCTCTGTCCTCATCCCACCCTTTCCCCCTTTCCACATCCCACCCTGTCCCTCTGTCCTCATCCCACCCTGTCCCTCTGTCCTCATCCCACCCTGTCCCTCTGTCCTCATCCCACCCTGTCCCTCTGTCCTCATCCCACCCTGTCCCTCTGTCCTCATCCCACCCTGTCCCTCTGTCCTCATCCCACCCTGTCCCCCTTTCCTCATCCCACCCTGTCCCCCTTTCCTCATCCCACCCTGTCCCTCTGTCCTCATCCCACCCTGTCCCCCTTTCCTCATCCCACCCTGTCCCCCTTTCCTCATCCCACCCTTTCCCCCTTTCCTCATCCCACTCTGTCCTTATCCCACCCTGTCCCTCTGTCCTCATCCCACCCTGTCCCCCTTTCCACATCCCACCCTGTCCCTCTGTCCTCATCCCACCCTGTCCCTCTGTCCTCATCCCACCCTGTCCCCCTTTCCTCATCCCACCCTTTCCCCCTTTCCTCATCCCACCCTGTCCCCCTTTCCTCATCCCACCCTGTCCCTCTGTCCTCATCCCACCCTGTCCCTCTGTCCTCATCCCACCCTGTCCCCCTGTCCTCATCCCACCCTGTCCCTCTGTCCTCATCCCACCCTGTCCCTCTGTCCTCATCCCACCCTGTCCTCATCCCACCCGGTCCCCCTTTCCTCATCCCACCCTGTCCCTCTGTCCTCATCCCACCCTGTCCCTCTGTCCTCATCCCACCCTTTCCCCTTTCCTCATCCCACCCTGTCCCTCTGTCCTCATCCCACCCTGTCACTCTGTCCTCATCCCACCCTGTCCCTCTGTCCTCATCCCACCCTTTCCCCCTTTCCTCATCCCACCCTGTCCCTCTGTCCTCATCCCACCCTGTCCCTCTGTCCTCATCCCACCCTGTCCCTCTGTCCTCATCCCACCCTGTCACTCTGTCCCATCCCACCATCCCCCTTTCCTCATCCCACCCTGTTCTGTCCCCATCCCACCCTGTCCCTCTGTCCTCATCTCACCCTGTCCCTCTGTCCTCATCCCACCCTGTCCCTCTGTCCTCATCCCACCCTGTTCCTCTGTCCTCATCCCACCCTGTCCCCCTTTCCACTTCCCACCCTGTCCCTCTGTCCTCATCCCACACTGTCCCTCTGTCCTCATCCCACCCTGTCCCTCTGTCCTCATCCCACCCTGTCCCTCTGTCCTCATTCCACCCTGACCCCCTTTCCCCATCCCACCCTGTCCCCCTTTCCTCATCCCACCCTGTTCTCTGTCCCATCCCACCCTGTCACTCTGTCCCATCCCACCCTGTCACTCTGTCCCATCCCACCCTGTCCCCCTTTCCTCATCCCACCCTGTCCCCCTTTCCTCATCCCACCCTGTCCCCCTTTCCTCATCCCACCCTGTCACTCTGTCCCATCCCACCCTGTCCCCCTGTCCTCATCCCACCCTGTCCTCATCCCACCCTGTCCCTCTGTCCTCATCCCACCCTGTCCCTCTGTCCTCATCCCACCCTGTCCCTCTGTCCTCATCCCACCCTGTCCCCCTTTCCTCATCCCACCCTGTCCTCATCCCACCCTGTCCCTCTGTCCTCATCCCACCCTGTCCCTCTGTCCTCAAACACCCTGTCCCTCTGTCCTCATCCCACCCTGTCCCCCTTTCCTCATCCCACCCTGTCCCTCTGTCCCCATCCCACCATGTCCCTCTGTCCTCATCCCACCCTGTCCCCCTTTCCTCATCCCACCCTGTCCCTCTGTCCTCAAACACCCTGTCCCTCTGTCCTCATCCCACCCTGTCCCCCTTTCCTCATCCCACCCTGTCCCTCTGTCCCCATCCCACCCTGTCCCTCTGTCCTCATCCCACCCTGTACCTCTGTCCTCATCCCACCCTGTCCCTCTGTCCTCATCCCACCCTGTCCTCATCCCACCCGGTCCCCCTTTCCTCATCCCACCCTGTCCCTCTGTCCTCATCCCACCCTGTCCCTCTGTCCTCATCCCACCCTGTCCCCCTTTACTCATCCCACCCTGTCCCTCTGTCCTCATCCCACCCTGTCCCCCTTTCCTCATCCCACCCTGTCCCCCTTTCCTCATCCCACCCTGTCCCTCTGTCCTCATCCCACCCTGTCCCCCTTTCCTCATCCCACCCTGTCCCCCTTTCCTCATCCCACCCTTTCCCCCTTTCCTCATCCCTGTCCCTCTGTCCTCATCCCACCCTGTCCCCCTTTCCACATCCCACCTTGTCCCTCTGTCCTCATCCCACCCTGTCCCTCTGTCCTCATCCCACCCTGTCCCCCTTTCCTCATCCCACCCTTTCCCCCTTTCCTCATCCCACCCTGTCCCCCTTTCCTCATCCCACCCTGTCCCTCTGTCCTCATCCCACCCTGTCCCTCTGTCCTCATCCCACCCTGTCCCCCTGTCCTCATCCCACCCTGTCCCTCTGTCCTCATCCCACCCTGTCCCTCTGTCCTCATCCCACCCTGTCCCCCTTTCCTCATCCCACCCTGTCCCCCTTTCCTCATCCCACCCTGTCCCTCTGTCCTCATCCCACCCTGTCCCTCTGTCCTCATCCCACCCTGTCCCTCTGTCCTCATCCCACCCTTTCCCCCTTTCCTCATCCCACCCTGTCCCTCTGTCCTCATCCCACCCTGTCCCTCTGTCCTCATCCCACCCTGTCCCCCTTTCCACATCCCACCCTGTCCCTCTGTCCTCATCCCACCCTGTCCCTCTGTCCTCATCCCACCCTGTCCCTCTATCCTCATCCCACCCTGTCCCTCTGTCCTCATTCCACCCTGACCCCCTTTCCCCATCCCACCCTGTCCCCCTTTCCTCATCCCACCCTGTTCTCTGTCCCATCCCACCCTGTCACTCTGTCCCATCCCACCCTTTCCCCCTTTCCTCATCCCACCCTGTCCCTCTGTCCTCATCCCACCCTGTCCCTCTGTCCTCATCCCACCATGTCCCTCTGTCCTCATCCCACCCTGTCACTCTGTCCCATCCCACCCTTTCCCCCTTTCCTCATCCCACCCTGTCCCCCTTTCCTCATCCCACCCTGTCCCTCTGTCCTCATCCCACCCTGTCCCTCTGTCCTCATCCCACCCTTTCCCCCTTTCCCCATCCCACCATCCCCCTTTCCTCATCCCACCCTGTTCTGTCCCCATCCCACCCTGTCCCTCTGTCCTCATCCCACCCTGTCCCTCTGTCCTCATCCCACCCTGTCCCTCTGTCCTCATCCCACCCTGTCCCTCTGTCCTCATCCCACCCTGTTCTCTGTCCCCATCCCACCCTGTCCCCCTTTCCTCATCCCACCCTGTTCTCTGTCCCCATCCCACCCTGTCCCCCTTTCCTCATCCCACCCTGTCCCTCTGTCCTCATCCCACCCTGTCCCCCTTTCCTCATCCCACCCTGTCCCCCTTTCCTCATCCCACCCTGTCCCTCTGTCCCCATCCCACCCTGTCCCCCTTTCCTCATCCCACCCTGTCCTCATCCCACCCTGTCCCCCTTTCCTCATCCCACCCTGTCCCCCTTTCCTCATCCCACCCTGTCCCTCTGTCCTCATCCCACCCTGTCCCCCTTTCCTCATCCCACCCTGTCCCTCTGTCCTCATCCCACCCTGTCCCTCTGTCCTCATCCCACCCTGTCCCCCTTTCCTCATCCCACCCTGTCCCCCTTTCCTCATCCCACCCTGTCCCCCTTTCCTCATCCCACCATGTCCCTCTGTCCTCATCCCACCCTGTCCCTCTGTCCTCATCCCACCCTGTCCCCCTTTCCTCATCCCACCCTGTCCCTCTGTCCTCATCCCACCCTGTCCCCCTTTCCTCATCCCACCCTGTCCCCCTTTCCTCATCCCACCCTGTCCACCTGTCCCCATCCCACCCTGTCCCTCTGTCCTCATCCCACCCTGTCCCTCTGTCCTCATCCCACCCTGTCCCTCTGTCCTCATCCCACCCTGTCCCCCTTTCCTCATCCCACCCTGTCCCTCTTTCCTCATCCCACCCTGTCCCTCTGTCCTCATCCCACCCTGTTCTCTGTCCCCATCCCACTCTGTCCCCCTTTCCTCATCCCACCCTGTCCCTCTGTCCTCATCCCACCCTTTCCCCCTTTCCACATCCCACCCTGTCCATCTGTCCTCATCCCACCCTGTCCCTCTGTCCTCATTCCACCCTGACCCCCTTTCCCCATCCCACCCTGTCCCCCTTTCCTCATCCCACCCTGTTCTCTGTCCCATCCCACCCTGTCACTCTGTCCCATCCCACCCTGTCACTCTGTCCCATCCCACCCTGTCCCCCTTTCCTCATCCCACCCTGTCCCTCTGTCCTCATCCCACCCTGTCCCTCTGTCCTCATCCCACCCTTTCCCCCTTTCCCCATCCCACCATCCCCCTTTCCTCATCCCACCCTGTTCTGTCCCCATCCCACCCTGTCCCTCTGTCCTCATCTCACCCTGTCCCTCTGTCCTCATCCCACCCTGTCCCTCTGTCCTCATCCCACCCTGTTCCTCTGTCCTCATCCCACCCTGTCCCCCTTTCCACATCCCACCCTGTCCCTCTGTCCTCATCCCACACTGTCCCTCTGTCCTCATCCCACCCTGTCCCTCTGTCCTCATCCCACCCTGTCCCTCTGTCCTCATTCCACCCTGACCCCCTTTCCCCATCCCACCCTGTCCCCCTTTCCTCATCCCACCCTGTTCTCTGTCCCATCCCACCCTGTCACTCTGTCCCATCCCACCCTGTCACTCTGTCCCATCCCACCCTGTCCCCCTTTCCTCATCCCACCCTGTCCCCCTTTCCTCATCCCACCCTGTCCCCCTTTCCTCATCCCACCCTGTCACTCTGTCCCATCCCACCCTGTCCCCCTGTCCTCATCCCACCCTGTCCTCATCCCACCCTGTCCCTCTGTCCTCATCCCACCCTGTCCCTCTGTCCTCATCCCACCCTGTCCCTCTGTCCTCATCCCACCCTGTCCCCCTTTCCTCATCCCACCCTGTCCTCATCCCACCCTGTCCCTCTGTCCTCATCCCACCCTGTCCCTCTGTCCTCAAACACCCTGTCCCTCTGTCCTCATCCCACCCTGTCCCCCTTTCCTCATCCCACCCTGTCCCTCTGTCCCCATCCCACCATGTCCCTCTGTCCTCATCCCACCCTGTCCCCCTTTCCTCATTCCACCCTGTCCCTCTGTCCTCAAACACCCTGTCCCTCTGTCCTCATCCCACCCTGTCCCCCTTTCCTCATCCCACCCTGTCCCTCTGTCCCCATCCCACCCTGTCCCTCTGTCCTCATCCCACCCTGTACCTCTGTCCTCATCCCACCCTGTCCCTCTGTCCTCATCCCACCCTGTCCTCATCCCACCCGGTCCCCCTTTCCTCATCCCACCCTGTCCCTCTGTCCTCATCCCACCCTGTCCCTCTGTCCTCATCCCACCCTGTCCCCCTTTACTCATCCCACCCTGTCCCTCTGTCCTCATCCCACCCTGTCCCCCTTTCCTCATCCCACCCTGTCCCCCTTTCCTCATCCCACCCTGTCCCTCTGTCCTCATCCCACCCTGTCCCCCTTTCCTCATCCCACCCTGTCCCCCTTTCCTCATCCCACCCTTTCCCCCTTTCCTCATCCCTGTCCCTCTGTCCTCATCCCACCCTGTCCCCCTTTCCACATCCCACCTTGTCCCTCTGTCCTCATCCCACCCTGTCCCTCTGTCCTCATCCCACCCTGTCCCCCTTTCCTCATCCCACCCTTTCCCCCTTTCCTCATCCCACCCTGTCCCCCTTTCCTCATCCCACCCTGTCCCTCTGTCCTCATCCCACCCTGTCCCTCTGTCCTCATCCCACCCTGTCCCCCTGTCCTCATCCCACCCTGTCCCTCTGTCCTCATCCCACCCTGTCCCTCTGTCCTCATCCCACCCTGTCCTCCTTTCCTCATCCCACCCTGTCCCCCTTTCCTCATCCCACCCTGTCCCTCTGTCCTCATCCCACCCTGTCCCTCTGTCCTCATCCCACCCTGTCCCTCTGTCCTCATCCCACCCTTTCCCCCTTTCCTCATCCCACCCTGTCCCTCTGTCCTCATCCCACCCTGTCCCTCTGTCCTCATCCCACCCTGTCCCCCTTTCCACATCCCACCCTGTCCCTCTGTCCTCATCCCACCCTGTCCCTCTGTCCTCATCCCACCCTGTCCCTCTATCCTCATCCCACCCTGTCCCTCTGTCCTCATTCCACCCTGACCCCCTTTCCCCATCCCACCCTGTCCCCCTTTCCTCATCCCACCCTGTTCTCTGTCCCATCCCACCCTGTCACTCTGTCCCATCCCACCCTTTCCCCCTTTCCTCATCCCACCCTGTCCCTCTGTCCTCATCCCACCCTGTCCCTCTGTCCTCATCCCACCATGTCCCTCTGTCCTCATCCCACCCTGTCACTCTGTCCCATCCCACCCTTTCCCCCTTTCCTCATCCCACCCTGTCCCCCTTTCCTCATCCCACCCTGTCCCTCTGTCCTCATCCCACCCTGTCCCTCTGTCCTCATCCCACCCTTTCCCCCTTTCCCCATCCCACCGTCCCCCTTTCCTCATCCCACCCTGTTCTGTCCCCATCCCACCCTGTCCCTCTGTCCTCATCCCACCCTGTCCCTCTGTCCTCATCCCACCCTGTCCCTCTGTCCTCATCCCACCCTGTCCCTCTGTCCTCATCCCACCCTGTTCTCTGTCCCCATCCCACCCTGTCCCCCTTTCCTCATCCCACCCTGTTCTCTGTCCCCATCCCACCCTGTCCCCCTTTCCTCATCCCACCCTGTCCCTCTGTCCTCATCCCACCCTGTCCCCCTTTCCTCATCCCACCCTGTCCCCCTTTCCTCATCCCACCCTGTCCCTCTGTCCCCATCCCACCCTGTCCCCCTTTCCTCATCCCACCCTGTCCTCATCCCACCCTGTCCCCCTTTCCTCATCCCACCCTGTCCCCCTTTCCTTATCCCACCCTGTCCCTCTGTCCTCATCCCACCCTGTCCCCCTTTCCTCATCCCACCCTGTCCCTCTGTCCTCATCCCACCCTGTCCCTCTGTCCTCATCCCACCCTGTCCCCCTTTCCTCATCCCACCCTGTCCCCCTTTCCTCATCCCACCCTGTCCCCCTTTCCTCATCCCACCATGTCCCTCTGTCCTCATCCCACCCTGTCCCTCTGTCCTCATCCCACCCTGTCCCCCTTTCCTCATCCCACCCTGTCCCTCTGTCCTCATCCCACCCTGTCCCCCTTTCCTCATCCCACCCTGTCCCCCTTTCCTCATCCCACCCTGTCCACCTGTCCCCATCCCACCCTGTCCCTCTGTCCTCATCCCACCCTGTCCCTCTGTCCTCATCCCACCCTGTCCCTCTGTCCTCATCCCACCCTGTCCCCCTTTCCTCATCCCACCCTGTCCCTCTTTCCTCATCCCACCCTGTCCCTCTGTCCTCATCCCACCCTGTTCTCTGTCCCCATCCCACTCTGTCCCCCTTTCCTCATCCCACCCTGTCCCTCTGTCCTCATCCCACCCTTTCCCCCTTTCCACATCCCACCCTGTCCATCTGTCCTCATCCCACCCTGTCCCTCTGTCCTCATCCCACCCTGTCCCTCTGTCCTCATCCCACCCTGTCCCTCTGTCCTCATCCCACCCTGTCCCCCTTTCCTCATCCCACCCTGTCCCTCTTTCCTCATCCCACCCTGTCCATCTGTCCTCATCCCACCCTGTTCTCTGTCCCCATCCCACCCTGTCCCCCTTTCCTCATCCCACCCTGTCCCTCTGTCCTCATCCCACCCTTTCCCCCTTTCCACATCCCACCCTGTCCCTCTGTCCTCATCCCACCCTGTCCCTCTGTCCTCATCCCACCCTGTCCCTCTGTCCTCATCCCACTCTGTCCTCATCCCACCCTGTCCTCATCCCACCCTGTCCTCATCCCACCCTGTCCTCCTTTCCTCATTCCACCCTGACCCCCTTTCCCCATCCCACTGTCCCCCTTTCCTCATCCCACCCTGTTCTGTCCCCATCCCACCCTGTCCCCCTGTCCTCATCCCACCCTGTCCCTCTGTCCTCATCCCACCCTGTCCCTCTGTCCTCATCCCACCCTGTCCCTCTGTCCTCATCCCACCCTGTCCCTCTGTCCTCATTCCACCCTGACCCCCTTTCCCCATCCCACCCTATCCCCCTTTCCTCATCCCACCCTGTCCCTCTGTCCCATCCCACCCTGTCACTCTGTCCCATCCCACCCTGTCCCCCTTTCCTCATCCCACCCTGTCCCCCTTTCCTCATCCCACCCTGTCACTCTGTCCCATCCCACCCTTTCCCCCTTTCCTCATCCCACCCTGTCCCCCTTTCCTCATCCCACCCTGTCCCTCTGTCCTCATCCCACCCTGTCCCTCTGTCCTCATCCCACCCTGTCCCTCTGTCCTCATCCCACCCTGTCCCCCTTTCCCCACCCCACTGTCCCCCTTTCCTCATCCCACCCTGTTCTGTCCCCATCCCACCCTGTCCCCCTGTCCTCATCCCACCCTGTCCCCCTGTCCTCATCCCACCCTGTCCCTCTGTCCTCATCCCACCCTGTCCCTCTGTCCTCATCCCACCCTGTCCCTCTGTCCTCATCCCACCCTGTCCCCCTTTCCTCATCCCACCCTGTCCCCCTTTCCTCATCCCACCCTGTCCCTCTGTCCCCATCCCAGCCTGTCCCCCTTTCCTCATCCCACCCTGTCCCTCTGTCCCCATCCCACCCTGTTCTCTCCCCATCCCACCCTGTCCCCCTTTCCTCATCCCACCCTGTCCCCCTTTCCTCATCCCACCCTGTCCCTCTGTCCTCATCCCACCCTGTCCCCCTTTTTTCATCCTACCCTGTCCCTCTGTCCCCATCCCACCCTGTCCCCCTTTCCTCATCCCACCCTGTTCTCTGCCCCCATCCCACCCTGTCCGCCTTTCCTCATCCCACCCTGTTATCTGTCCCCATCCCACCCTGTCCCCCTTTCCTCATCCCACCCTGTTCTCTGTCCCCATCCCACCCTGTCCCCCTTTCCTCATCCCACCCTGTCCCTCTGTCCTCATCCCACCCTGTCCCCCTTTCCTCATCCCACCCTGTCCCCCTTTCCTCATCCCACCCTGTCCCTCTGTCCCCATCCCACCCTGTCCCCCTGTCCTCATCCCACCCTGTCCTCATCCCACCCTGTCCCCCTTTCCTCATCCCACCCTGTCCCCCTTTCCTCATCCCACCCTGTCCCTCTGTCCTCATCCCACCCTGTCCCTCTGTCCTCATCCCACCCTGTCCCTCTGTCCTCATCCCACCCTGTCCCCCTTTCCTCATCCCACCCTGTCCCCCTTTCCTCATCCCACCCTGTCCCCCTTTCCTCATCCCACCCTGTCCCCCTTTCCTCATCCCACCCTGTCCCCCTTTCCTCATCCCACCCTGTCCCTCTGTCCTCATCCCACCCTGTCCCTCTGTCCTCATCCCACCCTGTCCCCCTTTCCTCATCCCACCCTGTCCCTCTGTCCTCATCCCACTCTGTCCCCCTTTCCTCATCCCACCCTGTCCCCCTTTCCTCATCCCACCCTGTCCCCATGTCCCCATCCCACCCTGTCACTCTGTCCCCATCCCACCCTGTCCCTCTGTCCTCATTCCACCCTGTCCCTCTGTCCTCATCCCACCCTGTCCCTCTGTCCTCATCCCACCCTGTCCCCCTTTCCTCATCCCACCCTGTCCCTCTTTCCTCATCCCACCCTGTCCCTCTGTCCTCATCCCACCCTGTTCTCTGTCCCCATCCCACCTGTCCCCCTTTCCTCATCCCACTCTGTCCCTCTGTCCTCATCCCACCCTTTCCCCCTTTCCACATCCCACCCTGTCCCTCTGTCCTCATCCCACCCTGTCCCTCTGTCCTCATCCCACCCTGTCCCTCTGTCCTCATCCCACTCTGTCCTCATCCCACCCTGTCCTCATCCCACCCTGTCCTCATCCCACCCTGTCCTCCTTTCCTCATTCCACCCTGACCCCCTTTCCCCATCCCACCATCCCCCTTTCCTCATCCCACCCTGTTCTGTCCCCATCCCAGCCTGTCCCCCTGTCCTCATCCCACCCTGTCCCTCTGTCCTCATCCCACCCTGTCCCTCTGTCCTCATCCCACCCTGTCCCTCTGTCCTCATCCCACCCTGTCCCTCTGTCCTCATCCCACCCTGTCCCCCTTTCCTCATCCCACCCTGTCCCCCTTTCCTCATCCCACCCTGTCCCTCTGTCCTCATCCCACCCTGTCCCCCTTTCCTCATCCCACCCTGTCCCTCTGTCCTCATCCCACCCTGTCCCCCTTTTTTCATCCTACCCTGTCCCTCTGTCCCCATCCCACCCTGTCCCCCTTTCCTCATCCCACCCTGTTCTCTGCCCCCATCCCACCCTGTCCCCCTTTCCTCATCCCACCCTGTTATCTGTCCCCATCCCACCTGTCCCCCTTTCCTCATCCCACCCTGTTCTCTGTCCCCATCCCACCCTGTCCCCCTTTCCTCATCCCACCCTGTCCCTCTGTCCTCATCCCACCCTGTCCCCCTTTCCTCATCCCACCCTGTCCCTCTGTCCCCATCCCACCCTGTCCCCCTGTCCTCATCCCACCCTGTCCTCATCCCACCCTGTCCCCCTTTCCTCATCCCACCCTGTCCCCCTTTCCTCATCCCACCCTGTCCCTCTGTCCTCATCCCACCCTGTCCCTCTGTCCTCATCCCACCCTGTCCCCCTTTCCTCATCCCACCCTGTCCCCCTTTCCTCATACCACCCTGTCCCCCTTTCCTCATCCCACCCTGTCCCCCTTTCCTCATCCCACCCTGTCCCTCTGTCCTCATCCCACCCTGTCCCTCTGTCCTCATCCCACCCTGTCCCCCTTTCCTCATCCCACCCTGTCCCTCTGTCCTCATCCCACTCTGTCCCCCTTTCCTCATCCCACCCTGTCCCCCTTTCCTCATTCCACCCTGTCCCCCTGTCCCCATCCCACCCTGTCACTCTGTCCCCATCCCACCCTGTCCCTCTGTCCTCATTCCACCCTGTCCCTCTGTCCTCATCCCACCCTGTCCCTCTGTCCTCATCCCACCCTGTCCCCCTTTCCTCATCCCACCCTGTCCCTCTTTCCTCATCCCACCCTGTCCCTCTGTCCTCATCCCACCCTGTTCTCTGTCCCCCTTTCCTCATCCCACTCTGTCCCTCTGTCCTCATCCCACCCTTTCCCCCTTTCCACATCCCACCCTGTCCCTCTGTCCTCATCCCACCCTGTCCCTCTGTCCTCATCCCACTCTGTCCTCATCCCACCCTGTCCTCATCCCACCCTGTCCTCATCCCACCCTGTCCTCCTTTCCTCATTCCACCCTGACCCCCTTTCCCCATCCCACCATCCCCCTTTCCTCATCCCACCCTGTTCTGTCCCCATCCCACCCTGTCCCCCTGTCCTCATCCCACCCTGTCCCTCTGTCCTCATCCCACCCTGTCCCTCTGTCCTCATCCCACCCTGTCCCCCTTTACTCATCCCACCCTGTCCCTCTGTCCTCATCCCACCATGTCCCCCTTTCCTCATCCCACCCTGTCCCCCTTTCCTCATCCCACCCTGTCCCTCTGTCCTCATCCCACCCTGTCCCCCTTTCCTCATCCCACCCTGTCCCCCTTTCCTCATCCCACCCTTTCCCCCTTTCCTCATCCCACTCTGTCCTCATCCCACCCTGTCCCTCTGTCCCCATCCCACCCTGTCCCCCTTTCCTCATCCCACCCTGTTCTCTGTCCCCATCCCACCCTGTCCCCCTTTCCTCATCCCACCCTGTCCCTCTGTCCTCATCCCACCCTGTCCCCCTTTCCTCATCCCACCCTGTCCCCCTTTCCTCATCCCACACTGTCCCTCTGTCCCCATCCCACCCTGTCCCCCTGTCCTCATCCCACCCTGTCCTCATCCCACCCTGTCCCCCTTTCCTCATCCCACCCTGTCCCCCTTTCCTCATCCCACCCTGTCCCTCTGTCCTCATCCTACCCTGTCCCCCTTTCCTCATCCCACCCTGTCCCTCTGTCCTCATCCCACCCTGTCCCTCTGTCCTCATCCCACCCTGTCCCCCTTTCCTCATCCCACCCTGTCCCCCTTTCCTCATCCCACCCTGTCCCCCTTTCCTCATCCCACCCTGTCCCTCTGTCCTCATCCCACCCTGTCCCTCTGTCCTCATCCCACCCTGTCCCCCTTTCCTCATCCCACCCTGTCCCTCTTTCCTCATCCCACCCTGTCCCTCTGTCCTCATCCCACCCTGTTCTCTGTCCCCATCCCACCCTGTCCCCCTTTCCTCATCCCACCCTGTCCCTCTGTCCTCATCCCACCCTTTCCCCCTTTCCACATCCCACCCTGTCCCTCTGTCCTCATCCCACCCTGTCCCTCTGTCCTCATCCCACCCTGTCCCCCTTTCCTCATCCCACCCTGTCCCTCTGTCCTCATCCCACCCTTTCCCCCTTTCCACATCCCACCCTGTCCCTCTGTCCTCATCCCACCCTGTCCCTCTGTCCTCATCCCACCCTGTCCCTCTGTCCTCATCCCACAGTGTCCCTCTGTCCTCATCCCACTCTGTCCTCATCCCACCCTGTCCTCATCCCACCCTGTCCTCATCCCACCCTGTCCTCCTTTCCTCATTCCACCCTGACCCCCTTTCCCCATCCCACAGCCCCCTTTCCTCATCCCACCCTGTTCTGTCCCCATCCCACCCTGTCCCCCTGTCCTCATCCCACCCTGTCCCTCTGTCCTCATCCCACCCTGTCCCTCTGTCCTCATCCCACCCTGTCCCTCTGTCCTCATCCCACCCTGTCCCTCTGTCCTCATTCCACCCTGACCCCCTTTCCCCATCCCACCCTGTCCCCCTTTCCTCATCCCACCCTGTCCCTCTGTCCCATCCCACCCTGTCACTCTGTCCCATCCCACCCTGTCCCCCTTTCCTCATCCCACCCTGTCCCCCTTTCCTCATCCCACCCTGTCACTCTGTCCCATCCCACCCTTTCCCCCTTTCCTCATCCCACCCTGTTCTCTGTCCCCATCCCACCCTGTCCCCCTTTCCTCATCCCACCCTGTTCTCTGTCCCCATCCCACCCTGTCCCCCTTTCCTCATCCCACCCTGACCCTCTGTCCTCATCCCACCCTGTCCCTCTGTCCTCATCCCACCCTGTCCCCCTTTCCTCATCCCACCCTGTCCCCCTTTCCTCATCCCACCCTGTCCCTCTGTCCCCATCCCACCCTGTCCCCCTGTCCTCATCCCACCCTGTCCTCATCCCACCTTGTCCCCCTTTCCTCATCCCACCCTGTCCCCCTTTCCTCATCCCACCCTGTCCCTCTGTCCTCATCCCACCCTGTCCCCCTTTCCTCATCCCACCCTGTCCCTCTGTCCTCATCCCACCCTGTCCCTCTGTCCTCATCCCACCCTGTCCCCCTTTCCTCATCCCACCCTGTCCCCCTTTCCTCATCCCACCCTGTCCCCCTTTCCTCATCCCACCCTGTCCCTCTGTCCTCATCCCACCCTGTCCCTCTGTCCTCATCCCACCCTGTCCCCCTTTCCTCATCCCACCCTGTCCCTCTGTCCTCATCCCACTCTGTCCCCCTTTCCTCATCCCACCCTGTCCCCCTTTCCTCATCCCACCCTGTCCTCCTGTCCCCATCCCACCCTGTCACTCTGTCCCCATCCCACCCTGTCCCTCTGTCCTCATTCCACCCTGTCCCTCTGTCCTCATCCCACCCTGTCCCTCTGTCCTCATCCCACCCTGTCCCCCTTTCCTCATCCCACCCTGTCCCTCTTTCCTCATCCCACCCTGTCCCTCTGTCCTCATCCCACCCTGTTCTCTGTCCCCATCCCACCCTGTCCCCCTTTCCTCATCCCACTCTGTCCCTCTGTCCTCATCCCACCCTTTCCCCCTTTCCACATCCCACCCTGTCCCTCTGTCCTCATCCCACCCTGTCCCTCTGTCCTCATCCCACTCTGTCCTCATCCCACCCTGTCCTCATCCCACCCTGTCCTCATCCCACCCTGTCCTCCTTTCCTCATTCCACCCTGACCCCCTTTCCCCATCCCACCATCCCCCTTTCCTCATCCCACCCTGTTCTGTCCCCATCCCACCCTGTCCCCCTGTCCTCATCCCACCCTGTCCCTCTGTCCTCATCCCACCCTGTCCCTCTGTCCTCATCCCACCCTGTCCCCCTTTACTCATCCCACCCTGTCCCTCTGTCCTCATCCCACCATGTCCCCCTTTCCTCATCCCACCCTGTCCCCCTTTCCTCATCCCACCCTGTCCCTCTGTCCTCATCCCACCCTGTCCCCCTTTCCTCATCCCACCCTGTCCCCCTTTCCTCATCCCACCCTTTCCCCCTTTCCTCATCCCACTCTGTCCTCATCCCACCCTGTCCCTCTGTCCTCATCCCACCCTGTCCCCCTTTCCACATCCCACCCTGTCCCTCTGTCCTCATCCCACCCTGTCCCTCTGTCCTCATCCCACCCTGTCCCCCTTTCCTCATCCCACCCTTTCCCCCTTTCCTCATCCCACCCTGTCCCCCTTTCCTCATCATACCCTGTCCCTCTGTCCTCATCCCACCCTGTCCCTCTGTCCTCATCCCACCCTGTCCCCCTGTCCTCATCCCACCCTGTCCCTCTGTCCTCATCCCACCCTTTCCCCCTTTCCACATCCCACCCTGTCCCTCTGTCCTCATCCCACCCTGTCCCTCTGTCCTCATCCCACCCTGTCCCTCTGTCCTCATCCCACCCTGTCCCTCTGTCCTCATCCCACCCTGTCCCCCTTTCCTCATCCCACCCTGTCCCTCTTTCCTCATCCCACCCTGTCCCTCTGTCCTCATCCCACCCTGTTCTCTGTCCTCATCCCATCCTGTCCCCCTTCCTCATCCCACCCTGTCCCTCTGTCCTCATTACACCCTTTCCCCCTTTCCACATCCCACCCTGTCCCTCTGTCCTCATCCCACCCTGTCCCTCTGTCCTCATCCCACCCTGTCCCTCTGTCCTCATCCCACAGTGTCCCTCTGTCCTCATCCCACTCTGTCCTCATCCCACCCTGTCCTCATCCCACCCTGTCCTCCTTTCCTCATTCCACCCTGACCCCCTTTCCCCATCCCACCGTCCCCCTTTCCTCATCCCACCCTGTTCTGTCCCCATCCCACCCTGTCCCCCTGTCCTCATCCCACCCTGTCCCTCTGTCCTCATCCCACCCTGTCCCTCTGTCCTCATCCCACCCTGTCCCTCTGTCCTCATCCCACCCTGTCCCTCTGTCCTCATCCCACCCTGTCCCCCTTTCCTCATCCCACCCTGTCCCCCTTTCCTCATCCCACCCTGTCCCTCTGTCCTCATCCCACCCTGTCCCCCTTTCCTCATCCCACCCTGTCCCTCTGTCCTCATCCCACCCTGTCCCCCTTTTTTCATCCTACCCTGTCCCTCTGTCCCCATCCCACCCTGTCCCCCTTTCCTCATCCCACCCTGTTCTCTGCCCCCATCCCACCCTGTCCCCCTTTCCTCATCCCACCCTGTTATCTGTCCCCATCCCACCTGTCCCCCTTTCCTCATCCCACCCTGTTCTCTGTCCCCATCCCACCCTGTCCCCCTTTCCTCATCCCACCCTGTCCCTCTGTCCTCATCCCACCCTGTCCCCCTTTCCTCATCCCACCCTGTCCCTCTGTCCCCATCCCACCCTGTCCCCCTGTCCTCATCCCACCCTGTCCTCATCCCACCCTGTCCCCCTTTCCTCATCCCACCCTGTCCCCCTTTCCTCATCCCACCCTGTCCCTCTGTCCTCATCCCACCCTGTCCCTCTGTCCTCATCCCACCCTGTCCCCCTTTCCTCATCCCACCCTGTCCCCCTTTCCTCATACCACCCTGTCCCCCTTTCCTCATCCCACCCTGTCCCCCTTTCCTCATCCCACCCTGTCCCTCTGTCCTCATCCCACCCTGTCCCTCTGTCCTCATCCCACCCTGTCCCCCTTTCCTCATCCCACCCTGTCCCTCTGTCCTCATCCCACTCTGTCCCCCTTTCCTCATCCCACCCTGTCCCCCTTTCCTCATTCCACCCTGTCCCCCTGTCCCCATCCCACCCTGTCACTCTGTCCCCATCCCACCCTGTCCCTCTGTCCTCATTCCACCCTGTCCCTCTGTCCTCATCCCACCCTGTCCCTCTGTCCTCATCCCACCCTGTCCCCCTTTCCTCATCCCACCCTGTCCCTCTTTCCTCATCCCACCCTGTCCCTCTGTCCTCATCCCACCCTGTTCTCTGTCCCCCTTTCCTCATCCCACTCTGTCCCTCTGTCCTCATCCCACCCTTTCCCCCTTTCCACATCCCACCCTGTCCCTCTGTCCTCATCCCACCCTGTCCCTCTGTCCTCATCCCACTCTGTCCTCATCCCACCCTGTCCTCATCCCACCCTGTCCTCATCCCACCCTGTCCTCCTTTCCTCATTCCACCCTGACCCCCTTTCCCCATCCCACCATCCCCCTTTCCTCATCCCACCCTGTTCTGTCCCCATCCCACCCTGTCCCCCTGTCCTCATCCCACCCTGTCCCTCTGTCCTCATCCCACCCTGTCCCTCTGTCCTCATCCCACCCTGTCCCCCTTTACTCATCCCACCCTGTCCCTCTGTCCTCATCCCACCATGTCCCCCTTTCCTCATCCCACCCTGTCCCCCTTTCCTCATCCCACCCTGTCCCTCTGTCCTCATCCCACCCTGTCCCCCTTTCCTCATCCCACCCTGTCCCCCTTTCCTCATCCCACCCTTTCCCCCTTTCCTCATCCCACTCTGTCCTCATCCCACCCTGTCCCTCTGTCCCCATCCCACCCTGTCCCCCTTTCCTCATCCCACCCTGTTCTCTGTCCCCATCCCACCCTGTCCCCCTTTCCTCATCCCACCCTGTCCCTCTGTCCTCATCCCACCCTGTCCCCCTTTCCTCATCCCACCCTGTCCCCCTTTCCTCATCCCACACTGTCCCTCTGTCCCCATCCCACCCTGTCCCCCTGTCCTCATCCCACCCTGTCCTCATCCCACCCTGTCCCCCTTTCCTCATCCCACCCTGTCCCCCTTTCCTCATCCCACCCTGTCCCTCTGTCCTCATCCTACCCTGTCCCCCTTTCCTCATCCCACCCTGTCCCTCTGTCCTCATCCCACCCTGTCCCTCTGTCCTCATCCCACCCTGTCCCCCTTTCCTCATCCCACCCTGTCCCCCTTTCCTCATCCCACCCTGTCCCCCTTTCCTCATCCCACCCTGTCCCTCTGTCCTCATCCCACCCTGTCCCTCTGTCCTCATCCCACCCTGTCCCCCTTTCCTCATCCCACCCTGTCCCTCTTTCCTCATCCCACCCTGTCCCTCTGTCCTCATCCCACCCTGTTCTCTGTCCCCATCCCACCCTGTCCCCCTTTCCTCATCCCACCCTGTCCCTCTGTCCTCATCCCACCCTTTCCCCCTTTCCACATCCCACCCTGTCCCTCTGTCCTCATCCCACCCTGTCCCTCTGTCCTCATCCCACCCTGTCCCCCTTTCCTCATCCCACCCTGTCCCTCTGTCCTCATCCCACCCTTTCCCCCTTTCCACATCCCACCCTGTCCCTCTGTCCTCATCCCACCCTGTCCCTCTGTCCTCATCCCACCCTGTCCCTCTGTCCTCATCCCACAGTGTCCCTCTGTCCTCATCCCACTCTGTCCTCATCCCACCCTGTCCTCATCCCACCCTGTCCTCATCCCACCCTGTCCTCCTTTCCTCATTCCACCCTGACCCCCTTTCCCCATCCCACCGCCCCCCTTTCCTCATCCCACCCTGTTCTGTCCCCATCCCACCCTGTCCCCCTGTCCTCATCCCACCCTGTCCCTCTGTCCTCATCCCACCCTGTCCCTCTGTCCTCATCCCACCCTGTCCCTCTGTCCTCATCCCACCCTGTCCCTCTGTCCTCATTCCACCCTGACCCCCTTTCCCCATCCCACCCTGTCCCCCTTTCCTCATCCCACCCTGTCCCTCTGTCCCATCCCACCCTGTCACTCTGTCCCATCCCACCCTGTCCCCCTTTCCTCATCCCACCCTGTCCCCCTTTCCTCATCCCACCCTGTCACTCTGTCCCATCCCACCCTTTCCCCCTTTCCTCATCCCACCCTGTTCTCTGTCCCCATCCCACCCTGTCCCCCTTTCCTCATCCCACCCTGTTCTCTGTCCCCATCCCACCCTGTCCCCCTTTCCTCATCCCACCCTGACCCTCTGTCCTCATCCCACCCTGTCCCTCTGTCCTCATCCCACCCTGTCCCCCTTTCCTCATCCCACCCTGTCCCCCTTTCCTCATCCCACCCTGTCCCTCTGTCCCCATCCCACCCTGTCCCCCTGTCCTCATCCCACCCTGTCCTCATCCCACCTTGTCCCCCTTTCCTCATCCCACCCTGTCCCCCTTTCCTCATCCCACCCTGTCCCTCTGTCCTCATCCCACCCTGTCCCCCTTTCCTCATCCCACCCTGTCCCTCTGTCCTCATCCCACCCTGTCCCTCTGTCCTCATCCCACCCTGTCCCCCTTTCCTCATCCCACCCTGTCCCCCTTTCCTCATCCCACCCTGTCCCCCTTTCCTCATCCCACCCTGTCCCCCTTTCCTCATCCCACCCTGTCCCTCTGTCCTCATCCCACCCTGTCCCTCTGTCCTCATCCCACCCTGTCCCCCTTTCCTCATCCCACCCTGTCCCTCTGTCCTCATCCCACTCTGTCCCCCTTTCCTCATCCCACCCTGTCCCCCTTTCCTCATCCCACCCTGTCCTCCTGTCCCCATCCCACCCTGTCACTCTGTCCCCATCCCACCCTGTCCCTCTGTCCTCATTCCACCCTGTCCCTCTGTCCTCATCCCACCCTGTCCCTCTGTCCTCATCCCACCCTGTCCCCCTTTCCTCATCCCACCCTGTCCCTCTTTCCTCATCCCACCCTGTCCCTCTGTCCTCATCCCACCCTGTTCTCTGTCCCCATCCCACCCTGTCCCCCTTTCCTCATCCCACTCTGTCCCTCTGTCCTCATCCCACCCTTTCCCCCTTTCCACATCCCACCCTGTCCCTCTGTCCTCATCCCACCCTGTCCCTCTGTCCTCATCCCACTCTGTCCTCATCCCACCCTGTCCTCATCCCACCCTGTCCTCATCCCACCCTGTCCTCCTTTCCTCATTCCACCCTGACCCCCTTTCCCCATCCCACCATCCCCCTTTCCTCATCCCACCCTGTTCTGTCCCCATCCCACCCTGTCCCCCTGTCCTCATCCCACCCTGTCCCTCTGTCCTCATCCCACCCTGTCCCTCTGTCCTCATCCCACCCTGTCCCCCTTTACTCATCCCACCCTGTCCCTCTGTCCTCATCCCACCATGTCCCCCTTTCCTCATCCCACCCTGTCCCCCTTTCCTCATCCCACCCTGTCCCTCTGTCCTCATCCCACCCTGTCCCCCTTTCCTCATCCCACCCTGTCCCCCTTTCCTCATCCCACCCTTTCCCCCTTTCCTCATCCCACTCTGTCCTCATCCCACCCTGTCCCTCTGTCCTCATCCCACCCTGTCCCCCTTTCCACATCCCACCCTGTCCCTCTGTCCTCATCCCACCCTGTCCCTCTGTCCTCATCCCACCCTGTCCCCCTTTCCTCATCCCACCCTTTCCCCCTTTCCTCATCCCACCCTGTCCCCCTTTCCTCATCATACCCTGTCCCTCTGTCCTCATCCCACCCTGTCCCTCTGTCCTCATCCCACCCTGTCCCCCTGTCCTCATCCCACCCTGTCCCTCTGTCCTCATCCCACCCTTTCCCCCTTTCCACATCCCACCCTGTCCCTCTGTCCTCATCCCACCCTGTCCCTCTGTCCTCATCCCACCCTGTCCCTCTGTCCTCATCCCACCCTGTCCCTCTGTCCTCATCCCACCCTGTCCCCCTTTCCTCATCCCACCCTGTCCCTCTTTCCTCATCCCACCCTGTCCCTCTGTCCTCATCCCACCCTGTTCTCTGTCCTCATCCCATCCTGTCCCCCCTTCCTCATCCCACCCTGTCCCTCTGTCCTCATTACACCCTTTCCCCCTTTCCACATCCCACCCTGTCCCTCTGTCCTCATCCCACCCTGTCCCTCTGTCCTCATCCCACCCTGTCCCTCTGTCCTCATCCCACAGTGTCCCTCTGTCCTCATCCCACTCTGTCCTCATCCCACCCTGTCCTCATCCCACCCTGTCCTCCTTTCCTCATTCCACCCTGACCCCCTTTCCCCATCCCACCGTCCCCCTTTCCTCATCCCACCCTGTTCTGTCCCCATCCCACCCTGTCCCCCTGTCCTCATCCCACCCTGTCCCTCTGTCCTCATCCCACCCTGTCCCTCTGTCCTCATCCCACCCTGACCCCCTTTCCCCATCCCACCCTGTCCCCCTTTCCTCATCCCACCCTGTCCCTCTGTCCCATCCCACCCTGTCACTCTGTCCCATCCCACCCTGTCCCCCTTTCCTCATCCCACCCTGTCCCCCTTTCCTCATCCCACCCTGTCACTCTGTCCCATCCCACCCTTTCCCCCTTTCCTCATCCCACCCTGTCCCCCTTTCCTCATCCCACCCTGTCCCTCTGTCCTCATCCCACCCTGTCCCTCTGTCCTCATCCCACCCTGTCCCTCTGTCCTCATCCCACCCTGTCCCCCTTTCCCCATCCCACCGTCCCCCTTTCCTCATCCCACCCTGTTCTGTCCCCATCCCACCCTGTCCCCCTGTCCTCATCCCACCCTGTCCCCCTGTCCTCATCCCACCCTGTCCCTCTGTCCTCATCCCACCCTGTCCCTCTGTCCTCATCCCACCCTGTCCCTCTGTCCTCATCCCACCCTGTCCCCCTTTCCTCATCCCACCCTGTCCCCCTTTCCTCATCCCACCCTGTCCCTCTGTACCCATCCCACCCTGTCCCCCTTTCCTCATCCCACCCTGTCCCTCTGTCCCCATCCCACCCTATCCCCCTTTCCCCATCCCACCGTCCCCCTTTCCTCATCCCACCCTGTTCTGTCCCCATCCCACCCTGTCCCCCTGTCCTCATCCCACCCTGTCCCTCTGTCCTCATCCCACCCTGTCCCTCTGTCCTCATCCCACCCTGTCCCCCTTTCCTCATCCCACCCTGTCCTCATCCCACCCTGTCCCCCTTTCCTCATCCCACCCTGTCCCCCTTTCCTCATCCCACCCTGTCCCTCTGTCCCCATCCCACCCTGTCCCCCTTTCCTCATCCCACCCTGTCCCTCTGTCCCCATCCCACCCTGTTCTCTCCCCATCCCACCCTGTCCCCCTTTCCTCATCCCACCCTGTCCCCCTTTCCTCATCCCACCCTGTCCCCCTTTTCTCATCCCACCCTGTCCCTCTGTCCTCATCCCACCCTGTCCCCCTTTCCTCATCCCACCCTGTCCCTCTGTCCCCATCCCACCCTGTCCCCCTTTCCTCATCCCACCCTGTTCTCTGTCCCCATCCCACCCTGTCCCCCTTTCCTCATCCCACCCTGTTCTCTGTCCCCATCCCACCCTGTCCCCCTTTCCTCATCCCACCCTGTTCTCTGTCCCCATCCCACCCTGTCCCCCTTTCCTCATCCCACCCTGTCCCTCTGTCCTCATCCCACCCTGTCCCCCTTTCCTCATCCCACCCTGTCCCCCTTTCCTCATCCCACCCTGTCCCTCTGTCCCCATCCCACCCTGTCCCCCTGTCCTCATCCCACCCTGTCCTCATCCCACCCTGTCCCCCTTTCCTCATCCCACCCTGTCCCCCTTTCCTCATCCCACCCTGTCCCTCTGTCCTCATCCTACCCTGTCCCCCTTTCCTCATCCCACCCTGTCCCTCTGTCCTCATCCCACCCTGTCCCTCTGTCCTCATCCCACCCTGTCCCCCTTTCCTCATCCCACCCTGTCCCCCTTTCCTCATCCCACCCTGTCCCCCTTTCCTCATCCCACCCTGTCCCTCTGTCCTCATCCCACCCTGTCCCTCTGTCCTCATCCCACCCTGTCCCCCTTTCCTCATCCCACCCTGTCCCTCTTTCCTCATCCCACCCTGTCCCTCTGTCCTCATCCCACCCTGTTCTCTGTCCCCATCCCACCCTGTCCCCCTTTCCTCATCCCACCCTGTCCCTCTGTCCTCATCCCACCCTTTCCCCCTTTCCACATCCCACCCTGTCCCTCTGTCCTCATCCCACCCTGTCCCTCTGTCCTCATCCCACCCTGTCCCTCTGTCCTCATCCCACCCTGTCCTCATCCCACCCTGTCCTCATTCCACCCTGACCCCCTTTCCCCATCCCACCGTCCCCCTTTCCTCATCCCACCCTGTTCTGTCCCCATCCCACCCTGTCCCCCTGTCCTCATCCCACCCTGTCCCTCTGTCCTCATCCCACCCTGTCCCTCTGTCCTCATCCCACCCTGTCCCTCTGTCCTCATCCCACCCTGTCCCTCTGTCCTCATTTCACCCTGACCCCCTTTCCCCATCCCACCCTGTCCCCCTTTCCTCATCCCACCCTGTCCCTCTGTCCCATCCCACCCTGTCACTCTGTCCCATCCCACCCTGTCCCCCTTTCCTCATCCCACCCTGCCCCCCTTTCCTCATCCCACCCTGTCACTCTGTCCCATCCCACCCTTTCCCCCTTTCCTCATCCCACCCTGTCCCCCTTTCCTCATCCCACCCTGTCCCTCTGTCCTCATCCCACCCTGTCCCTCTGTCCTCATCCCACCCTGTCCCTCTGTCCTCATCCCACCCTGTCCCCCTTTCCCCATCCCACTGTCCCCCTTTCCTCATCCCACCCTGTTCTGTCCCCATCCCACCCTGTCCCCCTGTCCTCATCCCACCCTGTCCCCCTGTCCTCATCCCACCCTGTCCCTCTGTCCTCATCCCACCCTGTCCCTCTGTCCTCATCCCACCCTGTCCCTCTGTCCTCATCCCACCCTGTCCCCCTTTCCTCATCCCACCCTGTCCCCCTTTCCTCATCCCACCCTGTCCCCCTTTCCTCATCCCACCCTGTCCCTCTGTCCCCATCCCAGCCTGTCCCCCTTTCCTCATCCCACCCTGTCCCTCTGTCCCCATCCCACCCTGTTCTCTCCCCATCCCACCCTGTCCCCCTTTCCTCATCCCACCCTGTCCCCCTTTCCTCATCCCACCCTGTCCCCCTTTCCTCATCCCACCCTGTCCCTCTGTCCTCATCCCACCCTGTCCCCCTTTCCTCATCCCACCCTGTCCCTCTGTCCCCATCCCACCCTGTCCCCCTTTCCTCATCCCACCCTGTTCTCTGTCCCCATCCCACCCTGTCCCCCTTTCCTCATCCCACCCTGTTCTCTGTCCCCATCCCACCCTGTCCCCCTTTCCTCATCCCACCCTGTTCTCTGTCCCCATCCCACCCTGTCCCCCTTTCCTCATCCCACCCTGTCCCTCTGTCCTCATCCCACCCTGTCCCCCTTTCCTCATCCCACCCTGTCCCCCTTTCCTCATCCCACCCTGTCCCTCTGTCCCCATCCCACCCTGTCCCCCTGTCCCCATCCCACCCTGTCCCCCTGTCCTCATCCCACCCTGTCCTCATCCCACCCTGTCCCCCTTTCCTCATCCCACCCTGTCCCCCTTTCCTCATCCCACCATGTCCCTCTGTCCTCATCCCACCCTGTCCCCCTTTCCTCATCCCACCCTGTCCCTCTATCCTCATCCCACCCTGTCCCTCTGTCCTCATCCCACCCTGTCCCCCTTTCCTCATCCCACCCTGTCCCCCTTTCCTCATCCCACCCTGTCCCCCTTTCCTCATCCCACCCTGTCCCTCTGTCCTCATCCCACCCTGTCCCTCTGTCCTCATCCCACCCTGTCCCCCTTTCCTCATCCCACCCTGTCCCTCTGTCCTCATCCCACTCTGTCCCCCTTTCCTCATCCCACCCTGTCCCCCTTTCCTCATCCCACCCTGTCCCCATCCCACCCTGTCACTCTGTCCCCATCCCACCCTGTCCCTCTGTCCTCATTCCACCCTGTCCCTCTGTCCTCATCCCACCCTGTCCCTCTGTCCTCATCCCGCCCTGTCCCCCTTTCCTCATCCCACCCTATCCCTCTTTCCTCATCCCACCCTGTCCCTCTGTCCTCATCCCACCCTGTTCTCTGTCCCCATCCCACCCTGTCCCCCTTTCCTCATCCCACTCTGTCCCTCTGTCCTCATCCCACCCTTTCCCCCTTTCCACATCCCACCCTGTCCCTCTGTCCTCATCCCACCCTGTCCCTCTGTCCTCATCCCACCCTGTCCCTCTGTCCTCATCCCACCCTGTCCCTCTGTCCTCATCCCACTCTGTCCTCATCCCACCCTGTCCTCATCCCACCCTGTCCTCATCCCACCCTGTCCTCCTTTCCTCATTCCACCCTGACCCCCTTTCCCCATCCCACCATCCCCCTTTCCTCATCCCACCCTGTTCTGTCCCCATCCCACCCTGTCCCCCTGTCCTCATCCCACCCTGTCCCTCTGTCCTCATCCCACCCTGTCCCTCTGTCCTCATCCCACCCTGTCCCTCTGTCCTCATCCCACCCTGTCCCCCTTTACTCATCCCACCCTGTCCCTCTGTCCTCATCCCACCCTGTCCCCCTTTCCTCATCCCACCCTGTCCCCCTTTCCTCATCCCACCCTGTCCCCCTTTCCTCATCCCACTCTGTCCTCATCCCACCCTGTCCCTCTGTCCTCATCCCACCCTGTCCCCCTTTCCACATCCCACCCTGTTCTGTCCCCATCCCACCCTGTCCCCCTGTCCTCATCCCACCCTGTCCCTCTGTCCTCATCCCACCCTGTCCCTCTGTCCTCATCCCACCCTGTCCCCCTTTCCTCATCCCACCCTGTCCCTCTTTCCTCATCCCACCCTGTCCCTCTGTCCTCATCCCACCCTGTTCTCTTTCCCCATCCCACCCTGTCCCCCTTTCCTCATCCCACCCTGTCCCTCTGTCCTCATCCCACCCTTTCCCCCTTTCCACATCCCAGCCTGTCCCTCTGTCCTCATCCCACCCTGTCCCTCTGTCCTCATCCCACCCTGTCCCTCTGTCCTCATCCCACCCTGTCCCTCTGTCCTCATCCCACTCTGTCCTCATCCCACCCTGTCCTCATCCCACCCTGTCCTCATCCCACCCTGTCCTCCTTTCCTCATTCCACCCTGACCCCCTTTCCCCATCCCACCGTCCCCCTTTCCTCATCCCACCCTGTTCTGTCCCCATCCCACCCTGTCCCCCTGTCCTCATCCCACCCTGTCCCTCTGTCCTCATCCCACCCTGTCCCTCTGTCCTCATCCCACCCTGTCCCTCTGTCCTCATTCCACCCTGACCCCCTTTCCCCATCCCACCCTGTCCCCCTTTCCTCATCCCACCCTGTCCCTCTGTCCCATCCCACCCTGTCACTCTGTCCCATCCCACCCTGTCCCCCTTTCCTCATCCCACCCTGCCCCCCTTTCCTCATCCCACCCTGTCACTCTGTCCCATCCCACCCTTGTCCCCTTTCCTCATCCCACCCTGTCCCCCTTTCCTCATCCCACCCTGTCCCTCTGTCCTCATCCCACCCTGTCCCTCTGTCCTCATCCCACCCTGTCCCTCTGTCCTCATCCCACCCTGTCCCCCTTTCCCCATCCCACTGTCCCCCTTTCCTCATCCCACCCTGTTCTGTCCCCATCCCACCCTGTCCCCCTGTCCTCATCCCACCCTGTCCCCCTGTCCTCATCCCACCCTGTCCCTCTGTCCTCATCCCACCCTGTCCCTCTGTCCTCATCCCACCCTGTCCCCCTTTCCTCATCCCACCCTGTCCCCCTTTCCTCATCCCACCCTGTCCCTCTGTCCCCATCCCAGCCTGTCCCCCTTTCCTCATCCCACCCTGTCCCTCTGTCCCCATCCCACCCTGTTCTCTCCCCATCCCACCCTGTCCCCCTTTCCTCATCCCACCCTGTCCCCCTTTCCTCATCCCACCCTGTCCCCCTTTCCTCATCCCACCCTGTCCCTCTGTCCCCATCCCACCCTGTCCCCCTTTCCTCATCCCACCCTGTTCTCTGTCCCCATCCCACCCTGTCCCCCTTTCCTCATCCCACCCTGTTCTCTGTCCCCATCCCACCCTGTCCCCCTTTCCTCATCCCACCCTGTTCTCTGTCCCCATCCCACCCTGTCCCCCTTTCCTCATCCCACCCTGTCCCTCTGTCCTCATCCCACCCTGTCCCCCTTTCCTCATCCCACCCTGTCCCTCTGTCCCCATCCCACCCTGTCCCCCTGTCCTCATCCCACCCTGTCCTCATCTCACCCTGTCCCCCTTTCCTCATCCCACCCTGTCCCCCTTTCCTCATCCCACCCTGTCCCCCTTTCCTCATCCCACCATGTCCCTCTGTCCTCATCCCACCATGTCCCTCTGTCCTCATCCCACCCTGTCCCCCTTTCCTCATCCCACCCTGTCCCTCTGTCCTCATCCCACCCTGTCCCTCTGTCCTCATCCCACCCTGTCCCCCTTTCCTCATCCCACCCTGTCCCTCTGTCCTCATCCCACTCTGTCCCCCTTTCCTCATCCCACCCTGTCCCCCTTTCCTCATCCCACCCTGTCCCCCTGTCCCCATCCCACCCTGTCACTCTGTCCCCATCCCACCCTGTCCCTCTGTCCTCATTCCACCCTGTCCCTCTGTCCTCATCCCACCCTGTCCCTCTGTCCTCATCCCGCCCTGTCCCCCTTTCCTCATCCCACCCTGTCCCTCTTTCCTCATCCCACCCTGTCCCTCTGTCCTCATCCCACCCTGTTCTCTGTCCCCATCCCACCCTGTCCCCCTTTCCTCATCCCACTCTGTCCCTCTGTCCTCATCCCACCCTTTCCCCCTTTCCACATCCCACCCTGTCCCTCTGTCCTCATCCCACCCTGTCCCTCTGTCCTCATCCCACCCTGTCCCTCTGTCCTCATCCCACTCTGTCCTCATCCCACCCTGTCCTCATCCCACCCTGTCCTCATCCCACCCTGTCCTCCTTTCCTCATTCCACCCTGACCCCCTTTCCCCATCCCACCATCCCCCTTTCCTCATCCCACCCTGTTCTGTCCCCATCCCACCCTGTCCCCCTGTCCTCATCCCACCCTGTCCCTCTGTCCTCATCCCACCCTGTCCCTCTGTCCTCATCCCACCCTGTCCCCCTTTACTCATCCCACCCTGTCCCTCTGTCCTCATCCCATCCTGTCCCCCTTTCCTCATCCCACCCTGTCCCCCTTTCCTCATCCCACCCTGTCCCTCTGTCCTCATCCCACCCTGTCCCCCTTTCCTCATCCCACCCTGTCCCCCTTTCCTCATCCCACCCTTTCCCCCTTTCCTCATCCCACTCTGTCCTCATCCCACCCTGTCCCTCTGTCCTCATCTCACCCTGTCCCCCTTTCCACATCCCACCCTGTCCCTCTGTCCTCATCCCACCCTGTCCCTCTGTCCTCATCCCACCCTGTCCCCCTTTCCTCATCCCACCCTTTCCCCCTTTCCTCATCCCACCCTGTCCCCCTTTCCTCATCCCACCCTGTCCCTCTGTCCTCATCCCACCCTGTCCCTCTGTCCTCATCCCACCCTGTCCCCCTGTCCTCATCCCACCCTGTCCCTCTGTCCTCATCCCACCCTGTCCCTCTGTCCTCATCCCACCCTGTCCCCCTTTCCTCATCCCACCCTGTCCCCCTTTCCTCATCCCACCCTGTCCCTCTGTCCTCATCCCACCCTGTCCCTCTGTCCTCATCCCACCCTTTCCCCCTTTCCTCATCCCACCCTGTCCCTCTGTCCTCATCCCACCCTGTCCCTCTGTCCTCATCCCACCCTGTCCCCCTTTCCACATCCCACCCTGTCCCTCTGTCCTCATCCCACCCTGTCCCTCTGTCCTCATCCCACCCTGTCCCTCTATTCTCATCCCACCCTGTCCCTCTGTCCTCATTCCACCCTGACCCCCTTTCCCCATCCCACCCTGTCCCCCTTTCCTCATCCCACCCTGTTCTCTGTCCCATCCCACCCTGTCACTCTGTCCCATCCCACCCTTTCCCCCTTTCCTCATCCCACCCTGTCCCTCTGTCCTCATCCCACCCTGTCCCTCTGTCCTCATCCCACCATGTCCCTCTGTCCTCATCCCACCCTGTCACTCTGTCCCATCCCACCCTTTCCCCCTTTCCTCATCCCACCCTGTCCCCCTTTCCTCATCCCACCCTGTCCCTCTGTCCTCATCCCACCCTGTCCCTCTGTCCTCATCCCACCCTTTCCCCCTTTCCCCATCCCACCCTTCCCCTTTCCTCATCCCACCCTGTTCTGTCCCCATCCCACCCTGTCCCTCTGTCCTCATCCCACCCTGTCCCTCTGTCCTCATCCCACCCTGTCCCTCTGTCCTCATCCCACCCTGTCCCTCTGTCCTCATCCCACCCTGTTCTCTGTCCCCATCCCACCCTGTCCCCCTTTCCTCATCCCACCCTGTTCTCTGTCCCCATCCCACCCTGTCCCCCTTTCCTCATCCCACCCTGTCCCTCTGTCCTCATCCCACCCTGTCCCCCTTTCCTCATCCCACCCTGTCCCCCTTTCCTCATCCCACCCTGTCCCTCTGTCCCCATCCCACCCTGTCCCCCTGTCCTCATCCCACCCTGTCCTCATCCCACCCTGTCCCCCTTTCCTCATCCCACCCTGTCCCCCTTTCCTCATCCCACCCTGTCCCTCTGTCCTCATCCCACCCTGTCCCCCTTTCCTCATTACACCCTGTCCCTCTGTCCTCATCCCACCCTGTCCCTCTGTCCTCATCCCACCCTGTCCCCCTTTCCTCATCCCACCCTGTCCCCCTTTCCTCATCCCACCCTGTCCCCCTTTCCTCATCCCACCCGGTTCTGTCCCCATCCCACTCTGTCCTCATCCCACCCTGTCCTCATCCCACCCTGTCCTCATCCCACCCTGTCCTCCTTTCCTCATTCCACCCTGACCCCCTTTCCCCATCCCACCGTCCCCCTTTCCTCATCCCACCCTGTTCTGTCCCCATCCCACCCTGTCCCCCTGTCCTCATCCCACCCTGTCCCTCTGTCCTCATCCCACCCTGTCCCTCTGTCCTCATCCCACCCTGTCCCTCTGTCCTCATCCCACCCTGTCCCTCTGTCCTCATTCCACCCTGACCCCCTTTCCCCATCCCACCCTGTCCCCCTTTCCTCATCCCACCCTGTCCCTCTGTCCCATCCCACCCTGTCACTCTGTCCCATCCCACCCTGTCCCCCTTTCCTCATCCCACCCTGCCCCCCTTTCCTCATCCCACCCTGTCACTCTGTCCCATCCCACCCTTTCCCCCTTTCCTCATCCCACCCTGTCCCCCTTTCCTCATCCCACCCTGTCCCTCTGTCCTCATCCCACCCTGTCCCTCTGTCCTCATCCCACCCTGTCCCTCTGTCCTCATCCCACCCTGTCCCCCTTTCCCTATCCCACTGTCCCCCTTTCCTCATCCCACCCTGTTCTGTCCCCATCCCACCCTGTCCCCCTGTCCTCATCCCACCCTGTCCCCCTGTCCTCATCCCACCCTGTCCCTCTGTCCTCATCCCACCCTGTCCCTCTGTCCTCATCCCACCCTGTCCCTCTGTCCTCATCCCACCCTGTCCCCCTTTCCTCATCCCACCCTGTCCCCCTTTCCTCATCCCACCCTGTCCCTCTGTCCCCATCCCAGCCTGTCCCCCTTTCCTCATCCCACCCTGTCCCTCTGTCCCCATCCCACCCTGTTCTCTCCCCATCCCACCCTGTCCCCCTTTCCTCATTCCACCCTGTCCCCCTTTCCTCATCCCACCCTGTCCCCCTTTCCTCATCCCACCCTGTCCCTCTGTCCCCATCCCACCCTGTCCCCCTTTCCTCATCCCACCCTGTTCTCTGTCCCCATCCCACCCTGTCCCCCTTTCCTCATCCCACCCTGTTCTCTGTCCCCATCCCACCCTGTCCCCCTTTCCTCATCCCACCCTGTTCTCTGTCCCCATCCCACCCTGTCCCCCTTTCCTCATCCCACCCTGTCCCTCTGTCCTCATCCCACCCTGTCCCCCTTTCCTCATCCCACCCTGTCCCTCTGTCCCCATCCCACCCTGTCCCCCTGTCCTCATCCCACCCTGTCCTCATCTCACCCTGTCCCCCTTTCCTCATCCCACCCTGTCCCCCTTTCCTCATCCCACCATGTCCCTCTGTCCTCATCCCACCCTGTCCCCCTTTCCTCATCCCACCCTGTCCCTCTGTCCTCATCCCACCCTGTCCCTCTGTCCTCATCCCACCCTGTCCCCCTTTCCTCATCCCACCCTGTCCCCCTTTCCTCATCCCACCCTGTCCCCCTTTCCTCATCCCACCCTGTCCCTCTGTCCTCATCCCACCCTGTCCCCCTTTCCTCATCCCACCCTGTCCCTCTGTCCTCATCCCACTCTGTCCCCCTTTCCTCATCCCACCCTGTCCCCCTTTCCTCATCCCACCCTGTCCCCCTGTCCCCATCCCACCCTGTCACTCTGTCCCCATCCCACCCTGTCCCTCTGTCCTCATTCCACCCTGTCCCTCTGTCCTCATCCCACCCTGTCCCTCTGTCCTCATCCCGCCCTGTCCCCCTTTCCTCATCCCACCCTGTCCCTCTTTCCTCATCCCACCCTGTCCCTCTGTCCTCATCCCACCCTGTTCTCTGTCCCCATCCCACCCTGTCCCCCTTTCCTCATCCCACTCTGTCCCTCTGTCCTCATCCCACCCTTTCCCCCTTTCCACATCCCACCCTGTCCCTCTGTCCTCATCCCACCCTGTCCCTCTGTCCTCATCCCACCCTGTCCCTCTGTCCTCATCCCACTCTGTCCTCATCCCACCCTGTCCTCATCCCACCCTGTCCTCATCCCACCCTGTCCTCCTTTCCTCATTCCACCCTGACCCCCTTTCCCCATCCCACCATCCCCCTTTCCTCATCCCACCCTGTTCTGTCCCCATCCCACCCTGTCCCCCTGTCCTCATCCCACCCTGTCCCTCTGTCCTCATCCCACCCTGTCCCTCTGTCCTCATCCCACCCTGTCCCCCTTTACTCATCCCACCCTGTCCCTCTGTCCTCATCCCATCCTGTCCCCCTTTCCTCATCCCACCCTGTCCCCCTTTCCTCATCCCACCCTGTCCCTCTGTCCTCATCCCACCCTGTCCCCCTTTCCTCATCCCACCCTGTCCCCCTTTCCTCATCCCACCCTTTCCCCCTTTCCTCATCCCACTCTGTCCTCATCCCACCCTGTCCCTCTGTCCTCATCTCACCCTGTCCCCCTTTCCACATCCCACCCTGTCCCTCTGTCCTCATCCCACCCTGTCCCCCTTTCCTCATCCCACCCTTTCCCCCTTTCCTCATCCCACCCTGTCCCCCTTTCCTCATCCCACCCTGTCCCTCTGTCCTCATCCCACCCTGTCCCTCTGTCCTCATCCCACCCTGTCCCCCTGTCCTCATCCCACCCTGTCCCTCTGTCCTCATCCCACCCTGTCCCTCTGTCCTCATCCCACCCTGTCCCCCTTTCCTCATCCCACCCTGTCCCCCTTTCCTCATCCCACCCTGTCCCTCTGTCCTCATCCCACCCTGTCCCTCTGTCCTCATCCCACCCTGTCCCTCTGTCCTCATCCCACCCTTTCCCCCTTTCCTCATCCCACCCTGTCCCTCTGTCCTCATCCCACCCTGTCCCTCTGTCCTCATCCCACCCTGTCCCCCTTTCCACATCCCACCCTGTCCCTCTGTCCTCATCCCACCCTGTCCCTCTGTCCTCATCCCACCCTGTCCCTCTATTCTCATCCCACCCTGTCCCTCTGTCCTCATTCCACCCTGACCCCCTTTCCCCATCCCACCCTGTCCCCCTTTCCTCATCCCACCCTGTTCTCTGTCCCATCCCACCCTGTCACTCTGTCCCATCCCACCCTTTCCCCCTTTCCTCATCCCACCCTGTCCCTCTGTCCTCATCCCACCCTGTCCCTCTGTCCTCATCCCACCATGTCCCTCTGTCCTCATCCCACCCTGTCACTCTGTCCCATCCCACCCTTTCCCCTTTCCTCATCCCACCCTGTCCCCCTTTCCTCATCCCACCCTGTCCCTCTGTCCTCATCCCACCCTGTCCCTCTGTCCTCATCCCACCCTTTCCCCCTTTCCCCATCCCACCCTTCCCCTTTCCTCATCCCACCCTGTTCTGTCCCCATCCCACCCTGTCCCTCTGTCCTCATCCCACCCTGTCCCTCTGTCCTCATCCCACCCTGTCCCTCTGTCCTCATCCCACCCTGTCCCTCTGTCCTCATCCCACCCTGTTCTCTGTCCCCATCCCACCCTGTCCCCCTTTCCTCATCCCACCCTGTTCTCTGTCCCCATCCCACCCTGTCCCCCTTTCCTCATCCCACCCTGTCCCTCTGTCCTCATCCCACCCTGTCCCTCTGTCCTCATCACACCCTGTCCCCCTTTCCTCATCCCACCCTGTCCCCCTTTCCTCATCCCAACCTGTCCCTCTGTCCCCATCCCACCCTGTCCCCCTGTCCTCATCCCACCCTGTCCTCATCCCACCCTGTCCCCCTTTCCTCATCCCACCCTGTCCCCCTTTCCTCATCCCACCCTGTCCCTCTGTCCTCATCCCACCCTGTCCCCCTTTCCTCATTACACCCTGTCCCTCTGTCCTCATCCCACCCTGTCCCTCTGTCCTCATCCCACCCTGTCCCCCTTTCCTCATCCCACCCTGTCCCCCTTTCCTCATCCCACCCTGTCCCCCTTTCCTCATCCCACCCTGTTCTGTCCCCATCCCACTCTGTCCTCATCCCACCCTGTCCTCATCCCACCCTGTCCTCATCCCACCCTGTCCTCCTTTCCTCATTCCACCCTGACCCCCTTTCCCCATCCCACCGTCCCCCTTTCCTCATCCCACCCTGTTCTGTCCCCATCCCACCCTGTCCCCCTGTCCTCATCCCACCCTGTCCCTCTGTCCTCATCCCACCCTGTCCCTCTGTCCTCATCCCACCCTGTCCCTCTGTCCTCATCCCACCCTGTCCCTCTGTCCTCATTCCACCCTGACCCCCTTTCCCCATCCCACCCTGTCCCCCTTTCCTCATCCCACCCTGTCCCTCTGTCCCATCCCACCCTGTCACTCTGTCCCATCCCACCCTGTCCCCCTTTCCTCATCCCACCCTGCCCCCCTTTCCTCATCCCACCCTGTCACTCTGTCCCATCCCACCCTTTCCCCCTTTCCTCATCCCACCCTGTCCCCCTTTCCTCATCCCACCCTGTCCCTCTGTCCTCATCCCACCCTGTCCCTCTGTCCTCATCCCACCCTGTCCCTCTGTCCTCATCCCACCCTGTCCCCCTTTCCCCATCCCACTGTCCCCCTTTCCTCATCCCACCCTGTTCTGTCCCCATCCCACCCTGTCCCCCTGTCCTCATCCCACCCTGTCCCCCTGTCCTCATCCCACCCTGTCCCTCTGTCCTCATCCCACCCTGTCCCTCTGTCCTCATCCCACCCTGTCCCTCTGTCCTCATCCCACCCTGTCCCCCTTTCCTCATCCCACCCTGTCCCCCTTTCCTCATCCCACCCTGTCCCTCTGTCCCCATCCCAGCCTGTCCCCCTTTCCTCATCCCACCCTGTCCCTCTGTCCCCATCCCACCCTGTTCTCTCCCCATCCCACCCTGTCCCCCTTTCCTCATCCCACCCTGTCCCCCTTTCCTCATCCCACCCTGTCCCCCTTTCCTCATCCCACCCTGTCCCTCTGTCCCCATCCCACCCTGTCCCCCTTTCCTCATCCCACCCTGTTCTCTGTCCCCATCCCACCCTGTCCCCCTTTCCTCATCCCACCCTGTTCTCTGTCCCCATCCCACCCTGTCCCCCTTTCCTCATCCCACCCTGTTCTCTGTCCCCATCCCACCCTGTCCCCCTTTCCTCATCCCACCCTGTCCCTCTGTCCTCATCCCACCCTGTCCCCCTTTCCTCATCCCACCCTGTCCCTCTGTCCCCATCCCACCCTGTCCCCCTGTCCTCATCCCACCCTGTCCTCATCTCACCCTGTCCCCCTTTCCTCATCCCACCCTGTCCCCCTTTCCTCATCCCACCATGTCCCTCTGTCCTCATCCCACCCTGTCCCCCTTTCCTCATCCCACCCTGTCCCTCTGTCCTCATCCCACCCTGTCCCTCTGTCCTCATCCCACCCTGTCCCCCTTTCCTCATCCCACCCTGTCCCCCTTTCCTCATCCCACCCTGTCCCCCTTTCCTCATCCCACCCTGTCCCTCTGTCCTCATCCCACCCTGTCCCCCTTTCCTCATCCCACCCTGTCCCTCTGTCCTCATCCCACTCTGTCCCCCTTTCCTCATCCCACCCTGTCCCCCTTTCCTCATCCCACCCTGTCCCCCTGTCCCCATCCCACCCTGTCACTCTGTCCCCATCCCACCCTGTCCCTCTGTCCTCATTCCACCCTGTCCCTCTGTCCTCATCCCACCCTGTCCCTCTGTCCTCATCCCGCCCTGTCCCCCTTTCCTCATCCCACCCTGTCCCTCTGTCCTCATCCCACCCTGTTCTCTGTCCCCATCCCACCCTGTCCCCCTTTCCTCATCCCACTCTGTCCCTCTGTCCTCATCCCACCCTTTCCCCCTTTCCACATCCCACCCTGTCCCTCTGTCCTCATCCCACCCTGTCCCTCTGTCCTCATCCCACCCTGTCCCTCTGTCCTCATCCCACTCTGTCCTCATCCCACCCTGTCCTCATCCCACCCTGTCCTCATCCCACCCTGTCCTCCTTTCCTCATTCCACCCTGACCCCCTTTCCCCATCCCACCATCCCCCTTTCCTCATCCCACCCTGTTCTGTCCCCATCCCACCCTGTCCCCCTGTCCTCATCCCACCCTGTCCCTCTGTCCTCATCCCACCCTGTCCCTCTGTCCTCATCCCACCCTGTCCCCCTTTACTCATCCCACCCTGTCCCTCTGTCCTCATCCCATCCTGTCCCCCTTTCCTCATCCCACCCTGTCCCCCTTTCCTCATCCCACCCTGTCCCTCTGTCCTCATCCCACCCTGTCCCCCTTTCCTCATCCCACCCTGTCCCCCTTTCCTCATCCCACCCTTTCCCCCTTTCCTCATCCCACTCTGTCCTCATCCCACCCTGTCCCTCTGTCCTCATCTCACCCTGTCCCCCTTTCCACATCCCACCCTGTCCCTCTGTCCTCATCCCACCCTGTCCCTCTGTCCTCATCCCACCCTGTCCCCCTTTCCTCATCCCACCCTTTCCCCCTTTCCTCATCCCACCCTGTCCCCCTTTCCTCATCCCACCCTGTCCCTCTGTCCTCATCCCACCCTGTCCCTCTGTCCTCATCCCACCCTGTCCCCCTGTCCTCATCCCACCCTGTCCCTCTGTCCTCATCCCACCCTGTCCCTCTGTCCTCATCCCACCCTGTCCCCCTTTCCTCATCCCACCCTGTCCCCCTTTCCTCATCCCACCCTGTCCCTCTGTCCTCATCCCACCCTGTCCCTCTGTCCTCATCCCACCCTGTCCCTCTGTCCTCATCCCACCCTTTCCCCCTTTCCTCATCCCACCCTGTCCCTCTGTCCTCATCCCACCCTGTCCCTCTGTCCTCATCCCACCCTGTCCCCCTTTCCACATCCCACCCTGTCCCTCTGTCCTCATCCCACCCTGTCCCTCTGTCCTCATCCCACCCTGTCCCTCTATTCTCATCCCACCCTGTCCCTCTGTCCTCATTCCACCCTGACCCCCTTTCCCCATCCCACCCTGTCCCCCTTTCCTCATCCCACCCTGTTCTCTGTCCCATCCCACCCTGTCACTCTGTCCCATCCCACCCTTTCCCCCTTTCCTCATCCCACCCTGTCCCTCTGTCCTCATCCCACCCTGTCCCTCTGTCCTCATCCCACCATGTCCCTCTGTCCTCATCCCACCCTGTCACTCTGTCCCATCCCACCCTTTCCCCCTTTCCTCATCCCACCCTGTCCCCCTTTCCTCATCCCACCCTGTCCCTCTGTCCTCATCCCACCCTGTCCCTCTGTCCTCATCCCACCCTTTCCCCCTTTCCCCATCCCACCCTTCCCCTTTCCTCATCCCACCCTGTTCTGTCCCCATCCCACCCTGTCCCTCTGTCCTCATCCCACCCTGTCCCTCTGTCCTCATCCCACCCTGTCCCTCTGTCCTCATCCCACCCTGTCCCTCTGTCCTCATCCCACCCTGTTCTCTGTCCCCAACCCACCCTGTCCCCCTTTCCTCATCCCACCCTGTTCTCTGTCCCCATCCCACCCTGTCCCCCTTTCCTCATCCCACCCTGTCCCTCTGTCCTCATCCCACCCTGTCGCCCTTTCCTCATCCCACCCTGTCCCCCTTTCCTCATCCCAACCTGTCCCTCTGTCCCCATCCCACCCTGTCCCCCTGTCCTCATCCCACCCTGTCCTCATCCCACCCTGTCCCCCTTTCCTCATCCCACCCTGTCCCCCTTTCCTCATCCCACCCTGTCCCTCTGTCCTCATCCCACCCTGTCCCCCTTTCCTCATTACACCCTGTCCCTCTGTCCTCATCCCACCCTGTCCCTCTGTCCTCATCCCACCCTGTCCCCCTTTCCTCATCCCACCCTGTCCCCCTTTCCTCATCCCACCCTGTCCCCCTTTCCTCATCCCACCCTGTTCTGTCCCCATCCCACTCTGTCCTCATCCCACCCTGTCCTCATCCCACCCTGTCCTCATCCCACCCTGTCCTCCTTTCCTCATTCCACCCTGACCCCCTTTCCCCATCCCACCGTCCCCCTTTCCTCATCCCACCCTGTTCTGTCCCCATCACACCCTGTCCCCCTGTCCTCATCCCACCCTGTCCCTCTGTCCTCATCCCACCCTGTCCCTCTGTCCTCATCCCACCCTGTCCCTCTGTCCTCATCCCACCCTGTCCCTCTGTCCTCATTCCACCCTGACCCCCTTTCCCCATCCCACCCTGTCCCCCTTTCCTCATCCCACCCTGTCCCTCTGTCCCATCCCACCCTGTCACTCTGTCCCATCCCACCCTGTCCCCCTTTCCTCATCCCACCCTGCCCCCCTTTCCTCATCCCACCCTGTCACTCTGTCCCATCCCACCCTTTCCCCCTTTCCTCATCCCACCCTGTCCCCCTTTCCTCATCCCACCCTGTCCCTCTGTCCTCATCCCACCCTGTCCCTCTGTCCTCATCCCACCCTGTCCCTCTGTCCTCATCCCACCCTGTCCCCCTTTCCCCATCCCACTGTCCCCCTTTCCTCATCCCACCCTGTTCTGTCCCCATCCCACCCTGTCCCCCTGTCCTCATCCCACCCTGTCCCCCTGTCCTCATCCCACCCTGTCCCTCTGTCCTCATCCCACCCTGTCCCTCTGTCCTCATCCCACCCTGTCCCTCTGTCCTCATCCCACCCTGACCCCCTTTCCTCATCCCACCCTGTCCCCCTTTCCTCATCCCACCCTGTCCCTCTGTCCCCATCCCAGCCTGTCCCCCTTTCCTCATCCCACCCTGTCCCTCTGTCCCCATCCCACCCTGTTCTCTCCCCATCCCACCCTGTCCCCCTTTCCTCATCCCACCCTGTCCCCCTTTCCTCATCCCACCCTGTCCCCCTTTCCTCATCCCACCCTGTCCCTCTGTCCCCATCCCACCCTGTCCCCCTTTCCTCATCCCACCCTGTTCTCTGTCCCCATCCCACCCTGTCCCCCTTTCCTCATCCCACCCTGTTCTCTGTGCCCATCCCACCCTGTCCCCCTTTCCTCATCCCACCCTGTTCTCTGTCCCCATCCCACCCTGTCCCCCTGTCCTCATCCCACCCTGTCCCCCTTTCCTCATCCCACCCTGTCCCCCTTTCCTCATCCCACCCTGTCCCTCTGTCCCCATCCCACCCTGTCCCCCTGTCCTCATCCCACCCTGTCCTCATCTCACCCTGTCCCCCTTTCCTCATCCCACCCTGTCCCCCTTTCCTCATCCCACCATGTCCCTCTGTCCTCATCCCACCCTGTCCCCCTTTCCTCATCCCACCCTGTCCCTCTGTCCTCATCCCACCCTGTCCCTCTGTCCTCATCCCACCCTGTCCCCCTTTCCTCATCCCACCCTGTCCCCCTTTCCTCATCCCACCCTGTCCCCCTTTCCTCATCCCACCCTGTCCCTCTGTCCTCATCCCACCCTGTCCCCCTTTCCTCATCCCACCCTGTCCCTCTGTCCTCATCCCACTCTGTCCCCCTTTCCTCATCCCACCCTGTCCCCCTTTCCTCATCCCACCCTGTCCCCCTGTCCCCATCCCACCCTGTCACTCTGTCCCCATCCCACCCTGTCCCTCTGTCCTCATTCCACCCTGTCCCTCTGTCCTCATCCCACCCTGTCCCTCTGTCCTCATCCCACCCTGTCCCTCTGTCCTCATCCCGCCCTGTCCCCCTTTCCTCATCCCACCCTGTCCCTCTTTCCTCATCCCACCCTGTCCCTCTGTCCTCATCCCACCCTGTTCTCTGTCCCCATCCCACCCTGTCCCCCTTTCCTCATCCCACTCTGTCCCTCTGTCCTCATCCCACCCTTTCCCCCTTTCCACATCCCACCCTGTCCCTCTGTCCTCATCCCACCCTGTCCCTCTGTCCTCATCCCACCCTGTCCCTCTGTCCTCATCCCACTCTGTCCTCATCCCACCCTGTCCTCATCCCACCCTGTCCTCCTTTCCTCATTCCACCCTGACCCCCTTTCCCCATGCCACCATCCCCCTTTCCTCATCCCACCCTGTTCTGTCCCCATCCCACCCTGTCCCCCTGTCCTCATCCCACCCTGTCCCTCTGTCCTCATCCCACCCTGTCCCTCTGTCCTCATCCCACCCTGTCCCCCTTTACTCATCCCACCCTGTCCCTCTGTCCTCATCCCATCCTGTCCCCCTTTCCTCATCCCACCCTGTCCCCCTTTCCTCATCCCACCCTGTCCCTCTGTCCTCATCCCACCCTGTCCCCCTTTCCTCATCCCACCCTGTCCCCCTTTCCTCATCCCACCCTTTCCCCCTTTCCTCATCCCACTCTGTCCTCATCCCACCCTGTCCCTCTGTCCTCATCTCACCCTGTCCCCCTTTCCACATCCCACCCTGTCCCTCTGTCCTCATCCCACCCTGTCCCTCTGTCCTCATCCCACCCTGTCCCCCTTTCCTCATCCCACCCTTTCCCCCTTTCCTCATCCCACCCTGTCCCCCTTTCCTCATCCCACCCTGTCCCTCTGTCCTCATCCCACCCTGTCCCTCTGTCCTCATCCCACCCTGTCCCTCTGTCCTCATCCCACCCTGTCCCCCTGTCCTCATCCCACCCTGTCCCTCTGTCCTCATCCCACCCTGTCCCCCTTTCCTCATCCCACCCTGTCCCCCTTTCCTCATCCCACCCTGTCCCTCTGTCCTCATCCCACCCTGTCCCTCTGTCCTCATCCCACCCTGTCCCTCTGTCCTCATCCCACCCTTTCCCCCTTTCCTCATCCCACCCTGTCCCTCTGTCCTCATCCCACCCTGTCCCTCTGTCCTCATCCCACCCTGTCCCCCTTTCCACATCCCACCCTGTCCCTCTGTCCTCATCCCACCCTGTCCCTCTGTCCTCATCCCACCCTGTCCCTCTATTCTCATCCCACCCTGTCCCTCTGTCCTCATTCCACCCTGACCCCCTTTCCCCATCCCACCCTGTCCCCCTTTCCTCATCCCACCCTGTTCTCTGTCCCATCCCACCCTGTCACTCTGTCCCATCCCACCCTTTCCCCCTTTCCTCATCCCACCCTGTCCCTCTGTCCTCATCCCACCCTGTCCCTCTGTCCTCATCCCACCATGTCCCTCTGTCCTCATCCCACCCTGTCACTCTGTCCCATCCCACCCTTTCCCCCTTTCCTCATCCCACCCTGTCCCCCTTTCCTCATCCCACCCTGTCCCTCTGTCCTCATCCCACCCTGTCCCTCTGTCCTCATCCCACCCTTTCCCCCTTTCCCCATCCCACCCTTCCCCTTTCCTCATCCCACCCTGTTCTGTCCCCATCCCACCCTGTCCCTCTGTCCTCATCCCACCCTGTCCCTCTGTCCTCATCCCACCCTGTCCCTCTGTCCTCATCCCACCCTGTCCCTCTGTCCTCATCCCACCCTGTTCTCTGTCCCCATCCCACCCTGTCCCCCTTTCCTCATCCCACCCTGTTCTCTGTCCCCATCCCACCCTGTCCCCCTTTCCTCATCCCACCCTGTCCCTCTGTCCTCATCCCACCCTGTCCCCCTTTCCTCATCCCACCCTGTCCCCCTTTCCTCATCCCACCCTGTCCCTCTGTCCCCATCCCACCCTGTCCCCCTGTCCTCATCCCACCCTGTCCTCATCCCACCCTGTCCCCCTTTCCTCATCCCACCCTGTCCCCCTTTCCTCATCCCACCCTGTCCCTCTGTCCTCATCCCACCCTGTCCCCCTTTCCTCATTACACCCTGTCCCTCTGTCCTCATCCCACCCTGTCCCTCTGTCCTCATCCCACCCTGTCCCCCTTTCCTCATCCCACCCTGTCCCCCTTTCCTCATCCCACCCTGTCCCCCTTTCCTCATCCCACCATGTCCCTCTGTCCTCATCCCACCCTGTCCCTCTGTCCTCATCCCACCCTGTCCCCCTTTCCTCATCCCACCCTGTCCCTCTGTCCTCATCCCACCCTGTCCCCCTTTCCTCATCCCACCCTGTCCCCCTTTCCTCATCCCACCCTGTCCCCTTTTCCTCATCCCACCCTGTCCACCTGTCCCCATCCCACCCTGTCCCTCTGTCCTCATCCCACCCTGTCCCTCTGTCCTCATCCCACCCTGTCCCTCTGTCCTCATCCCACCCTGTCCCCCTTTCCTCATCCCACCCTGTCCCTCTTTCCTCATCCCACCCTGTCCCTCTGTCCTCATCCCACCCTGTTCTCTGTCCCCATCCCACTCTGTCCCCCTTTCCTCATCCCACCCTGTCCCTCTGTCCTCATCCCACCCTTTCCCCCTTTCCACATCCCACCCTGTCCCTCTGTCCTCATCCCACCCTGTCCCTCTGTCCTCATCCCACCCTGTCCCTCTGTCCTCATCCCACCCTGTCCCTCTGTCCTCATCCCACCCTGTCCCCCTTTCCTCATCCCACCCTGTCCCTCTTTCCTCATCCCACCCTGTCCCTCTGTCCTCATCCCACCCTGTTCTCTGTCCCCATCCCACCCTGTCCCCCTTTCCTCATCCCACCCTGTCCCTCTGTCCTCATCCCACCCTTTCCCCTTTCCACATCCCACCCTGTCCCTCTGTCCTCATCCCACCCTGTCCCTCTGTCCTCATCCCACCCTGTCCCTCTGTCCTCATCCCACTCTGTCCTCATCCCACCCTGTCCTCATCCCACCCTGTCCTCATCCCACCCTGTCCTCCTTTCCTCATTCCACCCTGACCCCCTTTCCCCATCCCACTGTCCCCCTTTCCTCATCCCACCCTGTCCCCCTTTCCTCATCCCACCCTGTCCCTCTGTCCTCATCCCACCCTGTCCCTCTGTCCTCATCCCACCCTGTCCCCCTTTCCCCACCCCACTGTCCCCCTTTCCTCATCCCACCCTGTTCTGTCCCCATCCCACCCTGTCCCCCTGTCCTCATCCCACCCTGTCCCTCTGTCCTCATCCCACCCTGTCCCTCTGTCCTCATCCCACCCTGTCCCTCTGTCCTCATCCCACCCTGTCCCCGTTTCCTCATCCCACCCTGTCCCCCTTTCCTCATCCCACCCTGTCCCCCTTTCCTCATCCCACCCTGTCCCTCTGTCCCCATCCCAGCCTGTCCCCCTTTCCTCATCCCACCCTGTCCCTCTGTCCCCATCCCACCCTGTTCTCTCCCCATCCCACCCTGTCCCCCTTTCCTCATCCCACCCTGTCCCCCTTTCCTCATCCCACCCTGTCCCTCTGTCCTCATCCCACCCTGTCCCCCTTTCCTGATCCTACCCTGTCCCTCTGTCCCCATCCCACCCTGTCCCCCTTTCCTCATCCCACCCTGTTCTCTGCCCCCATCCCACCCTGTCCCCCTTTCCTCATCCCACCCTGTTATCTGTCCCCATCCCACCCTGTCCCCCTTTCCTCATCCCACCCTGTTCTCTGTCCCCATCCCACCCTGTCCCCCTTTCCTCATCCCACCCTGTCCCTCTGTCTTCATCCCACCCTGTCCCCCTTTCCTCATCCCACCCTGTCCCCCTTTCCTCATCCCACCCTGTCCCTCTGTCCTCATCCCACCCTGTCCTCATCCCACCCTGTCCCCCTTTCCTCATCCCACCCTGTCCACCTGTCCCCATCCCACCCTGTCCCTCTGTCCTCATCCCACCCTGTCCCTCTGTCCTCATCCCACCCTGTCCCTCTGTCCTCATCCCACCCTGTCCCCCTTTCCTCATCCCACCCTGTCCCTCTTTCCTCATCCCACCCTGTCCCTCTGTCCTCATCCCACCCTGTTCTCTGTCCCCATCCCACTCTGTCCCCCTTTCCTCATCCCACCCTGTCCCTCTGTCCTCATCCCACCCTTTCCCCCTTTCCACATCCCACCCTGTCCCTCTGTCCTCATCCCACCCTGTCCCTCTGTCCTCATCCCACCCTGTCCCTCTGTCCTCATCCCACCCTGTCCCTCTGTCCTCATCCCACCCTGTCCTCATCTCACCCTGTCCCCCTTTCCTCATCCCACCCTGTCCCCCTTTCCTCATCCCACCATGTCCCTCTGTCCTCATCCCACCCTGTCCCCCTTTCCTCATCCCACCCTGTCCCTCTGTCCTCATCCCACCCTGTCCCTCTGTCCTCATCCCACCCTGTCCCCCTTTCCTCATCCCACCCTGTCCCCCTTTCCTCATCCCACCCTGTCCCCCTTTCCTCATCCCACCCTGTCCCTCTGTCCTCATCCCACCCTGTCCCCCTTTCCTCATCCCACCCTGTCCCTCTGTCCTCATCCCACTCTGTCCCCCTTTCCTCATCCCACCCTGTCCCCCTTTCCTCATCCCACCCTGTCCCCCTGTCCCCATCCCACCCTGTCACTCTGTCCCCATCCCACCCTGTCCCTCTGTCCTCATTCCACCCTGTCCCTCTGTCCTCATCCCACCCTGTCCCTCTGTCCTCATCCCGCCCTGTCCCCCTTTCCTCATCCCACCCTGTCCCTCTTTCCTCATCCCACCCTGTCCCTCTGTCCTCATCCCACCCTGTTCTCTGTCCCCATCCCACCCTGTCCCCCTTTCCTCATCCCACTCTGTCCCTCTGTCCTCATCCCACCCTTTCCCCCTTTCCACATCCCACCCTGTCCCTCTGTCCTCATCCCACCCTGTCCCTCTGTCCTCATCCCACCCTGTCCCTCTGTCCTCATCCCACTCTGTCCTCATCCCACCCTGTCCTCATCCCACCCTGTCCTCCTTTCCTCATTCCACCCTGACCCCCTTTCCCCATCCCACCATCCCCCTTTCCTCATCCCACCCTGTTCTGTCCCCATCCCACCCTGTCCCCCTGTCCTCATCCCACCCTGTCCCTCTGTCCTCATCCCACCCTGTCCCTCTGTCCTCATCCCACCCTGTCCCCCTTTACTCATCCCACCCTGTCCCTCTGTCCTCATCCCATCCTGTCCCCCTTTCCTCATCCCACCCTGTCCCCCTTTCCTCATCCCACCCTGTCCCTCTGTCCTCATCCCACCCTGTCCCCCTTTCCTCATCCCACCCTGTCCCCCTTTCCTCATCCCACCCTTTCCCCCTTTCCTCATCCCACCCTGTCCCCCTTTCCTCATCCCACCCTGTCCCTCTGTCCTCATCTCACCCTGTCCCCCTTTCCACATCCCACCCTGTCCCTCTGTCCTCATCCCACCCTGTCCCTCTGTCCTCATCCCACCCTGTCCCCCTTTCCTCATCCCACCCTTTCCCCCTTTCCTCATCCCACCCTGTCCCCCTTTCCTCATCCCACCCTGTCCCTCTGTCCTCATCCCACCCTGTCCCTCTGTCCTCATCCCACCCTGTCCCTCTGTCCTCATCCCACCCTGTCCCCCTGTCCTCATCCCACCCTGTCCCTCTGTCCTCATCCCACCCTGTCCCCCTTTCCTCATCCCACCCTGTCCCCCTTTCCTCATCCCACCCTGTCCCTCTGTCCTCATCCCACCCTGTCCCTCTGTCCTCATCCCACCCTGTCCCTCTGTCCTCATCCCACCCTTTCCCCCTTTCCTCATCCCACCCTGTCCCTCTGTCCTCATCCCACCCTGTCCCTCTGTCCTCATCCCACCCTGTCCCCCTTTCCACATCCCACCCTGTCCCTCTGTCCTCATCCCACCCTGTCCCTCTGTCCTCATCCCACCCTGTCCCTCTATTCTCATCCCACCCTGTCCCTCTGTCCTCATTCCACCCTGACCCCCTTTCCCCATCCCACCCTGTCCCCCTTTCCTCATCCCACCCTGTTCTCTGTCCCATCCCACCCTGTCACTCTGTCCCATCCCACCCTTTCCCCCTTTCCTCATCCCACCCTGTCCCTCTGTCCTCATCCCACCCTGTCCCTCTGTCCTCATCCCACCATGTCCCTCTGTCCTCATCCCACCCTGTCACTCTGTCCCATCCCACCCTTTCCCCCTTTCCTCATCCCACCCTGTCCCCCTTTCCTCATCCCACCCTGTCCCTCTGTCCTCATCCCACCCTGTCCCTCTGTCCTCATCCCACCCTTTCCCCCTTTCCCCATCCCACCCTTCCCCTTTCCTCATCCCACCCTGTTCTGTCCCCATCCCACCCTGTCCCTCTGTCCTCATCCCACCCTGTCCCTCTGTCCTCATCCCACCCTGTCCCTCTGTCCTCATCCCACCCTGTCCCTCTGTCCTCATCCCACCCTGTTCTCTGTCCCCATCCCACCCTGTCCCCCTTTCCTCATCCCACCCTGTTCTCTGTCCCCATCCCACCCTGTCCCCCTTTCCTCATCCCACCCTGTCCCTCTGTCCTCATCCCACCCTGTCCCCCTTTCCTCATCCCACCCTGTCCCCCTTTCCTCATCCCACCCTGTCCCTCTGTCCCCATCCCACCCTGTCCCCCTGTCCTCATCCCACCCTGTCCTCATCCCACCCTGTCCCCCTTTCCTCATCCCACCCTGTCCCCCTTTCCTCATCCCACCCTGTCCCTCTGTCCTCATCCCACCCTGTCCCCCTTTCCTCATTACACCCTGTCCCTCTGTCCTCATCCCACCCTGTCCCTCTGTCCTCATCCCACCCTGTCCCCCTTTCCTCATCCCACCCTGTCCCCCTTTCCTCATCCCACCCTGTCCCCCTTTCCTCATCCCACCATGTCCCTCTGTCCTCATCCCACCCTGTCCCTCTGTCCTCATCCCACCCTGTCCCCCTTTCCTCATCCCACCCTGTCCCTCTGTCCTCATCCCACCCTGTCCCCCTTTCCTCATCCCACCCTGTCCCCTTTTCCTCATCCCACCCTGTCCACCTGTCCCCATCCCACCCTGTCCCTCTGTCCTCATCCCACCCTGTCCCTCTGTCCTCATCCCACCCTGTCCCTCTGTCCTCATCCCACCCTGTCCCCCTTTCCTCATCCCACCCTGTCCCTCTTTCCTCATCCCACCCTGTCCCTCTGTCCTCATCCCACCCTGTTCTCTGTCCCCATCCCACTCTGTCCCCCTTTCCTCATCCCACCCTGTCCCTCTGTCCTCATCCCACCCTTTCCCCCTTTCCACATCCCACCCTGTCCCTCTGTCCTCATCCCACCCTGTCCCTCTGTCCTCATCCCACCCTGTCCCTCTGTCCTCATCCCACCCTGTCCCTCTGTTCTCATCCCACCCTGTCCCCCTTTCCTCATCCCACCCTGTCCCTCTTTCCTCATCCCACCCTGTCCCTCTGTCCTCATCCCACCCTGTTCTCTGTCCCCATCCCACCCTGTCCCCCTTTCCTCATCCCACCCTGTCCCTCTGTCCTCATCCCACCCTTTCCCCTTTCCACATCCCACCCTGTCCCTCTGTCCTCATCCCACCCTGTCCCTCTGTCCTCATCCCACCCTGTCCCTCTGTCCTCATCCCACTCTGTCCTCATCCCACCCTGTCCTCATCCCACCCTGTCCTCATCCCACCCTGTCCTCCTTTCCTCATTCCACCCTGACCCCCTTTCCCCATCCCACTGTCCCCCTTTCCTCATCCCACCCTGTCCCCCTTTCCTCATCCCACCCTGTCCCTCTGTCCTCATCCCACCCTGTCCCTCTGTCCTCATCCCACCCTGTCCCCCTTTCCCCACCCCACTGTCCCCCTTTCCTCATCCCACCCTGTTCTGTCCCCATCCCACCCTGTCCTCATCCCACCCTGTCCCTCTGTCCTCATCCCACCCTGTCCCTCTGTCCTCATCCCACCCTGTCCCTCTGTCCTCATCCCACCCTGTCCCCGTTTCCTCATCCCACCCTGTCCCCCTTTCCTCATCCCACCCTGTCCCCCTTTCCTCATCCCACCCTGTCCCTCTGTCCCCATCCCAGCCTGTCCCCCTTTCCTCATCCCACCCTGTCCCTCTGTCCCCATCCCACCCTGTTCTCTCCCCATCCCACCCTGTCCCCCTTTCCTCATCCCACCCTGTCCCCCTTTCCTCATCCCACCCTGTCCCTCTGTCCTCATCCCACCCTGTCCCCCTTTCCTGATCCTACCCTGTCCCTCTGTCCCCATCCCACCCTGTCCCCCTTTCCTCATCCCACCCTGTTCTCTGCCCCCATCCCACCCTGTCCCCCTTTCCTCATCCCACCCTGTTATCTGTCCCCATCCCACCCTGTCCCCCTTTCCTCATCCCACCCTGTTCTCTGTCCCCATCCCACCCTGTCCCCCTTTCCTCATCCCACCCTGTCCCTCTGTCTTCATCCCACCCTGTCCCCCTTTCCTCATCCCACCCTGTCCCCCTTTCCTCATCCCACCCTGTCCCTCTGTCCTCATCCCACCCTGTCCTCATCCCACCCTGTCCCCCTTTCCTCATCCCACCCTGTCCCCCTTTCCTCATCCCACCCTGTCCCTCTGTCCTCATCCCACCCTGTCCCCCTTTCCTCATCCCACCCTGTCCCTCTGTCCTCATCCCACCCTGTCCCCCTTTCCTCATCCCACCCTGTCCCCCTTTCCTCATCCCACCCTGTCCCCCTTTCCTCATCCCACCCTGTCCCCCTTTCCTCATCCCACCCTGTCCCTCTGTCCTCATCCCACCCTGTCCCTCTGTCCTCATTCCACCCTGTCCCCCTTTCCTCATCCCACCCTGTCCCTCTGTCCTTATCCCACTCTGTCCCCCTTTCCTCATCCCATCCTGTCCCCCTTTCCTCATCCCACCCTGTCCCCCTGTCCCCATCCCACCCTGTCACTCTGTCCCCATCCCACCCTGTCCCTCTGTCCTCATTCCACCCTGTCCCTCTGTCCTCATCCCACCCTGTCCCTCTGTCCTCATCCCACCCTGTCCCCCTTTCCTCATCCCACCCTGTCCCTTTTTCCTCATCCCACCCTGTCCCTCTGTCCTCATCCCACCCTGTTCTCTGTCCCCATCCCACCCTGTCCCCCTTTCGTCATCCCACTCTGTCCCTCTGTCCTCATCCCACCCTTTCCCCCTTTCCACATCCCACCCTGTCCCTCTGTCCTCATCCCACCCTGTCCCTCTGTCCTCATCCCACCCTGTCCCTCTGTCCTCATCCCACCCTGTCCCTCTGTCCTCATCCCACTCTGTCCTCATCCCACCCTGTCCTCATCCCACCCTGTCCTCATCCCACCCTGTCCTCCTTTCCTCATTCCACCCTGACCCCCTTTCCCCATCCCACCATCCCCCTTTCCTCATTCCACCCTGTTCTGTCCCCATCCCACCCTGTCCCCCTGTCCTCATCCCACCCTGTCCCCCTGTCCTCATCCCATCCTGTCCCTCTGTCCTCATCCCACCCTGTCCCTCTGTCCTCATCCCACCCTGTCCCTCTGTCCTCATCCCACCCTGTCCCTCTGTCCTCATCCCACCCTGTCCCTCTGTCCTCATCCCACCCTGTCCCCCTTTCCTCATCCCACCCTGTCCCCCTTTCCTCATCCCACCCTGTCCCTCTGTCCTCATCCCACCCTGTCCCCCTTTCCTCATCCCACCCTGTCCCCCTTTCCTCATCCCACCCTTTCCCCCTTTCCTCATCCCACTCTGTCCTTATCCCACCCTGTCCCTCTGTCCTCATCCCACCCTGTCCCCCTTTCCACATCCCACCCTGTCCCTCTGTCCTCATCCCACCCTGTCCCTCTGTCCTCATCCCACCCTGTCCCCCTTTCCTCATCCCACCCTTTCCCCCTTTCCTCATCCCACCCTGTCCCCCTTTCCTCATCCCACCCTGTCCCTCTGTCCTCATCCCACCCTGTCCCTCTGTCCTCATCCCACCCTGTCCCCCTGTCCTCATCCCACCCTGTCCCTCTGTCCTCATCCCACCCTGTCCCTCTGTCCTCATCCCACCCTGTCCTCATCCCACCCGGTCCCCCTTTCCTCATCCCACCCTGTCCCTCTGTCCTCATCCCACCCTGTCCCTCTGTCCTCATCCCACCCTTTCCCCTTTCCTCATCCCACCCTGTCCCTCTGTCCTCATCCCACCCTGTCACTCTGTCCTCATCCCACCCTGTCCCTCTGTCCTCATCCCACCCTTTCCCCCTTTCCTCATCCCACCCTGTCCCTCTGTCCTCATCCCACCCTGTCCCTCTGTCCTCATCCCACCCTGTCCCTCTGTCCTCATCCCACCCTGTCACTCTGTCCCATCCCACCCTTTCCCCCTTTCCTCATCCCACCCTGTCCCCCTTTCCTCATCCCACCCTGTCCCTCTGTCCTCATCCCACCCTGTCCCTCTGTCCTCATCCCACCCTTTCCCCCTTTCCCCATCCCACCATCCCCCTTTCCTCATCCCACCCTGTTCTGTCCCCATCCCACCCTGTCCCTCTGTCCTCATCTCACCCTGTCCCTCTGTCCTCATCCCACCCTGTCCCTCTGTCCTCATCCCACCCTGTTCCTCTGTCCTCATCCCACCCTGTCCCCCTTTCCACATCCCACCCTGTCCCTCTGTCCTCATCCCACACTGTCCCTCTGTCCTCATCCCACCCTGTCCCTCTGTCCTCATCCCACCCTGTCCCTCTGTCCTCATTCCACCCTGACCCCCTTTCCCCATCCCACCCTGTCCCCCTTTCCTCATCCCACCCTGTTCTCTGTCCCATCCCACCCTGTCACTCTGTCCCATCCCACCCTGTCACTCTGTCCCATCCCACCCTGTCCCCCTTTCCTCATCCCACCCTGTCCCCCTTTCCTCATCCCACCCTGTCCCCCTTTCCTCATCCCACCCTGTCACTCTGTCCCATCCCACCCTGTCCCCCTGTCCTCATCCCACCCTGTCCTCATCCCACCCTGTCCCTCTGTCCTCATCCCACCCTGTCCCTCTGTCCTCATCCCACCCTGTCCCTCTGTCCTCATCCCACCCTGTCCCCCTTTCCTCATCCCACCCTGTCCTCATCCCACCCTGTCCCTCTGTCCTCATCCCACCCTGTCCCTCTGTCCTCAAACACCCTGTCCCTCTGTCCTCATCCCACCCTGTCCCCCTTTCCTCATCCCACCCTGTCCCTCTGTCCCCATCCCACCATGTCCCTCTGTCCTCATCCCACCCTGTCCCCCTTTCCTCATCCCACCCTGTCCCTCTGTCCTCAAACACCCTGTCCCTCTGTCCTCATCCCACCCTGTCCCCCTTTCCTCATCCCACCCTGTCCCTCTGTCCCCATCCCACCCTGTCCCTCTGTCCTCATCCCACCCTGTACCTCTGTCCTCATCCCACCCTGTCCCTCTGTCCTCATCCCACCCTGTCCTCATCCCACCCGGTCCCCCTTTCCTCATCCCACCCTGTCCCTCTGTCCTCATCCCACCCTGTCCCTCTGTCCTCATCCCACCCTGTCCCCCTTTACTCATCCCACCCTGTCCCTCTGTCCTCATCCCACCCTGTCCCCCTTTCCTCATCCCACCCTGTCCCCCTTTCCTCATCCCACCCTGTCCCTCTGTCCTCATCCCACCCTGTCCCCCTTTCCTCATCCCACCCTGTCCCCCTTTCCTCATCCCACCCTTTCCCCCTTTCCTCATCCCTGTCCCTCTGTCCTCATCCCACCCTGTCCCCCTTTCCACATCCCACCTTGTCCCTCTGTCCTCATCCCACCCTGTCCCTCTGTCCTCATCCCACCCTGTCCCCCTTTCCTCATCCCACCCTTTCCCCCTTTCCTCATCCCACCCTGTCCCCCTTTCCTCATCCCACCCTGTCCCTCTGTCCTCATCCCACCCTGTCCCTCTGTCCTCATCCCACCCTGTCCCCCTGTCCTCATCCCACCCTGTCCCTCTGTCCTCATCCCACCCTGTCCCTCTGTCCTCATCCCACCCTGTCCCCCTTTCCTCATCCCACCCTGTCCCCCTTTCCTCATCCCACCCTGTCCCTCTGTCCTCATCCCACCCTGTCCCTCTGTCCTCATCCCACCCTGTCCCTCTGTCCTCATCCCACCCTTTCCCCCTTTCCTCATCCCACCCTGTCCCTCTGTCCTCATCCCACCCTGTCCCTCTGTCCTCATCCCACCCTGTCCCCCTTTCCACATCCCACCCTGTCCCTCTGTCCTCATCCCACCCTGTCCCTCTGTCCTCATCCCACCCTGTCCCTCTATCCTCATCCCACCCTGTCCCTCTGTCCTCATTCCACCCTGACCCCCTTTCCCCATCCCACCCTGTCCCCCTTTCCTCATCCCACCCTGTTCTCTGTCCCATCCCACCCTGTCACTCTGTCCCATCCCACCCTTTCCCCCTTTCCTCATCCCACCCTGTCCCTCTGTCCTCATCCCACCCTGTCCCTCTGTCCTCATCCCACCATGTCCCTCTGTCCTCATCCCACCCTGTCACTCTTTCCCATCCCACCCTTTCCCCCTTTCCTCATCCCACCCTGTCCCCCTTTCCTCATCCCACCCTGTCCCTCTGTCCTCATCCCACCCTGTCCCTCTGTCCTCATCCCACCCTTTCCCCCTTTCCCCATCCCACCGTCCCCCTTTCCTCATCCCACCCTGTTCTGTCCCCATCCCACCCTGTCCCTCTGTCCTCATCCCACCCTGTCCCTCTGTCCTCATCCCACCCTGTCCCTCTGTCCTCATCCCACCCTGTTCTCTGTCCCCATCCCACCCTGTCCCCCTTTCCTCATCCCACCCTGTTCTCTGTCCCCATCCCACCCTGTCCCCCTTTCCTCATCCCACCCTGTCCCTCTGTCCTCATCCCACCCTGTCCCCCTTTCCTCATCCCACCCTGTCCCCCTTTCCTCATCCCACCCTGTCCCTCTGTCCCCATCCCACCCTGTCCCCCTTTCCTCATCCCACCCTGTCCTCATCCCACCCTGTCCCCCTTTCCTCATCCCACCCTGTCCCCCTTTCCTCATCCCACCCTGTCCCCCTTTCCTCATCCCACCCTGTCCCTCTGTCCTCATCCCACCCTGTCCCCCTTTCCTCATCCCACCCTGTCCCTCTGTCCTCATCCCACCCTGTTCTCTGTCCCCATCCCACCCTGTCCCTCTGTCCTCATCCCACCCTGTTCTCTGTCCCCATCCCACTCTGTCCCCCTTTCCTCATCCCACCCTGTCCCTCTGTCCTCATCCCACCCTTTCCCCCTTTCCACATCCCACCCTGTCCCTCTGTCCTCATCCCACCCTGTCCCTCTGTCCTCATCCCACCCTGTCCCTCTGTCCTCATCCCACCCTGTCCCTCTGTCCTCATCCCACCCTGTCCCCCTTTCCTCATCCCACCCTGTCCCTCTTTCCTCATCCCACCCTGTCCCTCTGTCCTCATCCCACCCTGTTCTCTGTCCCCATCCCACCCTGTCCCCCTTTCCTCATCCCACCCTGTCCCTCTGTCCTCATCCCACCCTTTCCCCTTTCCACATCCCACCCTGTCCCTCTGTCCTCATCCCACCCTGTCCCTCTGTCCTCATCCCACCCTGTCCCTCTGTCCTCATCCCACTCTGTCCTCATCCCACCCTGTCCTCATCCCACCCTGTCCTCATCCCACCCTGTCCTCCTTTCCTCATTCCACCCTGACCCCCTTTCCCCATCCCACTGTCCCCCTTTCCTCATCCCACCCTGTCCCCCTTTCCTCATCCCACCCTGTCCCTCTGTCCTCATCCCACCCTGTCCCTCTGTCCTCATCCCACCCTGTCCCCCTTTCCCCACCCCACTGTCCCCCTTTCCTCATCCCACCCTGTTCTGTCCCCATCCCACCCTGTCCCCCTGTCCTCATCCCACCCTGTCCCTCTGTCCTCATCCCACCCTGTCCCTCTGTCCTCATCCCACCCTGTCCCTCTGTCCTCATCCCACCCTGTCCCCGTTTCCTCATCCCACCCTGTCCCCCTTTCCTCATCCCACCCTGTCCCCCTTTCCTCATCCCACCCTGTCCCTCTGTCCCCATCCCAGCCTGTCCCCCTTTCCTCATCCCACCCTGTCCCTCTGTCCCCATCCCACCCTGTTCTCTCCCCATCCCACCCTGTCCCCCTTTCCTCATCCCACCCTGTCCCCCTTTCCTCATCCCACCCTGTCCCTCTGTCCTCATCCCACCCTGTCCCCCTTTCCTGATCCTACCCTGTCCCTCTGTCCCCATCCCACCCTGTCCCCCTTTCCTCATCCCACCCTGTTCTCTGCCCCCATCCCACCCTGTCCCCCTTTCCTCATCCCACCCTGTTATCTGTCCCCATCCCACCCTGTCCCCCTTTCCTCATCCCACCCTGTTCTCTGTCCCCATCCCACCCTGTCCCCCTTTCCTCATCCCACCCTGTCCCTCTGTCTTCATCCCACCCTGTCCCCCTTTCCTCATCCCACCCTGTCCCCCTTTCCTCATCCCACCCTGTCCCTCTGTCCTCATCCCACCCTGTCCTCATCCCACCCTGTCCCCCTTTCCTCATCCCACCCTGTCCCCCTTTCCTCATCCCACCCTGTCCCTCTGTCCTCATCCCACCCTGTCCCCCTTTCCTCATCCCACCCTGTCCCTCTGTCCTCATCCCACCCTGTCCCCCTTTCCTCATCCCACCCTGTCCCCCTTTCCTCATCCCACCCTGTCCCCCTTTCCTCATCCCACCCTGTCCCCCTTTCCTCATCCCACCCTGTCCCTCTGTCCTCATCCCACCCTGTCCCTCTGTCCTCATTCCACCCTGTCCCCCTTTCCTCATCCCACCCTGTCCCTCTGTCCTCATCCCACTCTGTCCCCCTTTCCTCATCCCATCCTGTCCCCCTTTCCTCATCCCACCCTGTCCCCCTGTCCCCATCCCACCCTGTCACTCTGTCCCCATCCCACCCTGTCCCTCTGTCCTCATTCCACCCTGTCCCTCTGTCCTCATCCCACCCTGTCCCTCTGTCCTCATCCCACCCTGTCCCCCTTTCCTCATCCCACCCTGTCCCTTTTTCCTCATCCCACCCTGTCCCTCTGTCCTCATCCCACCCTGTTCTCTGTCCCCATCCCACCCTGTCCCCCTTTCGTCATCCCACTCTGTCCCTCTGTCCTCATCCCACCCTTTCCCCCTTTCCACATCCCACCCTGTCCCTCTGTCCTCATCCCACCCTGTCCCTCTGTCCTCATCCCACCCTGTCCCTCTGTCCTCATCCCACTCTGTCCTCATCCCACCCTGTCCTCATCCCACCCTGTCCTCATCCCACCCTGTCCTCCTTTCCTCATTCCACCCTGACCCCCTTTCCCCATCCCACCATCCCCCTTTCCTCATCCCACCCTGTTCTGTCCCCATCCCACCCTGTCCCCCTGTCCTCATCCCACCCTGTCCCCCTGTCCTCATCCCATCCTGTCCCTCTGTCCTCATCCCACCCTGTCCCTCTGTCCTCATCCCACCCTGTCCCTCTGTCCTCATCCCACCCTGTCCCTCTGTCCTCATCCCACCCTGTCCCCCTTTCCTCATCCCACCCTGTCCCCCTTTCCTCATCCCACCCTGTCCCTCTGTCCTCATCCCACCCTGTCCCCCTTTCCTCATCCCACCCTGTCCCCCTTTCCTCATCCCACCCTTTCCCCCTTTCCTCATCCCACTCTGTCCTTATCCCACCCTGTCCCTCTGTCCTCATCCCACCCTGTCCCCCTTTCCACATCCCACCCTGTCCCTCTGTCCTCATCCCACCCTGTCCCTCTGTCCTCATCCCACCCTGTCCCCCTTTCCTCATCCCACCCTTTCCCCCTTTCCTCATCCCACCCTGTCCCCCTTTCCTCATCCCACCCTGTCCCTCTGTCCTCATCCCACCCTGTCCCTCTGTCCTCATCCCACCCTGTCCCCCTGTCCTCATCCCACCCTGTCCCTCTGTCCTCATCCCACCCTGTCCCTCTGTCCTCATCCCACCCTGTCCTCATCCCACCCGGTCCCCCTTTCCTCATCCCACCCTGTCCCTCTGTCCTCATCCCACCCTGTCCCTCTGTCCTCATCCCACCCTTTCCCCTTTCCTCATCCCACCCTGTCCCTCTGTCCTCATCCCACCCTGTCACTCTGTCCTCATCCCACCCTGTCCCTCTGTCCTCATCCCACCCTTTCCCCCTTTCCTCATCCCACCCTGTCCCTCTGTCCTCATCCCACCCTGTCCCTCTGTCCTCATCCCACCCTGTCACTCTGTCCCATCCCACCCTTTCCCCCTTTCCTCATCCCACCCTGTCCCCCTTTCCTCATCCCACCCTGTCCCTCTGTCCTCATCCCACCCTGTCCCTCTGTCCTCATCTCACCCTGTCCCTCTGTCCTCATCCCACCCTGTCCCTCTGTCCTCATCCCACCCTGTTCCTCTGTCCTCATCCCACCCTGTCCCCCTTTCCACATCCCACCCTGTCCCTCTGTCCTCATCCCACACTGTCCCTCTGTCCTCATCCCACCCTGTCCCTCTGTCCTCATCCCACCCTGTCCCTCTGTCCTCATTCCACCCTGACCCCCTTTCCCCATCCCACCCTGTCCCCCTTTCCTCATCCCACCCTGTTCTCTGTCCCATCCCACCCTGTCACTCTGTCCCATCCCACCCTGTCACTCTGTCCCATCCCACCCTGTCCCCCTTTCCTCATCCCACCCTGTCCCCCTTTCCTCATCCCACCCTGTCCCCCTTTCCTCATCCCACCCTGTCACTCTGTCCCATCCCACCCTGTCCCCCTGTCCTCATCCCACCCTGTCCTCATCCCACCCTGTCCCTCTGTCCTCATCCCACCCTGTCCCTCTGTCCTCATCCCACCCTGTCCCTCTGTCCTCATCCCACCCTGTCCCCCTTTCCTCATCCCACCCTGTCCTCATCCCACCCTGTCCCTCTGTCCTCATCCCACCCTGTCCCTCTGTCCTCAAACACCCTGTCCCTCTGTCCTCAAACACCCTGTCCCTCTGTCCTCATCCCACCCTGTCCCCCTTTCCTCATCCCACCCTGTCCCTCTGTCCCCATCCCACCATGTCCCTCTGTCCTCATCCCACCCTGTCCCCCTTTCCTCATCCCACCCTGTCCCTCTGTCCTCAAACACCCTGTCCCTCTGTCCTCATCCCACCCTGTCCCCCTTTCCTCATCCCACCCTGTCCCTCTGTCCCCATCCCACCCTGTCCCTCTGTCCTCATCCCACCCTGTACCTCTGTCCTCATCCCACCCTGTCCCTCTGTCCTCATCCCACCCTGTCCTCATCCCACCCGGTCCCCCTTTCCTCATCCCACCCTGTCCCTCTGTCCTCATCCCACCCTGTCCCTCTGTCCTCATCCCACCCTGTCCCCCTTTACTCATCCCACCCTGTCCCTCTGTCCTCATCCCACCCTGTCCCCCTTTCCTCATCCCACCCTGTCCCCCTTTCCTCATCCCACCCTGTCCCTCTGTCCTCATCCCACCCTGTCCCCCTTTCCTCATCCCACCCTGTCCCCCTTTCCTCATCCCACCCTTTCCCCCTTTCCTCATCCCTGTCCCTCTGTCCTCATCCCACCCTGTCCCCCTTTCCACATCCCACCTTGTCCCTCTGTCCTCATCCCACCCTGTCCCTCTGTCCTCATCCCACCCTGTCCCCCTTTCCTCATCCCACCCTTTCCCCCTTTCCTCATCCCACCCTGTCCCCCTTTCCTCATCCCACCCTGTCCCTCTGTCCTCATCCCACCCTGTCCCTCTGTCCTCATCCCACCCTGTCCCCCTGTCCTCATCCCACCCTGTCCCTCTGTCCTCATCCCACCCTGTCCCTCTGTCCTCATCCCACCCTGTCCCCCTTTCCTCATCCCACCCTGTCCCCCTTTCCTCATCCCACCCTGTCCCTCTGTCCTCATCCCACCCTGTCCCTCTGTCCTCATCCCACCCTGTCCCTCTGTCCTCATCCCACCCTTTCCCCCTTTCCTCATCCCACCCTGTCCCTCTGTCCTCATCCCACCCTGTCCCTCTGTCCTCATCCCACCCTGTCCCCCTTTCCACATCCCACCCTGTCCCTCTGTCCTCATCCCACCCTGTCCCTCTGTCCTCATCCCACCCTGTCCCTCTATCCTCATCCCACCCTGTCCCTCTGTCCTCATTCCACCCTGACCCCCTTTCCCCATCCCACCCTGTCCCCCTTTCCTCATCCCACCCTGTTCTCTGTCCCATCCCACCCTGTCACTCTGTCCCATCCCACCCTTTCCCCCTTTCCTCATCCCACCCTGTCCCTCTGTCCTCATCCCACCCTGTCCCTCTGTCCTCATCCCACCATGTCCCTCTGTCCTCATCCCACCCTGTCACTCTGTCCCATCCCACCCTTTCCCCCTTTCCTCATCCCACCCTGTCCCCCTTTCCTCATCCCACCCTGTCCCTCTGTCCTCATCCCACCCTGTCCCTCTGTCCTCATCCCACCCTTTCCCCCTTTCCCCATCCCACCGTCCCCCTTTCCTCATCCCACCCTGTTCTGTCCCCATCCCACCCTGTCCCTCTGTCCTCATCCCACCCTGTCCCTCTGTCCTCATCCCACCCTGTCCCTCTGTCCTCATCCCACCCTGTTCTCTGTCCCCATCCCACCCTGTCCCCCTTTCCTCATCCCACCCTGTTCTCTGTCCCCATCCCACCCTGTCCCCCTTTCCTCATCCCACCCTGTCCCTCTGTCCTCATCCCACCCTGTCCCCCTTTCCTCATCCCACCCTGTCCCCCTTTCCTCATCCCACCCTGTCCCTCTGTCCCCATCCCACCCTGTCCCCCTTTCCTCATCCCACCCTGTCCTCATCCCACCCTGTCCCCCTTTCCTCATCCCACCCTGTCCCCCTTTCCTCATCCCACCCTGTCCCTCTGTCCTCATCCCACCCTGTCCCCCTTTCCTCATCCCACCCTGTCCCTCTGTCCTCATCCCACCCTGTCCCTCTGTCCTCATCCCACCCTGTCCCCCTTTCCTCATCCCACCCTGTCCCCCTTTCCTCATCCCACCCTGTCCCCCTTTCCTCATCCCACCCTGTCCCCCTTTCCTCATCCCACCCTGTCCCTCTGTCCTCATCCCACCCTGTCCCCCTTTCCTCATCCCACCCTGTCCCTCTGTCCTCATCCCACCCTGTCCCCCTTTCCTCATCCCACCCTGTCCCCCTTTCCTCATCCCACCCTGTCCACCTGTCCCCATCCCACCCTGTCCCTCTGTCCTCATCCCACCCTGTCCCTCTGTCCTCATCCCACCCTGTCCCTCTGTCCTCATCCCACCCTGTCCCCCTTTCCTCATCCCACCCTGTCCCTCTTTCCTCATCCCACCCTGTCCCTCTGTCCTCATCCCACTCTGTCCCCCTTTCCTCATCCCACCCTGTCCCTCTGTCCTCATCCCACCCTTTCCCCCTTTCCACATCCCACCCTGTCCATCTGTCCTCATCCCACCCTGTCCCTCTGTCCTCATCCCACCCTGTCCCTCTGTCCTCATCCCACCCTGTCCCCCTTTCCTCATCCCACCCTGTCCCTCTTTCCTCATCCCACCCTGTCCACCTGTCCTCATCCCACCCTGTTCTCTGTCCCCATCCCACCCTGTCCCCCTTTCCTCATCCCACCCTGTCCCTCTGTCCTCATCCCACCCTTTCCCCCTTTCCACATCCCACCCTGTCCCTCTGTCCTCATCCCACCCTGTCCCTCTGTCCTCATCCCACCCTGTCCCTCTGTCCTCATCCCACTCTGTCCTCATCCCACCCTGTCCTCATCCCACCCTGTCCTCATCCCACCCTGTCCTCCTTTCCTCATTCCACCCTGACCCCCTTTCCCCATCCCACTGTCCCCCTTTCCTCATCCCACCCTGTTCTGTCCCCATCCCACCCTGTCCCCCTGTCCTCATCCCACCCTGTCCCTCTGTCCTCATCCCACCCTGTCCCTCTGTCCTCATCCCACCCTGTCCCTCTGTCCTCATCCCACCCTGTCCCTCTGTCCTCATCCCACCCTGTCCCTCTGTCCTCATTCCACCCTGACCCCCTTTCCCCATCCCACCCTATCCCCCTTTCCTCATCCCACCCTGTCCCTCTGTCCCATCCCACCCTGTCACTCTGTCCCATCCCACCCTGTCCCCCTTTCCTCATCCCACCCTGTCCCCCTTTCCTCATCCCACCCTGTCACTCTGTCCCATCCCACCCTTTCCCCCTTTCCTCATCCCACCCTGTCCCCCTTTCCTCATCCCACCCTGTCCCTCTGTCCTCATCCCACCCTGTCCCTCTGTCCTCATCCCACCCTGTCCCCCTTTCCCCACCCCACTGTCCCCCTTTCCTCATCCCACCCTGTTCTGTCCCCATCCCACCCTGTCCCCCTGTCCTCATCCCACCCTGTCCCCCTGTCCTCATCCCACCCTGTCCCTCATGTCCTCATCCCACCCTGTCCCTCTGTCCTCATCCCACCCTGTCCCCCTTTCCTCATCCCACCCTGTCCCCCTTTCCTCATCCCACCCTGTCCCTCTGTCCCCATCCCAGCCTGTCCCCCTTTCCTCATCCCACCCTGTCCCTCTGTCCCCATCCCACCCTGTTCTCTCCCCATCCCACCCTGTCCCCCTTTCCTCATCCCACCCTGTCCCCCTTTCCTCATCCCACCCTGTCCCTCTGTCCTCATCCCACCCTGTCCCCCTTTTTTCATCCTACCCTGTCCCTCTGTCCCCATCCCACCCTGTCCCCCTTTCCTCATCCCACCCTGTTCTCTGCCCCCATCCCACCCTGTCCCCCTTTCCTCATCCCACCCTGTTATCTGTCCCCATCCCACCCTGTCCCCCTTTCCTCATCCCACCCTGTTCTCTGTCCCCATCCCACCCTGTCCCCCTTTCCTCATCCCACCCTGTCCCTCTGTCCTCATCCCACCCTGTCCCCCTTTCCTCATCCCACCCTGTCCCCCTTTCCTCATCCCACCCTGTCCCTCTGTCCCCATCCCACCCTGTCCCCCTGTCCTCATCCCACCCTGTCCTCATCCCACCCTGTCCCCCTTTCCTCATCCCACCCTGTCCCCCTTTTCTCATCCCACCCTGTCCCTCTGTCCTCATCCCACCCTGTCCCTCTGTCCTCATCCCACCCTGTCCCCCTTTCCTCATCCCACCCTGTCCCCCTTTCCTCATCCCACCCTGTCCCCCTTTCCTCATCCCACCCTGTCCCCCTTTCCTCATCCCACCCTGTCCCCCTTTCCTCATCCCACCCTGTCCCTCTGTCCTCATCCCACCCTGTCCCTCTGTCCTCATCCCACCCTGTCCCCCTTTCCTCATCCCACCCTGTCCCTCTGTCCTCATCCCACTCTGTCCCCCTTTCCTCATCCCACCCTGTCCCCCTTTCCTCATCCCACCCTGTCCCCATGTCCCCATCCCACCCTGTCACTCTGTCCCCATCCCACCCTGTCCCTCTGTCCTCATTCCACCCTGTCCCTCTGTCCTCATCCCACCCTGTCCCTCTGTCCTCATCCCACCCTGTCCCCCTTTCCTCATCCCACCCTGTCCCTCTTTCCTCATCCCACCCTGTCCCTCTGTCCTCATCCCACCCTGTTCTCTGTCCCCATCCCACCTGTCCCCCTTTCCTCATCCCACTCTGTCCCTCTGTCCTCATCCCACCCTTTCCCCCTTTCCACATCCCACCCTGTCCCTCTGTCCTCATCCCACCCTGTCCCTCTGTCCTCATCCCACCCTGTCCCTCTGTCCTCATCCCACTCTGTCCTCATCCCACCCTGTCCTCATCCCACCCTGTCCTCATCCCACCCTGTCCTCATCCCACCCTGTCCTCCTTTCCTCATTCCACCCTGACCCCCTTTCCCCATCCCACCATCCCCCTTTCCTCATCCCACCCTGTTCTGTCCCCATCCCACCCTGTCCCCCTGTCCTCATCCCACCCTGTCCCCCTGTCCTCATCCCACCCTGTCCCTCTGTCCTCATCCCACCCTGTCCCTCTGTCCTCATCCCACCCTGTCCCTCTGTCCTCATCCCACCCTGTCCCTCTGTCCTCATCCCACCCTGTCCCCCTTTCCTCATCCCACCCTGTCCCCCTTTCCTCATCCCACCCTGTCCCTCTGTCCTCATCCCACCCTGTCCCCCTTTCCTCATCCCACCCTGTCCCTCTGTCCTCATCCCACCCTGTCCCCCTTTTTTCATCCTACCCTGTCCCTCTGTCCCCATCCCACCCTGTCCCCCTTTCCTCATCCCACCCTGTTCTCTGCCCCCATCCCACCCTGTCCCCCTTTCCTCATCCCACCCTGTTATCTGTCCCCATCCCACCTGTCCCCCTTTCCTCATCCCACCCTGTTCTCTGTCCCCATCCCACCCTGTCCCCCTTTCCTCATCCCACCCTGTCCCTCTGTCCTCATCCCACCCTGTCCCCCTTTCCTCATCCCACCCTGTCCCTCTGTCCCCATCCCACCCTGTCCCCCTGTCCTCATCCCACCCTGTCCTCATCCCACCCTGTCCCCCTTTCCTCATCCCACCCTGTCCCCCTTTCCTCATCCCACCCTGTCCCTCTGTCCTCATCCCACCCTGTCCCTCTGTCCTCATCCCACCCTGTCCCCCTTTCCTCATCCCACCCTGTCCCCCTTTCCTCATCCCACCCTGTCCCCCTTTCCTCATCCCACCCTGTCCCCCTTTCCTCATCCCACCCTGTCCCTCTGTCCTCATCCCACCCTGTCCCTCTGTCCTCATCCCACCCTGTCCCCCTTTCCTCATCCCACCCTGTCCCTCTGTCCTCATCCCACTCTGTCCCCCTTTCCTCATCCCACCCTGTCCCCCTTTCCTCATTCCACCCTGTCCCCCTGTCCCCATCCCACCCTGTCACTCTGTCCCCATCCCACCCTGTCCCTCTGTCCTCATTCCACCCTGTCCCTCTGTCCTCATCCCACCCTGTCCCTCTGTCCTCATCCCACCCTGTCCCCCTTTCCTCATCCCACCCTGTCCCTCTTTCCTCATCCCACCCTGTCCCTCTGTCCTCATCCCACCCTGTTCTCTGTCCCCATCCCACCCTGTCCCCCTTTCCTCATCCCACTCTGTCCCTCTGTCCTCATCCCACCCTTTCCCCCTTTCCACATCCCACCCTGTCCCTCTGTCCTCATCCCACCCTGTCCCTCTGTCCTCATCCCACCCTGTCCCTCTGTCCTCATCCCACCCTGTCCCTCTGTCCTCATCCCACTCTGTCCTCATCCCACCCTGTCCTCATCCCACCCTGTCCTCCTTTCCTCATTCCACCCTGACCCCCTTTCCCCATCCCACCATCCCCCTTTCCTCATCCCACCCTGTTCTGTCCCCATCCCACCCTGTCCCCCTGTCCTCATCCCACCCTGTCCCCCTGTCCTCATCCCACCCTGTCCCTCTGTCCTCATCCCACCCTGTCCCTCTGTCCTCATCCCACCCTGTCCCTCTGTCCTCATCCCACCCTGTCCCTCTGTCCTCATCCCACCCTGTCCCTCTGTCCTCATCCCACCCTGTCCCCCTTTCCTCATCCCACCCTGTCCCCCTTTCCTCATCCCACCCTGTCCCTCTGTCCTCATCCCACCCTGTCCCCCTTTCCTCATCCCACCCTGTCCCCCTTTCCTCATCCCACCCTTTCCCCCTTTCCTCATCCCACTCTGTCCTCATCCCACCCTGTCCCTCTGTCCTCATCCCACCCTGTCCCCCTTTCCACATCCCACCCTGTCCCTCTGTCCTCATCCCACCCTGTCCCTCTGTCCTCATCCCACCCTGTCCCCCTTTCCTCATCCCACCCTTTCCCCCTTTCCTCATCCCACCCCGTCCCCCTTTCCTCATCCCACCCTGTCCCCCTTTCCTCATCCCACCCTGTCCCTCTGTCCTCATCCCACCCTGTCCCTCTGTCCTCATCCCACCCTGTCCCCCTGTCCTCATCCCACCCTGTCCCTCTGTCCTCATCCCACCCTGTCCCTCTGTCCTCATCCCACCCTGTCCCTCTGTCCTCATCCCACCCTGTCCTCATCCCACCCGGTCCCCCTTTCCTCATCCCACCCTGTCCCTCTGTCCTCATCCCACCCTGTCCCTCTGTCCTCATCCCACCCTGTCCCTCTGTCCTCATCCCACCCTGTCCCTCTGTCCTCATCCCACCCTGTCCCCCTTTCCACATCCCACCCTGTCCCTCTGTCCTCATCCCACCCTGTCCCTCTATCCTCATCCCACCCTGTCCCTCTGTCCTCATTCCACCCTGACCCCCTTTCCCCATCCCACCCTGTCCCCCTTTCCTCATCCCACCCTGTTCTCTGTCCCATCCCACCCTGTCACTCTGTCCCATTCCACCCTTTCCCCCTTTCCTCATCCCACCCTGTCCCTCTGTCCTCATCCCACCCTGTCCCTCTGTCCTCATCCCACCCTGTCCCTCTGTCCTCATCCCACCCTGTCACTCTGTCCCATCCCACCCTTTCCCCCTTTCCTCATCCCACCCTGTCCCCCTTTCCTCATCCCACCCTGTCCCTCTGTCCTCATCCCACCCTGTCCCTCTGTCCTCATCCCACCCTTTCCCCCTTTCCCCATCCCACCGTCCCCCTTTCCTCATCCCACCCTGTTCTGTCCCCATCCCACCCTGTCCCTCTGTCCTCATCCCACCCTGTCCCTCTGTCCTCATCCCACCCTGTCCCTCTGTCCTCATCCCACCCTGTTCCTCTGTCCTCATCCCACCCTGTCCTTCTGTCCTCATTCCACCCTGACCCCCTTTCCCCATCCCACCCTGTCCCCCTTTCCTCATCCCACCCTGTTCTCTGTCCCATCCCACCCTGTCACTCTGTCCCATCCCACCCTGTCACTCTGTCCCATCCCACCCTGTCCCCCTTTCCTCATCCCACCCTGTCCCCCTTTCCTCATCCCACCCTGTCCCCCTTTCCTCATCCCACCCTGTCACTCTGTCCCATCCCACCCTGTCCCCCTGTCCTCATCCCACCCTGTCCTCATCCCACCCTGTCCCTCTGTCCTCATCCCACCCTGTCCCTCTGTCCTCATCCCACCCTGTCCCTCTGTCCTCATCCCACCCTGTCCCTCTGTCCTCATCCCACCCTGTCCCCCTTTCCTCATCCCACCCTGTCATCATCCCACCCTGTCCCTCTGTCCTCATCCCACCCTGTCCCTCTGTCCTCATCCCACCCTGTCCCCCTTTCCTCATCCCACCCTGTCCCTCTGTCCTCATCCCACCCTGTCCCTCTGTCCTCATCCCACCCTGTCCCTCTGTCCTCATCCCACCCTGTCCCTCTGTCCTCATCCCACCCTGTCCTCATCCCACCCGGTCCCCCTTTCCTCATCCCACCCTGTCCCTCTGTCCTCATCCCACTCTGTCCCTCTGTCCTCATCCCACCCTGTTCCTCTGTCCGCATCCCACCCTGGCCCCCTTTCCTCATCCCACCCTGTCCCTCTTTCCTCATCCCACCCTGTCCCTCTGTCCTCATCCCACCCTGTCCCTCTGTCCTCATCCCACCCTGTCCCCCTGTCCTCATCCCACCCTGTCCCTCTGTCCTCATCCCACCCTGTCCCCCTTTCCTCATCCCACCCTGTCCCTCTGTCCTCATCCCACCCTGTACCTCTGTCCTCATCCCACCCTGTCCCCCTTTCCTCATCCCACCCTGTCCCTCTGTCCCCATCCCACCCTGTCCCTCTGTCCTCATCCCACCCTGTCCCTCTGTCCTCATCCCACCCTGTCCCTCTGTCCTCATCCCACCCTGTCCCTCTGTCCTCATCCCACCCTTTCCCTCTGTCCTCATCCCACCCTGTCCTCATCCCACCCGGTCCCCCTTTCCTCATTCCACCCTGTCCCTCTGTCCTCATCCCACCCTGTCCCTCTGTCCTCATCCCACCCTGTCCCTCTGTCCTCATACCACCCTGTCCCCCTTTCCACATCCCACCCTGTCCCTCTGTCCTCATCCGACCCTGTCCCTCTTTCCTCATCCCACCCTGTCCCTCTGTCCTCATTCCACCCTGACCCCTTTCCCCATCCCACCCTGTCCCCCTTTCCTCATCCCACCCTGTCCCTCTGTCCCATCCCACCCTGTCACTCTGTCCCATCCCACCCTGTCCCCCTTTCCTCATCCCACCCTGTCCCCCTTTCCTCATCCCACCCTGTCCCTCTGTCCTCATCCCACCCTGTCCCTCTGTCCTCATCCCACCCTGTCCCTCTGTCCTCATCCCACCCTGTCCCTCTGTCCTCATCCCACCCTGTCCTCATCCCACCCTGTCCCTCTGTCCTCATCCCACCCTGTCCCTCTGTCCTCATCCCACCCTGTCCCTCTGTCCTCATCCCACCCTGTCCTCATCCCACCCGGTCCCCCTTTCCTCATCCCACCCTGTCCCTCTGTCCTCATCCCACCATGTCCCTCTGTCCTCATCCCACCCTGTCCCTCTGTCCTCATCCCACCCTGTCCCCCTTTCCTCATCCCACCCTGTCCCTCTGTCCCATCCCACCCTGTCACTCTGTCCCATCCCACCCTTTCCCCCTTTCCTCATCCCACCCTGTCCCCCTTTCCTCATCCCACCCTGTCCCTCTGTCCTCATCCCACCCTGTCCCTCTGTCCTCATCCCACCCTGTCCCTCTGTCCTCATCCCACCCTGTCCCCCTTTCCCCATCCCACCGTCCCCCTTTCCTCATCCCACCCTGTTCTGTCCCCATCCCACCCTGTCCCCCTGTCCTCATCCCACCCTGTCCCTCTGTCCTCATCCCACCCTGTCCCTCTGTCCTCATCCCACCCTGTCCCTCTGTCCTCATCTCACCCTGTCCCCCTTTCCTCATCCCACCCTGTCCCCCTTTCCTCATCCCACCCTGTCCCTCTGTCCCCATCCCACCCTGTCCCCCTTTCCTCATCCCACCCTGTCCCCCTTTCCCCATCCCACCGTCCCCCTTTCCTCATCCCACCCTGTTCTGTCCCCATCCCACCCTGTCCCCCTGTCCTCATCCCACCCTGTCCCTCTGTCCTCATCCCACCCTGTCCCTCTGTCCTCATCCCACCCTGTCCCCCTTTCCTCATCCCACCCTGTCCCCCTTTCCTCATCCCACCCTGTTCTGTCCCCATCCCACCCTGTCCCCCTGTCCTCATCCCACCCTGTCCCTCTGTCCTCATCCCACCCTGTCCCTCTGTCCTCATCCCACCCTGTCCCCCTTTCCTCATCCCACCCTGTCCCCCTTTCCTCATCCCACCCTGTCCCCCTTTCCTCATCACACCCTGTCCCCCTTTCCTCATCCCACCCTGTCCCTCTGTCCCCATCCCACCCTGTCCCCCTTTCCTCATCCCACCCTGTCCCTCTGTCCCCATCCCACCCTGTTCTCTCCCCATCCCACCCTGTCCCCCTTTCCTCATCCCACCCTGTCCCCCTTTCCTCATCCCACCCTGTCCCTCTGTCCTCATCCCACCCTGTCCCCCTTTCCTCATCCCACCCTGTCCCTCTGTCCCCATCCCACCCTGTCCCCCTTTCCTCATCCCACCCTGTTCTCTGTCCCCATCCCACCCTGTCCCCCTTTCCTCATCCCACCCTGTTCTCTGTCCCCATCCCACCCTGTCCCCCTTTCCTCATCCCACCCTGTTCTCTGTCCCCATCCCACCCTGTCCCCCTTTCCTCATCCCACCCTGTCCCTCTGTCCTCATCCCACCCTGTCCCCCTTTCCTCATCCCACCCTGTCCCCCTTTCCTCATCCCACCCTGTCCCTCTGTCCCCATCCCACCCTGTCCCCCTGTCCTCATCCCACCCTGTCCTCATCCCACCCTGTCCCCCTTTCCTCATCCCACCCTGTCCCCCTTTCCTCATCCCACCCTGTCCCTCTGTCCTCATCCTACCCTGTCCCCCTTTCCTCATCCCACCCTGTCCCTCTGTCCTCATCCCACCCTGTCCCTCTGTCCTCATCCCACCCTGTCCCCCTTTCCTCATCCCACCCTGTCCCCCTTTCCTCATCCCACCCTGTCCCTCTGTCCTCATCCCACCCTGTCCCTCTGTCCTCATCCCACCCTGTCCCCCTTTCCTCATCCCACCCTGTCCCTCTTTCCTCATCCCACCCTGTCCCTCTGTCCTCATCCCACCCTGTTCTCTGTCCCCATCCCACCCTGTCCCCCTTTCCTCATCCCACCCTGTCCCTCTGTCCTCATCCCACCCTTTCCCCCTTTCCACATCCCACCCTGTCCCTCTGTCCTCATCCCACCCTGTCCCTCTGTCCTCATCCCACCCTGTCCCCCTTTCCTCATCCCACCCTGTCCCTCTGTCCTCATCCCACCCTTTCCCCCTTTCCACATCCCACCCTGTCCCTCTGTCCTCATCCCACCCTGTCCCTCTGTCCTCATCCCACCCTGTCCCTCTGTCCTCATCCCACCCTGTCCCTCTGTCCTCATCCCACTCTGTCCTCATCCCACCCTGTCCTCATCCCACACTGTCCTCCTTTCCTCATTCCACCCTGACCCCCTTTCCCCATCCCACCGCCCCCCTTTCCTCATCCCACCCTGTTCTGTCCCCATCCCACCCTGTCCCCCTGTCCTCATCCCACCCTGTCCCTCTGTCCTCATCCCACCCTGTCCCTCTGTCCTCATCCCACCCTGTCCCTCTGTCCTCATTCCACCCTGACCCCCTTTCCCCATCCCACCCTGTCCCCCTTTTCTCATCCCACCCTGTCCCTCTGTCCCATCCCACCCTGTCACTCTGTCCCATCCCACCCTGTCCCCCTTTCCTCATCCCACCCTGTCCCCCTTTCCTCATCCCACCCTGTCACTCTGTCCCATCCCACCCTTTCCCCCTTTCCTCATCCCACCCTGTTCTCTGTCCCCATCCCACCCTGTCCCCCTTTCCTCATCCCACCCTGTTCTCTGTCCCCATCCCACCCTGTTCTCTGTCCCCATCCCACCCTGTCCCCCTTTCCTCATCCCACCCTGACCCTCTGTCCTCATCCCACCCTGTCCCTCTGTCCTCATCCCACCCTGTCCCCCTTTCCTCATCCCACCCTGTCCCCCTTTCCTCATCCCACCCTGTCCCTCTGTCCCCATCCCACCCTGTCCCCCTGTCCTCATCCCACCCTGTCCTCATCCCACCTTGTCCCCCTTTCCTCATCCCACCCTGTCCCCCTTTCCTCATCCCACCCTGTCCCTCTGTCCTCATCCCACCCTGTCCCCCTTTCCTCATCCCACCCTGTCCCTCTGTCCTCATCCCACCCTGTCCCTCTGTCCTCATCCCACCCTGTCCCCCTTTCCTCATCCCACCCTGTCCCCCTTTCCTCATCCCACCCTGTCCCCCTTTCCTCATCCCACCCTGTCCCTCTGTCCTCATCCCACCCTGTCCCTCTGTCCTCATCCCACCCTGTCCCCCTTTCCTCATCCCACCCTGTCCCTCTGTCCTCATCCCACTCTGTCCCCCTTTCCTCATCCCACCCTGTCCCCCTTTCCTCATCCCACCCTGTCCTCCTGTCCCCATCCCACCCTGTCACTCTGTCCCCATCCCACCCTGTCCCTCTGTCCTCATTCCACCCTGTCCCTCTGTCCTCATCCCACCCTGTCCCTCTGTCCTCATCCCACCCTGTCCCCCTTTCCTCATCCCACCCTGTCCCTCTTTCCTCATCCCACCCTGTCCCTCTGTCCTCATCCCACCCTGTTCTCTGTCCCCATCCCACCCTGTCCCCCTTTCCTCATCCCACTCTGTCCCTCTGTCCTCATCCCACCCTTTCCCCCTTTCCACATCCCACCCTGTCCCTCTGTCCTCATCCCACCCTGTCCCTCTGTCCTCATCCCACTCTGTCCTCATCCCACCCTGTCCTCATCCCACCCTGTCCTCATCCCACCCTGTCCTCCTTTCCTCATTCCACCCTGACCCCCTTTCCCCATCCCACCATCCCCCTTTCCTCATCCCACCCTGTTCTGTCCCCATCCCACCCTGTCCCCCTGTCCTCATCCCACCCTGTCCCTCTGTCCTCATCCCACCCTGTCCCTCTGTCCTCATCCCACCCTGTCCCCCTTTACTCATCCCACCCTGTCCCTCTGTCCTCATCCCACCATGTCCCCCTTTCCTCATCCCACCCTGTCCCCCTTTCCTCATCCCACCCTGTCCCTCTGTCCTCATCCCACCCTGTCCTCCTTTCCTCATTCCACCCTGTCCCCCTTTCCCCATCCCACCATCCCCCTTTCCTCATCCCACCCTGTTCTGTCCCCATCCCACCCTGTCCCCCTGTCCTCATCCCACCCTGTCCCTCTGTCCTCATCCCACCCTGTCCCTCTGTCCTCATCCCACCCTGTCCCTCTGTCCTCATCCCACCCTGTCCCTCTGTCCTCATCCCACCATGTCCCCCTTTCCTCATCCCACCCTGTCCCCCTTTCCTCATCCCACCCTGTCCCCCTTTCCTCATCCCACCCTGTCCCTCTGTCCTCATCCCACCCTGTCCCTCTGTCCTCATCCCACCCTGTCCCCCTGTCCTCATCCCACCCTGTCCCTCTGTCCTCATCCCACCCTGTCCCCCTTTCCTCATCCCACCCTGTCCCTCTGTCCTCATCCCACCCTGTACCTCTGTCCTCATCCCACCCTGTCCCCCTTTCCTCATCCCACCCTGTCCCTCTGTCCCCATCCCACCCTGTCCCTCTGTCCTCATCCCACCCTGTCCCTCTGTCCTCATCCCACCCTGTCCCTCTGTCCTCATCCCACCCTTTCCCTCTGTCCTCATCCCACCCTGTCCTCATCCCACCCGGTCCCCCTTTCCTCATTCCACCCTGTCCCTCTGTCCTCATCCCACCCTGTCCCTCTGTCCTCATCCCACCCTGTCCCTCTGTCCTCATACCACCCTGTCCCCCTTTCCACATCCCACCCTGTCCCTCTGTCCTCATCCGACCCTGTCCCTCTTTCCTCATCCCACCCTGTCCCTCTGTCCTCATTCCACCCTGACCCCTTTCCCCATCCCACCCTGTCCCCCTTTCTCATCCCACCCTGTCCCTCTGTCCCATCCCACCCTGTCACTCTGTCCCATCCCACCCTGTCCCCCTTTCCTCATCCCACCATGTCCCTCTGTCCTCATCCCACCCTTTCCCCCTTTCCACATCCCACCCTGTCCCTCTGTCCTCATCCCACCCTGTCCCTCTGTCCTCATCCCACCCTGTCCCCCTTTCCTCATCCCACCCTGTCCCTCTGTCCTCATCCCACCCTTTCCCCCTTTCCACATCCCACCCTGTCCCTCTGTCCTCATCCCACCCTGTCCCTCTGTCCTCATCCCACCCTGTCCCTCTGTCCTCATCCCACCCTGTCCCTCTGTCCTCATCCCACTCTGTCCTCATCCCACCCTGTCCTCATCCCACCCTGTCCTCATCCCACACTGTCCTCCTTTCCTCATTCCACCCTGACCCCCTTTCCCCATCCCACCGCCCCCTTTCCTCATCCCACCCTGTTCTGTCCCCATCCCACCCTGTCCCCCTGTCCTCATCCCACCCTGTCCCTCTGTCCTCATCCCACCCTGTCCCTCTGTCCTCATCCCACCCTGTCCCTCTGTCCTCATTCCACCCTGACCCCCTTTCCCCATCCCACCCTGTCCCCCTTTCCTCATCCCACCCTGTCCCTCTGTCCCATCCCACCCTGTCACTCTGTCCCATCCCACCCTGTCCCCCTTTCCTCATCCCACCCTGTCCCCCTTTCCTCATCCCACCCTGTCACTCTGTCCCATCCCACCCTTTCCCCCTTTCCTCATCCCACCCTGTTCTCTGTCCCCATCCCACCCTGTCCCCCTTTCCTCATCCCACCCTGTTCTCTGTCCCCATCCCACCCTGTCCCCCTTTCCTCATCCCACCCTGACCCTCTGTCCTCATCCCACCCTGTCCCTCTGTCCTCATCCCACCCTGTCCCCCTTTCCTCATCCCACCCTGTCCCCCTTTCCTCATCCCACCCTGTCCCTCTGTCCCCATCCCACCCTGTCCCCCTGTCCTCATCCCACCCTGTCCTCATCCCACCTTGTCCCCCTTTCCTCATCCCACCCTGTCCCCCTTTCCTCATCCCACCCTGTCCCTCTGTCCTCATCCCACCCTGTCCCCCTTTCCTCATCCCACCCTGTCCCTCTGTCCTCATCCCACCCTGTCCCTCTGTCCTCATCCCACCCTGTCCCCCTTTCCTCATCCCACCCTGTCCCCCTTTCCTCATCCCACCCTGTCCCCCTTTCCTCATCCCACCCTGTCCCTCTGTCCTCATCCCACCCTGTCCCTCTGTCCTCATCCCACCCTGTCCCCCTTTCCTCATCCCACCCTGTCCCTCTGTCCTCATCCCACTCTGTCCCCCTTTCCTCATCCCACCCTGTCCCCCCTTTCCTCATCCCACCCTGTCCTCCTGTCCCCATCCCACCCTGTCACTCTGTCCCCATCCCACCCTGTCCCTCTGTCCTCATTCCACCCTGTCCCTCTGTCCTCATCCCACCCTGTCCCTCTGTCCTCATCCCACCCTGTCCCCCTTTCCTCATCCCACCCTGTCCCTCTTTCCTCATCCCACCCTGTCCCTCTGTCCTCATCCCACCCTGTTCTCTGTCCCCATCCCACCCTGTCCCCCTTTCCTCATCCCACTCTGTCCCTCTGTCCTCATCCCACCCTTTCCCCCTTTCCACATCCCACCCTGTCCCTCTGTCCTCATCCCACCCTGTCCCTCTGTCCTCATCCCACTCTGTCCTCATCCCACCCTGTCCTCATCCCACCCTGTCCTCATCCCACCCTGTCCTCATCCCACCCTGTCCTCCTTTCCTCATTCCACCCTGACCCCCTTTCCCCATCCCACCATCCCCCTTTCCTCATCCCACCCTGTTCTGTCCCCATCCCACCCTGTCCCCCTGTCCTCATCCCACCCTGTCCCTCTGTCCTCATCCCACCCTGTCCCTCTGTCCTCATCCCACCCTGTCCCCCTTTACTCATCCCACCCTGTCCCTCTGTCCTCATCCCACCATGTCCCCCTTTCCTCATCCCACCCTGTCCCCCTTTCCTCATCCCACCCTGTCCCTCTGTCCTCATCCCACCCTGTCCTCCTTTCCTCATTCCACCCTGTCCCCCTTTCCCCATCCCACCATCCCCCTTTCCTCATCCCACCCTGTTCTGTCCCCATCCCACCCTGTCCCCCTGTCCTCATCCCACCCTGTCCCTCTGTCCTCATCCCACCCTGTCCCTCTGTCCTCATCCCACCCTGTCCCTCTGTCCTCATCCCACCATGTCCCCCTTTCCTCATCCCACCCTGTCCCCCTTTCCTCATCCCACCCTGTCCCCCTTTCCTCATCCCACCCTGTCCCTCTGTCCTCATCCCACCCTGTCCCTCTGTCCTCATCCCACCCTGTCCCCCTGTCCTCATCCCACCCTGTCCCTCTGTCCTCATCCCACCCTGTCCCCCTTTCCTCATCCCACCCTGTCCCTCTGTCCTCATCCCACCCTGTACCTCTGTCCTCATCCCACCCTGTCCCCCTTTCCTCATCCCACCCTGTCCCTCTGTCCCCATCCCACCCTGTCCCTCTGTCCTCATCCCACCCTGTCCCTCTGTCCTCATCCCACCCTGTCCCTCTGTCCTCATCCCACCCTTTCCCTCTGTCCTCATCCCACCCTGTCCTCATCCCACCCGGTCCCCCTTTCCTCATTCCACCCTGTCCCTCTGTCCTCATCCCACCCTGTCCCTCTGTCCTCATCCCACCCTGTCCCTCTGTCCTCATACCACCCTGTCCCCCTTTCCACATCCCACCCTGTCCCTCTGTCCTCATCCGACCCTGTCCCTCTTTCCTCATCCCACCCTGTCCCTCTGTCCTCATTCCACCCTGACCCCTTTCCCCATCCCACCCTGTCCCCCTTTCCTCATCCCACCCTGTCCCTCTGTCCCATCCCACCCTGTCACTCTGTCCCATCCCACCCTGTCCCCCTTTCCTCATCCCACCCTGTCCCCCTTTCCTCATCCCACCCTGTCCCTCTGTCCTCATCCCACCCTGTCCCTCTGTCCTCATCCCACCCTGTCCCTCTGTCCTCATCCCACCCTGTCCTCATCCCACCCTGTCCCTCTGTCCTCATCCCACCCTGTCCCTCTGTCCTCATCCCACCCTGTCCCTCTGTCCTCATCCCACCCTGTCCTCATCCCACCCGGTCCCCCTTTCCTCATCCCACCCTGTCCCCCTGTCCTCATCCCACCATGTCCCTCTGTCCTCATCCCACCCTGTCCCTCTGTCCTCATCCCACCCTGTCCCTCTGTCCTCATCCCACCCTGTCCTCATCCCACCCTGTCCCTCTGTCCTCATCCCACCCTGTCCCTCTGTCCTCATCCCACCCTGTCCTCATCCCACCCGGTCCCCCTTTCCTCATCCCACCCTGTCCCTCTGTCCTCATCCCACCATGTCCCTCTGTCCTCATCCCACCCTGTCCCTCTGTCCTCATCCCACCCTGTCCCCCTTTCCTCATCCCACCCTGTCCCTCTGTCCCATCCCACCCTGTCACTCTGTCCCATCCCACCCTGTCCCCCTTTCCTCATCCCACCCTGTCCCCCTTTCCTCATCCCACCCTGTCACTCTGTCCCATCCCACCCTTTCCCCCTTTCCTCATCCCACCCTGTCCCCCTTTCCTCATCCCACCCTGTCCCTCTGTCCTCATCCCACCCTGTCCCTCTGTCCTCATCCCACCCTGTCCCTCTGTCCTCATCCCACCCTGTCCCCCTTTCCCCATCCCACCGTCCCCCTTTCCTCATCCCACCCTGTTCTGTCCCCATCCCACCCTGTCCCCCTGTCCTCATCCCACCCTGTCCCTCTGTCCTCATCCCACCCTGTCCCTCTGTCCTCATCCCACCCTGTCCCTCTGTCCTCATCCCACCCTGTCCCCCTTTCCTCATCCCACCCTGTCCCCCTTTCCTCATCCCACCCTGTCCCTCTGTCCCCATCCCACCCTGTCCCCCTTTCCTCATCCCACCCTGTCCCCCTTTCCCCATCCCACCGTCCCCCTTTCCTCATCCCACCCTGTTCTGTCCCCATCCCACCCTGTCCCCCTGTCCTCATCCCACCCTGTCCCTCTGTCCTCATCCCACCCTGTCCCTCTGTCCTCATCCCACCCTGTCCCCCTTTCCTCATCCCACCCTGTCCCCCTTTCCTCATCCCACCCTGTTCTGTCCCCATCCCACCCTGTCCCCCTGTCCTCATCCCACCCTGTCCCTCTGTCCTCATCCCACCCTGTCCCTCTGTCCTCATCCCACCCTGTCCCCCTTTCCTCATCCCACCCTGTCCCCCTTTCCTCATCCCACCCTGTCCCCCTTTCCTCATCACACCCTGTCCCCCTTTCCTCATCCCACCCTGTCCCTCTGTCCCCATCCCACCCTGTCCCCCTTTCCTCATCCCACCCTGTCCCTCTGTCCCCATCCCACCCTGTTCTCTCCCCATCCCACCCTGTCCCCCTTTCCTCATCCCACCCTGTCCCCCTTTCCTCATCCCACCCTGTCCCCCTTTCCTCATCCCACCCTGTCCCTCTGTCCTCATCCCACCCTGTCCCCCTTTCCTCATCCCACCCTGTCCCTCTGTCCCCATCCCACCCTGTCCCCCTTTCCTCATCCCACCCTGTTCTCTGTCCCCATCCCACCCTGTCCCCCTTTCCTCATCCCACCCTGTTCTCTGTCCCCATCCCACCCTGTCCCCCTTTCCTCATCCCACCCTGTTCTCTGTCCCCATCCCACCCTGTCCCCCTTTCCTCATCCCACCCTGTCCCTCTGTCCTCATCCCACCCTGTCCCCCTTTCCTCATCCCACCCTGTCCCCCTTTCCTCATCCCACCCTGTCCCTCTGTCCCCATCCCACCCTGTCCCCCTGTCCTCATCCCACCCTGTCCTCATCCCACCCTGTCCCCCTTTCCTCATCCCACCCAGTCCCCCTTTCCTCATCCCACCCTGTCCCTCTGTCCTCATCCTACTCTGTCCCCCTTTCCTCATCCCACCCTGTCCCTCTGTCCTCATCCCACCCTGTCCCTCTGTCCTCATCCCACCCTGTCCCCCTTTCCTCATCCCACCCTGTCCCCCTTTCCTCATCCCACCCTGTCCCCCTTTCCTCATCCCACCCTGTCCCCCTTTCCTCATCCCACCCTGTCCCCCTTTCCTCATCCCACCCTGTCCCTCTGTCCTCATCCCACCCTGTCCCTCTGTCCTCATCCCACCCTGTCCCCCTTTCCTCATCCCACCCTGTCCCTCTTTCCTCATCCCACCCTGTCCCTCTGTCCTCATCCCACCCTGTTCTCTGTCCCCATCCCACCCTGTCCCCCTTTCCTCATCCCACCCTGTCCCTCTGTCCTCATCCCACCCTTTCCCCCTTTCCACATCCCACCCTGTCCCTCTGTCCTCATCCCACCCTGTCCCTCTGTCCTCATCCCACCCTGTCCCCCTTTCCTCATCCCACCCTGTCCCTCTGTCCTCATCCCACCCTTTCCCCCTTTCCACATCCCACCCTGTCCCTCTGTCCTCATCCCACCCTGTCCCTCTGTCCCCATCCCACCCTGTCCCCCTGTCCTCATCCCACCCTGTCCTCATCCCACCTTGTCCCCCTTTCCTCATCCCACCCTGTCCCTCTGTCCTCATCCCACCCTGTCCCCCTTTCCTCATCCCACCCTGTCCCCCTGTCCTCATCCCACCCTGTCCCTCTGTCCTCATCCCACCCTGTCCCCCTTTCCTCATCCCACCCTGTCCCCCTTTCCTCATCCCACCCTGTCCCCCTTTCCTCATCCCACCCTGTCCCTCTGTCCTCATCCCACCCTGTCCCTCTGTCCTCATCCCACCCTGTCCCCCTTTCCTCATCCCACCCTGTCCCTCTGTCCTCATCCCACTCTGTCCCCCTTTCCTCATCCCACCCTGTCCCCCTTTCCTCATCCCACCCTGTCCTCCTGTCCCCATCCCACCCTGTCACTCTGTCCCCATCCCACCCTGTCCCTCTGTCCTCATTCCACCCTGTCCCTCTGTCCTCATCCCACCCTGTCCCTCTGTCCTCATCCCACCCTGTCCCCCTTTCCTCATCCCACCCTGTCCCTCTTTCCTCATCCCACCCTGTCCCTCTGTCCTCATCCCACCCTGTTCTCTGTCCCCATCCCACCCTGTCCCCCTTTCCTCATCCCACTCTGTCCCTCTGTCCTCATCCCACCCTTTCCCCCTTTCCACATCCCACCCTGTCCCTCTGTCCTCATCCCACCCTGTCCCTCTGTCCTCATCCCAATCTGTCCTCATCCCACCCTGTCCTCATCCCACCCTGTCCTCATCCCACCCTGTCCTCCTTTCCTCATTCCACCCTGACCCCCTTTCCCCATCCCACCATCCCCCTTTCCTCATCCCACCCTGTTCTGTCCCCATCCCACCCTGTCCCCCTGTCCTCATCCCACCCTGTCCCTCTGTCCTCATCCCACCCTGTCCCTCTGTCCTCATCCCACCCTGTCCCCCTTTACTCATCCCACCCTGTCCCTCTGTCCTCATCCCACCATGTCCCCCTTTCCTCATCCCACCCTGTCCCCCTTTCCTCATCCCACCCTGTCCCTCTGTCCTCATCCCACCCTGTCCTCCTTTCCTCATTCCACCCTGTCCCCCTTTCCCCATCCCACCATCCCCCTTTCCTCATCCCACCCTGTTCTGTCCCCATCCCACCCTGTCCCCCTGTCCTCATCCCACCCTGTCCCTCTGTCCTCATCCCACCCTGTCCCTCTGTCCTCATCCCACCCTGTCCCTCTGTCCTCATCCCACCATGTCCCCCTTTCCTCATCCCACCCTGTCCCCCTTTCCTCATCCCACCCTGTCCCCCTTTCCTCATCCCACCCTGTCCCTCTGTCCTCATCCCACCCTGTCCCCCTTTCCTCATCCCACCCTGTCCCTCTGTCCTCATCCCACTCTGTCCCCCTTTCCTCATCCCACCCTGTCCCCCTTTCCTCATCCCACCCTGTCCTCCTGTCCCCATCCCACCCTGTCACTCTGTCCCCATCCCACCCTGTCCCTCTGTCCTCATTCCACCCTGTCCCTCTGTCCTCATCCCACCCTGTCCCTCTGTCCTCATCCCACCCTGTCCCCCTTTCCTCATCCCACCCTGTCCCTCTTTCCTCATCCCACCCTGTCCCTCTGTCCTCATCCCACCCTGTTCTCTGTCCCCATCCCACCCTGTCCCCCTTTCCTCATCCCACTCTGTCCCTCTGTCCTCATCCCACCCTTTCCCCCTTTCCACATCCCACCCTGTCCCTCTGTCCTCATCCCACCCTGTCCCTCTGTCCTCATCCCACTCTGTCCTCATCCCACCCTGTCCTCATCCCACCCTGTCCTCATCCCACCCTGTCCTCCTTTCCTCATTCCACCCTGACCCCCTTTCCCCATCCCACCATCCCCCTTTCCTCATCCCACCCTGTTCTGTCCCCATCCCACCCTGTCCCCCTGTCCTCATCCCACCCTGTCCCTCTGTCCTCATCCCACCCTGTCCCTCTGTCCTCATCCCACCCTGTCCCCCTTTACTCATCCCACCCTGTCCCTCTGTCCTCATCCCACCATGTCCCCCTTTCCTCATCCCACCCTGTCCCCCTTTCCTCATCCCACCCTGTCCCTCTGTCCTCATCCCACCCTGTCCTCCTTTCCTCATTCCACCCTGTCCCCCTTTCCCCATCCCACCATCCCCCTTTCCTCATCCCACCCTGTTCTGTCCCCATCCCACCCTGTCCCCCTGTCCTCATCCCACCCTGTCCCTCTGTCCTCATCCCACCCTGTCCCTCTGTCCTCATCCCACCCTGTCCCTCTGTCCTCATCCCACCATGTCCCCCTTTCCTCATCCCACCCTGTCCCCCTTTCCTCATCCCACCCTGTCCCTCTGTCCTCATCCCACCCTGTCCCCCTTTCCTCATCCCACCCTGTCCCTCTGTCCTCATCCCACCCTGTCCCCCTTTCCACATCCCACCCTGTCCCTCTGTCCTCATCCCACCCTGTCCCTCTGTCCTCATCCCACCCTGTCCCCCTTTCCTCATCCCACCCTTTCCCCCTTTCCTCATCCCACCCTGTCCCCCTTTCCTCATCCCACCCTGTCCCTCTGTCCTCATCCCACCCTGTCCCTCTGTCCTCATCCCACCCTGTCCCTCTGTCCTCATCCCACCCTGTCCCCCTTTCCTCATCCCACCCTGTCCCTCTGTCCCTGTCCCCCTTTCCTCATCCCACCCTGTTCTCTGTCCCCATCCCACCCTGTCCCCCTTTCCTCATCCCACCCTGTTCTCTGTCCCCATCCCACCCTGTCCCCCTTTCCTCATCCCACCCTGTTCTCTGTCCCCATCCCACCCTGTCCCCCTTTCCTCATCCCACCCTGACACTCTGTCCTCATCCCACCCTGTCCCTCTGTCCTCATCCCACCCTGTCCCCCTTTCCTCATCCCACCCTGTCCCTCTGTCCTCATCCCACCCTGTCCCCCTTTCCTCATCCCACCCTGTCCCTCTGTCCTCATCCCACTCTGTCCCCCTTTCCTCATCCCACCCTGTCCCCCTTTCCTCATCCCACCCTGTCCTCCTGTCCCCATCCCACCCTGTCACTCTGTCCCCATTCCACCCTGTCCCTCTGTCCTCATTCCACCCTGTCCCTCTGTCCTCATCCCACCCTGTCCCTCTGTCCTCATCCCACCCTGTCCCTCTGTCCTCATCCCACCCTGTCCCTCTTTCCTCATCCCACCCTGTCCCTCTTTCCTCATCCCACCCTGTCCCTCTGACCTCATCCCACCCTGTTCTCTGTCCCCATCCCACCCTGTCCCCCTTTCCTCATCCCACTCTGTCCCTCTGTCCTCATCCCACCCTTTCCCCCTTTCCACATCCCACCCTGTCCCTCTGTCCTCATCCCACCCTGTCCCTCTGTCCTCATCCCACCCTGTCCCTCTGTCCTCATCCCACCCTGTCCCTCTGTCCTCATCCCACTCTGTCCTCATCCCACCCTGTCCTCATCCCACCCTGTCCTCATCCCACCCTGTCCTCCTTTCCTCATTCCACCCTGTCCCCCTTTCCCCATCCCACCATCCCCCTTTCCTCATCCCACCCTGTTCTGTCCCCATCCCACCCTGTCCCCCTGTCCTCATCCCACCCTGTCCCTCTGTCCTCATCCCACCCTGTCCCTCTGTCCTCATCCCACCCTGTCCCTCTGTCCTCATCCCACCCTGTCCCCCTTTCCTCATCCCACCCTGTCCCTCTTTCCTCATCCCACCCTGTCCCTCTGTCCTCATCCCACCCTGTTCTCTGTCCCCATCCCACCTGTCCCCCTTTCCTCATCCCACTCTGTCCCTCTGTCCTCATCCCACCCTTTCCCCCTTTCCACATCCCACCCTGTCCCTCTGTCCTCATCCCACCCTGTCCCTCTGTCCTCATCCCACCCTGTCCCTCTGTCCTCATCCCACTCTGTCCTCATCCCACCCTGTCCTCATCCCACCCTGTCCTCATCCCACCCTGTCCTCATCCCACCCTGTCCTCCTTTCCTCATTCCACCCTGACCCCCTTTCCCCATCCCACCATCCCCCTTTCCTCATCCCACCCTGTTCTGTCCCCATCCCACCCTGTCCCCCTGTCCTCATCCCACCCTGTCCCCCTGTCCTCATCCCACCCTGTCCCTCTGTCCTCATCCCACCCTGTCCCTCTGTCCTCATCCCACCCTGTCCCTCTGTCCTCATCCCACCCTGTCCCTCTGTCCTCATCCCACCCTGTCCCCCTTTCCTCATCCCACCCTGTCCCCCTTTCCTCATCCCACCCTGTCCCTCTGTCCTCATCCCACCCTGTCCCCCTTTCCTCATCCCACCCTGTCCCTCTGTCCTCATCCCACCCTGTCCCCCTTTTTTCATCCTACCCTGTCCCTCTGTCCCCATCCCACCCTGTCCCCCTTTCCTCATCCCACCCTGTTCTCTGCCCCCATCCCACCCTGTCCCCCTTTCCTCATCCCACCCTGTTATCTGTCCCCATCCCACCTGTCCCCCTTTCCTCATCCCACCCTGTTCTCTGTCCCCATCCCACCCTGTCCCCCTTTCCTCATCCCACCCTGTCCCTCTGTCCTCATCCCACCCTGTCCCCCTTTCCTCATCCCACCCTGTCCCTCTGTCCCCATCCCACCCTGTCCCCCTGTCCTCATCCCACCCTGTCCTCATCCCACCCTGTCCCCCTTTCCTCATCCCACCCTGTCCCCCTTTCCTCATCCCACCCTGTCCCTCTGTCCTCATCCCACCCTGTCCCTCTGTCCTCATCCCACCCTGTCCCCCTTTCCTCATCCCACCCTGTCCCCCTTTCCTCATCCCACCCTGTCCCCCTTTCCTCATCCCACCCTGTCCCCCTTTCCTCATCCCACCCTGTCCCTCTGTCCTCATCCCACCCTGTCCCTCTGTCCTCATCCCACCCTGTCCCCCTTTCCTCATCCCACCCTGTCCCTCTGTCCTCATCCCACTCTGTCCCCCTTTCCTCATCCCACCCTGTCCCCCTTTCCTCATTCCACCCTGTCCCCCTGTCCCCATCCCACCCTGTCACTCTGTCCCCATCCCACCCTGTCCCTCTGTCCTCATTCCACCCTGTCCCTCTGTCCTCATCCCACCCTGTCCCTCTGTCCTCATCCCACCCTGTCCCCCTTTCCTCATCCCACCCTGTCCCTCTTTCCTCATCCCACCCTGTCCCTCTGTCCTCATCCCACCCTGTTCTCTGTCCCCATCCCACCCTGTCCCCCTTTCCTCATCCCACTCTGTCCCTCTGTCCTCATCCCACCCTTTCCCCCTTTCCACATCCCACCCTGTCCCTCTGTCCTCATCCCACCCTGTCCCTCTGTCCTCATCCCACCCTGTCCCTCTGTCCTCATCCCACCCTGTCCCTCTGTCCTCATCCCACTCTGTCCTCATCCCACCCTGTCCTCATCCCACCCTGTCCTCATCCCACCCTGTCCTCCTTTCCTCATTCCACCCTGACCCCCTTTCCCCATCCCACCATCCCCCTTTCCTCATCCCACCCTGTTCTGTCCCCATCCCACCCTGTCCCCCTGTCCTCATCCCACCCTGTCCCCCTGTCCTCATCCCACCCTGTCCCTCTGTCCTCATCCCACCCTGTCCCTCTGTCCTCATCCCACCCTGTCCCTCTGTCCTCATCCCACCCTGTCCCTCTGTCCTCATCCCACCCTGTCCCCCTTTCCTCATCCCACCCTGTCCCCCTTTCCTCATCCCACCCTGTCCCTCTGTCCTCATCCCACCCTGTCCCCCTTTCCTCATCCCACCCTGTCCCCCTTTCCTCATCCCACCCTTTCCCCCTTTCCTCATCCCACTCTGTCCTCATCCCACCCTGTCCCTCTGTCCTCATCCCACCCTGTCCCCCTTTCCACATCCCACCCTGTCCCTCTGTCCTCATCCCACCCTGTCCCTCTGTCCTCATCCCACCCTGTCCCCCTTTCCTCATCCCACCCTTTCCCCCTTTCCTCATCCCACCCTGTCCCCCTTTCCTCATCCCACCCTGTCCCCCTTTCCTCATCCCACCCTGTCCCTCTGTCCTCATCCCACCCTGTCCCTCTGTCCTCATCCCACCCTGTCCCCCTGTCCTCATCCCACCCTGTCCCTCTGTCCTCATCCCACCCTGTCCCTCTGTCCTCATCCCACCCTGTCCCTCTGTCCTCATCCCACCCTGTCCTCATCCCACCCGGTCCCCCTTTCCTCATCCCACCCTGTCCCTCTGTCCTCATCCCACCCTGTCCCTCTGTCCTCATCCCACCCTGTCCCTCTGTCCTCATCCCACCCTGTCCCTCTGTCCTCATCCCACCCTGTCCCCCTTTCCACATCCCACCCTGTCCCTCTGTCCTCATCCCACCCTGTCCCTCTATCCTCATCCCACCCTGTCCCTCTGTCCTCATTCCACCCTGACCCCCTTTCCCCATCCCACCCTGTCCCCCTTTCCTCATCCCACCCTGTTCTCTGTCCCATCCCACCCTGTCACTCTGTCCCATCCCACCCTTTCCCCCTTTCCTCATCCCACCCTGTCCCTCTGTCCTCATCCCACCCTGTCCCTCTGTCCTCATCCCACCCTGTCCCTCTGTCCTCATCCCACCCTGTCACTCTGTCCCATCCCACCCTTTCCCCCTTTCCTCATCCCACCCTGTCCCCCTTTCCTCATCCCACCCTGTCCCTCTGTCCTCATCCCACCCTGTCCCTCTGTCCTCATCCCACCCTTTCCCCCTTTCCCCATCCCACCGTCCCCCTTTCCTCATCCCACCCTGTTCTGTCCCCATCCCACCCTGTCCCTCTGTCCTCATCCCACCCTGTCCCTCTGTCCTCATCCCACCCTGTCCCTCTGTCCTCATCCCACCCTGTTCCTCTGTCCTCATCCCACCCTGTCCCCCTTTCCACATCCCACCCTGTCCCTCTGTCCTCATTCCACCCTGACCCCCTTTCCCCATCCCACCCTGTCCCCCTTTCCTCATCCCACCCTGTTCTCTGTCCCATCCCACCCTGTCACTCTGTCCCATCCCACCCTGTCACTCTGTCCCATCCCACCCTGTCCCCCTTTCCTCATCCCACCCTGTCCCCCTTTCCTCATCCCACCCTGTCCCCCTTTCCTCATCCCACCCTGTCACTCTGTCCCATCCCACCCTGTCCCCCTGTCCTCATCCCACCCTGTCCTCATCCCACCCTGTCCCTCTGTCCTCATCCCACCCTGTCCCTCTGTCCTCATCCCACCCTGTCCCTCTGTCCTCATCCCACCCTGTCCCTCTGTCCTCATCCCACCCTGTCCCCCTTTCCTCATCCCACCCTGTCATCATCCCACCCTGTCCCTCTGTCCTCATCCCACCCTGTCCCTCTGTCCTCATCCCACCCTGTCCCCCTTTCCTCATCCCACCCTGTCCCTCTGTCCTCATCCCACCCTGTCCCTCTGTCCTCATCCCACCCTGTCCCTCTGTCCTCATCCCACCCTGTCCCTCTGTCCTCATCCCACCCTGTCCTCATCCCACCCGGTCCCCCTTTCCTCATCCCACCCTGTCCCTCTGTCCTCATCCCACTCTGTCCCTCTGTCCTCATCCCACCCTGTTCCTCTGTCCGCATCCCACCCTGGCCCCCTTTCCTCATCCCACCCTGTCCCTCTTTCCTCATCCCACCCTGTCCCTCTGTCCTCATCCCACCCTGTCCCTCTGTCCTCATCCCACCCTGTCCCCCTGTCCTCATCCCACCCTGTCCCTCTGTCCTCATCCCACCCTGTCCCCCTTTCCTCATCCCACCCTGTCCCTCTGTCCTCATCCCACCCTGTACCTCTGTCCTCATCCCACCCTGTCCCCCTTTCCTCATCCCACCCTGTCCCTCTGTCCCCATCCCACCCTGTCCCTCTGTCCTCATCCCACCCTGTCCCTCTGTCCTCATCCCACCCTGTCCCTCTGTCCTCATCCCACCCTTTCCCTCTGTCCTCATCCCACCCTGTCCTCATCCCACCCGGTCCCCCTTTCCTCATCCCACCCTGTCCCTCTGTCCTCATCCCACCCTGTCCCTCTGTCCTCATCCCACCCTGTCCCTCTGTCCTCATACCACCCTGTCCCCCTTTCCACATCCCACCCTGTCCCTCTGTCCTCATCCGACCCTGTCCCTCTTTCCTCATCCCACCCTGTCCCTCTGTCCTCATTCCACCCTGACCCCTTTCCCCATCCCACCCTGTCCCCCTTTCCTCATCCCACCCTGTCCCTCTGTCCCATCCCACCCTGTCACTCTGTCCCATCCCACCCTGTCCCCCTTTCCTCATCCCACCCTGTCCCCCTTTCCTCATCCCACCCTGTCCCTCTGTCCTCATCCCACCCTGTCCCTCTGTCCTCATCCCACCCTGTCCCTCTGTCCTCATCCCACCCTGTCCTCATCCCACCCTGTCCCTCTGTCCTCATCCCACCCTGTCCCTCTGTCCTCATCCCACCCTGTCCCTCTGTCCTCATCCCACCCTGTCCTCATCCCACCCGGTCCCCCTTTCCTCATCCCACCCTGTTCTCTGTCCCCATCCCACCCTGTCCCCCTTTCCTCATCCCACTCTGTCCCTCTGTCCTCATCCCACCCTTTCCCCCTTTCCACATCCCACCCTGTCCCTCTGTCCTCATCCCACCCTGTCCCTCTGTCCTCATCCCACCCTGTCCCTCTGTCCTCATCCCACCCTGTCCCTCTGTCCTCATCCCACTCTGTCCTCATCCCACCCTGTCCTCATCCCACCCTGTCCTCATCCCACCCTGTCCTCCTTTCCTCATTCCACCCTGTCCCCCTTTCCCCATCCCACCATCCCCCTTTCCTCATCCCACCCTGTTCTGTCCCCATCCCACCCTGTCCCCCTGTCCTCATCCCACCCTGTCCCTCTGTCCTCATCCCACCCTGTCCCTCTGTCCTCATCCCACCCTGTCCCTCTGTCCTCATCCCACCATGTCCCCCTTTCCTCATCCCACCCTGTCCCCCTTTCCTCATCCCACCCTGTCCCTCTGTCCTCATCCCACCCTGTCCCCCTTTCCTCATCCCACCCTGTCCCTCTGTCCTCATCCCACCCTGTCCCCCTTTCCACATCCCACCCTGTCCCTCTGTCCTCATCCCACCCTGTCCCTCTGTCCTCATCCCACCCTGTCCCCCTTTCCTCATCCCACCCTTTCCCCCTTTCCTCATCCCACCCTGTCCCCCTTTCCTCATCCCACCCTGTCCCTCTGTCCTCATCCCACCCTGTCCCTCTGTCCTCATCCCACCCTTTCCCCCTTTCCACATCCCACCCTGTCCCTCTGTCCTCATCCCACCCTGTCCCTCTGTCCTCATCCCACCCTGTCCCTCTGTCCTCATCCCACCCTGTCCCCCTTTCCTCATCCCACCCTGTCCCTCTTTCCTCATCCCACCCTGTCCCTCTGTCCTCATCCCACCCTGTTCTCTGTCCCCATCCCACCCTGTCCCCCCTTCCTCATCCCACCCTGTCCCTCTGTCCTCATTACACCCTTTCCCCCTTTCCACATCCCACCCTGTCCCTCTGTCCTCATCCCACCCTGTCCCTCTGTCCTCATCCCACCCTGTCCCTCTGTCCTCATCCCACAGTGTCCCTCTGTCCTCATCCCACTCTGTCCTCATCCCACCCTGTCCTCATCCCACCCTGTCCTCATCCCACCCTGTCCTCATCCCACCCTGTCCTCCTTTCCTCATTCCACCCTGACCCCCTTTCCCCATCCCACCGTCCCCCTTTCCTCATCCCACCCTGTTCTGTCCCCATCCCACCCTGTCCCCCTGTCCTCATCCCACCCTGTCCCTCTGTCCTCATCCCACCCTGTCCCTCTGTCCTCATCCCACCCTGTCCCTCTGTCCTCATTCCACCCTGACCCCCTTTCCCCATCCCACCCTGTCCCCCTTTCCTCATCCCACCCTGTCCCTCTGTCCCATCCCACCCTGTCACTCTGTCCCATCCCACCCTGTCCCCCTTTCCTCATCCCACCCTGTCCCCCTTTCCTCATCCCACCCTGTCACTCTGTCCCATCCCACCCTTTCCCCCTTTCCTCATCCCACCCTGTTCTCTGTCCCCATCCCACCCTGTCCCCCTTTCCTCATCCCACCCTGTTCTCTGTCCCCATCCCACCCTGTCCCCCTTTCCTCATCCCACCCTGACCCTCTGTCCTCATCCCACCCTGTCCCTCTGTCCTCATCCCACCCTGTCCCCCTTTCCTCATCCCACCCTGTCCCCCTTTCCTCATCCCACCCTGTCCCTCTGTCCCCATCCCACCCTGTCCCCTGTCCTCATCCCACCCTGTCCTCATCCCACCCTGTCCCCCTTTCCTCATCCCACCCTGTCCCCCTTTCCTCATCCCACCCTGTCCCTCTGTCCTCATCCCACCCTGTCCCCCTTTCCTCATCCCACCCTGTCCCTCTGTCCTCATCCCACCCTGTCCCTCTGTCCTCATCCCACCCTGTCCCCCTTTCCTCATCCCACCCTGTCCCCCTTTCCTCATCCCACCCTGTCCCCCTTTCCTCATCCCACCCTGTCCCCCTTTCCTCATCCCACCCTGTCCCTCTGTCCTCATCCCACCCTGTCCCTCTGTCCTCATCCCACCCTGTCCCCCTTTCCTCATCCCACCCTGTCCCTCTGTCCTCATCCCACTCTGTCCCCCTTTCCTCATCCCACCCTGTCCCCCTTTCCTCATCCCACCCTGTCCTCCTGTCCCCATCCCACCCTGTCACTCTGTCCCCATCCCACCCTGTCCCTCTGTCCTCATTCCACCCTGTCCCTCTGTCCTCATTCCACCCTGTCCCTCTGTCCTCATCCCACCCTGTCCCTCTGTCCTCATCCCACCCTGTCCCCCTTTTTTCATCCTACCCTGTCCCTCTGTCCCCATCCCACCCTGTCCCCCTTTCCTCATCCCACCCTGTTCTCTGCCCCCATCCCACCCTGTCCCCCTTTCCTCATCCCACCCTGTTATCTGTCCCCATCCCACCTGTCCCCCTTTCCTCATCCCACCCTGTTCTCTGTCCCCATCCCACCCTGTCCCCCTTTCCTCATCCCACCCTGTCCCTCTGTCCTCATCCCACCCTGTCCCCCTTTCCTCATCCCACCCTGTCCCTCTGTCCCCATCCCACCCTGTCCCCCTGTCCTCATCCCACCCTGTCCTCATCCCACCCTGTCCCCCTTTCCTCATCCCACCCTGTCCCCCTTTCCTCATCCCACCCTGTCCCTCTGTCCTCATCCCACCCTGTCCCTCTGTCCTCATCCCACCCTGTCCCCCTTTCCTCATCCCACCCTGTCCCCCTTTCCTCATCCCACCCTGTCCCCCTTTCCTCATCCCACCCTGTCCCCCTTTCCTCATCCCACCCTGTCCCTCTGTCCTCATCCCACCCTGTCCCTCTGTCCTCATCCCACCCTGTCCCCCTTTCCTCATCCCACCCTGTCCCTCTGTCCTCATCCCACTCTGTCCCCCTTTCCTCATCCCACCCTGTCCCCCTTTCCTCATTCCACCCTGTCCCCCTGTCCCCATCCCACCCTGTCACTCTGTCCCCATCCCACCCTGTCCCTCTGTCCTCATTCCACCCTGTCCCTCTGTCCTCATCCCACCCTGTCCCTCTGTCCTCATCCCACCCTGTCCCCCTTTCCTCATCCCACCCTGTCCCTCTTTCCTCATCCCACCCTGTCCCTCTGTCCTCATCCCACCCTGTTCTCTGTCCCCATCCCACCCTGTCCCCCTTTCCTCATCCCACTCTGTCCCTCTGTCCTCATCCCACCCTTTCCCCCTTTCCACATCCCACCCTGTCCCTCTGTCCTCATCCCACCCTGTCCCTCTGTCCTCATCCCACCCTGTCCCTCTGTCCTCATCCCACCCTGTCCCTCTGTCCTCATCCCACTCTGTCCTCATCCCACCCTGTCCTCATCCCACCCTGTCCTCATCCCACCCTGTCCTCCTTTCCTCATTCCACCCTGACCCCCTTTCCCCATCCCACCATCCCCCTTTCCTCATCCCACCCTGTTCTGTCCCCATCCCACCCTGTCCCCCTGTCCTCATCCCACCCTGTCCCCCTGTCCTCATCCCACCCTGTCCCTCTGTCCTCATCCCACCCTGTCCCTCTGTCCTCATCCCACCCTGTCCCTCTGTCCTCATCCCACCCTGTCCCCCTTTCCTCATCCCACCCTGTCCCCCTTTCCTCATCCCACCCTGTCCCCCTTTCCTCATCCCACCCTGTCCCTCTGTCCTCATCCCACCCTGTCCCCCTTTCCTCATCCCACCCTGTCCCCCTTTCCTCATCCCACCCTTTCCCCCTTTCCTCATCCCACTCTGTCCTCATCCCACCCTGTCCCTCTGTCCTCATCCCACCCTGTCCCCCTTTCCACATCCCACCCTGTCCCTCTGTCCTCATCCCACCCTGTCCCTCTGTCCTCATCCCACCCTGTCCCCCTTTCCTCATCCCACCCTTTCCCCCTTTCCTCATCCCACCCTGTCCCCCTTTCCTCATCCCACCCTGTCCCTCTGTCCTCATCCCACCCTGTCCCTCTGTCCTCATCCCACCCTTTCCCCCTTTCCACATCCCACCCTGTCCCTCTGTCCTCATCCCACCCTGTCCCTCTGTCCTCATCCCACCCTGTCCCTCTGTCCTCATCCCACCCTGTCCCCCTTTCCTCATCCCACCCTGTCCCTCTTTCCTCATCCCACCCTGTCCCTCTGTCCTCATCCCACCCTGTTCTCTGTCCCCATCCCACCCTGTCCCCCCTTCCTCATCCCACCCTGTCCCTCTGTCCTCATTACACCCTTTCCCCCTTTCCACATCCCACCCTGTCCCTCTGTCCTCATCCCACCCTGTCCCTCTGTCCTCATCCCACCCTGTCCCTCTGTCCTCATCCCACAGTGTCCCTCTGTCCTCATCCCACTCTGTCCTCATCCCACCCTGTCCTCATCCCACCCTGTCCTCATCCCACCCTGTCCTCATCCCACCCTGTCCTCCTTTCCTCATTCCACCCTGACCCCCTTTCCCCATCCCACCGTCCCCCTTTCCTCATCCCACCCTGTTCTGTCCCCATCCCACCCTGTCCCCCTGTCCTCATCCCACCCTGTCCCTCTGTCCTCATCCCACCCTGTCCCTCTGTCCTCATCCCACCCTGTCCCTCTGTCCTCATTCCACCCTGACCCCCTTTCCCCATCCCACCCTGTCCCCCTTTCCTCATCCCACCCTGTCCCTCTGTCCCATCCCACCCTGTCACTCTGTCCCATCCCACCCTGTCCCCCTTTCCTCATCCCACCCTGTCCCCCTTTCCTCATCCCACCCTGTCACTCTGTCCCATCCCACCCTTTCCCCCTTTCCTCATCCCACCCTGTTCTCTGTCCCCATCCCACCCTGTCCCCCTTTCCTCATCCCACCCTGTTCTCTGTCCCCATCCCACCCTGTCCCCCTTTCCTCATCCCACCCTGACCCTCTGTCCTCATCCCACCCTGTCCCTCTGTCCTCATCCCACCCTGTCCCCCTTTCCTCATCCCACCCTGTCCCCCTTTCCTCATCCCACCCTGTCCCTCTGTCCCCATCCCACCCTGTCCCCTGTCCTCATCCCACCCTGTCCTCATCCCACCCTGTCCCCCTTTCCTCATCCCACCCTGTCCCCCTTTCCTCATCCCACCCTGTCCCTCTGTCCTCATCCCACCCTGTCCCCCTTTCCTCATCCCACCCTGTCCCTCTGTCCTCATCCCACCCTGTCCCTCTGTCCTCATCCCACCCTGTCCCCCTTTCCTCATCCCACCCTGTCCCCCTTTCCTCATCCCACCCTGTCCCCCTTTCCTCATCCCACCCTGTCCCCCTTTCCTCATCCCACCCTGTCCCTCTGTCCTCATCCCACCCTGTCCCTCTGTCCTCATCCCACCCTGTCCCCCTTTCCTCATCCCACCCTGTCCCTCTGTCCTCATCCCACTCTGTCCCCCTTTCCTCATCCCACCCTGTCCCCCTTTCCTCATCCCACCCTGTCCTCCTGTCCCCATCCCACCCTGTCACTCTGTCCCCATCCCACCCTGTCCCTCTGTCCTCATTCCACCCTGTCCCTCTGTCCTCATTCCACCCTGTCCCTCTGTCCTCATCCCACCCTGTCCCTCTGTCCTCATCCCACCCTGTCCCCCTTTTTTCATCCTACCCTGTCCCTCTGTCCCCATCCCACCCTGTCCCCCTTTCCTCATCCCACCCTGTTATCTGTCCCCATCCCACCTGTCCCCCTTTCCTCATCCCACCCTGTTCTCTGTCCCCATCCCACCCTGTCCCCCTTTCCTCATCCCACCCTGTCCCTCTGTCCTCATCCCACCCTGTCCCCCTTTCCTCATCCCACCCTGTCCCTCTGTCCCCATCCCACCCTGTCCCCCTGTCCTCATCCCACCCTGTCCTCATCCCACCCTGTCCCCCTTTCCTCATCCCACCCTGTCCCCCTTTCCTCATCCCACCCTGTCCCTCTGTCCTCATCCCACCCTGTCCCTCTGTCCTCATCCCACCCTGTCCCCCTTTCCTCATCCCACCCTGTCCCCCTTTCCTCATCCCACCCTGTCCCCCTTTCCTCATCCCACCCTGTCCCCCTTTCCTCATCCCACCCTGTCCCTCTGTCCTCATCCCACCCTGTCCCTCTGTCCTCATCCCACCCTGTCCCCCTTTCCTCATCCCACCCTGTCCCTCTGTCCTCATCCCACTCTGTCCCCCTTTCCTCATCCCACCCTGTCCCCCTTTCCTCATTCCACCCTGTCCCCCTGTCCCCATCCCACCCTGTCACTCTGTCCCCATCCCACCCTGTCCCTCTGTCCTCATTCCACCCTGTCCCTCTGTCCTCATCCCACCCTGTCCCTCTGTCCTCATCCCACCCTGTCCCCCTTTCCTCATCCCACCCTGTCCCTCTTTCCTCATCCCACCCTGTCCCTCTGTCCTCATCCCACCCTGTTCTCTGTCCCCATCCCACCCTGTCCCCCTTTCCTCATCCCACTCTGTCCCTCTGTCCTCATCCCACCCTTTCCCCCTTTCCACATCCCACCCTGTCCCTCTGTCCTCATCCCACCCTGTCCCTCTGTCCTCATCCCACCCTGTCCCTCTGTCCTCATCCCACCCTGTCCCTCTGTCCTCATCCCACTCTGTCCTCATCCCACCCTGTCCTCATCCCACCCTGTCCTCATCCCACCCTGTCCTCCTTTCCTCATTCCACCCTGACCCCCTTTCCCCATCCCACCATCCCCCTTTCCTCATCCCACCCTGTTCTGTCCCCATCCCACCCTGTCCCCCTGTCCTCATCCCACCCTGTCCCCCTGTCCTCATCCCACCCTGTCCCTCTGTCCTCATCCCACCCTGTCCCTCTGTCCTCATCCCACCCTGTCCCTCTGTCCTCATCCCACCCTGTCCCTCTGTCCTCATCCCACCCTGTCCCCCTTTCCTCATCCCACCCTGTCCCCCTTTCCTCATCCCACCCTGTCCCTCTGTCCTCATCCCACCCTGTCCCCCTTTCCTCATCCCACCCTGTCCCCCTTTCCTCATCCCACCCTTTCCCCCTTTCCTCATCCCACTCTGTCCTCATCCCACCCTGTCCCTCTGTCCTCATCCCACCCTGTCCCCCTTTCCACATCCCACCCTGTCCCTCTGTCCTCATCCCACCCTGTCCCTCTGTCCTCATCCCACCCTGTCCCCCTTTCCTCATCCCACCCTTTCCCCCTTTCCTCATCCCACCCTGTCCCCCTTTCCTCATCCCACCCTGTCCCCCTTTCCTCATCCCACCCTGTCCCTCTGTCCTCATCCCACCCTGTCCCTCTGTCCTCATCCCACCCTGTCCCCCTGTCCTCATCCCACCCTGTCCCTCTGTCCTCATCCCACCCTGTCCCTCTGTCCTCATCCCACCCTGTCCCTCTGTCCTCATCCCACCCTGTCCTCATCCCACCCGGTCCCCCTTTCCTCATCCCACCCTGTCCCTCTGTCCTCATCCCACCCTGTCCCTCTGTCCTCATCCCACCCTGTCCCTCTGTCCTCATCCCACCCTGTCCCTCTGTCCTCATCCCACCCTGTCCCCCTTTCCACATCCCACCCTGTCCCTCTGTCCTCATCCCACCCTGTCCCTCTATCCTCATCCCACCCTGTCCCTCTGTCCTCATTCCACCCTGACCCCCTTTCCCCATCCCACCCTGTCCCCCTTTCCTCATCCCACCCTGTTCTCTGTCCCATCCCACCCTGTCACTCTGTCCCATCCCACCCTTTCCCCCTTTCCTCATCCCACCCTGTCCCTCTGTCCTCATCCCACCCTGTCCCTCTGTCCTCATCCCACCCTGTCCCTCTGTCCTCATCCCACCCTGTCACTCTGTCCCATCCCACCCTTTCCCCCTTTCCTCATCCCACCCTGTCCCCCTTTCCTCATCCCACCCTGTCCCTCTGTCCTCATCCCACCCTGTCCCTCTGTCCTCATCCCACCCTTTCCCCCTTTCCCCATCCCACCGTCCCCCTTTCCTCATCCCACCCTGTTCTGTCCCCATCCCACCCTGACCCCCTTTCCCCATCCCACCCTGTCCCCCTTTCCTCATCCCACCCTGTTCTCTGTCCCATCCCACCCTGTCACTCTGTCCCATCCCACCCTGTCACTCTGTCCCATCCCACCCTGTCCCCCTTTCCTCATACCACCCTGTCCCCCTTTCCTCATCCCACCCTGTCCCCCTTTCCTCATCCCACCCTGTCACTCTGTCCCATCCCACCCTGTCCCCCTGTCCTCATCCCACCCTGTCCTCATCCCACCCTGTCCCTCTGTCCTCATCCCACCCTGTCCCTCTGTCCTCATCCCACCCTGTCCCTCTGTCCTCATCCCACCCTGTCCCTCTGTCCTCATCCCACCCTGTCCCCCTTTCCTCATCCCACCCTGTCATCATCCCACCCTGTCCCTCTGTCCTCATCCCACCCTGTCCCTCTGTCCTCATCCCACCCTGTCCCCCTTTCCTCATCCCACCCTGTCCCTCTGTCCTCATCCCACCCTGTCCCTCTGTCCTCATCCCACCCTGTCCCTCTGTCCTCATCCCACCCTGTCCCTCTGTCCTCATCCCACCCTGTCCTCATCCCACCCGGTCCCCCTTTCCTCATCCCACCCTGTCCCTCTGTCCTCATCCCACTCTGTCCCTCTGTCCTCATCCCACCCTGTTCCTCTGTCCGCATCCCACCCTGGCCCCCTTTCCTCATCCCACCCTGTCCCTCTTTCCTCATCCCACCCTGTCCCTCTGTCCTCATCCCACCCTGTCCCTCTGTCCTCATCCCACCCTGTCCCCCTGTCCTCATCCCACCCTGTCCCTCTGTCCTCATCCCACCCTGTCCCCCTTTCCTCATCCCACCCTGTCCCTCTGTCCTCATCCCACCCTGTACCTCTGTCCTCATCCCACCCTGTCCCCCTTTCCTCATCCCACCCTGTCCCTCTGTCCCCATCCCACCCTGTCCCTCTGTCCTCATCCCACCCTGTCCCTCTGTCCTCATCCCACCCTGTCCCTCTGTCCTCATCCCACCCTTTCCCTCTGTCCTCATCCCACCCTGTCCTCATCCCACCCGGTCCCCCTTTCCTCATCCCACCCTGTCCCTCTGTCCTCATCCCACCCTGTCCCTCTGTCCTCATCCCACCCTGTCCCTCTGTCCTCATACCACCCTGTCCCCCTTTCCACATCCCACCCTGTCCCTCTGTCCTCATCCGACCCTGTCCCTCTTTCCTCATCCCACCCTGTCCCTCTGTCCTCATTCCACCCTGACCCCTTTCCCCATCCCACCCTGTCCCCCTTTCCTCATCCCACCCTGTCCCTCTGTCCCATCCCACCCTGTCACTCTGTCCCATCCCACCCTGTCCCCCTTTCCTCATCCCACCCTGTCCCCCTTTCCTCATCCCACCCTGTCCCTCTGTCCTCATCCCACCCTGTCCCTCTGTCCTCATCCCACCCTGTCCCTCTGTCCTCATCCCACCCTGTCCTCATCCCACCCTGTCCCTCTGTCCTCATCCCACCCTGTCCCTCTGTCCTCATCCCACCCTGTCCCTCTGTCCTCATCCCACCCTGTCCTCATCCCACCCGGTCCCCCTTTCCTCATCCCACCCTGTTCTCTGTCCCCATCCCACCCTGTCCCCCTTTCCTCATCCCACTCTGTCCCTCTGTCCTCATCCCACCCTTTCCCCCTTTCCACATCCCACCCTGTCCCTCTGTCCTCATCCCACCCTGTCCCTCTGTCCTCATCCCACCCTGTCCCTCTGTCCTCATCCCACCCTGTCCCTCTGTCCTCATCCCACTCTGTCCTCATCCCACCCTGTCCTCATCCCACCCTGTCCTCATCCCACCCTGTCCTCCTTTCCTCATTCCACCCTGTCCCCCTTTCCCCATCCCACCATCCCCCTTTCCTCATCCCACCCTGTTCTGTCCCCATCCCACCCTGTCCCCCTGTCCTCATCCCACCCTGTCCCTCTGTCCTCATCCCACCCTGTCCCTCTGTCCTCATCCCACCCTGTCCCTCTGTCCTCATCCCACCATGTCCCCCTTTCCTCATCCCACCCTGTCCCCCTTTCCTCATCCCACCCTGTCCCTCTGTCCTCATCCCACCCTGTCCCCCTTTCCTCATCCCACCCTGTCCCTCTGTCCTCATCCCACCCTGTCCCCCTTTCCACATCCCACCCTGTCCCTCTGTCCTCATCCCACCCTGTCCCTCTGTCCTCATCCCACCCTGTCCCCCTTTCCTCATCCCACCCTTTCCCCCTTTCCTCATCCCACCCTGTCCCCCTTTCCTCATCCCACCCTGTCCCTCTGTCCTCATCCCACCCTGTCCCTCTGTCCTCATCCCACCCTTTCCCCCTTTCCACATCCCACCCTGTCCCTCTGTCCTCATCCCACCCTGTCCCTCTGTCCTCATCCCACCCTGTCCCTCTGTCCTCATCCCACCCTGTCCCTCTGTCCTCATCCCACCCTGTCCCCCTTTCCTCATCCCACCCTGTCCCTCTTTCCTCATCCCACCCTGTCCCTCTGTCCTCATCCCACCCTGTTCTCTGTCCCCATCCCACCCTGTCCCCCCTTCCTCATCCCACCCTGTCCCTCTGTCCTCATTACACCCTTTCCCCCTTTCCACATCCCACCCTGTCCCTCTGTCCTCATCCCACCCTGTCCCTCTGTCCTCATCCCACCCTGTCCCTCTGTCCTCATCCCACAGTGTCCCTCTGTCCTCATCCCACTCTGTCCTCATCCCACCCTGTCCTCATCCCACCCTGTCCTCATCCCACCCTGTCCTCCTTTCCTCATTCCACCCTGACCCCCTTTCCCCATCCCACCGTCCCCCTTTCCTCATCCCACCCTGTTCTGTCCCCATCCCACCCTGTCCCCCTGTCCTCATCCCACCCTGTCCCTCTGTCCTCATCCCACCCTGTCCCTCTGTCCTCATCCCACCCTGTCCCTCTGTCCTCATTCCACCCTGACCCCCTTTCCCCATCCCACCCTGTCCCCCTTTCCTCATCCCACCCTGTCCCTCTGTCCCATCCCACCCTGTCACTCTGTCCCATCCCACCCTGTCCCCCTTTCCTCATCCCACCCTGTCCCCCTTTCCTCATCCCACCCTGTCACTCTGTCCCATCCCACCCTTTCCCCCTTTCCTCATCCCACCCTGTTCTCTGTCCCCATCCCACCCTGTCCCCCTTTCCTCATCCCACCCTGTTCTCTGTCCCCATCCCACCCTGTCCCCCTTTCCTCATCCCACCCTGACCCTCTGTCCTCATCCCACCCTGTCCCTCTGTCCTCATCCCACCCTGTCCCCCTTTCCTCATCCCACCCTGTCCCCCTTTCCTCATCCCACCCTGTCCCTCTGTCCCCATCCCACCCTGTCCCCTGTCCTCATCCCACCCTGTCCTCATCCCACCCTGTCCCCCTTTCCTCATCCCACCCTGTCCCCCTTTCCTCATCCCACCCTGTCCCTCTGTCCTCATCCCACCCTGTCCCCCTTTCCTCATCCCACCCTGTCCCTCTGTCCTCATCCCACCCTGTCCCTCTGTCCTCATCCCACCCTGTCCCCCTTTCCTCATCCCACCCTGTCCCCCTTTCCTCATCCCACCCTGTCCCCCTTTCCTCATCCCACCCTGTCCCCCTTTCCTCATCCCACCCTGTCCCTCTGTCCTCATCCCACCCTGTCCCTCTGTCCTCATCCCACCCTGTCCCCCTTTCCTCATCCCACCCTGTCCCTCTGTCCTCATCCCACTCTGTCCCCCTTTCCTCATCCCACCCTGTCCCCCTTTCCTCATCCCACCCTGTCCTCCTGTCCCCATCCCACCCTGTCACTCTGTCCCCATCCCACCCTGTCCCTCTGTCCCCATCCCACCCTGTCCCTCTGTCCTCATTCCACCCTGTCCCTCTGTCCTCATCCCACCCTGTCCCCCTTTCCTCATCCCACCCTGTCCCACTTTCCTCATCCCACCCTGTCCCTCTGTCCTCATCCCACCCTGTTCTCTGTCCCCATCCCACCCTGTCCCCCTTTCCTCATCCCACTCTGTCCCTCTGTCCTCATCCCACCCTTTCCCCCTTTCCACATCCCACCCTGTCCCTCTGTCCTCATCCCACCCTGTCCCTCTGTCCTCATCCCACCCTGTCCCTCTGTCCTCATCCCACTCTGTCCTCATCCCACCCTGTCCTCATCCCACCCTGTCCTCATCCCACCCTGTCCTCCTTTCCTCATTCCACCCTGACCCCCTTTCCCCATCCCACCATCCCCCTTTCCTCATCCCACCCTGTTCTGTCCCCATCCCACCCTGTCCCCCTGTCCTCATCCCACCCTGTCCCTCTGTCCTCATCCCACCCTGTCCCTCTGTCCTCATCCCACCCTGTCCCCCTTTACTCATCCCACCCTGTCCCTCTGTCCTCATCCCACCATGTCCCCCTTTCCTCATCCCACCCTGTCCCCCTTTCCTCATCCCACCCTGTCCCTCTGTCCTCATCCCACCCTGTCCCCCTTTCCTCATCCCACCCTGTCCCCCTTTCCTCATCCCACCCTTTCCCCCTTTCCTCATCCCACTCTGTCCTCATCCCACCCTGTCCCTCTGTCCTCATCCCACCCTGTCCCCCTTTCCACATCCCACCCTGTCCCTCTGTCCTCATCCCACCCTGTCCCCCTTTCCTCATCCCACCCTTTCCCCCTCCCACCCTGTCCCCCTTTCCTCATCATACCCTGTCCCTCTGTCCTCATCCCACCCTGTCCCTCTGTCCTCATCCCACCCTGTCCCCCTGTCCTCATCCCACCCTGTCCCTCTGTCCTCATCCCACCCTTTCCCCCTTTCCACATCCCACCCTGTCCCTCTGTCCTCATCCCACCCTGTCCCTCTGTCCTCATCCCACCCTGTCCCTCTGTCCTCATCCCACCCTGTCCCCCTTTCCTCATCCCACCCTGTCCCTCTTTCCTCATCCCACCCTGTCCCTCTGTCCTCATCCCACCCTGTTCTCTGTCCCCATCCCACCCTGTCCCCCCTTCCTCATCCCACCCTGTCCCTCTGTCCTCATTACACCCTTTCCCCCTTTCCACATCCCACCCTGTCCCTCTGTCCTCATCCCACCCTGTCCCTCTGTCCTCATCCCACCCTGTCCCTCTGTCCTCATCCCACAGTGTCCCTCTGTCCTCATCCCACTCTGTCCTCATCCCACCCTGTCCTCATCCCACCCTGTCCTCCTTTCCTCATTCCACCCTGACCCCCTTTCCCCATCCCACCGTCCCCCTTTCCTCATCCCACCCTGTTCTGTCCCCATCCCACCCTGTCCCCCTGTCCTCATCCCACCCTGTCCCTCTGTCCTCATCCCACCCTGTCCCTCTGTCCTCATCCCACCCTGACCCCCTTTCCCCATCCCACCCTGTCCCCCTTTCCTCATCCCACCCTGTCCCTCTGTCCCATCCCACCCTGTCACTCTGTCCCATCCCACCCTGTCCCCCTTTCCTCATCCCACCCTGTCCCCCTTTCCTCATCCCACCCTGTCACTCTGTCCCATCCCACCCTTTCCCCCTTTCCTCATCCCACCCTGTCCCCCTTTCCTCATCCCACCCTGTCCCTCTGTCCTCATCCCACCCTGTCCCTCTGTCCTCATCCCACCCTGTCCCCCTTTCCCCATCCCACCGTCCCCCTTTCCTCATCCCACCCTGTTCTGTCCCCATCCCACCCTGTCCCCCTGTCCTCATCCCACCCTGTCCCTCTGTCCTCATCCCACCCTGTCCCTCTGTCCTCATCCCACCCTGTCCCTCTGTCCTCATCCCACCCTGTCCCCCTTTCCTCATCCCACCCTGTCCCCCTTTCCTCATCCCACCCTGTCCCTCTGTCCCCATCCCACCCTGTCCCCCTTTCCTCATCCCACCCTGTCCCCCTTTCCCCATCCCACCGTCCCCCTTTCCTCATCCCACCCTGTTCTGTCCCCATCCCACCCTGTCCCCCTGTCCTCATCCCACCCTGTCCCTCTGTCCTCATCCCACCCTGTCCCTCTGTCCTCATCCCACCCTGTCCCCCTTTCCTCATCCCACCCTGTCCCCCTTTCCTCATCCCACCCTGTCCCCCTTTCCTCATCACACCCTGTCCCCCTTTCCTCATCCCACCCTGTCCCTCTGTCCCCATCCCACCCTGTCCCCCTTTCCTCATCCCACCCTGTCCCTCTGTCCCCATCCCACCCTGTTCTCTCCCCATCCCACCCTGTCCCCCTTTCCTCATCCCACCCTGTCCCCCTTTCCTCATCCCACCCTGTCCCCCTTTCCTCATCCCACCCTGTCCCTCTGTCCTCATCCCACCCTGTCCCCCTTTCCTCATCCCACCCTGTCCCTCTGTCCCCATCCCACCCTGTCCCCCTTTCCTCATCCCACCCTGTTCTCTGTCCCCATCCCACCCTGTCCCCCTTTCCTCATCCCACCCTGTTCTCTGTCCCCATCCCACCCTGTCCCCCTTTCCTCATCCCACCCTGTTCTCTGTCCCCATCCCACCCTGTCCCCCTTTCCTCATCCCACCCTGTCCCTCTGTCCTCATCCCACCCTGTCCCCCTTTCCTCATCCCACCCTGTCCCCCTTTCCTCATCCCACCCTGTCCCTCTGTCCCCATCCCACCCTGTCCCCCTGTCCTCATCCCACCCTGTCCTCATCCCACCCTGTCCCCCTTTCCTCATCCCACCCTGTCCCCCTTTCCTCATCCCACCCTGTCCCTCTGTCCTCATCCTACCCTGTCCCCCTTTCCTCATCCCACCCTGTCCCTCTGTCCTCATCCCACCCTGTCCCTCTGTCCTCATCCCACCCTGTCCCCCTTTCCTCATCCCACCCTGTCCCCCTTTCCTCATCCCACCCTGTCCCCCTTTCCTCATCCCACCCTGTCCCTCTGTCCTCATCCCACCCTGTCCCTCTGTAATCATCCCACCCTGTCCCCCTTTCCTCATCCCACCCTGTCCCTCTTTCCTCATCCCACCCTGTCCCTCTGTCCTCATCCCACCCTGTTCTCTGTCCCCATCCCACCCTGTCCCCCTTTCCTCATCCCACCCTGTCCCTCTGTACTCATCCCACCCTTTCCCCCTTTCCACATCCCACCCTGTCCCTCTGTCCTCATCCCACCCTGTCCCTCTGTCCTCATCCCACCCTGTCCCCCTTTCCTCATCCCACCCTGTCCCTCTGTCCTCATCCCACCCTTTCCCCCTTTCCACATCCCACCCTGTCCCTCTGTCCTCATCCCACCCTGTCCCTCTGTCCTCATCCCACCCTGTCCCTCTGTCCTCATCCCACAGTGTCCCTCTGTCCTCATCCCACTCTGTCCTCATCCCACCCTGTCCTCATCCCACCCTGTCCTCATCCCACACTGTCCTCCTTTCCTCATTCCACCCTGACCCCCTTTCCCCATCCCACCGCCCCCCTTTCCTCATCCCACCCTGTTCTGTCCCCATCCCACCCTGTCCCCCTGTCCTCATCCCACCCTGTCCCTCTGTCCTCATCCCACCCTGTCCCTCTGTCCTCATTCCACCCTGACCCCCTTTCCCCATCCCACCCTGTCCCCCTTTCCTCATCCCACCCTGTCCCTCTGTCCCATCCCACCCTGTCACTCTGTCCCATCCCACCCTGTCCCCCTTTCCTCATCCCACCCTGTCCCCCTTTCCTCATCCCACCCTGTCACTCTGTCCCATCCCACCCTTTCCCCCTTTCCTCATCCCACCCTGTTCTCTGTCCCCATCCCACCCTGTCCCCCTTTCCTCATCCCACCCTGACCCTCTGTCCTCATCCCACCCTGTCCCTCTGTCCTCATCCCACCCTGTCCCCCTTTCCTCATCCCACCCTGTCCCCCTTTCCTCATCCCACCCTGTCCCCCTTTCCTCATCCCACCCTGTCCCTCTGTCCCCATCCCACCCTGTCCCCCTTTCCTCATCCCACCCTGTCCCCCTTTCCTCATCCCACCCTGTCCCTCTGTCCCCATCCCACCCTGTCCCCCTGTCCTCATCCCACCCTGTCCTCATCTCACCCTGTCCCCCTTTCCTCATCCCACCCTGTCCCCCTTTCCTCATCCCACCATGTCCCTCTGTCCTCATCCCACCCTGTCCCCCTTTCCTCATCCCACCCTGTCCCTCTGTCCTCATCCCACCCTGTCCCTCTGTCCTCATCCCACCCTGTCCCCCTTTCCTCATCCCACCCTGTCCCACTTTCCTCATCCCACCCTGTCCCCCTTTCCTCATCCCACCCTGTCCCTCTGTCCTCATCCCACCCTGTCCCCCTTTCCTCATCCCACCCTGTCCCTCTGTCCTCATCCCACTCTGTCCCCCTTTCCTCATCCCACCCTGTCCCCCTTTCCTCATCCCACCCTGTCCCCCTGTCCCCATCCCACCCTGTCACTCTGTCCCCATCCCACCCTGTCCCTCTGTCCTCATTCCACCCTGTCCCTCTGTCCTCATCCCACCCTGTCCCTCTGTCCTCATCCCGCCCTGTCCCCCTTTCCTCATCCCACCCTGTCCCTCTTTCCTCATCCCACCCTGTCCCTCTGTCCTCATCCCACCCTGTTCTCTGTCCCCATCCCACCCTGTCCCCCTTTCCTCATCCCACTCTGTCCCTCTGTCCTCATCCCACCCTTTCCCCCTTTCCACATCCCACCCTGTCCCTCTGTCCTCATCCCACCCTGTCCCTCTGTCCTCATCCCACCCTGTCCCTCTGTCCTCATCCCACTCTGTCCTCATCCCACCCTGTCCTCATCCCACCCTGTCCTCATCCCACCCTGTCCTCATCCCACCCTGTCCTCCTTTCCTCATTCCACCCTGACCCCCTTTCCCCATCCCACCATCCCCCTTTCCTCATCCCACCCTGTTCTGTCCCCATCCCACCCTGTCCCCCTGTCCTCATCCCACCCTGTCCCTCTGTCCTCATCCCACCCTGTCCCTCTGTCCTCATCCCACCCTGTCCCCCTTTACTCATCCCACCCTGTCCCTCTGTCCTCATCCCATCCTGTCCCCCTTTCCTCATCCCACCCTGTCCCCCTTTCCTCATCCCACCCTGTCCCTCTGTCCTCATCCCACCCTGTCCCCCTTTCCTCATCCCACCCTGTCCCCCTTTCCTCATCCCACCCTTTCCCCCTTTCCTCATCCCACTCTGTCCTCATCCCACCCTGTCCCTCTGTCCTCATCTCACCCTGTCCCCCTTTCCACATCCCACCCTGTCCCTCTGTCCTCATCCCACCCTGTCCCTCTGTCCTCATCCCACCCTGTCCCCCTTTCCTCATCCCACCCTTTCCCCCTTTCCTCATCCCACCCTGTCCCCCTTTCCTCATCCCACCCTGTCCCTCTGTCCTCATCCCACCCTGTCCCTCTGTCCTCATCCCACCCTGTCCCTCTGTCCTCATCCCACCCTGTCCCCCTGTCCTCATCCCACCCTGTCCCTCTGTCCTCATCCCACCCTGTCCCCCTTTCCTCATCCCACCCTTTCCCCCTTTCCTCATCCCACCCTGTCCCTCTGTCCTCATCCCACCCTGTCCCTCTGTCCTCATCCCACCCTGTCCCCCTTTCCACATCCCACCCTGTCCCTCTGTCCTCATCCCACCCTGTCCCTCTGTCCTCATCCCACCCTGTCCCTCTGTCCTCATCCCACCCTGTCCCTCTGTCCTCATTCCACCCTGACCCCCTTTCCCCATCCCACCCTGTCCCCCTTTCCTCATCCCACCCTGTTCTCTGTCCCATCCCACCCTGTCACTCTGTCCCATCCCACCCTTTCCCCCTTTCCTCATCCCACCCTGTCCCTCTGTCCTCATCCCACCCTGTCCCTCTGTCCTCATCCCACCATGTCCCTCTGTCCTCATCCCACCCTGTCACTCTGTCCCATCCCACCCTTTCCCCCTTTCCTCATCCCACCCTGTCCCCCTTTCCTCATCCCACCCTGTCCCTCTGTCCTCATCCCACCCTGTCCCTCTGTCCTCATCCCACCCTTTCCCCCTTTCCCCATCCCACCCTTCCCCTTTCCTCATCCCACCCTGTTCTGTCCCCATCCCACCCTGTCCCTCTGTCCTCATCCCACCCTGTCCCTCTGTCCTCATCCCACCCTGTCCCTCTGTCCTCATCCCACCCTGTCCCTCTGTCCTCATCCCACCCTGTTCTCTGTCCCCATCCCACCCTGTCCCCCTTTCCTCATCCCACCCTGTTCTCTGTCCCCATCCCACCCTGTCCCCCTTTCCTCATCCCACCCTGTCCCTCTGTCCTCATCCCACCCTGTCCCCCTTTCCTCATCCCACCCTGTCCCCCTTTCCTCATCCCACCCTGTCCCTCTGTCCCCATCCCACCCTGTCCCCCTGTCCTCATCCCACCCTGTCCTCATCCCACCCTGTCCCCCTTTCCTCATCCCACCCTGTCCCCCTTTCCTCATCCCACCCTGTCCCTCTGTCCTCATCCCACCCTGTCCCCCTTTCCTCATTACACCCTGTCCCTCTGTCCTCATCCCACCCTGTCCCTCTGTCCTCATCCCACCCTGTCCCCCTTTCCTCATCCCACCCTGTCCCCCTTTCCTCATCCCACCCTGTCCCCCTTTCCTCATCCCACCATGTCCCTCTGTCCTCATCCCACCCTGTCCCTCTGTCCTCATCCCACCCTGTCCCCCTTTCCTCATCCCACCCTGTCCCTCTGTCCTCATCCCACCCTGTCCCCCTTTCCTCATCCCACCCTGTCCCCTTTTCCTCATCCCACCCTGTCCACCTGTCCCCATCCCACCCTGTCCCTCTGTCCTCATCCCACCCTGTCCCTCTGTCCTCATCCCACCCTGTCCCTCTGTCCTCATCCCACCCTGTCCCCCTTTCCTCATCCCACCCTGTCCCTCTTTCCTCATCCCACCCTGTCCCTCTGTCCTCATCCCACCCTGTTCTCTGTCCCCATCCCACTCTGTCCCCCTTTCCTCATCCCACCCTGTCCCTCTGTCCTCATCCCACCCTTTCCCCCTTTCCACATCCCACCCTGTCCCTCTGTCCTCATCCCACCCTGTCCCTCTGTCCTCATCCCACCCTGTCCCTCTGTCCTCATCCCACCCTGTCCCTCTGTCCTCATCCCACCCTGTCCCCCTTTCCTCATCCCACCCTGTCCCTCTTTCCTCATCCCACCCTGTCCCTCTGTCCTCATCCCACCCTGTTCTCTGTCCCCATCCCACCCTGTCCCCCTTTCCTCATCCCACCCTGTCCCTCTGTCCTCATCCCACCCTTTCCCCTTTCCACATCCCACCCTGTCCCTCTGTCCTCATCCCACCCTGTCCCTCTGTCCTCATCCCACCCTGTCCCTCTGTCCTCATCCCACTCTGTCCTCATCCCACCCTGTCCTCATCCCACCCTGTCCTCATCCCACCCTGTCCTCCTTTCCTCATTCCACCCTGACCCCCTTTCCCCATCCCACTGTCCCCCTTTCCTCATCCCACCCTGTCCCCCTTTCCTCATCCCACCCTGTCCCTCTGTCCTCATCCCACCCTGTCCCTCTGTCCTCATCCCACCCTGTCCCCCTTTCCCCACCCCACTGTCCCCCTTTCCTCATCCCACCCTGTTCTGTCCCCATCCCACCCTGTCCCCCTGTCCTCATCCCACCCTGTCCCCCTGTCCTCATCCCACCCTGTCCCTCTGTCCTCATCCCACCCTGTCCCTCTGTCCTCATCCCACCCTGTCCCTCTGTCCTCATCCCACCCTGTCCCCCTTTCCTCATCCCACCCTGTCCCCCTTTCCTCATCCCACCCTGTCCCCCTTTCCTCATCCCACCCTGTCCCTCTGTCCCCATCCCAGCCTGTCCCCCTTTCCTCATCCCACCCTGTCCCTCTGTCCCCATCCCACCCTGTTCTCTCCCCATCCCACCCTGTCCCCCTTTCCTCATCCCACCCTGTCCCCCTTTCCTCATCCCACCCTGTCCCTCTGTCCTCATCCCACCCTGTCCCCCTTTCCTGATCCTACCCTGTCCCTCTGTCCCCATCCCACCCTGTCCCCCTTTCCTCATCCCACCCTGTTCTCTGCCCCCATCCCACCCTGTCCCCCTTTCCTCATCCCACCCTGTTATCTGTCCCCATCCCACCCTGTCCCCCTTTCCTCATCCCACCCTGTTCTCTGTCCCCATCCCACCCTGTCCCCCTTTCCTCATCCCACCCTGTCCCTCTGTCTTCATCCCACCCTGTCCCCCTTTCCTCATCCCACCCTGTCCCCCTTTCCTCATCCCACCCTGTCCCTCTGTCCTCATCCCACCCTGTCCTCATCCCACCCTGTCCCCCTTTCCTCATCCCACCCTGTCCCCCTTTCCTCATCCCACCCTGTCCCTCTGTCCTCATCCCACCCTGTCCCCCTTTCCTCATCCCACCCTGTCCCTCTGTCCTCATCCCACCCTGTCCCCCTTTCCTCATCCCACCCTGTCCCCCTTTCCTCATCCCACCCTGTCCCCCTTTCCTCATCCCACCCTGTCCCCCTTTCCTCATCCCACCCTGTCCCTCTGTCCTCATCCCACCCTGTCCCTCTGTCCTCATCCCACCCTGTCCCCCTTTCCTCATCCCACCCTGTCCCTCTGTCCTCATCCCACTCTGTCCCCCTTTCCTCATCCCATCCTGTCCCCCTTTCCTCATCCCACCCTGTCCCCCTGTCCCCATCCCACCCTGTCACTCTGTCCCCATCCCACCCTGTCCCTCTGTCCTCATTCCACCCTGTCCCTCTGTCCTCATCCCACCCTGTCCCTCTGTCCTCATCCCACCCTGTCCCCCTTTCCTCATCCCACCCTGTCCCTCTTTCCTCATCCCACCCTGTCCCTCTGTCCTCATCCCACCCTGTTCTCTGTCCCCATCCCACCCTGTCCCCCTTTCGTCATCCCACTCTGTCCCTCTGTCCTCATCCCACCCTTTCCCCCTTTCCACATCCCACCCTGTCCCTCTGTCCTCATCCCACCCTGTCCCTCTGTCCTCATCCCACCCTGTCCCTCTGTCCTCATCCCACCCTGTCCCTCTGTCCTCATCCCACCCTGTCCCTCTGTCCTCATCCCACTCTGTCCTCATCCCACCCTGTCCTCATCCCACCCTGTCCTCATCCCACCCTGTCCTCCTTTCCTCATTCCACCCTGACCCCCTTTCCCCATCCCACCATCCCCCTTTCCTCATCCCACCCTGTTCTGTCCCCATCCCACCCTGTCCCCCTGTCCTCATCCCACCCTGTCCCCCTGTCCTCATCCCATCCTGTCCCTCTGTCCTCATCCCACCCTGTCCCTCTGTCCTCATCCCACCCTGTCCCTCTGTCCTCATCCCACCCTGTCCCTCTGTCCTCATCCCACCCTGTCCCTCTGTCCTCATCCCACCCTGTCCCCCTTTCCTCATCCCACCCTGTCCCCCTTTCCTCATCCCACCCTGTCCCTCTGTCCTCATCCCACCCTGTCCCCCTTTCCTCATCCCACCCTGTCCCCCTTTCCTCATCCCACCCTTTCCCCCTTTCCTCATCCCACTCTGTCCTTATCCCACCCTGTCCCTCTGTCCTCATCCCACCCTGTCCCCCTTTCCACATCCCACCCTGTCCCTCTGTCCTCATCCCACCCTGTCCCTCTGTCCTCATCCCACCCTGTCCCCCTTTCCTCATCCCACCCTTTCCCCCTTTCCTCATCCCACCCTGTCCCCCTTTCCTCATCCCACCCTGTCCCTCTGTCCTCATCCCACCCTGTCCCTCTGTCCTCATCCCACCCTGTCCCCCTGTCCTCATCCCACCCTGTCCCTCTGTCCTCATCCCACCCTGTCCCTCTGTCCTCATCCCACCCTGTCCTCATCCCACCCGGTCCCCCTTTCCTCATCCCACCCTGTCCCTCTGTCCTCATCCCACCCTGTCCCTCTGTCCTCATCCCACCCTTTCCCCTTTCCTCATCCCACCCTGTCCCTCTGTCCTCATCCCACCCTGTCACTCTGTCCTCATCCCACCCTGTCCCTCTGTCCTCATCCCACCCTTTCCCCCTTTCCTCATCCCACCCTGTCCCTCTGTCCTCATCCCACCCTGTCCCTCTGTCCTCATCCCACCCTGTCCCTCTGTCCTCATCCCACCCTGTCACTCTGTCCCATCCCACCATCCCCCTTTCCTCATCCCACCCTGTTCTGTCCCCATCCCACCCTGTCCCTCTGTCCTCATCTCACCCTGTCCCTCTGTCCTCATCCCACCCTGTCCCTCTGTCCTCATCCCACCCTGTTCCTCTGTCCTCATCCCACCCTGTCCCCCTTTCCACTTCCCACCCTGTCCCTCTGTCCTCATCCCACACTGTCCCTCTGTCCTCATCCCACCCTGTCCCTCTGTCCTCATCCCACCCTGTCCCTCTGTCCTCATTCCACCCTGACCCCCTTTCCCCATCCCACCCTGTCCCCCTTTCCTCATCCCACCCTGTTCTCTGTCCCATCCCACCCTGTCACTCTGTCCCATCCCACCCTGTCACTCTGTCCCATCCCACCCTGTCCCCCTTTCCTCATCCCACCCTGTCCCCCTTTCCTCATCCCACCCTGTCCCCCTTTCCTCATCCCACCCTGTCACTCTGTCCCATCCCACCCTGTCCCCCTGTCCTCATCCCACCCTGTCCTCATCCCACCCTGTCCCTCTGTCCTCATCCCACCCTGTCCCTCTGTCCTCATCCCACCCTGTCCCTCTGTCCTCATCCCACCCTGTCCCCCTTTCCTCATCCCACCCTGTCCTCATCCCACCCTGTCCCTCTGTCCTCATCCCACCCTGTCCCTCTGTCCTCAAACACCCTGTCCCTCTGTCCTCATCCCACCCTGTCCCCCTTTCCTCATCCCACCCTGTCCCTCTGTCCCCATCCCACCATGTCCCTCTGTCCTCATCCCACCCTGTCCCCCTTTCCTCATCCCACCCTGTCCCTCTGTCCTCAAACACCCTGTCCCTCTGTCCTCATCCCACCCTGTCCCCCTTTCCTCATCCCACCCTGTCCCTCTGTCCCCATCCCACCCTGTCCCTCTGTCCTCATCCCACCCTGTACCTCTGTCCTCATCCCACCCTGTCCCTCTGTCCTCATCCCACCCTGTCCTCATCCCACCCGGTCCCCCTTTCCTCATCCCACCCTGTCCCTCTGTCCTCATCCCACCCTGTCCCTCTGTCCTCATCCCACCCTGTCCCCCTTTACTCATCCCACCCTGTCCCTCTGTCCTCATCCCACCCTGTCCCCCTTTCCTCATCCCACCCTGTCCCCCTTTCCTCATCCCACCCTGTCCCTCTGTCCTCATCCCACCCTGTCCCCCTTTCCTCATCCCACCCTGTCCCCCTTTCCTCATCCCACCCTTTCCCCCTTTCCTCATCCCTGTCCCTCTGTCCTCATCCCACCCTGTCCCCCTTTCCACATCCCACCTTGTCCCTCTGTCCTCATCCCACCCTGTCCCTCTGTCCTCATCCCACCCTGTCCCCCTTTCCTCATCCCACCCTTTCCCCCTTTCCTCATCCCACCCTGTCCCCCTTTCCTCATCCCACCCTGTCCCTCTGTCCTCATCCCACCCTGTCCCTCTGTCCTCATCCCACCCTGTCCCCCTGTCCTCATCCCACCCTGTCCCTCTGTCCTCATCCCACCCTGTCCCTCTGTCCTCATCCCACCCTGTCCCCCTTTCCTCATCCCACCCTGTCCCCCTTTCCTCATCCCACCCTGTCCCTCTGTCCTCATCCCACCCTGTCCCTCTGTCCTCATCCCACCCTGTCCCTCTGTCCTAATCCCACCCTTTCCCCCTTTCCTCATCCCACCCTGTCCCTCTGTCCTCATCCCACCCTGTCCCTCTGTCCTCATCCCACCCTGTCCCCCTTTCCACATCCCACCCTGTCCCTCTGTCCTCATCCCACCCTGTCCCTCTGTCCTCATCCCACCCTGTCCCTCTATCCTCATCCCACCCTGTCCCTTGTCCTCATTCCACCCTGACCCCCTTTCCCCATCCCACCCTGTCCCCCTTTCCTCATCCCACCCTGTTCTCTGTCCCATCCCACCCTGTCACTCTGTCCCATCCCACCCTTTCCCCCTTTCCTCATCCCACCCTGTCCCTCTGTCCTCATCCCACCCTGTCCCTCTGTCCTCATCCCACCATGTCCCTCTGTCCTCATCCCACCCTGTCACTCTGTCCCATCCCACCCTTTCCCCCTTTCCTCATCCCACCCTGTCCCCCTTTCCTCATCCCACCCTGTCCCTCTGTCCTCATCCCACCCTGTCCCTCTGTCCTCATCCCACCCTTTCCCCCTTTCCCCATCCCACCGTCCCCCTTTCCTCATCCCACCCTGTTCTGTCCCCATCCCACCCTGTCCCTCTGTCCTCATCCCACCCTGTCCCTCTGTCCTCATCCCACCCTGTCCCTCTGTCCTCATCCCACCCTGTCCCTCTGTCCTCATCCCACCCTGTTCTCTGTCCCCATCCCACCCTGTCCCCCTTTCCTCATCCCACCCTGTTCTCTGTCCCCATCCCACCCTGTCCCCCTTTCCTCATCCCACCCTGTCCCTCTGTCCTCATCCCACCCTGTCCCCCTTTCCTCATCCCACCCTGTCCCCCTTTCCTCATCCCACCCTGTCCCTCTGTCCCCATCCCACCCTGTCCCCCTTTCCTCATCCCACCCTGTCCTCATCCCACCCTGTCCCCCTTTCCTCATCCCACCCTGTCCCCCTTTCCTCATCCCACCCTGTCCCTCTGTCCTCATCCCACCCTGTCCCCCTTTCCTCATCCCACCCTGTCCCTCTGTCCTCATCCCACCCTGTCCCTCTGTCCTCATCCCACCCTGTCCCCCTTTCCTCATCCCACCCTGTCCCCCTTTCCTCATCCCACCCTGTCCCCCTTTCCTCATCCCACCATGTCCCTCTGTCCTCATCCCACCCTGTCCCTCTGTCCTCATCCCACCCTGTCCCCCTTTCCTCATCCCACCCTGTCCCTCTGTCCTCATCCCACCCTGTCCCCCTTTCCTCATCCCACCCTGTCCCCCTTTCCTCATCCCACCCTGTCCACCTGTCCCCATCCCACCCTGTCCCTCTGTCCTCATCCCACCCTGTCCCTCTGTCCTCATCCCACCCTGTCCCTCTGTCCTCATCCCACCCTGTCCCCCTTTCCTCATCCCACCCTGTCCCTCTTTCCTCATCCCACCCTGTCCCTCTGTCCTCATCCCACCCTGTTCTCTGTCCCCATCCCACTCTGTCCCCCTTTCCTCATCCCACCCTGTCCCTCTGTCCTCATCCCACCCTTTCCCCCTTTCCACATCCCACCCTGTCCATCTGTCCTCATCCCACCCTGTCCCTCTGTCCTCATTCCACCCTGACCCCCTTTCCCCATCCCACCCTGTCCCCCTTTCCTCATCCCACCCTGTTCTCTGTCCCATCCCACCCTGTCACTCTGTCCCATCCCACCCTGTCACTCTGTCCCATCCCACCCTGTCCCCCTTTCCTCATCCCACCCTGTCCCTCTGTCCTCATCCCACCCTGTCCCTCTGTCCTCATCCCACCCTTTCCCCCTTTCCCCATCCCACCATCCCCCTTTCCTCATCCCACCCTGTTCTGTCCCCATCCCACCCTGTCCCTCTGTCCTCATCTCACCCTGTCCCTCTGTCCTCATCCCACCCTGTCCCTCTGTCCTCATCCCACCCTGTTCCTCTGTCCTCATCCCACCCTGTCCCCCTTTCCACATCCCACCCTGCCCCTCTGTCCTCATCCCACACTGTCCCTCTGTCCTCATCCCACCCTGTCCCTCTGTCCTCATCCCACCCTGTCCCTCTGTCCTCATTCCACCCTGACCCCCTTTCCCCATCCCACCCTGTCCCCCTTTCCTCATCCCACCCTGTTCTCTGTCCCATCCCACCCTGTCACTCTGTCCCATCCCACCCTGTCACTCTGTCCCATCCCACCCTGTCCCCCTTTCCTCATCCCACCCTGTCCCCCTTTCCTCATCCCACCCTGTCCCCCTTTCCTCATCCCACCCTGTCACTCTGTCCCATCCCACCCTGTCCCCCTGTCCTCATCCCACCCTGTCCTCATCCCACCCTGTCCCTCTGTCCTCATCCCACCCTGTCCCTCTGTCCTCATCCCACCCTGTCCCTCTGTCCTCATCCCACCCTGTCCCCCTTTCCTCATCCCACCCTGTCCCCCTTTCCTCATCCCACCCTGTCCTCATCCCACCCTGTCCCTCTGTCCTCATCCCACCCTGTCCCTCTGTCCTCAAACACCCTGTCCCTCTGTCCTCATCCCACCCTGTCCCCCTTTCCTCATCCCACCCTGTCCCTCTGTCCTCATCCCACCCTGTCCCTCTGTCCTCAAACACCCTGTCCCTCTGTCCTCATCCCACCCTGTCCCCCTTTCCTCATCCCACCCTGTCCCTCTGTCCCCATCCCACCATGTCCCTCTGTCCTCATCCCACCCTGTCCCCCTTTCCTCATCCCACCCTGTCCCTCTGTCCTCAAACACCCTGTCCCTCTGTCCTCATCCCACCCTGTCCCCCTTTCCTCATCCCACCCTGTCCCTCTGTCCCCATCCCACCCTGTCCCTCTGTCCTCATCCCACCCTGTACCTCTGTCCTCATCCCACCCTGTCCCTCTGTCCTCATCCCACCCTGTCCTCATCCCACCCGGTCCCCCTTTCCTCATCCCACCCTGTCCCTCTGTCCTCATCCCACCCTGTCCCTCTGTCCTCATCCCACCCTGTCCCCCTTTACTCATCCCACCCTGTCCCTCTGTCCTCATCCCACCCTGTCCCCCTTTCCTCATCCCACCCTGTCCCCCTTTCCTCATACCACCCTGTCCCTCTGTCCTCATCCCACCCTGTCCCCCTTTCCTCATCCCACCCTGTCCCCCTTTCCTCATCCCACCCTTTCCCCCTTTCCTCATCCCTGTCCCTCTGTCCTCATCCCACCCTGTCCCCCTTTCCACATCCCACCTTGTCCCTCTGTCCTCATCCCACCCTGTCCCTCTGTCCTCATCCCACCCTGTCCCCCTTTCCTCATCCCACCCTTTCCCCCTTTCCTCATCCCACCCTGTCCCCCTTTCCTCATCCCACCCTGTCCCTCTGTCCTCATCCCACCCTGTCCCTCTGTCCTCATCCCACCCTGTCCCCCTGTCCTCATCCCACCCTGTCCCTCTGTCCTCATCCCACCCTGTCCCTCTGTCCTCATCCCACCCTGTCCTCCTTTCCTCATCCCACCCTGTCCCCCTTTCCTCATCCCACCCTGTCCCTCTGTCCTCATCCCACCCTGTCCCTCTGTCCTCATCCCACCCTGTCCCTCTGTCCTCATCCCACCCTTTCCCCCTTTCCTCATCCCACCCTGTCCCTCTGTCCTCATCCCACCCTGTCCCTCTGTCCTCATCCCACCCTGTCCCCCTTTCCACATCCCACCCTGTCCCTCTGTCCTCATCCCACCCTGTCCCTCTGTCCTCATCCCACCCTGTCCCTCTATCCTCATCCCACCCTGTCCCTCTGTCCTCATTCCACCCTGACCCCCTTTCCCCATCCCACCCTGTCCCCCTTTCCTCATCCCACCCTGTTCTCTGTCCCATCCCACCCTGTCACTCTGTCCCATCCCACCCTTTCCCCCTTTCCTCATCCCACCCTGTCCCTCTGTCCTCATCCCACCCTGTCCCTCTGTCCTCATCCCACCATGTCCCTCTGTCCTCATCCCACCCTGTCACTCTGTCCCATCCCACCCTTTCCCCCTTTCCTCATCCCACCCTGTCCCCCTTTCCTCATCCCACCCTGTCCCTCTGTCCTCATCCCACCCTGTCCCTCTGTCCTCATCCCACCCTTTCCCCCTTTCCCCATCCCACCGTCCCCCTTTCCTCATCCCACCCTGTTCTGTCCCCATCCCACCCTGTCCCTCTGTCCTCATCCCACCCTGTCCCTCTGTCCTCATCCCACCCTGTCCCTCTGTCCTCATCCCACCCTGTCCCTCTGTCCTCATCCCACCCTGTTCTCTGTCCCCATCCCACCCTGTCCCCCTTTCCTCATCCCACCCTGTTCTCTGTCCCCATCCCACCCTGTCCCCCTTTCCTCATCCCACCCTGTCCCTCTGTCCTCATCCCACCCTGTCCCCCTTTCCTCATCCCACCCTGTCCCCCTTTCCTCATCCCACCCTGTCCCTCTGTCCCCATCCCACCCTGTCCCCCTTTCCTCATCCCACCCTGTCCTCATCCCACCCTGTCCCCCTTTCCTCATCCCACCCTGTCCCCCTTTCCTTATCCCACCCTGTCCCTCTGTCCTCATCCCACCCTGTCCCCCTTTCCTCATCCCACCCTGTCCCTCTGTCCTCATCCCACCCTGTCCCTCTGTCCTCATCCCACCCTGTCCCCCTTTCCTCATCCCACCCTGTCCCCCTTTCCTCATCCCACCCTGTCCCCCTTTCCTCATCCCACCATGTCCCTCTGTCCTCATCCCACCCTGTCCCTCTGTCCTCATCCCACCCTGTCCCCCTTTCCTCATCCCACCATGTCCCTCTGTCCTCATCCCACCCTGTCCCCCTTTCCTCATCCCACCCTGTCCCCCTTTCCTCATCCCACCCTGTCCACCTGTCCCCATCCCACCCTGTCCCTCTGTCCTCATCCCACCCTGTCCCTCTGTCCTCATCCCACCCTGTCCCTCTGTCCTCATCCCACCCTGTCCCCCTTTCCTCATCCCACCCTGTCCCTCTTTCCTCATCCCACCCTGTCCCTCTGTCCTCATCCCACCCTGTTCTCTGTCCCCATCCCACTCTGTCCCCCTTTCCTCATCCCACCCTGTCCCTCTGTCCTCATCCCACCCTTTCCCCCTTTCCACATCCCACCCTGTCCATCTGTCCTCATCCCACCCTGTCCCTCTGTCCTCATCCCACCCTGTCCCTCTGTCCTCATCCCACCCTGTCCCTCTGTCCTCATCCCACCCTGTCCCCCTTTCCTCATCCCACCCTGTCCCTCTTTCCTCATCCCACCCTGTCCATCTGTCCTCATCCCACCCTGTTCTCTGTCCCCATCCCACCCTGTCCCCCTTTCCTCATCCCACCCTGTCCCTCTGTCCTCATCCCACCCTTTCCCCCTTTCCACATCCCACCCTGTCCCTCTGTCCTCATCCCACCCTGTCCCTCTGTCCTCATCCCACCCTGTCCCTCTGTCCTCATCCCACTCTGTCCTCATCCCACCCTGTCCTCATCCCACCCTGTCCTCATCCCACCCTGTCCTCCTTTCCTCATTCCACCCTGACCCCCTTTCCCCATCCCACTGTCCCCCTTTCCTCATCCCACCCTGTTCTGTCCCCATCCCACCCTGTCCCCCTGTCCTCATCCCACCCTGTCCCTCTGTCCTCATCCCACCCTGTCCCTCTGTCCTCATCCCACCCTGTCCCTCTGTCCTCATCCCACCCTGTCCCTCTGTCCTCATTCCACCCTGACCCCCTTTCCCCATCCCACCCTATCCCCCTTTCCTCATCCCACCCTGTCCCTCTGTCCCATCCCACCCTGTCACTCTGTCCCATCCCACCCTGTCCCCCTTTCCTCATCCCACCCTGTCCCCCTTTCCTCATCCCACCCTGTCACTCTGTCCCATCCCACCCTTTCCCCCTTTCCTCATCCCACCCTGTCCCCCTTTCCTCATCCCACCCTGTCCCTCTGTCCTCATCCCACCCTGTCCCTCTGTCCTCATCCCACCCTGTCCCTCTGTCCTCATCCCACCCTGTCCCCCTTTCCCCACCCCACTGTCCCCCTTTCCTCATCCCACCCTGTTCTGTCCCCATCCCACCCTGTCCCCCTGTCCTCATCCCACCCTGTCCCCCTGTCCTCATCCCACCCTGTCCCTCTGTCCTCATCCCACCCTGTCCCTCTGTCCTCATCCCACCCTGTCCCCCCTTTCCTCATCCCACCCTGTCCCCCTTTCCTCATCCCACCCTGTCCCTCTGTCCCCATCCCAGCCTGTCCCCCTTTCCTCATCCCACCCTGTCCCTCTGTCCCCATCCCACCCTGTTCTCTCCCCATCCCACCCTGTCCCCCTTTCCTCATCCCACCCTGTCCCCCTTTCCTCATCCCACCCTGTCCCTCTGTCCTCATCCCACCCTGTCCCCCTTTTTTCATCCTACCCTGTCCCTCTGTCCCCATCCCACCCTGTCCCCCTTTCCTCATCCCACCCTGTTATCTGTCCCCATCCCACCCTGTCCCCCTTTCCTCATCCCACCCTGTTCTCTGGCCCCATCCCACCCTGTCCCCCTTTCCTCATCCCACCCTGTCCCTCTGTCCTCATCCCACCCTGTCCCCCTTTCCTCATCCCACCCTGTCCCCCTTTCCTCATCCCACCCTGTCCCTCTGTCCCCATCCCACCCTGTCCCCCTGTCCTCATCCCACCCTGTCCTCATCCCACCCTGTCCCCCTTTCCTCATCCCACCCTGTCCCCCTTTCCTCATCCCACCCTGTCCCTCTGTCCTCATCCCACCCTGTCCCTCTGTCCTCATCCCACCCTGTCCCTCTGTCCTCATCCCACCCTGTCCCCCTTTCCTCATCCCACCCTGTCCCCCTTTCCTCATCCCACCCTGTCCCCCTTTCCTCATCCCACCCTGTCCCCCTTTCCTCATCCCACCCTGTCCCCCTTTCCTCATCCCACCCTGTCCCTCTGTCCTCATCCCACCCTGTCCCTCTGTCCTCATCCCACCCTGTCCCCCTTTCCTCATCCCACCCTGTCCCTCTGTCCTCATCCCACTCTGTCCCCCTTTCCTCATCCCACCCTGTCCCCCTTTCCTCATCCCACCCTGTCCCCATGTCCCCATCCCACCCTGTCACTCTGTCCCCATCCCACCCTGTCCCTCTGTCCTCATTCCACCCTGTCCCTCTGTCCTCATCCCACCCTGTCCCTCTGTCCTCATCCCACCCTGTCCCCCTTTCCTCATCCCACCCTGTCCCTCTTTCCTCATCCCACCCTGTCCCTCTGTCCTCATCCCACCCTGTTCTCTGTCCCCATCCCACCTGTCCCCCTTTCCTCATCCCACTCTGTCCCTCTGTCCTCATCCCACCCTTTCCCCCTTTCCACATCCCACCCTGTCCCTCTGTCCTCATCCCACCCTGTCCCTCTGTCCTCATCCCACCCTGTCCCTCTGTCCTCATCCCACTCTGTCCTCATCCCACCCTGTCCTCATCCCACCCTGTCCTCATCCCACCCTGTCCTCCTTTCCTCATTCCACCCTGACCCCCTTTCCCCATCCCACCATCCCCCTTTCCTCATCCCACCCTGTTCTGTCCCCATCCCACCCTGTCCCCCTGTCCTCATCCCACCCTGTCCCTCTGTCCTCATCCCACCCTGTCCCTCTGTCCTCATCCCACCCTGTCCCTCTGTCCTCATCCCACCCTGTCCCCCTTTCCTCATCCCACCCTGTCCCCCTTTCCTCATCCCACCCTGTCCCTCTGTCCTCATCCCACCCTGTCCCCCTTTCCTCATCCCACCCTGTCCCTCTGTCCTCATCCCACCCTGTCCCCCTTTTTTCATCCTACCCTGTCCCTCTGTCCCCATCCCACCCTGTCCCCCTTTCCTCATCCCACCCTGTTCTCTGCCCCCATCCCACCCTGTCCCCCTTTCCTCATCCCACCCTGTTATCTGTCCCCATCCCACCTGTCCCCCTTTCCTCATCCCACCCTGTTCTCTGTCCCCATCCCACCCTGTCCCCCTTTCCTCATCCCACCCTGTCCCTCTGTCCTCATCCCACCCTGTCCCCCTTTCCTCATCCCACCCTGTCCCTCTGTCCCCATCCCACCCTGTCCCCCTGTCCTCATCCCACCCTGTCCTCATCCCACCCTGTCCCCCTTTCCTCATCCCACCCTGTCCCCCTTTCCTCATCCCACCCTGTCCCTCTGTCCTCATCCCACCCTGTCCCTCTGTCCTCATCCCACCCTGTCCCCCTTTCCTCATCCCACCCTGTCCCCCTTTCCTCATACCACCCTGTCCCCCTTTCCTCATCCCACCCTGTCCCCCTTTCCTCATCCCACCCTGTCCCTCTGTCCTCATCCCACCCTGTCCCTCTGTCCTCATCCCACCCTGTCCCCCTTTCCTCATCCCACCCTGTCCCTCTGTCCTCATCCCACTCTGTCCCCCTTTCCTCATCCCACCCTGTCCCCCTTTCCTCATTCCACCCTGTCCCCCTGTCCCCATCCCACCCTGTCACTCTGTCCCCATCCCACCCTGTCCCTCTGTCCTCATTCCACCCTGTCCCTCTGTCCTCATCCCACCCTGTCCCTCTGTCCTCATCCCACCCTGTCCCCCTTTCCTCATCCCACCCTGTCCCTCTTTCCTCATCCCACCCTGTCCCTCTGTCCTCATCCCACCCTGTTCTCTGTCCCCCTTTCCTCATCCCACTCTGTCCCTCTGTCCTCATCCCACCCTTTCCCCCTTTCCACATCCCACCCTGTCCCTCTGTCCTCATCCCACCCTGTCCCTCTGTCCTCATCCCACTCTGTCCTCATCCCACCCTGTCCTCATCCCACCCTGTCCTCATCCCACCCTGTCCTCCTTTCCTCATTCCACCCTGACCCCCTTTCCCCATCCCACCATCCCCCTTTCCTCATCCCACCCTGTTCTGTCCCCATCCCACCCTGTCCCCCTGTCCTCATCCCACCCTGTCCCTCTGTCCTCATCCCACCCTGTCCCTCTGTCCTCATCCCACCCTGTCCCCCTTTACTCATCCCACCCTGTCCCTCTGTCCTCATCCCACCATGTCCCCCTTTCCTCATCCCACCCTGTCCCCCTTTCCTCATCCCACCCTGTCCCTCTGTCCTCATCCCACCCTGTCCCCCTTTCCTCATCCCACCCTGTCCCCCTTTCCTCATCCCACCCTTTCCCCCTTTCCTCATCCCACTCTGTCCTCATCCCACCCTGTCCCTCTGTCCCCATCCCACCCTGTCCCCCTTTCCTCATCCCACCCTGTTCTCTGTCCCCATCCCACCCTGTCCCCCTTTCCTCATCCCACCCTGTCCCTCTGTCCTCATCCCACCCTGTCCCCCTTTCCTCATCCCACCCTGTCCCCCTTTCCTCATCCCACACTGTCCCTCTGTCCCCATCCCACCCTGTCCCCCTGTCCTCATCCCACCCTGTCCTCATCCCACCCTGTCCCCCTTTCCTCATCCCACCCTGTCCCCCTTTCCTCATCCCACCCTGTCCCTCTGTCCTCATCCTACCCTGTCCCCCTTTCCTCATCCCACCCTGTCCCTCTGTCCTCATCCCACCCTGTCCCTCTGTCCTCATCCCACCCTGTCCCCCTTTCCTCATCCCACCCTGTCCCCCTTTCCTCATCCCACCCTGTCCCCCTTTCCTCATCCCACCCTGTCCCTCTGTCCTCATCCCACCCTGTCCCTCTGTCCTCATCCCACCCTGTCCCCCTTTCCTCATCCCACCCTGTCCCTCTTTCCTCATCCCACCCTGTCCCTCTGTCCTCATCCCACCCTGTTCTCTGTCCCCATCCCACCCTGTCCCCCTTTCCTCATCCCACCCTGTCCCTCTGTCCTCATCCCACCCTTTCCCCCTTTCCACATCCCACCCTGTCCCTCTGTCCTCATCCCACCCTGTCCCTCTGTCCTCATCCCACCCTGTCCCCCTTTCCTCATCCCACCCTGTCCCTCTGTCCTCATCCCACCCTTTCCCCCTTTCCACATCCCACCCTGTCCCTCTGTCCTCATCCCACCCTGTCCCTCTGTCCTCATCCCACCCTGTCCCTCTGTCCTCATCCCACAGTGTCCCTCTGTCCTCATCCCACTCTGTCCTCATCCCACCCTGTCCTCATCCCACCCTGTCCTCATCCCACCCTGTCCTCCTTTCCTCATTCCACCCTGACCCCCTTTCCCCATCCCACCGCCCCCCTTTCCTCATCCCACCCTGTTCTGTCCCCATCCCACCCTGTCCCCCTGTCCTCATCCCACCCTGTCCCTCTGTCCTCATCCCACCCTGTCCCTCTGTCCTCATCCCACCCTGTCCCTCTGTCCTCATCCCACCCTGTCCCTCTGTCCTCATTCCACCCTGACCCCCTTTCCCCATCCCACCCTGTCCCCCTTTCCTCATCCCACCCTGTCCCTCTGTCCCATCCCACCCTGTCACTCTGTCCCATCCCACCCTGTCCCCCTTTCCTCATCCCACCCTGTCCCCCTTTCCTCATCCCACCCTGTCACTCTGTCCCATCCCACCCTTTCCCCCTTTCCTCATCCCACCCTGTTCTCTGTCCCCATCCCACCCTGTCCCCCTTTCCTCATCCCACCCTGTTCTCTGTCCCCATCCCACCCTGTCCCCCTTTCCTCATCCCACCCTGACCCTCTGTCCTCATCCCACCCTGTCCCTCTGTCCTCATCCCACCCTGTCCCCCTTTCCTCATCCCACCCTGTCCCCCTTTCCTCATCCCACCCTGTCCCTCTGTCCCCATCCCACCCTGTCCCCCTGTCCTCATCCCACCCTGTCCTCATCCCACCTTGTCCCCCTTTCCTCATCCCACCCTGTCCCCCTTTCCTCATCCCACCCTGTCCCTCTGTCCTCATCCCACCCTGTCCCCCTTTCCTCATCCCACCCTGTCCCTCTGTCCTCATCCCACCCTGTCCCTCTGTCCTCATCCCACCCTGTCCCCCTTTCCTCATCCCACCCTGTCCCCCTTTCCTCATCCCACCCTGTCCCCCTTTCCTCATCCCACCCTGTCCCTCTGTCCTCATCCCACCCTGTCCCTCTGTCCTCATCCCACCCTGTCCCCCTTTCCTCATCCCACCCTGTCCCTCTGTCCTCATCCCACTCTGTCCCCCTTTCCTCATCCCACCCTGTCCCCCTTTCCTCATCCCACCCTGTCCTCCTGTCCCCATCCCACCCTGTCACTCTGTCCCCATCCCACCCTGTCCCTCTGTCCTCATTCCACCCTGTCCCTCTGTCCTCATCCCACCCTGTCCCTCTGTCCTCATCCCACCCTGTCCCCCTTTCCTCATCCCACCCTGTCCCTCTTTCCTCATCCCACCCTGTCCCTCTGTCCTCATCCCACCCTGTTCTCTGTCCCCATCCCACCCTTTCCCCCTTTCCACATCCCACCCTGTCCCTCTGTCCTCATCCCACCCTGTCCCTCTGTCCTCATCCCACTCTGTCCTCATCCCACCCTGTCCTCATCCCACCCTGTCCTCATCCCACCCTGTCCTCATCCCACCCTGTCCTCCTTTCCTCATTCCACCCTGACCCCCTTTCCCCATCCCACCATCCCCCTTTCCTCATCCCACCCTGTTCTGTCCCCATCCCACCCTGTCCCCCTGTCCTCATCCCACCCTGTCCCTCTGTCCTCATCCCACCCTGTCCCTCTGTCCTCATCCCACCCTGTCCCCCTTTACTCATCCCACCCTGTCCCTCTGTCCTCATCCCACCATGTCCCCCTTTCCTCATCCCACCCTGTCCCCCTTTCCTCATCCCACCCTGTCCCTCTGTCCTCATCCCACCCTGTCCCCCTTTCCTCATCCCACCCTGTCCCCCTTTCCTCATCCCACCCTTTCCCCCTTTCCTCATCCCACTCTGTCCTCATCCCACCCTGTCCCTCTGTCCTCATCCCACCCTGTCCCCCTTTCCACATCCCACCCTGTCCCTCTGTCCTCATCCCACCCTGTCCCTCTGTCCTCATCCCACCCTGTCCCCCTTTCCTCATCCCACCCTTTCCCCCTTTCCTCATCCCACCCTGTCCCCCTTTCCTCATCATACCCTGTCCCTCTGTCCTCATCCCACCCTGTCCCTCTGTCCTCATCCCACCCTGTCCCCCTGTCCTCATCCCACCCTGTCCCTCTGTCCTCATCCCACCCTTTCCCCCTTTCCACATCCCACCCTGTCCCTCTGTCCTCATCCCACCCTGTCCCTCTGTCCTCATCCCACCCTGTCCCTCTGTCCTCATCCCACCCTGTCCCTCTGTCCTCATCCCACCCTGTCCCCCTTTCCTCATCCCACCCTGTCCCTCTTTCCTCATCCCACCCTGTCCCTCTGTCCTCATCCCACCCTGTTCTCTGTCCTCATCCCATCCTGTCCCCCCTTCCTCATCCCACCCTGTCCCTCTGTCCTCATTCCACCCTGTCCCCCTGTCCCCATCCCACCCTGTCACTCTGTCCCCATCCCACCCTGTCCCTCTGTCCTCATTCCACCCTGTCCCTCTGTCCTCATCCCACCCTGTCCCTCTGTCCTCATCCCACCCTGTCCCCCTTTCCTCATCCCACCCTGTCCCTCTTTCCTCATCCCACCCTGTCCCTCTGTCCTCATCCCACCCTGTTCTCTGTCCCCATCCCACCCTGTCCCCCTTTCCTCATCCCACTCTGTCCCTCTGTCCTCATCCCACCCTTTCCCCCTTTCCACATCCCACCCTGTCCCTCTGTCCTCATCCCACCCTGTCCCTCTGTCCTCATCCCACCCTGTCCCTCTGTCCTCATCCCACCCTGTCCCTCTGTCCTCATCCCACTCTGTCCTCATCCCACCCTGTCCTCATCCCACCCTGTCCTCATCCCACCCTGTCCTCCTTTCCTCATTCCACCCTGACCCCCTTTCCCCATCCCACCATCCCCCTTTCCTCATCCCACCCTGTTCTGTCCCCATCCCACCCTGTCCCCCTGTCCTCATCCCACCCTGTCCCCCTGTCCTCATCCCACCCTGTCCCTCTGTCCTCATCCCACCCTGTCCCTCTGTCCTCATCCCACCCTGTCCCTCTGTCCTCATCCCACCCTGTCCCTCTGTCCTCATCCCACCCTGTCCCTCTGTCCTCATCCCACCCTGTCCCTCTGTCCTCATCCCACCCTGTCCCCCTTTCCTCATCCCACCCTGTCCCCCTTTCCTCATCCCACCCTGTCCCTCTGTCCTCATCCCACCCTGTCCCCCTTTCCTCATCCCACCCTGTCCCCCTTTCCTCATCCCACCCTTTCCCCCTTTCCTCATCCCACTCTGTCCTCATCCCACCCTGTCCCTCTGTCCTCATCCCACCCTGTCCCCCTTTCCACATCCCACCCTGTCCCTCTGTCCTCATCCCACCCTGTCCCTCTGTCCTCATCCCACCCTGTCCCCCTTTCCTCATCCCACCCTTTCCCCCTTTCCTCATCCCACCCTGTCCCCCTTTCCTCATCCCACCCTGTCCCCCTTTCCTCATCCCACCCTGTCCCTCTGTCCTCATCCCACCCTGTCCCTCTGTCCTCATCCCACCCTGTCCCCCTGTCCTCATCCCACCCTGTCCCTCTGTCCTCATCCCACCCTGTCCCTCTGTCCTCATCCCACCCTGTCCCTCTGTCCTCATCCCACCCTGTCCTCATCCCACCCGGTCCCCCTTTCCTCATCCCACCCTGTCCCTCTGTCCTCATCCCACCCTGTCCCTCTGTCCTCATCCCACCCTGTCCCTCTGTCCTCATCCCACCCTGTCCCTCTGTCCTCATCCCACCCTGTCCCCCTTTCCACATCCCACCCTGTCCCTCTGTCCTCATCCCACCCTGTCCCTCTATCCTCATCCCACCCTGTCCCTCTGTCCTCATTCCACCCTGACCCCCTTTCCCCATCCCACCCTGTCCCCCTTTCCTCATCCCACCCTGTTCTCTGTCCCATCCCACCCTGTCACTCTGTCCCATCCCACCCTTTCCCCCTTTCCTCATCCCACCCTGTCCCTCTGTCCTCATCCCACCCTGTCCCTCTGTCCTCATCCCACCCTGTCCCTCTGTCCTCATCCCACCCTGTCACTCTGTCCCATCCCACCCTTTCCCCCTTTCCTCATCCCACCCTGTCCCCCTTTCCTCATCCCACCCTGTCCCTCTGTCCTCATCCCACCCTGTCCCTCTGTCCTCATCCCACCCTTTCCCCCTTTCCCCATCCCACCGTCCCCCTTTCCTCATCCCACCCTGTTCTGTCCCCATCCCACCCTGTCCCTCTGTCCTCATCCCACCCTGTCCCTCTGTCCTCATCCCACCCTGTCCCTCTGTCCTCATCCCACCCTGTTCCTCTGTCCTCATCCCACCCTGTCCCCCTTTCCACATCCCACCCTGTCCCTCTGTCCTCATTCCACCCTGACCCCCTTTCCCCATCCCACCCTGTCCCCCTTTCCTCATCCCACCCTGTTCTCTGTCCCATCCCACCCTGTCACTCTGTCCCATCCCACCCTGTCACTCTGTCCCATCCCACCCTGTCCCCCTTTCCTCATCCCACCCTGTCCCCCTTTCCTCATCCCACCCTGTCCCCCTTTCCTCATCCCACCCTGTCACTCTGTCCCATCCCACCCTGTCCCCCTGTCCTCATCCCACCCTGTCCTCATCCCACCCTGTCCCTCTGTCCTCATCCCACCCTGTCCCTCTGTCCTCATCCCACCCTGTCCCTCTGTCCTCATCCCACCCTGTCCCTCTGTCCTCATCCCACCCTGTCCCCCTTTCCTCATCCCACCCTGTCATCATCCCACCCTGTCCCTCTGTCCTCATCCCACCCTGTCCCTCTGTCCTCATCCCACCCTGTCCCCCTTTCCTCATCCCACCCTGTCCCTCTGTCCTCATCCCACCCTGTCCCTCTGTCCTCATCCCACCCTGTCCCTCTGTCCTCATCCCACCCTGTCCCTCTGTCCTCATCCCACCCTGTCCTCATCCCACCCGGTCCCCCTTTCCTCATCCCACCCTGTCCCTCTGTCCTCATCCCACTCTGTCCCTCTGTCCTCATCCCACCCTGTTCCTCTGTCCGCATCCCACCCTGGCCCCCTTTCCTCATCCCACCCTGTCCCTCTTTCCTCATCCCACCCTGTCCCTCTGTCCTCATCCCACCCTGTCCCTCTGTCCTCATCCCACCCTGTCCCCCTGTCCTCATCCCACCCTGTCCCTCTGTCCTCATCCCACCCTGTCCCCCTTTCCTCATCCCACCCTGTCCCTCTGTCCTCATCCCACCCTGTACCTCTGTCCTCATCCCACCCTGTCCCCCTTTCCTCATCCCACCCTGTCCCTCTGTCCCCATCCCACCCTGTCCCTCTGTCCTCATCCCACCCTGTCCCTCTGTCCTCATCCCACCCTGTCCCTCTGTCCTCATCCCACCCTTTCCCTCTGTCCTCATCCCACCCTGTCCTCATCCCACCCGGTCCCCCTTTCCTCATCCCACCCTGTCCCTCTGTCCTCATCCCACCCTGTCCCTCTGTCCTCATCCCACCCTGTCCCTCTGTCCTCATACCACCCTGTCCCCCTTTCCACATCCCACCCTGTCCCTCTGTCCTCATCCGACCCTGTCCCTCTTTCCTCATCCCACCCTGTCCCTCTGTCCTCATTCCACCCTGACCCCTTTCCCCATCCCACCCTGTCCCCCTTTCCTCATCCCACCCTGTCCCTCTGTCCCATCCCACCCTGTCACTCTGTCCCATCCCACCCTGTCCCCCTTTCCTCATCCCACCCTGTCCCCCTTTCCTCATCCCACCCTGTCCCTCTGTCCTCATCCCACCCTGTCCCTCTGTCCTCATCCCACCCTGTCCCTCTGTCCTCATCCCACCCTGTCCTCATCCCACCCTGTCCCTCTGTCCTCATCCCACCCTGTCCCTCTGTCCTCATCCCACCCTGTCCCTCTGTCCTCATCCCACCCTGTCCTCATCCCACCCGGTCCCCCTTTCCTCATCCCACCCTGTTCTCTGTCCCCATCCCACCCTGTCCCCCTTTCCTCATCCCACTCTGTCCCTCTGTCCTCATCCCACCCTTTCCCCCTTTCCACATCCCACCCTGTCCCTCTGTCCTCATCCCACCCTGTCCCTCTGTCCTCATCCCACCCTGTCCCTCTGTCCTCATCCCACCCTGTCCCTCTGTCCTCATCCCACTCTGTCCTCATCCCACCCTGTCCTCATCCCACCCTGTCCTCATCCCACCCTGTCCTCCTTTCCTCATTCCACCCTGTCCCCCTTTCCCCATCCCACCATCCCCCTTTCCTCATCCCACCCTGTTCTGTCCCCATCCCACCCTGTCCCCCTGTCCTCATCCCACCCTGTCCCTCTGTCCTCATCCCACCCTGTCCCTCTGTCCTCATCCCACCCTGTCCCTCTGTCCTCATCCCACCATGTCCCCCTTTCCTCATCCCACCCTGTCCCCCTTTCCTCATCCCACCCTGTCCCTCTGTCCTCATCCCACCCTGTCCCCCTTTCCTCATCCCACCCTGTCCCTCTGTCCTCATCCCACCCTGTCCCCCTTTCCACATCCCACCCTGTCCCTCTGTCCTCATCCCACCCTGTCCCTCTGTCCTCATCCCACCCTGTCCCCCTTTCCTCATCCCACCCTTTCCCCCTTTCCTCATCCCACCCTGTCCCCCTTTCCTCATCCCACCCTGTCCCTCTGTCCTCATCCCACCCTGTCCCTCTGTCCTCATCCCACCCTTTCCCCCTTTCCACATCCCACCCTGTCCCTCTGTCCTCATCCCACCCTGTCCCTCTGTCCTCATCCCACCCTGTCCCTCTGTCCTCATCCCACCCTGTCCCCCTTTCCTCATCCCACCCTGTCCCTCTTTCCTCATCCCACCCTGTCCCTCTGTCCTCATCCCACCCTGTTCTCTGTCCCCATCCCACCCTGTCCCCCCTTCCTCATCCCACCCTGTCCCTCTGTCCTCATTACACCCTTTCCCCCTTTCCACATCCCACCCTGTCCCTCTGTCCTCATCCCACCCTGTCCCTCTGTCCTCATCCCACCCTGTCCCTCTGTCCTCATCCCACAGTGTCCCTCTGTCCTCATCCCACTCTGTCCTCATCCCACCCTGTCCTCATCCCACCCTGTCCTCATCCCACCCTGTCCTCATCCCACCCTGTCCTCCTTTCCTCATTCCACCCTGACCCCCTTTCCCCATCCCACCGTCCCCCTTTCCTCATCCCACCCTGTTCTGTCCCCATCCCACCCTGTCCCCCTGTCCTCATCCCACCCTGTCCCTCTGTCCTCATCCCACCCTGTCCCTCTGTCCTCATCCCACCCTGTCCCTCTGTCCTCATTCCACCCTGACCCCCTTTCCCCATCCCACCCTGTCCCCCTTTCCTCATCCCACCCTGTCCCTCTGTCCCATCCCACCCTGTCACTCTGTCCCATCCCACCCTGTCCCCCTTTCCTCATCCCACCCTGTCCCCCTTTCCTCATCCCACCCTGTCACTCTGTCCCATCCCACCCTTTCCCCCTTTCCTCATCCCACCCTGTTCTCTGTCCCCATCCCACCCTGTCCCCCTTTCCTCATCCCACCCTGTTCTCTGTCCCCATCCCACCCTGTCCCCCTTTCCTCATCCCACCCTGACCCTCTGTCCTCATCCCACCCTGTCCCTCTGTCCTCATCCCACCCTGTCCCCCTTTCCTCATCCCACCCTGTCCCCCTTTCCTCATCCCACCCTGTCCCTCTGTCCCCATCCCACCCTGTCCCCTGTCCTCATCCCACCCTGTCCTCATCCCACCCTGTCCCCCTTTCCTCATCCCACCCTGTCCCCCTTTCCTCATCCCACCCTGTCCCTCTGTCCTCATCCCACCCTGTCCCCCTTTCCTCATCCCACCCTGTCCCTCTGTCCTCATCCCACCCTGTCCCTCTGTCCTCATCCCACCCTGTCCCCCTTTCCTCATCCCACCCTGTCCCCCTTTCCTCATCCCACCCTGTCCCCCTTTCCTCATCCCACCCTGTCCCCCTTTCCTCATCCCACCCTGTCCCTCTGCCCTCATCCCACCCTGTCCCTCTGTCCTCATCCCACCCTGTCCCCCTTTCCTCATCCCACCCTGTCCCTCTGTCCTCATCCCACTCTGTCCCCCTTTCCTCATCCCACCCTGTCCCCCTTTCCTCATCCCACCCTGTCCTCCTGTCCCCATCCCACCCTGTCACTCTGTCCCCATCCCACCCTGTCCCTCTGTCCTCATTCCACCCTGTCCCTCTGTCCTCATTCCACCCTGTCCCTCTGTCCTCATCCCACCCTGTCCCTCTGTCCTCATCCCACCCTGTCCCCCTTTTTTCATCCTACCCTGTCCCTCTGTCCCCATCCCACCCTGTCCCCCTTTCCTCATCCCACCCTGTTCTCTGCCCCCATCCCACCCTGTCCCCCTTTCCTCATCCCACCCTGTTATCTGTCCCCATCCCACCTGTCCCCCTTTCCTCATCCCACCCTGTTCTCTGTCCCCATCCCACCCTGTCCCCCTTTCCTCATCCCACCCTGTCCCTCTGTCCTCATCCCACCCTGTCCCCCTTTCCTCATCCCACCCTGTCCCTCTGTCCCCATCCCACCCTGTCCCCCTGTCCTCATCCCACCCTGTCCTCATCCCACCCTGTCCCCCTTTCCTCATCCCACCCTGTCCCCCTTTCCTCATCCCACCCTGTCCCTCTGTCCTCATCCCACCCTGTCCCTCTGTCCTCATCCCACCCTGTCCCCCTTTCCTCATCCCACCCTGTCCCCCTTTCCTCATCCCACCCTGTCCCCCTTTCCTCATCCCACCCTGTCCCCCTTTCCTCATCCCACCCTGTCCCTCTGTCCTCATCCCACCCTGTCCCTCTGTCCTCATCCCACCCTGTCCCCCTTTCCTCATCCCACCCTGTCCCTCTGTCCTCATCCCACTCTGTCCCCCTTTCCTCATCCCACCCTGTCCCCCTTTCCTCATTCCACCCTGTCCCCCTGTCCCCATCCCACCCTGTCACTCTGTCCCCATCCCACCCTGTCCCTCTGTCCTCATTCCACCCTGTCCCTCTGTCCTCATCCCACCCTGTCCCTCTGTCCTCATCCCACCCTGTCCCCCTTTCCTCATCCCACCCTGTCCCTCTTTCCTCATCCCACCCTGTCCCTCTGTCCTCATCCCACCCTGTTCTCTGTCCCCATCCCACCCTGTCCCCCTTTCCTCATCCCACTCTGTCCCTCTGTCCTCATCCCACCCTTTCCCCCTTTCCACATCCCACCCTGTCCCTCTGTCCTCATCCCACCCTGTCCCTCTGTCCTCATCCCACCCTGTCCCTCTGTCCTCATCCCACCCTGTCCCTCTGTCCTCATCCCACTCTGTCCTCATCCCACCCTGTCCTCATCCCACCCTGTCCTCATCCCACCCTGTCCTCCTTTCCTCATTCCACCCTGACCCCCTTTCCCCATCCCACCATCCCCCTTTCCTCATCCCACCCTGTTCTGTCCCCATCCCACCCTGTCCCCCTGTCCTCATCCCACCCTGTCCCCCTGTCCTCATCCCACCCTGTCCCTCTGTCCTCATCCCACCCTGTCCCTCTGTCCTCATCCCACCCTGTCCCTCTGTCCTCATCCCACCCTGTCCCTCTGTCCTCATCCCACCCTGTCCCCCTTTCCTCATCCCACCCTGTCCCCCTTTCCTCATCCCACCCTGTCCCTCTGTCCTCATCCCACCCTGTCCCCCTTTCCTCATCCCACCCTGTCCCCCTTTCCTCATCCCACCCTTTCCCCCTTTCCTCATCCCACTCTGTCCTCATCCCACCCTGTCCCTCTGTCCTCATCCCACCCTGTCCCCCTTTCCACATCCCACCCTGTCCCTCTGTCCTCATCCCACCCTGTCCCTCTGTCCTCATCCCACCCTGTCCCCCTTTCCTCATCCCACCCTTTCCCCCTTTCCTCATCCCACCCTGTCCCCCTTTCCTCATCCCACCCTGTCCCTCTGTCCTCATCCCACCCTGTCCCTCTGTCCTCATCCCACCCTTTCCCCCTTTCCACATCCCACCCTGTCCCTCTGTCCTCATCCCACCCTGTCCCTCTGTCCTCATCCCACCCTGTCCCTCTGTCCTCATCCCACCCTGTCCCCCTTTCCTCATCCCACCCTGTCCCTCTTTCCTCATCCCACCCTGTCCCTCTGTCCTCATCCCACCCTGTTCTCTGTCCCCATCCCACCCTGTCCCCCTTTCCTCATCCCACCCTGTCCCCCTTTCCTCATCCCACCCTTTCCCCCTTTCCTCATCCCACTCTGTCCTCATCCCACCCTGTCCCTCTGTCCTCATCCCACCCTGTCCCCCTTTCCACATCCCACCCTGTCCCTCTGTCCTCATCCCACCCTGTCCCTCTGTCCTCATCCCACCCTGTCCCCCTTTCCTCATCCCACCCTTTCCCCCTTTCCTCATCCCACCCTGTCCCCCTTTCCTCATCATACCCTGTCCCTCTGTCCTCATCCCACCCTGTCCCTCTGTCCTCATCCCACCCTGTCCCCCTGTCCTCATCCCACCCTGTCCCTCTGTCCTCATCCCACCCTTTCCCCCTTTCCACATCCCACCCTGTCCCTCTGTCCTCATCCCACCCTGTCCCTCTGTCCTCATCCCACCCTGTCCCTCTGTCCTCATCCCACCCTGTCCCTCTGTCCTCATCCCACCCTGTCCCCCTTTCCTCATCCCACCCTGTCCCTCTTTCCTCATCCCACCCTGTCCCTCTGTCCTCATCCCACCCTGTTCTCTGTCCTCATCCCATCCTGTCCCCCCTTCCTCATCCCACCCTGTCCCTCTGTCCTCATTCCACCCTGTCCCCCTGTCCCCATCCCACCCTGTCACTCTGTCCCCATCCCACCCTGTCCCTCTGTCCTCATTCCACCCTGTCCCTCTGTCCTCATCCCACCCTGTCCCTCTGTCCTCATCCCACCCTGTCCCCCTTTCCTCATCCCACCCTGTCCCTCTTTCCTCATCCCACCCTGTCCCTCTGTCCTCATCCCACCCTGTTCTCTGTCCCCATCCCACCCTGTCCCCCTTTCCTCATCCCACTCTGTCCCTCTGTCCTCATCCCACCCTTTCCCCCTTTCCACATCCCACCCTGTCCCTCTGTCCTCATCCCACCCTGTCCCTCTGTCCTCATCCCACCCTGTCCCTCTGTCCTCATCCCACCCTGTCCCTCTGTCCTCATCCCACTCTGTCCTCATCCCACCCTGTCCTCATCCCACCCTGTCCTCATCCCACCCTGTCCTCCTTTCCTCATTCCACCCTGACCCCCTTTCCCCATCCCACCATCCCCCTTTCCTCATCCCACCCTGTTCTGTCCCCATCCCACCCTGTCCCCCTGTCCTCATCCCACCCTGTCCCCCTGTCCTCATCCCACCCTGTCCCTCTGTCCTCATCCCACCCTGTCCCTCTGTCCTCATCCCACCCTGTCCCTCTGTCCTCATCCCACCCTGTCCCTCTGTCCTCATCCCACCCTGTCCCTCTGTCCTCATCCCACCCTGTCCCTCTGTCCTCATCCCACCCTGTCCCCCTTTCCTCATCCCACCCTGTCCCCCTTTCCTCATCCCACCCTGTCCCTCTGTCCTCATCCCACCCTGTCCCCCTTTCCTCATCCCACCCTGTCCCCCTTTCCTCATCCCACCCTTTCCCCCTTTCCTCATCCCACTCTGTCCTCATCCCACCCTGTCCCTCTGTCCTCATCCCACCCTGTCCCCCTTTCCACATCCCACCCTGTCCCTCTGTCCTCATCCCACCCTGTCCCTCTGTCCTCATCCCACCCTGTCCCCCTTTCCTCATCCCACCCTTTCCCCCTTTCCTCATCCCACCCTGTCCCCCTTTCCTCATCCCACCCTGTCCCCCTTTCCTCATCCCACCCTGTCCCTCTGTCCTCATCCCACCCTGTCCCTCTGTCCTCATCCCACCCTGTCCCCCTGTCCTCATCCCACCCTGTCCCTCTGTCCTCATCCCACCCTGTCCCTCTGTCCTCATCCCACCCTGTCCCTCTGTCCTCATCCCACCCTGTCCTCATCCCACCCGGTCCCCCTTTCCTCATCCCACCCTGTCCCTCTGTCCTCATCCCACCCTGTCCCTCTGTCCTCATCCCACCCTGTCCCTCTGTCCTCATCCCACCCTGTCCCTCTGTCCTCATCCCACCCTGTCCCCCTTTCCACATCCCACCCTGTCCCTCTGTCCTCATCCCACCCTGTCCCTCTATCCTCATCCCACCCTGTCCCTCTGTCCTCATTCCACCCTGACCCCCTTTCCCCATCCCACCCTGTCCCCCTTTCCTCATCCCACCCTGTTCTCTGTCCCATCCCACCCTGTCACTCTGTCCCATCCCACCCTTTCGCCCATTCCTTATCCCACCCTGTCCCTCTGTCCTCATCCCACCCTGTCCCTCTGTCCTCATCCCACCCTGTCCCTCTGTCCTCATCCCACCCTGTCACTCTGTCCCATCCCACCCTTTCCCCCTTTCCTCATCCCACCCTGTCCCCCTTTCCTCATCCCACCCTGTCCCTCTGTCCTCATCCCACCCTGTCCCTCTGTCCTCATCCCACCCTTTCCCCCTTTCCCCATCCCACCGTCCCCCTTTCCTCATCCCACCCTGTTCTGTCCCCATCCCACCCTGTCCCTCTGTCCTCATCCCACCCTGTCCCTCTGTCCTCATCCCACCCTGTCCCTCTGTCCTCATCCCACCCTGTTCCTCTGTCCTCATCCCACCCTGTCCCCCTTTCCACATCCCACCCTGTCCCTCTGTCCTCATTCCACCCTGACCCCCTTTCCCCATCCCACCCTGTCCCCCTTTCCTCATCCCACCCTGTTCTCTGTCCCATCCCACCCTGTCACTCTGTCCCATCCCACCCTGTCCCTCTGTCCTCATCCCACCCTGTCCCTCTGTCCTCATCCCACCCTGTCCCTCTGTCCTCATCCCACCCTGTCCCCCTTTCCTCATCCCACCCTGTCATCATCCCACCCTGTCCCTCTGTCCTCATCCCACCCTGTCCCTCTGTCCTCATCCCACCCTGTCCCCCTTTCCTCATCCCACCCTGTCCCTCTGTCCTCATCCCACCCTGTCCCTCTGTCCTCATCCCACCCTGTCCCTCTGTCCTCATCCCACCCTGTCCCTCTGTCCTCATCCCACCCTGTCCTCATCCCACCCGGTCCCCCTTTCCTCATCCCACCCTGTCCCTCTGTCCTCATCCCACTCTGTCCCTCTGTCCTCATCCCACCCTGTTCCTCTGTCCGCATCCCACCCTGGCCCCCTTTCCTCATCCCACCCTGTCCCTCTTTCCTCATCCCACCCTGTCCCTCTGTCCTCATCCCACCCTGTCCCTCTGTCCTCATCCCACCCTGTCCCTCTGTCCTCATCCCACCCTGTCCCCCTTTCCTCATCCCACCCTGTCCCTCTGTCCTCATCCCACCCTGTACCTCTGTCCTCATCCCACCCTGTCCCCCTTTCCTCATCCCACCCTGTCCCTCTGTCCCCATCCCACCCTGTCCCTCTGTCCTCATCCCACCCTGTCCCTCTGTCCTCATCCCACCCTGTCCCTCTGTCCTCATCCCACCCTTTCCCTCTGTCCTCATCCCACCCTGTCCTCATCCCACCCGGTCCCCCTTTCCTCATCCCACCCTGTCCCTCTGTCCTCATCCCACCCTGTCCCTCTGTCCTCATCCCACCCTGTCCCTCTGTCCTCATCCCACCCTGTCCCTCTGTCCTCATACCACCCTGTCCCCCTTTCCACATCCCACCCTGTCCCTCTGTCCTCATCCGACCCTGTCCCTCTTTCCTCATCCCACCCTGTCCCTCTGTCCTCATTCCACCCTGACCCCTTTCCCCATCCCACCCTGTCCCCCTTTCCTCATCCCACCCTGTCCCTCTGTCCCATCCCACCCTGTCACTCTGTCCCATCCCACCCTGTCCCCCTTTCCTCATCCCACCCTGTCCCCCTTTCCTCATCCCACCCTGTCCCTCTGTCCTCATCCCACCCTGTCCCTCTGTCCTCATCCCACCCTGTCCCTCTGTCCTCATCCCACCCTGTCCTCATCCCACCCTGTCCCTCTGTCCTCATCCCACCCTGTCCCTCTGTCCTCATCCCACCCTGTCCCTCTGTCCTCATCCCACCCTGTCCTCATCCCACCCGGTCCCCCTTTCCTCATCCCACCCTGTTCTCTGTCCCCATCCCACCCTGTCCCCCTTTCCTCATCCCACTCTGTCCCTCTGTCCTCATCCCACCCTTTCCCCCTTTCCACATCCCACCCTGTCCCTCTGTCCTCATCCCACCCTGTCCCTCTGTCCTCATCCCACCCTGTCCCTCTGTCCTCATCCCACCCTGTCCCTCTGTCCTCATCCCACTCTGTCCTCATCCCACCCTGTCCTCATCCCACCCTGTCCTCATCCCACCCTGTCCTCCTTTCCTCATTCCACCCTGTCCCCCTTTCCCCATCCCACCATCCCCCTTTCCTCATCCCACCCTGTTCTGTCCCCATCCCACCCTGTCCCCCTGTCCTCATCCCACCCTGTCCCTCTGTCCTCATCCCACCCTGTCCCTCTGTCCTCATCCCACCCTGTCCCTCTGTCCTCATCCCACCATGTCCCCCTTTCCTCATCCCACCCTGTCCCCCTTTCCTCATCCCACCCTGTCCCTCTGTCCTCATCCCACCCTGTCCCCCTTTCCTCATCCCACCCTGTCCCTCTGTCCTCATCCCACCCTGTCCCCCTTTCCACATCCCACCCTGTCCCTCTGTCCTCATCCCACCCTGTCCCTCTGTCCTCATCCCACCCTGTCCCCCTTTCCTCATCCCACCCTTTCCCCCTTTCCTCATCCCACCCTGTCCCCCTTTCCTCATCCCACCCTGTCCCTCTGTCCTCATCCCACCCTGTCCCTCTGTCCTCATCCCACCCTTTCCCCCTTTCCACATCCCACCCTGTCCCTCTGTCCTCATCCCACCCTGTCCCTCTGTCCTCATCCCACCCTGTCCCTCTGTCCTCATCCCACCCTGTCCCCCTTTCCTCATCCCACCCTGTCCCTCTTTCCTCATCCCACCCTGTCCCTCTGTCCTCATCCCACCCTGTTCTCTGTCCCCATCCCACCCTGTCCCCCCTTCCTCATCCCACCCTGTCCCTCTGTCCTCATTACACCCTTTCCCCCTTTCCACATCCCACCCTGTCCCTCTGTCCTCATCCCACCCTGTCCCTCTGTCCTCATCCCACCCTGTCCCTCTGTCCTCATCCCACAGTGTCCCTCTGTCCTCATCCCACTCTGTCCTCATCCCACCCTGTCCTCATCCCACCCTGTCCTCATCCCACCCTGTCCTCATCCCACCCTGTCCTCCTTTCCTCATTCCACCCTGACCCCCTTTCCCCATCCCACCGTCCCCCTTTCCTCATCCCACCCTGTTCTGTCCCCATCCCACCCTGTCCCCCTGTCCTCATCCCACCCTGTCCCTCTGTCCTCATCCCACCCTGTCCCTCTGTCCTCATCCCACCCTGTCCCTCTGTCCTCATTCCACCCTGACCCCCTTTCCCCATCCCACCCTGTCCCCCTTTCCTCATCCCACCCTGTCCCTCTGTCCCATCCCACCCTGTCACTCTGTCCCATCCCACCCTGTCCCCCTTTCCTCATCCCACCCTGTCACTCTGTCCCATCCCACCCTTTCCCCCTTTCCTCATCCCACCCTGTTCTCTGTCCCCATCCCACCCTGTCCCCCTTTCCTCATCCCACCCTGTTCTCTGTCCCCATCCCACCCTGTCCCCCTTTCCTCATCCCACCCTGACCCTCTGTCCTCATCCCACCCTGTCCCTCTGTCCTCATCCCACCCTGTCCCCCTTTCCTCATCCCACCCTGTCCCCCTTTCCTCATCCCACCCTGTCCCTCTGTCCCCATCCCACCCTGTCCCCTGTCCTCATCCCACCCTGTCCTCATCCCACCCTGTCCCCCTTTCCTCATCCCACCCTGTCCCCCTTTCCTCATCCCACCCTGTCCCTCTGTCCTCATCCCACCCTGTCCCCCTTTCCTCATCCCACCCTGTCCCTCTGTCCTCATCCCACCCTGTCCCTCTGTCCTCATCCCACCCTGTCCCCCTTTCCTCATCCCACCCTGTCCCCCTTTCCTCATCCCACCCTGTCCCCCTTTCCTCATCCCACCCTGTCCCCCTTTCCTCATCCCACCCTGTCCCTCTGCCCTCATCCCACCCTGTCCCTCTGTCCTCATCCCACCCTGTCCCCCTTTCCTCATCCCACCCTGTCCCTCTGTCCTCATCCCACTCTGTCCCCCTTTCCTCATCCCACCCTGTCCCCCTTTCCTCATCCCACCCAGTCCTCCTGTCCCCATCCCACCCTGTCACTCTGTCCCCATCCCACCCTGTCCCTCTGTCCTCATTCCACCCTGTCCCTCTGTCCTCATTCCACCCTGTCCCTCTGTCCTCATCCCACCCTGTCCCTCTGTCCTCATCCCACCCTGTCCCCCTTTTTTCATCCTACCCTGTCCCTCTGTCCCCATCCCACCCTGTCCCCCTTTCCTCATCCCACCCTGTTCTCTGCCCCCATCCCACCCTGTCCCCCTTTCCTCATCCCACCCTGTTATCTGTCCCCATCCCACCTGTCCCCCTTTCCTCATCCCACCCTGTTCTCTGTCCCCATCCCACCCTGTCCCCCTTTCCTCATCCCACCCTGTCCCTCTGTCCTCATCCCACCCTGTCCCCCTTTCCTCATCCCACCCTGTCCCTCTGTCCCCATCCCACCCTGTCCCCCTGTCCTCATCCCACCCTGTCCTCATCCCACCCTGTCCCCCTTTCCTCATCCCACCCTGTCCCCCTTTCCTCATCCCACCCTGTCCCTCTGTCCTCATCCCACCCTGTCCCTCTGTCCTCATCCCACCCTGTCCCCCTTTCCTCATCCCACCCTGTCCCCCTTTCCTCATCCCACCCTGTCCCCCTTTCCTCATCCCACCCTGTCCCCCTTTCCTCATCCCACCCTGTCCCTCTGTCCTCATCCCACCCTGTCCCTCTGTCCTCATCCCACCCTGTCCCCCTTTCCTCATCCCACCCTGTCCCTCTGTCCTCATCCCACTCTGTCCCCCTTTCCTCATCCCACCCTGTCCCCCTTTCCTCATTCCACCCTGTCCCCCTGTCCCCATCCCACCCTGTCACTCTGTCCCCATCCCACCCTGTCCCTCTGTCCTCATTCCACCCTGTCCCTCTGTCCTCATCCCACCCTGTCCCTCTGTCCTCATCCCACCCTGTCCCCCTTTCCTCATCCCACCCTGTCCCTCTTTCCTCATCCCACCCTGTCCCTCTGTCCTCATCCCACCCTGTTCTCTGTCCCCATCCCACCCTGTCCCCCTTTCCTCATCCCACTCTGTCCCTCTGTCCTCATCCCACCCTTTCCCCCTTTCCACATCCCACCCTGTCCCTCTGTCCTCATCCCACCCTGTCCCTCTGTCCTCATCCCACCCTGTCCCTCTGTCCTCATCCCACCCTGTCCCTCTGTCCTCATCCCACTCTGTCCTCATCCCACCCTGTCCTCATCCCACCCTGTCCTCATCCCACCCTGTCCTCCTTTCCTCATTCCACCCTGACCCCCTTTCCCCATCCCACCATCCCCCTTTCCTCATCCCACCCTGTTCTGTCCCCATCCCACCCTGTCCCCCTGTCCTCATCCCACCCTGTCCCCCTGTCCTCATCCCACCCTGTCCCTCTGTCCTCATCCCACCCTGTCCCTCTGTCCTCATCCCACCCTGTCCCTCTGTCCTCATCCCACCCTGTCCCTCTGTCCTCATCCCACCCTGTCCCCCTTTCCTCATCCCACCCTGTCCCCCTTTCCTCATCCCACCCTGTCCCTCTGTCCTCATCCCACCCTGTCCCCCTTTCCTCATCCCACCCTGTCCCCCTTTCCTCATCCCACCCTTTCCCCCTTTCCTCATCCCACTCTGTCCTCATCCCACCCTGTCCCTCTGTCCTCATCCCACCCTGTCCCCCTTTCCACATCCCACCCTGTCCCTCTGTCCTCATCCCACCCTGTCCCTCTGTCCTCATCCCACCCTGTCCCCCTTTCCTCATCCCACCCTTTCCCCCTTTCCTCATCCCACCCTGTCCCCCTTTCCTCATCCCACCCTGTCCCTCTGTCCTCATCCCACCCTGTCCCTCTGTCCTCATCCCACCCTTTCCCCCTTTCCACATCCCACCCTGTCCCTCTGTCCTCATCCCACCCTGTCCCTCTGTCCTCATCCCACCCTGTCCCTCTGTCCTCATCCCACCCTGTCCCCCTTTCCTCATCCCACCCTGTCCCTCTTTCCTCATCCCACCCTGTCCCTCTGTCCTCATCCCACCCTGTTCTCTGTCCCCATCCCACCCTGTCCCCCCTTCCTCATCCCACCCTGTCCCTCTGTCCTCATTACACCCTTTCCCCCTTTCCACATCCCACCCTGTCCCTCTGTCCTCATCCCACCCTGTCCCTCTGTCCTCATCCCACCCTGTCCCTCTGTCCTCATCCCACAGTGTCCCTCTGTCCTCATCCCACTCTGTCCTCATCCCACCCTGTCCTCATCCCACCCTGTCCTCATCCCACCCTGTCCTCATCCCACCCTGTCCTCATCCCACCCTGTCCTCCTTTCCTCATTCCACCCTGACCCCCTTTCCCCATCCCACCGTCCCCCTTTCCTCATCCCACCCTGTTCTGTCCCCATCCCACCCTGTCCCCCTGTCCTCATCCCACCCTGTCCCTCTGTCCTCATCCCACCCTGTCCCTCTGTCCTCATCCCACCCTGTCCCTCTGTCCTCATTCCACCCTGACCCCCTTTCCCCATCCCACCCTGTCCCCCTTTCCTCATCCCACCCTGTCCCTCTGTCCCATCCCACCCTGTCACTCTGTCCCATCCCACCCTGTCCCCCTTTCCTCATCCCACCCTGTCCCCCTTTCCTCATCCCACCCTGTCACTCTGTCCCATCCCACCCTTTCCCCCTTTCCTCATCCCACCCTGTTCTCTGTCCCCATCCCACCCTGTCCCCCTTTCCTCATCCCACCCTGTTCTCTGTCCCCATCCCACCCTGTCCCCCTTTCCTCATCCCACCCTGACCCTCTGTCCTCATCCCACCCTGTCCCTCTGTCCTCATCCCACCCTGTCCCCCTTTCCTCATCCCACCCTGTCCCCCTTTCCTCATCCCACCCTGTCCCTCTGTCCCCATCCCACCCTGTCCCCTGTCCTCATCCCACCCTGTCCTCATCCCACCCTGTCCCCCTTTCCTCATCCCACCCTGTCCCCCTTTCCTCATCCCACCCTGTCCCTCTGTCCTCATCCCACCCTGTCCCCCTTTCCTCATCCCACCCTGTCCCTCTGTCCTCATCCCACCCTGTCCCTCTGTCCTCATCCCACCCTGTCCCCCTTTCCTCATCCCACCCTGTCCCCCTTTCCTCATCCCACCCTGTCCCCCTTTCCTCATCCCACCCTGTCCCCCTTTCCTCATCCCACCCTGTCCCTCTGTCCTCATCCCACCCTGTCCCTCTGTCCTCATCCCACCCTGTCCCCCTTTCCTCATCCCACCCTGTCCCTCTGTCCTCATCCCACTCTGTCCCCCTTTCCTCATCCCACCCTGTCCCCCTTTCCTCATCCCACCCTGTCCTCCTGTCCCCATCCCACCCTGTCACTCTGTCCCCATCCCACCCTGTCCCTCTGTCCTCATTCCACCCTGTCCCTCTGTCCTCATTCCACCCTGTCCCTCTGTCCTCATCCCACCCTGTCCCTCTGTCCTCATCCCACCCTGTCCCCCTTTTTTCATCCTACCCTGTCCCTCTGTCCCCATCCCACCCTGTCCCCCTTTCCTCATCCCACCCTGTTCTCTGCCCCCATCCCACCCTGTCCCCCTTTCCTCATCCCACCCTGTTATCTGTCCCCATCCCACCTGTCCCCCTTTCCTCATCCCACCCTGTTCTCTGTCCCCATCCCACCCTGTCCCCCTTTCCTCATCCCACCCTGTCCCTCTGTCCTCATCCCACCCTGTCCCCCTTTCCTCATCCCACCCTGTCCCTCTGTCCCCATCCGACCCTGTCCCCCTGTCCTCATCCCACCCTGTCCTCATCCCACCCTGTCCCCCTTTCCTCATCCCACCCTGTCCCCCTTTCCTCATCCCACCCTGTCCCTCTGTCCTCATCCCACCCTGTCCCTCTGTCCTCATCCCACCCTGTCCCCCTTTCCTCATCCCACCCTGTCCCCCTTTCCTCATCCCACCCTGTCCCCCTTTCCTCATCCCACCCTGTCCCCCTTTCCTCATCCCACCCTGTCCCTCTGTCCTCATCCCACCCTGTCCCTCTGTCCTCATCCCACCCTGTCCCCCTTTCCTCATCCCACCCTGTCCCTCTGTCCTCATCCCACTCTGTCCCCCTTTCCTCATCCCACCCTGTCCCCCTTTCCTCATTCCACCCTGTCCCCCTGTCCCCATCCCACCCTGTCACTCTGTCCCCATCCCACCCTGTCCCTCTGTCCTCATTCCACCCTGTCCCTCTGTCCTCATCCCACCCTGTCCCTCTGTCCTCATCCCACCCTGTCCCCCTTTCCTCATCCCACCCTGTCCCTCTTTCCTCATCCCACCCTGTCCCTCTGTCCTCATCCCACCCTGTTCTCTGTCCCCATCCCACCCTGTCCCCCTTTCCTCATCCCACTCTGTCCCTCTGTCCTCATCCCACCCTTTCCCCCTTTCCACATCCCACCCTGTCCCTCTGTCCTCATCCCACCCTGTCCCTCTGTCCTCATCCCACCCTGTCCCTCTGTCCTCATCCCACCCTGTCCCTCTGTCCTCATCCCACTCTGTCCTCATCCCACCCTGTCCTCATCCCACCCTGTCCTCATCCCACCCTGTCCTCCTTTCCTCATTCCACCCTGACCCCCTTTCCCCATCCCACCATCCCCCTTTCCTCATCCCACCCTGTTCTGTCCCCATCCCACCCTGTCCCCCTGTCCTCATCCCACCCTGTCCCCCTGTCCTCATCCCACCCTGTCCCTCTGTCCTCATCCCACCCTGTCCCTCTGTCCTCATCCCACCCTGTCCCTCTGTCCTCATCCCACCCTGTCCCTCTGTCCTCATCCCACCCTGTCCCCCTTTCCTCATCCCACCCTGTCCCCCTTTCCTCATCCCACCCTGTCCCTCTGTCCTCATCCCACCCTGTCCCCCTTTCCTCATCCCACCCTGTCCCCCTTTCCTCATCCCACCCTTTCCCCCTTTCCTCATCCCACTCTGTCCTCATCCCACCCTGTCCCTCTGTCCTCATCCCACCCTGTCCCCCTTTCCACATCCCACCCTGTCCCTCTGTCCTCATCCCACCCTGTCCCTCTGTCCTCATCCCACCCTGTCCCCCTTTCCTCATCCCACCCTTTCCCCCTTTCCTCATCCCACCCTGTCCCCCTTTCCTCATCCCACCCTGTCCCCCTTTCCTCATCCCACCCTGTCCCTCTGTCCTCATCCCACCCTGTCCCTCTGTCCTCATCCCACCCTGTCCCCCTGTCCTCATCCCACCCTGTCCCTCTGTCCTCATCCCACCCTGTCCCTCTGTCCTCATCCCACCCTGTCCCTCTGTCCTCATCCCACCCTGTCCTCATCCCACCCGGTCCCCCTTTCCTCATCCCACCCTGTCCCTCTGTCCTCATCCCACCCTGTCCCTCTGTCCTCATCCCACCCTGTCCCTCTGTCCTCATCCCACCCTGTCCCTCTGTCCTCATCCCACCCTGTCCCCCTTTCCACATCCCACCCTGTCCCTCTGTCCTCATCCCACCCTGTCCCTCTATCCTCATCCCACCCTGTCCCTCTGTCCTCATTCCACCCTGACCCCCTTTCCCCATCCCACCCTGTCCCCCTTTCCTCATCCCACCCTGTTCTCTGTCCCATCCCACCCTGTCACTCTGTCCCATCCCACCCTTTCCCCCTTTCCTCATCCCACCCTGTCCCTCTGTCCTCATCCCACCCTGTCCCTCTGTCCTCATCCCACCCTGTCCCTCTGTCCTCATCCCACCCTGTCACTCTGTCCCATCCCACCCTTTCCCCCTTTCCTCATCCCACCCTGTCCCCCTTTCCTCATCCCACCCTGTCCCTCTGTCCTCATCCCACCCTGTCCCTCTGTCCTCATCCCACCCTTTCCCCCTTTCCCCATCCCACCGTCCCCCTTTCCTCATCCCACCCTGTTCTGTCCCCATCCCACCCTGTCCCTCTGTCCTCATCCCACCCTGTCCCTCTGTCCTCATCCCACCCTGTCCCTCTGTCCTCATCCCACCCTGTTCCTCTGTCCTCATCCCACCCTGTCCCCCTTTCCACATCCCACCCTGTCCCTCTGTCCTCATTCCACCCTGACCCCCTTTCCCCATCCCACCCTGTCCCCCTTTCCTCATCCCACCCTGTTCTCTGTCCCATCCCACCCTGTCACTCTGTCCCATCCCACCCTGTCACTCTGTCCCATCCCACCCTGTCCCCCTTTCCTCATCCCACCCTGTCCCCCTTTCCTCATCCCACCCTGTCCCCCTTTCCTCATCCCACCCTGTCACTCTGTCCCATCCCACCCTGTCCCCCTGTCCTCATCCCACCCTGTCCTCATCCCACCCTGTCCCTCTGTCCTCATCCCACCCTGTCCCTCTGTCCTCATCCCACCCTGTCCCTCTGTCCTCATCCCACCCTGTCCCTCTGTCCTCATCCCACCCTGTCCCCCTTTCCTCATCCCACCCTGTCATCATCCCACCCTGTCCCTCTGTCCTCATCCCACCCTGTCCCTCTGTCCTCATCCCACCCTGTCCCCCTTTCCTCATCCCACCCTGTCCCTCTGTCCTCATCCCACCCTGTCCCTCTGTCCTCATCCCACCCTGTCCCTCTGTCCTCATCCCACCCTGTCCCTCTGTCCTCATCCCACCCTGTCCTCATCCCACCCGGTCCCCCTTTCCTCATCCCACCCTGTCCCTCTGTCCTCATCCCACTCTGTCCCTCTGTCCTCATCCCACCCTGTTCCTCTGTCCGCATCCCACCCTGGCCCCCTTTCCTCATCCCACCCTGTCCCTCTTTCCTCATCCCACCCTGTCCCTCTGTCCTCATCCCACCCTGTCCCTCTGTCCTCATCCCACCCTGTCCCCCTGTCCTCATCCCACCCTGTCCCTCTGTCCTCATCCCACCCTGTCCCCCTTTCCTCATCCCACCCTGTCCCTCTGTCCTCATCCCACCCTGTACCTCTGTCCTCATCCCACCCTGTCCCCCTTTCCTCATCCCACCCTGTCCCTCTGTCCCCATCCCACCCTGTCCCTCTGTCCTCATCCCACCCTGTCCCTCTGTCCTCATCCCACCCTGTCCCTCTGTCCTCATCCCACCCTTTCCCTCTGTCCTCATCCCACCCTGTCCTCATCCCACCCGGTCCCCCTTTCCTCATCCCACCCTGTCCCTCTGTCCTCATCCCACCCTGTCCCTCTGTCCTCATCCCACCCTGTCCCTCTGTCCTCATACCACCCTGTCCCCCTTTCCACATCCCACCCTGTCCCTCTGTCCTCATCCGACCCTGTCCCTCTTTCCTCATCCCACCCTGTCCCTCTGTCCTCATTCCACCCTGACCCCTTTCCCCATCCCACCCTGTCCCCCTTTCCTCATCCCACCCTGTCCCTCTGTCCCATCCCACCCTGTCACTCTGTCCCATCCCACCCTGTCCCCCTTTCCTCATCCCACCCTGTCCCCCTTTCCTCATCCCACCCTGTCCCTCTGTCCTCATCCCACCCTGTCCCTCTGTCCTCATCCCACCCTGTCCCTCTGTCCTCATCCCACCCTGTCCTCATCCCACCCTGTCCCTCTGTCCTCATCCCACCCTGTCCCTCTGTCCTCATCCCACCCTGTCCCTCTGTCCTCATCCCACCCTGTCCTCATCCCACCCGGTCCCCCTTTCCTCATCCCACCCTGTTCTCTGTCCCCATCCCACCCTGTCCCCCTTTCCTCATCCCACTCTGTCCCTCTGTCCTCATCCCACCCTTTCCCCCTTTCCACATCCCACCCTGTCCCTCTGTCCTCATCCCACCCTGTCCCTCTGTCCTCATCCCACCCTGTCCCTCTGTCCTCATCCCACCCTGTCCCTCTGTCCTCATCCCACTCTGTCCTCATCCCACCCTGTCCTCATCCCACCCTGTCCTCATCCCACCCTGTCCTCCTTTCCTCATTCCACCCTGTCCCCCTTTCCCCATCCCACCATCCCCCTTTCCTCATCCCACCCTGTTCTGTCCCCATCCCACCCTGTCCCCCTGTCCTCATCCCACCCTGTCCCTCTGTCCTCATCCCACCCTGTCCCTCTGTCCTCATCCCACCCTGTCCCTCTGTCCTCATCCCACCATGTCCCCCTTTCCTCATCCCACCCTGTCCCCCTTTCCTCATCCCACCCTGTCCCTCTGTCCTCATCCCACCCTGTCCCCCTTTCCTCATCCCACCCTGTCCCTCTGTCCTCATCCCACCCTGTCCCCCTTTCCACATCCCACCCTGTCCCTCTGTCCTCATCCCACCCTGTCCCTCTGTCCTCATCCCACCCTGTCCCCCTTTCCTCATCCCACCCTTTCCCCCTTTCCTCATCCCACCCTGTCCCCCTTTCCTCATCCCACCCTGTCCCTCTGTCCTCATCCCACCCTGTCCCTCTGTCCTCATCCCACCCTTTCCCCCTTTCCACATCCCACCCTGTCCCTCTGTCCTCATCCCACCCTGTCCCTCTGTCCTCATCCCACCCTGTCCCTCTGTCCTCATCCCACCCTGTCCCTCTGTCCTCATCCCACCCTGTCCCCCTTTCCTCATCCCACCCTGTCCCTCTTTCCTCATCCCACCCTGTCCCTCTGTCCTCATCCCACCCTGTTCTCTGTCCCCATCCCACCCTGTCCCCCCTTCCTCATCCCACCCTGTCCCTCTGTCCTCATTACACCCTTTCCCCCTTTCCACATCCCACCCTGTCCCTCTGTCCTCATCCCACCCTGTCCCTCTGTCCTCATCCCACCCTGTCCCTCTGTCCTCATCCCACAGTGTCCCTCTGTCCTCATCCCACTCTGTCCTCATCCCACCCTGTCCTCATCCCACCCTGTCCTCATCCCACCCTGTCCTCCTTTCCTCATTCCACCCTGACCCCCTTTCCCCATCCCACCGTCCCCCTTTCCTCATCCCACCCTGTTCTGTCCCCATCCCACCCTGTCCCCCTGTCCTCATCCCACCCTGTCCCTCTGTCCTCATCCCACCCTGTCCCTCTGTCCTCATCCCACCCTGTCCCTCTGTCCTCATTCCACCCTGACCCCCTTTCCCCATCCCACCCTGTCCCCCTTTCCTCATCCCACCCTGTCCCTCTGTCCCATCCCACCCTGTCACTCTGTCCCATCCCACCCTGTCCCCCTTTCCTCATCCCACCCTGTCCCCCTTTCCTCATCCCACCCTGTCACTCTGTCCCATCCCACCCTTTCCCCCTTTCCTCATCCCACCCTGTTCTCTGTCCCCATCCCACCCTGTCCCCCTTTCCTCATCCCACCCTGTTCTCTGTCCCCATCCCACCCTGTCCCCCTTTCCTCATCCCACCCTGACCCTCTGTCCTCATCCCACCCTGTCCCTCTGTCCTCATCCCACCCTGTCCCCCTTTCCTCATCCCACCCTGTCCCCCTTTCCTCATCCCACCCTGTCCCTCTGTCCCCATCCCACCCTGTCCCCTGTCCTCATCCCACCCTGTCCTCATCCCACCCTGTCCCCCTTTCCTCATCCCACCCTGTCCCCCTTTCCTCATCCCACCCTGTCCCTCTGTCCTCATCCCACCCTGTCCCCCTTTCCTCATCCCACCCTGTCCCTCTGTCCTCATCCCACCCTGTCCCTCTGTCCTCATCCCACCCTGTCCCCCTTTCCTCATCCCACCCTGTCCCCCTTTCCTCATCCCACCCTGTCCCCCTTTCCTCATCCCACCCTGTCCCCCTTTCCTCATCCCACCCTGTCCCTCTGTCCTCATCCCACCCTGTCCCTCTGTCCTCATCCCACCCTGTCCCCCTTTCCTCATCCCACCCTGTCCCTCTGTCCTCATCCCACTCTGTCCCCCTTTCCTCATCCCACCCTGTCCCCCTTTCCTCATCCCACCCTGTCCTCCTGTCCCCATCCCACCCTGTCACTCTGTCCCCATCCCACCCTGTCCCTCTGTCCCCATCCCACCCTGTCCCTCTGTCCTCATTCCACCCTGTCCCTCTGTCCTCATCCCACCCTGTCCCCCTTTCCTCATCCCACCCTGTCCCACTTTCCTCATCCCACCCTGTCCCTCTGTCCTCATCCCACCCTGTTCTCTGTCCCCATCCCACCCTGTCCCCCTTTCCTCATCCCACTCTGTCCCTCTGTCCTCATCCCACCCTTTCCCCCTTTCCACATCCCACCCTGTCCCTCTGTCCTCATCCCACCCTGTCCCTCTGTCCTCATCCCACCCTGTCCCTCTGTCCTCATCCCACTCTGTCCTCATCCCACCCTGTCCTCATCCCACCCTGTCCTCATCCCACCCTGTCCTCCTTTCCTCATTCCACCCTGACCCCCTTTCCCCATCCCACCATCCCCCTTTCCTCATCCCACCCTGTTCTGTCCCCATCCCACCCTGTCCCCCTGTCCTCATCCCACCCTGTCCCTCTGTCCTCATCCCACCCTGTCCCTCTGTCCTCATCCCACCCTGTCCCCCTTTACTCATCCCACCCTGTCCCTCTGTCCTCATCCCACCATGTCCCCCTTTCCTCATCCCACCCTGTCCCCCTTTCCTCATCCCACCCTGTCCCTCTGTCCTCATCCCACCCTGTCCCCCTTTCCTCATCCCACCCTGTCCCCCTTTCCTCATCCCACCCTTTCCCCCTTTCCTCATCCCACTCTGTCCTCATCCCACCCTGTCCCTCTGTCCTCATCCCACCCTGTCCCCCTTTCCACATCCCACCCTGTCCCTCTGTCCTCATCCCACCCTGTCCCCCTTTCCTCATCCCACCCTTTCCCCCTCCCACCCTGTCCCCCTTTCCTCATCATACCCTGTCCCTCTGTCCTCATCCCACCCTGTCCCTCTGTCCTCATCCCACCCTGTCCCCCTGTCCTCATCCCACCCTGTCCCTCTGTCCTCATCCCACCCTTTCCCCCTTTCCACATCCCACCCTGTCCCTCTGTCCTCATCCCACCCTGTCCCTCTGTCCTCATCCCACCCTGTCCCTCTGTCCTCATCCCACCCTGTCCCCCTTTCCTCATCCCACCCTGTCCCTCTTTCCTCATCCCACCCTGTCCCTCTGTCCTCATCCCACCCTGTTCTCTGTCCCCATCCCACCCTGTCCCCCCTTCCTCATCCCACCCTGTCCCTCTGTCCTCATTACACCCTTTCCCCCTTTCCACATCCCACCCTGTCCCTCTGTCCTCATCCCACCCTGTCCCTCTGTCCTCATCCCACCCTGTCCCTCTGTCCTCATCCCACAGTGTCCCTCTGTCCTCATCCCACTCTGTCCTCATCCCACCCTGTCCTCATCCCACCCTGTCCTCCTTTCCTCATTCCACCCTGACCCCCTTTCCCCATCCCACCGTCCCCCTTTCCTCATCCCACCCTGTTCTGTCCCCATCCCACCCTGTCCCCCTGTCCTCATCCCACCCTGTCCCTCTGTCCTCATCCCACCCTGTCCCTCTGTCCTCATCCCACCCTGACCCCCTTTCCCCATCCCACCCTGTCCCCCTTTCCTCATCCCACCCTGTCCCTCTGTCCCATCCCACCCTGTCACTCTGTCCCATCCCACCCTGTCCCCCTTTCCTCATCCCACCCTGTCCCCCTTTCCTCATCCCACCCTGTCACTCTGTCCCATCCCACCCTTTCCCCCTTTCCTCATCCCACCCTGTCCCCCTTTCCTCATCCCACCCTGTCCCTCTGTCCTCATCCCACCCTGTCCCTCTGTCCTCATCCCACCCTGTCCCCCTTTCCCCATCCCACCGTCCCCCTTTCCTCATCCCACCCTGTTCTGTCCCCATCCCACCCTGTCCCCCTGTCCTCATCCCACCCTGTCCCTCTGTCCTCATCCCACCCTGTCCCTCTGTCCTCATCCCACCCTGTCCCTCTGTCCTCATCCCACCCTGTCCCCCTTTCCTCATCCCACCCTGTCCCCCTTTCCTCATCCCACCCTGTCCCTCTGTCCCCATCCCACCCTGTCCCCCTTTCCTCATCCCACCCTGTCCCCCTTTCCCCATCCCACCGTCCCCCTTTCCTCATCCCACCCTGTTCTGTCCCCATCCCACCCTGTCCCCCTGTCCTCATCCCACCCTGTCCCTCTGTCCTCATCCCACCCTGTCCCTCTGTCCTCATCCCACCCTGTCCCCCTTTCCTCATCCCACCCTGTCCCCCTTTCCTCATCCCACCCTGTCCCCCTTTCCTCATCACACCCTGTCCCCCTTTCCTCATCCCACCCTGTCCCTCTGTCCCCATCCCACCCTGTCCCCCTTTCCTCATCCCACCCTGTCCCTCTGTCCCCATCCCACCCTGTTCTCTCCCCATCCCACCCTGTCCCCCTTTCCTCATCCCACCCTGTCCCCCTTTCCTCATCCCACCCTGTCCCCCTTTCCTCATCCCACCCTGTCCCTCTGTCCTCATCCCACCCTGTCCCCCTTTCCTCATCCCACCCTGTCCCTCTGTCCCCATCCCACCCTGTCCCCCTTTCCTCATCCCACCCTGTTCTCTGTCCCCATCCCACCCTGTCCCCCTTTCCTCATCCCACCCTGTTCTCTGTCCCCATCCCACCCTGTCCCCCTTTCCTCATCCCACCCTGTTCTCTGTCCCCATCCCACCCTGTCCCCCTTTCCTCATCCCACCCTGTCCCTCTGTCCTCATCCCACCCTGTCCCCCTTTCCTCATCCCACCCTGTCCCCCTTTCCTCATCCCACCCTGTCCCTCTGTCCCCATCCCACCCTGTCCCCCTGTCCTCATCCCACCCTGTCCTCATCCCACCCTGTCCCCCTTTCCTCATCCCACCCTGTCCCCCTTTCCTCATCCCACCCTGTCCCTCTGTCCTCATCCTACCCTGTCCCCCTTTCCTCATCCCACCCTGTCCCTCTGTCCTCATCCCACCCTGTCCCTCTGTCCTCATCCCACCCTGTCCCCCTTTCCTCATCCCACCCTGTCCCCCTTTCCTCATCCCACCCTGTCCCCCTTTCCTCATCCCACCCTGTCCCTCTGTCCTCATCCCACCCTGTCCCTCTGTAATCATCCCACCCTGTCCCCCTTTCCTCATCCCACCCTGTCCCTCTTTCCTCATCCCACCCTGTCCCTCTGTCCTCATCCCACCCTGTTCTCTGTCCCCATCCCACCCTGTCCCCCTTTCCTCATCCCACCCTGTCCCTCTGTACTCATCCCACCCTTTCCCCCTTTCCACATCCCACCCTGTCCCTCTGTCCTCATCCCACCCTGTCCCTCTGTCCTCATCCCACCCTGTCCCCCTTTCCTCATCCCACCCTGTCCCTCTGTCCTCATCCCACCCTTTCCCCCTTTCCACATCCCACCCTGTCCCTCTGTCCTCATCCCACCCTGTCCCTCTGTCCTCATCCCACCCTGTCCCTCTGTCCTCATCCCACAGTGTCCCTCTGTCCTCATCCCACTCTGTCCTCATCCCACCCTGTCCTCATCCCACCCTGTCCTCATCCCACACTGTCCTCCTTTCCTCATTCCACCCTGACCCCCTTTCCCCATCCCACCGCCCCCCTTTCCTCATCCCACCCTGTTCTGTCCCCATCCCACCCTGTCCCCCTGTCCTCATCCCACCCTGTCCCTCTGTCCTCATCCCACCCTGTCCCTCTGTCCTCATTCCACCCTGACCCCCTTTCCCCATCCCACCCTGTCCCCCTTTCCTCATCCCACCCTGTCCCTCTGTCCCATCCCACCCTGTCACTCTGTCCCATCCCACCCTGTCCCCCTTTCCTCATCCCACCCTGTCCCCCTTTCCTCATCCCACCCTGTCACTCTGTCCCATCCCACCCTTTCCCCCTTTCCTCATCCCACCCTGTTCTCTGTCCCCATCCCACCCTGTCCCCCTTTCCTCATCCCACCCTGTTCTCTGTCCCCATCCCACCCTGTCCCCCTTTCCTCATCCCACCCTGACCCTCTGTCCTCATCCCACCCTGTCCCTCTGTCCTCATCCCACCCTGTCCCCCTTTCCTCATCCCACCCTGTCCCCCTTTCCTCATCCCACCCTGTCCCCCTTTCCTCATCCCACCCTGTCCCTCTGTCCCCATCCCACCCTGTCCCCCTTTCCTCATCCCACCCTGTCCCCCTTTCCTCATCCCACCCTGTCCCTCTGTCCCCATCCCACCCTGTCCCCCTGTCCTCATCCCACCCTGTCCTCATCTCACCCTGTCCCCCTTTCCTCATCCCACCCTGTCCCCCTTTCCTCATCCCACCATGTCCCTCTGTCCTCATCCCACCCTGTCCCCCTTTCCTCATCCCACCCTGTCCCTCTGTCCTCATCCCACCCTGTCCCTCTGTCCTCATCCCACCCTGTCCCCCTTTCCTCATCCCACCCTGTCCCACTTTCCTCATCCCACCCTGTCCCCCTTTCCTCATCCCACCCTGTCCCTCTGTCCTCATCCCACCCTGTCCCCCTTTCCTCATCCCACCCTGTCCCTCTGTCCTCATCCCACTCTGTCCCCCTTTCCTCATCCCACCCTGTCCCCCTTTCCTCATCCCACCCTGTCCCCCTGTCCCCATCCCACCCTGTCACTCTGTCCCCATCCCACCCTGTCCCTCTGTCCTCATTCCACCCTGTCCCTCTGTCCTCATCCCACCCTGTCCCTCTGTCCTCATCCCGCCCTGTCCCCCTTTCCTCATCCCACCCTGTCCCTCTTTCCTCATCCCACCCTGTCCCTCTGTCCTCATCCCACCCTGTTCTCTGTCCCCATCCCACCCTGTCCCCCTTTCCTCATCCCACTCTGTCCCTCTGTCCTCATCCCACCCTTTCCCCCTTTCCACATCCCACCCTGTCCCTCTGTCCTCATCCCACCCTGTCCCTCTGTCCTCATCCCACCCTGTCCCTCTGTCCTCATCCCACTCTGTCCTCATCCCACCCTGTCCTCATCCCACCCTGTCCTCATCCCACCCTGTCCTCCTTTCCTTATTCCACCCTGACCCCCTTTCCCCATCCCACCATCCCCCTTTCCTCATCCCACCCTGTTCTGTCCCCATCCCACCCTGTCCCCCTGTCCTCATCCCACCCTGTCCCTCTGTCCTCATCCCACCCTGTCCCTCTGTCCTCATCCCACCCTGTCCCCCTTTACTCATCCCACCCTGTCCCTCTGTCCTCATCCCATCCTGTCCCCCTTTCCTCATCCCACCCTGTCCCCCTTTCCTCATCCCACCCTGTCCCTCTGTCCTCATCCCACCCTGTCCCCCTTTCCTCATCCCACCCTGTCCCCCTTTCCTCATCCCACCCTTTCCCCCTTTCCTCATCCCACTCTGTCCTCATCCCACCCTGTCCCTCTGTCCTCATCTCACCCTGTCCCCCTTTCCACATCCCACCCTGTCCCTCTGTCCTCATCCCACCCTGTCCCTCTGTCCTCATCCCACCCTGTCCCCCTTTCCTCATCCCACCCTTTCCCCCTTTCCTCATCCCACCCTGTCCCCCTTTCCTCATCCCACCCTGTCCCTCTGTCCTCATCCCACCCTGTCCCTCTGTCCTCATCCCACCCTGTCCCTCTGTCCTCATCCCACCCTGTCCCCCTGTCCTCATCCCACCCTGTCCCTCTGTCCTCATCCCACCCTGTCCCCCTTTCCTCATCCCACCCTTTCCCCCTTTCCTCATCCCACCCTGTCCCTCTGTCCTCATCCCACCCTGTCCCTCTGTCCTCATCCCACCCTGTCCCCCTTTCCACATCCCACCCTGTCCCTCTGTCCTCATCCCACCCTGTCCCTCTGTCCTCATCCCACCCTGTCCCTCTGTCCTCATCCCACCCTGTCCCTCTGTCCTCATTCCACCCTGACCCCCTTTCCCCATCCCACCCTGTCCCCCTTTCCTCATCCCACCCTGTTCTCTGTCCCATCCCACCCTGTCACTCTGTCCCATCCCACCCTTTCCCCCTTTCCTCATCCCACCCTGTCCCTCTGTCCTCATCCCACCCTGTCCCTCTGTCCTCATCCCACCATGTCCCTCTGTCCTCATCCCACCCTGTCACTCTGTCCCATCCCACCCTTTCCCCCTTTCCTCATCCCACCCTGTCCCCCTTTCCTCATCCCACCCTGTCCCTCTGTCCTCATCCCACCCTGTCCCTCTGTCCTCATCCCACCCTTTCCCCCTTTCCCCATCCCACCCTTCCCCTTTCCTCATCCCACCCTGTTCTGTCCCCATCCCACCCTGTCCCTCTGTCCTCATCCCACCCTGTCCCTCTGTCCTCATCCCACCCTGTCCCTCTGTCCTCATCCCACCCTGTCCCTCTGTCCTCATCCCACCCTGTTCTCTGTCCCCATCCCACCCTGTCCCCCTTTCCTCATCCCACCCTGTTCTCTGTCCCCATCCCACCCTGTCCCCCTTTCCTCATCCCACCCTGTCCCTCTGTCCTCATCCCACCCTGTCCCCCTTTCCTCATCCCACCCTGTCCCCCTTTCCTCATCCCACCCTGTCCCTCTGTCCCCATCCCACCCTGTCCCCCTGTCCTCATCCCACCCTGTCCTCATCCCACCCTGTCCCCCTTTCCTCATCCCACCCTGTCCCCCTTTCCTCATCCCACCCTGTCCCTCTGTCCTCATCCCACCCTGTCCCCCTTTCCTCATTACACCCTGTCCCTCTGTCCTCATCCCACCCTGTCCCTCTGTCCTCATCCCACCCTGTCCCCCTTTCCTCATCCCACCCTGTCCCCCTTTCCTCATCCCACCCTGTCCCCCTTTCCTCATCCCACCATGTCCCTCTGTCCTCATCCCACCCTGTCCCTCTGTCCTCATCCCACCCTGTCCCCCTTTCCTCATCCCACCCTGTCCCTCTGTCCTCATCCCACCCTGTCCCCCTTTCCTCATCCCACCCTGTCCCCTTTTCCTCATCCCACCCTGTCCACCTGTCCCCATCCCACCCTGTCCCTCTGTCCTCATCCCACCCTGTCCCTCTGTCCTCATCCCACCCTGTCCCTCTGTCCTCATCCCACCCTGTCCCCCTTTCCTCATCCCACCCTGTCCCTCTTTCCTCATCCCACCCTGTCCCTCTGTCCTCATCCCACCCTGTTCTCTGTCCCCATCCCACTCTGTCCCCCTTTCCTCATCCCACCCTGTCCCTCTGTCCTCATCCCACCCTTTCCCCCTTTCCACATCCCACCCTGTCCCTCTGTCCTCATCCCACCCTGTCCCTCTGTCCTCATCCCACCCTGTCCCTCTGTCCTCATCCCACCCTGTCCCTCTGTCCTCATCCCACCCTGTCCCCCTTTCCTCATCCCACCCTGTCCCTCTTTCCTCATCCCACCCTGTCCCTCTGTCCTCATCCCACCCTGTTCTCTGTCCCCATCCCACCCTGTCCCCCTTTCCTCATCCCACCCTGTCCCTCTGTCCTCATCCCACCCTTTCCCCTTTCCACATCCCACCCTGTCCCTCTGTCCTCATCCCACCCTGTCCCTCTGTCCTCATCCCACCCTGTCCCTCTGTCCTCATCCCACTCTGTCCTCATCCCACCCTGTCCTCATCCCACCCTGTCCTCATCCCACCCTGTCCTCCTTTCCTCATTCCACCCTGACCCCCTTTCCCCATCCCACTGTCCCCCTTTCCTCATCCCACCCTGTCCCCCTTTCCTCATCCCACCCTGTCCCTCTGTCCTCATCCCACCCTGTCCCTCTGTCCTCATCCCACCCTGTCCCCCTTTCCCCACCCCACTGTCCCCCTTTCCTCATCCCACCCTGTTCTGTCCCCATCCCACCCTGTCCCCCTGTCCTCATCCCACCCTGTCCCCCTGTCCTCATCCCACCCTGTCCCTCTGTCCTCATCCCACCCTGTCCCTCTGTCCTCATCCCACCCTGTCCCTCTGTCCTCATCCCACCCTGTCCCCCTTTCCTCATCCCACCCTGTCCCCCTTTCCTCATCCCACCCTGTCCCCCTTTCCTCATCCCACCCTGTCCCTCTGTCCCCATCCCAGCCTGTCCCCCTTTCCTCATCCCACCCTGTCCCTCTGTCCCCATCCCACCCTGTTCTCTCCCCATCCCACCCTGTCCCCCTTTCCTCATCCCACCCTGTCCCCCTTTCCTCATCCCACCCTGTCCCTCTGTCCTCATCCCACCCTGTCCCCCTTTCCTGATCCTACCCTGTCCCTCTGTCCCCATCCCACCCTGTCCCCCTTTCCTCATCCCACCCTGTTCTCTGCCCCCATCCCACCCTGTCCCCCTTTCCTCATCCCACCCTGTTATCTGTCCCCATCCCACCCTGTCCCCCTTTCCTCATCCCACCCTGTTCTCTGTCCCCATCCCACCCTGTCCCCCTTTCCTCATCCCACCCTGTCCCTCTGTCTTCATCCCACCCTGTCCCCCTTTCCTCATCCCACCCTGTCCCCCTTTCCTCATCCCACCCTGTCCCTCTGTCCTCATCCCACCCTGTCCTCATCCCACCCTGTCCCCCTTTCCTCATCCCACCCTGTCCCCCTTTCCTCATCCCACCCTGTCCCTCTGTCCTCATCCCACCCTGTCCCCCTTTCCTCATCCCACCCTGTCCCTCTGTCCTCATCCCACCCTGTCCCCCTTTCCTCATCCCACCCTGTCCCCCTTTCCTCATCCCACCCTGTCCCCCTTTCCTCATCCCACCCTGTCCCCCTTTCCTCATCCCACCCTGTCCCTCTGTCCTCATCCCACCCTGTCCCTCTGTCCTCATCCCACCCTGTCCCCCTTTCCTCATCCCACCCTGTCCCTCTGTCCTCATCCCACTCTGTCCCCCTTTCCTCATCCCATCCTGTCCCCCTTTCCTCATCCCACCCTGTCCCCCTGTCCCCATCCCACCCTGTCACTCTGTCCCCATCCCACCCTGTCCCTCTGTCCTCATTCCACCCTGTCCCTCTGTCCTCATCCCACCCTGTCCCTCTGTCCTCATCCCACCCTGTCCCCCTTTCCTCATCCCACCCTGTCCCTCTTTCCTCATCCCACCCTGTCCCTCTGTCCTCATCCCACCCTGTTCTCTGTCCCCATCCCACCCTGTCCCCCTTTCGTCATCCCACTCTGTCCCTCTGTCCTCATCCCACCCTTTCCCCCTTTCCACATCCCACCCTGTCCCTCTGTCCTCATCCCACCCTGTCCCTCTGTCCTCATCCCACCCTGTCCCTCTGTCCTCATCCCACCCTGTCCCTCTGTCCTCATCCCACCCTGTCCCTCTGTCCTCATCCCACTCTGTCCTCATCCCACCCTGTCCTCATCCCACCCTGTCCTCATCCCACCCTGTCCTCCTTTCCTCATTCCACCCTGACCCCCTTTCCCCATCCCACCATCCCCCTTTCCTCATCCCACCCTGTTCTGTCCCCATCCCACCCTGTCCCCCTGTCCTCATCCCACCCTGTCCCCCTGTCCTCATCCCATCCTGTCCCTCTGTCCTCATCCCACCCTGTCCCTCTGTCCTCATCCCACCCTGTCCCTCTGTCCTCATCCCACCCTGTCCCTCTGTCCTCATCCCACCCTGTCCCTCTGTCCTCATCCCACCCTGTCCCTCTGTCCTCATCCCACCCTGTCCCCCTTTCCTCATCCCACCCTGTCCCCCTTTCCTCATCCCACCCTGTCCCTCTGTCCTCATCCCACCCTGTCCCCCTTTCCTCATCCCACCCTGTCCCCCTTTCCTCATCCCACCCTTTCCCCCTTTCCTCATCCCACTCTGTCCTTATCCCACCCTGTCCCTCTGTCCTCATCCCACCCTGTCCCCCTTTCCACATCCCACCCTGTCCCTCTGTCCTCATCCCACCCTGTCCCTCTGTCCTCATCCCACCCTGTCCCCCTTTCCTCATCCCACCCTTTCCCCCTTTCCTCATCCCACCCTGTCCCCCTTTCCTCATCCCACCCTGTCCCTCTGTCCTCATCCCACCCTGTCCCTCTGTCCTCATCCCACCCTGTCCCCCTGTCCTCATCCCACCCTGTCCCTCTGTCCTCATCCCACCCTGTCCCTCTGTCCTCATCCCACCCTGTCCTCATCCCACCCGGTCCCCCTTTCCTCATCCCACCCTGTCCCTCTGTCCTCATCCCACCCTGTCCCTCTGTCCTCATCCCACCCTTTCCCCTTTCCTCATCCCACCCTGTCCCTCTGTCCTCATCCCACCCTGTCACTCTGTCCTCATCCCACCCTGTCCCTCTGTCCTCATCCCACCCTTTCCCCCTTTCCTCATCCCACCCTGTCCCTCTGTCCTCATCCCACCCTGTCCCTCTGTCCTCATCCCACCCTGTCCCTCTGTCCTCATCCCACCCTGTCACTCTGTCCCATCCCACCATCCCCCTTTCCTCATCCCACCCTGTTCTGTCCCCATCCCACCCTGTCCCTCTGTCCTCATCTCACCCTGTCCCTCTGTCCTCATCCCACCCTGTCCCTCTGTCCTCATCCCACCCTGTTCCTCTGTCCTCATCCCACCCTGTCCCCCTTTCCACTTCCCACCCTGTCCCTCTGTCCTCATCCCACACTGTCCCTCTGTCCTCATCCCACCCTGTCCCTCTGTCCTCATCCCACCCTGTCCCTCTGTCCTCATTCCACCCTGACCCCCTTTCCCCATCCCACCCTGTCCCCCTTTCCTCATCCCACCCTGTTCTCTGTCCCATCCCACCCTGTCACTCTGTCCCATCCCACCCTGTCACTCTGTCCCATCCCACCCTGTCCCCCTTTCCTCATCCCACCCTGTCCCCCTTTCCTCATCCCACCCTGTCCCCCTTTCCTCATCCCACCCTGTCACTCTGTCCCATCCCACCCTGTCCCCCTGTCCTCATCCCACCCTGTCCTCATCCCACCCTGTCCCTCTGTCCTCATCCCACCCTGTCCCTCTGTCCTCATCCCACCCTGTCCCTCTGTCCTCATCCCACCCTGTCCCCCTTTCCTCATCCCACCCTGTCCTCATCCCACCCTGTCCCTCTGTCCTCATCCCACCCTGTCCCTCTGTCCTCAAACACCCTGTCCCTCTGTCCTCATCCCACCCTGTCCCCCTTTCCTCATCCCACCCTGTCCCTCTGTCCCCATCCCACCATGTCCCTCTGTCCTCATCCCACCCTGTCCCCCTTTCCTCATCCCACCCTGTCCCTCTGTCCTCAAACACCCTGTCCCTCTGTCCTCATCCCACCCTGTCCCCCTTTCCTCATCCCACCCTGTCCCTCTGTCCCCATCCCACCCTGTCCCTCTGTCCTCATCCCACCCTGTACCTCTGTCCTCATCCCACCCTGTCCCTCTGTCCTCATCCCACCCTGTCCTCATCCCACCCGGTCCCCCTTTCCTCATCCCACCCTGTCCCTCTGTCCTCATCCCACCCTGTCCCTCTGTCCTCATCCCACCCTGTCCCCCTTTACCTTTCCCACCCTGTCCCTCTGTCCTCATCCCACCCTGTCCCCCTTTCCTCATCCCACCCTGTCCCCCTTTCCTCATCCCACCCTGTCCCTCTGTCCTCATCCCACCCTGTCCCCCTTTCCTCATCCCACCCTGTCCCCCTTTCCTCATCCCACCCTTTCCCCCTTTCCTCATCCCTGTCCCTCTGTCCTCATCCCACCCTGTCCCCCTTTCCACATCCCACCTTGTCCCTCTGTCCTCATCCCACCCTGTCCCTCTGTCCTCATCCCACCCTGTCCCCCTTTCCTCATCCCACCCTTTCCCCCTTTCCTCATCCCACCCTGTCCCCCTTTCCTCATCCCACCCTGTCCCTCTGTCCTCATCCCACCCTGTCCCTCTGTCCTCATCCCACCCTGTCCCCCTGTCCTCATCCCACCCTGTCCCTCTGTCCTCATCCCACCCTGTCCCTCTGTCCTCATCCCACCCTGTCCCCCTTTCCTCATCCCACCCTGTCCCCCTTTCCTCATCCCACCCTGTCCCTCTGTCCTCATCCCACCCTGTCCCTCTGTCCTCATCCCACCCTGTCCCTCTGTCCTCATCCCACCCTTTCCCCCTTTCCTCATCCCACCCTGTCCCTCTGTCCTCATCCCACCCTGTCCCTCTGTCCTCATCCCACCCTGTCCCCCTTTCCACATCCCACCCTGTCCCTCTGTCCTCATCCCACCCTGTCCCTCTGTCCTCATCCCACCCTGTCCCTCTATCCTCATCCCACCCTGTCCCTCTGTCCTCATTCCACCCTGACCCCCTTTCCCCATCCCACCCTGTCCCCCTTTCCTCATCCCACCCTGTTCTCTGTCCCATCCCACCCTGTCACTCTGTCCCATCCCACCCTTTCCCCCTTTCCTCATCCCACCCTGTCCCTCTGTCCTCATCCCACCCTGTCCCTCTGTCCTCATCCCACCATGTCCCTCTGTCCTCATCCCACCCTGTCACTCTGTCCCATCCCACCCTTTCCCCCTTTCCTCATCCCACCCTGTCCCCCTTTCCTCATCCCACCCTGTCCCTCTGTCCTCATCCCACCCTGTCCCTCTGTCCTCATCCCACCCTTTCCCCCTTTCCCCATCCCACCGTCCCCCTTTCCTCATCCCACCCTGTTCTGTCCCCATCCCACCCTGTCCCTCTGTCCTCATCCCACCCTGTCCCTCTGTCCTCATCCCACCCTGTCCCTCTGTCCTCATCCCACCCTGTCCCTCTGTCCTCATCCCACCCTGTTCTCTGTCCCCATCCCACCCTGTCCCCCTTTCCTCATCCCACCCTGTTCTCTGTCCCCATCCCACCCTGTCCCCCTTTCCTCATCCCACCCTGTCCCTCTGTCCTCATCCCACCCTGTCCCCCTTTCCTCATCCCACCCTGTCCCCCTTTCCTCATCCCACCCTGTCCCTCTGTCCCCATCCCACCCTGTCCCCCTTTCCTCATCCCACCCTGTCCTCATCCCACCCTGTCCCCCTTTCCTCATCCCACCCTGTCCCCCTTTCCTCATCCCACCCTGTCCCTCTGTCCTCATCCCACCCTGTCCCCCTTTCCTCATCCCACCCTGTCCCTCTGTCCTCATCCCACCCTGTCCCTCTGTCCTCATCCCACCCTGTCCCCCTTTCCTCATCCCACCCTGTCCCCCTTTCCTCATCCCACCCTGTCCCCCTTTCCTCATCCCACCATGTCCCTCTGTCCTCATCCCACCCTGTCCCTCTGTCCTCATCCCACCCTGTCCCCCTTTCCTCATCCCACCCTGTCCCTCTGTCCTCATCCCACCCTGTCCCCCTTTCCTCATCCCACCCTGTCCCCCTTTCCTCATCCCACCCTGTCCACCTGTCCCCATCCCACCCTGTCCCTCTGTCCTCATCCCACCCTGTCCCTCTGTCCTCATCCCACCCTGTCCCTCTGTCCTCATCCCACCCTGTCCCCCTTTCCTCATCCCACCCTGTCCCTCTTTCCTCATCCCACCCTGTCCCTCTGTCCTCATCCCACCCTGTTCTCTGTCCCCATCCCACTCTGTCCCCCTTTCCTCATCCCACCCTGTCCCTCTGTCCTCATCCCACCCTTTCCCCCTTTCCACATCCCACCCTGTCCATCTGTCCTCATCCCACCCTGTCCCTCTGTCCTCATTCCACCCTGACCCCCTTTCCCCATCCCACCCTGTCCCCCTTTCCTCATCCCACCCTGTTCTCTGTCCCATCCCACCCTGTCACTCTGTCCCATCCCACCCTGTCACTCTGTCCCATCCCACCCTGTCCCCCTTTCCTCATCCCACCCTGTCCCTCTGTCCTCATCCCACCCTGTCCCTCTGTCCTCATCCCACCCTTTCCCCCTTTCCCCATCCCACCATCCCCCTTTCCTCATCCCACCCTGTTCTGTCCCCATCCCACCCTGTCCCTCTGTCCTCATCTCACCCTGTCCCTCTGTCCTCATCCCACCCTGTCCCTCTGTCCTCATCCCACCCTGTTCCTCTGTCCTCATCCCACCCTGTCCCCCTTTCCACATCCCACCCTGCCCCTCTGTCCTCATCCCACACTGTCCCTCTGTCCTCATCCCACCCTGTCCCTCTGTCCTCATCCCACCCTGTCCCTCTGTCCTCATTCCACCCTGACCCCCTTTCCCCATCCCACCCTGTCCCCCTTTCCTCATCCCACCCTGTTCTCTGTCCCATCCCACCCTGTCACTCTGTCCCATCCCACCCTGTCACTCTGTCCCATCCCACCCTGTCCCCCTTTCCTCATCCCACCCTGTCCCCCTTTCCTCATCCCACCCTGTCCCCCTTTCCTCATCCCACCCTGTCACTCTGTCCCATCCCACCCTGTCCCCCTGTCCTCATCCCACCCTGTCCTCATCCCACCCTGTCCCTCTGTCCTCATCCCACCCTGTCCCTCTGTCCTCATCCCACCCTGTCCCTCTGTCCTCATCCCACCCTGTCCCCCTTTCCTCATCCCACCCTGTCCCCCTTTCCTCATCCCACCCTGTCCTCATCCCACCCTGTCCCTCTGTCCTCATCCCACCCTGTCCCTCTGTCCTCAAACACCCTGTCCCTCTGTCCTCATCCCACCCTGTCCCCCTTTCCTCATCCCACCCTGTCCCTCTGTCCCCATCCCACCATGTCCCTCTGTCCTCATCCCACCCTGTCCCCCTTTCCTCATCCCACCCTGTCCCTCTGTCCTCAAACACCCTGTCCCTCTGTCCTCATCCCACCCTGTCCCCCTTTCCTCATCCCACCCTGTCCCTCTGTCCCCATCCCACCCTGTCCCTCTGTCCTCATCCCACCCTGTACCTCTGTCCTCATCCCACCCTGTCCCTCTGTCCTCATCCCACCCTGTCCTCATCCCACCCGGTCCCCCTTTCCTCATCCCACCCTGTCCCTCTGTCCTCATCCCACCCTGTCCCTCTGTCCTCATCCCACCCTGTCCCCCTTTACTCATCCCACCCTGTCCCTCTGTCCTCATCCCACCCTGTCCCCCTTTCCTCATCCCACCCTGTCCCCCTTTCCTCATACCACCCTGTCCCTCTGTCCTCATCCCACCCTGTCCCCCTTTCCTCATCCCACCCTGTCCCCCTTTCCTCATCCCACCCTTTCCCCCTTTCCTCATCCCTGTCCCTCTGTCCTCATCCCACCCTGTCCCCCTTTCCACATCCCACCTTGTCCCTCTGTCCTCATCCCACCCTGTCCCTCTGTCCTCATCCCACCCTGTCCCCCTTTCCTCATCCCACCCTTTCCCCCTTTCCTCATCCCACCCTGTCCCCCTTTCCTCATCCCACCCTGTCCCTCTGTCCTCATCCCACCCTGTCCCTCTGTCCTCATCCCACCCTGTCCCCCTGTCCTCATCCCACCCTGTCCCTCTGTCCTCATCCCACCCTGTCCCTCTGTCCTCATCCCACCCTGTCCTCCTTTCCTCATCCCACCCTGTCCCCCTTTCCTCATCCCACCCTGTCCCTCTGTCCTCATCCCACCCTGTCCCTCTGTCCTCATCCCACCCTGTCCCTCTGTCCTCATCCCACCCTTTCCCCCTTTCCTCATCCCACCCTGTCCCTCTGTCCTCATCCCACCCTGTCCCTCTGTCCTCATCCCACCCTGTCCCCCTTTCCACATCCCACCCTGTCCCTCTGTCCTCATCCCACCCTGTCCCTCTGTCCTCATCCCACCCTGTCCCTCTATCCTCATCCCACCCTGTCCCTCTGTCCTCATTCCACCCTGACCCCCTTTCCCCATCCCACCCTGTCCCCCTTTCCTCATCCCACCCTGTTCTCTGTCCCATCCCACCCTGTCACTCTGTCCCATCCCACCCTTTCCCCCTTTCCTCATCCCACCCTGTCCCTCTGTCCTCATCCCACCCTGTCCCTCTGTCCTCATCCCACCATGTCCCTCTGTCCTCATCCCACCCTGTCCCCCTTTCCTCATCCCACCCTGTTCTCTGTCCCATCCCACCCTGTCACTCTGTCCCATCCCACCCTTTCCCCCTTTCCTCATCCCACCCTGTCCCTCTGTCCTCATCCCACCCTGTCCCTCTGTCCTCATCCCACCCTGTCCCTCTGTCCTCATCCCACCCTTTCCCCCTTTCCCCATCCCACCGTCCCCCTTTCCTCATCCCACCCTGTTCTGTCCCCATCCCACCCTGTCCCTCTGTCCTCATCCCACCCTGTCCCTCTGTCCTCATCCCACCCTGTCCCTCTGTCCTCATCCCACCCTGTCCCTCTGTCCTCATCCCACCCTGTTCTCTGTCCCCATCCCACCCTGTCCCCCTTTCCTCATCCCACCCTGTTCTCTGTCCCCATCCCACCCTGTCCCCCTTTCCTCATCCCACCCTGTCCCTCTGTCCTCATCCCACCCTGTCCCCCTTTCCTCATCCCACCCTGTCCCCCTTTCCTCATCCCACCCTGTCCCTCTGTCCCCATCCCACCCTGTCCCCCTTTCCTCATCCCACCCTGTCCTCATCCCACCCTGTCCCCCTTTCCTCATCCCACCCTGTCCCCCTTTCCTTATCCCACCCTGTCCCTCTGTCCTCATCCCACCCTGTCCCCCTTTCCTCATCCCACCCTGTCCCTCTGTCCTCATCCCACCCTGTCCCTCTGTCCTCATCCCACCCTGTCCCCCTTTCCTCATCCCACCCTGTCCCCCTTTCCTCATCCCACCCTGTCCCCCTTTCCTCATCCCACCATGTCCCTCTGTCCTCATCCCACCCTGTCCCTCTGTCCTCATCCCACCCTGTCCCCCTTTCCTCATCCCACCATGTCCCTCTGTCCTCATCCCACCCTGTCCCCCTTTCCTCATCCCACCCTGTCCCCCTTTCCTCATCCCACCCTGTCCACCTGTCCCCATCCCACCCTGTCCCTCTGTCCTCATCCCACCCTGTCCCTCTGTCCTCATCCCACCCTGTCCCTCTGTCCTCATCCCACCCTGTCCCCCTTTCCTCATCCCACCCTGTCCCTCTTTCCTCATCCCACCCTGTCCCTCTGTCCTCATCCCACCCTGTTCTCTGTCCCCATCCCACTCTGTCCCCCTTTCCTCATCCCACCCTGTCCCTCTGTCCTCATCCCACCCTTTCCCCCTTTCCACATCCCACCCTGTCCATCTGTCCTCATCCCACCCTGTCCCTCTGTCCTCATCCCACCCTGTCCCTCTGTCCTCATCCCACCCTGTCCCTCTGTCCTCATCCCACCCTGTCCCCCTTTCCTCATCCCACCCTGTCCCTCTTTCCTCATCCCACCCTGTCCATCTGTCCTCATCCCACCCTGTTCTCTGTCCCCATCCCACCCTGTCCCCCTTTCCTCATCCCACCCTGTCCCTCTGTCCTCATCCCACCCTTTCCCCCTTTCCACATCCCACCCTGTCCCTCTGTCCTCATCCCACCCTGTCCCTCTGTCCTCATCCCACCCTGTCCCTCTGTCCTCATCCCACTCTGTCCTCATCCCACCCTGTCCTCATCCCACCCTGTCCTCATCCCACCCTGTCCTCCTTTCCTCATTCCACCCTGACCCCCTTTCCCCATCCCACTGTCCCCCTTTCCTCATCCCACCCTGTTCTGTCCCCATCCCACCCTGTCCCCCTGTCCTCATCCCACCCTGTCCCTCTGTCCTCATCCCACCCTGTCCCTCTGTCCTCATCCCACCCTGTCCCTCTGTCCTCATCCCACCCTGTCCCTCTGTCCTCATTCCACCCTGACCCCCTTTCCCCATCCCACCCTATCCCCCTTTCCTCATCCCACCCTGTCCCTCTGTCCCATCCCACCCTGTCACTCTGTCCCATCCCACCCTGTCCCCCTTTCCTCATCCCACCCTGTCCCCCTTTCCTCATCCCACCCTGTCACTCTGTCCCATCCCACCCTTTCCCCCTTTCCTCATCCCACCCTGTCCCCCTTTCCTCATCCCACCCTGTCCCTCTGTCCTCATCCCACCCTGTCCCTCTGTCCTCATCCCACCCTGTCCCTCTGTCCTCATCCCACCCTGTCCCCCTTTCCCCACCCCACTGTCCCCCTTTCCTCATCCCACCCTGTTCTGTCCCCATCCCACCCTGTCCCCCTGTCCTCATCCCACCCTGTCCCCCTGTCCTCATCCCACCCTGTCCCTCTGTCCTCATCCCACCCTGTCCCTCTGTCCTCATCCCACCCTGTCCCCCTTTCCTCATCCCACCCTGTCCCCCTTTCCTCATCCCACCCTGTCCCTCTGTCCCCATCCCAGCCTGTCCCCCTTTCCTCATCCCACCCTGTCCCTCTGTCCCCATCCCACCCTGTTCTCTCCCCATCCCACCCTGTCCCCCTTTCCTCATCCCACCCTGTCCCCCTTTCCTCATCCCACCCTGTCCCTCTGTCCTCATCCCACCCTGTCCCCCTTTTTTCATCCTACCCTGTCCCTCTGTCCCCATCCCACCCTGTCCCCCTTTCCTCATCCCACCCTGTTATCTGTCCCCATCCCACCCTGTCCCCCTTTCCTCATCCCACCCTGTTCTCTGGCCCCATCCCACCCTGTCCCCCTTTCCTCATCCCACCCTGTCCCTCTGTCCTCATCCCACCCTGTCCCCCTTTCCTCATCCCACCCTGTCCCCCTTTCCTCATCCCACCCTGTCCCTCTGTCCCCATCCCACCCTGTCCCCCTGTCCTCATCCCACCCTGTCCTCATCCCACCCTGTCCCCCTTTCCTCATCCCACCCTGTCCCCCTTTCCTCATCCCACCCTGTCCCTCTGTCCTCATCCCACCCTGTCCCTCTGTCCTCATCCCACCCTGTCCCTCTGTCCTCATCCCACCCTGTCCCCCTTTCCTCATCCCACCCTGTCCCCCTTTCCTCATCCCACCCTGTCCCCCTTTCCTCATCCCACCCTGTCCCCCTTTCCTCATCCCACCCTGTCCCCCTTTCCTCATCCCACCCTGTCCCTCTGTCCTCATCCCACCCTGTCCCTCTGTCCTCATCCCACCCTGTCCCCCTTTCCTCATCCCACCCTGTCCCTCTGTCCTCATCCCACTCTGTCCCCCTTTCCTCATCCCACCCTGTCCCCCTTTCCTCATCCCACCCTGTCCCCATGTCCCCATCCCACCCTGTCACTCTGTCCCCATCCCACCCTGTCCCTCTGTCCTCATTCCACCCTGTCCCTCTGTCCTCATCCCACCCTGTCCCTCTGTCCTCATCCCACCCTGTCCCCCTTTCCTCATCCCACCCTGTCCCTCTTTCCTCATCCCACCCTGTCCCTCTGTCCTCATCCCACCCTGTTCTCTGTCCCCATCCCACCTGTCCCCCTTTCCTCATCCCACTCTGTCCCTCTGTCCTCATCCCACCCTTTCCCCCTTTCCACATCCCACCCTGTCCCTCTGTCCTCATCCCACCCTGTCCCTCTGTCCTCATCCCACCCTGTCCCTCTGTCCTCATCCCACTCTGTCCTCATCCCACCCTGTCCTCATCCCACCCTGTCCTCATCCCACCCTGTCCTCCTTTCCTCATTCCACCCTGACCCCCTTTCCCCATCCCACCATCCCCCTTTCCTCATCCCACCCTGTTCTGTCCCCATCCCACCCTGTCCCCCTGTCCTCATCCCACCCTGTCCCTCTGTCCTCATCCCACCCTGTCCCTCTGTCCTCATCCCACCCTGTCCCTCTGTCCTCATCCCACCCTGTCCCCCTTTCCTCATCCCACCCTGTCCCCCTTTCCTCATCCCACCCTGTCCCTCTGTCCTCATCCCACCCTGTCCCCCTTTCCTCATCCCACCCTGTCCCTCTGTCCTCATCCCACCCTGTCCCCCTTTTTTCATCCTACCCTGTCCCTCTGTCCCCATCCCACCCTGTCCCCCTTTCCTCATCCCACCCTGTTCTCTGCCCCCATCCCACCCTGTCCCCCTTTCCTCATCCCACCCTGTTATCTGTCCCCATCCCACCTGTCCCCCTTTCCTCATCCCACCCTGTTCTCTGTCCCCATCCCACCCTGTCCCCCTTTCCTCATCCCACCCTGTCCCTCTGTCCTCATCCCACCCTGTCCCCCTTTCCTCATCCCACCCTGTCCCTCTGTCCCCATCCCACCCTGTCCCCCTGTCCTCATCCCACCCTGTCCTCATCCCACCCTGTCCCCCTTTCCTCATCCCACCCTGTCCCCCTTTCCTCATCCCACCCTGTCCCTCTGTCCTCATCCCACCCTGTCCCTCTGTCCTCATCCCACCCTGTCCCCCTTTCCTCATCCCACCCTGTCCCCCTTTCCTCATACCACCCTGTCCCCCTTTCCTCATCCCACCCTGTCCCCCTTTCCTCATCCCACCCTGTCCCTCTGTCCTCATCCCACCCTGTCCCTCTGTCCTCATCCCACCCTGTCCCCCTTTCCTCATCCCACCCTGTCCCTCTGTCCTCATCCCACTCTGTCCCCCTTTCCTCATCCCACCCTGTCCCCCTTTCCTCATTCCACCCTGTCCCCCTGTCCCCATCCCACCCTGTCACTCTGTCCCCATCCCACCCTGTCCCTCTGTCCTCATTCCACCCTGTCCCTCTGTCCTCATCCCACCCTGTCCCTCTGTCCTCATCCCACCCTGTCCCCCTTTCCTCATCCCACCCTGTCCCTCTTTCCTCATCCCACCCTGTCCCTCTGTCCTCATCCCACCCTGTTCTCTGTCCCCCTTTCCTCATCCCACTCTGTCCCTCTGTCCTCATCCCACCCTGTCCCTCTGTCCTCATCCCACTCTGTCCTCATCCCACCCTGTCCTCATCCCACCCTGTCCTCATCCCACCCTGTCCTCCTTTCCTCATTCCACCCTGACCCCCTTTCCCCATCCCACCATCCCCCTTTCCTCATCCCACCCTGTTCTGTCCCCATCCCACCCTGTCCCCCTGTCCTCATCCCACCCTGTCCCTCTGTCCTCATCCCACCCTGTCCCTCTGTCCTCATCCCACCCTGTCCCCCTTTACTCATCCCACCCTGTCCCTCTGTCCTCATCCCACCATGTCCCCCTTTCCTCATCCCACCCTGTCCCCCTTTCCTCATCCCACCCTGTCCCTCTGTCCTCATCCCACCCTGTCCCCCTTTCCTCATCCCACCCTGTCCCCCTTTCCTCATCCCACCCTTTCCCCCTTTCCTCATCCCACTCTGTCCTCATCCCACCCTGTCCCTCTGTCCCCATCCCACCCTGTCCCCCTTTCCTCATCCCACCCTGTTCTCTGTCCCCATCCCACCCTGTCCCCCTTTCCTCATCCCACCCTGTCCCTCTGTCCTCATCCCACCCTGTCCCCCTTTCCTCATCCCACCCTGTCCCCCTTTCCTCATCCCACACTGTCCCTCTGTCCCCATCCCACCCTGTCCCCCTGTCCTCATCCCACCCTGTCCTCATCCCACCCTGTCCCCCTTTCCTCATCCCACCCTGTCCCCCTTTCCTCATCCCACCCTGTCCCTCTGTCCTCATCCTACCCTGTCCCCCTTTCCTCATCCCACCCTGTCCCTCTGTCCTCATCCCACCCTGTCCCTCTGTCCTCATCCCACCCTGTCCCCCTTTCCTCATCCCACCCTGTCCCCCTTTCCTCATCCCACCCTGTCCCCCTTTCCTCATCCCACCCTGTCCCTCTGTCCTCATCCCACCCTGTCCCTCTGTCCTCATCCCACCCTGTCCCCCTTTCCTCATCCCACCCTGTCCCTCTTTCCTCATCCCACCCTGTCCCTCTGTCCTCATCCCACCCTGTTCTCTGTCCCCATCCCACCCTGTCCCCCTTTCCTCATCCCACCCTGTCCCTCTGTCCTCATCCCACCCTTTCCCCCTTTCCACATCCCACCCTGTCCCTCTGTCCTCATCCCACCCTGTCCCTCTGTCCTCATCCCACCCTGTCCCCCTTTCCTCATCCCACCCTGTCCCTCTGTCCTCATCCCACCCTTTCCCCCTTTCCACATCCCACCCTGTCCCTCTGTCCTCATCCCACCCTGTCCCTCTGTCCTCATCCCACCCTGTCCCTCTGTCCTCATCCCACAGTGTCCCTCTGTCCTCATCCCACTCTGTCCTCATCCCACCCTGTCCTCATCCCACCCTGTCCTCATCCCACCCTGTCCTCCTTTCCTCATTCCACCCTGACCCCCTTTCCCCATCCCACCGCCCCCCTTTCCTCATCCCACCCTGTTCTGTCCCCATCCCACCCTGTCCCCCTGTCCTCATCCCACCCTGTCCCTCTGTCCTCATCCCACCCTGTCCCTCTGTCCTCATCCCACCCTGTCCCTCTGTCCTCATCCCACCCTGTCCCTCTGTCCTCATTCCACCCTGACCCCCTTTCCCCATCCCACCCTGTCCCCCTTTCCTCATCCCACCCTGTCCCTCTGTCCCATCCCACCCTGTCACTCTGTCCCATCCCACCCTGTCCCCCTTTCCTCATCCCACCCTGTCCCCCTTTCCTCATCCCACCCTGTCACTCTGTCCCATCCCACCCTTTCCCCCTTTCCTCATCCCACCCTGTTCTCTGTCCCCATCCCACCCTGTCCCCCTTTCCTCATCCCACCCTGTTCTCTGTCCCCATCCCACCCTGTCCCCCTTTCCTCATCCCACCCTGACCCTCTGTCCTCATCCCACCCTGTCCCTCTGTCCTCATCCCACCCTGTCCCCCTTTCCTCATCCCACCCTGTCCCCCTTTCCTCATCCCACCCTGTCCCTCTGTCCCCATCCCACCCTGTCCCCCTGTCCTCATCCCACCCTGTCCTCATCCCACCTTGTCCCCCTTTCCTCATCCCACCCTGTCCCCCTTTCCTCATCCCACCCTGTCCCTCTGTCCTCATCCCACCCTGTCCCCCTTTCCTCATCCCACCCTGTCCCTCTGTCCTCATCCCACCCTGTCCCTCTGTCCTCATCCCACCCTGTCCCCCTTTCCTCATCCCACCCTGTCCCCCTTTCCTCATCCCACCCTGTCCCCCTTTCCTCATCCCACCCTGTCCCTCTGTCCTCATCCCACCCTGTCCCTCTGTCCTCATCCCACCCTGTCCCCCTTTCCTCATCCCACCCTGTCCCTCTGTCCTCATCCCACTCTGTCCCCCTTTCCTCATCCCACCCTGTCCCCCTTTCCTCATCCCACCCTGTCCTCCTGTCCCCATCCCACCCTGTCACTCTGTCCCCATCCCACCCTGTCCCTCTGTCCTCATTCCACCCTGTCCCTCTGTCCTCATCCCACCCTGTCCCTCTGTCCTCATCCCACCCTGTCCCCCTTTCCTCATCCCACCCTGTCCCTCTTTCCTCATCCCACCCTGTCCCTCTGTCCTCATCCCACCCTGTTCTCTGTCCCCATCCCACCCTTTCCCCCTTTCCACATCCCACCCTGTCCCTCTGTCCTCATCCCACCCTGTCCCTCTGTCCTCATCCCACTCTGTCCTCATCCCACCCTGTCCTCATCCCACCCTGTCCTCATCCCACCCTGTCCTCATCCCACCCTGTCCTCCTTTCCTCATTCCACCCTGACCCCCTTTCCCCATCCCACCATCCCCCTTTCCTCATCCCACCCTGTTCTGTCCCCATCCCACCCTGTCCCCCTGTCCTCATCCCACCCTGTCCCTCTGTCCTCATCCCACCCTGTCCCTCTGTCCTCATCCCACCCTGTCCCCCTTTACTCATCCCACCCTGTCCCTCTGTCCTCATCCCACCATGTCCCCCTTTCCTCATCCCACCCTGTCCCCCTTTCCTCATCCCACCCTGTCCCTCTGTCCTCATCCCACCCTGTCCCCCTTTCCTCATCCCACCCTGTCCCCCTTTCCTCATCCCACCCTTTCCCCCTTTCCTCATCCCACTCTGTCCTCATCCCACCCTGTCCCTCTGTCCTCATCCCACCCTGTCCCCCTTTCCACATCCCACCCTGTCCCTCTGTCCTCATCCCACCCTGTCCCTCTGTCCTCATCCCACCCTGTCCCCCTTTCCTCATCCCACCCTTTCCCCCTTTCCTCATCCCACCCTGTCCCCCTTTCCTCATCATACCCTGTCCCTCTGTCCTCATCCCACCCTGTCCCTCTGTCCTCATCCCACCCTGTCCCCCTGTCCTCATCCCACCCTGTCCCTCTGTCCTCATCCCACCCTTTCCCCCTTTCCACATCCCACCCTGTCCCTCTGTCCTCATCCCACCCTGTCCCTCTGTCCTCATCCCACCCTGTCCCTCTGTCCTCATCCCACCCTGTCCCTCTGTCCTCATCCCACCCTGTCCCCCTTTCCTCATCCCACCCTGTCCCTCTTTCCTCATCCCACCCTGTCCCTCTGTCCTCATCCCACCCTGTTCTCTGTCCTCATCCCATCCTGTCCCCCCTTCCTCATCCCACCCTGTCCCTCTGTCCTCATTACACCCTTTCCCCCTTTCCACATCCCACCCTGTCCCTCTGTCCTCATCCCACCCTGTCCCTCTGTCCTCATCCCACCCTGTCCCTCTGTCCTCATCCCACAGTGTCCCTCTGTCCTCATCCCACTCTGTCCTCATCCCACCCTGTCCTCATCCCACCCTGTCCTCCTTTCCTCATTCCACCCTGACCCCCTTTCCCCATCCCACCGTCCCCCTTTCCTCATCCCACCCTGTTCTGTCCCCATCCCACCCTGTCCCCCTGTCCTCATCCCACCCTGTCCCTCTGTCCTCATCCCACCCTGTCCCTCTGTCCTCATCCCACCCTGACCCCCTTTCCCCATCCCACCCTGTCCCCCTTTCCTCATCCCACCCTGTCCCTCTGTCCCATCCCACCCTGTCACTCTGTCCCATCCCACCCTGTCCCCCTTTCCTCATCCCACCCTGTCCCCCTTTCCTCATCCCACCCTGTCACTCTGTCCCATCCCACCCTTTCCCCCTTTCCTCATCCCACCCTGTCCCCCTTTCCTCATCCCACCCTGTCCCTCTGTCCTCATCCCACCCTGTCCCTCTGTCCTCATCCCACCCTGTCCCTCTGTCCTCATCCCACCCTGTCCCCCTTTCCCCATCCCACCGTCCCCCTTTCCTCATCCCACCCTGTTCTGTCCCCATCCCACCCTGTCCCCCTGTCCTCATCCCACCCTGTCCCTCTGTCCTCATCCCACCCTGTCCCTCTGTCCTCATCCCACCCTGTCCCTCTGTCCTCATCCCACCCTGTCCCTCTGTCCTCATCCCACCCTGTCCCCCTTTCCTCATCCCACCCTGTCCCCCTTTCCTCATCCCACCCTGTCCCTCTGTACCCATCCCACCCTGTCCCCCTTTCCTCATCCCACCCTGTCCCTCTGTCCCCATCCCACCCTGTCCCCCTTTCCCCATCCCACCGTCCCCCTTTCCTCATCCCACCCTGTTCTGTCCCCATCCCACCCTGTCCCCCTGTCCTCATCCCACCCTGTCCCTCTGTCCTCATCCCACCCTGTCCCTCTGTCCTCATCCCACCCTGTCCCCCTTTCCTCATCCCACCCTGTCCTCATCCCACCCTGTCCCCCTTTCCTCATCCCACCCTGTCCCCCTTTCCTCATCCCACCCTGTCCCTCTGTCCCCATCCCACCCTGTCCCCCTTTCCTCATCCCACCCTGTCCCTCTGTCCCCATCCCACCCTGTTCTCTCCTCATCCCACCCTGTCCCCCTTTCCTCATCCCACCCTGTCCCCCTTTTCTCATCCCACCCTGTCCCTCTGTCCTCATCCCACCCTGTCCCCCTTTCCTCATCCCACCCTGTCCCTCTGTCCCCATCCCACCCTGTCCCCCTTTCCTCATCCCACCCTGTTCTCTGTCCCCATCCCACCCTGTCCCCCTTTCCTCATCCCACCCTGTTCTCTGTCCCCATCCCACCCTGTCCCCCTTTCCTCATCCCACCCTGTTCTCTGTCCCCATCCCACCCTGTCCCCCTTTCCTCATCCCACCCTGTCCCTCTGTCCTCATCCCACCCTGTCCCCCTTTCCTCATCCCACCCTGTCCCCCTTTCCTCATCCCACCCTGTCCCTCTGTCCCCATCCCACCCTGTCCCCCTGTCCTCATCCCACCCTGTCCTCATCCCACCCTGTCCCCCTTTCCTCATCCCACCCTGTCCCCCTTTCCTCATCCCACCCTGTCCCTCTGTCCTCATCCTACCCTGTCCCCCTTTCCTCATCCCACCCTGTCCCTCTGTCCTCATCCCACCCTGTCCCTCTGTCCTCATCCCACCCTGTCCCCCTTTCCTCATCCCACCCTGTCCCCCTTTCCTCATCCCACCCTGTCCCCCTTTCCTCATCCCACCCTGTCCCTCTGTCCTCATCCCACCCTGTCCCTCTGTCCTCATCCCACCCTGTCCCCCTTTCCTCATCCCACCCTGTCCCTCTTTCCTCATCCCACCCTGTCCCTCTGTCCTCATCCCACCCTGTTCTCTGTCCCCATCCCACCCTGTCCCCCTTTCCTCATCCCACCCTGTCCCTCTGTCCTCATCCCACCCTTTCCCCCTTTCCACATCCCACCCTGTCCCTCTGTCCTCATCCCACCCTGTCCCTCTGTCCTCATCCCACCCTGTCCCTCTGTCCTCATCCCACCCTGTCCTCATCCCACCCTGTCCTCATTCCACCCTGACCCCCTTTCCCCATCCCACCGTCCCCCTTTCCTCATCCCACCCTGTTCTGTCCCCATCCCACCCTGTCCCCCTGTCCTCATCCCACCCTGTCCCTCTGTCCTCATCCCACCCTGTCCCTCTGTCCTCATCCCACCCTGTCCCTCTGTCCTCATCCCACCCTGTCCCTCTGTCCTCATTTCACCCTGACCCCCTTTCCCCATCCCACCCTGTCCCCCTTTCCTCATCCCACCCTGTCCCTCTGTCCCATCCCACCCTGTCACTCTGTCCCATCCCACCCTGTCCCCCTTTCCTCATCCCACCCTGCCCCCCTTTCCTCATCCCACCCTGTCACTCTGTCCCATCCCACCCTTTCCCCCTTTCCTCATCCCACCCTGTCCCCCTTTCCTCATCCCACCCTGTCCCTCTGTCCTCATCCCACCCTGTCCCTCTGTCCTCATCCCACCCTGTCCCTCTGTCCTCATCCCACCCTGTCCCCCTTTCCCCATCCCACTGTCCCCCTTTCCTCATCCCACCCTGTTCTGTCCCCATCCCACCCTGTCCCCCTGTCCTCATCCCACCCTGTCCCCCTGTCCTCATCCCACCCTGTCCCCCTGTCCTCATCCCACCCTGTCCCTCTGTCCTCATCCCACCCTGTCCCTCTGTCCTCATCCCACCCTGTCCCTCTGTCCTCATCCCACCCTGTCCCCCTTTCCTCATCCCACCCTGTCCCCCTTTCCTCATCCCACCCTGTCCCCCTTTCCTCATCCCACCCTGTCCCTCTGTCCCCATCCCAGCCTGTCCCCCTTTCCTCATCCCACCCTGTCCCTCTGTCCCCATCCCACCCTGTTCTCTCCCCATCCCACCCTGTCCCCCTTTCCTCATCCCACCCTGTCCCCCTTTCCTCATCCCACCCTGTCCCCCTTTCCTCATCCCACCCTGTCCCTCTGTCCTCATCCCACCCTGTCCCCCTTTCCTCATCCCACCCTGTCCCCCTTTCCTCATCCCACCCTGTTCTCTGTCCCCATCCCACCCTGTCCCCCTTTCCTCATCCCACCCTGTTCTCTGTCCCCATCCCACCCTGTCCCCCTTTCCTCATCCCACCCTGTTCTCTGTCCCCATCCCACCCTGTCCCCCTTTCCTCATCCCACCCTGTCCCTCTGTCCTCATCCCACCCTGTCCCCCTTTCCTCATCCCACCCTGTCCCCCTTTCCTCATCCCACCCTGTCCCTCTGTCCCCATCCCACCCTGTCCCCCTGTCCCCATCCCACCCTGTCCCCCTGTCCTCATCCCACCCTGTCCTCATCCCACCCTGTCCCCCTTTCCTCATCCCACCCTGTCCCCCTTTCCTCATCCCACCATGTCCCTCTGTCCTCATCCCACCCTGTCCCCCTTTCCTCATCCCACCCTGTCCCTCTGTCCTCATCCCACCCTGTCCCTCTGTCCTCATCCCACCCTGTCCCCCTTTCCTCATCCCACCCTGTCCCCCTTTCCTCATCCCACCCTGTCCCCCTTTCCTCATCCCACCCTGTCCCTCTGTCCTCATCCCACTCTGTCCCCCTTTCCTCATCCCACCCTGTCCCCCTTTCCTCATCCCACCCTGTCCCCATCCCACCCTGTCACTCTGTCCCCATCCCACCCTGTCCCTCTGTCCTCATTCCACCCTGTCCCTCTGTCCTCATCCCACCCTGTCCCTCTGTCCTCATCCCGCCCTGTCCCCCTTTCCTCATCCCACCCTATCCCTCTTTCCTCATCCCACCCTGTCCCTCTGTCCTCATCCCACCCTGTTCTCTGTCCCCATCCCACCCTGTCCCCCTTTCCTCATCCCACTCTGTCCCTCTGTCCTCATCCCACCCTTTCCCCCTTTCCACATCCCACCCTGTCCCTCTGTCCTCATCCCACCCTGTCCCTCTGTCCTCATCCCACCCTGTCCCTCTGTCCTCATCCCACCCTGTCCCTCTGTCCTCATCCCACTCTGTCCTCATCCCACCCTGTCCTCATCCCACCCTGTCCTCATCCCACCCTGTCCTCCTTTCCTCATTCCACCCTGACCCCCTTTCCCCATCCCACCATCCCCCTTTCCTCATCCCACCCTGTTCTGTCCCCATCCCACCCTGTCCCCCTGTCCTCATCCCACCCTGTCCCTCTGTCCTCATCCCACCCTGTCCCTCTGTCCTCATCCCACCCTGTCCCTCTGTCCTCATCCCACCCTGTCCCCCTTTACTCATCCCACCCTGTCCCTCTGTCCTCATCCCACCCTGTCCCCCTTTCCTCATCCCACCCTGTCCCCCTTTCCTCATCCCACCCTGTCCCCCTTTCCTCATCCCACCCTGTCCCCCTTTCCTCATCCCACTCTGTCCTCATCCCACCCTGTCCCTCTGTCCTCATCCCACCCTGTCCCCCTTTCCACATCCCACCCTGTTCTGTCCCCATCCCACCCTGTCCCCCTGTCCTCATCCCACCCTGTCCCTCTGTCCTCATCCCACCCTGTCCCTCTGTCCTCATCCCACCCTGTCCCCCTTTCCTCATCCCACCCTGTCCCTCTTTCCTCATCCCACCCTGTCCCTCTGTCCTCATCCCACCCTGTTCTCTTTCCCCATCCCACCCTGTCCCCCTTTCCTCATCCCACCCTGTCCCTCTGTCCTCATCCCACCCTTTCCCCCTTTCCACATCCCAGCCTGTCCCTCTGTCCTCATCCCACCCTGTCCCTCTGTCCTCATCCCACCCTGTCCCTCTGTCCTCATCCCACCCTGTCCCTCTGTCCTCATCCCACTCTGTCCTCATCCCACCCTGTCCTCATCCCACCCTGTCCTCATCCCACCCTGTCCTCCTTTCCTCATTCCACCCTGACCCCCTTTCCCCATCCCACCGTCCCCCTTTCCTCATCCCACCCTGTTCTGTCCCCATCCCACCCTGTCCCCCTGTCCTCATCCCACCCTGTCCCTCTGTCCTCATCCCACCCTGTCCCTCTGTCCTCATCCCACCCTGTCCCTCTGTCCTCATCCCACCCTGTCCCTCTGTCCTCATTCCACCCTGACCCCCTTTCCCCATCCCACCCTGTCCCCCTTTCCTCATCCCACCCTGTCCCTCTGTCCCATCCCACCCTGTCACTCTGTCCCATCCCACCCTGTCCCCCTTTCCTCATCCCACCCTGCCCCCCTTTCCTCATCCCACCCTGTCACTCTGTCCCATCCCACCCTTGTCCCCTTTCCTCATCCCACCCTGTCCCCCTTTCCTCATCCCACCCTGTCCCTCTGTCCTCATCCCACCCTGTCCCTCTGTCCTCATCCCACCCTGTCCCTCTGTCCTCATCCCACCCTGTCCCCCTTTCCCCATCCCACTGTCCCCCTTTCCTCATCCCACCCTGTTCTGTCCCCATCCCACCCTGTCCCCCTGTCCTCATCCCACCCTGTCCCCCTGTCCTCATCCCACCCTGTCCCTCTGTCCTCATCCCACCCTGTCCCTCTGTCCTCATCCCACCCTGTCCCTCTGTCCTCATCCCACCCTGTCCCCCTTTCCTCATCCCACCCTGTCCCCCTTTCCTCATCCCACCCTGTCCCTCTGTCCCCATCCCAGCCTGTCCCCCTTTCCTCATCCCACCCTGTCCCTCTGTCCCCATCCCACCCTGTTCTCTCCCCATCCCACCCTGTCCCCCTTTCCTCATCCCACCCTGTCCCCCTTTCCTCATCCCACCCTGTCCCCCTTTCCTCATCCCACCCTGTCCCTCTGTCCCCATCCCACCCTGTCCCCCTTTCCTCATCCCACCCTGTTCTCTGTCCCCATCCCACCCTGTCCCCCTTTCCTCATCCCACCCTGTTCTCTGTCCCCATCCCACCCTGTCCCCCTTTCCTCATCCCACCCTGTTCTCTGTCCCCATCCCACCCTGTCCCCCTTTCCTCATCCCACCCTGTCCCTCTGTCCTCATCCCACCCTGTCCCCCTTTCCTCATCCCACCCTGTCCCTCTGTCCCCATCCCACCCTGTCCCCCTGTCCTCATCCCACCCTGTCCTCATCTCACCCTGTCCCCCTTTCCTCATCCCACCCTGTCCCCCTTTCCTCATCCCACCATGTCCCTCTGTCCTCATCCCACCCTGTCCCCCTTTCCTCATCCCACCCTGTCCCTCTGTCCTCATCCCACCCTGTCCCTCTGTCCTCATCCCACCCTGTCCCCCTTTCCTCATCCCACCCTGTCCCCCTTTCCTCATCCCACCCTGTCCCCCTTTCCTCATCCCACCCTGTCCCTCTGTCCTCATCCCACCCTGTCCCCCTTTCCTCATCCCACCCTGTCCCTCTGTCCTCATCCCACTCTGTCCCCCTTTCCTCATCCCACCCTGTCCCCCTTTCCTCATCCCACCCTGTCCCCCTGTCCCCATCCCACCCTGTCACTCTGTCCCCATCCCACCCTGTCCCTCTGTCCTCATTCCACCCTGTCCCTCTGTCCTCATCCCACCCTGTCCCTCTGTCCTCATCCCGCCCTGTCCCCCTTTCCTCATCCCACCCTGTCCCTCTTTCCTCATCCCACCCTGTCCCTCTGTCCTCATCCCACCCTGTTCTCTGTCCCCATCCCACCCTGTCCCCCTTTCCTCATCCCACTCTGTCCCTCTGTCCTCATCCCACCCTTTCCCCCTTTCCACATCCCACCCTGTCCCTCTGTCCTCATCCCACCCTGTCCCTCTGTCCTCATCCCACCCTGTCCCTCTGTCCTCATCCCACTCTGTCCTCATCCCACCCTGTCCTCATCCCACCCTGTCCTCATCCCACCCTGTCCTCCTTTCCTCATTCCACCCTGACCCCCTTTCCCCATCCCACCATCCCCCTTTCCTCATCCCACCCTGTTCTGTCCCCATCCCACCCTGTCCCCCTGTCCTCATCCCACCCTGTCCCTCTGTCCTCATCCCACCCTGTCCCTCTGTCCTCATCCCACCCTGTCCCCCTTTACTCATCCCACCCTGTCCCTCTGTCCTCATCCCATCCTGTCCCCCTTTCCTCATCCCACCCTGTCCCCCTTTCCTCATCCCACCCTGTCCCTCTGTCCTCATCCCACCCTGTCCCCCTTTCCTCATCCCACCCTGTCCCCCTTTCCTCATCCCACCCTTTCCCCCTTTCCTCATCCCACTCTGTCCTCATCCCACCCTGTCCCTCTGTCCTCATCTCACCCTGTCCCCCTTTCCACATCCCACCCTGTCCCTCTGTCCTCATCCCACCCTGTCCCTCTGTCCTCATCCCACCCTGTCCCCCTTTCCTCATCCCACCCTTTCCCCCTTTCCTCATCCCACCCTGTCCCCCTTTCCTCATCCCACCCTGTCCCTCTGTCCTCATCCCACCCTGTCCCTCTGTCCTCATCCCACCCTGTCCCCCTGTCCTCATCCCACCCTGTCCCTCTGTCCTCATCCCACCCTGTCCCTCTGTCCTCATCCCACCCTGTCCCCCTTTCCTCATCCCACCCTGTCCCCCTTTCCTCATCCCACCCTGTCCCTCTGTCCTCATCCCACCCTGTCCCTCTGTCCTCATCCCACCCTGTCCCTCTGTCCTCATCCCACCCTTTCCCCCTTTCCTCATCCCACCCTGTCCCTCTGTCCTCATCCCACCCTGTCCCTCTGTCCTCATCCCACCCTGTCCCCCTTTCCACATCCCACCCTGTCCCTCTGTCCTCATCCCACCCTGTCCCTCTGTCCTCATCCCACCCTGTCCCTCTATTCTCATCCCACCCTGTCCCTCTGTCCTCATTCCACCCTGACCCCCTTTCCCCATCCCACCCTGTCCCCCTTTCCTCATCCCACCCTGTTCTCTGTCCCATCCCACCCTGTCACTCTGTCCCATCCCACCCTTTCCCCCTTTCCTCATCCCACCCTGTCCCTCTGTCCTCATCCCACCCTGTCCCTCTGTCCTCATCCCACCATGTCCCTCTGTCCTCATCCCACCCTGTCACTCTGTCCCATCCCACCCTTTCCCCCTTTCCTCATCCCACCCTGTCCCCCTTTCCTCATCCCACCCTGTCCCTCTGTCCTCATCCCACCCTGTCCCTCTGTCCTCATCCCACCCTTTCCCCCTTTCCCCATCCCACCCTTCCCCTTTCCTCATCCCACCCTGTTCTGTCCCCATCCCACCCTGTCCCTCTGTCCTCATCCCACCCTGTCCCTCTGTCCTCATCCCACCCTGTCCCTCTGTCCTCATCCCACCCTGTCCCTCTGTCCTCATCCCACCCTGTTCTCTGTCCCCATCCCACCCTGTCCCCCTTTCCTCATCCCACCCTGTTCTCTGTCCCCATCCCACCCTGTCCCCCTTTCCTCATCCCACCCTGTCCCTCTGTCCTCATCCCACCCTGTCCCCCTTTCCTCATCCCACCCTGTCCCCCTTTCCTCATCCCACCCTGTCCCTCTGTCCCCATCCCACCCTGTCCCCCTGTCCTCATCCCACCCTGTCCTCATCCCACCCTGTCCCCCTTTCCTCATCCCACCCTGTCCCCCTTTCCTCATCCCACCCTGTCCCTCTGTCCTCATCCCACCCTGTCCCCCTTTCCTCATTACACCCTGTCCCTCTGTCCTCATCCCACCCTGTCCCTCTGTCCTCATCCCACCCTGTCCCCCTTTCCTCATCCCACCCTGTCCCCCTTTCCTCATCCCACCCTGTCCCCCTTTCCTCATCCCACCCTGTTCTGTCCCCATCCCACTCTGTCCTCATCCCACCCTGTCCTCATCCCACCCTGTCCTCATCCCACCCTGTCCTCCTTTCCTCATTCCACCCTGACCCCCTTTCCCCATCCCACCGTCCCCCTTTCCTCATCCCACCCTGTTCTGTCCCCATCCCACCCTGTCCCCCTGTCCTCATCCCACCCTGTCCCTCTGTCCTCATCCCACCCTGTCCCTCTGTCCTCATCCCACCCTGTCCCTCTGTCCTCATTCCACCCTGACCCCCTTTCCCCATCCCACCCTGTCCCCCTTTCCTCATCCCACCCTGTCCCTCTGTCCCATCCCACCCTGTCACTCTGTCCCATCCCACCCTGTCCCCCTTTCCTCATCCCACCCTGCCCCCCTTTCCTCATCCCACCCTGTCACTCTGTCCCATCCCACCCTTTCCCCCTTTCCTCATCCCACCCTGTCCCCCTTTCCTCATCCCACCCTGTCCCTCTGTCCTCATCCCACCCTGTCCCTCTGTCCTCATCCCACCCTGTCCCTCTGTCCTCATCCCACCCTGTCCCCCTTTCCCCATCCCACTGTCCCCCTTTCCTCATCCCACCCTGTTCTGTCCCCATCCCACCCTGTCCCCCTGTCCTCATCCCACCCTGTCCCCCTGTCCTCATCCCACCCTGTCCCTCTGTCCTCATCCCACCCTGTCCCTCTGTCCTCATCCCACCCTGTCCCTCTGTCCTCATCCCACCCTGTCCCCCTTTCCTCATCCCACCCTGTCCCCCTTTCCTCATCCCACCCTGTCCCTCTGTCCCCATCCCAGCCTGTCCCCCTTTCCTCATCCCACCCTGTCCCTCTGTCCCCATCCCACCCTGTTCTCTCCCCATCCCACCCTGTCCCCCTTTCCTCATCCCACCCTGTCCCCCTTTCCTCATCCCACCCTGTCCCCCTTTCCTCATCCCACCCTGTCCCTCTGTCCCCATCCCACCCTGTCCCCCTTTCCTCATCCCACCCTGTTCTCTGTCCCCATCCCACCCTGTCCCCCTTTCCTCATCCCACCCTGTTCTCTGTCCCCATCCCACCCTGTCCCCCTTTCCTCATCCCACCCTGTTCTCTGTCCCCATCCCACCCTGTCCCCCTTTCCTCATCCCACCCTGTCCCTCTGTCCTCATCCCACCCTGTCCCCCTTTCCTCATCCCACCCTGTCCCTCTGTCCCCATCCCACCCTGTCCCCCTGTCCTCATCCCACCCTGTCCTCATCTCACCCTGTCCCCCTTTCCTCATCCCACCCTGTCCCCCTTTCCTCATCCCACCATGTCCCTCTGTCCTCATCCCACCCTGTCCCCCTTTCCTCATCCCACCCTGTCCCTCTGTCCTCATCCCACCCTGTCCCTCTGTCCTCATCCCACCCTGTCCCCCTTTCCTCATCCCACCCTGTCCCCCTTTCCTCATCCCACCCTGTCCCCCTTTCCTCATCCCACCCTGTCCCTCTGTCCTCATCCCACCCTGTCCCCCTTTCCTCATCCCACCCTGTCCCTCTGTCCTCATCCCACTCTGTCCCCCTTTCCTCATCCCACCCTGTCCCCCTTTCCTCATCCCACCCTGTCCCCCTGTCCCCATCCCACCCTGTCACTCTGTCCCCATCCCACCCTGTCCCTCTGTCCTCATTCCACCCTGTCCCTCTGTCCTCATCCCACCCTGTCCCTCTGTCCTCATCCCGCCCTGTCCCCCTTTCCTCATCCCACCCTGTCCCTCTTTCCTCATCCCACCCTGTCCCTCTGTCCTCATCCCACCCTGTTCTCTGTCCCCATCCCACCCTGTCCCCCTTTCCTCATCCCACTCTGTCCCTCTGTCCTCATCCCACCCTTTCCCCCTTTCCACATCCCACCCTGTCCCTCTGTCCTCATCCCACCCTGTCCCTCTGTCCTCATCCCACCCTGTCCCTCTGTCCTCATCCCACTCTGTCCTCATCCCACCCTGTCCTCATCCCACCCTGTCCTCATCCCACCCTGTCCTCCTTTCCTCATTCCACCCTGACCCCCTTTCCCCATCCCACCATCCCCCTTTCCTCATCCCACCCTGTTCTGTCCCCATCCCACCCTGTCCCCCTGTCCTCATCCCACCCTGTCCCTCTGTCCTCATCCCACCCTGTCCCTCTGTCCTCATCCCACCCTGTCCCCCTTTACTCATCCCACCCTGTCCCTCTGTCCTCATCCCATCCTGTCCCCCTTTCCTCATCCCACCCTGTCCCCCTTTCCTCATCCCACCCTGTCCCTCTGTCCTCATCCCACCCTGTCCCCCTTTCCTCATCCCACCCTGTCCCCCTTTCCTCATCCCACCCTTTCCCCCTTTCCTCATCCCACTCTGTCCTCATCCCACCCTGTCCCTCTGTCCTCATCTCACCCTGTCCCCCTTTCCACATCCCACCCTGTCCCTCTGTCCTCATCCCACCCTGTCCCTCTGTCCTCATCCCACCCTGTCCCCCTTTCCTCATCCCACCCTTTCCCCCTTTCCTCATCCCACCCTGTCCCCCTTTCCTCATCCCACCCTGTCCCTCTGTCCTCATCCCACCCTGTCCCTCTGTCCTCATCCCACCCTGTCCCCCTGTCCTCATCCCACCCTGTCCCTCTGTCCTCATCCCACCCTGTCCCTCTGTCCTCATCCCACCCTGTCCCCCTTTCCTCATCCCACCCTGTCCCCCTTTCCTCATCCCACCCTGTCCCTCTGTCCTCATCCCACCCTGTCCCTCTGTCCTCATCCCACCCTGTCCCTCTGTCCTCATCCCACCCTTTCCCCCTTTCCTCATCCCACCCTGTCCCTCTGTCCTCATCCCACCCTGTCCCTCTGTCCTCATCCCACCCTGTCCCCCTTTCCACATCCCACCCTGTCCCTCTGTCCTCATCCCACCCTGTCCCTCTGTCCTCATCCCACCCTGTCCCTCTATTCTCATCCCACCCTGTCCCTCTGTCCTCATTCCACCCTGACCCCCTTTCCCCATCCCACCCTGTCCCCCTTTCCTCATCCCACCCTGTTCTCTGTCCCATCCCACCCTGTCACTCTGTCCCATCCCACCCTTTCCCCCTTTCCTCATCCCACCCTGTCCCTCTGTCCTCATCCCACCCTGTCCCTCTGTCCTCATCCCACCATGTCCCTCTGTCCTCATCCCACCCTGTCACTCTGTCCCATCCCTCCCTTTCCCCCTTTCCTCATCCCACCCTGTCCCCCTTTCCTCATCCCACCCTGTCCCCCTGTCCTCATCCCACCCTGTCCCTCTGTCCTCATCCCACCCTTTCCCCCTTTCCCCATCCCACCCTTCCCCTTTCCTCATCCCACCCTGTTCTGTCCCCATCCCACCCTGTCCCTCTGTCCTCATCCCACCCTGTCCCTCTGTCCTCATCCCACCCTGTCCCTCTGTCCTCATCCCACCCTGTTCTCTGTCCCCATCCCACCCTGTCCCCCTTTCCTCATCCCACCCTGTTCTCTGTCCCCATCCCACCCTGTCCCCCTTTCCTCATCCCACCCTGTCCCTCTGTCCTCATCCCACCCTGTCCCCCTTTCCTCATCCCACCCTGTCCCCCTTTCCTCATCCCAACCTGTCCCTCTGTCCCCATCCCACCCTGTCCCCCTGTCCTCATCCCACCCTGTCCTCATCCCACCCTGTCCCCCTTTCCTCATCCCACCCTGTCCCCCTTTCCTTATCCCACCCTGTCCCTCTGTCCTCATCCCACCCTGTCCCCCTTTCCTCATTACACCCTGTCCCTCTGTCCTCATCCCACCCTGTCCCTCTGTCCTCATCCCACCCTGTCCCCCTTTCCTCATCCCACCCTGTCCCCCTTTCCTCATCCCACCCTGTCCCCCTTTCCTCATCCCACCCTGTTCTGTCCCCATCCCACTCTGTCCTCATCCCACCCTGTCCTCATCCCACCCTGTCCTCATCCCACCCTGTCCTCCTTTCCTCATTCCACCCTGACCCCCTTTCCCCATCCCACCGTCCCCCTTTCCTCATCCCACCCTGTTCTGTCCCCATCACACCCTGTCCCCCTGTCCTCATCCCACCCTGTCCCTCTGTCCTCATCCCACCCTGTCCCTCTGTCCTCATCCCACCCTGTCCCTCTGTCCTCATCCCACCCTGTCCCTCTGTCCTCATTCCACCCTGACCCCCTTTCCCCATCCCACCCTGTCCCCCTTTCCTCATCCCACCCTGTCCCTCTGTCCCATCCCACCCTGTCACTCTGTCCCATCCCACCCTGTCCCCCTTTCCTCATCCCACCCTGCCCCCCTTTCCTCATCCCACCCTGTCACTCTGTCCCATCCCACCCTTTCCCCCTTTCCTCATCCCACCCTGTCCCCCTTTCCTCATCCCACCCTGTCCCTCTGTCCTCATCCCACCCTGTCCCTCTGTCCTCATCCCACCCTGTCCCTCTGTCCTCATCCCACCCTGTCCCCCTTTCCCCATCCCACTGTCCCCCTTTCCTCATCCCACCCTGTTCTGTCCCCATCCCACCCTGTCCCCCTGTCCTCATCCCACCCTGTCCCCCTGTCCTCATCCCACCCTGTCCCTCTGTCCTCATCCCACCCTGTCCCTCTGTCCTCATCCCACCCTGTCCCTCTGTCCTCATCCCACCCTGACCCCCTTTCCTCATCCCACCCTGTCCCCCTTTCCTCATCCCACCCTGTCCCTCTGTCCCCATCCCAGCCTGTCCCCCTTTCCTCATCCCACCCTGTCCCTCTGTCCCCATCCCACCCTGTTCTCTCCCCATCCCACCCTGTCCCCCTTTCCTCATCCCACCCTGTCCCCCTTTCCTCATCCCACCCTGTCCCCCTTTCCTCATCCCACCCTGTCCCTCTGTCCCCATCCCACCCTGTCCCCCTTTCCTCATCCCACCCTGTTCTCTGTCCCCATCCCACCCTGTCCCCCTTTCCTCATCCCACCCTGTTCTCTGTGCCCATCCCACCCTGTCCCCCTTTCCTCATCCCACCCTGTTCTCTGTCCCCATCCCACCCTGTCCCCCTTTCCTCATCCCACCCTGTCCCTCTGTCCTCATCCCACCCTGTCCCCCTTTCCTCATCCCACCCTGTCCCCCTTTCCTCATCTCACCCTGTCCCCCTTTCCTCATCCCACCCTGTCCCCCTTTCCTCATCCCACCATGTCCCTCTGTCCTCATCCCACCCTGTCCCCCTTTCCTCATCCCACCCTGTCCCTCTGTCCTCATCCCACCCTGTCCCTCTGTCCTCATCCCACCCTGTCCCCCTTTCCTCATCCCACCCTGTCCCCCTTTCCTCATCCCACCCTGTCCCCCTTTCCTCATCCCACCCTGTCCCTCTGTCCTCATCCCACCCTGTCCCCCTTTCCTCATCCCACCCTGTCCCTCTGTCCTCATCCCACTCTGTCCCCCTTTCCTCATCCCACCCTGTCCCCCTTTCCTCATCCCACCCTGTCCCCCTGTCCCCATCCCACCCTGTCACTCTGTCCCCATCCCACCCTGTCCCTCTGTCCTCATTCCACCCTGTCCCTCTGTCCTCATCCCACCCTGTCCCTCTGTCCTCATCCCGCCCTGTCCCCCTTTCCTCATCCCACCCTGTCCCTCTTTCCTCATCCCACCCTGTCCCTCTGTCCTCATCCCACCCTGTTCTCTGTCCCCATCCCACCCTGTCCCCCTTTCCTCATCCCACTCTGTCCCTCTGTCCTCATCCCACCCTTTCCCCCTTTCCACATCCCACCCTGTCCCTCTGTCCTCATCCCACCCTGTCCCTCTGTCCTCATCCCACCCTGTCCCTCTGTCCTCATCCCACTCTGTCCTCATCCCACCCTGTCCTCATCCCACCCTGTCCTCCTTTCCTCATTCCACCCTGACCCCCTTTCCCCATCCCACCATCCCCCTTTCCTCATCCCACCCTGTTCTGTCCCCATCCCACCCTGTCCCCCTGTCCTCATCCCACCCTGTCCCTCTGTCCTCATCCCACCCTGTCCCTCTGTCCTCATCCCACCCTGTCCCCCTTTACTCATCCCACCCTGTCCCTCTGTCCTCATCCCATCCTGTCCCCCTTTCCTCATCCCACCCTGTCCCCCTTTCCTCATCCCACCCTGTCCCTCTGTCCTCATCCCACCCTGTCCCCCTTTCCTCATCCCACCCTGTCCCCCTTTCCTCATCCCACCCTTTCCCCCTTTCCTCATCCCACTCTGTCCTCATCCCACCCTGTCCCTCTGTCCTCATCTCACCCTGTCCCCCTTTCCACATCCCACCCTGTCCCTCTGTCCTCATCCCACCCTGTCCCTCTGTCCTCATCCCACCCTGTCCCCCTTTCCTCATCCCACCCTTTCCCCCTTTCCTCATCCCACCCTGTCCCCCTTTCCTCATCCCACCCTGTCCCTCTGTCCTCATCCCACCCTGTCCCCCTGTCCTCATCCCACCCTGTCCCTCTGTCCTCATCCCACCCTGTCCCCCTTTCCTCATCCCACCCTGTCCCCCTTTCCTCATCCCACCCTGTCCCTCTGTCCTCATCCCACCCTGTCCCTCTGTCCTCATCCCACCCTGTCCCTCTGTCCTCATCCCACCCTTTCCCCCTTTCCTCATCCCACCCTGTCCCTCTGTCCTCATCCCACCCTGTCCCTCTGTCCTCATCCCACCCTGTCCCCCTTTCCACATCCCACCCTGTCCCTCTGTCCTCATCCCACCCTGTCCCTCTGTCCTCATCCCACCCTGTCCCTCTATTCTCATCCCACCCTGTCCCTCTGTCCTCATTCCACCCTGACCCCCTTTCCCCATCCCACCCTGTCCCCCTTTCCTCATCCCACCCTGTTCTCTGTCCCATCCCACCCTGTCACTCTGTCCCATCCCACCCTTTCCCCCTTTCCTCATCCCACCCTGTCCCTCTGTCCTCATCCCACCCTGTCCCTCTGTCCTCATCCCACCATGTCCCTCTGTCCTCATCCCACCCTGTCACTCTGTCCCATCCCACCCTTTCCCCCTTTCCTCATCCCACCCTGTCCCCCTTTCCTCATCCCACCCTGTCCCTCTGTCCTCATCCCACCCTGTCCCTCTGTCCTCATCCCACCCTTTCCCCCTTTCCCCATCCCACCCTTCCCCTTTCCTCATCCCACCCTGTTCTGTCCCCATCCCACCCTGTCCCTCTGTCCTCATCCCACCCTGTCCCTCTGTCCTCATCCCACCCTGTCCCTCTGTCCTCATCCCACCCTGTCCCTCTGTCCTCATCCCACCCTGTTCTCTGTCCCCATCCCACCCTGTCCCCCTTTCCTCATCCCACCCTGTTCTCTGTCCCCATCCCACCCTGTCCCCCTTTCCTCATCCCACCCTGTCCCTCTGTCCTCATCCCACCCTGTCCCCCTTTCCTCATCCCACCCTGTCCCCCTTTCCTCATCCCACCCTGTCCCTCTGTCCCCATCCCACCCTGTCCCCCTGTCCTCATCCCACCCTGTCCTCATCCCACCCTGTCCCCCTTTCCTCATCCCACCCTGTCCCCCTTTCCTCATCCCACCCTGTCCCTCTGTCCTCATCCCACCCTGTCCCCCTTTCCTCATTACACCCTGTCCCTCTGTCCTCATCCCACCCTGTCCCTCTGTCCTCATCCCACCCTGTCCCCCTTTCCTCATCCCACCCTGTCCCCCTTTCCTCATCCCACCCTGTCCCCCTTTCCTCATCCCACCATGTCCCTCTGTCCTCATCCCACCCTGTCCCTCTGTCCTCATCCCACCCTGTCCCCCTTTCCTCATCCCACCCTGTCCCTCTGTCCTCATCCCACCCTGTCCCCCTTTCCTCATCCCACCCTGTCCCCTTTTCCTCATCCCACCCTGTCCACCTGTCCCCATCCCACCCTGTCCCTCTGTCCTCATCCCACCCTGTCCCTCTGTCCTCATCCCACCCTGTCCCTCTGTCCTCATCCCACCCTGTCCCCCTTTCCTCATCCCACCCTGTCCCTCTTTCCTCATCCCACCCTGTCCCTCTGTCCTCATCCCACCCTGTTCTCTGTCCCCATCCCACTCTGTCCCCCTTTCCTCATCCCACCCTGTCCCTCTGTCCTCATCCCACCCTTTCCCCCTTTCCACATCCCACCCTGTCCCTCTGTCCTCATCCCACCCTGTCCCTCTGTCCTCATCCCACCCTGTCCCTCTGTCCTCATCCCACCCTGTCCCTCTGTCCTCATCCCACCCTGTCCCCCTTTCCTCATCCCACCCTGTCCCTCTTTCCTCATCCCACCCTGTCCCTCTGTCCTCATCCCACCCTGTTCTCTGTCCCCATCCCACCCTGTCCCCCTTTCCTCATCCCACCCTGTCCCTCTGTCCTCATCCCACCCTTTCCCCTTTCCACATCCCACCCTGTCCCTCTGTCCTCATCCCACCCTGTCCCTCTGTCCTCATCCCACCCTGTCCCTCTGTCCTCATCCCACCCTGTCCCTCTGTCCTCATCCCACTCTGTCCTCATCCCACCCTGTCCTCATCCCACCCTGTCCTCATCCCACCCTGTCCTCCTTTCCTCATTCCACCCTGACCCCCTTTCCCCATCCCACTGTCCCCCTTTCCTCATCCCACCCTGTCCCCCTTTCCTCATCCCACCCTGTCCCTCTGTCCTCATCCCACCCTGTCCCTCTGTCCTCATCCCACCCTGTCCCCCTTTCCCCACCCCACTGTCCCCCTTTCCTCATCCCACCCTGTTCTGTCCCCATCCCACCCTGTCCCCCTGTCCTCATCCCACCCTGTCCCTCTGTCCTCATCCCACCCTGTCCCTCTGTCCTCATCCCACCCTGTCCCCGTTTCCTCATCCCACCCTGTCCCCCTTTCCTCATCCCACCCTGTCCCCCTTTCCTCATCCCACCCTGTCCCTCTGTCCCCATCCCAGCCTGTCCCCCTTTCCTCATCCCACCCTGTCCCTCTGTCCCCATCCCACCCTGTTCTCTCCCCATCCCACCCTGTCCCCCTTTCCTCATCCCACCCTGTCCCCCTTTCCTCATCCCACCCTGTCCCTCTGTCCTCATCCCACCCTGTCCCCCTTTCCTGATCCTACCCTGTCCCTCTGTCCCCATCCCACCCTGTCCCCCTTTCCTCATCCCACCCTGTTCTCTGCCCCCATCCCACCCTGTCCCCCTTTCCTCATCCCACCCTGTTATCTGTCCCCATCCCACCCTGTCCCCCTTTCCTCATCCCACCCTGTTCTCTGTCCCCATCCCACCCTGTCCCCCTTTCCTCATCCCACCCTGTCCCTCTGTCTTCATCCCACCCTGTCCCCCTTTCCTCATCCCACCCTGTCCCCCTTTCCTCATCCCACCCTGTCCCTCTGTCCTCATCCCACCCTGTCCTCATCCCACCCTGTCCCCCTTTCCTCATCCCACCCTGTCCACCTGTCCCCATCCCACCCTGTCCCTCTGTCCTCATCCCACCCTGTCCCTCTGTCCTCATCCCACCCTGTCCCTCTGTCCTCATCCCACCCTGTCCCCCTTTCCTCATCCCACCCTGTCCCTCTTTCCTCATCCCACCCTGTCCCTCTGTCCTCATCCCACCCTGTTCTCTGTCCCCATCCCACTCTGTCCCCCTTTCCTCATCCCACCCTGTCCCTCTGTCCTCATCCCACCCTTTCCCCCTTTCCACATCCCACCCTGTCCCTCTGTCCTCATCCCACCCTGTCCCTCTGTCCTCATCCCACCCTGTCCCTCTGTCCTCATCCCACCCTGTCCCTCTGTCCTCATCCCACCCTGTCCTCATCTCACCCTGTCCCCCTTTCCTCATCCCACCCTGTCCCCCTTTCCTCATCCCACCATGTCCCTCTGTCCTCATCCCACCCTGTCCCCCTTTCCTCATCCCACCCTGTCCCTCTGTCCTCATCCCACCCTGTTCTCTGTCCCCATCCCACCCTGTCCCCCTTTCCTCATCCCACCCTGTCCCCCTTTCCTCATCCCACCCTGTCCCCCTTTCCTCATCCCACCCTGTCCCTCTGTCCTCATCCCACCCTGTCCCCCTTTCCTCATCCCACCCTGTCCCTCTGTCCTCATCCCACCCTGTCCCTCTGTCCTCATCCCACTCTGTCCTCATCCCACCCTGTCCTCATCCCACCCTGTCCTCATCCCACCCTGTCCTCCTTTCCTCATTCCACCCTGACCCCCTTTCCCCATCCCACCATCCCCCTTTCCTCATCCCACCCTGTTCTGTCCCCATCCCACCCTGTCCCCCTGTCCTCATCCCACCCTGTCCCCCTGTCCTCATCCCATCCTGTCCCTCTGTCCTCATCCCACCCTGTCCCTCTGTCCTCATCCCACCCTGTCCCTCTGTCCTCATCCCACCCTGTCCCTCTGTCCTCATCCCACCCTGTCCCTCTGTCCTCATCCCACCCTGTCCCTCTGTCCTCATCCCACCCTGTCCCTCTGTCCTCATCCCACCCTGTCCCTCTGTCCTCATCCCACCCTGTCCCTCTGTCCTCATCCCACCCTGTCCCTCTGTCCTCATCCCACCCTGTCCCCCTTTCCTCATCCCACCCTGTCCCCCTTTCCTCATCCCACCCTGTCCCTCTGTCCTCATCCCACCCTGTCCCCCTTTCCTCATCCCACCCTGTCCCCCTTTCCTCATCCCACCCTTTCCCCCTTTCCTCATCCCACTCTGTCCTTATCCCACCCTGTCCCTCTGTCCTCATCCCACCCTGTCCCCCTTTCCACATCCCATCCTGTCCCTCTGTCCTCATCCCACCCTGTCCCTCTGTCCTCATCCCACCCTGTCCCCCTTTCCTCATCCCACCCTTTCCCCCTTTCCTCATCCCACCCTGTCCCCCTTTCCTCATCCCACCCTGTCCCTCTGTCCTCATCCCACCCTGTCCCTCTGTCCTCATCCCACCCTGTCCCCCTGTCCTCATCCCACCCTGTCCCTCTGTCCTCATCCCACCCTGTCCCTCTGTCCTCATCCCACCCTGTCCTCATCCCACCCGGTCCCCCTTTCCTCATCCCACCCTGTCCCTCTGTCCTCATCCCACCCTGTCCCTCTGTCCTCATCCCACCCTTTCCCCTTTCCTCATCCCACCCTGTCCCTCTGTCCTCATCCCACCCTGTCACTCTGTCCTCATCCCACCCTGTCCCTCTGTCCTCATCCCACCCTTTCCCCCTTTCCTCATCCCACCCTGTCCCTCTGTCCTCATCCCACCCTGTCCCTCTGTCCTCATCCCACCCTGTCCCTCTGTCCTCATCCCACCCTGTCACTCTGTCCCATCCCACCCTTTCCCCCTTTCCTCATCCCACCCTGTCCCCCTTTCCTCATCCCACCCTGTCCCTCTGTCCTCATCCCACCCTGTCCCTCTGTCCTCATCCCACCCTTTCCCCCTTTCCCCATCCCACCATCCCCCTTTCCTCATCCCACCCTGTTCTGTCCCCATCCCACCCTGTCCCTCTGTCCTCATCTCACCCTGTCCCTCTGTCCTCATCCCACCCTGTCCCTCTGTCCTCATCCCACCCTGTTCCTCTGTCCTCATCCCACCCTGTCCCCCTTTCCACATCCCACCCTGTCCCTCTGTCCTCATCCCACACTGTCCCTCTGTCCTCATCCCACCCTGTCCCTCTGTCCTCATCCCACCCTGTCCCTCTGTCCTCATTCCACCCTGACCCCCTTTCCCCATCCCACCCTGTCCCCCTTTCCTCATCCCACCCTGTTCTCTGTCCCATCCCACCCTGTCACTCTGTCCCATCCCACCCTGTCCCCCTTTCCTCATCCCACCCTGTCCCCCTTTCCTCATCCCACCCTGTCCCCCTTTCCTCATCCCACCCTGTCACTCTGTCCCATCCCACCCTGTCCCCCTGTCCTCATCCCACCCTGTCCTCATCCCACCCTGTCCCTCTGTCCTCATCCCACCCTGTCCCTCTGTCCTCATCCCACCCTGTCCCTCTGTCCTCATCCCACCCTGTCCCCCTTTCCTCATCCCACCCTGTCCTCATCCCACCCTGTCCCTCTGTCCTCATCCCACCCTGTCCCTCTGTCCTCAAACACCCTGTCCCTCTGTCCTCATCCCACCCTGTCCCCCTTTCCTCATCCCACCCTGTCCCTCTGTCCCCATCCCACCATGTCCCTCTGTCCTCATCCCACCCTGTCCCCCTTTCCTCATCCCACCCTGTCCCTCTGTCCTCAAACACCCTGTCCCTCTGTCCTCATCCCACCCTGTCCCCCTTTCCTCATCCCACCCTGTCCCTCTGTCCCCATCCCACCCTGTCCCTCTGTCCTCATCCCACCCTGTACCTCTGTCCTCATCCCACCCTGTCCCTCTGTCCTCATCCCACCCTGTCCTCATCCCACCCGGTCCCCCTTTCCTCATCCCACCCTGTCCCTCTGTCCTCATCCCACCCTGTCCCTCTGTCCTCATCCCACCCTGTCCCCCTTTACTCATCCCACCCTGTCCCTCTGTCCTCATCCCACCCTGTCCCCCTTTCCTCATCCCACCCTGTCCCCCTTTCCTCATCCCACCCTGTCCCTCTGTCCTCATCCCACCCTGTCCCCCTTTCCTCATCCCACCCTGTCCCCCTTTCCTCATCCCACCCTTTCCCCCTTTCCTCATCCCTGTCCCTCTGTCCTCATCCCACCCTGTCCCCCTTTCCACATCCCACCTTGTCCCTCTGTCCTCATCCCACCCTGTCCCTCTGTCCTCATCCCACCCTGTCCCCCTTTCCTCATCCCACCCTTTCCCCCTTTCCTCATCCCACCCTGTCCCCCTTTCCTCATCCCACCCTGTCCCTCTGTCCTCATCCCACCCTGTCCCTCTGTCCTCATCCCACCCTGTCCCCCTGTCCTCATCCCACCCTGTCCCTCTGTCCTCATCCCACCCTGTCCCTCTGTCCTCATCCCACCCTGTCCCCCTTTCCTCATCCCACCCTGTCCCCCTTTCCTCATCCCACCCTGTCCCTCTGTCCTCATCCCACCCTGTCCCTCTGTCCTCATCCCACCCTGTCCCTCTGTCCTCATCCCACCCTGTCCCCCTTTCCTCATCCCACCCTGTCCCTCTGTCCTCATCCCACCCTGTCCCCCTTTCCTCATCCCACCCTGTCCCTCTGTCCTCATCCCACCCTGTCCCCCTTTCCTCATCCCACCCTGTCCCCCTTTCCTCATCCCACCCTGTCCCCCTTTCCTCATCCCACCCTGTCCCCCTTTCCTCATCCCACCCTGTCCCTCTGTCCTCATCCCACCCTGTCCCTCTGTCCTCATTCCACCCTGTCCCCCTTTCCTCATCCCACCCTGTCCCTCTGTCCTCATCCCACCCTGTCCCTCTGTCCTCATCCCACCCTGTCCCCCTTTCCACATCCCACCCTGTCCCTCTGTCCTCATCCCACCCTGTCCCTCTGTCCTCATCCCACCCTGTCCCTCTATCCTCATCCCACCCTGTCCCTCTGTCCTCATTCCACCCTGACCCCCTTTCCCCATCCCACCCTGTCCCCCTTTCCTCATCCCACCCTGTTCTCTGTCCCATCCCACCCTGTCACTCTGTCCCATCCCACCCTTTCCCCCTTTCCTCATCCCACCCTGTCCCTCTGTCCTCATCCCACCCTGTCCCTCTGTCCTCATCCCACCATGTCCCTCTGTCCTCATCCCACCCTGTCACTCTGTCCCATCCCACCCTTTCCCCCTTTCCTCATCCCACCCTGTCCCCCTTTCCTCATCCCACCCTGTCCCTCTGTCCTCATCCCACCCTGTCCCTCTGTCCTCATCCCACCCTTTCCCCCTTTCCCCATCCCACCGTCCCCCTTTCCTCATCCCACCCTGTTCTGTCCCCATCCCACCCTGTCCCTCTGTCCTCATCCCACCCTGTCCCTCTGTCCTCATCCCACCCTGTCCCTCTGTCCTCATCCCACCCTGTTCTCTGTCCCCATCCCACCCTGTCCCCCTTTCCTCATCCCACCCTGTTCTCTGTCCCCATCCCACCCTGTCCCCCTTCCCTCATCCCACCCTGTCCCTCTGTCCTCATCCCACCCTGTCCCCCTTTCCTCATCCCACCCTGTCCCCCTTTCCTCATCCCACCCTGTCCCTCTGTCCCCATCCCACCCTGTCCCCCTTTCCTCATCCCACCCTGTCCTCATCCCACCCTGTCCCCCTTTCCTCATCCCACCCTGTCCCCCTTTCCTCATCCCACCCTGTCCCTCTGTCCTCATCCCACCCTGTCCCCCTTTCCTCATCCCACCCTGTCCCTCTGTCCTCATCCCACCCTGTCCCTCTGTCCTCATCCCACCCTGTCCCCCTTTCCTCATCCCACCCTGTCCCCCTTTCCTCATCCCACCCTGTCCCCCTTTCCTCATCCCACCATGTCCCTCTGTCCTCATCCCACCCTGTCCCTCTGTCCTCATCCCACCCTGTCCCCCTTTCCTCATCCCACCCTGTCCCTCTGTCCTCATCCCACCCTGTCCCCCTTTCCTCATCCCACCCTGTCCCCCTTTCCTCATCCCACCCTGTCCACCTGTCCCCATCCCACCCTGTCCCTCTGTCCTCATCCCACCCTGTCCCTCTGTCCTCATCCCACCCTGTCCCTCTGTCCTCATCCCACCCTGTCCCCCTTTCCTCATCCCACCCTGTCCCTCTTTCCTCATCCCACCCTGTCCCTCTGTCCTCATCCCACTCTGTCCCCCTTTCCTCATCCCACCCTGTCCCTCTGTCCTCATCCCACCCTTTCCCCCTTTCCACATCCCACCCTGTCCATCTGTCCTCATCCCACCCTGTCCCTCTGTCCTCATCCCACCCTGTCCCTCTGTCCTCATCCCACCCTGTCCCTCTGTCCTCATCCCACCCTGTCCCCCTTTCCTCATCCCACCCTGTCCCTCTTTCCTCATCCCACCCTGTCCACCTGTCCTCATCCCACCCTGTTCTCTGTCCCCATCCCACCCTGTCCCCCTTTCCTCATCCCACCCTGTCCCTCTGTCCTCATCCCACCCTTTCCCCCTTTCCACATCCCACCCTGTCCCTCTGTCCTCATCCCACCCTGTCCCTCTGTCCTCATCCCACCCTGTCCCTCTGTCCTCATCCCACTCTGTCCTCATCCCACCCTGTCCTCATCCCACCCTGTCCTCATCCCACCCTGTCCTCCTTTCCTCATTCCACCCTGACCCCCTTTCCCCATCCCACTGTCCCCCTTTCCTCATCCCACCCTGTTCTGTCCCCATCCCACCCTGTCCCCCTGTCCTCATCCCACCCTGTCCCTCTGTCCTCATCCCACCCTGTCCCTCTGTCCTCATCCCACCCTGTCCCTCTGTCCTCATCCCACCCTGTCCCTCTGTCCTCATCCCACCCTGTCCCTCTGTCCTCATTCCACCCTGACCCCCTTTCCCCATCCCACCCTATCCCCCTTTCCTCATCCCACCCTGTCCCTCTGTCCCATCCCACCCTGTCACTCTGTCCCATCCCACCCTGTCCCCCTTTCCTCATCCCACCCTGTCCCCCTTTCCTCATCCCACCCTGTCACTCTGTCCCATCCCACCCTTTCCCCCTTTCCTCATCCCACCCTGTCCCCCTTTCCTCATCCCACCCTGTCCCTCTGTCCTCATCCCACCCTGTCCCTCTGTCCTCATCCCACCCTGTCCCTCTGTCCTCATCCCACCCTGTCCCCCTTTCCCCACCCCACTGTCCCCCTTTCCTCATCCCACCCTGTTCTGTCCCCATCCCACCCTGTCCCCCTGTCCTCATCCCACCCTGTCCCCCTGTCCTCATCCCACCCTGTCCCTCTGTCCTCATCCCACCCTGTCCCTCTGTCCTCATCCCACCCTGTCCCCGTTTCCTCATCCCACCCTGTCCCCCTTTCCTCATCCCACCCTGTCCCTCTGTCCCCATCCCAGCCTGTCCCCCTTTCCTCATCCCACCCTGTCCCTCTGTCCCCATCCCACCCTGTTCTCTCCCCATCCCACCCTGTCCCCCTTTCCTCATCCCACCCTGTCCCCCTTTCCTCATCCCACCCTGTCCCTCTGTCCTCATCCCACCCTGTCCCCCTTTTTTCATCCTACCCTGTCCCTCTGTCCCCATCCCACCCTGTCCCCCTTTCCTCATCCCACCCTGTTCTCTGCCCCCATCCCACCCTGTCCCCCTTTCCTCATCCCACCCTGTTATCTGTCCCCATCCCACCCTGTCCCCCTTTCCTCATCCCACCCTGTTCTCTGTCCCCATCCCACCCTGTCCCCCTTTCCTCATCCCACCCTGTCCCTCTGTCCTCATCCCACCCTGTCCCCCTTTCCTCATCCCACCCTGTCCCCCTTTCCTCATCCCACCCTGTCCCTCTGTCCCCATCCCACCCTGTCCCCCTGTCCTCATCCCACCCTGTCCTCATCCCACCCTGTCCCCCTTTCCTCATCCCACCCTGTCCCCCTTTCCTCATCCCACCCTGTCCCTCTGTCCTCATCCCACCCTGTCCCTCTGTCCTCATCCCACCCTGTCCCCCTTTCCTCATCCCACCCTGTCCCCCTTTCCTCATCCCACCCTGTCCCCCTTTCCTCATCCCACCCTGTCCCCCTTTCCTCATCCCACCCTGTCCCCCTTTCCTCATCCCACCCTGTCCCTCTGTCCTCATCCCACCCTGTCCCTCTGTCCTCATCCCACCCTGTCCCCCTTTCCTCATCCCACCCTGTCCCTCTGTCCTCATCCCACTCTGTCCCCCTTTCCTCATCCCACCCTGTCCCCATGTCCCTATCCCACCCTGTCACTCTGTCCCCATCCCACCCTGTCCCTCTGTCCTCATTCCACCCTGTCCCTCTGTCCTCATCCCACCCTGTCCCTCTGTCCTCATCCCACCCTGTCCCTCCTTTCCTCATCCCACCCTGTCCCTCTTTCCTCATCCCACCCTGTCCCTCTGTCCTCATCCCACCCTGTTCTCTGTCCTCATCCCACCCTGTTCTCTGTCCCCATCCCACCTGTCCCCCTTTCCTCATCCCACTCTGTCCCTCTGTCCTCATCCCACCCTTTCCCCCTTTCCACATCCCACCCTGTCCCTCTGTCCTCATCCCACCCTGTCCCTCTGTCCTCATCCCACCCTGTCCCTCTGTCCTCATCCCACTCTGTCCTCATCCCACCCTGTCCTCATCCCACCCTGTCCTCATCCCACCCTGTCCTCATCCCACCCTGTCCTCCTTTCCTCATTCCACCCTGACCCCCTTTCCCCATCCCACCATCCCCCTTTCCTCATCCCACCCTGTTCTGTCCCCATCCCACCCTGTCCCCCTGTCCTCATCCCACCCTGTCCCCCTGTCCTCATCCCACCCTGTCCCTCTGTCCTCATCCCACCCTGTCCCTCTGTCCTCATCCCACCCTGTCCCTCTGTCCTCATCCCACCCTGTCCCTCTGTCCTCATCCCACCCTGTCCCCCTTTCCTCATCCCACCCTGTCCCCCTTTCCTCATCCCACCCTGTCCCTCTGTCCTCATCCCACCCTGTCCCCCTTTCCTCATCCCACCCTGTCCCTCTGTCCTCATCCCACCCTGTCCCCCTTTTTTCATCCTACCCTGTCCCTCTGTCCCCATCCCACCCTGTCCCCCTTTCCTCATCCCACCCTGTTCTCTGCCCCCATCCCACCCTGTCCCCCTTTCCTCATCCCACCCTGTTATCTGTCCCCATCCCACCTGTCCCCCTTTCCTCATCCCACCCTGTTCTCTGTCCCCATCCCACCCTGTCCCCCTTTCCTCATCCCACCCTGTCCCTCTGTCCTCATCCCACCCTGTCCCCCTTTCCTCATCCCACCCTGTCCCTCTGTCCCCATCCCACCCTGTCCCCCTGTCCTCATCCCACCCTGTCCTCATCCCACCCTGTCCCCCTTTCCTCATCCCACCCTGTCCCCCTTTCCTCATCCCACCCTGTCCCTCTGTCCTCATCCCACCCTGTCCCTCTGTCCTCATCCCACCCTGTCCCCCTTTCCTCATCCCACCCTGTCCCCCTTTCCTCATCCCACCCTGTCCCCCTTTCCTCATCCCACCCTGTCCCCCTTTCCTCATCCCACCCTGTCCCTCTGTCCTCATCCCACCCTGTCCCTCTGTCCTCATCCCACCCTGTCCCCCTTTCCTCATCCCACCCTGTCCCTCTGTCCTCATCCCACTCTGTCCCCCTTTCCTCATCCCACCCTGTCCCCCTTTCCTCATTCCACCCTGTCCCCCTGTCCCCATCCCACCCTGTCACTCTGTCCCCATCCCACCCTGTCCCTCTGTCCTCATTCCACCCTGTCCCTCTGTCCTCATCCCACCCTGTCCCTCTGTCCTCATCCCACCCTGTCCCCCTTTCCTCATCCCACCCTGTCCCTCTTTCCTCATCCCACCCTGTCCCTCTGTCCTCATCCCACCCTGTTCTCTGTCCCCATCCCACCCTGTCCCCCTTTCCTCATCCCACTCTGTCCCTCTGTCCTCATCCCACCCTTTCCCCCTTTCCACATCCCACCCTGTCCCTCTGTCCTCATCCCACCCTGTCCCTCTGTCCTCATCCCACCCTGTCCCTCTGTCCTCATCCCACCCTGTCCCTCTGTCCTCATCCCACTCTGTCCTCATCCCACCCTGTCCTCATCCCACCCTGTCCTCATCCCACCCTGTCCTCCTTTCCTCATTCCACCCTGACCCCCTTTCCCCATCCCACCATCCCCCTTTCCTCATCCCACCCTGTTCTGTCCCCATCCCACCCTGTCCCCCTGTCCTCATCCCACCCTGTCCCCCTGTCCTCATCCCACCCTGTCCCTCTGTCCTCATCCCACCCTGTCCCTCTGTCCTCATCCCACCCTGTCCCTCTGTCCTCATCCCACCCTGTCCCTCTGTCCTCATCCCACCCTGTCCCCCTTTCCTCATCCCACCCTGTCCCCCTTTCCTCATCCCACCCTGTCCCTCTGTCCTCATCCCACCCTGTCCCCCTTTCCTCATCCCACCCTGTCCCCCTTTCCTCATCCCACCCTTTCCCCCTTTCCTCATCCCACTCTGTCCTCATCCCACCCTGTCCCTCTGTCCTCATCCCACCCTGTCCCCCTTTCCACATCCCACCCTGTCCCTCTGTCCTCATCCCACCCTGTCCCTCTGTCCTCATCCCACCCTGTCCCCCTTTCCTCATCCCACCCTTTCCCCCTTTCCTCATCCCACCCTGTCCCCCTTTCCTCATCCCACCCTGTCCCTCTGTCCTCATCCCACCCTGTCCCTCTGTCCTCATCCCACCCTGTCCCCCTGTCCTCATCCCACCCTGTCCCTCTGTCCTCATCCCACCCTGTCCCTCTGTCCTCATCCCACCCTGTCCCTCTGTCCTCATCCCACCCTGTCCTCATCCCACCCGGTCCCCCTTTCCTCATCCCACCCTGTCCCTCTGTCCTCATCCCACCCTGTCCCTCTGTCCTCATCCCACCCTGTCCCTCTGTCCTCATCCCACCCTGTCCCTCTGTCCTCATCCCACCCTGTCCCCCTTTCCACATCCCACCCTGTCCCTCTGTCCTCATCCCACCCTGTCCCTCTATCCTCATCCCACCCTGTCCCTCTGTCCTCATTCCACCCTGACCCCCTTTCCCCATCCCACCCTGTCCCCCTTTCCTCATCCCACCCTGTTCTCTGTCCCATCCCACCCTGTCACTCTGTCCCATCCCACCCTTTCCCCCTTTCCTCATCCCACCCTGTCCCTCTGTCCTCATCCCACCCTGTCCCTCTGTCCTCATCCCACCCTGTCCCTCTGTCCTCATCCCACCCTGTCACTCTGTCCCATCCCACCCTTTCCCCCTTTCCTCATCCCACCCTTTCCCCCTTTCCTCATCCCACCCTTTCCCCCTTTCCTCATCCCACCCTGTCCCCCTTTCCTCATCCCACCCTGTCCCTCTGTCCTCATCCCACCCTGTCCCTCTGTCCTCATCCCACCCTTTCCCCCTTTCCCCATCCCACCGTCCCCCTTTCCTCATCCCACCCTGTTCTGTCCCCATCCCACCCTGTCCCTCTGTCCTCATCCCACCCTGTCCCTCTGTCCTCATCCCACCCTGTCCCTCTGTCCTCATCCCACCCTGTTCCTCTGTCCTCATCCCACCCTGTCCTTCTGTCCTCATTCCACCCTGACCCCCTTTCCCCATCCCACCCTGTCCCCCTTTCCTCATCCCACCCTGTTCTCTGTCCCATCCCACCCTGTCACTCTGTCCCATCCCACCCTGTCACTCTGTCCCATCCCACCCTGTCCCCCTTTCCTCATCCCACCCTGTCCCCCTTTCCTCATCCCACCCTGTCCCCCTTTCCTCATCCCACCCTGTCACTCTGTCCCATCCCACCCTGTCCCCCTGTCCTCATCCCACCCTGTCCTCATCCCACCCTGTCCCTCTGTCCTCATCCCACCCTGTCCCTCTGTCCTCATCCCACCCTGTCCCTCTGTCCTCATCCCACCCTGTCCCTCTGTCCTCATCCCACCCTGTCCCCCTTTCCTCATCCCACCCTGTCATCATCCCACCCTGTCCCTCTGTCCTCATCCCACCCTGTCCCTCTGTCCTCATCCCACCCTGTCCCCCTTTCCTCATCCCACCCTGTCCCTCTGTCCTCATCCCACCCTGTCCCTCTGTCCTCATCCCACCCTGTCCCTCTGTCCTCATCCCACCCTGTCCCTCTGTCCTCATCCCACCCTGTCCTCATCCCACCCGGTCCCCCTTTCCTCATCCCACCCTGTCCCTCTGTCCTCATCCCACTCTGTCCCTCTGTCCTCATCCCACCCTGTTCCTCTGTCCGCATCCCACCCTGGCCCCCTTTCCTCATCCCACCCTGTCCCTCTTTCCTCATCCCACCCTGTCCCTCTGTCCTCATCCCACCCTGTCCCTCTGTCCTCATCCCACCCTGTCCCCCTGTCCTCATCCCACCCTGTCCCTCTGTCCTCATCCCACCCTGTCCCCCTTTCCTCATCCCACCCTGTCCCTCTGTCCTCATCCCACCCTGTACCTCTGTCCTCATCCCACCCTGTCCCCCTTTCCTCATCCCACCCTGTCCCTCTGTCCCCATCCCACCCTGTCCCTCTGTCCTCATCCCACCCTGTCCCTCTGTCCTCATCCCACCCTGTCCCTCTGTCCTCATCCCACCCTGTCCCTCTGTCCTCATCCCACCCTTTCCCTCTGTCCTCATCCCACCCTGTCCTCATCCCACCCGGTCCCCCTTTCCTCATTCCACCCTGTCCCTCTGTCCTCATCCCACCCTGTCCCTCTGTCCTCATCCCACCCTGTCCCTCTGTCCTCATACCACCCTGTCCCCCTTTCCACATCCCACCCTGTCCCTCTGTCCTCATCCGACCCTGTCCCTCTTTCCTCATCCCACCCTGTCCCTCTGTCCTCATTCCACCCTGACCCCTTTCCCCATCCCACCCTGTCCCCCTTTCCTCATCCCACCCTGTCCCTCTGTCCCATCCCACCCTGTCACTCTGTCCCATCCCACCCTGTCCCCCTTTCCTCATCCCACCCTGTCCCCCTTTCCTCATCCCACCCTGTCCCTCTGTCCTCATCCCACCCTGTCCCTCTGTCCTCATCCCACCCTGTCCCTCTGTCCTCATCCCACCCTGTCCTCATCCCACCCTGTCCCTCTGTCCTCATCCCACCCTGTCCCTCTGTCCTCATCCCACCCTGTCCCTCTGTCCTCATCCCACCCTGTCCTCATCCCACCCGGTCCCCCTTTCCTCATCCCACCCTGTCCCTCTGTCCTCATCCCACCATGTCCCTCTGTCCTCATCCCACCCTGTCCCTCTGTCCTCATCCCACCCTGTCCCCCTTTCCTCATCCCACCCTGTCCCTCTGTCCCATCCCACCCTGTCACTCTGTCCCATCCCACCCTGTCCCCCTTTCCTCATCCCACCCTGTCCCCCTTTCCTCATCCCACCCTGTCACTCTGTCCCATCCCACCCTTTCCCCCTTTCCTCATCCCACCCTGTCCCCCTTTCCTCATCCCACCCTGTCCCTCTGTCCTCATCCCACCCTGTCCCTCTGTCCTCATCCCACCCTGTCCCTCTGTCCTCATCCCACCCTGTCCCCCTTTCCCCATCCCACCGTCCCCCTTTCCTCATCCCACCCTGTTCTGTCCCCATCCCACCCTGTCCCCCTGTCCTCATCCCACCCTGTCCCTCTGTCCTCATCCCACCCTGTCCCTCTGTCCTCATCCCACCCTGTCCCTCTGTCCTCATCCCACCCTGTCCCCCTTTCCTCATCCCACCCTGTCCCCCTTTCCTCATCCCACCCTGTCCCTCTGTCCCCATCCCACCCTGTCCCCCTTTCCTCATCCCACCCTGTCCCCCTTTCCCCATCCCTCCGTCCCCCTTTCCTCATCCCACCCTGTTCTGTCCCCATCCCACCCTGTCCCCCTGTCCTCATCCCACCCTGTCCCTCTGTCCTCATCCCACCCTGTCCCTCTGTCCTCATCCCACCCTGTCCCCCTTTCCTCATCCCACCCTGTCCCCCTTTCCTCATCCCACCCTGTTCTGTCCCCATCCCACCCTGTCCCCCTGTCCTCATCCCACCCTGTCCCTCTGTCCTCATCCCACCCTGTCCCTCTGTCCTCATCCCACCCTGTCCCCCTTTCCTCATCCCACCCTGTCCCCCTTTCCTCATCCCACCCTGTTCTCTGTCCCCATCCCACCCTGTCCCCCTTTCCTCATCCCACCCTGTTCTCTGTCCCCATCCCACCCTGTCCCCCTTTCCTCATCCCACCCTGTTCTCTGTCCCCATCCCACCCTGTCCCCCTTTCCTCATCCCACCCTGTCCCTCTGTCCTCATCCCACCCTGTCCCCCTTTCCTCATCCCACCCTGTCCCCCTTTCCTCATCCCACCCTGTCCCTCTGTCCCCATCCCACCCTGTCCCCCTGTCCTCATCCCACCCTGTCCTCATCCCACCCTGTCCCCCTTTCCTCATCCCACCCTGTCCCCCTTTCCTCATCCCACCCTGTCCCTCTGTCCTCATCCTACCCTGTCCCCCTTTCCTCATCCCACCCTGTCCCTCTGTCCTCATCCCACCCTGTCCCTCTGTCCTCATCCCACCCTGTCCCCCTTTCCTCATCCCACCCTGTCCCCCTTTCCTCATCCCACCCTGTCCCCCTTTCCTCATCCCACCCTGTCCCTCTGTCCTCATCCCACCCTGTCCCTCTGTCCTCATCCCACCCTGTCCCCCTTTCCTCATCCCACCCTGTCCCTCTTTCCTCATCCCACCCTGTCCCTCTGTCCTCATCCCACCCTGTTCTCTGTCCCCATCCCACCCTGTCCCCCTTTCCTCATCCCACCCTGTCCCTCTGTCCTCATCCCACCCTTTCCCCCTTTCCACATCCCACCCTGTCCCTCTGTCCTCATCCCACCCTGTCCCTCTGTCCTCATCCCACCCTGTCCCCCTTTCCTCATCCCACCCTGTCCCTCTGTCCTCATCCCACCCTTTCCCCCTTTCCACATCCCACCCTGTCCCTCTGTCCTCATCCCACCCTGTCCCTCTGTCCTCATCCCACCCTGTCCCTCTGTCCTCATCCCACCCTGTCCCTCTGTCCTCATCCCACTCTGTCCTCATCCCACCCTGTCCTCATCCCACCCTGTCCTCATCCCACACTGTCCTCCTTTCCTCATTCCACCCTGACCCCCTTTCCCCATCCCACCGCCCCCCTTTCCTCATCCCACCCTGTTCTGTCCCCATCCCACCCTGTCCCCCTGTCCTCATCCCACCCTGTCCCTCTGTCCTCATCCCACCCTGTCCCTCTGTCCTCATCCCACCCTGTCCCTCTGTCCTCATTCCACCCTGACCCCCTTTCCCCATCCCACCCTGTCCCCCTTTCCTCATCCCACCCTGTCCCTCTGTCCCATCCCACCCTGTCACTCTGTCCCATCCCACCCTGTCCCCCTTTCCTCATCCCACCCTGTCCCCCTTTCCTCATCCCACCCTGTCACTCTGTCCCATCCCACCCTTTCCCCCTTTCCTCATCCCACCCTGTTCTCTGTCCCCATCCCACCCTGTCCCCCTTTCCTCATCCCACCCTGTTCTCTGTCCCCATCCCACCCTGTCCCCCTTTCCTCATCCCACCCTGACCCTCTGTCCTCATCCCACCCTGTCCCTCTGTCCTCATCCCACCCTGTCCCCCTTTCCTCATCCCACCCTGTCCCCCTTTCCTCATCCCACCCTGTCCCTCTGTCCCCATCCCACCCTGTCCCCCTGTCCTCATCCCACCCTGTCCTCATCCCACCTTGTCCCCCTTTCCTCATCCCACCCTGTCCCCCTTTCCTCATCCCACCCTGTCCCTCTGTCCTCATCCCACCCTGTCCCCCTTTCCTCATCCCACCCTGTCCCTCTGTCCTCATCCCACCCTGTCCCTCTGTCCTCATCCCACCCTGTCCCCCTTTCCTCATCCCACCCTGTCCCCCTTTCCTCATCCCACCCTGTCCCCCTTTCCTCATCCCACCCTGTCCCTTTGTCCTCATCCCACCCTGTCCCTCTGTCCTCATCCCACCCTGTCCCCCTTTCCTCATCCCACCCTGTCCCTCTGTCCTCATCCCACTCTGTCCCCCTTTCCTCATCCCACCCTGTCCCCCTTTCCTCATCCCACCCTGTCCTCCTGTCCCCATCCCACCCTGTCACTCTGTCCCCATCCCACCCTGTCCCTCTGTCCTCATTCCACCCTGTCCCTCTGTCCTCATCCCACCCTGTCCCTCTGTCCTCATCCCACCCTGTCCCCCTTTCCTCATCCCACCCTGTCCCTCTTTCCTCATCCCACCCTGTCCCTCTGTCCTCATCCCACCCTGTTCTCTGTCCCCATCCCACCCTGTCCCCCTTTCCTCATCCCACTCTGTCCCTCTGTCCTCATCCCACCCTTTCCCCCTTTCCACATCCCACCCTGTCCCTCTGTCCTCATCCCACCCTGTCCCTCTGTCCTCATCCCACTCTGTCCTCATCCCACCCTGTCCTCATCCCACCCTGTCCTCCTTTCCTCATTCCACCCTGACCCCCTTTCCCCATCCCACCATCCCCCTTTCCTCATCCCACCCTGTTCTGTCCCCATCCCACCCTGTCCCCCTGTCCTCATCCCACCCTGTCCCTCTGTCCTCATCCCACCCTGTCCCTCTGTCCTCATCCCACCCTGTCCCCCTTTACTCATCCCACCCTGTCCCTCTGTCCTCATCCCACCATGTCCCCCTTTCCTCATCCCACCCTGTCCCCCTTTCCTCATCCCACCCTGTCCCTCTGTCCTCATCCCACCCTGTCCTCCTTTCCTCATTCCACCCTGTCCCCCTTTCCCCATCCCACCATCCCCCTTTCCTCATCCCACCCTGTTCTGTCCCCATCCCACCCTGTCCCCCTGTCCTCATCCCACCCTGTCCCTCTGTCCTCATCCCACCCTGTCCCTCTGTCCTCATCCCACCCTGTCCCTCTGTCCTCATCCCACCATGTCCCCCTTTCCTCATCCCACCCTGTCCCCCTTTCCTCATCCCACCCTGTCCCCCTTTCCTCATCCCACCCTGTCCCTCTGTCCTCATCCCACCCTGTCCCTCTGTCCTCATCCCACCCTGTCCCCCTGTCCTCATCCCACCCTGTCCCTCTGTCCTCATCCCACCCTGTCCCCCTTTCCTCATCCCACCCTGTCCCTCTGTCCTCATCCCACCCTGTACCTCTGTCCTCATCCCACCCTGTCCCCCTTTCCTCATCCCACCCTGTCCCTCTGTCCCCATCCCACCCTGTCCCTCTGTCCTCATCCCACCCTGTCCCTCTGTCCTCATCCCACCCTGTCCCTCTGTCCTCATCCCACCCTTTCCCTCTGTCCTCATCCCACCCTGTCCTCATCCCACCCGGTCCCCCTTTCCTCATTCCACCCTGTCCCTCTGTCCTCATCCCACCCTGTCCCTCTGTCCTCATCCCACCCTGTCCCTCTGTCCTCATACCACCCTGTCCCCCTTTCCACATCCCACCCTGTCCCTCTGTCCTCATCCGACCCTGTCCCTCTTTCCTCATCCCACCCTGTCCCTCTGTCCTCATTCCACCCTGACCCCTTTCCCCATCCCACCCTGTCCCCCTTTCCTCATCCCACCCTGTCCCTCTGTCCCATCCCACCCTGTCACTCTGTCCCATCCCACCCTGTCCCCCTTTCCTCATCCCACCATGTCCCTCTGTCCTCATCCCACCCTTTCCCCCTTTCCACATCCCACCCTGTCCCTCTGTCCTCATCCCACCCTGTCCCTCTGTCCTCATCCCACCCTGTCCCCCTTTCCTCATCCCACCCTGTCCCTCTGTCCTCATCCCACCCTTTCCCCCTTTCCACATCCCACCCTGTCCCTCTGTCCTCATCCCACCCTGTCCCTCTGTCCTCATCCCACCCTGTCCCTCTGTCCTCATCCCACCCTGTCCCTCTGTCCTCATCCCACCCTGTCCCTCTGTCCTCATCCCACCCTGTCCCTCTGTCCTCATCCCACTCTGTCCTCATCCCACCCTGTCCTCATCCCACCCTGTCCTCATCCCACACTGTCCTCCTTTCCTCATTCCACCCTGACCCCCTTTCCCCATCCCACCGCCCCCCTTTCCTCATCCCACCCTGTTCTGTCCCCATCCCACCCTGTCCCCCTGTCCTCATCCCACCCTGTCCCTCTGTCCTCATCCCACCCTGTCCCTCTGTCCTCATCCCACCCTGTCCCTCTGTCCTCATTCCACCCTGACCCCCTTTCCCCATCCCACCCTGTCCCCCTTTCCTCATCCCACCCTGTCCCTCTGTCCCATCCCACCCTGTCACTCTGTCCCATCCCACCCTGTCCCCCTTTCCTCATCCCACCCTGTCCCCCTTTCCTCATCCCACCCTGTCACTCTGTCCCATCCCACCCTTTCCCCCTTTCCTCATCCCACCCTGTTCTCTGTCCCCATCCCACCCTGTCCCCCTTTCCTCATCCCACCCTGTTCTCTGTCCCCATCCCACCCTGTCCCCCTTTCCTCATCCCACCCTGTCCCTCTGTCCCCATCCCACCCTGTCCCCCTGTCCTCATCCCACCCTGTCCTCATCCCACCTTGTCCCCCTTTCCTCATCCCACCCTGTCCCTCTGTCCTCATCCCACCCTGTCCCTCTGTCCTCATCCCACCCTGTCCCCCTTTCCTCATCCCACCCTGTCCCCCTTTCCTCATCCCACCCTGTCCCCCTTTCCTCATCCCACCCTGTCCCCCTTTCCTCATCCCACCCTGTCCCTCTGTCCTCATCCCACCCTGTCCCTCTGTCCTCATCCCACCCTGTCCCCCTTTCCTCATCCCACCCTGTCCCTCTGTCCTCATCCCACTCTGTCCCCCTTTCCTCATCCCACCCTGTCCCCCTTTCCTCATCCCACCCTGTCCTCCTGTCCCCATCCCACCCTGTCACTCTGTCCCCATCCCACCCTGTCCCTCTGTCCTCATTCCACCCTGTCCCTCTGTCCTCATCCCACCCTGTCCCTCTGTCCTCATCCCACCCTGTCCCCCTTTCCTCATCCCACCCTGTCCCTCTTTCCTCATCCCACCCTGTCCCTCTGTCCTCATCCCACCCTGTTCTCTGTCCCCATCCCACCCTGTCCCCCTTTCCTCATCCCACTCTGTCCCTCTGTCCTCATCCCACCCTTTCCCCCTTTCCACATCCCACCCTGTCCCTCTGTCCTCATCCCACCCTGTCCCTCTGTCCTCATCCCACTCTGTCCTCATCCCACCCTGTCCTCATCCCACCCTGTCCTCATCCCACCCTGTCCTCCTTTCCTCATTCCACCCTGACCCCCTTTCCCCATCCCACCATCCCCCTTTCCTCATCCCACCCTGTTCTGTCCCCATCCCACCCTGTCCCCCTGTCCTCATCCCACCCTGTCCCTCTGTCCTCATCCCACCCTGTCCCTCTGTCCTCATCCCACCCTGTCCCCCTTTACTCATCCCACCCTGTCCCTCTGTCCTCATCCCACCATGTCCCCCTTTCCTCATCCCACCCTGTCCCCCTTTCCTCATCCCACCCTGTCCCTCTGTCCTCATCCCACCCTGTCCTCCTTTCCTCATTCCACCCTGTCCCCCTTTCCCCATCCCACCATCCCCCTTTCCTCATCCCACCCTGTTCTGTCCCCATCCCACCCTGTCCCCCTGTCCTCATCCCACCCTGTCCCTCTGTCCTCATCCCACCCTGTCCCTCTGTCCTCATCCCACCCTGTCCCTCTGTCCTCATCCCACCATGTCCCCCTTTCCTCATCCCACCCTGTCCCCCTTTCCTCATCCCACCCTGTCCCCCTTTCCTCATCCCACCCTGTCCCTCTGTCCTCATCCCACCCTGTCCCTCTGTCCTCATCCCACCCTGTCCCCCTGTCCTCATCCCACCCTGTCCCTCTGTCCTCATCCCACCCTGTCCCCCTTTCCTCATCCCACCCTGTCCCTCTGTCCTCATCCCACCCTGTACCTCTGTCCTCATCCCACCCTGTCCCCCTTTCCTCATCCCACCCTGTCCCTCTGTCCCCATCCCACCCTGTCCCTCTGTCCTCATCCCACCCTGTCCCTCTGTCCTCATCCCACCCTGTCCCTCTGTCCTCATCCCACCCTTTCCCTCTGTCCTCATCCCACCCTGTCCTCATCCCACCCGGTCCCCCTTTCCTCATTCCACCCTGTCCCTCTGTCCTCATCCCACCCTGTCCCTCTGTCCTCATCCCACCCTGTCCCTCTGTCCTCATACCACCCTGTCCCCCTTTCCACATCCCACCCTGTCCCTCTGTCCTCATCCGACCCTGTCCCTCTTTCCTCATCCCACCCTGTCCCTCTGTCCTCATTCCACCCTGACCCCTTTCCCCATCCCACCCTGTCCCCCTTTCCTCATCCCACCCTGTCCCTCTGTCCCATCCCACCCTGTCACTCTGTCCCATCCCACCCTGTCCCCCTTTCCTCATCCCACCCTGTCCCCCTTTCCTCATCCCACCCTGTCCCTCTGTCCTCATCCCACCCTGTCCCTCTGTCCTCATCCCACCCTGTCCCTCTGTCCTCATCCCACCCTGTCCTCATCCCACCCTGTCCCTCTGTCCTCATCCCACCCTGTCCCTCTGTCCTCATCCCACCCTGTCCCTCTGTCCTCATCCCACCCTGTCCTCATCCCACCCGGTCCCCCTTTCCTCATCCCACCCTGTCCCTCTGTCCTCATCCCACCATGTCCCTCTGTCCTCATCCCACCCTGTCCCTCTGTCCTCATCCCACCCTGTCCCTCTGTCCTCATCCCACCCTGTCCCTCTGTCCTCATCCCACCCTGTCCCTCTGTCCTCATCCCACCCTGTCCCCCTTTCCTCATCCCACCCTGTCCCTCTGTCCTCATCCCACTCTGTCCCCCTTTCCTCATCCCACCCTGTCCCCCTTTCCTCATCCCACCCTGTCCTCCTGTCCCCATCCCACCCTGTCACTCTGTCCCCATCCCACCCTGTCCCTCTGTCCTCATTCCACCCTGTCCCTCTGTCCTCATCCCACCCTGTCCCTCTGTCCTCATCCCACCCTGTCCCCCTTTCCTCATCCCACCCTGTCCCTCTTTCCTCATCCCACCCTGTCCCTCTGTCCTCATCCCACCCTGTTCTCTGTCCCCATCCCACCCTGTCCCCCTTTCCTCATCCCACTCTGTCCCTCTGTCCTCATCCCACCCTTTCCCCCTTTCCACATCCCACCCTGTCCCTCTGTCCTCATCCCACCCTGTCCCTCTGTCCTCATCCCACTCTGTCCTCATCCCACCCTGTCCTCATCCCACCCTGTCCTCATCCCACCCTGTCCTCCTTTCCTCATTCCACCCTGACCCCCTTTCCCCATCCCACCATCCCCCTTTCCTCATCCCACCCTGTTCTGTCCCCATCCCACCCTGTCCCCCTGTCCTCATCCCACCCTGTCCCTCTGTCCTCATCCCACCCTGTCCCTCTGTCCTCATCCCACCCTGTCCCCCTTTACTCATCCCACCCTGTCCCTCTGTCCTCATCCCACCATGTCCCCCTTTCCTCATCCCACCCTGTCCCTCTGTCCTCATCCCACCCTGTCCTCCTTTCCTCATTCCACCCTGTCCCCCTTTCCCCATCCCACCATCCCCCTTTCCTCATCCCACCCTGTTCTGTCCCCATCCCACCCTGTCCCCCTGTCCTCATCCCACCCTGTCCCTCTGTCCTCATCCCACCCTGTCCCTCTGTCCTCATCCCACCCTGTCCCTCTGTCCTCATCCCACCATGTCCCCCTTTCCTCATCCCACCCTGTCCCCCTTTCCTCATCCCACCCTGTCCCCCTTTCCTCATCCCACCCTGTCCCTCTGTCCTCATCCCACCCTGTCCCTCTGTCCTCATCCCACCCTGTCCCCCTGTCCTCATCCCACCCTGTCCCTCTGTCCTCATGCCACCCTGTCCCCCTTTCCTCATCCCACCCTGTCCCTCTGTCCTCATCCCACCCTGTACCTCTGTCCTCATCCCACCCTGTCCCCCTTTCCTCATCCCACCCTGTCCCTCTGTCCCCATCCCACCCTGTCCCTCTGTCCTCATCCCACCCTGTCCCTCTGTCCTCATCCCACCCTGTCCCTCTGTCCTCATCCCACCCTTTCCCTCTGTCCTCATCCCACCCTGTCCTCATCCCACCCGGTCCCCCTTTCCTCATTCCACCCTGTCCCTCTGTCCTCATCCCACCCTGTCCCTCTGTCCTCATCCCACCCTGTCCCTCTGTCCTCATACCACCCTGTCCCCCTTTCCACATCCCACCCTGTCCCTCTGTCCTCATCCGACCCTGTCCCTCTTTCCTCATCCCACCCTGTCCCTCTGTCCTCATTCCACCCTGACCCCTTTCCCCATCCCACCCTGTCCCCCTTTCCTCATCCCACCCTGTCCCTCTGTCCCATCCCACCCTGTCACTCTGTCCCATCCCACCCTGTCCCCCTTTCCTCATCCCACCATGTCCCTCTGTCCTCATCCCACCCTTTCCCCCTTTCCACATCCCACCCTGTCCCTCTGTCCTCATCCCACCCTGTCCCTCTGTCCTCATCCCACCCTGTCCCCCTTTCCTCATCCCACCCTTTCCCTCTGTCCTCATCCCACCCTTTCCCCCTTTCCACATCCCACCCTGTCCCTCTGTCCTCATCCCACCCTGTCCCTCTGTCCTCATCCCACCCTGTCCCTCTGTCCTCATCCCACCCTGTCCCTCTGTCCTCATCCCACTCTGTCCTCATCCCACCCTGTCCTCATCCCACCCTGTCCTCATCCCACACTGTCCTCCTTTCCTCATTCCACCCTGACCCCCTTTCCCCATCCCACCGCCCCCCTTTCCTCATCCCACCCTGTTCTGTCCCCATCCCACCCTGTCCCCCTGTCCTCATCCCACCCTGTCCCTCTGTCCTCATCCCACCCTGTCCCTCTGTCCTCATCCCACCCTGTCCCTCTGTCCTCATTCCACCCTGACCCCCTTTCCCCATCCCACCCTGTCCCCCTTTCCTCATCCCACCCTGTCCCTCTGTCCCATCCCACCCTGTCACTCTGTCCCATCCCACCCTGTCCCCCTTTCCTCATCCCACCCTGTCCCCCTTTCCTCATCCCACCCTGTCACTCTGTCCCATCCCACCCTTTCCCCCTTTCCTCATCCCACCCTGTTCTCTGTCCCCATCCCACCCTGTCCCCCTTTCCTCATCCCACCCTGTTCTCTGTCCCCATCCCACCCTGTCCCCCTTTCCTCATCCCACCCTGTCCCCCTTTCCTCATCCCACCCTGTCCCTCTGTCCCCATCCCACCCTGTCCCCCTGTCCTCATCCCACCCTGTCCTCATCCCACCTTGTCCCCCTTTCCTCATCCCACCCTGTCCCCCTTTCCTCATCCCACCCTGTCCCTCTGTCCTCATCCCACCCTGTCCCCCTTTCCTCATCCCACCCTGTCCCTCTGTCCTCATCCCACCCTGTCCCTCTGTCCTCATCCCACCCTGTCCCCCTTTCCTCATCCCACCCTGTCCCCCTTTCCTCATCCCACCCTGTCCCCCTTTCCTCATCCCACCCTGTCCCTCTGTCCTCATCCCACCCTGTCCCTCTGTCCTCATCCCACCCTGTCCCCCTTTCCTCATCCCACCCTGTCCCTCTGTCCTCATCCCACTCTGTCCCCCTTTCCTCATCCCACCCTGTCCCCCTTTCCTCATCCCACCCTGTCCCCCTTTCCTCATCCCACCCTGTCCTCCTGTCCCCATCCCACCCTGTCACTCTGTCCCCATCCCACCCTGTCCCTCTGTCCTCATTCCACCCTGTCCCTCTGTCCTCATCCCACCCTGTCCCTCTGTCCTCATCCCACCCTGTCCCCCTTTCCTCATCCCACCCTGTCCCTCTTTCCTCATCCCACCCTGTCCCTCTGTCCTCATCCCACCCTGTTCTCTGTCCCCATCCCACCCTGTCCCCCTTTCCTCATCCCACTCTGTCCCTCTGTCCTCATCCCACCCTTTCCCCCTTTCCACATCCCACCCTGTCCCTCTGTCCTCATCCCACCCTGTCCCTCTGTCCTCATCCCACTCTGTCCTCATCCCACTCTGTCCTCATCCCACCCTGTCCTCATCCCACCCTGTCCTCATCCCACCCTGTCCTCCTTTCCTCATTCCACCCTGACCCCCTTTCCCCATCCCACCATCCCCCTTTCCTCATCCCACCCTGTTCTGTCCCCATCCCACCCTGTCCTCATCCCACCCTGTCCCTCTGTCCTCATCCCACCCTGTCCCTCTGTCCTCATCCCACCCTGTCCCCCTTTACTCATCCCACCCTGTCCCTCTGTCCTCATCCCACCATGTCCCCCTTTCCTCATCCCACCCTGTCCCCCTTTCCTCATCCCACCCTGTCCCTCTGTCCTCATCCCACCCTGTCCTCCTTTCCTCATTCCACCCTGTCCCCCTTTCCCCATCCCACCATCCCCCTTTCCTCATCCCACCCTGTTCTGTCCCCATCCCACCCTGTCCCCCTGTCCTCATCCCACCCTGTCCCTCTGTCCTCATCCCACCCTGTCCCTCTGTCCTCATCCCACCCTGTCCCTCTGTCCTCATCCCACCATGTCCCCCTTTCCTCATCCCACCCTGTCCCCCTTTCCTCATCCCACCCTGTCCCCCTTTCCTCATCCCACCCTGTCCCTCTGTCCTCATCCCACCCTGTCCCTCTGTCCTCATCCCACCCTGTCCCCCTGTCCTCATCCCACCCTGTCCCTCTGTCCTCATCCCACCCTGTCCCCCTTTCCTCATCCCACCCTGTCCCTCTGTCCTCATCCCACCCTGTACCTCTGTCCTCATCCCACCCTGTCCCCCTTTCCTCATCCCACCCTGTCCCTCTGTCCCCATCCCACCCTGTCCCTCTGTCCTCATCCCACCCTGTCCCTCTGTCCTCATCCCACCCTGTCCCTCTGTCCTCATCCCACCCTTTCCCTCTGTCCTCATCCCACCCTGTCCTCATCCCACCCGGTCCCCCTTTCCTCATTCCACCCTGTCCCTCTGTCCTCATCCCACCCTGTCCCTCTGTCCTCATCCCACCCTGTCCCTCTGTCCTCATACCACCCTGTCCCCCTTTCCACATCCCACCCTGTCCCTCTGTCCTCATCCGACCCTGTCCCTCTTTCCTCATCCCACCCTGTCCCTCTGTCCTCATTCCACCCTGACCCCTTTCCCCATCCCACCCTGTCCCCCTTTCCTCATCCCACCCTGTCCCTCTGTCCCATCCCACCCTGTCACTCTGTCCCATCCCACCCTGTCCCCCTTTCCTCATCCCACCCTGTCCCCCTTTCCTCATCCCACCCTGTCCCCCTTTCCTCATCCCACCCTGTCCCTCTGTCCTCATCCCACCCTGTCCCTCTGTCCTCATCCCACCCTGTCCCTCTGTCCTCATCCCACCCTGTCCTCATCCCACCCTGTCCCTCTGTCCTCATCCCACCCTGTCCCTCTGTCCTCATCCCACCCTGTCCCTCTGTCCTCATCCCACCCTGTCCTCATCCCACCCGGTCCCCCTTTCCTCATCCCACCCTGTCCCTCTGTCCTCATCCCACCATGTCCCTCTGTCCTCATCCCACCCTGTCCCTCTGTCCTCATCCCACCCTGTCCCTCTGTCCTCATCCCACCCTGTCCCTCTGTCCTCATCCCACCCTGTCCTCATCCCACCCTGTCCCTCTGTCCTCATCCCACCCTGTCCCTCTGTCCTCATCCCACCCTGTCCCTCTGTCCTCATCCCACCCTGTCCTCATCCCACCCGGTCCCCCTTTCCTCATCCCACCCTGTCCCTCTGTCCTCATCCCACCATGTCCCTCTGTCCTCATCCCACCCTGTCCCTCTGTCCTCATCCCACCCTGTCCCCCTTTCCTCATCCCACCCTGTCCCTCTGTCCCATCCCACCCTGTCACTCTGTCCCATCCCACCCTGTCCCCCTTTCCTCATCCCACCCTGTCCCCCTTTCCTCATCCCACCCTGTCACTCTGTCCCATCCCACCCTTTCCCCCTTTCCTCATCCCACCCTGTCCCCCTTTCCTCATCCCACCCTGTCCCTCTGTCCTCATCCCACCCTGTCCCTCTGTCCTCATCCCACCCTGTCCCTCTGTCCTCATCCCACCCTGTCCCCCTTTCCCCATCCCACCGTCCCCCTTTCCTCATCCCACCCTGTTCTGTCCCCATCCCACCCTGTCCCCCTGTCCTCATCCCACCCTGTCCCTCTGTCCTCATCCCACCCTGTCCCTCTGTCCTCATCCCACCCTGTCCCTCTGTCCTCATCCCACCCTGTCCCCCTTTCCTCATCCCACCCTGTCCCCCTTTCCTCATCCCACCCTGTCCCTCTGTCCCCATCCCACCCTGTCCCCCTTTCCTCATCCCACCCTGTCCCCCTTTCCCCATCCCACCGTCCCCCTTTCCTCATCCCACCCTGTTCTGTCCCCATCCCACCCTGTCCCCCTGTCCTCATCCCACCCTGTCCCTCTGTCCTCATCCCACCCTGTCCCTCTGTCCTCATCCCACCCTGTCCCCCTTTCCTCATCCCACCCTGTCCCCCTTTCCTCATCCCACCCTGTTCTGTCCCCATCCCACCCTGTCCCCCTGTCCTCATCCCACCCTGTCCCTCTGTCCTCATCCCACCCTGTCCCTCTGTCCTCATCCCACCCTGTCCCCCTTTCCTCATCCCACCCTGTCCCCCTTTCCTCATCCCACCCTGTCCCCCTTTCCTCATCACACCCTGTCCCCCTTTCCTCATCCCACCCTGTCCCTCTGTCCCCATCCCACCCTGTCCCCCTTTCCTCATCCCACCCTGTCCCTCTGTCCCCATCCCACCCTGTTCTCTCCCCATCCCACCCTGTCCCCCTTTCCTCATCCCACCCTGTCCCCCTTTCCTCATCCCACCCTGTCCCCCTTTCCTCATCCCACCCTGTCCCTCTGTCCTCATCCCACCCTGTCCCCCTTTCCTCATCCCACCCTGTCCCTCTGTCCCCATCCCACCCTGTCCCCCTTTCCTCATCCCACCCTGTTCTCTGTCCCCATCCCACCCTGTCCCCCTTTCCTCATCCCACCCTGTTCTCTGTCCCCATCCCACCCTGTCCCCCTTTCCTCATCCCACCCTGTTCTCTGTCCCCATCCCACCCTGTCCCCCTTTCCTCATCCCACCCTGTCCCTCTGTCCTCATCCCACCCTGTCCCCCTTTCCTCATCCCACCCTGTCCCCCTTTCCTCATCCCACCCTGTCCCTCTGTCCCCATCCCACCCTGTCCCCCTGTCCTCATCCCACCCTGTCCTCATCCCACCCTGTCCCCCTTTCCTCATCCCACCCTGTCCCCCTTTCCTCATCCCACCCTGTCCCTCTGTCCTCATCCTACCCTGTCCCCCTTTCCTCATCCCACCCTGTCCCTCTGTCCTCATCCCACCCTGTCCCTCTGTCCTCATCCCACCCTGTCCCCCTTTCCTCATCCCACCCTGTCCCCCTTTCCTCATCCCACCCTGTCCCCCTTTCCTCATCCCACCCTGTCCCTCTGTCCTCATCCCACCCTGTCCCTCTGTCCTCATCCCACCCTGTCCCCCTTTCCTCATCCCACCCTGTCCCTCTTTCCTCATCCCACCCTGTCCCTCTGTCCTCATCCCACCCTGTTCTCTGTCCCCATCCCACCCTGTCCCCCTTTCCTCATCCCACCCTGTCCCTCTGTCCTCATCCCACCCTTTCCCCCTTTCCACATCCCACCCTGTCCCTCTGTCCTCATCCCACCCTGTCCCTCTGTCCTCATCCCACCCTGTCCCCCTTTCCTCATCCCACCCTGTCCCTCTGTCCTCATCCCACCCTTTCCCCCTTTCCACATCCCACCCTGTCCCTCTGTCCTCATCCCACCCTGTCCCTCTGTCCTCATCCCACCCTGTCCCTCTGTCCTCATCCCACCCTGTCCCTCTGTCCTCATCCCACTCTGTCCTCATCCCACCCTGTCCTCATCCCACCCTGTCCTCATCCCACACTGTCCTCCTTTCCTCATTCCACCCTGACCCCCTTTCCCCATCCCACCGCCCCCCTTTCCTCATCCCACCCTGTTCTGTCCCCATCCCACCCTGTCCCCCTGTCCTCATCCCACCCTGTCCCTCTGTCCTCATCCCACCCTGTCCCTCTGTCCTCATCCCACCCTGTCCCTCTGTCCTCATTCCACCCTGACCCCCTTTCCCCATCCCACCCTGTCCCCCTTTCCTCATCCCACCCTGTCCCTCTGTCCCATCCCACCCTGTCACTCTGTCCCATCCCACCCTGTCCCCCTTTCCTCATCCCACCCTGTCCCCCTTTCCTCATCCCACCCTGTCACTCTGTCCCATCCCACCCTTTCCCCCTTTCCTCATCCCACCCTGTTCTCTGTCCCCATCCCACCCTGTCCCCCTTTCCTCATCCCACCCTGTTCTCTGTCCCCATCCCACCCTGTCCCCCTTTCCTCATCCCACCCTGACCCTCTGTCCTCATCCCACCCTGTCCCTCTGTCCTCATCCCACCCTGTCCCCCTTTCCTCATCCCACCCTGTCCCCCTTTCCTCATCCCACCCTGTCCCTCTGTCCCCATCCCACCCTGTCCCCCTGTCCTCATCCCACCCTGTCCTCATCCCACCTTGTCCCCCTTTCCTCATCCCACCCTGTCCCCCTTTCCTCATCCCACCCTGTCCCTCTGTCCTCATCCCACCCTGTCCCCCTTTCCTCATCCCACCCTGTCCCTCTGTCCTCATCCCACCCTGTCCCTCTGTCCTCATCCCACCCTGTCCCCCTTTCCTCATCCCACCCTGTCCCCCTTTCCTCATCCCACCCTGTCCCCCTTTCCTCATCCCACCCTGTCCCTCTGTCCTCATCCCACCCTGTCCCTCTGTCCTCATCCCACCCTGTCCCCCTTTCCTCATCCCACCCTGTCCCTCTGTCCTCATCCCACTCTGTCCCCCTTTCCTCATCCCACCCTGTCCCCCTTTCCTCATCCCACCCTGTCCTCCTGTCCCCATCCCACCCTGTCACTCTGTCCCCATCCCACCCTGTCCCTCTGTCCTCATTCCACCCTGTCCCTCTGTCCTCATCCCACCCTGTCCCTCTGTCCTCATCCCACCCTGTCCCCCTTTCCTCATCCCACCCTGTCCCTCTTTCCTCATCCCACCCTGTCCCTCTGTCCTCATCCCACCCTGTTCTCTGTCCCCATCCCACCCTGTCCCCCTTTCCTCATCCCACTCTGTCCCTCTGTCCTCATCCCACCCTTTCCCCCTTTCCACATCCCACCCTGTCCCTCTGTCCTCATCCCACCCTGTCCCTCTGTCCTCATCCCACTCTGTCCTCATCCCACCCTGTCCTCATCCCACCCTGTCCTCATCCCACCCTGTCCTCCTTTCCTCATTCCACCCTGACCCCCTTTCCCCATCCCACCATCCCCCTTTCCTCATCCCACCCTGTTCTGTCCCCATCCCACCCTGTCCCCCTGTCCTCATCCCACCCTGTCCCTCTGTCCTCATCCCACCCTGTCCCTCTGTCCTCATCCCACCCTGTCCCCCTTTACTCATCCCACCCTGTCCCTCTGTCCTCATCCCACCATGTCCCCCTTTCCTCATCCCACCCTGTCCCCCTTTCCTCATCCCACCCTGTCCCTCTGTCCTCATCCCACCCTGTCCTCCTTTCCTCATTCCACCCTGTCCCCCTTTCCCCATCCCACCATCCCCCTTTCCTCATCCCACCCTGTTCTGTCCCCATCCCACCCTGTCCCCCTGTCCTCATCCCACCCTGTCCCTCTGTCCTCATCCCACCCTGTCCCTCTGTCCTCATCCCACCCTGTCCCTCTGTCCTCATCCCACCATGTCCCCCTTTCCTCATCCCACCCTGTCCCCCTTTCCTCATCCCACCCTGTCCCCCTTTCCTCATCCCACCCTGTCCCTCTGTCCTCATCCCACCCTGTCCCCCTTTCCTCATCCCACCCTGTCCCTCTGTCCTCATCCCACTCTGTCCCCCTTTCCTCATCCCACCCTGTCCCCCTTTCCTCATCCCACCCTGTCCTCCTGTCCCCATCCCACCCTGTCACTCTGTCCCCATCCCACCCTGTCCCTCTGTCCTCATTCCACCCTGTCCCTCTGTCCTCATCCCACCCTGTCCCTCTGTCCTCATCCCACCCTGTCCCCCTTTCCTCATCCCACCCTGTCCCTCTTTCCTCATCCCACCCTGTCCCTCTGTCCTCATCCCACCCTGTTCTCTGTCCCCATCCCACCCTGTCCCCCTTTCCTCATCCCACTCTGTCCCTCTGTCCTCATCCCACCCTTTCCCCCTTTCCACATCCCACCCTGTCCCTCTGTCCTCATCCCACCCTGTCCCTCTGTCCTCATCCCACTCTGTCCTCATCCCACCCTGTCCTCATCCCACCCTGTCCTCATCCCACCCTGTCCTCCTTTCCTCATTCCACCCTGACCCCCTTTCCCCATCCCACCATCCCCCTTTCCTCATCCCACCCTGTTCTGTCCCCATCCCACCCTGTCCCCCTGTCCTCATCCCACCCTGTCCCTCTGTCCTCATCCCACCCTGTCCCTCTGTCCTCATCCCACCCTGTCCCCCTTTACTCATCCCACCCTGTCCCTCTGTCCTCATCCCACCATGTCCCCCTTTCCTCATCCCACCCTGTCCCCCTTTCCTCATCCCACCCTGTCCCTCTGTCCTCATCCCACCCTGTCCTCCTTTCCTCATTCCACCCTGTCCCCCTTTCCCCATCCCACCATCCCCCTTTCCTCATCCCACCCTGTTCTGTCCCCATCCCACCCTGTCCCCCTGTCCTCATCCCACCCTGTCCCTCTGTCCTCATCCCACCCTGTCCCTCTGTCCTCATCCCACCCTGTCCCTCTGTCCTCATCCCACCATGTCCCCCTTTCCTCATCCCACCCTGTCCCCCTTTCCTCATCCCACCCTGTCCCTCTGTCCTCATCCCACCCTGTCCCCCTTTCCTCATCCCACCCTGTCCCTCTGTCCTCATCCCACCCTGTCCCCCTTTCCACATCCCACCCTGTCCCTCTGTCCTCATCCCACCCTGTCCCCCTTTCCTCATCCCACCCTTTCCCCCTTTCCTCATCCCACCCTGTCCCCCTTTCCTCATCCCACCCTGTCCCTCTGTCCTCATCCCACCCTGTCCCTCTGTCCTCATCCCACCCTGTCCCTCTGTCCTCATCCCACCCTGTCCCCCTTTCCTCATCCCACCCTGTCCCTCTGTCCCCATCCCACCCTGTCCCCCTTTCCTCATCCCACCCTGTTCTCTGTCCCCATCCCACCCTGTCCCCCTTTCCTCATCCCACCCTGTTCTCTGTCCCCATCCCACCCTGTCCCCCTTTCCTCATCCCACCCTGTTCTCTGTCCCCATCCCACCCTGTCCCCCTTTCCTCATCCCACCCTGACACTCTGTCTTCATCCCACCCTGTCCCTCTGTCCTCATCCCACCCTGTCCCCCTTTCCTCATCCCACCCTGTCCCTCTGTCCTCATCCCACCCTGTCCCCCTTTCCTCATCCCACCCTGTCCCTCTGTCCTCATCCCACTCTGTCCCCCTTTCCTCATCCCACCCTGTCCCCCTTTCCTCATCCCACCCTGTCCTCCTGTCCCCATCCCACCCTGTCACTCTGTCCCCATTCCACCCTGTCCCTCTGTCCTCATTCCACCCTGTCCCTCTGTCCTCATCCCACCCTGTCCCTCTGTCCTCATCCCACCCTGTCCCTCTTTCCTCATCCCACCCTGTCCCTCTTTCCTCATCCCACCCTGTCCCTCTGACCTCATCCCACCCTGTTCTCTGTCCCCATCCCACCCTGTCCCCCTTTCCTCATCCCACTCTGTCCCTCTGTCCTCATCCCACCCTTTCCCCCTTTCCACATCCCACCCTGTCCCTCTGTCCTCATCCCACCCTGTCCCTCTGTCCTCATCCCACCCTGTCCCTCTGTCCTCATCCCACCCTGTCCCTCTGTCCTCATCCCACTCTGTCCTCATCCCACCCTGTCCTCATCCCACCCTGTCCTCATCCCACCCTGTCCTCCTTTCCTCATTCCACCCTGTCCCCCTTTCCCCATCCCACCATCCCCCTTTCCTCATCCCACCCTGTTCTGTCCCCATCCCACCCTGTCCCCCTGTCCTCATCCCACCCTGTCCCTCTGTCCTCATCCCACCCTGTCCCTCTGTCCTCATCCCACCCTGTCCCTCTGTCCTCATCCCACCCTGTCCCCCTTTCCTCATCCCACCCTGTCCCTCTTTCCTCATCCCACCCTGTCCCTCTGTCCTCATCCCACCCTGTTCTCTGTCCCCATCCCACCTGTCCCCCTTTCCTCATCCCACTCTGTCCCTCTGTCCTCATCCCACCCTTTCCCCCTTTCCACATCCCACCCTGTCCCTCTGTCCTCATCCCACCCTGTCCCTCTGTCCTCATCCCACCCTGTCCCTCTGTCCTCATCCCACTCTGTCCTCATCCCACCCTGTCCTCATCCCACCCTGTCCTCATCCCACCCTGTCCTCATCCCACCCTGTCCTCCTTTCCTCATTCCACCCTGACCCCCTTTCCCCATCCCACCATCCCCCTTTCCTCATCCCACCCTGTTCTGTCCCCATCCCACCCTGTCCCCCTGTCCTCATCCCACCCTGTCCCCCTGTCCTCATCCCACCCTGTCCCTCTGTCCTCATCCCACCCTGTCCCTCTGTCCTCATCCCACCCTGTCCCTCTGTCCTCATCCCACCCTGTCCCCCTTTCCTCATCCCACCCTGTCCCCCTTTCCTCATCCCACCCTGTCCCTCTGTCCTCATCCCACCCTGTCCCCCTTTCCTCATCCCACCCTGTCCCTCTGTCCTCATCCCACCCTGTCCCCCTTTTTTCATCCTACCCTGTCCCTCTGTCCCCATCCCACCCTGTCCCCCTTTCCTCATCCCACCCTGTTCTCTGCCCCCATCCCACCCTGTCCCCCTTTCCTCATCCCACCCTGTTATCTGTCTCCATCCCACCTGTCCCCCTTTCCTCATCCCACCCTGTTCTCTGTCCCCATCCCACCCTGTCCCCCTTTCCTCATCCCACCCTGTCCCTCTGTCCTCATCCCACCCTGTCCCCCTTTCCTCATCCCACCCTGTCCCTCTGTCCCCATCCCACCCTGTCCCCCTGTCCTCATCCCACCCTGTCCTCATCCCACCCTGTCCCCCTTTCCTCATCCCACCCTGTCCCCCTTTCCTCATCCCACCCTGTCCCTCTGTCCTCATCCCACCCTGTCCCTCTGTCCTCATCCCACCCTGTCCCTCTGTCCTCATCCCACCCTGTCCCCCTTTCCTCATCCCACCCTGTCCCCCTTTCCTCATCCCACCCTGTCCCCCTTTCCTCATCCCACCCTGTCCCCCTTTCCTCATCCCACCCTGTCCCTCTGTCCTCATCCCACCCTGTCCCTCTGTCCTCATCCCACCCTGTCCCCCTTTCCTCATCCCACCCTGTCCCTCTGTCCTCATCCCACTCTGTCCCCCTTTCCTCATCCCACCCTGTCCCCCTTTCCTCATTCCACCCTGTCCCCCTGTCCCCATCCCACCCTGTCACTCTGTCCCCATCCCACCCTGTCCCTCTGTCCTCATTCCACCCTGTCCCTCTGTCCTCATCCCACCCTGTCCCTCTGTCCTCATCCCACCCTGTCCCCCTTTCCTCATCCCACCCTGTCCCTCTTTCCTCATCCCACCCTGTCCCTCTGTCCTCATCCCACCCTGTTCTCTGTCCCCATCCCACCCTGTCCCCCTTTCCTCATCCCACTCTGTCCCTCTGTCCTCATCCCACCCTTTCCCCCTTTCCACATCCCACCCTGTCCCTCTGTCCTCATCCCACCCTGTCCCTCTGTCCTCATCCCACCCTGTCCCTCTGTCCTCATCCCACCCTGTCCTCATCCCACTCTGTCCTCATCCCACCCTGTCCTCATCCCACCCTGTCCTCCTTTCCTCATTCCACCCTGACCCCCTTTCCCCATCCCACCATCCCCCTTTCCTCATCCCACCCTGTTCTGTCCCCATCCCACCCTGTCCCCCTGTCCTCATCCCACCCTGTCCCCCTGTCCTCATCCCACCCTGTCCCTCTGTCCTCATCCCACCCTGTCCCTCTGTCCTCATCCCACCCTGTCCCTCTGTCCTCATCCCACCCTGTCCCTCTGTCCTCATCCCACCCTGTCCCTCTGTCCTCATCCCACCCTGTCCCCCTTTCCTCATCCCACCCTGTCCCCCTTTCCTCATCCCACCCTGTCCCTCTGTCCTCATCCCACCCTGTCCCCCTTTCCTCATCCCACCCTGTCCCCCTTTCCTCATCCCACCCTTTCCCCCTTTCCTCATCCCACTCTGTCCTCATCCCACCCTGTCCCTCTGTCCTCATCCCACCCTGTCCCCCTTTCCACATCCCACCCTGTCCCTCTGTCCTCATCCCACCCTGTCCCTCTGTCCTCATCCCACCCTGTCCCCCTTTCCTCATCCCACCCTTTCCCCCTTTCCTCATCCCACCCTGTCCCCCTTTCCTCATCCCACCCTGTCCCCCTTTCCTCATCCCACCCTGTCCCTCTGTCCTCATCCCACCCTGTCCCCCTGTCCTCATCCCACCCTGTCCCTCTGTCCTCATCCCACCCTGTCCCTCTGTCCTCATCCCACCCTGTCCCTCTGTCCTCATCCCACCCTGTCCTCATCCCACCCGGTCCCCCTTTCCTCATCCCACCCTGTCCCTCTGTCCTCATCCCACCCTGTCCCTCTGTCCTCATCCCACCCTGTCCCTCTGTCCTCATCCCACCCTGTCCCTCTGTCCTCATCCCACCCTGTCCCCCTTTCCACATCCCACCCTGTCCCTCTGTCCTCATCCCACCCTGTCCCTCTATCCTCATCCCACCCTGTCCCTCTGTCCTCATTCCACCCTGACCCCCTTTCCCCATCCCACCCTGTCCCCCTTTCCTCATCCCACCCTGTTCTCTGTCCCATCCCACCCTGTCACTCTGTCCCATCCCACCCTTTCCCCCTTTCCTCATCCCACCCTGTCCCTCTGTCCTCATCCCACCCTGTCCCTCTGTCCTCATCCCACCCTGTCCCTCTGTCCTCATCCCACCCTGTCACTCTGTCCCATCCCACCCTTTCCCCCTTTCCTCATCCCACCCTGTCCCCCTTTCCTCATCCCACCCTGTCCCTCTGTCCTCATCCCACCCTGTCCCTCTGTCCTCATCCCACCCTTTCCCCCTTTCCCCATCCCACCGTCCCCCTTTCCTCATCCCACCCTGTTCTGTCCCCATCCCACCCTGTCCCTCTGTCCTCATCCCACCCTGTCCCTCTGTCCTCATCCCACCCTGTCCCTCTGTCCTCATCCCACCCTGTTCCTCTGTCCTCATCCCACCCTGTCCCCCTTTCCACATCCCACCCTGTCCCTCTGTCCTCATTCCACCCTGACCCCCTTTCCCCATCCCACCCTGTCCCCCTTTCCTCATCCCACCCTGTTCTCTGTCCCATCCCACCCTGTCACTCTGTCCCATCCCACCCTGTCACTCTGTCCCATCCCACCCTGTCCCCCTTTCCTCATCCCACCCTGTCCCCCTTTCCTCATCCCACCCTGTCCCCCTTTCCTCATCCCACCCTGTCACTCTGTCCCATCCCACCCTGTCCCCCTGTCCTCATCCCACCCTGTCCTCATCCCACCCTGTCCCTCTGTCCTCATCCCACCCTGTCCCTCTGTCCTCATCCCACCCTGTCCCTCTGTCCTCATCCCACCCTGTCCCCCTTTCCTCATCCCACCCTGTCATCATCCCACCCTGTCCCTCTGTCCTCATCCCACCCTGTCCCTCTGTCCTCATCCCACCCTGTCCCCCTTTCCTCATCCCACCCTATCCCTCTGTCCTCATCCCACCCTGTCCCTCTGTCCTCATCCCACCCTGTCCCTCTGTCCTCATCCCACCCTGTCCCTCTGTCCTCATCCCACCCTGTCCTCATCCCACCCGGTCCCCCTTTCCTCATCCCACCCTGTCCCTCTGTCCTCATCCCACTCTGTCCCTCTGTCCTCATCCCACCCTGTTCCTCTGTCCGCATCCCACCCTGGCCCCCTTTCCTCATCCCACCCTGTCCCTCTTTCCTCATCCCACCCTGTCCCTCTGTCCTCATCCCACCCTGTCCCTCTGTCCTCATCCCACCCTGTCCCCCTGTCCTCATCCCACCCTGTCCCTCTGTCCTCATCCCACCCTGTCCCCCTTTCCTCATCCCACCCTGTCCCTCTGTCCTCATCCCACCCTGTACCTCTGTCCTCATCCCACCCTGTCCCCCTTTCCTCATCCCACCCTGTCCCTCTGTCCCCATCCCACCCTGTCCCTCTGTCCTCATCCCACCCTGTCCCTCTGTCCTCATCCCACCCTGTCCCTCTGTCCTCATCCCACCCTTTCCCTCTGTCCTCATCCCACCCTGTCCTCATCCCACCCGGTCCCCCTTTCCTCATCCCACCCTGTCCCTCTGTCCTCATCCCACCCTGTCCCTCTGTCCTCATCCCACCCTGTCCCTCTGTCCTCATACCACCCTGTCCCCCTTTCCACATCCCACCCTGTCCCTCTGTCCTCATCCGACCCTGTCCCTCTTTCCTCATCCCACCCTGTCCCTCTGTCCTCATTCCACCCTGACCCCTTTCCCCATCCCACCCTGTCCCCCTTTCCTCATCCCACTCTGTCCCTCTGTCCTCATCCCACCCTTTCCCCCTTTCCACATCCCACCCTGTCCCTCTGTCCTCATCCCACCCTGTCCCTCTGTCCTCATCCCACCCTGTCCCTCTGTCCTCATCCCACCCTGTCCCTCTGTCCTCATCCCACTCTGTCCTCATCCCACCCTGTCCTCATCCCACCCTGTCCTCATCCCACCCTGTCCTCCTTTCCTCATTCCACCCTGTCCCCCTTTCCCCATCCCACCATCCCCCTTTCCTCATCCCACCCTGTTCTGTCCCCATCCCACCCTGTCCCCCTGTCCTCATCCCACCCTGTCCCTCTGTCCTCATCCCACCCTGTCCCTCTGTCCTCATCCCACCCTGTCCCTCTGTCCTCATCCCACCATGTCCCCCTTTCCTCATCCCACCCTGTCCCCCTTTCCTCATCCCACCCTGTCCCTCTGTCCTCATCCCACCCTGTCCCCCTTTCCTCATCCCACCCTGTCCCTCTGTCCTCATCCCACCCTGTCCCCCTTTCCACATCCCACCCTGTCCCTCTGTCCTCATCCCACCCTGTCCCTCTGTCCTCATCCCACCCTGTCCCCCTTTCCTCATCCCACCCTTTCCCCCTTTCCTCATCCCACCCTGTCCCCCTTTCCTCATCCCACCCTGTCCCTCTGTCCTCATCCCACCCTGTCCCTCTGTCCTCATCCCACCCTTTCCCCCTTTCCACATCCCACCCTGTCCCTCTGTCCTCATCCCACCCTGTCCCTCTGTCCTCATCCCACCCTGTCCCTCTGTCCTCATCCCACCCTGTCCCTCTGTCCTCATCCCACCCTGTCCCCCTTTCCTCATCCCACCCTGTCCCTCTTTCCTCATCCCACCCTGTCCCTCTGTCCTCATCCCACCCTGTTCTCTGTCCCCATCCCACCCTGTCCCCCCTTCCTCATCCCACCCTGTTCTCTGTCCTCATCCCACCCTGTCCCTCTGTCCTCATCCCACCCTGTCCCTCTGTCCTCATCCCACAGTGTCCCTCTGTCCTCATCCCACTCTGTCCTCATCCCACCCTGTCCTCATCCCACCCTGTCCTCATCCCACCCTGTCCTCCTTTCCTCATTCCACCCTGACCCCCTTTCCCCATCCCACCGTCCCCCTTTCCTCATCCCACCCTGTTCTGTCCCCATCCCACCCTGTCCCCCTGTCCTCATCCCACCCTGTCCCTCTGTCCTCATCCCACCCTGTCCCTCTGTCCTCATCCCACCCTGTCCCTCTGTCCTCATTCCACCCTGACCCCCTTTCCCCATCCCACCCTGTCCCCCTTTCCTCATCCCACCCTGTCCCTCTGTCCCATCCCACCCTGTCACTCTGTCCCATCCCACCCTGTCCCCCTTTCCTCATCCCACCCTGTCCCCCTTTCCTCATCCCACCCTGTCACTCTGTCCCATCCCACCCTTTCCCCCTTTCCTCATCCCACCCTGTTCTCTGTCCCCATCCCACCCTGTCCCCCTTTCCTCATCCCACCCTGTTCTCTGTCCCCATCCCACCCTGTCCCCCTTTCCTCATCCCACCCTGACCCTCTGTCCTCATCCCACCCTGTCCCTCTGTCCTCATCCCACCCTGTCCCCCTTTCCTCATCCCACCCTGTCCCCCTTTCCTCATCCCACCCTGTCCCTCTGTCCCCATCCCACCCTGTCCCCTGTCCTCATCCCACCCTGTCCTCATCCCACCCTGTCCCCCTTTCCTCATCCCACCCTGTCCCCCTTTCCTCATCCCACCCTGTCCCTCTGTCCTCATCCCACCCTGTCCCCCTTTCCTCATCCCACCCTGTCCCTCTGTCCTCATCCCACCCTGTCCCTCTGTCCTCATCCCACCCTGTCCCCCTTTCCTCATCCCACCCTGTCCCCCTTTCCTCATCCCACCCTGTCCCCCTTTCCTCATCCCACCCTGTCCCCCTTTCCTCATCCCACCCTGTCCCTCTGTCCTCATCCCACCCTGTCCCTCTGTCCTCATCCCACCCTGTCCCCCTTTCCTCATCCCACCCTGTCCCTCTGTCCTCATCCCACTCTGTCCCCCTTTCCTCATCCCACCCTGTCCCCCTTTCCTCATCCCACCCTGTCCTCCTGTCCCCATCCCACCCTGTCACTCTGTCCCCATCCCACCCTGTCCCTCTGTCCTCATTCCACCCTGTCCCTCTGTCCTCATCCCACCCTGTCCCTCTGTCCTCATCCCACCCTGTCCCCCTTTTTTCATCCTACCCTGTCCCTCTGTCCCCATCCCACCCTGTCCCCCTTTCCTCATCCCACCCTGTTCTCTGCCCCCATCCCACCCTGTCCCCCTTTCCTCATCCCACCCTGTTATCTGTCCCCATCCCACCTGTCCCCCTTTCCTCATCCCACCCTGTTCTCTGTCCCCATCCCACCCTGTCCCCCTTTCCTCATCCCACCCTGTCCCTCTGTCCTCATCCCACCCTGTCCCCCTTTCCTCATCCCACCCTGTCCCTCTGTCCCCATCCCACCCTGTCCCCCTGTCCTCATCCCACCCTGTCCTCATCCCACCCTGTCCCCCTTTCCTCATCCCACCCTGTCCCCCTTTCCTCATCCCACCCTGTCCCTCTGTCCTCATCCCACCCTGTCCCTCTGTCCTCATCCCACCCTGTCCCCCTTTCCTCATCCCACCCTGTCCCCCTTTCCTCATCCCACCCTGTCCCCCTTTCCTCATCCCACCCTGTCCCCCTTTCCTCATCCCACCCTGTCCCTCTGTCCTCATCCCACCCTGTCCCTCTGTCCTCATCCCACCCTGTCCCCCTTTCCTCATCCCACCCTGTCCCTCTGTCCTCATCCCACTCTGTCCCCCTTTCCTCATCCCACCCTGTCCCCCTTTCCTCATTCCACCCTGTCCCCCTGTCCCCATCCCACCCTGTCACTCTGTCCCCATCCCACCCTGTCCCTCTGTCCTCATTCCACCCTGTCCCTCTGTCCTCATCCCACCCTGTCCCTCTGTCCTCATCCCACCCTGTCCCCCTTTCCTCATCCCACCCTGTCCCTCTTTCCTCATCCCACCCTGTCCCTCTGTCCTCATCCCACCCTGTTCTCTGTCCCCATCCCACCCTGTCCCCCTTTCCTCATCCCACTCTGTCCCTCTGTCCTCATCCCACCCTTTCCCCCTTTCCACATCCCACCCTGTCCCTCTGTCCTCATCCCACCCTGTCCCTCTGTCCTCATCCCACCCTGTCCCTCTGTCCTCATCCCACCCTGTCCCTCTGTCCTCATCCCACTCTGTCCTCATCCCACCCTGTCCTCATCCCACCCTGTCCTCATCCCACCCTGTCCTCCTTTCCTCATTCCACCCTGACCCCCTTTCCCCATCCCACCATCCCCCTTTCCTCATCCCACCCTGTTCTGTCCCCATCCCACCCTGTCCCCCTGTCCTCATCCCACCCTGTCCCCCTGTCCTCATCCCACCCTGTCCCTCTGTCCTCATCCCACCCTGTCCCTCTGTCCTCATCCCACCCTGTCCCTCTGTCCTCATCCCACCCTGTCCCTCTGTCCTCATCCCACCCTGTCCCCCTTTCCTCATCCCACCCTGTCCCCCTTTCCTCATCCCACCCTGTCCCTCTGTCCTCATCCCACCCTGTCCCCCTTTCCTCATCCCACCCTGTCCCCCTTTCCTCATCCCACCCTTTCCCCCTTTCCTCATCCCACTCTGTCCTCATCCCACCCTGTCCCTCTGTCCTCATCCCACCCTGTCCCCCTTTCCACATCCCACCCTGTCCCTCTGTCCTCATCCCACCCTGTCCCTCTGTCCTCATCCCACCCTGTCCCCCTTTCCTCATCCCACCCTTTCCCCCTTTCCTCATCCCACCCTGTCCCCCTTTCCTCATCCCACCCTGTCCCCCTTTCCTCATCCCACCCTGTCCCTCTGTCCTCATCCCACCCTGTCCCTCTGTCCTCATCCCACCCTGTCCCCCTGTCCTCATCCCACCCTGTCCCTCTGTCCTCATCCCACCCTGTCCCTCTGTCCTCATCCCACCCTGTCCCTCTGTCCTCATCCCACCCTGTCCTCATCCCACCCGGTCCCCCTTTCCTCATCCCACCCTGTCCCTCTGTCCTCATCCCACCCTGTCCCTCTGTCCTCATCCCACCCTGTCCCTCTGTCCTCATCCCACCCTGTCCCTCTGTCCTCATCCCACCCTGTCCCCCTTTCCACATCCCACCCTGTCCCTCTGTCCTCATCCCACCCTGTCCCTCTATCCTCATCCCACCCTGTCCCTCTGTCCTCATTCCACCCTGACCCCCTTTCCCCATCCCACCCTGTCCCCCTTTCCTCATCCCACCCTGTTCTCTGTCCCATCCCACCCTGTCACTCTGTCCCATCCCACCCTTTCCCCCTTTCCTCATCCCACCCTGTCCCTCTGTCCTCATCCCACCCTGTCCCTCTGTCCTCATCCCACCCTGTCCCTCTGTCCTCATCCCACCCTGTCACTCTGTCCCATCCCACCCTTTCCCCCTTTCCTCATCCCACCCTGTCCCCCTTTCCTCATCCCACCCTGTCCCTCTGTCCTCATCCCACCCTGTCCCTCTGTCCTCATCCCACCCTTTCCCCCTTTCCCCATCCCACCGTCCCCCTTTCCTCATCCCACCCTGTTCTGTCCCCATCCCACCCTGTCCCTCTGTCCTCATCCCACCCTGTCCCTCTGTCCTCATCCCACCCTGTCCCTCTGTCCTCATCCCACCCTGTTCCTCTGTCCTCATCCCACCCTGTCCCCCTTTCCACATCCCACCCTGTCCCTCTGTCCTCATTCCACCCTGACCCCCTTTCCCCATCCCACCCTGTCCCCCTTTCCTCATCCCACCCTGTTCTCTGTCCCATCCCACCCTGTCACTCTGTCCCATCCCACCCTGTCACTCTGTCCCATCCCACCCTGTCCCCCTTTCCTCATCCCACCCTGTCCCCCTTTCCTCATCCCACCCTGTCCCCCTTTCCTCATCCCACCCTGTCACTCTGTCCCATCCCACCCTGTCCCCCTGTCCTCATCCCACCCTGTCCTCATCCCACCCTGTCCCTCTGTCCTCATCCCACCCTGTCCCTCTGTCCTCATCCCACCCTGTCCCTCTGTCCTCATCCCACCCTGTCCCTCTGTCCTCATCCCACCCTGTCCCCCTTTCCTCATCCCACCCTGTCATCATCCCACCCTGTCCCTCTGTCCTCATCCCACCCTGTCCCTCTGTCCTCATCCCACCCTGTCCCCCTTTCCTCATCCCACCCTGTCCCTCTGTCCTCATCCCACCCTGTCCCTCTGTCCTCATCCCACCCTGTCCCTCTGTCCTCATCCCACCCTGTCCCTCTGTCCTCATCCCACCCTGTCCTCATCCCACCCGGTCCCCCTTTCCTCATCCCACCCTGTCCCTCTGTCCTCATCCCACTCTGTCCCTCTGTCCTCATCCCACCCTGTTCCTCTGTCCGCATCCCACCCTGGCCCCCTTTCCTCATCCCACCCTGTCCCTCTTTCCTCATCCCACCCTGTCCCTCTGTCCTCATCCCACCCTGTCCCTCTGTCCTCATCCCACCCTGTCCCCCTGTCCTCATCCCACCCTGTCCCTCTGTCCTCATCCCACCCTGTCCCCCTTTCCTCATCCCACCCTGTCCCTCTGTCCTCATCCCACCCTGTACCTCTGTCCTCATCCCACCCTGTCCCCCTTTCCTCATCCCACCCTGTCCCTCTGTCCCCATCCCACCCTGTCCCTCTGTCCTCATCCCACCCTGTCCCTCTGTCCTCATCCCACCCTGTCCCTCTGTCCTCATCCCACCCTTTCCCTCTGTCCTCATCCCACCCTGTCCTCATCCCACCCGGTCCCCCTTTCCTCATCCCACCCTGTCCCTCTGTCCTCATCCCACCCTGTCCCTCTGTCCTCATCCCACCCTGTCCCTCTGTCCTCATACCACCCTGTCCCCCTTTCCACATCCCACCCTGTCCCTCTGTCCTCATCCGACCCTGTCCCTCTTTCCTCATCCCACCCTGTCCCTCTGTCCTCATTCCACCCTGACCCCTTTCCCCATCCCACCCTGTCCCCCTTTCCTCATCCCACCCTGTCCCTCTGTCCCATCCCACCCTGTCACTCTGTCCCATCCCACCCTGTCCCCCTTTCCTCATCCCACCCTGTCCCCCTTTCCTCATCCCACCCTGTCCCTCTGTCCTCATCCCACCCTGTCCCTCTGTCCTCATCCCACCCTGTCCCTCTGTCCTCATCCCACCCTGTCCTCATCCCACCCTGTCCCTCTGTCCTCATCCCACCCTGTCCCTCTGTCCTCATCCCACCCTGTCCCTCTGTCCTCATCCCACCCTGTCCTCATCCCACCCGGTCCCCCTTTCCTCATCCCACCCTGTTCTCTGTCCCCATCCCACCCTGTCCCCCTTTCCTCATCCCACTCTGTCCCTCTGTCCTCATCCCACCCTTTCCCCCTTTCCACATCCCACCCTGTCCCTCTGTCCTCATCCCACCCTGTCCCTCTGTCCTCATCCCACCCTGTCCCTCTGTCCTCATCCCACTCTGTCCTCATCCCACCCTGTCCTCATCCCACCCTGTCCTCATCCCACCCTGTCCTCCTTTCCTCATTCCACCCTGTCCCCCTTTCCCCATCCCACCATCCCCCTTTCCTCATCCCACCCTGTTCTGTCCCCATCCCACCCTGTCCCCCTGTCCTCATCCCACCCTGTCCCTCTGTCCTCATCCCACCCTGTCCCTCTGTCCTCATCCCACCCTGTCCCTCTGTCCTCATCCCACCATGTCCCCCTTTCCTCATCCCACCCTGTCCCCCTTTCCTCATCCCACCCTGTCCCTCTGTCCTCATCCCACCCTGTCCCCCTTTCCTCATCCCACCCTGTCCCTCTGTCCTCATCCCACCCTGTCCCCCTTTCCACATCCCACCCTGTCCCTCTGTCCTCATCCCACCCTGTCCCTCTGTCCTCATCCCACCCTGTCCCCCTTTCCTCATCCCACCCTTTCCCCCTTTCCTCATCCCACCCTGTCCCCCTTTCCTCATCCCACCCTGTCCCTCTGTCCTCATCCCACCCTGTCCCTCTGTCCTCATCCCACCCTTTCCCCCTTTCCACATCCCACCCTGTCCCTCTGTCCTCATCCCACCCTGTCCCTCTGTCCTCATCCCACCCTGTCCCTCTGTCCTCATCCCACCCTGTCCCTCTGTCCTCATCCCACCCTGTCCCCCTTTCCTCATCCCACCCTGTCCCTCTTTCCTCATCCCACCCTGTCCCTCTGTCCTCATCCCACCCTGTTCTCTGTCCCCATCCCACCCTGTCCCCCCTTCCTCATCCCACCCTGTCCCTCTGTCCTCATTACACCCTTTCCCCCTTTCCACATCCCACCCTGTCCCTCTGTCCTCATCCCACCCTGTCCCTCTGTCCTCATCCCACCCTGTCCCTCTGTCCTCATCCCACAGTGTCCCTCTGTCCTCATCCCACTCTGTCCTCATCCCACCCTGTCCTCATCCCACCCTGTCCTCATCCCACCCTGTCCTCCTTTCCTCATTCCACCCTGACCCCCTTTCCCCATCCCACCATCCCCCTTTCCTCATCCCACCCTGTTCTGTCCCCATCCCACCCTGTCCCCCTGTCCTCATCCCACCCTGTCCCTCTGTCCTCATCCCACCCTGTCCCTCTGTCCTCATTCCACCCTGACCCCCTTTCCCCATCCCACCCTGTCCCCCTTTCCTCATCCCACCCTGTCCCTCTGTCCCATCCCACCCTGTCACTCTGTCCCATCCCACCCTGTCCCCCTTTCCTCATCCCACCCTGTCCCCCTTTCCTCATCCCACCCTGTCACTCTGTCCCATCCCACCCTTTCCCCCTTTCCTCATCCCACCCTGTTCTCTGTCCCCATCCCACCCTGTCCCCCTTTCCTCATCCCACCCTGTTCTCTGTCCCCATCCCACCCTGTCCCCCTTTCCTCATCCCACCCTGACCCTCTGTCCTCATCCCACCCTGTCCCTCTGTCCTCATCCCACCCTGTCCCCCTTTCCTCATCCCACCCTGTCCCCCTTTCCTCATCCCACCCTGTCCCTCTGTCCCCATCCCACCCTGTCCCCTGTCCTCATCCCACCCTGTCCTCATCCCACCCTGTCCCCCTTTCCTCATCCCACCCTGTCCCCCTTTCCTCATCCCACCCTGTCCCTCTGTCCTCATCCCACCCTGTCCCCCTTTCCTCATCCCACCCTGTCCCTCTGTCCTCATCCCACCCTGTCCCTCTGTCCTCATCCCACCCTGTCCCCCTTTCCTCATCCCACCCTGTCCCCCTTTCCTCATCCCACCCTGTCCCCCTTTCCTCATCCCACCCTGTCCCCCTTTCCTCATCCCACCCTGTCCCTCTGTCCTCATCCCACCCTGTCCCCCTTTCCTCATCCCACCCTGTCCCTCTGTCCTCATCCCACTCTGTCCCCCTTTCCTCATCCCACCCTGTCCCCCTTTCCTCATCCCACCCTGTCCTCCTGTCCCCATCCCACCCTGTCACTCTGTCCCCATCCCACCCTGTCCCTCTGTCCCCATCCCACCCTGTCCCTCTGTCCTCATTCCACCCTGTCCCTCTGTCCTCATCCCACCCTGTCCCCCTTTCCTCATCCCACCCTGTCCCACTTTCCTCATCCCACCCTGTCCCTCTGTCCTCATCCCACCCTGTTCTCTGTCCCCATCCCACCCTGTCCCCCTTTCCTCATCCCACTCTGTCCCTCTGTCCTCATCCCACCCTTTCCCCCTTTCCACATCCCACCCTGTCCCTCTGTCCTCATCCCACCCTGTCCCTCTGTCCTCATCCCACCCTGTCCCTCTGTCCTCATCCCACTCTGTCCTCATCCCACCCTGTCCTCATCCCACCCTGTCCTCATCCCACCCTGTCCTCCTTTCCTCATTCCACCCTGACCCCCTTTCCCCATCCCACCATCCCCCTTTCCTCATCCCACCCTGTTCTGTCCCCATCCCACCCTGTCCCCCTGTCCTCATCCCACCCTGTCCCTCTGTCCTCATCCCACCCTGTCCCCCTTTACTCATCCCACCCTGTCCCTCTGTCCTCATCCCACCATGTCCCCCTTTCCTCATCCCACCCTGTCCCCCTTTCCTCATCCCACCCTGTCCCTCTGTCCTCATCCCACCCTGTCCCCCTTTCCTCATCCCACCCTGTCCCCCTTTCCTCATCCCACCCTTTCCCCCTTTCCTCATCCCACTCTGTCCTCATCCCACCCTGTCCCTCTGTCCTCATCCCACCCTGTCCCCCTTTCCACATCCCACCCTGTCCCTCTGTCCTCATCCCACCCTGTCCCCCTTTCCTCATCCCACCCTTTCCCCCTTTCCTCATCCCACCCTGTCCCCCTTTCCTCATCATACCCTGTCCCTCTGTCCTCATCCCACCCTGTCCCTCTGTCCTCATCCCACCCTGTCCCCCTGTCCTCATCCCACCCTGTCCCTCTGTCCTCATCCCACCCTTTCCCCCTTTCCACATCCCACCCTGTCCCTCTGTCCTCATCCCACCCTGTCCCTCTGTCCTCATCCCACCCTGTCCCTCTGTCCTCATCCCACCCTGTCCCCCTTTCCTCATCCCACCCTGTCCCCCTTTCCTCATCCCACCCTGTCCCTCTTTCCTCATCCCACCCTGTCCCTCTGTCCTCATCCCACCCTGTTCTCTGTCCCCATCCCACCCTGTCCCCCCTTCCTCATCCCACCCTGTCCCTCTGTCCTCATTACACCCTTTCCCCCTTTCCACATCCCACCCTGTCCCTCTGTCCTCATCCCACCCTGTCCCTCTGTCCTCATCCCACCCTGTCCCTCTGTCCTCATCCCACAGTGTCCCTCTGTCCTCATCCCACTCTGTCCTCATCCCACCCTGTCCTCATCCCACCCTGTCCTCCTTTCCTCATTCCACCCTGACCCCCTTTCCCCATCCCACCGTCCCCCTTTCCTCATCCCACCCTGTTCTGTCCCCATCCCACCCTGTCCCCCTGTCCTCATCCCACCCTGTCCCTCTGTCCTCATCCCACCCTGTCCCTCTGTCCTCATCCCACCCTGACCCCCTTTCCCCATCCCACCCTGTCCCCCTTTCCTCATCCCACCCTGTCCCTCTGTCCCATCCCACCCTGTCACTCTGTCCCATCCCACCCTGTCCCCCTTTCCTCATCCCACCCTGTCCCCCTTTCCTCATCCCACCCTGTCACTCTGTCCCATCCCACCCTTTCCCCCTTTCCTCATCCCACCCTGTCCCCCTTTCCTCATCCCACCCTGTCCCTCTGTCCTCATCCCACCCTGTCCCTCTGTCCTCATCCCACCCTGTCCCCCTTTCCCCATCCCACCGTCCCCCTTTCCTCATCCCACCCTGTTCTGTCCCCATCCCACCCTGTCCCCCTGTCCTCATCCCACCCTGTCCCTCTGTCCTCATCCCACCCTGTCCCTCTGTCCTCATCCCACCCTGTCCCTCTGTCCTCATCCCACCCTGTCCCCCTTTCCTCATCCCACCCTGTCCCCCTTTCCTCATCCCACCCTGTCCCTCTGTCCCCATCCCACCCTGTCCCCCTTTCCTCATCCCACCCTGTCCCCCTTTCCCCATCCCACCGTCCCCCTTTCCTCATCCCACCCTGTTCTGTCCCCATCCCACCCTGTCCCCCTGTCCTCATCCCACCCTGTCCCTCTGTCCTCATCCCACCCTGTCCCTCTGTCCTCATCCCACCCTGTCCCCCTTTCCTCATCCCACCCTGTCCCCCTTTCCTCATCCAACCCTGTTCTGTCCCCATCCCACCCTGTCCCCCTGTCCTCATCCCACCCTGTCCCTCTGTCCTCATCCCACCCTGTCCCTCTGTCCTCATCCCACCCTGTCCCCCTTTCCTCATCCCACCCTGTCCCCCTTTCCTCATCCCACCCTGTCCCCCTTTCCTCATCCCACCCTGTCCCCCTTTCCTCATCACACCCTGTCCCCCTTTCCTCATCCCACCCTGTCCCTCTGTCCCCATCCCACCCTGTCCCCCTTTCCTCATCCCACCCTGTCCCTCTGTCCCCATCCCACCCTGTTCTCTCCCCATCCCACCCTGTCCCCCTTTCCTCATCCCACCCTGTCCCCCTTTCCTCATCCCACCCTGTCCCCCTTTCCTCATCCCACCCTGTCCCTCTGTCCTCATCCCACCCTGTCCCCCTTTCCTCATCCCACCCTGTCCCTCTGTCCCCATCCCACCCTGTCCCCCTTTCCTCATCCCACCCTGTTCTCTGTCCCCATCCCACCCTGTCCCCCTTTCCTCATCCCACCCTGTTCTCTGTCCCCATCCCACCCTGTCCCCCTTTCCTCATCCCACCCTGTTCTCTGTCCCCATCCCACCCTGTCCCCCTTTCCTCATCCCACCCTGTCCCTCTGTCCTCATCCCACCCTGTCCCCCTTTCCTCATCCCACCCTGTCCCCCTTTCCTCATCCCACCCTGTCCCTCTGTCCCCATCCCACCCTGTCCCCCTGTCCTCATCCCACCCTGTCCTCATCCCACCCTGTCCCCCTTTCCTCATCCCACCCTGTCCCCCTTTCCTCATCCCACCCTGTCCCTCTGTCCTCATCCTACCCTGTCCCCCTTTCCTCATCCCACCCTGTCCCTCTGTCCTCATCCCACCCTGTCCCTCTGTCCTCATCCCACCCTGTCCCCCTTTCCTCATCCCACCCTGTCCCCCTTTCCTCATCCCACCCTGTCCCCCTTTCCTCATCCCACCCTGTCCCTCTGTCCTCATCCCACCCTGTCCCTCTGTAATCATCCCACCCTGTCCCCCTTTCCTCATCCCACCCTGTCCCTCTTTCCTCATCCCACCCTGTCCCTCTGTCCTCATCCCACCCTGTTCTCTGTCCCCATCCCACCCTGTCCCCCTTTCCTCATCCCACCCTGTCCCTCTGTCCTCATCCCACCCTTTCCCCCTTTCCACATCCCACCCTGTCCCTCTGTCCTCATCCCACCCTGTCCCTCTGTCCTCATCCCACCCTGTCCCCCTTTCCTCATCCCACCCTGTCCCTCTGTCCTCATCCCACCCTTTCCCCCTTTCCACATCCCACCCTGTCCCTCTGTCCTCATCCCACCCTGTCCCTCTGTCCTCATCCCACCCTGTCCCTCTGTCCTCATCCCACAGTGTCCCTCTGTCCTCATCCCACTCTGTCCTCATCCCACCCTGTCCTCATCCCACCCTGTCCTCATCCCACCCTGTCCTCATCCCACACTGTCCTCCTTTCCTCATTCCACCCTGACCCCCTTTCCCCATCCCACCGCCCCCCTTTCCTCATCCCACCCTGTTCTGTCCCCATCCCACCCTGTCCCCCTGTCCTCATCCCACCCTGTCCCTCTGTCCTCATCCCACCCTGTCCCTCTGTCCTCATTCCACCCTGACCCCCTTTCCCCATCCCACCCTGTCCCCCTTTCCTCATCCCACCCTGTCCCTCTGTCCCATCCCACCCTGTCACTCTGTCCCATCCCACCCTGTCCCCCTTTCCTCATCCCACCCTGTCCCCCTTTCCTCATCCCACCCTGTCACTCTGTCCCATCCCACCCTTTCCCCCTTTCCTCATCCCACCCTGTTCTCTGTCCCCATCCCACCCTGTCCCCCTTTCCTCATCCCACCCTGTTCTCTGTCCCCATCCCACCCTGTCCCCCTTTCCTCATCCCACCCTGACCCTCTGTCCTCATCCCACCCTGTCCCTCTGTCCTCATCCCACCCTGTCCCCCTTTCCTCATCCCACCCTGTCCCCCTTTCCTCATCCCACCCTGTCCCTCTGTCCCCATCCCACCCTGTCCCCCTGTCCTCATCCCACCCTGTCCTCATCCCACCTTGTCCCCCTTTCCTCATCCCACCCTGTCCCCCTTTCCTCATCCCACCCTGTCCCCCTTTCCTCATCCCACCCTGTCCCTCTGTCCTCATCCCACCCTGTCCCCCTTTCCTCATCCCACCCTGTCCCTCTGTCCTCATCCCACCCTGTCCCTCTGTCCTCATCCCACCCTGTCCCCCTTTCCTCATCCCACCGTGTCCCTCTGTCCTCATCCCACTCTGTCCCCCTTTCCTCATCCCACCCTGTCCCCCTTTCCTCATCCCACCCTGTCCTCCTGTCCCCATCCCACCCTGTCACTCTGTCCCCATCCCACCCTGTCCCTCTGTCCTCATCCCACCCTGTCCCTCTGTCCTCATCCCACCCTGTCCCTCTGTCCTCATCCCACCCTGTCCCCCTTTCCTCATCCCACCCTGTCCCTCTTTCCTCATCCCACCCTGTCCCTCTGTCCTCATCCCACCCTGTTCTCTGTCCCCATCCCACCCTGTCCCCCTTTCCTCATCCCACTCTGTCCCTCTGTCCTCATCCCACCCTTTCCCCCTTTCCACATCCCACCCTGTCCCTCTGTCCTCATCCCACCCTGTCCCTCTGTCCTCATCCCACTCTGTCCTCATCCCACCCTGTCCTCATCCCACCCTGTCCTCATCCCACCCTGTCCTCCTTTCCTCATTCCACCCTGACCCCCTTTCCCCATCCCACCATCCCCCTTTCCTCATCCCACCCTGTTCTGTCCCCATCCCACCCTGTCCCCCTGTCCTCATCCCACCCTGTCCCTCTGTCCTCATCCCACCCTGTCCCTCTGTCCTCATCCCACCCTGTCCCCCTTTACTCATCCCACCCTGTCCCTCTGTCCTCATCCCACCATGTCCCCCTTTCCTCATCCCACCCTGTCCCCCTTTCCTCATCCCACCCTGTCCCTCTGTCCTCATCCCACCCTGTCCCCCTTTCCTCATCCCACCCTGTCCCCCTTTCCTCATCCCACCCTTTCCCCCTTTCCTCATCCCACTCTGTCCTCATCCCACCCTGTCCCTCTGTCCCCATCCCACCCTGTCCCCCTTTCCTCATCCCACCCTGTTCTCTGTCCCCATCCCACCCTGTCCCCCTTTCCTCATCCCACCCTGTCCCTCTGTCCTCATCCCACCCTGTCCCCCTTTCCTCATCCCACCCTGTCCCCCTTTCCTCATCCCACACTGTCCCTCTGTCCCCATCCCACCCTGTCCCCCTGTCCTCATCCCACCCTGTCCTCATCCCACCCTGTCCCCCTTTCCTCATCCCACCCTGTCCCCCTTTCCTCATCCCACCCTGTCCCTCTGTCCTCATCCTACCCTGTCCCCCTTTCCTCATCCCACCCTGTCCCTCTGTCCTCATCCCACCCTGTCCCTCTGTCCTCATCCCACCCTGTCCCCCTTTCCTCATCCCACCCTGTCCCCCTTTCCTCATCCCACCCTGTCCCCCTTTCCTCATCCCACCCTGTCCCTCTGTCCTCATCCCACCCTGTCCCTCTGTCCTCATCCCACCCTGTCCCCCTTTCCTCATCCCACCCTGTCCCTCTTTCCTCATCCCACCCTGTCCCTCTGTCCTCATCCCACCCTGTTCTCTGTCCCCATCCCACCCTGTCCCCCTTTCCTCATCCCACCCTGTCCCTCTGTCCTCATCCCACCCTTTCCCCCTTTCCACATCCCACCCTGTCCCTCTGTCCTCATCCCACCCTGTCCCTCTGTCCTCATCCCACCCTGTCCCCCTTTCCTCATCCCACCCTGTCCCTCTGTCCTCATCCCACCCTTTCCCCCTTTCCACATCCCACCCTGTCCCTCTGTCCTCATCCCACCCTGTCCCTCTGTCCTCATCCCACCCTGTCCCTCTGTCCTCATCCCACAGTGTCCCTCTGTCCTCATCCCACTCTGTCCTCATCCCACCCTGTCCTCATCCCACCCTGTCCTCATCCCACCCTGTCCTCCTTTCCTCATTCCACCCTGACCCCCTTTCCCCATCCCACCGCCCCCCTTTCCTCATCCCACCCTGTTCTGTCCCCATCCCACCCTGTCCCCCTGTCCTCATCCCACCCTGTCCCTCTGTCCTCATCCCACCCTGTCCCTCTGTCCTCATCCCACCCTGTCCCTCTGTCCTCATTCCACCCTGACCCCCTTTCCCCATCCCACCCTGTCCCCCTTTCCTCATCCCACCCTGTCCCTCTGTCCCATCCCACCCTGTCACTCTGTCCCATCCCACCCTGTCCCCCTTTCCTCATCCCACCCTGTCCCCCTTTCCTCATCCCACCCTGTCACTCTGTCCCATCCCACCCTTTCCCCCTTTCCTCATCCCACCCTGTTCTCTGTCCCCATCCCACCCTGTCCCCCTTTCCTCATCCCACCCTGTTCTCTGTCCCCATCCCACCCTGTCCCCCTTTCCTCATCCCACCCTGACCCTCTGTCCTCATCCCACCCTGTCCCCCTTTCCTCATCCCACCCTGTCCCCCTTTCCTCATCCCACCCTGTCCCTCTGTCCCCATCCCACCCTGTCCCCCTGTCCTCATCCCACCCTGTCCTCATCCCACCTTGTCCCCCTTTCCTCATCCCACCCTGTCCCCCTTTCCTCATCCCACCCTGTCCCTCTGTCCTCATCCCACCCTGTCCCCCTTTCCTCATCCCACCCTGTCCCTCTGTCCTCATCCCACCCTGTCCCTCTGTCCTCATCCCACCCTGTCCCCCTTTCCTCATCCCACCCTGTCCCCCTTTCCTCATCCCACCCTGTCCCCCTTTCCTCATCCCACCCTGTCCCTCTGTCCTCATCCCACCCTGTCCCTCTGTCCTCATCCCACCCTGTCCCTCTGTCCTCATCCCACCCTGTCCCCCTTTCCTCATCCCACCCTGTCCCTCTGTCCTCATCCCACTCTGTCCCCCTTTCCTCATCCCACCCTGTCCTCCTGTCCCCATCCCACCCTGTCACTCTGTCCCCATCCCACCCTGTCCCTCTGTCCTCATTCCACCCTGTCCCTCTGTCCTCATCCCACCCTGTCCCTCTGTCCTCATCCCACCCTGTCCCCCTTTCCTCATCCCACCCTGTCCCTCTTTCCTCATCCCACCCTGTCCCTCTGTCCTCATCCCACCCTGTTCTCTGTCCCCATCCCACCCTGTCCCCCTTTCCTCATCCCACTCTGTCCCTCTGTCCTCATCCCACCCTTTCCCCCTTTCCACATCCCACCCTGTCCCTCTGTCCTCATCCCACCCTGTCCCTCTGTCCTCATCCCACTCTGTCCTCATCCCACCCTGTCCTCATCCCACCCTGTCCTCATCCCACCCTGTCCTCCTTTCCTCATTCCACCCTGACCCCCTTTCCCCATCCCACCATCCCCCTTTCCTCATCCCACCCTGTTCTGTCCCCATCCCACCCTGTCCCCCTGTCCTCATCCCACCCTGTCCCTCTGTCCTCATCCCACCCTGTCCCTCTGTCCTCATCCCACCCTGTCCCCCTTTACTCATCCCACCCTGTCCCTCTGTCCTCATCCCACCATGTCCCCCTTTCCTCATCCCACCCTGTCCCCCTTTCCTCATCCCACCCTGTCCCTCTGTCCTCATCCCACCCTGTCCCCCTTTCCTCATCCCACCCTGTCCCCCTTTCCTCATCCCACCCTGTCCCCCTTTCCTCATCCCACCCTGTCCCTCTGTCCCCATCCCACCCTGTCCCCCTTTCCTCATCCCACCCTGTCCCTCTGTCCCCATCCCACCCTGTTCTCTCCCCATCCCACCCTGTCCCCCTTTCCTCATCCCACCCTGTCCCCCTTTCCTCATCCCACCCTGTCCCCCTTTCCTCATCCCACCCTGTCCCTCTGTCCTCATCCCACCCTGTCCCCCTTTCCTCATCCCACCCTGTCCCTCTGTCCCCATCCCACCCTGTCCCCCTTTCCTCATCCCACCCTGTTCTCTGTCCCCATCCCACCCTGTCCCCCTTTCCTCATCCCACCCTGTTCTCTGTCCCCATCCCACCCTGTCCCCCTTTCCTCATCCCACCCTGTTCTCTGTCCCCATCCCACCCTGTCCCCCTTTCCTCATCCCACCCTGTCCCTCTGTCCTCATCCCACCCTGTCCCCCTTTCCTCATCCCACCCTGTCCCCCTTTCCTCATCCCACCCTGTCCCTCTGTCCCCATCCCACCCTGTCCCCCTGTCCTCATCCCACCCTGTCCTCATCCCACCCTGTCCCCCTTTCCTCATCCCACCCTGTCCCCCTTTCCTCATCCCACCCTGTCCCTCTGTCCTCATCCTACCCTGTCCCCCTTTCCTCATCCCACCCTGTCCCTCTGTCCTCATCCCACCCTGTCCCTCTGTCCTCATCCCACCCTGTCCCCCTTTCCTCATCCCACCCTGTCCCCCTTTCCTCATCCCACCCTGTCCCCCTTTCCTCATCCCACCCTGTCCCTCTGTCCTCATCCCACCCTGTCCCTCTGTAATCATCCCACCCTGTCCCCCTTTCCTCATCCCACCCTGTCCCTCTTTCCTCATCCCACCCTGTCCCTCTGTCCTCATCCCACCCTGTTCTCTGTCCCCATCCCACCCTGTCCCCCTTTCCTCATCCCACCCTGTCCCTCTGTCCTCATCCCACCCTTTCCCCCTTTCCACATCCCACCCTGTCCCTCTGTCCTCATCCCACCCTGTCCCTCTGTCCTCATCCCACCCTGTCCCCCTTTCCTCATCCCACCCTGTCCCTCTGTCCTCATCCCACCCTTTCCCCCTTTCCACATCCCACCCTGTCCCTCTGTCCTCATCCCACCCTGTCCCTCTGTCCTCATCCCACCCTGTCCCTCTGTCCTCATCCCACAGTGTCCCTCTGTCCTCATCCCACTCTGTCCTCATCCCACCCTGTCCTCATCCCACCCTGTCCTCATCCCACCCTGTCCTCATCCCACACTGTCCTCCTTTCCTCATTCCACCCTGACCCCCTTTCCCCATCCCACTGCCCCCCTTTCCTCATCCCACCCTGTTCTGTCCCCATCCCACCCTGTCCCCCTGTCCTCATCCCACCCTGTCCCTCTGTCCTCATCCCACCCTGTCCCTCTGTCCTCATTCCACCCTGACCCCCTTTCCCCATCCCACCCTGTCCCCCTTTCCTCATCCCACCCTGTCCCTCTGTCCCATCCCACCCTGTCACTCTGTCCCATCCCACCCTGTCCCCCTTTCCTCATCCCACCCTGTCCCCCTTTCCTCATCCCACCCTGTCACTCTGTCCCATCCCACCCTTTCCCCCTTTCCTCATCCCACCCTGTTCTCTGTCCCCATCCCACCCTGTCCCCCTTTCCTCATCCCACCCTGTTCTCTGTCCCCATCCCACCCTGTCCCCCTTTCCTCATCCCACCCTGACCCTCTGTCCTCATCCCACCCTGTCCCTCTGTCCTCATCCCACCCTGTCCCCCTTTCCTCATCCCACCCTGTCCCCCTTTCCTCATCCCACCCTGTCCCTCTGTCCCCATCCCACCCTGTCCCCCTGTCCTCATCCCACCCTGTCCTCATCCCACCTTGTCCCCCTTTCCTCATCCCACCCTGTCCCCCTTTCCTCATCCCACCCTGTCCCTCTGTCCTCATCCCACCCTGTCCCCCTTTCCTCATCCCACCCTGTCCCTCTGTCCTCATCCCACCCTGTCCCTCTGTCCTCATCCCACCCTGTCCCCCTTTCCTCATCCCACCGTGTCCCTCTGTCCTCATCCCACTCTGTCCCCCTTTCCTCATCCCACCCTGTCCCCCTTTCCTCATCCCACCCTGTCCTCCTGTCCCCATCCCACCCTGTCACTCTGTCCCCATCCCACCCTGTCCCTCTGTCCTCATCCCACCCTGTCCCTCTGTCCTCATCCCACCCTGTCCCTCTGTCCTCATCCCACCCTGTCCCCCTTTCCTCATCCCACCCTGTCCCTCTTTCCTCATCCCACCCTGTCCCTCTGTCCTCATCCCACCCTGTTCTCTGTCCCCATCCCACCCTGTCCCCCTTTCCTCATCCCACTCTGTCCCTCTGTCCTCATCCCACCCTTTCCCCCTTTCCACATCCCACCCTGTCCCTCTGTCCTCATCCCACCCTGTCCCTCTGTCCTCATCCCACTCTGTCCTCATCCCACCCTGTCCTCATCCCACCCTGTCCTCATCCCACCCTGTCCTCCTTTCCTCATTCCACCCTGACCCCCTTTCCCCATCCCACCATCCCCCTTTCCTCATCCCACCCTGTTCTGTCCCCATCCCACCCTGTCCCCCTGTCCTCATCCCACCCTGTCCCTCTGTCCTCATCCCACCCTGTCCCTCTGTCCTCATCCCACCCTGTCCCCCTTTACTCATCCCACCCTGTCCCTCTGTCCTCATCCCACCATGTCCCCCTTTCCTCATCCCACCCTGTCCCCCTTTCCTCATCCCACCCTGTCCCTCTGTCCTCATCCCACCCTGTCCCCCTTTCCTCATCCCACCCTGTCCCCCTTTCCTCATCCCACCCTTTCCCCCTTTCCTCATCCCACTCTGTCCTCATCCCACCCTGTCCCTCTGTCCCCATCCCACCCTGTCCCCCTTTCCTCATCCCACCCTGTTCTCTGTCCCCATCCCACCCTGTCCCCCTTTCCTCATCCCACCCTGTCCCTCTGTCCTCATCCCACCCTGTCCCCCTTTCCTCATCCCACCCTGTCCCCCTTTCCTCATCCCACACTGTCCCTCTGTCCCCATCCCACCCTGTCCCCCTGTCCTCATCCCACCCTGTCCTCATCCCACCCTGTCCCCCTTTCCTCATCCCACCCTGTCCCCCTTTCCTCATCCCACCCTGTCCCTCTGTCCTCATCCTACCCTGTCCCCCTTTCCTCATCCCACCCTGTCCCTCTGTCCTCATCCCACCCTGTCCCTCTGTCCTCATCCCACCCTGTCCCCCTTTCCTCATCCCACCCTGTCCCCCTTTCCTCATCCCACCCTGTCCCCCTTTCCTCATCCCACCCTGTCCCTCTGTCCTCATCCCACCCTGTCCCTCTGTCCTCATCCCACCCTGTCCCCCTTTCCTCATCCCACCCTGTCCCTCTTTCCTCATCCCACCCTGTCCCTCTGTCCTCATCCCACCCTGTTCTCTGTCCCCATCCCACCCTGTCCCCCTTTCCTCATCCCACCCTGTCCCTCTGTCCTCATCCCACCCTTTCCCCCTTTCCACATCCCACCCTGTCCCTCTGTCCTCATCCCACCCTGTCCCTCTGTCCTCATCCCACCCTGTCCCCCTTTCCTCATCCCACCCTGTCCCTCTGTCCTCATCCCACCCTTTCCCCCTTTCCACATCCCACCCTGTCCCTCTGTCCTCATCCCACCCTGTCCCTCTGTCCTCATCCCACCCTGTCCCTCTGTCCTCATCCCACAGTGTCCCTCTGTCCTCATCCCACTCTGTCCTCATCCCACCCTGTCCTCATCCCACCCTGTCCTCATCCCACCCTGTCCTCCTTTCCTCATTCCACCCTGACCCCCTTTCCCCATCCCACCGCCCCCCTTTCCTCATCCCACCCTGTTCTGTCCCCATCCCACCCTGTCCCCCTGTCCTCATCCCACCCTGTCCCTCTGTCCTCATCCCACCCTGTCCCTCTGTCCTCATCCCACCCTGTCCCTCTGTCCTCATTCCACCCTGACCCCCTTTCCCCATCCCACCCTGTCCCCCTTTCCTCATCCCACCCTGTCCCTCTGTCCCATCCCACCCTGTCACTCTGTCCCATCCCACCCTGTCCCCCTTTCCTCATCCCACCCTGTCCCCCTTTCCTCATCCCACCCTGTCACTCTGTCCCATCCCACCCTTTCCCCCTTTCCTCATCCCACCCTGTTCTCTGTCCCCATCCCACCCTGTCCCCCTTTCCTCATCCCACCCTGTTCTCTGTCCCCATCCCACCCTGTCCCCCTTTCCTCATCCCACCCTGACCCTCTGTCCTCATCCCACCCTGTCCCCCTTTCCTCATCCCACCCTGTCCCCCTTTCCTCATCCCACCCTGTCCCTCTGTCCCCATCCCACCCTGTCCCCCTGTCCTCATCCCACCCTGTCCTCATCCCACCTTGTCCCCCTTTCCTCATCCCACCCTGTCCCCCTTTCCTCATCCCACCCTGTCCCTCTGTCCTCATCCCACCCTGTCCCCCTTTCCTCATCCCACCCTGTCCCTCTGTCCTCATCCCACCCTGTCCCTCTGTCCTCATCCCACCCTGTCCCCCTTTCCTCATCCCACCCTGTCCCCCTTTCCTCATCCCACCCTGTCCCCCTTTCCTCATCCCACCCTGTCCCTCTGTCCTCATCCCACCCTGTCCCTCTGTCCTCATCCCACCCTGTCCCTCTGTCCTCATCCCACCCTGTCCCCCTTTCCTCATCCCACCCTGTCCCTCTGTCCTCATCCCACTCTGTCCCCCTTTCCTCATCCCACCCTGTCCTCCTGTCCCCATCCCACCCTGTCACTCTGTCCCCATCCCACCCTGTCCCTCTGTCCTCATTCCACCCTGTCCCTCTGTCCTCATCCCACCCTGTCCCTCTGTCCTCATCCCACCCTGTCCCCCTTTCCTCATCCCACCCTGTCCCTCTTTCCTCATCCCACCCTGTCCCTCTGTCCTCATCCCACCCTGTTCTCTGTCCCCATCCCACCCTGTCCCCCTTTCCTCATCCCACTCTGTCCCTCTGTCCTCATCCCACCCTGTCCCCCTTTCCTCATCCCACTCTGTCCCTCTGTCCTCATCCCACCCTTTCCCCCTTTCCACATCCCACCCTGTCCCTCTGTCCTCATCCCACCCTGTCCCTCTGTCCTCATCCCACTCTGTCCTCATCCCACCCTGTCCTCATCCCACCCTGTCCTCATCCCACCCTGTCCTCCTTTCCTCATTCCACCCTGACCCCCTTTCCCCATCCCACCATCCCCCTTTCCTCATCCCACCCTGTTCTGTCCCCATCCCACCCTGTCCCCCTGTCCTCATCCCACCCTGTCCCTCTGTCCTCATCCCACCCTGTCCCTCTGTCCTCATCCCACCCTGTCCCCCTTTACTCATCCCACCCTGTCCCTCTGTCCTCATCCCACCATGTCCCCCTTTCCTCATCCCACCCTGTCCCCCTTTCCTCATCCCACCCTGTCCCTCTGTCCTCATCCCACCCTGTCCCCCTTTCCTCATCCCACCCTGTCCCCCTTTCCTCATCCCACCCTTTCCCCCTTTCCTCATCCCACTCTGTCCTCATCCCACCCTGTCCCTCTGTCCTCATCCCACCCTGTCCCCCTTTCCACATCCCACCCTGTCCCTCTGTCCTCATCCCACCCTGTCCCTCTGTCCTCATCCCACCCTGTCCCCCTTTCCTCATCCCACCCTTTCCCCCTTTCCTCATCCCACCCTGTCCCCCTTTCCTCATCATACCCTGTCCCTCTGTCCTCATCCCACCCTGTCCCTCTGTCCTCATCCCACCCTGTCCCCCTGTCCTCATCCCACCCTGTCCCTCTGTCCTCATCCCACCCTTTCCCCCTTTCCACATCCCACCCTGTCCCTCTGTCCTCATCCCACCCTGTCCCTCTGTCCTCATCCCACCCTGTCCCTCTGTCCTCATCCCACCCTGTCCCTCTGTCCTCATCCCACCCTGTCCCCCTTTCCTCATCCCACCCTGTCCCTCTTTCCTCATCCCACCCTGTCCCTCTGTCCTCATCCCACCCTGTTCTCTGTCCTCATCCCATCCTGTCCCCCCTTCCTCATCCCACCCTGTCCCTCTGTCCTCATTACACCCTTTCCCCCTTTCCACATCCCACCCTGTCCCTCTGTCCTCATCCCACCCTGTCCCTCTGTCCTCATCCCACCCTGTCCCTCTGTCCTCATCCCACAGTGTCCCTCTGTCCTCATCCCACTCTGTCCTCATCCCACCCTGTCCTCATCCCACCCTGTCCTCCTTTCCTCATTCCACCCTGACCCCCTTTCCCCATCCCACCGTCCCCCTTTCCTCATCCCACCCTGTTCTGTCCCCATCCCACCCTGTCCCCCTGTCCTCATCCCACCCTGTCCCTCTGTCCTCATCCCACCCTGTCCCTCTGTCCTCATCCCACCCTGACCCCCTTTCCCCATCCCACCCTGTCCCCCTTTCCTCATCCCACCCTGTCCCTCTGTCCCATCCCACCCTGTCACTCTGTCCCATCCCACCCTGTCCCCCTTTCCTCATCCCACCCTGTCCCCCTTTCCTCATCCCACCCTGTCACTCTGTCCCATCCCACCCTTTCCCCCTTTCCTCATCCCACCCTGTCCCCCTTTCCTCATCCCACCCTGTCCCTCTGTCCTCATCCCACCCTGTCCCTCTGTCCTCATCCCACCCTGTCCCTCTGTCCTCATCCCACCCTGTCCCCCTTTCCCCATCCCACCGTCCCCCTTTCCTCATCCCACCCTGTTCTGTCCCCATCCCACCCTGTCCCCCTGTCCTCATCCCACCCTGTCCCTCTGTCCTCATCCCACCCTGTCCCTCTGTCCTCATCCCACCCTGTCCCTCTGTCCTCATCCCACCCTGTCCCCCTTTCCTCATCCCACCCTGTCCCCCTTTCCTCATCCCACCCTGTCCCTCTGTACCCATCCCACCCTGTCCCCCTTTCCTCATCCCACCCTGTCCCTCTGTCCCCATCCCACCCTGTCCCTCTGTCCCCATCCCACCCTGTCCCCCTTTCCCCATCCCACCGTCCCCCTTTCCTCATCCCACCCTGTTCTGTCCCCATCCCACCCTGTCCCCCTGTCCTCATCCCACCCTGTCCCTCTGTCCTCATCCCACCCTGTCCCTCTGTCCTCATCCCACCCTGTCCCCCTTTCCTCATCCCACCCTGTCCTCATCCCACCCTGTCCCCCTTTCCTCATCCCACCCTGTCCCCCTTTCCTCATCCCACTCTGTCCCTCTGTCCCCATCCCACCCTGTCCCCCTTTCCTCATCCCACCCTGTCCCTCTGTCCCCATCCCACCCTGTTCTCTCCCCATCCCACCCTGTCCCCCTTTCCTCATCCCACCCTGTCCCCCTTTCCTCATCCCACCCTGTCCCTCTGTCCTCATCCCACCCTGTCCCCCTTTCCTCATCCCACCCTGTCCCTCTGTCCCCATCCCACCCTGTCCCCCTTTCCTCATCCCACCCTGTTCTCTGTCCCCATCCCACCCTGTCCCCCTTTCCTCATCCCACCCTGTTCTCTGTCCCCATCCCACCCTGTCCCCCTTTCCTCATCCCACCCTGTCCCTCTGTCCTCATCCCACCCTGTCCCCCTTTCCTCATCCCACCCTGTCCCCCTTTCCTCATCCCACCCTGTCCCTCTGTCCCCATCCCACCCTGTCCCCCTGTCCTCATCCCACCCTGTCCTCATCCCACCCTGTCCCCCTTTCCTCATCCCACCCTGTCCCCCTTTCCTCATCCCACCCTGTCCCTCTGTCCTCATCCTACCCTGTCCCCCTTTCCTCATCCCACCCTGTCCCTCTGTCCTCATCCCACCCTGTCCCTCTGTCCTCATCCCACCCTGTCCCCCTTTCCTCATCCCACCCTGTCCCCCTTTCCTCATCCCACCCTGTCCCCCTTTCCTCATCCCACCCTGTCCCTCTTTCCTCATCCCACCCTGTCCCTCTGTCCTCATCCCACCCTGTCCCTCTGTCCTCATCCCACCCTGTCCCTCTGTCCTCATTCCACCCTGACCCCCTTTCCCCATCCCACCCTGTCCCCCTTTCCTCATCCCACCCTGTCCCTCTGTCCCATCCCACCCTGTCACTCTGTCCCATCCCACCCTGTCCCCCTTTCCTCATCCCACCCTGCCCCCCTTTCCTCATCCCACCCTGTCACTCTGTCCCATCCCACCCTTTCCCCCTTTCCTCATCCCACCCTGTCCCCCTTTCCTCATCCCACCCTGTCCCTCTGTCCTCATCCCACCCTGTCCCTCTGTCCTCATCCCACCCTGTCCCCCTTTCCCCATCCCACTGTCCCCCTTTCCTCATCCCACCCTGTTCTGTCCCCATCCCACCCTGTCCCCCTGTCCTCATCCCACCCTGTCCCCCTGTCCTCATCCCACCCTGTCCCTCTGTCCTCATCCCACCCTGTCCCTCTGTCCTCATCCCACCCTGTCCCTCTGTCCTCATCCCACCCTGTCCCCCTTTCCTCATCCCACCCTGTCCCCCTTTCCTCATCCCACCCTGTCCCTCTGTCCCCATCCCAGCCTGTCCCCCTTTCCTCATCCCACCCTGTCCCTCTGTCCCCATCCCACCCTGTTCTCTCCCCATCCCACCCTGTCCCCCTTTCCTCATCCCACCCTGTCCCCCTTTCCTCATCCCACCCTGTCCCTCTGTCCTCATCCCACCCTGTCCCCCTTTCCTCATCCAACCCTGTCCCTCTGTCCCCATCCCACCCTGTCCCCCTTTCCTCATCCCACCCTGTTCTCTGTCCCCATCCCACCCTGTCCCCCTTTCCTCATCCCACCCTGTTCTCTGTCCCCATCCCACCCTGTCCCCCTTTCCTCATCCCACCCTGTTCTCTGTCCCCATCCCACCCTGTCCCCCTTTCCTCATCCCACCCTGTCCCTCTGTCCTCATCCCACCCTGTCCCCCTTTCCTCATCCCACCCTGTCCCCCTTTCCTCATCCCACCCTGTCCCTCTGTCCCCATCCCACCCTGTCCCCCTGTCCCCATCCCACCCTGTCCCCCTGTCCTCATCCCACCCTGTCCTCATCCCACCCTGTCCCCCTTTCCTCATCCCACCCTGTCCCCCTTTCCTCATCCCACCATGTCCCTCTGTCCTCATCCCACCCTGTCCCCCTTTCCTCATCCCACCCTGTCCCTCTGTCCTCATCCCACCCTGTCCCTCTGTCCTCATCCCACCCTGTCCCCCTTTCCTCATCCCACCCTGTCCCCCTTTCCTCATCCCACCCTGTCCCCCTTTCCTCATCCCACCCTGTCCCTCTGTCCTCATCCCACCCTGTCCCTCTGTCCTCATCCCACCCTGTCCCCCTTTCCTCATCCCACCCTGTCCCTCTGTCCTCATCCCACTCTGTCCCCCTTTCCTCATCCCACCCTGTCCCCCTTTCCTCATCCCACCCTGTCCCCATCCCACCCTGTCACTCTGTCCCCATCCCACCCTGTCCCTCTGTCCTCATTCCACCCTGTCCCTCTGTCCTCATCCCACCCTGTCCCTCTGTCCTCATCCCGCCCTGTCCCCCTTTCCTCATCCCACCCTATCCCTCTTTCCTCATCCCACCCTGTCCCTCTGTCCTCATCCCACCCTGTTCTCTGTCCCCATCCCACCCTGTCCCCCTTTCCTCATCCCACTCTGTCCCTCTGTCCTCATCCCACCCTTTCCCCCTTTCCACATCCCACCCTGTCCCTCTGTCCTCATCCCACCCTGTCCCTCTGTCCTCATCCCACCCTGTCCCTCTGTCCTCATCCCACCCTGTCCCTCTGTCCTCATCCCACTCTGTCCTCATCCCACCCTGTCCTCATCCCACCCTGTCCTCATCCCACCCTGTCCTCCTTTCCTCATTCCACCCTGACCCCCTTTCCCCATCCCACCATCCCCCTTTCCTCATCCCACCCTGTTCTGTCCCCATCCCACCCTGTCCCCCTGTCCTCATCCCACCCTGTCCCTCTGTCCTCATCCCACCCTGTCCCTCTGTCCTCATCCCACCCTGTCCCTCTGTCCTCATCCCACCCTGTCCCCCTTTACTCATCCCACCCTGTCCCTCTGTCCTCATCCCACCCTGTCCCCCTTTCCTCATCCCACCCTGTCCCCCTTTCCTCATCCCACCCTGTCCCCCTTTCCTCATCCCACTCTGTCCTCATCCCACCCTGTCCCTCTGTCCTCATCCCACCCTGTCCCCCTTTCCACATCCCACCCTGTTCTGTCCCCATCCCACCCTGTCCCCCTGTCCTCATCCCACCCTGTCCCTCTGTCCTCATCCCACCCTGTCCCTCTGTCCTCATCCCACCCTGTCCCCCTTTCCTCATCCCACCCTGTCCCTCTTTCCTCATCCCACCCTGTCCCTCTGTCCTCATCCCACCCTGTTCTCTTTCCCCATCCCACCCTGTCCCCCTTTCCTCATCCCACCCTGTCCCTCTGTCCTCATCCCACCCTTTCCCCCTTTCCACATCCCAGCCTGTCCCTCTGTCCTCATCCCACCCTGTCCCTCTGTCCTCATCCCACCCTGTCCCTCTGTCCTCATCCCACCCTGTCCCTCTGTCCTCATCCCACTCTGTCCTCATCCCACCCTGTCCTCATCCCACCCTGTCCTCATCCCACCCTGTCCTCCTTTCCTCATTCCACCCTGACCCCCTTTCCCCATCCCACCATCCCCCTTTCCTCATCCCACCCTGTTCTGTCCCCATCCCACCCTGTCCCCCTGTCCTCATCCCACCCTGTCCCTCTGTCCTCATCCCACCCTGTCCCTCTGTCCTCATCCCACCCTGTCCCTCTGTCCTCATCCCACCCTGTCCCTCTGTCCTCATCCCACCCTGTCCCTCTGTCCTCATTCCACCCTGACCCCCTTTCCCCATCCCACCCTGTCCCCCTTTCCTCATCCCACCCTGTCCCTCTGTCCCATCCCACCCTGTCACTCTGTCCCATCCCACCCTGTCCCCCTTTCCTCATCCCACCCTGCCCCCCTTTCCTCATCCCACCCTGTCACTCTGTCCCATCCCACCCTTGTCCCCTTTCCTCATCCCACCCTGTCCCCCTTTCCTCATCCCACCCTGTCCCTCTGTCCTCATCCCACTCTGTCCCTCTGTCCTCATCCCACCCTGTCCCTCTGTCCTCATCCCACCCTGTCCCCCTTTCCCCATCCCACTGTCCCCCTTTCCTCATCCCACCCTGTTCTGTCCCCATCCCACCCTGTCCCCCTGTCCTCATCCCACCCTGTCCCCCTGTCCTCATCCCACCCTGTCCCTCTGTCCTCATCCCACCCTGTCCCTCTGTCCTCATCCCACCCTGTCCCTCTGTCCTCATCCCACCCTGTCCCCCTTTCCTCATCCCACCCTGTCCCCCTTTCCTCATCCCACCCTGTCCCTCTGTCCCCATCCCAGCCTGTCCCCCTTTCCTCATCCCACCCTGTCCCTCTGTCCCCATCCCACCCTGTTCTCTCCCCATCCCACCCTGTCCCCCTTTCCTCATCCCACCCTGTCCCCCTTTCCTCATCCCACCCTGTCCCCCTTTCCTCATCCCACCCTGTCCCTCTGTCCCCATCCCACCCTGTCCCCCTTTCCTCATCCCACCCTGTTCTCTGTCCCCATCCCACCCTGTCCCCCTTTCCTCATCCCACCCTGTTCTCTGTCCCCATCCCACCCTGTCCCCCTTTCCTCATCCCACCCTGTTCTCTGTCCCCATCCCACCCTGTCCCCCTTTCCTCATCCCACCCTGTCCCTCTGTCCTCATCCCACCCTGTCCCCCTTTCCTCATCCCACCCTGTCCCCCTTTCCTCATCCCACCCTGTCCCTCTGTCCCCATCCCACCCTGTCCCCCTGTCCTCATCCCACCCTGTCCTCATCTCACCCTGTCCCCCTTTCCTCATCCCACCCTGTCCCCCTTTCCTCATCCCACCCTGTCCCTCTGTCCCCATCCCACCCTGTCCCCCTGTCCTCATCCCACTCTGTCCTCATCCCACCCTGTCCTCATCCCACCCTGTCCTCATCCCACCCTGTCCTCCTTTCCTCATTCCACCCTGACCCCCTTTCCCCATCCCACCATCCCCCTTTCCTCATCCCACCCTGTTCTGTCCCCATCCCACCCTGTCCCCCTGTCCTCATCCCACCCTGTCCCTCTGTCCTCATCCCACCCTGTCCCTCTGTCCTCATCCCACCCTGTCCCCCTTTACTCATCCCACCCTGTCCCTCTGTCCTCATCCCATCCTGTCCCCCTTTCCTCATCCCACCCTGTCCCCCTTTCCTCATCCCACCCTGTCCCTCTGTCCTCATCCCACCCTGTCCCCCTTTCCTCATCCCACCCTGTCCCCCTTTCCTCATCCCACCCTTTCCCCCTTTCCTCATCCCACTCTGTCCTCATCCCACCCTGTCCCCCTTTCCTCATCCCACCCTGTCCCTCTGTCCTCATCCCACCCTGTCCCCCTTTCCTCATCCCACCCTGTCCCCCTTTCCTCATCCCACCCTGTCCCTCTGTCCTCATCCCACCCTGTCCCTCTGTCCTCATCCCACCCTGTCCCCCTGTCCTCATCCCACCCTGTCCCTCTGTCCTCATCCCACCCTGTCCCTCTGTCCTCATCCCACCCTGTCCCCCTTTCCTCATCCCACCCTGTCCCCCTTTCCTCATCCCACCCTGTCCCTCTGTCCTCATCCCACCCTGTCCCTCTGTCCTCATCCCACCCTGTCCCTCTGTCCTCATCCCACCCTGTCCCTCTGTCCTCATCCCACCCTTTCCCCCTTTCCTCATCCCACCCTGTCCCTCTGTCCTCATCCCACCCTGTCCCTCTGTCCTCATCCCACCCTGTCCCCCTTTCCACATCCCACCCTGTCCCTCTGTCCTCATCCCACCCTGTCCCTCTGTCCTCATCCCACCCTGTCCCTCTATTCTCATCCCACCCTGTCCCTCTGTCCTCATTCCACCCTGACCCCCTTTCCCCATCCCACCCTGTCCCCCTTTCCTCATCCCACCCTGTTCTCTGTCCCATCCCACCCTGTCACTCTGTCCCATCCCACCCTTTCCCCCTTTCCTCATCCCACCCTGTCCCTCTGTCCTCATCCCACCCTGTCCCTCTGTCCTCATCCCACCATGTCCCTCTGTCCTCATCCCACCCTGTCACTCTGTCCCATCCCACCCTTTCCCCCTTTCCTCATCCCACCCTGTCCCCCTTTCCTCATCCCACCCTGTCCCTCTGTCCTCATCCCACCCTGTCCCTCTGTCCTCATCCCACCCTTTCCCCCTTTCCCCATCCCACCCTTCCCCTTTCCTCATCCCACCCTGTTCTGTCCCCATCCCACCCTGTCCCTCTGTCCTCATCCCACCCTGTCCCTCTGTCCTCATCCCACCCTGTCCCTCTGTCCTCATCCCACCCTGTCCCTCTGTCCTCATCCCACCCTGTTCTCTGTCCCCATCCCACCCTGTCCCCCTTTCCTCATCCCACCCTGTTCTCTGTCCCCATCCCACCCTGTCCCCCTTTCCTCATCCCACCCTGTCCCTCTGTCCTCATCCCACCCTGTCCCCCTTTCCTCATCCCACCCTGTCCCCCTTTCCTCATCCCACCCTGTCCCTCTGTCCCCATCCCACCCTGTCCCCCTGTCCTCATCCCACCCTGTCCTCATCCCACCCTGTCCCCCTTTCCTCATCCCACCCTGTCCCCCTTTCCTCATCCCACCCTGTCCCTTTGTCCTCATCCCACCCTGTCCCCCTTTCCTCATTACACCCTGTCCCTCTGTCCTCATCCCACCCTGTCCCTCTGTCCTCATCCCACCCTGTCCCCCTTTCCTCATCCCACCCTGTCCCCCTTTCCTCATCCCACCCTGTCCCCCTTTCCTCATCCCACCCTGTTCTGTCCCCATCCCACTCTGTCCTCATCCCACCCTGTCCTCATCCCACCCTGTCCTCATCCCACCCTGTCCTCCTTTCCTCATTCCACCCTGACCCCCTTTCCCCATCCCACCGTCCCCCTTTCCTCATCCCACCCTGTTCTGTCCCCATCCCACCCTGTCCCCCTGTCCTCATCCCACCCTGTCCCTCTGTCCTCATCCCACCCTGTCCCTCTGTCCTCATCCCACCCTGTCCCTCTGTCCTCATCCCACCCTGTCCCTCTGTCCTCATTCCACCCTGACCCCCTTTCCCCATCCCACCCTGTCCCCCTTTCCTCATCCCACCCTGTCCCTCTGTCCCATCCCACCCTGTCACTCTGTCCCATCCCACCCTGTCCCCCTTTCCTCATCCCACCCTGCCCCCCTTTCCTCATCCCACCCTGTCACTCTGTCCCATCCCACCCTTTCCCCCTTTCCTCATCCCACCCTGTCCCCCTTTCCTCATCCCACCCTGTCCCTCTGTCCTCATCCCACCCTGTCCCTCTGTCCTCATCCCACCCTGTCCCTCTGTCCTCATCCCACCCTGTCCCCCTTTCCCCATCCCACTGTCCCCCTTTCCTCATCCCACCCTGTTCTGTCCCCATCCCACCCTGTCCCCCTGTCCTCATCCCACCCTGTCCCCCTGTCCTCATCCCACCCTGTCCCTCTGTCCTCATCCCACCCTGTCCCTCTGTCCTCATCCCACCCTGTCCCTCTGTCCTCATCCCACCCTGTCCCCCTTTCCTCATCCCACCCTGTCCCCCTTTCCTCATCCCACCCTGTCCCTCTGTCCCCATCCCAGCCTGTCCCCCTTTCCTCATCCCACCCTGTCCCTCTGTCCCCATCCCACCCTGTTCTCTCCCCATCCCACCCTGTCCCCCTTTCCTCATCCCACCCTGTCCCCCTTTCCTCATCCCACCCTGTCCCCCTTTCCTCATCCCACCCTGTCCCTCTGTCCCCATCCCACCCTGTACCCCTTTCCTCATCCCACCCTGTTCTCTGTCCCCATCCCACCCTGTCCCCCTTTCCTCATCCCACCCTGTTCTCTGTCCCCATCCCACCCTGTCCCCCTTTCCTCATCCCACCCTGTTCTCTGTCCCCATCCCACCCTGTCCCCCTTTCCTCATCCCACCCTGTCCCTCTGTCCTCATCCCACCCTGTCCCTCTGTCCCCATCCCACCCTGTCCCCCTGTCCTCATCCCACCCTGTCCTCATCTCACCCTGTCCCCCTTTCCTCATCCCACCATGTCCCTCTGTCCTCATCCCACCCTGTCCCCCTTTCCTCATCCCACCCTGTCCCTCTGTCCTCATCCCACCCTGTCCCTCTGTCCTCATCCCACCCTGTCCCCCTTTCCTCATCCCACCCTGTCCCCCTTTCCTCATCCCACCCTGTCCCCCTTTCCTCATCCCACCCTGTCCCTCTGTCCTCATCCCACCCTGTCCCCCTTTCCTCATCCCACCCTGTCCCTCTGTCCTCATCCCACTCTGTCCCCCTTTCCTCATCCCACCCTGTCCCCCTTTCCTCATCCCACCCTGTCCCCCTGTCCCCATCCCACCCTGTCACTCTGTCCCCATCCCACCCTGTCCCTCTGTCCTCATTCCACCCTGTCCCTCTGTCCTCATCCCACCCTGTCCCTCTGTCCTCATCCCGCCCTGTCCCTCTGTCCTCATCCCGCCCTGTCCCCCTTTCCTCATCCCACCCTGTCCCTCTTTCCTCATCCCACCCTGTCCCTCTGTCCTCATCCCACCCTGTTCTCTGTCCCCATCCCACCCTGTCCCCCTTTCCTCATCCCACTCTGTCCCTCTGTCCTCATCCCACCCTTTCCCCCTTTCCACATCCCACCCTGTCCCTCTGTCCTCATCCCACCCTGTCCCTCTGTCCTCATCCCACCCTGTCCCTCTGTCCTCATCCCACTCTGTCCTCATCCCACCCTGTCCTCATCCCACCCTGTCCTCATCCCACCCTGTCCTCCTTTCCTCATTCCACCCTGACCCCCTTTCCCCATCCCACCATCCCCCTTTCCTCATCCCACCCTGTTCTGTCCCCATCCCACCCTGTCCCCCTGTCCTCATCCCACCCTGTCCCTCTGTCCTCATCCCACCCTGTCCCTCTGTCCTCATCCCACCCTGTCCCCCTTTACTCATCCCACCCTGTCCCTCTGTCCTCATCCCATCCTGTCCCCCTTTCCTCATCCCACCCTGTCCCCCTTTCCTCATCCCACCCTGTCCCTCTGTCCTCATCCCACCCTGTCCCCCTTTCCTCATCCCACCCTTTCCCCCTTTCCTCATCCCACTCTGTCCTCATCCCACCCTGTCCCTCTGTCCTCATCTCACCCTGTCCCCCTTTCCACATCCCACCCTGTCCCTCTGTCCTCATCCCACCCTGTCCCTCTGTCCTCATCCCACCCTGTCCCCCTTTCCTCATCCCACCCTTTCCCCCTTTCCTCATCCCACCCTGTCCCCCTTTCCTCATCCCACCCTGTCCCTCTGTCCTCATCCCACCCTGTCCCTCTGTCCTCATCCCACCCTGTCCCTCTGTCCTCATCCCACCCTGTCCCCCTGTCCTCATCCCACCCTGTCCCTCTGTCCTCATCCCACCCTGTCCCCCTTTCCTCATCCCACCCTGTCCCCCTTTCCTCATCCCACCCTGTCCCTCTGTCCTCATCCCACCCTGTCCCTCTGTCCTCATCCCACCCTGTCCCTCTGTCCTCATCCCACCCTTTCCCCCTTTCCTCATCCCACCCTGTCCCTCTGTCCTCATCCCACCCTGTCCCTCTGTCCTCATCCCACCCTGTCCCCCTTTCCACATCCCACCCTGTCCCTCTGTCCTCATCCCACCCTGTCCCTCTGTCCTCATCCCACCCTGTCCCTCTATTCTCATCCCACCCTGTCCCTCTGTCCTCATTCCACCCTGACCCCCTTTCCCCATCCCACCCTGTCCCCCTTTCCTCATCCCACCCTGTTCTCTGTCCCATCCCACCCTGTCACTCTGTCCCATCCCACCCTTTCCCCCTTTCCTCATCCCACCCTGTCCCTCTGTCCTCATCCCACCCTGTCCCTCTGTCCTCATCCCACCATGTCCCTCTGTCCTCATCCCACCCTGTCACTCTGTCCCATCCCACCCTTTCCCCCTTTCCTCATCCCACCCTGTCCCCCTTTCCTCATCCCACCCTGTCCCTCTGTCCTCATCCCACCCTGTCCCTCTGTCCTCATCCCACCCTTTCCCCCTTTCCCCATCCCACCCTTCCCCTTTCCTCATCCCACCCTGTTCTGTCCCCATCCCACCCTGTCCCTCTGTCCTCATCCCACCCTGTCCCTCTGTCCTCATCCCACCCTGTCCCTCTGTCCTCATCCCACCCTGTCCCTCTGTCCTCATCCCACCCTGTTCTCTGTCCCCATCCCACCCTGTCCCCCTTTCCTCATCCCACCCTGTTCTCTGTCCCCATCCCACCCTGTCCCCCTTTCCTCATCCCACCCTGTCCCTCTGTCCTCATCCCACCCTGTCCCCCTTTCCTCATCCCACCCTGTCCCCCTTTCCTCATCCCACCCTGTCCCTCTGTCCCCATCCCACCCTGTCCCCCTGTCCTCATCCCACCCTGTCCTCATCCCACCCTGTCCCCCTTTCCTCATCCCACCCTGTCCCCCTTTCCTCATCCCACCCTGTCCCTCTGTCCTCATCCCACCCTGTCCCCCTTTCCTCATTACACCCTGTCCCTCTGTCCTCATCCCACCCTGTCCCTCTGTCCTCATCCCACCCTGTCCCCCTTTCCTCATCCCACCCTGTCCCCCTTTCCTCATCCCACCCTGTCCCCCTTTCCTCATCCCACCATGTCCCTCTGTCCTCATCCCACCCTGTCCCTCTGTCCTCATCCCACCCTGTCCCCCTTTCCTCATCCCACCCTGTCCCTCTGTCCTCATCCCACCCTGTCCCCCTTTCCTCATCCCACCCTGTCCCCTTTTCCTCATCCCACCCTGTCCACCTGTCCCCATCCCACCCTGTCCCTCTGTCCTCATCCCACCCTGTCCCTCTGTCCTCATCCCACCCTGTCCCTCTGTCCTCATCCCACCCTGTCCCCCTTTCCTCATCCCACCCTGTCCCTCTTTCCTCATCCCACCCTGTCCCTCTGTCCTCATCCCACCCTGTTCTCTGTCCCCATCCCACTCTGTCCCCCTTTCCTCATCCCACCCTGTCCCTCTGTCCTCATCCCACCCTTTCCCCCTTTCCACATCCCACCCTGTCCCTCTGTCCTCATCCCACCCTGTCCCTCTGTCCTCATCCCACCCTGTCCCTCTGTCCTCATCCCACCCTGTCCCTCTGTCCTCATCCCACCCTGTCCCCCTTTCCTCATCCCACCCTGTCCCTCTTTCCTCATCCCACCCTGTCCCTCTGTCCTCATCCCACCCTGTTCTCTGTCCCCATCCCACCCTGTCCCCCTTTCCTCATCCCACCCTGTCCCTCTGTCCTCATCCCACCCTTTCCCCTTTCCACATCCCACCCTGTCCCTCTGTCCTCATCCCACCCTGTCCCTCTGTCCTCATCCCACCCTGTCCCTCTGTCCTCATCCCACTCTGTCCTCATCCCACCCTGTCCTCATCCCACCCTGTCCTCATCCCACCCTGTCCTCCTTTCCTCATTCCACCCTGACCCCCTTTCCCCATCCCACTGTCCCCCTTTCCTCATCCCACCCTGTCCCCCTTTCCTCATCCCACCCTGTCCCTCTGTCCTCATCCCACCCTGTCCCTCTGTCCTCATACCACCCTGTCCCCCTTTCCCCACCCCACTGTCCCCCTTTCCTCATCCCACCCTGTTCTGTCCCCATCCCACCCTGTCCCCCTGTCCTCATCCCACCCTGTCCCCCTGTCCTCATCCCACCCTGTCCCTCTGTCCTCATCCCACCCTGTCCCTCTGTCCTCATCCCACCCTGTCCCTCTGTCCTCATCCCACCCTGTCCCCCTTTCCTCATCCCACCCTGTCCCCCTTTCCTCATCCCACCCTGTCCCTCTGTCCCCATCCCAGCCTGTCCCCCTTTCCTCATCCCACCCTGTCCCTCTGTCCCCATCCCACCCTGTTCTCTCCCCATCCCACCCTGTCCTCCTTTCCTCATCCCACCCTGTCCCCCTTTCCTCATCCCACCCTGTCCCTCTGTCCTCATCCCACCCTGTCCCCCTTTCCTGATCCTACCCTGTCCCTCTGTCCCCATCCCACCCTGTCCCCCTTTCCTCATCCCACCCTGTTCTCTGCCCCCATCCCACCCTGTCCCCCTTTCCTCATCCCACCCTGTTATCTGTCCCCATCCCACCCTGTCCCCCTTTCCTCATCCCACCCTGTTCTCTGTCCCCATCCCACCCTGTCCCCCTTTCCTCATCCCACCCTGTCCCTCTGTCTTCATCCCACCCTGTCCCCCTTTCCTCATCCCACCCTGTCCCCCTTTCCTCATCCCACCCTGTCCCTCTGTCCTCATCCCACCCTGTCCTCATCCCACCCTGTCCCCCTTTCCTCATCCCACCCTGTCCCCCTTTCCTCATCCCACCCTGTCCCTCTGTCCTCATCCCACCCTGTCCCCCTTTCCTCATCCCACCCTGTCCCTCTGTCCTCATCCCACCCTGTCCCCCTTTCCTCATCCCACCCTGTCCCTCTGTCCTCATCCCACCCTGTCCCCCTTTCCTCATCCCACCCTGTCCCCCTTTCCTCATCCCACCCTGTCCCCCTTTCCTCATCCCACCCTGTCCCCCTTTCCTCATCCCACCCTGTCCCTCTGTCCTCATCCCACCCTGTCCCTCTGTCCTCATCCCACCCTGTCCCCCTTTCCTCATCCCACCCTGTCCCTCTGTCCTCATCCCACTCTGTCCCCCTTTCCTCATCCCATCCTGTCCCCCTTTCCTCATCCCACCCTGTCCCCCTGTCCCCATCCCACCCTGTCACTCTGTCCCCATCCCACCCTGTCCCTCTGTCCTCATTCCACCCTGTCCCTCTGTCCTCATCCCACCCTGTCCCTCTGTCCTCATCCCACCCTGTCCCCCTTTCCTCATCCCACCCTGTCCCTCTTTCCTCATCCCACCCTGTCCCTCTGTCCTCATCCCACCCTGTTCTCTGTCCCCATCCCACCCTGTCCCCCTTTCGTCATCCCACTCTGTCCCTCTGTCCTCATCCCACCCTTTCCCCCTTTCCACATCCCACCCTGTCCCTCTGTCCTCATCCCACCCTGTCCCTCTGTCCTCATCCCACCCTGTCCCTCTGTCCTCATCCCACCCTGTCCCTCTGTCCTCATCCCACCCTGTCCCTCTGTCCTCATCCCACTCTGTCCTCATCCCACCCTGTCCTCATCCCACCCTGTCCTCATCCCACCCTGTCCTCCTTTCCTCATTCCACCCTGACCCCCTTTCCCCATCCCACCATCCCCCTTTCCTCATCCCACCCTGTTCTGTCCCCATCCCACCCTGTCCCCCTGTCCTCATCCCACCCTGTCCCCCTGTCCTCATCCCATCCTGTCCCTCTGTCCTCATTCCACCCTGTCCCTCTGTCCTCATCCCACCCTGTCCCTCTGTCCTCATCCCACCCTGTCCCTCTGTCCTCATCCCACCCTGTCCCTCTGTCCTCATCCCACCCTGTCCCCCTTTCCTCATCCCACCCTGTCCCCCTTTCCTCATCCCACCCTGTCCCTCTGTCCTCATCCCACCCTGTCCCCCTTTCCTCATCCCACCCTGTCCCCCTTTCCTCATCCCACCCTTTCCCCCTTTCCTCATCCCACTCTGTCCTTATCCCACCCTGTCCCTCTGTCCTCATCCCACCCTGTCCCCCTTTCCACATCCCACCCTGTCCCTCTGTCCTCATCCCACCCTGTCCCTCTGTCCTCATCCCACCCTGTCCCCCTTTCCTCATCCCACCCTTTCCCCCTTTCCTCATCCCACCCTGTCCCCCTTTCCTCATCCCACCCTGTCCCTCTGTCCTCATCCCACCCTGTCCCTCTGTCCTCATCCCACCCTGTCCCCCTGTCCTCATCCCACCCTGTCCCTCTGTCCTCATCCCACCCTGTCCCTCTGTCCTCATCCCACCCTGTCCTCATCCCACCCGGTCCCCCTTTCCTCATCCCACCCTGTCCCTCTGTCCTCATCCCACCCTGTCCCTCTGTCCTCATCCCACCCTTTCCCCTTTCCTCATCCCACCCTGTCCCTCTGTCCTCATCCCACCCTGTCACTCTGTCCTCATCCCACCCTGTCCCTCTGTCCTCATCCCACCCTGTCCCTCTGTCCTCATCCCACCCTTTCCCCCTTTCCTCATCCCACCCTGTCCCTCTGTCCTCATCCCACCCTGTCCCTCTGTCCTCATCCCACCCTGTCCCTCTGTCCTCATCCCACCCTGTCACTCTGTCCCATCCCACCCTTTCCCCCTTTCCTCATCCCACCCTGTCCCCCTTTCCTCATCCCACCCTGTCCCTCTGTCCTCATCCCACCCTGTCCCTCTGTCCTCATCCCACCCTTTCCCCCTTTCCCCATCCCACCATCCCCCTTTCCTCATCCCACCCTGTTCTGTCCCCATCCCACCCTGTCCCTCTGTCCTCATCCCACCCTGTCCCTCTGTCCTCATCCCACCCTGTCCCTCTGTCCTCATCCCACCCTGTTCCTCTGTCCTCATCCCACCCTGTCCCCCTTTCCACATCCCACCCTGTCCCTCTGTCCTCATCCCACACTGTCCCTCTGTCCTCATCCCACCCTGTCCCTCTGTCCTCATCCCACCCTGTCCCTCTGTCCTCATTCCACCCTGACCCCCTTTCCCCATCCCACCCTGTCCCCCTTTCCTCATCCCACCCTGTTCTCTGTCCCATCCCACCCTGTCACTCTGTCCCATCCCACCCTGTCACTCTGTCCCATCCCACCCTGTCCCCCTTTCCTCATCCCACCCTGTCCCCCTTTCCTCATCCCACCCTGTCCCCCTTTCCTCATCCCACCCTGTCACTCTGTCCCATCCCACCCTGTCCTCATCCCACCCTGTCCTCATCCCACCCTGTCCCTCTGTCCTCATCCCACCCTGTCCCTCTGTCCTCATCCCACCCTGTCCCTCTGTCCTCATTCCACCCTGTCCCCCTTTCCTCATCCCACCCTGTCCTCATCCCACCCTGTCCCTCTGTCCTCATCCCACCCTGTCCCTCTGTCCTCAAACACCCTGTCCCTCTGTCCTCATCCCACCCTGTCCCCCTTTCCTCATCCCATCCTGTCCCTCTGTCCCCATCCCACCATGTCCCTCTGTCCTCATCCCACCCTGTCCCCCTTTCCTCATCCCACCCTGTCCCTCTGTCCTCAAACACCCTGTCCCTCTGTCCTCATCCCACCCTGTCCCCCTTTCCTCATCCCACCCTGTCCCTCTGTCCCCATCCCACCCTGTCCCTCTGTCCTCATCCCACCCTGTACCTCTGTCCTCATCCCACCCTGTCCCTCTGTCCTCATCCCACCCTGTCCTCATCCCACCCGGTCCCCCTTTCCTCATCCCACCCTGTCCCTCTGTCCTCATCCCACCCTGTCCCTCTGTCCTCATCCCACCCTGTCCCCCTTTACTCATCCCACCCTGTCCCTCTGTCCTCATCCCACCCTGTCCCCCTTTCCTCATCCCACCCTGTCCCCCTTTCCTCATCCCACCCTGTCCCTCTGTCCTCATCCCACCCTGTCCCCCTTTCCTCATCCCACCCTGTCCCCCTTTCCTCATCCCACCCTGTCCCCCTTTCCTCATCCCACCCTTTCCCCCTTTCCTCATCCCTGTCCCTCTGTCCTCATCCCACCCTGTCCCCCTTTCCACATCCCACCTTGTCCCTCTGTCCTCATCCCACCCTGTCCCTCTGTCCTCATCCCACCCTGTCCCCCTTTCCTCATCCCACCCTTTCCTCATCCCACCCTGTCCCCCTTTCCTCATCCCACCCTGTCCCTCTGTCCTCATCCCACCCTGTCCCTCTGTCCTCATCCCACCCTGTCCCCCTGTCCTCATCCCACCCTGTCCCTCTGTCCTCATCCCACCCTGTCCCTCTGTCCTCATCCCACCCTGTCCCCCTTTCCTCATCCCACCCTGTCCCCCTTTCCTCATCCCACCCTGTCCCTCTGTCCTCATCCCACCCTGTCCCTCTGTCCTCATCCCACCCTTTCCCCCTTTCCTCATCCCACCCTGTCCCTCTGTCCTCATCCCACCCTGTCCCTCTGTCCTCATCCCACCCTGTCCCCCTTTCCACATCCCACCCTGTCCCTCTGTCCTCATCCCACCCTGTCCCTCTGTCCTCATCCCACCCTGTCCCTCTATCCTCATCCCACCCTGTCCCTCTGTCCTCATTCCACCCTGACCCCCTTTCCCCATCCCACCCTGTCCCCCTTTCCTCATCCCACCCTGTTCTCTGTCCCATCCCACCCTGTCACTCTGTCCCATCCCACCCTTTCCCCCTTTCCTCATCCCACCCTGTCCCTCTGTCCTCATCCCACCCTGTCCCTCTGTCCTCATCCCACCATGTCCCTCTGTCCTCATCCCACCCTGTCCCTCTGTCCTCATCCCACCCTTTCCCCCTTTCCCCATCCCACCGTCCCCCTTTCCTCATCCCACCCTGTTCTGTCCCCATCCCACCCTGTCCCTCTGTCCTCATCCCACCCTGTCCCTCTGTCCTCATCCCACCCTGTCCCTCTGTCCTCATCCCACCCTGTTCTCTGTCCCCATCCCACCCTGTCCCCCTTTCCTCATCCCACCCTGTTCTCTGTCCCCATCCCACCCTGTCCCCCTTTCCTCATCCCACCCTGTCCCTCTGTCCTCATCCCACCCTGTCCCCCTTTCCTCATCCCACCCTGTCCCCCTTTCCTCATCCCACCCTGTCCCTCTGTCCCCATCCCACCCTGTCCCCCTTTGCTCATCCCACCCTGTCCTCATCCCACCCTGTCCCCCTTTCCTCATCCCACCCTGTCCCCCTTTCCTCATCCCACCCTGTCCCTCTGTCCTCATCCCACCCTGTCCCCCTTTCCTCATCCCACCCTGTCCCTCTGTCCTCATCCCACCCTGTCCCTCTGTCCTCATCCCACCCTGTCCCCCTTTCCTCATCCCACCCTGTCCCCCTTTCCTCATCCCACCCTGTCCCCCTTTCCTCATCCCACCCTGTCCCTCTGTCCTCATCCCACCCTGTCCCTCTGTCCTCATCCCACCCTGTCCCCCTTTCCTCATCCCACCCTGTCCCTCTGTCCTCATCCCACCCTGTCCCCCTTTCCTCATCCCACCCTGTCCCCCTTTCCTCATCCCACCCTGTCCACCTGTCCCCATCCCACCCTGTCCCTCTGTCCTCATCCCACCCTGTCCCTCTGTCCTCATCCCACCCTGTCCCTCTGTCCTCATCCCACCCTGTCCCCCTTTCCTCATCCCACCCTGTCCCTCTTTCCTCATCCCACCCTGTCCCTCTGTCCTCATCCCACCCTGTTCTCTGTCCCCATCCCACTCTGTCCCCCTTTCCTCATCCCACCCTGTCCCTCTGTCCTCATCCCACCCTTTCCCCCTTTCCACATCCCACCCTGTCCATCTGTCCTCATCCCACCCTGTCCCTCTGTCCTCATCCCACCCTGTCCCTCTGTCCTCATCCCACCCTGTCCCTCTGTCCTCATCCCACCCTGTCCCCCTTTCCTCATCCCACCCTGTCCCTCTTTCCTCATCCCACCCTGTCCATCTGTCCTCATCCCACCCTGTTCTCTGTCCCCATCCCACCCTGTCCCCCTTTCCTCATCCCACCCTGTCCCTCTGTCCTCATCCCACCCTTTCCCCCTTTCCACATCCCACCCTGTCCCTCTGTCCTCATCCCACCCTGTCCCTCTGTCCTCATCCCACCCTGTCCCTCTGTCCTCATCCCACTCTGTCCTCATCCCACCCTGTCCTCATCCCACCCTGTCCTCATCCCACCCTGTCCTCCTTTCCTCATTCCACCCTGACCCCCTTTCCCCATCCCACTGTCCCCCTTTCCTCATCCCACCCTGTTCTGTCCCCATCCCACCCTGTCCCCCTGTCCTCATCCCACCCTGTCCCTCTGTCCTCATCCCACCCTGTCCCTCTGTCCTCATCCCACCCTGTCCCTCTGTCCTCATCCCACCCTGTCCCTCTGTCCTCATCCCACCCTGTCCCTCTGTCCTCATTCCACCCTGACCCCCTTTCCCCATCCCACCCTATCCCCCTTTCCTCATCCCACCCTGTCCCTCTGTCCCATCCCACCCTGTCACTCTGTCCCATCCCACCCTGTCCCCCTTTCCTCATCCCACCCTGTCCCCCTTTCCTCATCCCACCCTGTCCCATCCCACCCTTTCCCCCTTTCCTCATCCCACCCTGTCCCCCTTTCCTCATCCCACCCTGTCCCTCTGTCCTCATCCCACCCTGTCCCTCTGTCCTCATCCCACCCTGTCCCTCTGTCCCATCCCACCCTGTCACTCTGTCCCATCCCACCCTGTCCCCCTTTCCTCATCCCACCCTGTCCCCCTTTCCTCATCCCACCCTGTCCCATCCCACCCTTTCCCCCTTTCCTCATCCCACCCTGTCCCCCTTTCCTCATCCCACCCTGTCCCTCTGTCCTCATCCCACCCTGTCCCTCTGTCCTCATCCCACCCTGTCCCCCTTTCCTCATCCCACCCTGTCCCCCTTTCCTCATCCCACCCTGTCCCTCTGTCCCCATCCCAGCCTGTCCCCCTTTCCTCATCCCACCCTGTCCCTCTGTCCCCATCCCACCCTGTTCTCTCCCCATCCCACCCTGTCCCCCTTTCCTCATCCCACCCTGTCCCCCTTTCCTCATCCCACCCTGTCCCTCTGTCCTCATCCCACCCTGTCCCCCTTTTTTCATCCTACCCTGTCCCTCTGTCCCCATCCCACCCTGTCCCCCTTTCCTCATCCCACCCTGTTCTCTGCCCCCATCCCACCCTGTCCCCCTTTCCTCATCCCACCCTGTTATCTGTCCCCATCCCACCCTGTCCCCCTTTCCTCATCCCACCCTGTTCTCTGTCCCCATCCCACCCTGTCCCCCTTTCCTCATCCCACCCTGTCCCTCTGTCCTCATCCCACCCTGTCCCCCTTTCCTCATCCCACCCTGTCCCCCTTTCCTCATCCCACCCTGTCCCTCTGTCCCCATCCCACCCTGTCCCCCTGTCCTCATCCCACCCTGTCCTCATCCCACCCTGTCCCCCTTTCCTCATCCCACCCTGTCCCCCTTTCCTCATCCCACCCTGTCCCTCTGTCCTCATCCCACCCTGTCCCTCTGTCCTCATCCCACCCTGTCCCCCTTTCCTCATCCCACCCTGTCCCCCTTTCCTCATCCCACCCTGTCCCCCTTTCCTCATCCCACCCTGTCCCCCTTTCCTCATCCCACCCTGTCCCCCTTTCCTCATCCCACCCTGTCCCTCTGTCCTCATCCCACCCTGTCCCTCTGTCCTCATCCCACCCTGTTCCCCTTTCCTCATCCCACCCTGTCCCTCTGTCCTCATCCCACTCTGTCCCCCTTTCCTCATCCCACCCTGTCCCCCTTTCCTCATCCCACCCTGTCCCCATGTCCCCATCCCACCCTGTCACTCTGTCCCCATCCCACCCTGTCCCTCTGTCCTCATTCCACCCTGTCCCTCTGTCCTCATCCCACCCTGTCCCTCTGTCCTCATCCCACCCTGTCCCCCTTTCCTCATCCCACCCTGTCCCTCTTTCCTCATCCCACCCTGTCCCTCTGTCCTCATCCCACCCTGTCCCTCTGTCCCCATCCCACCTGTCCCCCTTTCCTCATCCCACTCTGTCCCTCTGTCCTCATCCCACCCTTTCCCCCTTTCCACATCCCACCCTGTCCCTCTGTCCTCATCCCACCCTGTCCCTCTGTCCTCATCCCACCCTGTCCCTCTGTCCTCATCCCACTCTGTCCTCATCCCACCCTGTCCTCATCCCACCCTGTCCTCATCCCACCCTGTCCTCCTTTCCTCATTCCACCCTGACCCCCTTTCCCCATCCCACCATCCCCCTTTCCTCATCCCACCCTGTTCTGTCCCCATCCCACCCTGTCCCCCTGTCCTCATCCCACCCTGTCCCCCTGTCCTCATCCCACCCTGTCCCTCTGTCCTCATCCCACCCTGTCCCTCTGTCCTCATCCCACCCTGTCCCTCTGTCCTCATCCCACCCTGTCCCCCTTTTTTCATCCTACCCTGTCCCTCTGTCCCCATCCCACCCTGTCCCCCTTTCCTCATCCCACCCTGTTCTCTGCCCCCATCCCACCCTGTCCCCCTTTCCTCATCCCACCCTGTTATCTGTCCCCATCCCACCTGTCCCCCTTTCCTCATCCCACCCTGTTCTCTGTCCCCATCCCACCCTGTCCCCCTTTCCTCATCCCACCCTGTCCCTCTGTCCTCATCCCACCCTGTCCCCCTTTCCTCATCCCACCCTGTCCCTCTGTCCCCATCCCACCCTGTCCCCCTGTCCTCATCCCACCCTGTCCTCATCCCACCCTGTCCCCCTTTCCTCATCCCACCCTGTCCCCCTTTCCTCATCCCACCCTGTCCCTCTGTCCTCATCCCACCCTGTCCCTCTGTCCTCATCCCACTCTGTCCTCATCCCACCCTGTCCTCATCCCACCCTGTCCTCATCCCACCCTGTCCTCCTTTCCTCATCCCACCCTTTCCCCCTTTCCCCATCCCACCGTCCCCCTTTCCTCATCCCACCCTGTTCTGTCCCCATCCCACCCTGTCCCTCTGTCCTCATCCCACCCTGTCCCTCTGTCCTCATCCCACCCTGTCCCTCTGTCCTCATCCCACCCTGTTCCTCTGTCCTCATCCCACCCTGTCCCCCTTTCCTCATCCCACCCTGTCCCCCTTTCCTCATCCCACCCTGTCCCCCTTTCCTCATCCCACCCTGTTCTCTGTCCCATCCCACCCTGTCACTCTGTCCCATCCCACCCTGTCACTCTGTCCCATCCCACCCTGTCCCCCTTTCCTCATCCCACCCTGTCCCCCTTTCCTCATCCCACCCTGTCCCCCTTTCCTCATCCCACCCTGTCACTCTGTCCCATCCCACCCTGTCCCCCTGTCCTCATCCCACCCTGTCCTCATCCCACCCTGTCCCTCTGTCCTCATCCCACCCTGTCCCTCTGTCCTCATCCCACCCTGTCCCTCTGTCCTCATCCCACCCTGTCCCTCTGTCCTCATCCCACCCTGTCCCCCTTTCCTCATCCCACCCTGTCATCATCCCACCCTGTCCCTCTGTCCTCATCCCACCCTGTCCCTCTGTCCTCATCCCACCCTGTCCCCCTTTCCTCATCCCACCCTGTCCCTCTGTCCTCATCCCACCCTGTCCCTCTGTCCTCATCCCACCCTGTCCCTCTGTCCTCATCCCACCCTGTCCCTCTGTCCTCATCCCACCCTGTCCTCATCCCACCCGGTCCCCCTTTCCTCATCCCACCCTGTCCCTCTGTCCTCATCCCACTCTGTCCCTCTGTCCTCATCCCACCCTGTTCCTCTGTCCGCATCCCACCCTGGCCCCCTTTCCTCATCCCACCCTGTCCCTCTTTCCTCATCCCACCCTGTCCCTCTGTCCTCATCCCACCCTGTCCCTCTGTCCTCATCCCACCCTGTCCCCCTGTCCTCATCCCACCCTGTCCCTCTGTCCTCATCCCACCCTGTCCCCCTTTCCTCATCCCACCTGGTCCCTCTGTCCTCATCCCACCCTGTACCTCTGTCCTCATCCCACCCTGTCCCCCTTTCCTCATCCCACCCTGTCCCTCTGTCCCCATCCCACCCTGTCCCTCTGTCCTCATCCCACCCTGTCCCTCTGTCCTCATCCCACCCTGTCCCTCTGTCCTCATCCCACCCTTTCCCTCTGTCCTCATCCCACCCTGTCCTCATCCCACCCGGTCCCCCTTTCCTCATTCCACCCTGTCCCTCTGTCCTCATCCCACCCTGTCCCTCTGTCCTCATCCCACCCTGTCCCTCTGTCCTCATACCACCCTGTCCCTCTGTCCTCATACCACCCTGTCCCCCTTTCCACATCCCACCCTGTCCCTCTGTCCTCATCCGACCCTGTCCCTCTTTCCTCATCCCACCCTGTCCCTCTGTCCTCATTCCACCCTGACCCCTTTCCCCATCCCACCCTGTCCCCCTTTCCTCATCCCACCCTGTCCCTCTGTCCCATCCCACCCTGTCACTCTGTCCCATCCCACCCTGTCCCCCTTTCCTCATCCCACCCTGTCCCCCTTTCCTCATCCCACCCTGTCCCTCTGTCCTCATCCCACCCTGTCCCTCTGTCCTCATCCCACCCTGTCCCTCTGTCCTCATCCCACCCTGTCCTCATCCCACCCTGTCCCTCTGTCCTCATCCCACCCTGTCCCTCTGTCCTCATCCCACCCTGTCCCTCTGTCCTCATCCCACCCTGTCCTCATCCCACCCGGTCCCCCTTTCCTCATCCCACCCTGTCCCTCTGTCCTCATCCCACCATGTCCCTCTGTCCTCATCCCACCCTGTCCCTCTGTCCTCATCCCACCCTGTCCCCCTTTCCTCATCCCACCCTGTCCCTCTGTCCTCATCCCACCCTGTCCCTCTGTCCTCATCCCACCCTGTCCCTCTGTCCTCATCCCACCCTGTCCCCTTTACTCATCCCACCCTGTCCCCCTTTCCTCATCCCACCCTGTCCCCCTTTCCTCATCCCACCCTGTCCCTCTGTCCTCATCCCACCCTGTCCCCCTTTCCTCATCCCACCCTGTCCCCCTTTCCTCATCCCACCCTGTCCCCCTTTCCTCATCCCACCCTTTCCCCCTTTCCTCATCCCACTCTGTCCTCATCCCACCCTGTCCCTCTGTCCTCATCCCACCCTGTCCCCCTTTCCACATCCCACCCTGTCCCTCTGTCCTCATCCCACCCTGTCCCTCTGTCCTCATCCCACCCTTTCCCCCTTTCCTCATCCCACCCTGTCCCTCTGTCCTCATCCCACCCTGTCCCTCTGTCCTCATCCCACCCTTTCCCCCTTTCCCCATCCCACCGTCCCCCTTTCCTCATCCCACCCTGTTCTGTCCCCATCCCACCCTGTCCCTCTGTCCTCATCCCACCCTGTCCCTCTGTCCTCATCCCACCCTGTCCCCCTTTCCTCATCCCACCCTGTCCCTCTGTCCTCATACCACCCTGTCCCCCTTTCCACATCCCACCCTGTCCCTCTGTCCTCATCCCACCCTGTCCCTCTGTCCTCATCCCACCCTGTCCCTCTGTCCTCATCCCACCCTGTCCCTCTGTCCTCATTCCACCCTGACCCCCTTTCCCCATCCCACCCTGTCCCCCTTTCCTCATCCCACCCTGTCCCTCTGTCCCATCCCACCCTGTCACTCTGTCCCATCCCACCCTGTCCCCCTTTCCTCATCCCACCCTGTCCCCCTTTCCTCATCCCACCCTGTCACTCTGTCCCATCCCACCCTTTCCCCCTTTCCTCATCCCACCCTGTCCCCCTTTCCTCATCCCACCCTGTCCCTCTGTCCTCATCCCACCCTGTCCCTCTGTCCTCATCCCACCCTGTCCCCCTTTCCTCATCCCACCCTGTCGCCTTTTCCTCATCCCACCCTGTCCCCCTTTCCTCATCCCACCCTGTCCCCCTTTCCTCATCCCACCCTGTCCCTCTGTCCACATCCCACCCTGTCCCCCTTTCCTCATCCCACCCTGTCCCTCTGTCCCCATCCCACCCTGTTCTCTCCCCATCCCACCCTGTCCCCCTTTCCTCATCCCACCCTGTCCCCTTTTCCTCATCCCACCCTGTCCCCCTTTCCTCATCCCACCCTGTCCCTCTGTCCTCATCCCACCCTGTCCCCCTTTCCTCATCCCACCCTGTCCCTCTGTCCCCATCCCACCCTGTCCCCCTTTCCTCATCCCACCCTGTTCTCTGTCCCCATCCCACCCTGTCCCCCTTTCCTCATCCCACCCTGTTCTCTGTCCCCATCCCACCCTGTCCCCCTTTCCTCATCCCACCCTGTTCTCTGTCCCCATCCCACCCTGTCCCCCTTTCCTCATCCCACCCTGTCCCTCTGTCCCCATCCCACCCTGTCCCCCTTTCCTCATCCCACCCTGTCCCCCTTTCCTCATCCCACCCTGTCCCTCTGTCCCCATCCCACCCTGTCCCCCTGTCCTCATCCCACCCTGTCCTCATCCCACCCTGTCCCCCTTTCCTCATCCCACCCTGTCCCCCTTTCCTCATCCCACCCTGTCCCTCTGTCCTCATCCCACCCTGTCCCCCTTTCCTCATCCCACCCTGTCCCTCTGTCCTCATCCCACCCTGTCCCTCTGTCCTCATCCCACCCTGTCCCCCTTTCCTCATCCCACCCTGTCCCCCTTTCCTCATCCCACCCTGTCCCCCTTTCCTCATCCCACCCTGTCCCCCTTTCCTCATCCCACCCTGTCCCTCTGTCCTCATCCCACCCTGTCCCTCTGTCCTCATCCCACCCTGTCCCCCTTTCCTCATCCCACCCTGTCCCTCTGTCCTCATCCCACCCTGTCCCCCTTTCCTCATCCCACCCTGTCCCCCTTTCCTCATCCCACCCTGTCCCCATCCCACCCTGTCACTCTGTCTCCATCCCACCCTGTCCCTCTGTCCTCATCCCACCCTGTCCCTCTGTCCTCATCCCACCCTGTCCCTCTGTCCTCATCCCACCCTGTCCCTCTGTCCTCATCCCACCCTGTCCTCCTTTCCTCATCCCACCCTGTTCTGTCCCCATCCCACCCTGTCCCTCTGTCCTCATCCCACCCTGTCCTCCTTTCCTCATTCCACCCTGACCCCCTTTCCCCATCCCACCATCCTCCTTTCCTCATCCCACCCTGTTCTGTCCCCATCCCACCGTGTCCCTCTGTCCTCATCCCACCCTGTCCCTCTGTCCTCATCCCACCCTGTCCCTCTGTCCTCATCCCACCCTGTCCCCCTTTCCTCATCCCACCCTGTCCCCCTTTCCTCATCCCACCCTGTCCCTCTGTCCTCATCCCACCCTGTCCCCCTTTCCTCATCCCACCCTGTCCCCCTTTCCTCATCCCACCCTTTCCCCCTTTCCTCATCCCACACTGTCCTCATCCCACCCTGTCCCTCTGTCCTCATCCCACCCTGTCCCCCTTTCCACATCCCACCCTGTCCCTCTGTCCTCATCCCACCCTGTCCCTCTGTCCTCATCCCACCCTGTCCCCCTTTCCTCATCCCACCCTGTCCCTCTGTCCTCATCCCACCCTGTCCTCATCCCACCCTGTCCCTCTGTCCTCATCCCACCATGTCCCTCTGTCCTTATCCCACCCTGTCCCTCTGTCCTCATCCCACCCTGTCCCTCTGTCCTCATCCCACCCTGTCCCCCTTTCCTCATCCCACCCTGTCCCCCTTTCCTCATCCCACCCTGTCCCCCTTTCCTCATCCCACCATGTCCCCCTTTCCTCATCCCACCATGTCCCCCTTTACTCATCCCACCCTGTCCCTCTGTCCTCATCCCACCCTGTCCCCCTTTCCTCATCCCACCCTGTCCCTCTGTCCTCATCCCACCCTGTCCCCCTTTCCTCATCCCACCCTGTCCCCCTTTCCTCATCCCACCCTGTCCCCCTTTCCTCATCCCACCCTGTCCCCCTTTCCTCATCCCACCCTGTCCCCTTTTCCTCATCCCACCCTGTCCCTCTGTCCTCATCCCACCCTGTCCCCCTTTCCTCATCCCACCCTGTCCCCCTTTCCTCATCCCACCCTTTCCCCCTTTCCTCATCCCACCCTTTCCCTCTGTCCTCATCCCACCCTTTCCCTCTGTCCTCATCCCACCCTGTCCCTCTGTCCTCATCCCACCCTGTCCCCCTTTCCACATCCCACCCTGTCCCTCTGTCCTCATCCCACCCTGTCCCTCTGTCCTCATCCCACCCTGTCCCCCTTTCCTCATCCCACCCTTTCCCCCTTTCCCCCTTTCCTCATCCCACCCTGTCCCCCTTTCCTCATCCCACCCTGTCCCTCTGTCCTCATCCCACCCTGTCCCTCTGTCCTCATCCCACCCTGTCCCTCTGTCCTCTTCCCACCCTGTCCCCCTTTCATCATCCCACCCTGTCCCTCTGTCCTCATCCCACCCTGTCCCTCTGTCCTCATCCCACCCTGTCCCTCTGTCCTCATCCCACCCTGTCCTCATCCCACCCGGTCCCCCTTTCCTCATCCCACCCTGTCCCTCTGTCCTCATCCCACCCTGTCCCTCTGTCCTCATCCCACCCTGTCCCTCTGTCCTCATCCCACCCTGTCCCTCTGTCCTCATCCCACCCTGTCCCTCTGTCCTCATCCCACCCTGTTCCCCTTTCCTCATCCCACCCTGTCCTCATGCCACCCTGTCCCTCTGTCCTCATCCCACCCTGTCCCTCTGTCCTCATCCCACCCTGTCCCCCTGTCCTCATCCCACCCTGTCCTCATCCCACCCTGTCCCTCTGTCCTCATCCCACCCTGTCCCTCTGTCCTCATCCCACCCTGTCCCTCTGTCCTCATCCCACCCTGTCCCCCTTTCCTCATCCCACCCTGTCCCCCTTTCCTCATCCCACCCTTTCCCCCTTTCCTCATCCCACTCTGTCCTCATCCCACCCTGTCCCTCTGTCCTCATCCCACCCTGTCCCCCTTTCCACATCCCACCCTGTCCCTCTGTCCTCATCCCACCCTGTCCCTCTGTCCTCATCCCACCCTTTCCCCCTTTCCTCATCCCACCCTGTCCCCCTTTCCTCATCCCACCCTGTCCCTCTGTCCTCATCCCACCCTGTCCCTCTGTCCTCATCCCACCCTGTCCCCCTGTCCTCATCCCACCCTGTCCCTCTGTCCTCATCCCACCCTGTCCCTCTGTCCTCATCCCACCCTGTCCCTCTGTCCTCATCCCACCCTGTCCTCATCCCACCCGGTCCCCCTTTCCTCATCCCACCCTGTCCCTCTGTCCTCATCCCACCCTGTCCCTCTGTCCTCATCCCACCCTGTCCCTCTGTCCTCATCCCACCCTGTCCCCCTTTCCTCATCCCACCCTGTCCCTCTGTCCTCATCCCACCCTGTCCCTCTGTCCTCATCCCACCCTGTCCCTCTGTCCTCATCCCACCCTGTCCCCCTTTACTCATCCCACCCTGTCCCCCTTTCCTCATCCCACCCTGTCCCCCTTTCCTCATCCCACCCTGTCCCCCTTTCCTCATCCCACCCTGTCCCTCTGTCCTCATCCCACCCTGTCCCCCTTTCCTCATCCCACCCTGTCCCCCTTTCCTCATCCCACCCTTTCCCCCTTTCCTCATCCCACTCTGTCCTCATCCCACCCTGTCCCTCTGTCCTCATCCCACCCTGTCCCCCTTTCCACATCCCACCCTGTCCCTCTGTCCTCATCCCACCCTGTCCCTCTGTCCTCATCCCACCCTGTCCCCCTTTCCTAATCCCACCCTTTCCCCCTTTCCTCATCCCACCCTTTCCCCCTTTCCTCATCCCACCCTTTCCCCCTTTCCTCATCCCACCCTGTCCCTCTGTCCTCATCCCACCCTGTCCCTCTGTCCTCATCCCACCCTGTCCCCCTTTCCCCATCCCACCGTCCCCCTTTCCTCATCCCACCCTGTTCTGTCCCCATCCCACCCTGTCCCTCTGTCCTCATCCCACCCTGTCCCTCTGTCCTCATCCCACCCTGTCCCCCTTTCCTCATCCCACCCTGTCCCTCTGTCCTCATACCACCCTGTCCCCCTTTCCACATCCCACCCTGTCCCTCTGTCCTCATCCCACCCTGTCCCTCTGTCCTCATCCCACCCTGTCCCTCTGTCCTCATCCCACCCTGTCCCTCTGTCCTCATTCCACCCTGACCCCCTTTCCCCATCCCACCCTGTCCCCCTTTCCTCATCCCACCCTGTCCCTCTGTCCCATCCCACCCTGTCACTCTGTCCCATCCCACCCTGTCCCCCTTTCCTCATCCCACCCTGTCACTCTGTCCCATCCCACCCTTTCCCCCTTTCCTCATCCCACCCTGTCCCCCTTTCCTCATCCCACCCTGTCCCTCTGTCCTCATCCCACCCTGTCCCTCTGTCCTCATCCCACCCTGTCCCCTTTCCTCATCCCACCCTGTTCTCTGTCCCCATCCCACCCTGTCCCCCTTTCCTCATCCCACCCTGTTCTCTGTCCCCATCCCACCCTGTCCCCCTTTCCTCATCCCACCCTGTCCCTCTGTCCCCATCCCACCCTGTCCCCCTTTCCTCATCCCACCCTGTCCCCCTTTCCTCATCCCACCCTGTCCCTCTGTCCCCATCCCACCCTGTCCCCCTGTCCTCATCCCACCCTGTCCTCATCCCACCCTGTCCCCCTTTCCTCATCCCACCCTGTCCCCCTTTCCTCATCCCACCCTGTCCCTCTGTCCTCATCCCACCCTGTCCCCCTTTCCTCATCCCACCCTGTCCCTCTGTCCTCATCCCACCCTGTCCCTCTGTCCTCATCCCACCCTGTCCCCCTTTCCTCATCCCACCCTGTCCCCCTTTCCTCATCCCACCCTGTCCCCCTTTCCTCATCCCACCCTGTCCCTCTGTCCTCATCCCACCCTGTCCCTCTGTCCTCATCCCACCCTGTCCCCCTTTCCTCATCCCACCCTGTCCCTCTGTCCTCATCCCACCCTGTCCCCCTTTCCTCATCCCACCCTGTCCCCCTTTCCTCATCCCACCCTGTCCCCATCCCACCCTGTCACTCTGTCTCCATACCACCCTGTCCCTCTGTCCTCATCCCACCCTGTCCCTCTGTCCTCATCCCACCCTGTCCCTCTGTCCTCATCCCACCATGTCCCTCTGTCCTCATCCCACCCTGTCCCCCTTTCCTCATCCCACCCTGTCCCTCTGTCCTCATCCCACCCTGTCCCTCTGTCCTCATCCCACCCTGTCCCCCTTTCCTCATCCCACCCTGTCCCCCTTTCCTCATCCCACCCTGTCCCCCTTTCCTCATCCCACCCTGTCCCTCTGTCCTCATCCCACCCTGTCCCTCTGTCCTCATCCCACCCTGTCCCCCTTTCCTCATCCCACCCTGTCCCTCTGTCCTCATCCCACTCTGTCCCCCTTTCCTCATCCCACCCTGTCCCCTTTCCTCATCCCACCCTGTCCCCCTGTCCCCATCCCACCCTGTCACTCTGTCCCCATCCCACCCTGTCCCTCTGTCCTCATTCCACCCTGTCCCTCTGTCCTCATCCCACCCTGTCCCTCTGTCCTCATCCCGCCCTGTCCCCCTTTCCTCATCCCACCCTATCCCTCTTTCCTCATCCCACCCTGTCCCTCTGTCCTCATCCCACCCTGTTCTCTGTCCCCATCCCACCCTGTCCCCCTTTCCTCATCCCACTCTGTCCCTCTGTCCTCATCCCACCCTTTCCCCCTTTCCACATCCCACCCTGTCCCTCTGTCCTCATCCCACCCTGTCCCTCTGTCCTCATCCCACCATGTCCCTCTGTCCTCATCCCACCCTGTCCCTCTGTCCTCATCCCACTCTGTCCTCATCCCACCCTGTCCTCATCCCACCCTGTCCTCATCCCACCCTGTCCTCCTTTCCTCATTCCACCCTGACCCCCTTTCCCCATCCCACCATCCCCCTTTCCTCATCCCACCCTGTTCTGTCCCCATCCCACCCTGTCCTCATCCCACCCTGTCCCTCTGTCCTCATCCCACCCTGTCCCTCTGTCCTCATCCCACCCTGTCCCTCTGTCCTCATCCCACCCTGTCCCCCTTTACTCATCCCACCCTGTCCCTCTGTCCTCATCCCACCCTGTCCCCCTTTCCTCATCCCACCCTGTCCCCCTTTCCTCATCCCACCCTGTCCCCCTTTCCTCATCCCACCCTGTCCCCCTTTCCTCATCCCACTCTGTCCTCATCCCATCCTGTCCCTCTGTCCTCATCCCACCCTGTCCCCCTTTCCACATCCCACCCTGTTCTGTCCCCATCCCACCCTGTCCCCCTGTCCTCATCCCAGCCTGTCCCTCTGTCCTCATCCCACCCTGTCCCTCTGTCCTCATCCCACCCTGTCCCCCTTTCCTCATCCCACCCTGTCCCTCTTTCCTCATCCCACCCTGTCCCTCTGTCCTCATCCCACCCTGTTCTCTTTCCCCATCCCACCCTGTCCCCCTTTCCTCATCCCACCCTGTCCCTCTGTCCTCATCCCACTCTGTCCTCATCCCACCCTGTCCTCCTTTCCTCATTCCACCCTGACCCCCTTTCCCCATCCCACCATCCCCCTTTCCTCATCCCACCCTGTTCTGTCCCCATCCCACCCTGTCCCCCTGTCCCCATCCCACCCTGTCCCCCTTTCCTCATCCCACCCTGTCCCTCTGTCCCATCCCACCCTGTCACTCTGTCCCATCCCACCCTGTCCCCCTTTCCTCATCCCACCCTGCCCCCCTTTCCTCATCCCACCCTGTCACTCTGTCCCATCCCACCCTTTCCCCCTTTCCTCATCCCACCCTGTCCCCCTTTCCTCATCCCACCCTGTCCCTCTGTCCTCATCCCACCCTGTCCCTCTGTCCTCATCCCACCCTGTCCCTCTGTCCTCATCCCACCCTGTCCCCCTTTCCCCATCCCACTGTCCCCCTTTCCTCATCCCACCCTGTTCTGTCCCCATCCCACCCTGTCCCCCTGTCCTCATCCCACCCTGTCCCCCTGTCCTCATCCCACCCTGTCCCTCTGTCCTCATCCCACCCTGTCCCTCTGTCCTCATCCCACCCTGTCCCTCTGTCCTCATCCCACCCTGTCCCCCTTTCCTCATCCCACCCTGTCCCCCTTTCCTCATCCCACCCTGTCCCTCTGTCCCCATCCCAGCCTGTCCCCCTTTCCTCATCCCACCCTGTCCCTCTGTCCCCATCCCACCCTGTTCTCTCCCCATCCCACCCTGTCCCCCTTTCCTCATCCCACCCTGTCCCCCTTTCCTCATCCCACCCTGTCCCTCTGTCCTCATCCCACCCTGTCCCCCTTTCCTCATCCCACCCTGTCCCTCTGTCCCCATCCCACCCTGTCCCCCTTTCCTCATCCCACCCTGTTCTCTGTCCCCATCCCACCCTGTCCCCCTTTCCTCATCCCACCCTGTTCTCTGTCCCCATCCCACCCTGTCCCCCTTTCCTCATCCCACCCTGTTCTCTGTCCCCATCCCACCCTGTCCCCCTTTCCTCATCCCACCCTGTCCCTCTGTCCTCATCCCACCCTGTCCCCCTTTCCTCATCCCACCCTGTCCCCCTTTCCTCATCCCACCCTGTCCCCCTGTCCTCATCCCACCCTGTCCTCATCTCACCCTGTCCCCCTTTCCTCATCCCACCCTGTCCCCCTTTCCTCATCCCACCATGTCCCTCTGTCCTCATCCCACCCTGTCCCCCTTTCCTCATCCCACCCTGTCCCTCTGTCCTCATCCCACCCTGTCCCTCTGTCCTCATCCCACCCTGTCCCTCTGTCCTCATCCCACCCTGTCCCCCTTTCCTCATCCCACCCTGTCCCCCTTTCCTCATCCCACCCTGTCCCCCTTTCCTCATCCCACCCTGTCCCCCTTTCCTCATCCCACCCTGTCCCTCTGTCCTCATCCCACCCTGTCCCCCTTTCCTCATCCCACCCTGTCCCTCTGTCCTCATCCCACTCTATCCCCCTTTCCTCATCCCACCCTGTCCCCCTTTCCTCATCCCACCCTGTCCCCCTGTCCCCATCCCACCCTGTCACTCTGTCCCCATCCCACCCTGTCCCTCTGTCCTCATTCCACCCTGTCCCTCTGTCCTCATCCCACCCTGTCCCTCTGTCCTCATCCCGCCCTGTCCCCCTTTCCTCATCCCACCCTGTCCCCCTTTCCTCATCCCACCCTGTCCCTCTTTCCTCATCCCACCCTGTCCCTCTGTCCTCATCCCACCCTGTTCTCTGTCCCCATCCCACCCTGTCCCCCTTTCCTCATCCCACTCTGTCCCTCTGTCCTCATCCCACCCTTTCCCCCTTTCCACATCCCACCCTGTCCCTCTGTCCTCATCCCACCCTGTCCCTCTGTCCTCATCCCACCCTGTCCCTCTGTCCTCATCCCACTCTGTCCTCATCCCACCCTGTCCTCATCCCACCCTGTCCTCATCCCACCCTGTCCTCCTTTCCTCATTCCACCCTGACCCCCTTTCCCCATCCCACCATCCCCCTTTCCTCATCCCACCCTGTTCTGTCCCCATCCCACCCTGTCCCCCTTTCCTCATCCCACCCTGTCCCTCTGTCCTCATCCCACCCTGTCCCCCTTTCCTCATCCCACCCTGTCCCCCTTTCCTCATCCCACCCTGTCCCTCTGTCCTCATCCCACCCTGTCCCTCTGTCCTCATCCCACCCTGTCCCCCTTTACTCATCCCACCCTGTCCCTCTGTCCTCATCCCACCCTGTCCCCCTTTCCTCATCCCACCCTGTCCCCCTTTCCTCATCCCACCCTGTCCCTCTGTCCTCATCCCACCCTGTCCCCCTTTCCTCATCCCACCCTGTCCCCCTTTCCTCATCCCACCCTTTCCCCCTTTCCTCATCCCACTCTGTCCTCATCCCACCCTGTCCCTCTGTCCTCATCTCACCCTGTCCCCCTTTCCACATCCCACCCTGTCCCTCTGTCCTCATCCCACCCTGTCCCTCTGTCCTCATCCCACCCTGTCCCCCTTTCCTCATCCCACCCTTTCCCCCTTTCCTCATCCCACCCTGTCCCCCTTTCCTCATCCCACCCTGTCCCTCTGTCCTCATCCCACCCTGTCCCTCTGTCCTCATCCCACCCTGTCCCTCTGTCCTCATCCCACCCTGTCCCTCTGTCCTCATCCCACCCTGTCCCCCTTTCCTCATCCCACCCTGTCCCCCTTTCCTCATCCCACCCTGTCCCTCTGTCCTCATCCCACCCTGTCCCTCTGTCCTCATCCCACCCTGTCCCTCTGTCCTCATCCCACCCTTTCCCCCTTTCCTCATCCCACCCTGTCCCTCTGTCCTCATCCCACCCTGTCCCTCTGTCCTCATCCCACCCTGTCCCCCTTTCCACATCCCACCCTGTCCCTCTGTCCTCATCCCACCCTGTCCCTCTGTCCTCATCCCACCCTGTCCCTCTATTCTCATCCCACCCTGTCCCTCTGTCCTCATTCCACCCTGACCCCCTTTCCCCATCCCACCCTGTCCCCCTTTCCTCATCCCACCCTGTTCTCTGTCCCATCCCACCCTGTCACTCTGTCCCATCCCACCCTTTCCCCCTTTCCTCATCCCACCCTGTCCCTCTGTCCTCATCCCACCCTGTCCCTCTGTCCTCATCCCACCATGTCCCTCTGTCCTCATCCCACCCTGTCACTCTGTCCCATCCCACCCTTTCCCCCTTTCCTCATCCCACCCTGTCCCCCTTTCCTCATCCCACCCTGTCCCTCTGTCCTCATCCCACCCTGTCCCTCTGTCCTCATCCCACCCTTTCCCCCTTTCCCCATCCCACCCTTCCCCTTTCCTCATCCCACCCTGTTCTGTCCCCATCCCACCCTGTCCCTCTGTCCTCATCCCACCCTGTCCCTCTGTCCTCATCCCACCCTGTCCCTCTGTCCTCATCCCACCCTGTCCCTCTGTCCTCATCCCACCCTGTTCTCTGTCCCCATCCCATCCTGTCCCCCTTTCCTCATCCCACCCTGTTCTCTGTCCCCATCCCACCCTGTCCCCCTTTCCTCATCCCACCCTGTCCCTCTGTCCTCATCCCACCCTGTCCCCCTTTCCTCATCCCACCCTGTCCCCCTTTCCTCATCCCACCCTGTTCTCTGTCCCATCCCACCCTGTCACTCTGTCCCATCCCACCCTTTCCCCCTTTCCTCATCCCACCCTGTCCCTCTGTCCTCATCCCACCCTGTCCCTCTGTCCTCATCCCACCCTGTCCCCCTTTCCTCATCCCACCCTGTCCCCCTTTCCTCATCCCACCCTGTCCCTCTGTCCTCATCCCACCCTGTCCCTCTGTCCTCATCCCACCCTGTCCCTCTGTCCTCATCCCACCCTTTCCCCCTTTCCTCATCCCACCCTGTCCCTCTGTCCTCATCCCACCCTGTCCCTCTGTCCTCATCCCACCCTGTCCCCCTTTCCACATCCCACCCTGTCCCTCTGTCCTCATCCCACCCTGTCCCTCTGTCCTCATCCCACCCTGTCCCTCTATTCTCATCCCACCCTGTCCCTCTGTCCTCATTCCACCCTGACCCCCTTTCCCCATCCCACCCTGTCCCCCTTTCCTCATCCCACCCTGTTCTCTGTCCCATCCCACCCTGTCACTCTGTCCCATCCCACCCTTTCCCCCTTTCCTCATCCCACCCTGTCCCTCTGTCCTCATCCCACCCTGTCCCTCTGTCCTCATCCCACCATGTCCCTCTGTCCTCATCCCACCCTGTCACTCTGTCCCATCCCACCCTTTTCCCCTTTCCTCATCCCACCCTGTCCCCCTTTCCTCATCCCACCCTGTCCCTCTGTCCTCATCCCACCCTGTCCCTCTGTCCTCATCCCACCCTTTCCCCCTTTCCCCATCCCACCCTTCCCCTTTCCTCATCCCACCCTGTTCTGTCCCCATCCCACCCTGTCCCTCTGTCCTCATCCCACCCTGTCCCTCTGTCCTCATCCCACCCTGTCCCCCTGTCCCCATCCCACCCTGTCACTCTGTCCCCATCCCACCCTGTCCCTCTGTCCTCATTCCACCCTGTCCCTCTGTCCTCATTCCACCCTGTCCCTCTGTCCTCATCCCACCCTGTCCCTCTGTCCTCATCCCGCCCTGTCCCCCTTTCCTCATCCCACCCTGTCCCTCTTTCCTCATCCCACCCTGTCCCTCTGTCCTCATCCCACCCTGTTCTCTGTCCCCATCCCACCCTGTCCCCCTTTCCTCATCCCACTCTGTCCCTCTGTCCTCATCCCACCCTTTCCCCCTTTCCACATCCCACCCTGTCCCTCTGTCCTCATCCCACCCTGTCCCTCTGTCCTCATCCCACCCTGTCCCTCTGTCCTCATCCCACTCTGTCCTCATCCCACCCTGTCCTCATCCCACCCTGTCCTCCTTTCCTCATTCCACCCTGACCCCCTTTCCCCATCCCACCATCCCCCTTTCCTCATCCCACCCTGTTCTGTCCCCATCCCACCCTGTCCCCCTGTCCTCATCCCACCCTGTCCCTCTGTCCTCATCCCACCCTGTCCCTCTGTCCTCATCCCACCCTGTCCCCCTTTACTCATCCCACCCTGTCCCTCTGTCCTCATCCCATCCTGTCCCCCTTTCCTCATCCCACCCTGTCCCCCTTTCCTCATCCCACCCTGTCCCTCTGTCCTCATCCCACCCTGTCCCCCTTTCCTCATCCCACCCTGTCCCCCTTTCCTCATCCCACCCTTTCCCCCTTTCCTCATCCCACTCTGTCCTCATCCCACCCTGTCCCTCTGTCCTCATCTCACCCTGTCCCCCTTTCCACATCCCACCCTGTCCCTCTGTCCTCATCCCACCCTGTCCCTCTGTCCTCATCCCACCCTGTCCCCCTTTCCTCATCCCACCCCTTCCCCCTTTCCTCATCCCACCCTGTCCCCCTTTCCTCATCCCACCCTGTCCCTCTGTCCTCATCCCACCCTGTCCCTCTGTCCTCATCCCACCCTGTCCCCCTGTCCTCATCCCACCCTGTCCCTCTGTCCTCATCCCACCCTGTCCCTCTGTCCTCATCCCACCCTGTCCCCCTTTCCTCATCCCACCCTGTCCCCCTTTCCTCATCCCACCCTGTCCCTCTGTCCTCATCCCACCCTGTCCCTCTGTCCTCATCCCACCCTGTCCCTCTGTCCTCATCCCACCCTTTCCCCCTTTCCTCATCCCACCCTGTCCCTCTGTCCTCATCCCACCCTGTCCCTCTGTCCTCATCCCACCCTGTCCCCCTTTCCACATCCCACCCTGTCCCTCTGTCCTCATCCCACCCTGTCCCTCTGTCCTCATCCCACCCTGTCCCTCTATTCTCATCCCACCCTGTCCCTCTGTCCTCATTCCACCCTGACCCCCTTTCCCCATCCCACCCTGTCCCCCTTTCCTCATCCCACCCTGTTCTCTGTCCCATCCCACCCTGTCACTCTGTCCCATCCCACCCTTTCCCCCTTTCCTCATCCCACCCTGTCCCTCTGTCCTCATCCCACCCTGTCCCTCTGTCCTCATCCCACCATGTCCCTCTGTCCTCATCCCACCCTGTCACTCTGTCCCATCCCACCCTTTCCCCCTTTCCTCATCCCACCCTGTCCCCCTTTCCTCATCCCACCCTGTCCCTCTGTCCTCATCCCACCCTGTCCCTCTGTCCTCATCCCACCCTTTCCCCCTTTCCCCATCCCACCCTTCCCCTTTCCTCATCCCACCCTGTTCTGTCCCCATCCCACCCTGTCCCTCTGTCCTCATCCCACCCTGTCCCTCTGTCCTCATCCCACCCTGTCCCTCTGTCCTCATCCCACCCTGTCCCTCTGTCCTCATCCCACCCTGTTCTCTGTCCCCATCCCATCCTGTCCCCCTTTCCTCATCCCACCCTGTTCTCTGTCCCCATCCCACCCTGTCCCCCTTTCCTCATCCCACCCTGTCCCTCTGTCCTCATCCCACCCTGTCCCCCTTTCCTCATCCCACCCTGTCCCCCTTTCCTCATCCCACCCTGTCCCTCTGTCCCCATCCCACCCTGTCCCCCTGTCCTCATCCCACCCTGTCCTCATCCCACCCTGTCCCCCTTTCCTCATCCCACCCTGTCCCCCTTTCCTCATCCCACCCTGTCCCTCTGTCCTCATCCCACCCTGTCCCCCTTTCCTCATTACACCCTGTCCCTCTGTCCTCATCCCACCCTGTCCCTCTGTCCTCATCCCACCCTGTCCCCCTTTCCTCATCCCACCCTGTCCCCCTTTCCTCATCCCACCCTGTCCCCCTTTCCTCATCCCACCATGTCCCTCTGTCCTCATCCCACCCTGTCCCTCTGTCCTCATCCCACCCTGTCCCCCTTTCCTCATCCCACCCTGTCCCTCTGTCCTCATCCCACCCTGTCCCCCTTTCCTCATCCCACCCTGTCCCCTTTTCCTCATCCCACCCTGTCCACCTGTCCCCATCCCACCCTGTCCCTCTGTCCTCATACCACCCTGTCCCTCTGTCCTCATCCCACCCTGTCCCTCTGTCCTCATCCCACCCTGTCCCCCTTTCCTCATCCCACCCTGTCCCTCTTTCCTCATCCCACCCTGTCCCTCTGTCCTCATCCCACCCTGTTCTCTGTCCCCATCCCACTCTGTCCCCCTTTCCTCATCCCACCCTGTCCCTCTGTCCTCATCCCACCCTTTCCCCCTTTCCACATCCCACCCTGTCCCTCTGTCCTCATCCCACCCTGTCCCTCTGTCCTCATCCCACCCTGTCCCTCTGTCCTCATCCCACCCTGTCCCCCTTTCCTCATCCCACCTTGTCCCTCTTTCCTCATCCCACCCTGTCCCTCTGTCCTCATCCCACCCTGTTCTCTGTCCCCATCCCACCCTGTCCCCCTTTCCTCATCCCACCCTGTCCCTCTGTCCTCATCCCACCCTTTCCCCTTTCCACATCCCACCCTGTCCCTCTGTCCTCATCCCACCCTGTCCCTCTGTCCTCATCCCACCCTGTCCCTCTGTCCTCATCCCACTCTGTCCTCATCCCACCCTGTCCTCATCCCACCCTGTCCTTATCCCACCCTGTCCTCCTTTCCTCATTCCACCCTGACCCCCTTTCCCCATCCCACTGTCCCCCTTTCCTCATCCCACCCTGTTCTGTCCCCATCCCACCCTGTCCCCCTGTCCTCATCCCACCCTGTCCCTCTGTCCTCATCCCACCCTGTCCCTCTGTCCTCATCCCACCCTGTCCCTCTGTCCTCATCCCACCCTGTCCCTCTGTCCTCATTCCACCCTGACCCCCTTTCCCCATCCCACCCTGTCCCCCTTTCCTCATCCCACCCTGTCCCTCTGTCCCATCCCACCCTGTCACTCTGTCCCATCCCACCCTGTCCCCCTTTCCTCATCCCACCCTGTCCCCCTTTCCTCATCCCACCCTGTCACTCTGTCCCATCCCACCCTTTCCCCCTTTCCTCATCCCACCCTGTCCCCCTTTCCTCATCCCACCCTGTCCCTCTGTCCTCATCCCACCCTGTCCCTCTGTCCTCATCCCACCCTGTCCCTCTGTCCTCATCCCACCCTGTCCCCCTTTCCCCACCCCACTGTCCCCCTTTCCTCATCCCACCCTGTTCTGTCCCCATCCCACCCTGTCCCCCTGTCCTCATCCCACCCTGTCCCCCTGTCCTCATCCCACCCTGTCCCTCTGTCCTCATCCCACCCTGTCCCTCTGTCCTCATCCCACCCTGTCCCCCTTTCCTCATCCCACCCTGTCCCCCTTTCCTCATCCCACCCTGTCCCCCTTTCCTCATCCCACCCTGTCCCTCTGTCCCCATCCCAGCCTGTCCCCCTTTCCTCATCCCACCCTGTCCCTCTGTCCCCATCCCACCCTGTTCTCTCCCCATCCCACCCTGTCCCCCTTTCCTCATCCCACCCTGTCCCCCTTTCCTCATCCCACCCTGTCCCTCTGTCCTCATCCCACCCTGTCCCCCTTTCCTGATCCTACCCTGTCCCTCTGTCCCCATCCCACCCTGTCCCCCTTTCCTCATCCCACCCTGTTCTCTGCCCCCATCCCACCCTGTCCCCCTTTCCTCATCCCACCCTGTTATCTGTCCCCATCCCACCCTGTCCCCCTTTCCTCATCCCACCCTGTTCTCTGTCCCCATCCCACCCTGTCCCCCTTTCCTCATCCCACCCTGTCCCTCTGTCTTCATCCCACCCTGTCCCCCTTTCCTCATCCCACCCTGTCCCCCTTTCCTCATCCCACCCTGTCCCTCTGTCCTCATCCCACCCTGTCCTCATCCCACCCTGTCCCCCTTTCCTCATCCCACCCTGTCCCCCTTTCCTCATCCCACCCTGTCCCTCTGTCCTCATCCCACCCTGTCCTCCTTTCCTCATCCCACCCTGTCCCTCTGTCCTCATCCCACCCTGTCCCCCTTTCCTCATCCCACCCTGTCCCTCTGTCCTCATCCCACCCTGTCCCCCTTTCCTCATCCCACCCTGTCCCTCTGTCCTCATCCCACCCTGTCCCTCTGTCCTCATCCCACCCTGTCCCCCTTTCCTCATCCCACCCTGTCCCCCTTTCCTCATCCCACCCTGTCCCCCTTTCCTCATCCCACCCTGTCCCTCTGTCCTCATCCCACCCTGTCCCCCTTTCCTCATCCCACCCTGTCCCTCTGTCCTCATCCCACCCTGTCCCCCTTTCCTCATCCCACCCTGTCCCTCTGTCCTCATCCCACCCTGTCCCTCTGTCCTCATCCCACCCTGTCCCTCTGTCCTCATCCCACCCTGTCCCTCTGTCCTCATCCCACCCTGTCCCCCTTTCCTCATCCCACCCTGTCCCTCTGTCCTCATCCCACCCTGTCCCCCTTTCCTCATCCCACCCTGTCCCTCTGTCCTCATCCCACCCTGTCCCCCTTTCCTCATCCCACCCTGTCCCTCTGTCCTCATCCCACCCTGTCCCTCTGTCCTCATCCCACCCTGTCCCTCTGTCCTCATCCCACCCTGTCCCTCTGTCCTCATCCCACCCTGTCCCCCTTTCCTCATCCCACCCTGTCCCTCTTTCCTCATCCCACCCTGTCCCTCTGTCCTCATCCCACCCTGTTCTCTGTCCCCATCCCACCCTGTCCCTCTGTCCTCATCCCACTCTGTCCTCATCCCACCCTGTCCTCATCCCACCCTGTCCTCCTTTCCTCATTCCACCCTGACCCCCTTTTCCCATCCCACCGTCCTCCTTTCCTCATCCCACCCTGTTCTGTCCCCATCCCACCCTGTCCCCCTGTCCTCATCCCACCCTGTCCCTCTGTCCTCATCCCACCCTGTCCCTCTGTCCTCATCCCACCCTGTCCCTCTGTCCTCATCCCACCCTGTCCCTCTGTCCTCATCCCACCCTGTCCCCCTTTACTCATCCCACCCTGTCCCTCTGTCCTCATCCCACCCTGTCCCCCTTTCCTCATCCCACCCTGTCCCCCTTTCCTCATCCCACCCTGTCCCTCTGTCCTCATCCCACCCTGTCCCCCTTTCCTCATCCCACCCTGTCCCCCTTTCCTCATCCCACCCTGTCCCCCTTTCCTCATCCCACCCTGTCCCCCTTTCCTCATCCCACCCTTTCCCCCTTTCCTCATCCCACTCTGTCCTCATCCCACCCTGTCCCTCTGTCCTCATCCCACCCTGTCCCCCTTTCCACATCCCACCCTGTCCCTCTGTCCTCATCCCACCCGTCCCTCTGTCCTCATCCCACCCTGTCCCCCTTTCCTCATCCCACCCTTTCCCCCTTTCCTCATCCCACCCTTTTCTCATCCCACCCTTTCCCCCTTTCCTCATCCCACCCTGTCCCTCTGTCCTCATCCCACCCTGTCCCTCTGTCCTCATCCCACCCTGTCCCTCTGTCCTCATCCCACCCTTTCCCCCTTTCCCCATCCCACCATCCCCCTTTCCTCATCCCACCCTGTTCTGTCCCCATCCCACCCTGTCCCTCTGTCCTCATCCCACCCTGTCCCTCTGTCCTCATCCAACCCTGTCCCCCTTTCCTCATCCCACCCTGTCCCTCTGTCCTCATACCACCCTGTCCCCCTTTCCACATCCCACCCTGTCCCTCTGTCCTCATCCCACCCTGTCCCTCTGTCCTCATCCCACCATGTCCCTCTGTCCTCATCCCACCCTGTCCCTCTGTCCTCATCCCACCCTGTCCCCCTTTACTCATCCCACCCTGTCCCTCTGTCCTCATCCCACCCTGTCCCCCTTTCCTCATCCCACCCTGTCCCCCTTTCCTCATCCCACCCTGTCCCTCTGTCCTCATCCCACCCTGTCCCCCTTTCCTCATCCCACCCTGTCCCCCTTTCCTCATCCCAACCTTTCCCCCTTTCCTCATCCCACCCTTTTCTCATCCCACCCTTTCCCCCTTTCCTCATCCCACCCTGTCCCTCTGTCCTCATCCCACCCTGTCCCTCTGTCCTCATCCCACCCTGTCCCTCTGTCCTCATCCCACCCTTTCCCCCTTTCCCCATCCCACCATCCCCCTTTCCTCATCCCACCCTGTTCTGTCCCCATCCCACCCTGTCCCTCTGTCCTCATCCCACCCTGTCCCTCTGTCCTCATCCAACCCTGTCCCCCTTTCCTCATCCCACCCTGTCCCTCTGTCCTCATACCACCCTGTCCCCCTTTCCACATCCCACCCTGTCCCTCTGTCCTCATCCCACCCTGTCCCTCTGTCCTCATCCCACCCTGTCCCTCTGTCCTCATTCCACCCTGACCCCCTTTCCCCATCCCACCCTGTCCCCCTTTCCTCATCCCACCCTGTCCCTCTGTCCCATCCCACCCTGTCACTCTGTCCCATCCCACCCTGTCCCCCTTTCCTCATCCCACCCTGTCCCCCTTTCCTCATCCCACCCTGTCACTCTGTCCCATCCCACCCTTTCCCCCTTTCCTCATCCCACCCTGTCCCCCTTTCCTCATCCCACCCTGTCCCTCTGTCCTCATCCCACCCTGTCCCTCTGTCCTCATCCCACCCTGTCCCCCTTTCCTCATCCCACCCTGTCGCCCTTTCCTCATCCCACCCTGTCCCCCTTTCCTCATCCCACCCTGTCCCTCTGTCCCCATCCCACCCTGTCCCCCTTTCCTCATCCCACCCTGTCCCTCTGTCCCCATCCCACCCTGTTTCTCCCCATCCCACCCTGTCCCCCTTTCCTCATCCCACCCTGTCCCCTTTTCCTCATCCCACCCTGTCCCCCTTTCCTCATCCCACCCTGTCCCTCTGTCCTCATCCCACCCTGTCCCCCTTTCCTCATCCCACCCTGTCCCTCTGTCCCCATCCCACCCTTTCCCCCTTTCCCCATCCCACCATCCCCCTTTCCTCATCCCACCCTGTTCTGTCCCCATCCCACCCTGTCCCTCTGTCCTCATCCCACCCTGTCCCTCTGTCCTCATCCAACCCTGTCCCCCTTTCCTCATCCCACCCTGTCCCTCTGTCCTCATACCACCCTGTCCCCCTTTCCACATCCCACCCTGTCCCTCTGTCCTCATCCCACCCTGTCCCTCTGTCCTCATCCCACCATGTCCCTCTGTCCTCATCCCACCCTGTCCCTCTGTCCTCATCCCACCCTGTCCCCCTTTACTCATCCCACCCTGTCCCTCTGTCCTCATCCCACCCTGTCCCCCTTTCCTCATCCCACCCTGTCCCCCTTTCCTCATCCCACCCTGTCCCTCTGTCCTCATCCCACCCTGTCCCCCTTTCCTCATCCCACCCTGTCCCCCTTTCCTCATCCCACCCTGTCCCCCTTTCCTCATCCCACCCTGTCCCCCTTTCCTCATCCCACCCTTTCCCCCTTTCCTCATCCCACTCTGTCCTCATCCCACCCTGTCCCTCTGTCCTCATCCCACCCTGTCCCCCTTTCCACATCCCACCCTGTCCCTCTGTCCTCATCCCACCCGTCCCTCTGTCCTCATCCCACCCTGTCCCCCTTTCCTCATCCCAACCTTTCCCCCTTTCCTCATCCCACCCTTTTCTCATCCCACCCTTTCCCCCTTTCCTCATCCCACCCTGTCCCTCTGTCCTCATCCCACCCTGTCCCTCTGTCCTCATCCCACCCTGTCCCTCTGTCCTCATCCCACCCTTTCCCCCTTTCCCCATCCCACCATCCCCCTTTCCTCATCCCACCCTGTTCTGTCCCCATCCCACCCTGTCCCTCTGTCCTCATCCCACCCTGTCCCTCTGTCCTCATCCAACCCTGTCCCCCTTTCCTCATCCCACCCTGTCCCTCTGTCCTCATACCACCCTGTCCCCCTTTCCACATCCCACCCTGTCCCTCTGTCCTCATCCCACCCTGTCCCTCTGTCCTCATCCCACCCTGTCCCTCTGTCCTCATTCCACCCTGACCCCCTTTCCCCATCCCACCCTGTCCCCCTTTCCTCATCCCACCCTGTCCCTCTGTCCCATCCCACCCTGTCACTCTGTCCCATCCCACCCTGTCCCCCTTTCCTCATCCCACCCTGTCCCCCTTTCCTCATCCCACCCTGTCACTCTGTCCCATCCCACCCTTTCCCCCTTTCCTCATCCCACCCTGTCCCCCTTTCCTCATCCCACCCTGTCCCTCTGTCCTCATCCCACCCTGTCCCTCTGTCCTCATCCCACCCTGTCCCCCTTTCCTCATCCCACCCTGTCGCCCTTTCCTCATCCCACCCTGTCCCCCTTTCCTCATCCCACCCTGTCCCTCTGTCCCCATCCCACCCTGTCCCCCTTTCCTCATCCCACCCTGTCCCTCTGTCCCCATCCCACCCTGTTTCTCCCCATCCCACCCTGTCCCCCTTTCCTCATCCCACCCTGTCCCCTTTTCCTCATCCCACCCTGTCCCCCTTTCCTCATCCCACCCTGTCCCTCTGTCCTCATCCCACCCTGTCCCCCTTTCCTCATCCCACCCTGTCCCTCTGTCCCCATCCCACCCTGTCCCCCTTTCCTCATCCCACCCTGTTCTCTGTCCCCATCCCACCCTGTCCCCCTTTCCTCATCCCACCCTGTTCTCTGTCCCCATCCCACCCTGTCCCCCTTTCCTCATCCCACCCTGTTCTCTGTCCCCATCCCACCCTGTCCCCCTTTCCTCATCCCACCCTGTCCCTCTGTCCTCATCCCACCCTGTCCCCCTTTCCTCATCCCACCCTGTCCCCCTTTCCTCATCCCACCCTGTCCCTTTGTCCCCATCCCACCCTGTCCCCCTGTCCTCATCCCACCCTGTCCTCATCCCACCCTGTCCCCCTTTCCTCATCCCACCCTGTCCCCCTTTCCTCATCCCACCCTGTCCCTCTGTCCTCATCCCACCCTGTCCCCCTTTCCTCATCCCACCCTGTCCCTCTGTCCTCATCCCACCCTGTCCCTCTGTCCTCATCCCACCCTGTCCCCCTGTCCTCATCCCACCCTGTCCCCCTTTCCTCATCCCACCCTGTCCCCCTTTCCTCATCCCACCCTGTCCCCCTTTCCTCATCCCACCCTGTCCCTCTGTCCTCATCCCACCCTGTCCCCCTTTCCTCATCCCACCCTGTCCCTCTTTCCTCATCCCACCCTGTCCCTCTGTCCTCATCCCACCCTGTTCTCTGTCCCCATCCCACCCTGTCCCCCTTTCCTCATTCCACCCTGTCCCTCTGTCCTCATCCCACCCTTTCCCCCTTTCCACATCCCACCCTGTCCCTCTGTCCTCATCCCACCCTGTCCCTCTGTCCTCATCCCACCCTGTCCCTCTGTCCTCATCCCACTCTGTCCTCATCCCACCCTGTCCTCATCCCACCCTGTCCTCATCCCACCCTGTCCTCCTTTCCTCATTCCACCCTGACCCCCTTTCCCCATCCCACCGTCCTCCTTTCCTCATCCCACCCTGTTCTTACCCCATCCCACCCTGTCCCCCTGTCCTCATCCCACCCTGTCCCCCTGTCCTCATCCCACCCTGTCCCTCTGTCCTCATCCCACCCTGTCCCTCTGTCCTCATCCCACCCTGTCCCTCTGTCCTCATCCCACCCTGTCCCCCTTTACTCATCCCACCCTGTCCCTCTGTCCTCATCCCACCCTGTCCCCCTTTCCTCATCCCACCCTTTCCCCCTTTCCTCATCCCACTCTGTCCTCATCCCACCCTGTCCCTCTGTCCTCATCCCACCCTGTCCCCCTTTCCACATCCCACCCTGTCCCTCTGTCCTCATCCCACCCTGTCCCTCTGTCCTCATCCCACCCTGTCCCCCTTTCCTCATCCCACCCTTTCCCCCTTTCCTCATCCCACCCTGTCCCCCTTTCCTCATCCCACCCTGTCCCTCTGTCCTCATCCCACCCTGTCCCTCTGTCCTCATCCCACCCTGTCCCCCTGTCCTCATCCCACCCTGTCCCCCTTTCCTCATCCCACCCTTTCCCCCTTTCCTCATCCCACCCTGTCCCCCTTTCCTCATCCCACCCTGTCCCTCTGTCCTCATCCCACCCTGTCCCTCTGTCCTCATCCCACCCTGTCCTCATCCCACCCAGTCCCCCTTTCCTCATCCCACCCTGTCCCTCTGTCCTCATCCCACCCTGTCCCTCTGTCCTCATCCCACCCTGTTCCTCTGTCCGCATCCCACCCTGGCCCCCTTTCCTCATCCCACCCTGTCCCTCTTTCCTCATCCCACCCTGTCCCTCTGTCCTCATCCCACCCTGTCCCTCTGTCCTCATCCCACCCTTTCCCCTTTCCTCATCCCACCCTGTCCCTCTGTCCTCATCCCACCCTGTCCCTCTGTCCTCATCCCACCCTGTCCATCTGTCCTCATCCCACCCTGTCCCCCTTTCCACATCCCACCCTGTCCCTCTGTCCTCATCCCACCCTGTCCCTCTGTCCTCATCCCACCCTGTCCCTCTGTCCTCATCCCACCCTGTCCCTCTGTCCTAATTCCACCCTGACCCCCTTTCCCCATCCCACCCTGTCCCCCTTTCCTCATCCCACCCTGTTCTCTGTCCCATCCCACCCTGTCACTCTGTCCCATCCCACCCTGTCCCCCTTTCCTCATCCCACCCTGTCACTCTGTCCCATCCCACCCTTTCCCCCTTTCCTCATCCCACCCTGTCCCCCTTTCCTCATCCCACCCTGTCCCTCTGTCCTCATCCCACCCTGTCCCTCTGTCCTCATCCCACCCTTTCCCCCTTTCCCCCTCCCACCATCCCCCTTTCCTCATCCCACCCTGTTCTGTCCCCATCCCACCCTGTCCCTCTGTCCTCATCCCACCCTGTCCCTCTGTCCTCATCCCACCCTGTCCCTCTGTCCTCATCCCACCCTGTCCCTCTGTCCTCATCCCACCCTGTCCCCCTTTCCACATCCCACCCTGTCCCCCTTTCCACGTCCCACCCTGTACCTCTGTCCTCATCCCACCCTGTCCCTCTGTCCTCATCCCACCCTGTCCCTCTGTCCTCATTCCACCCTGACCCCCTTTCCCCATCCCACCCTGTCCCCCTTTCCTCATCCCACCCTGTTCTCTGTCCCATCCCACCCTGTCACTCTGTCCCATCCCACCCTGTCACTCTGTCCCATCCCACTCTGTCCCCCTTTCCTCATCCCACCCTGTCCCCCTTTCCTCATCCCACCCTGTCACTCTGTCCCATCCCACCCTGTCCCCCTGTCCTCATCCCACCCTGTCCTCATCCCACCCTGTCCCGCTGTCCTCATCCCACCCTGTCCCTCTGTCCTCATCCCACCCTGTCCCTCTGTCCTCATCCCACCCTGTCCCCCTTTCCTCATCCCACCCTGTCCTCATCCCACCCTGTCCCTCTGTCCTCATCCCACCCTGTCCCCCTGTCCTCATCCCACCCTGTCCCCCTGTCCTCATCCCACCCTGTCCTCATCCCACCCTGTCCCTCTGTCCTCATCCCACCCTGTCCCTCTGTCCTTATCCCACCCTGTCCCTCTGTCCTCATCCCACCCTGTCCCTCTGTCCTCATCCCACACCGTCCCCCTTTCCTCATCCCACCCTGTCCCCCTTTCCTCATCCCACCCTGTCCCCCTTTCCTCATCCCACCCTATCCCCCTTTCCTCATCCCACCCTGTCCCCCTTTCCTCATCCCACCCTGTCCCCCTTTACTCATCCCACCCTGTCCCTCTGTCCTCATCCCACCCTGTCCCCCTTTCCTCATCCCACCCTGTCCCCCTTTCCTCATCCCACCCTGTCCCCCTTTCCTCATCCCACCCTGTCCCTCTGTCCTCATCCCACCCTGTCCCTCTGTCCTCATCCCACCCTGTCCCCCTTTCCTCATCCCACCCTGTCCCCCTTTCCTCATCCCACCCTGTCCCCCTTTCCTCATCCCACCCTTTCCCCCTTTCCTCATCCCACCCTTTCCCTCTGTCCTCATCCCACCCTTTCCCTCTGTCCTCATCCCACCCTGTCCCTCTGTCCTCATCCCACCCTGTCCCCCTTTCCACATCCCACCCTGTCCCTCTGTCCTCATCCCACCCTGTCCCTCTGTCCTCATCCCACCCTATCCCCCTTTCCTCATCCCACCCTTTCCCCCTTTCCTCATCCCACCCTGTCCCCCTTTCCTCATCCCACCCTGTCCCTCTGTCCTCAAACACCCTGTCCCTCTGTCCTCATCACACCCTGTCCCCCTTTCCTTATCCCACCCTGTCCCTCTGTCCCCATCCCACCCTGCCCCTCTGTCCTCATCCCACCCTGTCCCTCTGTCCTCATCCCACCCTGTCCCTCTGTCCTCATCCCACCCTGTCCCTCTGTCCTCATCCCACCCTGTCCTCATCCCACCCGGTCCCCCTTTCCTCATCCCACCCTGTCCCTCTGTCCTCATCCCACCCTGTCCCTCTGTCCTCATCCCACCCTGTTCCTCTGTCTGCATCCCACCCTGGCCCCCTTTCCTCATCCCACCCTGTCCCTCTTTCCTCATCCCACCCTGTCCCTCTGTCCTCATCCCACCCTGTCCCTCTGTCCTCATCCCACCCTGGCCCCCTGTCCTCATCCCACCCTGTCCCTCTGTCCTCATCCCACCCTGTCCCCCTTTCCTCATCCCACCCTGTCCCTCTGTCCTCATCCCACCCTGTCCCTATGTCCTCATCCCACCCTGTCCCCCTTTCCTCATCCCACCCTGTCCCTCTGTCCCCATCCCACCCTGTCCCTCTGTCCTCATCCCACCCTGTCCCTCTGTCCTCATCCCACCCTGTCCCTCTGTCCTCATCCCACCCTGTCCTCATCCCACCCGGTCCCCCTTTCCTCATCCCACCCTGTCCCTCTGTCCTCATCCCACCCTGTCCCTATGTCCTCATCCCACCCTGTCCCTCTGTCCTCATACCACCCTGTCCCCCTTTCCACATCCCACCCTGTCCCCCTGTCCTCATCCCACCCTGTCCCTCTGTCCTCATCCCACCCTGTCCCTCTGTCCTCATCCCACCCTGTCCCTCTGTCCTCATTCCACCCTGACCCCCTTTCCCCATCCCACCCTGTCCCCCTTTCCTCATCCCAACCTGTCCCTCTGTCCCATCCCATCCTGTCACTCTGTCCCATCCCACCCTGTCCCCCTTTCCTCATCCCACCCTGTCCCCCTTTCCTCATCCCACCCTGTCACTGTCCCATCCCACCCTTTCCCCCTTTCCTCATCCCACCCTGTCCCCATTCCTCATCCCACCCTGTCCCTCTGTCCTCATCCCAGCCTGTCCCTCTGTCCTCATCCCACCCTGTCCCTCTGTCCTCATCCCACCCTGTCCCCCTTTCCCCATCTCACCATCCCCCTTTGCTCATCCCACCCTGTTCTGTCCCCATCCCACCCTGTCCCCCTGTCCTCATCCCACCCTGTCCCTCTGTCCTCATCCCACCCTGTCCCTCTGTCCTCATCCCACCCTGTCCCTCTGTCCTCATCCCACCCTGTCCCCCTTTCCTCATCCCACCCTGTCCCCCTTTCCTCATCCCACCCTGTCCCCCTTTCCTCATCCCACCCTGTCCCTCTGTCCCCATCCCACCCTGTCCCCCTTTCCTCATCCCACCCTGTCCCTCTGTCCCCATCCCACCCTGTTCTCTCCCCATCCCACCCTGTCCCCCTTTCCTCATCCCACCCTGTCCCCCTTTCCTCATCCCACCCTGTCCCTCTGTCCTCATCCCACCCTGTCCCCCTTTCCTCATCCCACCCTGTCCCTCTGTCCCCATCCCACCCTGTCCCCCTTTCCTCATCCCACCCTGTTCTCTGTCCCCATCCCACCCTGTCCCCCTTTCCTCATCCCACCCTGTTCTCTGTCCCCATCCCACCCTGTCCCCCTTTCCTCATCCCACCCTGTTCTCTGTCCCCATCCCACCCTGTCCCCCTTTCCTCATCCCACCCTGTCCCTCTGTCCTCATCCCACCCTGTCCCCCTTTCCTCATCCCACCCTGTCCCCCTTTCCTCATCCCACCCTGTCCCTCTGTCCCCATCCCACCCTGTCCCCCTGTCCTCATCCCACCCTGTCCTCATCCCACCCTGTCCCCCTTTCCTCATCCCACCCTGTCCCTCTGTCCTCATCCCACCCTGTCCCCCTTTCCTCATCCCACCCTGTCCCTCTGTCCTCATCCCACCCTGTCCCTCTGTCCTCATCCCACCCTGTCCCCCTTTCCTCATCCCACCCTGTCCCCCTTTCCTCATCCCACCCTATCCCCCTTTCCTCATCCCACCCTATCCCCCTTTCCTCATCCCACCCTGTCCCCCTTTCCTCATCCCACCCTGTCCCCCTTTCCTCATCCCATCCTGTCCCCCTTTCCTCATCCCACCCTGTCCCTCTGTCCTCATCCCACCCTGTCCCTCTGTCCTCATCCCACCCTGTCCCCCTTTCCTCATCCCACCCTGTCCCTCTGTCCTCATCCCACCCTGTCCCCCTTTCCTCATCCCACCCTGTCCCCCTGTCCCCATCCCACCCTGTCACTCTGTCCCCATCCCACCCTGTCCCTCTGTCCTCATCCCACCCTGTCCCTCTGTCCTCATCCCACCCTGTCCCTCTGTCCTCATCCCACCCTGTCCCCCTTTCCTCATCCCACCCTGTCCCCCTTTCCTCATCCCACCCTTTCCCCCTTTCCTCATCCCACCCTGTCCCTCTGTCCTCATCCCACCCTGTCCCCCTTTCCTCATCCCACCCTGTCCCTCTGTCCCCATCCCACCCTGTCCCCCTTTCCTCATCCCATCCTGTTCTCTGTCCCCATCCCACCCTGTCCCCCTTTCCTCATCCCACCCTGTTCTCTGTCCCCATCCCACCCTGTCCCCCTTTCCTCATCCCACCCTGTTCTCTGTCCCCATCCCACCCTGTCCCCCTTTCCTCATCCCACCCTGTCCCTCTGTCCTCATCCCACCCTGTCCCCCTTTCCTCATCCCACCCTGTCCCCCTTTCCTCATCCCACCCTGTCCCTCTGTCCCCATCCCACCCTGTCCCCCTGTCCTCATCCCACCCTGTCCTCATCCCACCCTGTCCCCCTTTCCTCATCCCACCCTGTCCCCCTTTCCTCATCCCACCCTGTCCCTCTGTCCTCATCCCACCCTGTCCCCCTTTCCTCATCCCACCCTGTCCCCCTTTCCTCATCCCACCCTATCCCCCATTCCTCATCCCACCCTGTCCCCCTTTCCTCATCCCACCCTGTCCCCCTTTCCTCATCCCACCCTGTCCCTCTGTCCTCATCCCACCCTGTCCCTCTGTCCTCATCCCACCCTGTCCCCCTTTCCTCATCCCACCCTGTCCCTCTGTCCTCATCCCACCCTGTCCCCCTTTCCTCATCCCACCCTGTCCCCCTGTCCCCATCCCACCCTGTCACTCTGTCCCCATCCCACCCTGTCCCTCTGTCCTCATCCCACCCTGTCCCTCTGTCCTCATCCCACCCTGTCCCTCTGTCCTCATCCCACCCTGTCCCTCTGTCCTCATCCCACCCTGTCCCCCTTTCCTCATCCCACCCTGTCCCCCTTTCCTCATCCCACCCTTTCCCCCTTTCCTCATCCCACCCTTTCCCTCTGTCCTCATCCCACCCTTTCCCTCTGTCCTCATCCCACCCTGTCCCTCTGTCCTCATCCCACCCTGTCCCCCTTTCCACATCCCACCCTGTCCCTCTGTCCTCATCCCACCCTGTCCCTCTGTCCTCATCCCACCCTGTCCCCCTTTCCTCATCCCACCCTTTCCCCCTTTCCCCCTTTCCTCATCCCACCCTGTCCCCCTTTCCTCATCCCACCCTGTCCCCCTTTCCTCATCCCACCCTGTCCCTCTGTCCTCATCCCACCCTGTCCCTCTGTCCTCATCCCACCCTGTCCCCTTTCATCATCCCACCCTGTCCCTCTGTCCCCATCCCACCCTGTCCCTCTGTCCTCATCCCACCCTGTCCCTCTGTCCTCATCCCACCCTGTCCCTCTGTCCTCATCCCACCCTGTCCCTCTGTCCTCATCCCACCCTGTCCCTCTGTCCTCATCCCACCCTGTCCTCATCCCACCCGGTCCCCCTTTCCTCATCCCACCCTGTCCCTCTGTCCTCATCCCACTTTGTCCCTCTGTCCTCATCCCACTTTGTCCCTCTGTCCTCATCCCACCCTGTCCCTCTGTCCTCATCCCACCCTGTCCTCATCCCACCCTGTCCCTCTGTCCTCATCCCACCCTGTCCCTCTGTCCTCATCCCACCCTGTCCCTCTGTCCTCATCCCACCCTGTCCCCCTTTCCTCATCCCACCCTGTCCTCATGCCACATTGTCCCTCTGTCCTCATCCCACCCTGTCACTCTGTCCTCATCCCACCCTGTCCCCCTGTCCTCATCCCACCCTGTCCTCATCCCACCCTGTCCCTCTGTCCTCATCCCACCCTGTCCCTCTGTCCTCATCCCACCCTGTCCCTCTGTCCTCATCCCACCCTGTCCCCCTTTCCTCATCCCAACCTGTCCCCCTTTCCTCATCCCACCCTGTCCCCCTTTACTCATCCCACCCTGTCCCTCTGTCCTCATCCCACCCTGTCCCCCTTTCCTCATCCCACCCTGTCCCCCTTTCCTCATCCCACCCTGTCCTTCTGTCCTCATCCCACCCTGTCCCCCTTTCCTCATCCCACCCTGTCCCCCTTTCCTCATCCCACCCTTTCCCCCTTTCCTCATCCCACCCTTTCCCTCTGTCCTCATCCCACCCTTTCCCTCTGTCCTCATCCCACCCTGTCCCTCTGTCCTCATCCCACCCTGTCCCCCTTTCCACATCCCACCCTGTCCCTCTGTCCTCATCCCACCCTGTCCCTCTGTCCTCATCCCACCCAGTCCCCCTTTCCTCATCCCACCCTTTCCCCCTTTCCCCCTTTCCTCATCCCACCCTGTCCCCCTTTCCTCATCCCACCCTGTCCCCCTTTCCTCATCCCACCCTGTCCCTCTGTCCTCATCCCACCCTGTCCCTCTGTCCTCATCCCACCCTGTCCCCCTTTCATCATCCCACCCTGTCCCTCTGTCCCCATCCCACCCTGTCCCTCTGTCCTCATCCCACCCTGTCCCTCTGTCCTCATCCCACCCTGTCCCTCTGTCCTCATCCCACCCTGTCCTCATCCCACCCGGTCCCCCTTTCCTCATCCCACCATGTCCCTCTGTCCTCATCCCACTTTGTCCCTCTGTCCTCATCCCACCCTGTCCCTCTGTCCTCATCCCACCCTGTCCCTCTGTCCTCATCCCACCCTGTCCCTCTGTCCTCATCCCACCCTGTCCCCCTTTCCTCATCCCACCCTGTCCTCATGCCACCCTGTCCCTCTGTCCTCATCCCACCCTGTCCCTCTGTCCTCATCCCACCCTGTCCCCCTGTCCTCATCCCACCCTGTCCTCATCCCACCCTGTCCCTCTGTCCTCATCCCACCCTGTCCCTCTGTCCTCATCCCACCCTGTCCCCCTTTCCTCATCCCAACCTGTCCCCCTTTCCTCATCCCACCCTGTCCCCCTTTACTCATCCCACCCTGTCCCTCTGTCCTCATCCCACCCTGTCCCCCTTTCCTCATCCCACCCTGTCCCCCTTTCCTCATCCCACCCTGTCCCCCTTTCCTCATCCCACCCTGTCCCTCTGTCCTCATCCCACCCTGTCCCCCTTTCCTCATCCCACCCTGTCCCCCTTTCCTCATCCCACCCTTTCCCCCTTTCCTCATCCCACCCTTTCCCTCTGTCCTCATCCCACCCTTTCCCTCTGTCCTCATCCCACCCTGTCCCTCTGTCCTCATCCCACCCTGTCCCCCTTTCCACATCCCACCCTGTCCCTCTGTCCTCATCCCACCCTGTCCCTCTGTCCTCATCCCACCCAGTCCCCCTTTCCTCATCCCACCCTTTCCCCCTTTCCTCATCCCACCCTGTCCCCCTTTCCTCATCCCACCCTGTCCCCCTTTCCTCATCCCACCCTGTCCCTCTGTCCTCATCCCACCCTGTCCCTCTGTCCTCATCCCACCCTGTCCCCCTTTCATCATCCCACCCTGTCCCTCTGTCCCCATCCCACCCTGTCCCTCTGTCCTCATCCCACCCTGTCCCTCTGTCCTCATCCCACCCTGTCCCTCTGTCCTCATCCCACCCTGTCCCTCTGTCCTCATCCCACCCTGTCCCTCTGTCCTCATCCCACCCTGTCCTCATCCCACCCGGTCCCCCTTTCCTCATCCCACCCTGTCCCTCTGTCCTCATCCCACTTTGTCCCTCTGTCCTCATCCCACCCTGTCCCTCTGTCCTCATCCCACCCTGTCCTCATCCCACCCTGTCCCTCTGTCCTCATCCCACCCTGTCCCTCTGTCCTCATTTCACCCTGTCCCTCTGTCCTCATCCCACCCTGTCCCCCTTTCCTCATCCCACCCTGTCCTCATGCCACCCTGTCCCTCTGTCCTCATCCCACCCTGTCCCTCTGTCCTCATCCCACCCTGTCCCCCTGTCCTCATCCCACCCTGTCCTCATCCCACCCTGTCCCTCTGTCCTCATACCACCCTGTCCCTCTGTCCTCATCCCACCCTGTCCCCCTTTCCTCATCCCACCCTGTCCCCCTTTCCTCATCCCACCCTGTCCCTCTGTCCTCATCCCACCCTGTCCCCCTTTCCTCATCCCACCCTGTCCCCCTTTCCTCATCCCACCCTTTCCCCCTTTCCTCATCCCACCCTTTCCCTCTGTCCTCATCCCACCCTTTCCCTCTGTCCTCATCCCACCCTGTCCCTCTGTCCTCATCCCACCCTGTCCCCCTTTCCCCCTTTCCTCATCCCACCCTGTCCCCCTTTCCTCATCCCACCCTGTCCCCCTTTCCTCATCCCACCCTGTCCCTCTGTCCTCATCCCACCCTGTCCCTCTGTCCTCATCCCACCCTGTACCCCTTTCATCATCCCACCCTGTCCCTCTGTCCCCATCCCACCCTGTCCCTCTGTCCTCATCCCACCCTGTCCCTCTGTCCTCATCCCACCCTGTCCCTCTGTCCTCATCCCACCCTGTCCTCATCCCACCCTGTCCCCCTTTCATCATCCCACCCTGTCCCTCTGTCCTCATCCCACCCTGTCCCCCTGTCCTCATCCCACCCTGTCCCTCTGTCCTCATCCCACCCTGTCCCCCTTTCCTCATCCCACCCTGTCCCTCTGTCCTCTTCCCACCCTGTCCCTCTGTCCTCATCCCACCCTGCCCCCCTTTCCTCATCCCACCCTGTCCCTCTGTCCCCATCCCACCCTGTCCCTCTGTCCTCATCCCACCCTGTCCCTCTATCCTCATCCCACCCTGTCCCTCTGTCCTCATCCCACCCTGTCCCTCTGTCCTCATCCCACCCTGTCCTCATCCCACCCGGTCCCCCTTTCCTCATCCCACCCTGTCCCTCTGTCCTCATCCCACCCTGTCCCTCTGTCCTCATCCCACCCTGTTCCTCTGTCCGCATCCCACCCTGGCCCCCTTTCCTCATCCCACCCTGTCCCTCTTTCCTCATCCCACCCTGTCCCTCTGTCCTCATCCCACCCTGTCCCCCTGTCCTCATCCCACCCTGTCCCCCTTTCCTCATCCCACCCTGTCCCCCTTTCCTCATCCCACCCTGTCCCCCTTTCCTCATCACACCCTGTCCCTCTGTCCTCATCCCACCCTGTCCCTATGTCCTCATCCCACCCTGTCCCTCTGTCCTCATCCCACCCTTTCCCCCTTTCCTCATCCCACCCTGTCCCTCTGTCCTCATCCCACCCTGTCCCTCTGTCCTCATCCCACCCTGTCCCTCTGTCCTCATCCCACCCTGTCCCCCTTTCCACATCCCACCCTGTCCCTCTGTCCTCATCCCACCCTGTCCCTCTGTCCTCATCCCACCCTGTCCCTCTGTCCTCATCCCACCCTTTCCCCCTTTCCTCATCCCACCCTGTTCTCTGTCCCCATCCCACCCTGTCCCCCTTTCCTCATCCCACCCTGTCCCTCTGTCCTCATCCCACCCTGTCCCCCTTTCCTCATCCCACCCTGTCCCCCTTTCCTCATCCCACCCTGTCCCTCTGTCCCCATCCCACCCTGTCCCCCTGTCCTCATCCCACCCTGTCCTCATCCCACCCTGTCCCCCTTTCCTCATCCCACCCTGTCCCCCTTTCCTCATCCCACCCTGTCCCTCTGTCCTCATCCCACCCTGTCCCCCTTTCCTCATCCCACCCTGTCCCTCTGTCCTCATCCCACCCTGTCCCTCTGTCCTCATCCCACCCTGTCCCCCTTTCCTCATCCCACCCTGTCCCCCTTTCCTCATCCCACCCTATCCCCCTTTCCTCATCCCACCCTATCCCCCTTTCCTCATCCCACCCTGTCCCCCTTTCCTCATCCTACCCTGTCCCCCTTTCCTCATCCCACCCTGTCCCCCTTTCCTCATCCCACCCTGTCCCTCTGTCCTCATCCCACCCTGTCCCTCTGTCCTCATCCCACCCTGTCCCCCTTTCCTCATCCCACCCTGTCCCTCTGTCCTCATCCCACCCTGTCCCCCTTTCCTCATCCCACCCTGTCCCCCTTTCCTCATCCCACCCTGTCCCTCGTTCCTCATCCCACCCTGTCCCTCTGTCCTCATCCCACCCTGTCCCCCTTTCCTCATCCCACCCTGTCCCCCTTTCCTCATCCCACCCTGTCCCTCGTTCCTCATCCCACCCTGTCCCTCTGTCCTCATCCCACCCTGTTCTCTGTCCCCATCCCACCCTGTCCCCCTTTCCTCATCCCACCCTGTCCCTCTGTCCTCATCCCACCCTGTCCCCCTTTCCTCATCCCACCCTGTCCCCCTTTCCTCATCCCACCCTGTCCCTCGTTCCTCATCCCACCCTGTCCCTCTGTCCTCATCCCACCCTGTTCTCTGTCCCCATCCCACCCTGTCCCCCTTTCCTCATCCCACCCTGTCCCTCTGTCCTCATCCCACCCTTTCCCCCTTTCCACATCCCACCCTGTCCCTCTGTCCTCATCCCACCCTGTCCCTCTGTCCTCATCCCACCCTGTCCCTCTGTCCTCATCCCACCCTGTCCCTCTGTCCTCATCCCACTTTGTCCCTCTGTCCTCATCCCACCCTGTCCCTCTGTCCTCATCCCACCCTGTCCTCATCCCACCCTGTCCCCCTTTCCTCATCCCACCCTGTCCCCCTTTCCTCATCCCACCCTGTCCCTCGTTCCTCATCCCACCCTGTCCCTCTGTCCTCATCCCACCCTGTTCTCTGTCCCCATCCCACCCTGTCCCCCTTTCCTCATCCCACCCTGTCCCTCTGTCCTCATCCCACCCTTTCCCCCTTTCCACATCCCACCCTGTCCCTCTGTCCTCATCCCACCCTGTCCCTCTGTCCTCATCCCACCCTGTCCCTCTGTCCTCATCCCACCCTGTCCCTCTGTCCTCATCCCACCCTGTCCCTCTGTCCTCATCCCACTTTGTCCCTCTGTCCTCATCCCACCCTGTCCCTCTGTCCTCATCCCACCCTGTCCTCATCCCACCCTGTCCCTCTGTCCTCATCCCACCCTGTCCCTCTGTCCTCATTTCACCCTGTCCCTCTGTCCTCATCCCACCCTGTCCCCCTTTCCTCATCCCACCCTGTCCTCATGCCACCCTGTCCCTCTGTCCTCATCCCACCCTGTCCCTCTGTCCTCATCCCACCCTGTCCCCCTGTCCTCATCCCACCCTGTCCTCATCCCACCCTGTCCCTCTGTCCTCATACCATCCTGTCCCTCTGTCCTCATCCCACCCTGTCCCCCTTTCCTCATCCCACCCTGTCCCCCTTTACTCATCCCACCCTGTCCCTCTGTCCTCATCCCACCCTGTCCCCCTTTCCTCATCCCACCCTGTCCCCCTTTCCTCATCCCACCCTGTCCCCCTTTCCTCATCCCACCCTGTCCCTCTGTCCTCATCCCACCCTGTCCCCCTTTCCTCATCCCACCCTGTCCCCCTTTCCTCATCCCACCCTGTCCCTCTGTCCTCATCCCACCCTGTCCCTCTGTCCTCATCCCACCCTGTCCCCCTTTCATCATCCCACCCTGTCCCTCTGTCCCCATCCCACCCTGTCCCTCTGTCCTCATCCCACCCTGTCCCTCTGTCCTCATCCCACCCTGTCCCTCTGTCCTCATCCCACCCTGTCCTCATCCCACCCTGTCCCCCTTTCATCATCCCACCCTGTCCCTCTGTCCTCATCCCACCCTGTCCCCCTGTCCTCATCCCACCCTGTCCCTCTGTCCTCATCCCACCCTGTCCCCCTTTCCTCATCCCACCCTGTCCCTCTGTCCTCTTCCCACCCTGTCCCTCTGTCCTCATCCCACCCTGCCCCCCTTTCCTCATCCCACCCTGTCCCACTGTCCCCATCCCACCCTGTCCCTCTGTCCTCATCCCACCCTGTCCCTCTATCCTCATCCCACCCTGTCCCTCTGTCCTCATCCCACCCTGTCCCTCTGTCCTCATCCCACCCTGTCCTCATCCCACCCGGTCCCCCTTTCCTCATCCCACCCTGTCCCTCTGTCCTCATCCCACCCTGTCCCTCTGTCCTCATCCCACCCTGTTCCTCTGTCCGCATCCCACCCTGGCCCCCTTTCCTCATCCCACCCTGTCCCTCTTTCCTCATCCCACCCTGTCCCTCTGTCCTCATCCCACCCTGTCCCCCTGTCCTCATCCCACCCTGTCCCCCTTTCCTCATCCCACCCTGTCCCCCTTTCCTCATCCCACCCTGTCCCCCTTTCCTCATCACACCCTGTCCCTCTGTCCTCATCCCACCCTGTCCCTATGTCCTCATCCCACCCTGTCCCTCTGTCCTCATCCCACCCTTTCCCCCTTTCCTCATCCCACCCTGTCCCTCTGTCCTCATCCCACCCTGTCCCTCTGTCCTCATCCCACCCTGTCCCTCTGTCCTCATCCCACCCTGTCCCCCTTTCCACATCCCACCCTGTCCCTCTGTCCTCATCCCACCCTGTCCCTCTGTCCTCATCCCACCCTGTCCCTCTGTCCTCATTCCACCCTGACCCCCATTCCCCATCCCACCCTGTCCCCCTTTCCTCATCCCACCCTGTTCTCTGTCCCATCCCACCCTGTCACTCTGTCCCATCCCACCCTGTCCCCCTTTCCTCATCCCACCCTGTCACTCTGTCCCATCCCACCATTTCCCCCTTTCCTCATCCCACCCTGTTCTCTGTCCCCATCCCACCCTGTCCCCCTTTCCTCATCCCACCCTGTCCCTCTGTCCTCATCCCACCCTGTCCCCCTTTCCTCATCCCACCCTGTCCCCCTTTCCTCATCCCACCCTGTCCCTCTGTCCCCATCCCACCCTGTCCCCCTGTCCTCATCCCACCCTGTCCTCATCCCACCCTGTCCCCCTTTCCTCATCCCACCCTGTCCCTCTGTCCTCATCCCACCCTGTCCCCCTTTCCTCATCCCACCCTGTCCCTCTGTCCTCATCCCACCCTGTCCCTCTGTCCTCATCCCACCCTGTCCCCCTTTCCTCATCCCACCCTGTCCCCCTTTCCTCATCCCACCCTATCCCCCTTTCCTCATCCCACCCTGTCCCCCTTTCCTCATCCTACCCTGTCCCCCTTTCCTCATCCCACCCTGTCCCCCTTTCCTCATCCCACCCTGTCCCTCTGTCCTCATCCCACCCTGTCCCTCTGTCCTCATCCCACCCTGTCCCCCTTTCCTCATCCCACCCTGTCCCCCTTTCCTCATCCCACCCTGTCCCTCTGTCCTCATCCCACCCTGTCCCCCTTTCCTCATCCCACCCTGTCCCCCTTTCCTCATCCCACCCTGTCCCTCTTTCCTCATCCCACCCTGTCCCTCTGTCCTCATCCCACCCTGTTCTCTGTCCCCATCCCACCCTGTCCCCCTTTCCTCATCCCACCCTGTCCCTCTGTCCTCATCCCACCCTTTCCCCCTTTCCACATCCCACCCTGTCCCTCTGTCCTCATCCCACCCTGTCCCTCTGTCCTCATCCCACCCTGTCCCTCTGTCCTCATCCCACCCTGTCCCTCTGTCCTCATCCCACCCTGTCCCTCTGTCCTCATCCCACCCTGTCCCTCTGTCCTCATTTCACCCTGTCCCTCTGTCCTCATCCCACCCTGTCCCCCTTTCCTCATCCCACCCTGTCCTCATGCCACCCTGTCCCTCTGTCCTCATCCCACCCTGTCCCTCTGTCCTCATCCCACCCTGTCCCCCTGTCCTCATCCCACCCTGTCCTCATCCCACCCTGTCCCTCTGTCCTCATACCACCCTGTCCCTCTGTCCTCATCCCACCCTGTCCCCCTTTCCTCATCCCACCCTGTCCCCCTTTACTCATCCCACCCTGTCCCTCTGTCCTCATCCCACCCTGTCCCCCTTTCCTCATCCCACCCTGTCCCCCTTTCCTCATCCCACCCTGTCCCCCTTTCCTCATCCCACCCTGTCCCTCTGTCCTCATCCCACCCTGTCCCCCTTTCCTCATCCCACCCTGTCCCCCTTTCCTCATCCCACCCTTTCCCCCTTTCCTCATCCCACCCTTTCCCTCTGTCCTCATCCCACCCTTTCCCTCTGTCCTCATCCCACCCTGTCCCTCTGTCCTCATCCCACCCTGTCCCCCTTTCCCCCTTTCCTCATCCCACCCTGTCCCCCTTTCCTCATCCCACCCTGTCCCCCTTTCCTCATCCCACCCTGTCCCTCTGTCCTCATCCCACCCTGTCCCTCTGTCCTCATCCCACCCTGTCCCCCTTTCATCATCCCACCCTGTCCCTCTGTCCCCATCCCACCCTGTCCCTCTGTCCTCATCCCACCCTGTCCCTCTGTCCTCATCCCACCCTGTCCCTCTGTCCTCATCCCACCCTGTCCTCATCCCACCCGGTCCCCCTTTCCTCATCCCACCCTGTCCCTCTGTCCTCATCCCACCATGTCCCTCTGTCCTCATCCCACCCTGTTCCTCTGTCCGCATCCCACCCTGGCCCCCTTTCCTCATCCCACCCTGTCCCTCTTTCCTCATCCCACCCTGTCCCTCTGTCCTCATCCCACCCTGTCCCCCTGTCCTCATCCCACCCTGTCCCCCTTTCCTCATCCCACCCTGTCCCCCTTTCCTCATCCCACCCTGTCCCCCTTTCCTCATCCCACCCTGTCCCCCTTTCCTCATCACACCCTGTCCCTCTGTCCTCATCCCACCCTGTCCCTATGTCCTCATCCCACCCTGTCCCTCTGTCCTCATCCCACCCTTTCCCCCTTTCCTCATCCCACCCTGTCCCTCTGTCCTCATCCCACCCTGTCCCTCTGTCCTCATCCCACCCTGTCCCTCTGTCCTCATCCCACCCTGTCCCCCTTTCCACATCCCACCCTGTCCCTCTGTCCTCATCCCACCCTGTCCCTCTGTCCTCATCCCACCCTGTCCCTCTGTCCTCATTCCACCCTGACCCCCATTCCCCATCCCACCCTGTCCCCCTTTCCTCATCCCACCCTGTTCTCTGTCCCATCCCACCCTGTCACTCTGTCCCATCCCACCCTGTCCCCCTTTCCTCATCCCACCCTGTCACTCTGTCCCATCCCACCATTTCCCCCTTTCCTCATCCCACCCTGTTCTCTGTCCCCATCCCACCCTGTCCCCCTTTCCTCATCCCACCCTGTCCCTCTGTCCTCATCCCACCCTGTCCCCCTTTCCTCATCCCACCCTGTCCCCCTTTCCTCATCCCACCCTGTCCCTCTGTCCCCATCCCACCCTGTCCCCCTGTCCTCATCCCACCCTGTCCTCATCCCACCCTGTCCCCCTTTCCTCATCCCACCCTGTCCCCCTTTCCTCATCCCACCCTGTCCCTCTGTCCTCATCCCACCCTGTCCCCCTTTCCTCATCCCACCCTATCCCTCTGTCCTCATCCCACCCTGTCCCTCTGTCCTCATCCCACCCTGTCCCCCTTTCCTCATCCCACCCTGTCCCCCTTTCCTCATCCCACCCTATCCCCCTTTCCTCATCCCACCCTGTCCCCCTTTCCTCATCCCACCCTGTCCCCCTTTCCTCATCCCACCCTGTCCCCCTTTCCTCATCCCACCCTGTCCCTCTGTCCTCATCCCACCCTGTCCCTCTGTCCTCATCCCACCCTGTCCCCCTTTCCTCATCCCACCCTGTCCCCCTTTCCTCATCCCACCCTGTCCCTCTGTCCTCATCCCACCCTGTCCCCCTTTCCTCATCCCACCCTGTCCCCCTTTCCTCATCCCACCCTGTCCCTCTTTCCTCATCCCACCCTGTCCCTCTGTCCTCATCCCACCCTGTTCTCTGTCCCCATCCCACCCTGTCCCCCTTTCCTCATCCCACCCTGTCCCTCTGTCCTCATCCCACCCTTTCCCCCTTTCCACATCCCACCCTGTCCCTCTGTCCTCATCCCACCCTGTCCCTCTGTCCTTATCCCACTCTGTCCTCATCCCACCCTGTCCTCATCCCACCCTGTCCTCATCCCACCCTGTCCTCCTTTCCTCATTCCACCCTGACCCCCTTTCCCCATCCCACCATCCCCCTTTCCTCATCCCACCCTGTTCTGTCCCCATCCCACCCTGTCCCCCTGTCCTCATCCCACCCTGTCCCTCTGTCCTCATCCCACCCTGTCCCTCTGTCCTCATCCCACCCTGTCCCTCTGGTCTCATCCCACCCTGTCCCCCTTTACTCATCCCACCCTGCCCTCTGTCCTCATCCCACCCTGTCCCCCTTTCCACATCCCACCCTGTCCCTCTGTCCTCATCCCACCCTGTCCCTCTGTCCTCATCCCACCCTGTCCCCCTTTCCTCATTCCACCCTTTCCCCCTTTCCTCATCCCACCCTTTCCCCCTTTCCTCATCCCACCCTGTCCCCCTTTACTCATCCCACCCTGTCCCTCTGTCCTCATCCCACCCTGTCCCCCTGTCCTCATCCCACCCTGTCCCCCTGTCCTCATCCCACCCTGTCCATCTGTCCTCATCCCACCCTGTCCCTCTGTCATCATCCCACCCTGTCCCTCTGTCCTCATCCCACCCTGTCCTCATCCCACCCGGTCCCCCTTTCCTCATCCCACCCTGTCCCTCTGTCCTCATCCCACCCTGTCCCTCTGTCCTCATCCCACCCTGTTCCTCTGTCCGCATCCCACCCTGGCCCCCTTTCCTCATCCCACCCTGTCCCTCTTTCCTCATCCCACCCTGTCCCTCTGTCCTCATCCCACCCTGTCCCTCTGTCCTCATCCCACCCTGTCCCCCTGTCCTCATCCCACCCTGCCCCCCTTTCCTCATCCCACCCTTTCCCCCTTTCCCCCTTTCCTCATCCCACCCTGTCCCCCTTTCCTCATCCCACCCTGTCCCCCTTTCCTCATCCCACCCTGTCCCTCTGTCCTCATCCCACCCTGTCCCTCTGTCCTCATCCCACCCTGTCCCCCTTTCATCATCCCACCCTGTCCCTCTGTCCCCATCCCACCCTGTCCCTCTGTCCTCATCCCACCCTGTCCCTCTGTCCTCATCCCACCCTGTCCCTCTGTCCTCATCCCACCCTGTCCTCATCCCATCCGGTCCCCCTTTCCTCATCCCACCCTGTCCCTCTGTCCTCATCCCACTTTGTCTCTCTGTCCTCATCCCACCCTGTCCCTCTGTCCTCATCCCACCCTGTCCTCATCCCACCCTGTCCCTCTGTCCTCATCCCACCCTGTCCCTCTGTCCTCATCCCACCCTGTCCCTCTGTCCTCATCCCACCCTGTCCCTCTGTCCTCATCCCACCCTGTCCCCCTTTCCTCATCCCACCCTGTCCTCATGCCACCCTGTCCCTCTGTCCTCATCCCACCCTGTCCCCCTCTCCTCATCCCACCCTGTCCTCATCCCACCCTGTCCCTCTGTCCTCATTCCACCCTGTCCCTCTGTCCTCATCCCACCCTGTTCCTCTGTCCTCATCCCACCCTGTCCCTCTGTCCTCATCCCACCCTGTCCCCCTTTCCTCATCCCAACCTGTCCCCCTTTCCTCATCCCACCCTGTCCCCCTTTACTCATCCCACCCTGTCCCTCTGTCCTCATTCCACCCTGTCCCCCTTTCCTCATCCCACCCTGTCCCCCTTTCCTCATCCCACCCTGTCCCCCTTTCCTCATCCCACCCTGTCCCTCTGTCCTCATCCCACCCTGTCCCCCTTTCCTCATCCCACCCTGTCCCCCTTTCCTCATCCCACCCTGTCCCCCTTTCCTCATCCCACCCTTTCCCCCTTTCCTCATCCCACCCTTTCCCTCTGTCCTCATCCCACCCTTTCCCTCTGTCCTCATCCCACCCTGTCCCTCTGTCCTCATCCCACCCTGTCCCCCTTTCCACATCCCACCCTGTCCCTCTGTCCTCATCCCACCCTGTCCCTCTGTCCTTATTCCACCCTGTCCCCCTTTCCTCATCCCACCCTTTCCCCCTTTCCCCCTTTCCTCATCCCACCCTGTCCCCCTTTCCTCATCCCACCCTGTCCCTCTGTCCTCATCCCACCCTGTCCCTCTGTCCTCATCCCACCCTGTCCCCCTTTCATCATCCCACCCTGTCCCTCTGTCCCCATCCCACCCTGTCCCTCTGTCCTCATCCCACCCTGTCCCTCTGTCCTCATCCCACCCTGTCCCTCTGTCCTCATCCCACCCTGTCCCTCTGTCCTCATCCCACCCTGTCCTCATCCCACCCGGTCCCCCTTTCCTCATCCCACCCTGTCCCTCTGTCCTCATCCCACCCTGTCCCTCTGTCCTCATCCCACCCTGTTCCTCTGTCCGCATCCCACCCTGGCCCCCTTTCCTCATCCCACCCTGTCCCTCTTTCCTCATCCCACCCTGTCCCTCTGTCCTCATCCCACCCTGTCCCCCTGTCCTCATCCCACCCTGTCCCTCTGTCCTCATCCCACCCTGTCCCCCTTTCCTCATCCCACCCTGTCCCTCTGTCCTCTTCCCACCCTGTACCTCTATCCTCATCCCACCCTGCCCCCCTTTCCTCATCCCACCCTGTCCCTCTGTCCCCATCCCATCCTGTCCCTCTGTCCTCATCCCACCCTGTCCCTCTATCCTCATCCCACCCTGTCCCTCTGTCCTCATCCCACCCTGTCCCTCTGTCCTCATCCCACCCTGTCCTCATCCCACCCGTCCCCCTTTCCTCATCCCACCCTGTCCCTCTGTCCTCATCCCACCCTGTCCCTCTGTCCTCATCCCACCCTGTTCCTCTGTCCGCATCCCACCCTGGCCCCCTTTCCTCATCCCACCCTGTCCCTCTTTCCTCATCCCACCCTGTCCCTCTGTCCTCATCCCACCCTGTCCCCCTGTCCTCATCCCACCCTGTCCCCCTTTCCTCATCCCACCCTGTCCCCCTTTCCTCATCCCACCCTGTCCCTCTGTCCTCATCCCACCCTGTCCCTATGTCCTCATCCCACCCTGTCCCTCTGTCCTCATCCCACCCTTTCCCCCTTTCCTCATCCCACCCTGTCCCTCTGTCCTCATCCCACCCTGTCCCCCTTTCCACATCCCACCCTGTCCCTCTGTCCTCATCCCACCCTGTCCCTCTGTCCTCATCCCACCCTGTCCCTCTGTCCTCATCCCACCCTGTCCCTCTGTCCTCATTCCACCCTGACCCCCTTTCCCCATCCCACCCTGTCCCCCTTTCCTCATCCCACCCTGTTCTCTGTCCCATCCCACCCTGTCACTCTGTCCCATCCCACCCTGCCCCCCTTTCCTCATCCCACCCTGTCCCTCTGTCCCCATCCCATCCTGTCCCTCTGTCCTCATCCCACCCTGTCCCTCTATCCTCATCCCACCCTGTCCCTCTGTCCTCATCCCACCCTGTCCCTCTGTCCTCATCCCACCCTGTCCTCATCCCACCCGGTCCCCCTTTCCTCATCCCACCCTGTCCCTCTGTCCTCATCCCACCCTGTCCCTCTGTCCTCATCCCACCCTGTTCCTCTGTCCGCATCCCACCCTGGCCCCCTTTCCTCATCCCACCCTGTCCCTCTTTCCTCATCCCACCCTGTCCCTCTGTCCTCATCCCACCCTGTCCCCCTGTCCTCATCCCACCCTGTCCCCCTTTCCTCATCCCACCCTGTCCCCCTTTCCTCATCCCACCCTGTCCCCCTGTCCTCATCCCACCCTGTCCCTATGTCCTCATCCCACCCTGTCCCTCTGTCCTAATCCCACCCTGTCCCCCTTTCCACATCCCACCCTGTCCCTCTGTCCTCATCCCACCCTGTCCCTCTGTCCTCATCCCACCCTGTCCCTCTGTCCTCATTCCACCCTGACCCCCATTCCCCATCCCACCCTGTCCCCCTTTCCTCATCCCACCCTGTTCTCTGTCCCATCCCACCCTGTCACTCTGTCCCATCCCACCCTGTCCCCCTTTCCTCATCCCACCCTGTCACTCTGTCCCATCCCACCATTTCCCCCTTTCCTCATCCCACCCTGTTCTCTGTCCCCATCCCACCCTGTCCCCCTTTCCTCATCCCACCCTGTCCCTCTGTCCTCATCCCACCCTGTCCCTCTGTCCTCATCCCACCCTGTCCCCCTTTCCTCATCCCACCCTGTCCCCCTTTCCTCATCCCACCCTGTCCCTCTGTCCCCATCCCACCCTGTCCCCCTGTCCTCATCCCACCCTGTCCTCATCCCACCCTGTCCCCCTTTCCTCATCCCACCCTGTCCCCCTTTCCTCATCCCACCCTGTCCCTCTGTCCTCATCTGACCCTGTCCCCCTTTCCTCATCCCACCCTATCCCTCTGTCCTCATCCCACCCTGTCCCTCTGTCCTCATCCCACCCTGTCCCCCTTTCCTCATCCCACCCTGTCCCCCTTTCCTCATCCCACCCTATCCCCCTTTCCTCATCCCACCCTGTCCCCCTTTCCTCATCCCACCCTGTCCCCCTTTCCTCATCCCACCCTGTCCCCCTTTCCTCATCCCACCCTGTCCCTCTGTCCTCATCCCACCCTGTCCCTCTGTCCTCATCCCACCCTGTCCCCCTTTCCTCATCCCACCCTGTCCCCCTTTCCTCATCCCACCCTGTCCCTCTGTCCTCATCCCACCCTGTCCCCCTTTCCTCATCCCACCCTGTCCCCCTTTCCTCATCCCACCCTGTCCCTCTTTCCTCATCCCACCCTGTCCCTCTGTCCTCATCCCACCCTGTTCTCTGTCCCCATCCCACCCTGTCCCCCTTTCCTCATCCCACCCTGTCCCTCTGTCCTCATCCCACCCTTTCCCCCTTTCCACATCCCACCCTGTCCCTCTGTCCTCATCCCACCCTGTCCCTCTGTCCTCATCCCACCCTGTCCCTCTGTCCTCATCCCACCCTGTCCCTCTGTCCTTATCCCACTCTGTCCTCATCCCACCCTGTCCTCATCCCACCCTGTCCTCATCCCACCCTGTCCTCCTTTCCTCATTCCACCCTGACCCCCTTTCCCCATCCCACCATCCCCCTTTCCTCATCCCACCCTGTTCTGTCCCCATCCCACCCTGTCCCCCTGTCCTCATCCCACCCTGTCCCTCTGTCCTCATCCCACCCTGTCCCTCTGTCCTCATCCCACCCTGTCCCTCTGGTCTCATCCCACCCTGTCCCCCTTTACTCATCCCACCCTGCCCTCTGTCCTCATCCCACCCTGTCCCCCTTTCCACATCCCACCCTGTCCCTCTGTCCTCATCCCACCCTGTCCCTCTGTCCTCATCCCACCCTGTCCCCCTTTCCTCATTCCACCCTTTCCCCCTTTCCTCATCCCACCCTTTCCCCCTTTCCTCATCCCACCCTGTCCCCCTTTACTCATCCCACCCTGTCCCTCTGTCCTCATCCCACCCTGTCCCCCTGTCCTCATCCCACCCTGTCCCCCTGTCCTCATCCCACCCTGTCCCCCTGTCCTCATCCCACCCTGTCCATCTGTCCTCATCCCACCCTGTCCCTCTGTCATCATCCCACCCTGTCCCTCTGTCCTCATCCCACCCTGTCCTCATCCCACCCGGTCCCCCTTTCCTCATCCCACCCTGTCCCTCTGTCCTCATCCCACCCTGTCCCTCTGTCCTCATCCCACCCTGTTCCTCTGTCCGCATCCCACCCTGGCCCCCTTTCCTCATCCCACCCTGTCCCTCTTTCCTCATCCCACCCTGTCCCTCTGTCCTCATCCCACCCTGTCCCTCTGTCCTCATCCCACCCTGTCCCCCTGTCCTCATCCCACCCTGTCCCTCTGTCCTCATCCCACCCTGTCCCCCTTTCCTCATCCCACCCTGTCCCTCTGTCCTCTTCCCACCCTGTCCCTCTGTCCTCATCCCACCCTGCCCCCCTTTCCTCATCCCACCCTTTCCCCCTTTCCTCATCCCACCCTGTCCCCCTTTCCTCATCCCACCCTGTCCCCCTTTCCTCATCCCACCCTGTCCCTCTGTCCTCATCCCACCCTGTCCCTCTGTCCTCATCCCACCCTGTCCCCCTTTCATCATCCCACCCTGTCCCTCTGTCCCCATCCCACCCTGTCCCTCTGTCCTCATCCCACCCTGTCCCTCTGTCCTCATCCCACCCTGTCCCTCTGTCCTCATCCCACCCTGTCCTCATCCCACCCGGTCCCCCTTTCCTCATCCCACCCTGTCCCTCTGTCCTCATCCCACTTTGTCCCTCTGTCCTCATCCCACCCTGTCCCTCTGTCCTCATCCCACCCTGTCCTCATCCCACCCTGTCCCTCTGTCCTCATCCCACCCTGTCCCTTTGTCCTCATCCCACCCTGTCCCTCTGTCCTCATCCCACCCTGTCCCTCTGTCCTCATCCCACCCTGTCCCCCTTTCCTCATCCCACCCTGTCCTCATGCCACCCTGTCCCTCTGTCCTCATCCCACCCTGTCCCCCTCTCCTCATCCCACCCTGTCCTCATCCCACCCTGTCCCTCTGTCCTCATCCCACCCTGTCCCTCTGTCCTCATCCCACCCTGTTCCTCTGTCCTCATCCCACCCTGTCCCTCTGTCCTCATCCCACCCTGTCCCCCTTTCCTCATCCCAACCTGTCCCCCTTTCCTCATCCCACCCTGTCCCCCTTTACTCATCCCACCCTGTCCCTCTGTCCTCATCCCACCCTGTCCCCCTTTCCTCATCCCACCCTGTCCCCCTTTCCTCATCCCACCCTGTCCCCCTTTCCTCATCCCACCCTGTCCCCCTTTCCTCATCCCACCCTTTCCCCCTTTCCTCATCCCACCCTTTCCCTCTGTCCTCATCCCACCCTTTCCCTCTGTCCTCATCCCACCCTGTCCCTCTGTCCTCATCCCACCCTGTCCCCCTTTCCACATCCCACCCTGTCCCTCTGTCCTCATCCCACCCTGTCCCTCTGTCCTTATTCCACCCTGTCCCCCTTCCTCATCCCACCCTTTCCCCCTTTCCCCCTTTCCTCATCCCACCCTGTCCCCCTTTCCTCATCCCACCCTGTCCCTCTGTCCTCATCCCACCCTGTCCCTCTGTCCTCATCCCACCCTGTCCCCCTTTCATCATCCCACCCTGTCCCTCTGTCCTCATCCCACCCTGTCCCTCTGTCCTCATCCCACCCTGTCCCTCTGTCCTCATCCCACCCTGTCCCTCTGTCCTCATCCCACCCTGTCCTCATCCCACCCGGTCCCCCTTTCCTCATCCCACCCTGTCCCTCTGTCCTCATCCCACCCTGTCCCTCTGTCCTCATCCCACCCTGTTCCTCTGTCCGCATCCCACCCTGGCCCCCTTTCCTCATCCCACCCTGTCCCTCTTTCCTCATCCCACCCTGTCCCTCTGTCCTCATCCCACCCTGTCCCTCTGTCCTCATCCCACCCTGTCCCCCTGTCCTCATCCCACCCTGTCCCTCTGTCCTCATCCCACCCTGTCCCCCTTTCCTCATTCCACCCTGTCCCTCTGTCCTCTTCCCACCCTGTACCTCTATCCTCATCCCACCCTGCCCCCCTTTCCTCATCCCACCCTGTCCCTCTGTCCCCATCCCATCCTGTCCCTCTGTCCTCATCCCACCCTGTCCCTCTATCCTCATCCCACCCTGTCCCTCTGTCCTAATCCCACCCTGTCCCTCTGTCCTCATCCCACCCTGTCCTCATCCCACCCGTCCCCCTTTCCTCATCCCACCCTGTCCCTCTGTCCTCATCCCACCCTGTCCCTCTGTCCTCATCCCACCCTGTTCCTCTGTCCGCATCCCACCCTGGCCCCCTTTCCTCATCCCACCCTGTCCCTCTTTCCTCATCCCACCCTGTCCCTCTGTCCTCATCCCACCCTGTCCCCCTGTCCTCATCCCACCCTGTCCCCCTTTCCTCATCCCACCCTGTCCCCCTTTCCTCATCCCACCCTGTCCCTCTGTCCTCATCCCACCCTGTCCCTATGTCCTCATCCCACCCTGTCCCTCTGTCCTCATCCCACCCTTTCCCCCTTTCCTCATCCCACCCTGTCCCTCTGTCCTCATCCCACCCTGTCCCCCTTTCCACATCCCACCCTGTCCCTCTGTCCTCATCCCACCCTGTCCCTCTGTCCTCATCCCACCCTGTCCCTCTGTCCTCATCCCACCCTGTCCCTCTGTCCTCATTCCACCCTGACCCCCTTTCCCCATCCCACCCTGTCCCCCTTTCCTCATCCCACCCTGTTCTCTGTCCCATCCCACCCTGTCACTCTGTCCCATCCCACCCTGTCCCCCTTTCCTCATCCCACCCTGTCACTCTGTCCCATCCCACCCTTTCCCCCTTTCCTCATCCCACCCTGTCCCCCTTTCCTCATCCCACCCTGTCCCTCTGTCCTCATCCCACCCTGTCCCTCTGTCCTCATCCCACCCTTTCCCCCTTTCCCCATCCCACCATCCCCCTTTCCTCATTCCACCCTGTTCTGTCCCCATCCCACCCTGTCCCTCTGTCCTCATCCCACCCTGTCCCTCTGTCCTCATCCCACCCTGTCCCCCTTTCCACATCCCACCCTGTCCCCCTTTCCACGTTCCACCCTGTCCCTCTGTCCTCATCCCACCCTGTCCCTCTGTCCTCATCCCACCCTGTCCCTCTGTCCTCATCCCACCCTGTCCCTCTGTCCTCATTCCACCCTGACCCCCTTTCCCCATCCCACCCTGTCCCCCTTTCCTCATCCCACCCTGTTCTCTGTCCCATCCCACCCTGTCACTCTGTCCCATCCCACCCTGTCCCCCTTTCCTCATCCCACCCTGTCCCCCTTTCCTCATCCCACCCTGTCACTCTGTCCCATCCCACCCTGTCCCCCTGTCCTCATCCCACCCTGTCCTCATCCCACCCTGTCCCGCTGTCCTCATCCCACCCTGTCCCTCTGTCCTCATCCCACCCTGTCCCTCTGTCCTCATCCCACCCTGTCCCCCTTTCCTCATCCCACCCTGTCCTCATCCCACCCTGTCCCTCTGTCCTCATCCCACCCTGTCCCTCTGTCCTCATCCCACCCTGTCCCCCTGTCCTCATCCCACCCTGTCCTCATCCCACCCTGTCCCTCTGTCCTCATCCCACCCTGTCCCTCTGTCCTTATCCCACCCTGTCCCTCTGTCCTCATCCCACCCTGTCCCTCTGTCCTCATCCCACCCTGTCCCCCTTTCCTCATCCCACCCTGTCCCCCTTTCCTCATCCCACCCTATCCCCCTTTCCTCATCCCACCCTGTCCCCCTTTCCTCATCCCACCCTGTCCCCCTTTACTCATCCCACCCTGTCCCTCTGTCCTCATCCCACCCTGTCCCCCTTTCCTCATCCCACCCTGTCCCCCTTTCCTCATCCCACCCTGTCCCTCTGTCCTCATCCCACCCTGTCCCCCTTTCCTCATCCCACCCTGTCCCTCTGTCCTCATCCCACCCTGTCCCTCTGTCCTCATCCCACCCTGTCCCCCTTTCCTCATTCCACCCTTTCCCCCTTTCCTCATCCCACCCTTTCCCCCTTTCCTCATCCCACCCTGTCCCCCTTTCCTCATCCCACCCTGTCCCTCTGTCCTCATCCCACCCTGTCCCTCTGTCCTCATCCCACCCTGTCCCCCTGTCCTCATCCCACCCTGTCCCCCTGTCCTCATCCCACCCTGTCCCCCTGTCCTCATCCCACCCTGTCCCTCTGTCCTCATCCCACCCTGTCCCTCTGTCATCATCCCACCCTGTCCCTCTGTCCTCATCCCACCCTGTCCTCATCCCACCCGGTCCCCCTTTCCTCATCCCACCCTGTCCCTCTGTCCTCATCCCACCCTGTCCCTCTGTCCTCATCCCACCCTGTTCCTCTGTCCGCATCCCACCCTGGCCCCCTTTCCTCATCCCACCCTGTCCCTCTTTCCTCATCCCAGCCTGTCCCTCTGTCCTCATCCCACCCTGTCCCTCTGTCCTCATCCCACCCTGTCCCCCTTTCCTCATCCCACCCTGTCCCCCTTTCCTCATCCCACCCTGTCCCTCTGTCCTCATCCCACCCTGTCCCTCTGTCCTCATCCCACCCTGTCCCCCTTTCCTCATCCCACCCTGTCCCCCTTTCCTCATCCCACCCTGTCCCTCTGTCCTCATCCCACCCTGTCCCTCTGTCCTCATCCCACCCTGTCCCTCTGTCCTCATCCCAACCTTTCCCCCTTTCCTCATCCCACCCTGTCCCTCTGTCCTGATCCCACCCTGTCCCTCTGTCCTCATCCCACCCTGTCCCTCTGTCCTCATCCCACCCTGTCCCCCTTTACACATCCCACCCTGTCCCTCTGTCCTCATCCCACCCTGTCCCTCTGTCCTCATCCCACCCTGTCCCTCTGTCCTCATCCCACCCTGTCCCTCTGTCCTCATTCCACCCTGACCCCCTTTCCCCATCCCACCCTGTCCCCCTTTCCTCATCCCACCCTGTTCTCTGTCCCATCCCACCCTGTCACTCTGTCCCATCCCACCCTGTCACTCTGTCCCATCCCACCCTGTCCCCCTTTCCTCATCCCACCCTGTCACTCTGTCCCATCCCACCCTTTCCCCCTTTCCTCATCCCACCCTGTCCCCTTTTCCTCATCCCACCCTGTCCCTCTGTCCTCATCCCACCCTTTCCCCCTTTCCCCATCCCACCGTCCCCCTTTCCTCATCCCACCCTGTTCTGTCCCCATCCCACCCTGTCCCTCTGTCCTCACCCCACCCTGTCCCTCTGTCCTCATCCCACCCTGTCCCTCTGTCCTCATCCCACCCTGTCCCTCTGTCCTCATCCCACCCTGTCCCTCTGTCCTCATCCCACCCTGTCCCCCTTTCCACATCCCACCCTGTCCCCCTTTCCACATCCCACCCTGTCCCTCTGTCCTCATCCCACCCTGTCCCTCTGTCCTCATCCCACCCTGTCCCTCTGTCCTCATCCCACCCTGTCCCCCTTTCCACATCCCACCCTGTCCCTCTGTCTTCATCCCACCCTGTCCCTCTGTCCTCATCCCACCCTGTCCCCCTTTCCTCATCCCACCCTTTCCCCCTTTCCCCCTTTCCTCATCCCACCCTGTCCCCCTTTCCTCATCCCACCCTGTCCCCCTTTCCTCATCCCACCCTGTCCCTCTGTCCTCATCCCACCCTGTCCCTCTGTCCTCATCCCACCCTGTCCCCCTTTCATCATCCCACCCTGTCCCTCTGTCCCCATCCCACCCTGTCCCTCTGTCCTCATCCCACCCTGTCCCTCTGTCCTCATCCCACCCTGTCCCTCTGTCCTCATCCCACCCTGTCCTCATCCCACCCGGTCCCCCTTTCCTCATCCCACCCTGTCCCTCTGTCCTCATCCCACTTTGTCCCTCTGTCCTCATCCCACCCTGTCCCTCTGTCCTCATCCCACCCTGTCCTCATCCCACCCTGTCCCTCTGTCCTCATCCCACCCTGTCCCCCTGTCCTCATCCCACCCTGTCCTCATCCCACCCTGTCCCTCTGTCCTCATCCCACCCTGTCCCTCTGTCCTCATCCCACCCTGTCCCTCTGTCCTCATCCCACCCTGTCCCTCTGTCCTCATCCCACCCTGTCCCCCTTTCCTCATCCCAACCTGTCCCCCTTTCCTCATCCCACCCTGTCCCCCTTTACTCATCCCACCCTGTCCCTCTGTCCTCATCCCACCCTGTCCCCCTTTCCTCATCCCACCCTGTCCCCCTTTCCTCATCCCACCCTGTCCCTCTGTCCTCATCCCACCCTGTCCCCCTTTCCTCATCCCACCCTGTCCCCCTTTCCTCATCCCACCCTGTCCCCCTTTCCTCATCCCACCCTTTCCCCCTTTCCTCATCCCACCCTTTCCCTCTGTCCTCATCCCACCCTGTCCCTCTGTCCTCATCCCACCCTGTCCCCCTTTCCACATCCCACCCTGTCCCTCTGTCCTCATCCCACCCTGTCCCTCTGTCCTTATTCCACCCTGTCCCCCTTTCCTCATCCCACCCTTTCCCCCTTTCCCCCTTTCCTCATCCCACCCTGTCCCCCTTTCCTCATCCCACCCTGTCCCTCTGTCCTCATCCCACCCTGTCCCTCTGTCCTCATCCCACCCTGTCCCTCTTTCATCATCCCACCCTGTCCCTCTGTCCCCATCCCACCCTGTCCCTCTGTCCTCATCCCACCCTGTCCCTCTGTCCTCATCCCACCCTGTCCCTCTGTCCTCATCCCACCCTGTCCTCATCCCACCCGGTCCCCCTTTCCTCATCCCACCCTGTCCCTCTGTCCTCATCCCACCCTGTCCCTCTGTCCTCATCCCACCCTGTTCCTCTGTCCGCATCCCACCCTGGCCCCCTTTCCTCATCCCACCCTGTCCCTCTTTCCTCATCCCACCCTGTCCCTCTGTCCTCATCCCACCCTGTCCCTCTGTCCTCATCCCACCCTGTCCCCCTGTCCTCATCCCACCCTGTCCCTCTGTCCTCATCCCACCCTGTCCCCCTTTCCTCATCCCACCCTGTCCCTCTGTCCTCTTCCCACCCTGTACCTCTATCCTCATCCCACCCTGCCCCCCTTTCCTCATCCCACCCTGTCCCTCTGTCCCCATCCCATCCTGTCCCTCTGTCCTCATCCCACCCTGTCCCTCTATCCTCATCCCACCCTGTCCCTCTGTCCTCATCCCACCCTGTCCCTCTGTCCTCATCCCACCCTGTCCTCATCCCACCCGTCCCCCTTTCCTCATCCCACCCTGTCCCTCTGTCCTCATCCCACCCTGTCCCTCTGTCCTCATCCCACCCTGTTCCTCTGTCCGCATCCCACCCTGGCCCCCTTTCCTCATCCCACCCTGTCCCTCTTTCCTCATCCCACCCTGTCCCTCTGTCCTCATCCCACCCTGTCCCCCTGTCCTCATCCCACCCTGTCCCCCTTTCCTCATCCCACCCTGTCCCCCTTTCCTCATCCCACCCTGTCCCTCTGTCCTCATCCCACCCTGTCCCCCTGTCCTCATCCCACCCTGTCCCCCTTTCCTCATCCCACCCTGTCCCCCTTTCCTCATCCCACCCTGTCCCTCTGTCCTCATCCCACCCTGTCCCTATGTCCTCATCCCACCCTGTCCCTCTGTCCTCATCCCACCCTTTCCCCCTTTCCTCATCCCACCCTGTCCCTCTGTCCTCATCCCACCCTGTCCCCCTTTCCACATCCCACCCTGTCCCTCTGTCCTCATCCCACCCTGTCCCTCTGTCCTCATCCCACCCTGTCCCTCTGTCCTCATCCCACCCTGTCCCTCTGTCCTCATTCCACCCTGACCCCCTTTCCCCATCCCACCCTGTCCCCCTTTCCTCATCCCACCCTGTTCTCTGTCCCATCCCACCCTGTCACTCTGTCCCATCCCACCCTGTCCCCCTTTCCTCATCCCACCCTGTCACTCTGTCCCATCCCACCCTTTCCCCCTTTCCTCATCCCACCCTGTCCCCCTTTCCTCATCCCACCCTGTCCCTCTGTCCTCATCCCACCCTGTCCCTCTGTCCTCATCCCACCCTTTCCCCCTTTCCCCATCCCACCATCCCCCTTTCCTCATTCCACCCTGTTCTGTCCCCATCCCACCCTGTCCCTCTGTCCTCATCCCACCCTGTCCCTCTCTCCCCATCCCACCCTGTCCCCCTTTCCTCATCCCACCCTGTCCCTCTGTCCCCATCCCACCCTGTCCCCCTTTCCTCATCCCACCCTGTCCCTCTCTCGCCATCCCACCCTGTCCCCCTTTCCTCATCCCACCCTGTCCCTCTGTCCCCATCCCACCCTGTCCCGCTGTCCTCATCCCACCCTGTCCCTCTGTCCTCATCCCACCCTGTCCCTCTGTCCTCATCCCACCCTGTCCCCCTGTCCTCATCCCACCCTGTCCCTCTGTCCTCATCCCACCCTGTCCCCCTTTCCTCATCCCACCCTGTCCCTCTGTCCTCTTCCCACCCTGTACCTCTATCCTCATCCCACCCTGCCCCCCTTTCCTCATCCCACCCTGTCCCTCTGTCCCCATCCCATCCTGTCCCTCTGTCCTCATCCCACCCTGTCCCTCTATCCTCATCCCACCCTGTCCCTCTGTCCTCATCCCACCCTGTCCCTCTGTCCTCATCCCACCCTGTCCTCATCCCACCCGTCCCCCTTTCCTCATCCCACCCTGTCCCTCTGTCCTCATCCCACCCTGTCCCTCTGTCCTCATCCCACCCTGTTCCTCTGTCCGCATCCCACCCTGGCCCCCTTTCCTCATCCCACCCTGTCCCTCTTTCCTCATCCCACCCTGTCCCTCTGTCCTCATCCCACCCTGTCCCCCTGTCCTCATCCCACCCTGTCCCCCTTTCCTCATCCCACCCTGTCCCCCTTTCCTCATCCCACCCTGTCCCTCTGTCCTCATCCCACCCTGTCCCTATGTCCTCATCCCACCCTGTCCCTCTGTCCTCATCCCACCCTTTCCCCCTTTCCTCATCCCACCCTGTCCCTCTGTCCTCATCCCACCCTGTCCCCCTTTCCACATCCCACCCTGTCCCTCTGTCCTCATCCCACCCTGTCCCTCTGTCCTCATCCCACCCTGTCCCTCTGTCCTCATCCCACCCTGTCCCTCTGTCCTCATTCCACCCTGACCCCCTTTCCCCATCCCACCCTGTCCCCCTTTCCTCATCCCACCCTGTTCTCTGTCCCATCCCACCCTGTCACTCTGTCCCATCCCACCCTGTCCCCCTTTCCTCATCCCACCCTGTCACTCTGTCCCATCCCACCCTTTCCCCCTTTCCTCATCCCACCCTGTCCCCCTTTCCTCATCCCACCCTGTCCCTCTGTCCTCATCCCACCCTGTCCCTCTGTCCTCATCCCACCCTTTCCCCCTTTCCCCATCCCACCATCCCCCTTTCCTCATTCCACCCTGTTCTGTCCCCATCCCACCCTGTCCCTCTGTCCTCATCCCACCCTGTCCCTCTGTCCTCATCCCACCCTGTCCCCCTTTCCACATCCCACCCTGTCCCCCTTTCCACGTCCCACCCTGTCCCTCTGTCCTCATCCCACCCTGTCCCTCTGTCCTCATCCCACCCTGTCCCTCTGTCCTCATTCCACCCTGACCCCCTTTCCCCATCCCACCCTGTCCCCCTTTCCTCATCCCACCCTGTTCTCTGTCCCATCCCACCCTGTCACTCTGTCCCATCCCACCCTGTCCCCCTTTCCTCATCCCACCCTGTCCCCCTTTCCTCATCCCACCCTGTCACTCTGTCCCATCCCACCCTGTCCCCCTGTCCTCATCCCACCCTGTCCTCATCCCACCCTGTCCTCATCCCACCCTGTCCCGCTGTCCTCATCCCACCCTGTCCCTCTGTCCTCATCCCACCCTGTCCCTCTGTCCTCATCCCACCCTGTCCCCCTTTCCTCATCCCACCCTGTCCTTATCCCACCCTGTCCCTCTGTCCTCATCCCACCCTGTCCCTCTGTCCTCATCCCACCCTGTCCCCCTGTCCTCATCCCACCCTGTCCTCATCCCACCCTGTCCCTCTGTCCTCATCCCACCCTGTCCCTCTGTCCTTATCCCACCCTGTCCCTCTGTCCTCATCCCACCCTGTCCCTCTGTCCTCATCCCACACCGTCCCCCTTTCCTCATCCCACCCTGTCCCCCTTTCCTCATCCCACCCTGTCCCCCTTTCCTCATCCCACCCTATCCCCCTTTCCTCATCCCACCCTGTCCCCCTTTCCTCATCCCACCCTGTCCCCCTTTCCTCATCCCACCCTGTCCCCCTTTACTCATCCCACCCTGTCCCTCTGTCCTCATCCCACCCTGTCCCCCTTTCCTCATCCCACCCTGTCCCCCTTTCCTCATCCCACCCTGTCCCTCTGTCCTCATCCCACCCTGTCCCCCTTTCCTCATCCCACCCTGTCCCCCTTTCCTCATCCCACCCTGTCCCCCTTTCCTCATCCCACCCTTTCCCCCTTTCCTCATCCCACCCTTTCCCTCTGTCCTCATCCCACCCTTTCCCTCTGTCCTCATCCCACCCTGTCCCTCTGTCCTCATCCCACCCTGTCCCCCTTTCCACATCCCACCCTGTCCCTCTGTTCTCATCCCACCCTGTCCCTCTGTCCTCATCCCACCCTGTCCCCCTTTCCTCATCCCACCCTTTCCCCCTTTCCTCATCCCACCCTTTCCCCCTTTCCTCATCCCACCCTGTCCCCCTTTCCTCATCCCACCCTGTCCCCCTTTCCTCATCCCACCCTGTCCCTCTGTCCTCAAACACCCTGTCCCTCTGTCCTCATCCCACCCTGTCCCCCTTTCCTTATCCCACCCTGTCCCTCTGTCCCCATCCCACCCTGTCCCTCTGTCCTCATCCCACCCTGTCCCTCTGTCCTCATCCCACCCTGTCCCTCTGTCCTCATCCCATCCTGTCCCTCTGTCCTCATCCCACCCTGTCCTCATCCCACCCGGTCCCCCTTTCCTCATCCCACCCTGTCCCTCTGTCCTCATCCCACCCTGTCCCTCTGTCCTCATCCCACCCTGTTCCTCTGTCCGCATCCCACCCTGGCCCCCTTTCCTCATCCCACCCTGTCCCTCTTTCCTCATCCCACCCTGTCCCTCTGTCCTCATCCCACCCTGTCCCTCTGTCCTCATCCCACCCTGTCCCCCTTTCCTCATCCCACCCTGTCCCTCTGTCCTCATCCCACCCTGTCCCTCTGTCCTCATCCCACCCTGTCCCCCTTTCCTCATCCCACCCTGTCCCTCTGTCCCCATCCCACCCTGTCCCTCTGTCCTCATCCCACCCTGTCCCTCTGTCCTCATCCCACCCTGTCCCTCTGTCCTCATCCCACCCTGTCCTCATCCCACCCGGTCCCCCTTTCCTCATCCCACCCTGTCCCTCTGTCCTCATCCCACCCTGTCCCTCTGTCCTCATCCCACCCTGTCCCTCTGTCCTCATACCACCCTGTCCCCCTTTCCACATCCCACCCTGTCCCCCTGTCCTCATCCCACCCTGTCCCTCTGTCCTCATCCCACCCTGTCCCTCTGTCCTTATCCCACCCTGTCCCTCTGTCCTCATTCCACCCTGACCCCCTTTCCCATCCCACCCTGTCCCCCTTTCCTCATCCCACCCTGTCACTCTGTCCCATCCCACCCTGTCCCCCTTTCCTCATCCCACCCTGTCCCCCTTTCCTCATCCCACCCTGTCTCTCTGTCCCATCCCACCCTTTCCCCCTTTCCTCATCCCACCCTGTCCCCCTTTCCTCATCCCACCCTGTCCCTCTGTCCTCATCCCACCCTGTCCCTCTGTCCTCATCCCACCCTGTCCCTCTGTCCTCATCCCACCCTGTCCCCCTTTCCCCATCCCACCGTCCCCCTTTGCTCATCCCACCCTGTTCTGTCCCCATCCCACCCTGTCCCCCTGTCCTCATCCCACCCTGTCCCCCTTTCCTCATCCCACCCTGTCCCTCTGTCCTCATCCCACCCTGTCCCTCTGTCCTCATCCCACCCTTTCCCCCTTTCCTCATCCCACCCTGTCCCCCTTTCCTCATCCCACCCTGTCCCTCTGTCCTCATCCCACCCTGTCCCCCTTTCCCCATCCCACCGTCCCCCTTTCCTCATCCCACCCTGTCCCTCTGCCCTCATCCCACCCTGTCCCCCTTTTCTCATCCCACCCTGTCCCCCTTTCCTCATCCTACCCTGTCCCCCTTTCCTCATCCCACCCTGTCCCCCTTTCCTCATCCCACCCTGTCCCTCTGTCCCCATCCCACCCTGTCCCCCTTTCCTCATCCCACCCTGTCCCTCTGTCCCCATCCCACCCTGTCCCTCTGTCCCCATCCCACCCTGTCCCCCTTTCCTCATCCCACCCTGTCCCTCTCTCGCCATCCCACCCTGTCCCCCTTTCCTCATCCCACCCTGTCCCTCTGTCCCCATCCCACCCTGTCCCCCTTTCCTCATCCCACCCTGTCCCTCTCTCCCCATCCCACCCTGTCCCCCTTTCATCATCTCACCCTGTCCCTCTGTCCTCATCCCACCCTGTCTTCCATTCCTCATCCCTCCCTGTCCCTCTGTCCTCATCCCACCCTGTCCCTCTGTCCTCATCCCACCCTTTCCCCCTTTCCTCATCCCACCCTGTCCCTCTGTCCTCATCCCACCCTGTCCCCCTTTCCACATCCCACCCTGTCCCTCTGTCCTCATCCCACCCTGTCCCCCTTTCCTCATCCCACCATGTCCCCCTTTCCTCATCCCACCCTGTCCCTCTCTCCCCATCCCACCCTGTCCCCCTTTCCTCATCCCACCCTGTCCCTCTGTCCCCATCCCACCCTGTCCCCCTTTCCTCATCCCACCCTTTCCCCCTTTCCTCATCCCACCTTGTCCCCCTTTCCTCATCCCACCCTTTCCCCCTTTCCTCATCCCACCCTTTCCCCCTTTCCTCATCCCACCCTGTCCCCCTTTCCTCCTTATCTCACCCTGTCCCTCTGTCCTCATCCCACCCTGTCCCTCTGTCCTCATCCCACCCTGTCCCTCTGTCCTCCCACCCTGTCCCTCTGTCCTCATCCCACCCTGTCCCTCTGTCCTCATCCCACCCTGTCCCTCTGTCCTCATCCCACCCTGTCCCCCTTTCCTCATCTAACCCTGTCCCCCTTTCCTCATCCCACCCTGTCCCCCTTTCCTCATCCCACCCTGTCCCTCTGCCCTCATCCCACCCTGTCCCCCTTTTCTCATCCCACCCTGTCCCCCTTTCCTCATCCCACCCTGTCCCGCTTTCCTCATCCCACCCTGTCCCCCTTTCCTCATCCCACCCTGTCCCCCTTTCCTCATCCCACCCTGTCCCTCTGTCCCCATCCCACCCTGTCCCCCTTTCCTCATCCCACCCTGTCCCTCTGTCCCCATCCCACCCTGTCCCTCTGTCCCCATCCCACCCTGTCCCTCTGTCCCCATCCCACCCTGTCCCCCTTTCCTCATCCCACCCTGTCCCTCTCTCGCCATCCCACCCTGTCCCCCTTTCCTCATCCCACCCTGTCCCTCTGTCCCCATCCCACCCTGTCCCCCTTTCCTCATCCCACCCTGTCCCTCTCTCGCCATCCCACCCTGTCCCCCTTTCATCATCCCACCCTGTCCCTCTGTCCTCATCCCACCCTGTCTTCCTTTCCTCATCCCACCCTGTCCCTCTGTCCTCATCCCACCCTGTCCCTCTGTCCTCATCCCACCCTGTCCCTCTGTCCTCATCCCACCCTGTCCCCCTTTCCACATCCCACCCTGTCCCTCTGTCCTCATCCCACCCTGTCCCCCTTTCCTCATCCCACCCTGTCCCTCTGTCCTCATCCCACCCTGTCCCCCTTTCCTCATCCCACCCTGTCCCTCTCTCCCCATCCCACCCTGTCCCCCTTTCCTCATCCCACCCTGTCCCTCTGTCCCCATCCCACCCTGTCCCCCTTTCCTCATCCCACCCTGTCCCTCTCTCCCCATCCCACCCTGTCCCCCTATCATCATTCCACCCTGTCCCTCTGTCCTCATCCCACCCTGTCCCCCTTTCCTCATCCCACCCTGTCCCTCTGTCCTCATCCCACCCTGTCCCTCTGTCCTCATCCCACCCTGTCCCTCTGTCCCCATCCCACCCTGTCCCCCTTTCCTCATCCCACCCTGTCCCTCTGTCCCCATCCCACCCTGTCCCCCTTTCCTCATCCCACCCTTTCCCCCTTTCCTCATCCCACCTTGTCCCCCTTTCCTCATCCCACCCTTTCCCCCTTTCCTCATCCCACCCTTTCCCCCTTTCCTCATCCCACCATTTCCCCCTTTCCTCATCCCACCCTGTCCCCCTTTCCTCCTTATCTCACCCTGTCCCTCTGTCCTCATCCCACCCTGTCCCTCTGTCCTCATCCCACCCTGTCCCTCTGTCCTCCCATCCTGTCCCTCTGTCCTCATCCCACCCTGTCCCTCTGTCCTCATCCCACCCTGTCCCTCTGTCCTCATCCCACCCTGTCCCCCTTTCCTCATCTAACCCTGTCCCCCTTTCCTCATCCCACCCTGTCCCCCTTTCCTCATCCCACCCTGTCCCTCTGTCCTCATCCCACCCTGTCCCCCTTTCCTCATCCCACCCTGTCCCTCTCTCCCCATCCCACCCTGTCCCCCTTTCCTCATCCCACCCTGTCCCTCTGTCCCCATCCCACCCTGTCCCCCTTTCCTCATCCCACCCTGTCCCTCTCTCCCCATCCCACCCTGTCCCCCTTTCATCATTCCACCCTGTCCCTCTGTCCTCATCCCACCCTGTCCCCCTTTCCTCATCCCACCCTGTCCCTCTGTCCTCATCCCACCCTGTCCCTCTGTCCTCATCCCACCCTGTCCCTCTGTCCTCATCCCACCCTTTCCCCCTTTCCTCATCCCACCCTGTCCCTCTGTCCTCATCCCACCCTGTCCCTCTGTCCTCATCCCACCCTGTCCCCCTTTCCACATCCCACCCTGTCCCTCTGTCCTCATCCCACCCTGTCCCCCTTTCCTCATCCCACCCTGTCCCTCTGTCCTCATCCCACCCTGTCCCTCTGTCCTCATCCCACCCTGTCCCTCTGTCCCCATCCCACCCTGCCCCCCTTTCCTCATCCCACCCTGTCCCCCTTTCCTCATCCCACCCTGTCCCTCTGTCCTCATCCCACCCTGTCCCTCTGTCCTCATCCCACCCTGTCCCTCTGTCCTCATCCCACCCTGTCCCTCTGTCCTCATCCCACCCTGTCCCCCTTTCCTCATCCCACCCTGTCCCCCTTTCCTCATCCCACCCTGTCCCTCTGTCCCCATCCCACCCTGTCCCTCTGTCTTCATCCCACCCTGTCCCTCTGTCCTCATCCCACCCTTTTCCCCTTTCCTCATCCCACCCTGTCCCCCTTTCCTCATCCCACCCTGTCCCTCTGTCCTCATCCCACCCTGTCCCCCTGTCCTCATCCCACCCTGTCCCTCTGTCCACATCCCACCCTGTCCCTCTGTCCTCACCCCACCCTGTCCCTCTGTCCTCATCCCACCCTGTCCCTCTGTCCTCATCCCACCCTGTCCCCCTTTCCTCATCCCACCCTGTCCCTCTGTCCCCATCCCACCCTGTCCCCCTTTCCTCATCCCACCCTGTCCCCCTTTCCTCATCCCACCCTGTTCCTCTGTCCTCATCCCACCCTGTCCCCCTTTCCTCATCCCACCATGTCCCCCTTTCCTCATCCCACCCTGTCCCTCTCTCCCCATCCCACCCTGTCCCCCTTTCCTCATCCCACCCTGTCCCTCTGTCCCCATCCCACCCTGTCCCCCTTTCCTCATCCCACCCTTTCCCCCTTTCCTCATCCCACCTTGTCCCCCTTTCCTCATCCCACCCTTTCCCCCTTTCCTCATCCCACCCTTTCCCCCTTTCCTCATCCCACCCTGTCCCCCTTTCCTCCTTATCTCACCCTGTCCCTCTGTCCTCATCCCACCCTGTCCCTCTGTCCTCATCCCACCCTGTCCCTCTGTCCTCCCACCCTGTCCCTCTGTCCTCATCCCACCCTGTCCCTCTGTCCTCATCCCACCCTGTCCCTCTGTCCTCATCCCACCCTGTCCCCCTTTCCTCATCTAACCCTGTCCCCCTTTCCTCATCCCACCCTGTCCCCCTTTCCTCATCCCACCCTGTCCCTCTGCCCTCATCCCACCCTGTCCCCCTTTTCTCATCCCACCCTGTCCCCCTTTCCTCATCCCACCCTGTCCCGCTTTCCTCATCCCACCCTGTCCCCCTTTCCTCATCCCACCCTGTCCCCCTTTCCTCATCCCACCCTGTCCCTCTGTCCCCATCCCACCCTGTCCCCCTTTCCTCATCCCACCCTGTCCCTCTGTCCCCATCCCACCCTGTCCCTCTGTCCCCATCCCACCCTGTCCCTCTGTCCCCATCCCACCCTGTCCCCCTTTCCTCATCCCACCCTGTCCCTCTCTCGCCATCCCACCCTGTCCCCCTTTCCTCATCCCACCCTGTCCCTCTGTCCCCATCCCACCCTGTCCCCCTTTCCTCATCCCACCCTGTCCCTCTCTCGCCATCCCACCCTGTCCCCCTTTCATCATCCCACCCTGTCCCTCTGTCCTCATCCCACCCTGTCTTCCTTTCCTCATCCCACCCTGTCCCTCTGTCCTCATCCCACCCTGTCCCTCTGTCCTCATCCCACCCTGTCCCTCTGTCCTCATCCCACCCTGTCCCCCTTTCCACATCCCACCCTGTCCCTCTGTCCTCATCCCACCCTGTCCCCCTTTCCTCATCCCACCCTGTCCCTCTGTCCTCATCCCACCCTGTCCCCCTTTCCTCATCCCACCCTGTCCCTCTCTCCCCATCCCACCCTGTCCCCCTTTCCTCATCCCACCCTGTCCCTCTGTCCCCATCCCACCCTGTCCCCCTTTCCTCATCCCACCCTGTCCCTCTCTCCCCATCCCACCCTGCCCCCCTATCATCATTCCACCCTGTCCCTCTGTCCTCATCCCACCCTGTCCCCCTTTCCTCATCCCACCCTGTCCCTCTGTCCTCATCCCACCCTGTCCCTCTGTCCTCATCCCACCCTGTCCCTCTGTCCCCATCCCACCCTGTCCCCCTTTCCTCATCCCACCCTGTCCCTCTGTCCCCATCCCACCCTGTCCCCCTTTCCTCATCCCACCCTTTCCCCCTTTCCTCATCCCACCTTGTCCCCCTTTCCTCATCCCACCCTTTCCCCCTTTCCTCATCCCACCCTTTCCCCCTTTCCTCATCCCACCATTTCCCCCTTTCCTCATCCCACCCTGTCCCCCTTTCCTCCTTATCTCACCCTGTCCCTCTGTCCTCATCCCACCCTGTCCCTCTGTCCTCATCCCACCCTGTCCCTCTGTCCTCCCATCCTGTCCCTCTGTCCTCATCCCACCCTGTCCCTCTGTCCTCATCCCACCCTGTCCCTCTGTCCTCATCCCACCCTGTCCCCCTTTCCTCATCTAACCCTGTCCCCCTTTCCTCATCCCACCCTGTCCCCCTTTCCTCATCCCACCCTGTCCCTCTGTCCTCATCCCACCCTGTCCCCCTTTCCTCATCCCACCCTGTCCCTCTCTCCCCATCCCACCCTGTCCCCCTTTCCTCATCCCACCCTGTCCCTCTGTCCCCATCCCACCCTGTCCCCCTTTCCTCATCCCACCCTGTCCCTCTCTCCCCATCCCACCCTGTCCCCCTTTCATCATTCCACCCTGTCCCTCTGTCCTCATCCCACCCTGTCCCCCTTTCCTCATCCCACCCTGTCCCTCTGTCCTCATCCCACCCTGTCCCTCTGTCCTCATCCCACCCTGTCCCTCTGTCCTCATCCCACCCTTTCCCCCTTTCCTCATCCCACCCTGTCCCTCTGTCCTCATCCCACCCTGTCCCTCTGTCCTCATCCCACCCTGTCCCCCTTTCCACATCCCACCCTGTCCCTCTGTCCTCATCCCACCCTGTCCCCCTTTCCTCATCCCACCCTGTCCCTCTGTCCTCATCCCACCCTGTCCCTCTGTCCTCATCCCACCCTGTCCCTCTGTCCCCATCCCACCCTGCCCCCCTTTCCTCATCCCACCCTGTCCCCCTTTCCTCATCCCACCCTGTCCCTCTGTCCTCATCCCACCCTGTCCCTCTGTCCTCATCCCACCCTGTCCCTCTGTCCTCATCCCACCCTGTCCCTCTGTCCTCATCCCACCCTGTCCCCCTTTCCTCATCCCACCCTGTCCCCCTTTCCTCATCCCACCCTGTCCCTCTGTCCCCATCCCACCCTGTCCCTCTGTCTTCATCCCACCCTGTCCCTCTGTCCTCATCCCACCCTTTTCCCCTTTCCTCATCCCACCCTGTCCCCCTTTCCTCATCCCACCCTGTCCCTCTGTCCTCATCCCACCCTGTCCCCCTGTCCTCATCCCACCCTGTCCCTCTGTCCACATCCCACCCTGTCCCTCTGTCCTCACCCCACCCTGTCCCTCTGTCCTCATCCCACCCTGTCCCTCTGTCCTCATCCCACCCTGTCCCCCTTTCCTCATCCCACCCTGTCCCTCTGTCCCCATCCCACCCTGTCCCCCTTTCCTCATCCCACCCTGTCCCCCTTTCCTCATCCCACCCTGTTCTCTGTCCCCATCCCACCCTGTCCCCCTTTCCTCATCCCTGCCTGTCCCTCTGTCCTCATCCCACCCTGTCCCCCTTTCCTCATCCCACCCTGTCCCCCTTTCCTCATCCCACCCTGTCCCTCTGTCCCCATCCCACCCTGTCCCCCTGTCCTCATCCCACCCTGTCCCCCTTTCCTCATCCCACCCTGTCCCCCTTTCCTCATCCCACTCTGTCCTCATCCCACCCTGTCCCTCTGTCCTCATCCCACCCTGTCCCTCTGTCCTCATCCCACCCTTTCCCCCTTTCCTCATCCCACCCTGTCCCCCTTTCCTCATCCCACCCTGTCCCTCTTTCCTCATCCCACCCTGTCCCTCTGTCCTCATCCCACCCTGTCCCTCTGTCCTCATCCCACCCTGTCCCTCTGTCCTCATCCCACCCTGTCCCTCTGTCCTCATCCCACCCTTTCCCCCTTTCCACATCCCACCCTGTCCCTCTGTCCTCATCCCACCCTGTCCCCCTGTCCTCATCCCACCCTGTCCCTCTGTCCTCATCCCACCCTGTCCCTCTGTCCTCATCCCACCCTGTCCCTCTGTCCTCATCCCACCCTGTCCCTCTGTCCTCATCCCACCCTTTCCCCCTTTCCTCATCCCACCCTGTCCCCCTTTCCTCATCCCACCCTGTCCCCCTTTCTTCATCCCACCCTGTCCCTCTGTCCTCATCCCACCCTGTCCCCCTTTCCTCATCCCACCCTGTCCCCCTTTCCTCATCCCACCCTGTCCCCCTTTCCTCATCCCACCCTGTCCCCCTTTCCTCATCCCACCCTGTCCCTCTGTCCTCATCCCACCCTGTCCTCATCCCACCCTGTCCCTCTGTCCTCATCCCACCCTGTCCCTCTGTCCTCATCCCACCCTGTCCCCCTTTCCTCATCCCACCCTGTCCTCATGCCACCCTGTCCCTCTGTCCTCATGCCACCCTGTCCCTCTGTCCTCATCCCACCCTGTCCTCATCCCACCCTGTCCCTCTGTCCTCATCCCACCCTGTCCCTCTGTCCTCATCCCACCCTGTCCCTCTGTCCTCATCCCACCCTGTCCCCCTTTCCTCATCCCACCCTGTCCCCCTTTACTCATCCCACCCTGTCCCTCTGTCCTCATCCCACCCTGTCCCCCTTTCCTCATCCCACCCTGTCCCCCTTTCCTCATCCCACCCTGTCCCCCTTTCCTCATCCCACCCTGTCCCTCTGTCCTCATCCCACCCTGTCCCCCTTTCCTCATCCCACCCTGTCCCCCTTTCCTCATCCCACCCTTTCCCCCTTTCCTCATCCCACCCTTTCCCTCTGTCCTCATCCCACCCTTTCCCTCTGTCCTCATCCCACCCTTTCCCCCTTTCCACATCCAACCCTGTCCCTCTGTCCTCATCCCACCCTGTCCCTCTGTCCTTATTCCACCCTGTCCCCCTTTCCTCATCCCACCCTTTCCCCCTTTCCCCCTTTCCTCATCCCACCTGGTCCCCCTTTCCTCATCCCACCCTGTCCCTCTGTCCTCATCCCACCCTGTCCCTCTGTCCTCATCCCACCCTGTTCCTCTGTCCGCATCCCACCCTGGGCCCCTTTCCTCATCCCACCCTGTCCCTCTTTCCTCATCCCACCCTGTCCCTCTGTCCTCATCCCACCCTGTCCCTCTGTCCTCATCCCACCCTGTCCCCCTGTCCTCATCCCACCCTGTCCCTCTGTCCTCATCCCACCCTGTCCCCCTTTCCTCATCCCACCCTGTCCCCCTTTCCTCATCCCACCCTGTCCCTCTGTCCTCTTCCCACCCTGTCCCTCTGTCCTCATCCCACCCTGTCCCCCTTTCCTCATCCCACCCTGTCCCTCTGTCCTCATCCCACCCTGTCCCTCTGTCCTCATCCCACCCTGTCCCTCTGTCCCCATCCCACCCTGTCCCCCTTTCCTCATCCCACCCTGTCCCTCTGTCCCCATCCCACCCTGTCCCCCTTTCCTCATCCCACCCTTTCCCCCTTTCCTCATCCCACCTTGTCCCCCTTTCCTCATCCCACCCTTTCCCCCTTTCCTCATCCCACCCTTTCCCCCTTTCCTCATCCCACCATTTCCCCATCCCACCCTGTCCCCCTTTCCTCCTTATCTCACCCTGTCCCTCTGTCCTCATCCCACCCTGTCCCTCTGTCCTCATCCCACCCTGTCCCTCTGTCCTCCCATCCTGTCCCTCTGTCCTCATCCCACCCTGTCCCTCTGTCCTCATCCCACCCTGTCCCTCTGTCCTCATCCCACCCTGTCCCCCTTTCCTCATCTAACCCTGTCCCCCTTTCCTCATCCCACCCTGTCCCCCTTTCCTCATCCCACCCTGTCCCTCTCTCCCCATCCCACCCTGTCCCCCTTTCCTCATCCCACCCTGTCCCTCTGTCCCCATCCCACCCTGTCCCCCTTTCCTCATCCCACCCTGTCCCTCTCTCCCCATCCCACCCTGTCCCCCTTTCATCATTCCACCCTGTCCCTCTGTCCTCATCCCACCCTGTCCCCCTTTCCTCATCCCACCCTGTCCCTCTGTCCTCATCCCACCCTGTCCCTCTGTCCTCATCCCACCCTGTCCCTCTGTCCTCATCCCACCCTTTCCCCCTTTCCTCATCCCACCCTGTCCCTCTGTCCTCATCCCACCCTGTCCCTCTGTCCTCATCCCACCCTGTCCCCCTTTCCACATCCCACCCTGTCCCTCTGTCCTCATCCCACCCTGTCCCCCTTTCCTCATCCCACCCTGTCCCTCTGTCCTCATCCCACCCTGTCCCTCTGTCCTCATCCCACCCTGTCCCTCTGTCCCCATCCCACCCTGCCCCCCTTTCCTCATCCCACCCTGTCCCCCTTTCCTCATCCCACCCTGTCCCTCTGTCCTCATCCCACCCTGTCCCTCTGTCCTCATCCCACCCTGTCCCTCTGTCCTCATCCCACCCTGTCCCTCTGTCCTCATCCCACCCTGTCCCCCTTTCCTCATCCCACCCTGTCCCCCTTTCCTCATCCCACCCTGTCCCTCTGTCCCCATCCCACCCTGTCCCTCTGTCTTCATCCCACCCTGTCCCTCTGTCCCCATCCCACCCTGTCCCCCTTTCCTCATCCCACCCTGTCCCTCTGTCCCCATCCCACCCTGTCCCCCTTTCCTCATCCCACCCTGTCCCCCTTTCCTCATCCCACCCTGTTCTCTGTCCCCATCCCACCCTGTCCCCCTTTCCTCATCCCACCCTGTCCCTCTGTCCTCATCCCACCCTGTCCCCCTTTCCTCATCCCACCCTGTCCCCCTTTCCTCATCCCACCCTGTCCCTCTGTCCCCATCCCACCCTGTCCCTCTGTCCCCATCCCACCCTGTCCCCCTGTCCTCATCCCACCCTGTCCCCCTTTCCTCATCCCACCCTGTCCCCCTTTCCTCATCCCACTCTGTCCTCATCCCACCCTGTCCCTCTGTCCTCATCCCACCCTGTCCCTCTGTCCTCATCCCACCCTTTCCCCCTTTCCTCATCCCACCCTGTCCCCCTTTCCTCATCCCACCCTGTCCCTCTTTCCTCATCCCACCCTGTCCCTCTGTCCTCATCCCACCCTGTCCCTCTGTCCTCATCCCACCCTGTCCCTCTGTCCTCATCCCACCCTGTCCCTCTGTCCTCATCCCACCCTTTCCCCCTTTCCACATCCCACCCTGTCCCTCTGTCCTCATCCCACCCTGTCCCCCTGTCCTCATCCCACCCTGTCCCTCTGTCCTCATCCCACCCTGTCCCTCTGTCCTCATCCCACCCTGTCCCTCTGTCCTCATCCCACCCTGTCCCTCTGTCCTCATCCCACCCTTTCCCCCTTTCCTCATCCCACCCTGTCCCCCTTTCCTCATCCCACCCTGTCCCCCTTTCTTCATCCCACCCTGTCCCTCTGTCCTCATCCCACCCTGTCCCCCTTTCCTCATCCCACCCTGTCCCCCTTTCCTCATCCCACCCTGTCCCCCTTTCCTCATCCCACCCTGTCCCCCTTTCCTCATCCCACCCTGTCCCTCTGTCCTCATCCCACCCTGTCCCTCTGTCCTCATCCCACCCTGTCCCTCTGTCCTCATCCCACCCTGTCCCCCTTTCCTCATCCCACCCTGTCCTCATGCCACCCTGTCCCTCTGTCCTCATGCCACCCTGTCCCTCTGTCCTCATCCCACCCTGTCCTCATCCCACCCTGTCCCTCTGTCCTCATCCCACCCTGTCCCTCTGTCCTCATCCCACCCTGTCCCTCTGTCCTCATCCCACCCTGTCCCCCTTTCCTCATCCCACCCTGTCCCCCTTTACTCATCCCACCCTGTCCCTCTGTCCTCATCCCACCCTGTCCCCCTTTCCTCATCCCACCCTGTCCCCCTTTCCTCATCCCACCCTGTCCCCCTTTCCTCATCCCACCCTGTCCCTCTGTCCTCATCCCACCCTGTCCCCCTTTCCTCATCCCACCCTGTCCCCCTTTCCTCATCCCACCCTTTCCCCCTTTCCTCATCCCACCCTTTCCCTCTGTCCTCATCCCACCCTTTCCCTCTGTCCTCATCCCACCCTTTCCCCCTTTCCACATCCAACCCTGTCCCTCTGTCCTCATCCCACCCTGTCCCTCTGTCCTTATTCCACCCTGTCCCCCTTTCCTCATCCCACCCTTTCCCCCTTTCCCCCTTTCCTCATCCCACCTGGTCCCCCTTTCCTCATCCCACCCTGTCCCTCTGTCCTCATCCCACCCTGTCCCTCTGTCCTCATCCCACCCTGTTCCTCTGTCCGCATCCCACCCTGGGCCCCTTTCCTCATCCCACCCTGTCCCTCTTTCCTCATCCCACCCTGTCCCTCTGTCCTCATCCCACCCTGTCCCTCTGTCCTCATCCCACCCTGTCCCCCTGTCCTCATCCCACCCTGTCCCTCTGTCCTCATCCCACCCTGTCCCCCTTTCCTCATCCCACCCTGTCCCCCTTTCCTCATCCCACCCTGTCCCTCTGTCCTCTTCCCACCCTGTCCCTCTATCCTCATCCCACCCTGCCCCCCTTTCCTCATCCCACCCTGTCCCTCTGTCCCCATCCCACCCTGTCCCTCTGTCCTCATCCCACCCTGTCCCTCTATCCTCATCCCACCCTGTCCCTCTGTCCTCATCCCACCCTGTCCCTCTGTCCTCATCCCACCCTGTCCTCATCCCACCCGGTCCCCCTTTCCTCATCCCACCCTGTCCCTCTGTCCTCATCCCACCCTGTCCCTCTGTCCTCATCCCACCCTGTTCCTCTGTCCGCATCCCACCCTGGCCCCCTTTCCTCATCCCACCCTGTCCCTCTTTCCTCATCCCACCCTGTCCCTCTGTCCTCATCCCACCCTGTCCCCCTGTCCTCATCCCACCCTGTCCCCCTTTCCTCATCCCACCCTGTCCCCCTTTCCTCATCCCACCCTGTCCCTCTGTCCTCATCCCACCCTGTCCCTATGTCCTCATCCCACCCTGTCCCTCTGTCCTCATCCCACCCTTTCCCCCTTTCCTCATCCCACCCTGTCCCTCTGTCCTCATCCCACCCTGTCCCTCTGTCCTCATCCCACCCTGTCCCCCTTTCCACATCCCACCCTGTCCCTCTGTCCTCATCCCACCCTGTCCCTCTGTCCTCATCCCACCCTGTCCCTCTGTCCTCATTCCACCCTGACCCCCTTTCCCCATCCCACCCTGTCCCCCTTTCCTCATCCCACCCTGTTCTCTGTCCCATCCCACCCTGTCACTCTGTCCCATCCCACCCTGTCCCCCTTTCCTCATCCCACCCTGTCACTCTGTCCCATCCCACCCTTTCCCCCTTTCCTCATCCCACCCTGTCCCCCTTTCCTCATCCCACCCTGTCCCTCTGTCCTCATCCCACCCTGTCCCTCTGTCCTCATCCCACCCTGTCCCTCTGTCCTCATCCCACCCTTTCCCCCTTTCCCCATCCCACCATCCCCCTTTCCTCATTCCACCCTGTTCTGTCCCCATCCCACCCTGTCCCTCTGTCCTCATCCCACCCTGTCCCTCTGTCCTCATCCCACCCTGTCCCTCTGTCCTCATCCCACCCTGTCCCTCTGTCCTCATCCCACCCTGTCCCTCTGTCCCCATCCCACCCTGTCCCTCTGTCCTCATCCCACCCTGTCCCTCTATCCTCATCCCACCCTGTCCCTCTGTCCTCATCCCACCCTGTCCCTCTGTCCTCATCCCACCCTGTCCCTCTGTCCTCATCCCACCCTGTCCTCATCCCACCCGGTCCCCCTTTCCTCATCCCACCCTGTCCCTCTGTCCTCATCCCACCCTGTCCCTCTGTCCTCATCCCACCCTGTTCCTCTGTCCGCATCCCACCCTGGCCCCCTTTCCTCATCCCACCCTGTCCCCCTTTCCTCATCCCACCCTGTCCCCCTTTCTTCATCCCACCCTGTCCCTCTGTCCTCATCCCACCCTGTCCCCCTTTCCTCATCCCACCCTGTCCCCCTTTCCTCATCCCACCCTGTCCCCCTTTCCTCATCCCACCCTGTCCCTCTGTCCTCATCCCACCCTGTCCCTCTGTCCTCATCCCACCCTTTCCCCCTTTCCTCATCCCACCCTGTCCCTCTGTCCTCATCCCACCCTGTCCTCATCCCACCCTGTCCCTCTGTCCTCATCCCACCCTGTCCCTCTGTCCTCATCCCACCCTGTCCCTCTGTCCTCATCCCACCCTGTCCCTCTGTCCTCATCCCACCCTGTCCCCCTTTCCTCATCCCACCCTGTCCTCATGCCACCCTGTCCCTCTGTCCTCATCCCACCCTGTCCCTCTGTCCTCATCCCACCCTGTCCCCCTGTCCTCATCCCACCCTGTCCTCATCCCACCCTGTCCCTCTGTCCTCATCCCACCCTGTCCCTCTGTCCTCATCCCACCCTGTCCCTCTGTCCTCATCCCACCCTGTCCCTCTGTCCTCATCCCACCCTGTCCCCCTTTCCTCATCCCAACCTGTCCCCCTTTACTCATCCCACCCTGTCCCCCTTTACTCATCCCACCCTGTCCCTCTGTCCTCATCCCACCCTGTCCCCCTTTCCTCATCCCACCCTGTCCCCCTTTCCTCATCCCACCCTGTCCCTCTGTCCTCATCCCACCCTGTCCCCCTTTCCTCATCCCACCCTGTCCCCCTTTCCTCATCCCACCCTTTCCCCCTTTCCTCATCCCACCCTTTCCCTCTGTCCTCATCCCACCCTTTCCCTCTGTCCTCATCCCACCCTGTCCCTCTGTCCTCATCCCACCCTGTCCCCCTTTCCACATCCAACCCTGTCCCTCTGTCCTCATCCCACCCTGTCCCTCTGTCCTTATTCCACCCTGTCCCCCTTTCCTCATCCCACCCTTTCCCCCTTTCCCCCTTTCCTCATCCCACCCGGTCCCCCTTTCCTCATCCCACCCTGTCCCTCTGTCCTCATCCCACCCTGTCCCTCTGTCCTCATCCCACCCTGTTCCTCTGTCCGCATCCCACCCTGGGCCCCTTAACTCATCCCACCCTGTCCCTCTTTCCTCATCCCACCCTGTCCCTCTGTCCTCATCCCACCCTGTCCCCCTGTCCTCATCCCACCCTGTCCCTCTGTCCTCATCCCACCCTGTCCCCCTTTCCTCATCCCACCCTGTCCCCCTTTCCTCATCCCACCCTGTCCCTCTGTCCTCTTCCCACCCTGTCCCTCTGTCCTCATCCCACCCTGTCCCCCTTTCCACATCCCACCCTGTCCCTCTGTCCTCATCCCACCCTGTCCCTCTGTCCTCATCCCACCCTGTCCCTCTGTCCTCATTCCACCCTGACCCCCTTTCCCCATCCCACCCTGTCCCCCTTTCCTCATCCCACCCTGTTCTCTGTCCCATCCCACCCTGTCACTCTGTCCCATCCCACCCTGTCCCCCTTTCCTCATCCCACCCTGTCACTCTGTCCCATCCCACCCTTTCCCCCTTTCCTCATCCCACCCTGTCCCCCTTTCCTCATCCCACCCTGTCCCTCTGTCCTCATCCCACCCTGTCCCTCTGTCCTCATCCCACCCTTTCCCCCTTTCCCCATCCCACCATCCCCCTTTCCTCATTCCACCCTGTTCTGTCCCCATCCCACCCTGTCCCTCTGTCCTCATCCCACCCTGTCCCTCTGTCCTTATCCCACCCTGTCCCCCTTTCCACATCCCACCCTGTCCCCCTTTCCACGTCCCACCCTGTCCCTCTGTCCTCATCCCACCCTGTCCCTCTGTCCTCATCCCACCCTGTCCCTCTGTCCTCATCCCACCCTGTCCCTCTGTCCTCATTCCACCCTGACCCCCTTTCCCCATCCCACCCTGTCCCCCTTTCCTCATCCCACCCTGTTCTCTGTCCCATCCCACCCTGTCACTCTGTCCCATCCCACCCTGTCACTCTGTCCCATCCCACCCTGTCCCCCTTTCCTCATCCCACCCTGTCCCCCTTTCCTCATCCCACCCTGTCCCCCTTTCCTCATCCCACCCTGTCCCCCTTTCCTCATCCCACCCTGTCACTCTGTCCCATCCCACCCTGTCCCCCTGTCCTCATCCCACCCTGTCCTCATCCCACCCTGTCCCGCTGTCCTCATCCCACCCTGTCCCTCTGTCCTCATCCCACCCTGTCCCTCTGTCCTCATCCCACCCTGTCCCCCTTTCCTCATCCCACCCTGTCCTCATCCCACCCTGTCCCTCTGTCCTCATCCCACCCTGTCCCTCTGTCCTCATCCCACCCTGTCCCCCTGTCCTCATCCCACCCTGTCCTCATCCCACCCTGTCCCTCTGTCCTCATCCCACCCTGTCCCTCTGTCCTTATCCCACCCTGTCCCTCTGTCCTCATCCCACCCTGTCCCTCTGTCCTCATCCCACACCGTCCCCCTTTCCTCATCCCACCCTGTCCCCCTTTCCTCATCCCACCCTGTCCCCCTTTCCTCATCCCACCCTATCCCCCTTTCCTCATCCCACCCTGTCCCCCTTTCCTCATCCCACCCTGTCCCCATTTACTCATCCCACCCTGTCCCTCTGTCCTCATCCCACCCTGTCCCCCTTTCCTCATCCCACCCTTTCCCCCTTTCCTCATCCCACCCTGTCCCTCTGTCCTCATCCCACCCTGTCCCCCTTTCCTCATCCCACCCTGTCCCCCTTTCCTCATCCCACCCTGTCCCCCTTTCCTCATCCCACCCTGTCCCCCTTTCCTTATCCCACCCTTTCCCCCTTTCCTCATCCCACCCTTTCCCTCTGTCCTCATCCCACCCTTTCCCTCTGTCCTCATCCCACCCTGTCCCCCTTTCCACATCCCACCCTGTCCCTCTGTTCTCATCCCACCCTGTCCCTCTGTCCTCATCCCACCCTGTCCCCCTTTCCTCATCCCACCCTTTCCCCCTTTCCTCATCCCACCCTTTCCCCCTTTCCTCATCCCACCCTGTCCCCCTTTCCTCATCCCACCCTGTCCCCCTTTCCTCATCCCACCCTGTCCCTCTGTCCTCAAACACCCTGTCCCTCTGTCCTCATCCCACACTGTCCCCCTTTCCTTATCCCACCCTGTCCCTCTGTCCCCCATCCCACCCTGTCCCTCTGTCCTCATCCCACCCTGTCCCTCTGTCCTCATCCCACCCTGTCCCTCTGTCCTCATCCCACCCTGTCCCTCTGTCCCCATCCCACCCTGTCCCCCTTTCCTCATCCCACCCTGTACCTCTGTCCTCATCCCACCCTGTCCCCCTTTCCTCATCCCACCCTGTCCCCCTTTCCTCATCCCACCCTGTCCCTCTGTCCCCATCCCACCCTGTCCCTCTGTCCCCATCCCACCCTGTCCCCCTGTCCTCATCCCACCCTGTCCCCCTTTCCTCATCCCACCCTGTCCCCCTTTCCTCATCCCACCCTGTCCCCCTTTCCTCATCCCACTCTGTCCTCATCCCACCCTGTCCCTCTGTCCTCATCCCACCCTGTCCCTCTGTCCTCATCCCACCCTTTCCCCCTGTCCTCATCCCACCCTGTCCCTCTGTCCTCATCCCACCCTGTCCCTCTGTCCTCATCCCACCCTGTCCCTCTGTCCTCATCCCACCCTTTCCCCCTTTCCTCATCCCACCCTGTCCCCCTTTCCTCATCCCACCCTGTCCCCCTTTCTTCATCCCACCCTGTCCCTCTGTCCTCATCCCACCCTGTCCCCCTTTCCTCATCCCACCCTGTCCCCCTTTCCTCATCCCACCCTGTCCCCCTTTCCTCATCCCACCCTGTCCCTCTGTCCTCATCCCACCCTGTCCCTCTGTCCTCATCCCACCCTTTCCCCCTTTCCTCATCCCACCCTGTCCCTCTGTCCTCATCCCACCCTGTCCCTCTGTCCTCATCCCACCCTGTCCCTCTGTCCTCATCCCACCCTGTCCCCCTTTCCACATCCCACCCTGTCCCTCTGTCCTCATTCCACCCTGACCCCCTTTCCCTATCCCACCCTGTCCCCCTTTCCTCATCCCACCCTGTTCTCTGTCCCATCCCACCCTGTCCCCCTTTCCTCATCCCACCCTGTCCCTCTGTCCTCATCCCACCCTGTCCCTCTGTCCTCATCCCACCCTTTCCCCCTTTCCTCATCCCACCCTGTCCCTCTTTCCTCATCCCACTCTGTCCCTCTGTCCTCATCCCACCCTGTCCCTCTGTCCTCATCCCACCCTTTCCCCCTTTCCACATACCACCCTGTCCCTCTGTCCTCATCCCACCCTGTCCCTCTGTCCTCATCCCACCCTGTCCCTCTGTCCTCATCCCACCCTGTCCCCCTTTCCTCATCCCACCCTTTCCCCCTTTCCTCATCCCACCTTGTCCCCCTTTCCTCATCCCACCCTTTCCCCCTTTCCTCATCCCACCCTTTCCCCCTTTCCTCATCCCACCCTTTCCCCCTTTCCTCATCCCCTGTCCCTCTGTCCTCATCCCACCCTGTCCCTCTGTCCTCATCCCACCATGTCCCTCTTTCCTCATCCCACCCTGTCCCTCTGTCCTCATCCCACCCTGTCCCTCTGTCCTCATCCCACCCTGTCCCCCTTTCCTCATCCCACCCTGTCCCTCTGTCCCCATCCCACCCTGTCCCCCTTTCCTCATCCCACCCTGTCCCCCTTTCCTCATCTCACCCTGTTCTCTGTCCCCATCCCACCCTGTCCCCCTTTTCTCATCCCACCCTGTCCCCCTTTCCTCATCCCACCCTGTCCCCCTTTCCTCATCCCACCCTGTCCTGCTTTCCTCATCCCACCCTGTCCCCCTTTCCTCATCCCACCCTGTCCCTCTGTCCTCATCCCACCCTGTCCCTCTGTCCTCATCCCACCCTGTCCCCCTTTCCTCATCCCACCCTGTCCCTCTGTCCTCATCCCACCCTGTCCCTCTGTCCTCATCCCACCCTGTCCCCCTTTCCTCATCCCACCCTGTCCCTCTGTCCTCATCCCACCCTTTCCCCCTTTCCACATCCCACCCTGTCCCTCTGTCCTCATCCCACCCTGTCCCTCTGTCCTCATCCCACCCTGTCCCCCTGTCCTCATCCCACCCTGTCCCTCTGTCCTCATCCCACCCTGTCCCTCTGTCCTCATCCCACCCTGTCCCTCTGTCCTCATCCCACCCTGTCCCTCTGTCCTCATCCCACCCTTTCCCCCTTTCCTCATCCCACCCTGTCCCCCTTTCCTCATCCCACCCTGTCCCCCTTTCTTCATCCCACCCTGTCCCTCTGTCCTCATCCCACCCTGTCCCCCTTTCCTCATCCCACCCTGTCCCCCTTTCCTCATCCCACCCTGTCCCTCTGTCCTTATCCCACCCTGTCCCTCTGTCCTCATCCCACCCTTTCCCCCTTTCCTCATCCCACCCTGTCCCTCTGTCCTCATCCCACCCTGTCCCTCTGTCCTCATCCCACCCTGTCCCTCTGTCCTCATCCCACCCTGTCCCCCTTTCCACATCCCACCCTGTCCCTCTGTCCTCATTCCACCCTGACCCCCTTTCCCTATCCCACCCTGTCCCCCTTTCCTCATCCCACCCTGTTCTCTGTCCCATCCCACCCTGTCCCCCTTTCCTCATCCCACCCTGTCCCTCTGTCCTCATCCCACCCTGTCCCTCTGTCCTCATCCCACCCTGTCCCTCTGTCCTCATCCCACCCTGTCCCTCTGTCCTCATCCCACCCTGTCCCTCTGTCCTCATCCCACCCTGTCCCTCTGTCCTCATCCCACCCTTTCCCCCTTTCCTCATCCCACCCTGTCCCCCTTTCTTCATCCCACCCTGTCCCTCTGTCCTCATCCCACCCTGTCCCCCTTTCCTCATCCCACCCTGTCCCCCTTTCCTCATCCCACCCTGTCACTCTGTCCCATCCCACCCTGTCCCCCTTTCCTCATCCCACCCTGTCCCCCTTTCCTCATCCCACCCTGTCACTCTGTCCCATCCCACCCTTTCCCCCTTTCCTCATCCCACCCTGTCCCCCTTTCCTCATCCCACCCTGTCTCTCTGTCCTCATCCCACCCTGTCCCTCTGTCCTCATCCCACCCTGTCCCTCTGTCCTCATCCCACCCTGTCCCCCTTTCCCCATCCCACCGTCCCCCTTTGCTCATCCCACCCTGTTCTGTCCCCATCCCACCCTGTCCCCCTGTCCTCATCCCACCCTGTCCCCCTTTCCTCATCCCACCCTGTCCCTCTGTCCTCATCCCACCCTGTCCCTCTGTCCTCATCCCACCCTTTCCCCCTTTCCTCATCCCACCCTGTCCCCCTTTCCTCATCCCACCCTGTCCCTCTGTCCTCATCCCACCCTGTCCCCCTTTCCCCATCCCACCGTCCCCCTTTCCTCATCCCACCCTGTCCCTCTGCCCTCATCCCACCCTGTCCCCCTTTTCTCATCCCACCCTGTCCCCCTTTCCTCATCCTACCCTGTCCCTCTGTCCCCATCCCACCCTGTCCCCCTTTCCTCATCCCACCCTGTCCCTCTGTCCCCATCCCACCCTGTCCCCCTTTCCTCATCCCACCCTGTCCCTCTCTTGCCATCCCACCCTGTCCCCCTTTCCTCATCCCACCCTGTCCCTCTGTCCCCATCCCACCCTGTCCCCCTTTCCTCATCCCACCCTGTCCCTCTGTCCCCATCCCACCCTGTCCCCCTTTCCTCATCCCACCCTGTCCCTCTCTCCCCATCCCACCCTGTCCCCCTTTCATCATCCCACCCTGTCCCTCTGTCCTCATCCCACCCTGTCTTCCATTCCTCATCCCTCCCTGTCCCTCTGTCCTCATCCCACCCTGTCCCTCTGTCCTCATCCCACCCTGTCCCTCTGTCCTCATCCCACCCTTTCCCCCTTTCCTCATCCCACCCTGTCCCTCTGTCCTCATCCCACCCTGTCCCCCTTTCCACATCCCACCCTGTCCCTCTGTCCTCATCCCACCCTGTCCCCCTTTCCTCATCCCACCCTGTCCCTCTGTCCTCATCCCACCCTGTCCCCCTTTCCTCATCCCACCCTGTCCCCCTTTCCTCATCCCACCCTGTCCCTCTCTCCCCATCCCACCCTGTCCCCCTTTCCTCATCCCACCCTGTCCCTCTGTCCCCATCCCACCCTGTCCCCCTTTCCTCATCCCACCCTTTCCCCCTTTCCTCATCCCACCTTGTCCCCCTTTCCTCATCCCACCCTTTCCCCCTTTCCTCATCCCACCCTTTCCCCCTTTCCTCATCCCACCCTGTCCCCCTTTCCTCCTTATCTCACCCTGTCCCTCTGTCCTCATCCCACCCTGTCCCTCTGTCCTCATCCCACCCTGTCCCTCTGTCCTCCCACCCTGTCCCTCTGTCCTCATCCCACCCTGTCCCTCTGTCCTCATCCCACCCTGTCCCTCTGTCCTCATCCCACCCTGTCCCCCTTTCCTCATCTAACCCTGTCCCCCTTTCCTCATCCCACCCTGTCCCTCTGCCCTCATCCCACCCTGTCCCCCTTTTCTCATCCCACCCTGTCCCCCTTTCCTCATCCCACCCTGTCCCGCTTTCCTCATCCCACCCTGTCCCCCTTTCCTCATCCCACCCTGTCCCTCTGTCCTCATCCCACCCTGTCTTCCTTTCCTCATCCCACCCTGTCCCTCTGTCCTCATCCCACCCTGTCCCTCTGTCCTCATCCCACCCTGTCCCTCTGTCCTCATCCCACCCTTTCCCCCTTTCCTCATCCCACCCTGTCCTCATCCCACCCTTTCCCCCTTTCCACATACCACCCTGTCCCTCTGTCCTCATCCCACCCTGTCCCCCTGTCCTCATCCCACCCTGTCCCCCTGTCCTCATCCCACCCTGTCCCCCTGTCCTCATCCCACCCTTTCCCCCTTTCCTCATCCCACCCTGTCCCCCTTTCCTCATCCCCCTGTCCCTCTGTCCTCATCCCACCCTGTCCCTCTGTCCTCATCCCACCATGTCCCTCTTTCCTCATCCCACCCTGTCCCTCTGTCCTCATCCCACCCTGTCCCTCTGTCCTCATCCCACCCTGTCCCCCTTTCCTCATCCCACCCTGTCCCTCTGTCCTCATCCCACCCTGTCCCCCTTTCCTCATCCCACCCTGTCCCTCTGTCCTCATCCCACCCTGTCCCCCTTTCCTCATCCCACCCTGTCCCTCTCTCCCCATCCCACCCTGTCCCCCTTTCCTCATCCCACCCTGTCCCTCTGTCCCCATCCCACCCTGTCCCCCTTTCCTCATCCCACCCTGTCCCTCTCTCCCCATCCCACCCTGTCCCCCTTTCATCATTCCACCCTGTCCCTCTGTCCTCATCCCACCCTGTCCCCCTTTCCTCATCCCACCCTGTCCCTCTGTCCCCATCCCACCCTGTCCCCCTTTCCTCATCCCACCCTGTCCCTCTGTCCTCATCCCACCCTGTCCCCCTTTCCTCATCCCACCCTGTCCCTCTCTCCCCATCCCACCCTGTCCCCCTTTCCTCATCCCACCCTGTCCCTTTGTCCCCATCCCACCCTGTCCCCCTTTCCTCATCCCACCCTGTCCCTCTCTCCCCATCCCACCCTGTCCCCCTTTCATCATTCCACCCTGTCCCTCTGTCCTCATCCCACCCTGTCCCCCTTTCCTCATCCCACCCTGTCCCTCTGTCCTCATCCCACCCTGTCCCTCTGTCCTCATCCCACCCTGTCCCTCTGTCCTCATCCCACCTTTTCCCCCTTTCCTCATCCCACCCTGTCCCTCTGTCCTCATCCCACCCTTTCCCCCTTTCCACATACCACCCTGTCCCTCTGTCCTCATCCCACCCTGTCCCCCTGTCCTCATCCCACCCTGTCCCCCTGTCCTCATCCCACCCTGTCCCCCTGTCCTCATCCCACCCTGTCCCCCTGTCCTCATCCCACCCTGTCCCCCTTTCCTCATCCCACCCTGTCCCCCTTTCCTCATCCCACCCTTTCCCCCTTTCCTCATCCCACCTTGTCCCCCTTTCCTCATCCCACCCTTTCCCCCTTTCCTCATCCCACCCTGTCCCCCTTTCCTCATCCCACCCTGTCCCCCTTTCCTCATCCCCCTGTCCCTCTGTCCTCATCCCACCCTGTCCCTCTGTCCTCATCCCACCATGTCCCTCTTTCCTCATCCCACCCTGTCCCTCTGTCCTCATCCCACCCTGTCCCTCTGTCCTCATCCCACCCTGTCCCCCTTTCCTCATCCCACCCTGTCCCTCTGTCCTCATCCCACCCTGTCCCCCTTTCCTCATCCCACCCTGTCCCTCTGTCCTCATCCCACCCTGTCCCCCTTTCCTCATCCCACCCTGTCCCTCTCTCCCCATCCCACCCTGTCCCCCTTTCCTCATCCCACCCTGTCCCTCTGTCCCCATCCCACCCTGTCCCCCTTTCCTCATCCCACCCTGTCCCTCTCTCCCCATCCCACCCTGTCCCCCTTTCATCATTCCACCCTGTCCCTCTGTCCTCATCCCACCCTGTCCCCCTTTCCTCATCCCACCCTGTCCCTCTGTCCTCATCCCACCCTGTCCCTCTGTCCTCATCCCACCCTGTCCCTCTGTCCTCATCCCACCCTTTCCCCCTTTCCTCATCCCACCCTGTCCCTCTGTCCTCATCCCACCCTGTCCCCCTTTCCACATCCCACCCTGTCCCTCTGTCCTCATCCCACCCTGTCCCCCTTTCCTCATCCCACCCTGTCCCTCTGTCCTCATCCCACCCTGTCCCTCTGTCCTCATCCCACCCTGTCCCTCTGTCCCCATCCCACCCTGCCCCCCTTTCCTCATCCCACCCTGTCCCCCTTTCCTTATCCCACCCTGTCCCTCTGTCCTCATCCCACCCTTTCCCCCTTTCCTCATCCCACCCTGTCACCCTTTCCTCATCCCACCCTGTCCCTCTGTCCTCATCCCACCCTTTCCCCCTTTCCTCATCCCACCCTGTCCCTCTGTCCTCATCCCACCCTGTCCCTCTGTCCTCATCCCACCCTGTCCCTCTGTCCTCATCCCACCCTGTCCCCCTTTCCACATCCCACCCTGTCCCTCTGTCCTCATTCCACCCTGACCCCCTTTCCCTATCCCACCCTGTCCCCCTTTCCTCATCCCACCCTGTTCTCTGTCCCATCCCACCCTGTCCCCCTTTCCTCATCCCACCCTGTCCCTCTGTCCTCATCCCACCCTGTCCCTCTGTCCTCATCCCACCCTTTCCCCCTTTCCTCATCCCACCCTGTCCCTCTTTCCTCATCCCACCCTGTCCCTCTTTCCTCATCCCACCCTGTCCCTCTGTCCTCATCCCACTCTGTCCCTCTGTCCTCATCCCACCCTGTCCCTCTGTCCTCATCCCACCCTTTCCCCCTTTCCACATACCACCCTGTCCCTCTGTCCTCATCCCACCCTGTCCCCCTGTCCTCATCCCACCCTGTCCCCCTGTCCTCATCCCACCCTGTCCCCCTTTCCTCATCCCACCCTGTCCCCCTTTCCTCATCCCACCCTTTCCCCCTTTCCTCATCCCACCTTGTCCCCCTTTCCTCATCCCACCCTTTCCCCCTTTCCTCATCCCACCCTTTCCCCCTTTCCTCATCCCACCCTGTCCCCCTTTCCTCATCCCCCTGTCCCTCTGTCCTCATCCCACCCTGTCCCTCTGTCCTCATCCCACCATGTCCCTCTTTCCTCATCCCACCCTGTCCCTCTGTCCTCATCCCACCATGTCCCTCTTTCCTCATCCCACCCTGTCCCTCTGTCCTCATCCCACCCTGTCCCTCTGTCCTCATCCCACCCTGTCCCCCTTTCCTCATCCCACCCTGTCCCTCTGTCCCCATCCCACCCTGTCCCCCTTTCCTCATCCCACCCTGTCCCCCTTTCCTCATCTCACCCTGTTCTCTGTCCTCATCCCACCCTGTCCCCCTTTTCTCATCCCACCCTGTCCCCCTTTCCTCATCCCACCCTGTCCTGCTTTCCTCATCCCACCCTGTCCCCCTTTCCTCATCCCACCCTGTCCCTCTGTCCTCATCCCACCCTGTCCCTCTGTCCTCATCCCACCCTGTCCCCCTTTCCTCATCCCACCCTGTCCCTCTGTCCTCATCCCACCCTGTCCCTCTGTCCTCATCCCACCCTGTCCCCCTTTCCTCATCCCACCCTGTCCCTCTGTCCTCATCCCACCCTTTCCCCCTTTCCACATCCCACCCTGTCCCTCTGTCCTCATCCCACCCTGTCCCTCTGTCCTCATCCCACCCTGTCCCCCTGTCCTCATCCCACCCTGTCCCTCTGTCCTCATCCCACCCTGTCCCTCTGTCCTCATCCCACCCTGTCCCTCTGTCCTCATCCCACCCTGTCCCTCTGTCCTCATCCCACCCTTTCCCCCTTTCCTCATCCCACCCTGTCCCCCTTTCCTCATCCCACCCTGTCCCCCTTTCTTCATCCCACCCTGTCCCTCTGTCCTCATCCCACCCTGTCCCCCTTTCCTCATCCCACCCTGTCCCCCTTTCCTCATCCCACCCTGTCCCTCTGTCCTCATCCCACCCTGTCCCTCTGTCCTCATCCCACCCTTTCCCCCTTTCCTCATCCCACCCTGTCCCTCTGTCCTCATCCCACCCTGTCCCTCTGTCCTCATCCCACCCTGTCCCTCTGTCCTCATCCCACCCCGTCCCCCTTTCCACATCCCACCCTGTCCCTCTGTCCTCATTCCACCCTGACCCCCTTTCCCTATCCCACCCTGTCCCCCTTTCCTCATCCCACCCTGTTCTCTGTCCCATCCCACCCTGTCCCCCTTTCCTCATCCCACCCTGTCCCTCTGTCCTCATCCCACCCTGTCCCTCTGTCCTCATCCCACCCTGTCCCTCTGTCCTCATCCCACCCTGTCCCTCTGTCCTCATCCCACCCTTTCCCCCTTTCCTCATCCCACCCTGTCCCTCTTTCCTCATCCCACCCTGTCCCTCTTTCCTCATCCCACCCTGTCCCTCTGTCCTCATCCCACTCTGTCCCTCTGTCCTCATCCCACCCTGTCCCTCTGTCCTCATCCCACCCTTTCCCCCTTTCCACATACCACCCTGTCCCTCTGTCCTCATCCCACCCTGTCCCCCTGTCCTCATCCCACCCTGTCCCCCTGTCCTCATCCCACCCTGTCCCCCTGTCCTCATCCCACCCTGTCCCCCTGTCCTCATCCCACCCTGTCCCCCTTTCCTCATCCCACCCTGTCCCCCTTTCCTCATCCCACCCTGTCCCCCTTTCCTCATCCCACCCTTTCCCCCTTTCCTCATCCCACCTTGTCCCCCTTTCCTCATCCCACCCTTTCCCCCTTTCCTCATCCCACCCTTTCCCCCTTTCCTCATCCCACCCTTTCCCCCTTTCCTCATCCCACCCTGTCCCCCTTTCCTCATCCCCCCCTGTCCCTCTGTCCTCATCCCACCCTGTCCCTCTGTCCTCATCCCACCATGTCCCTCTTTCCTCATCCCACCCTGTCCCTCTGTCCTCATCCCACCCTGTCCCTCTGTCCTCATCCCACCCTGTCCCCCTTTCCTCATCCCACCCTGTCCCTCTGTCCCCATCCCACCCTGTCCCCCTTTCCTCATCCCACCCTGTCCCCCTTTCCTCATCTCACCCTGTTCTCTGTCCCCATCCCACCCTGTCCCCCTTTTCTCATCCCACCCTGTCCCCCTTTCCTCATCCCACCCTGTCCCGCTTTCCTCATCCCACCCTGTCCCCCTTTCCTCATCCCACCCTGTCCCTCTGTCCTCATCCCACCCTGTCCCTCTGTCCTCATCCCACCCTGTCCCCCTTTCCTCATCCCACCCTGTCCCTCTGTCCCCATCCCACCCTGTCCCCCTTTCCTCATCCCACCCTGTCCCCCTTTCCTCATCTCACCCTGTTCTCTGTCCCCATCTCACCCTGTCCCCCTTTTCTCATCCCACCCTGTCCCCCTTTCCTCATCCCACCCTGTCCCGCTTTCCTCATCCCACCCTGTCCCCCTTTCCTCATCCCACCCTGTCCCTCTGTCCTCATCCCACCCTGTCCCTCTGTCCTCATCCCACCCTGTCCCCCTTTCCTCATCCCACCCTGTCCCTCTGTCCCCATCCCACCCTGTCCCCCTTTCCTCATCCCACCCTGTCCCTCTGCCCCCATCCCACCCTGTCCCCCTTTCCTCATCCCACCCTGTCCCTCTCTCCCCATCCCACCCTGTCCCCCTTTCATCATCCCACCCTGTCCCTCTGTCCTCATCCCACCCTGTCTTCCTTTCCTCATCCCACCCTGTCCCCCTGTCCTCATCCCACCCTGTCCCCCTTTCCTCATCCCACCCTGTCCCTCTGTCCTCATCCCACCCTGTCCCTCTGTCCTCATCCCACCCTTTCCCCCTTTCCTCATCCCACCCTGTCCCTCTGTCCTCATCCCACCCTGTCCCTCTGTCCTCATCCCACCCTGTCCCCCTTTCCACATCCCACCCTGTCCCTCTGTCCTCATCCCACCCTGTCCCCCTTTCCTCATCCCACCCTGTCCCTCTGTCCTCATCCCACCCTGTCCCCCTTTCCTCATCCCACCCTGTCCCTCTCTCCCCATCCCACCCTGTCCCCCTTTCCTCATCCCACCCTGTCCCTCTGTCCCCATCCCACCCTGTCCCCCTTTCCTCATCCCACCCTGTCCCTCTCTCCCCATCCCACCCTGTCCCCCTTTCATCATCCCACCCTGTCCCTCTGTCCTCATCCCACCCTGTCCCCCTTTCCTCATCCCACCCTGTCCCTCTGTCCTCATCCCACCCTGTCCCTCTGTCCTCATCCCACCCTGTCCCTCTGTCCTCATCCCACCCTCTCCCCCTTTCCTCATCCCACCCTGTCCCTCTGTCCTCATCCGACCCTGTCCCCCTTTCCACATCCCACCCTGTCCCTCTGTCCTCATCCCACCCTGTCCCCCTTTCCTCATCCCACCCTGTCCCTCTGTCCTCATCCCACCCTGTCCCTCTGTCCTCATCCCACCCTGTCCCTCTGTCCCCATCCCACCCTGCCCCCCTTTCCTCATCCCACCCTGTCCCCCTTTCCTCATCCCACCCTGTCCCTCTGTCCTCATCCCACCCTGTCCCTCTGTCCTCATCCCACCCTGTCCCTCTGTCTTCATCCCACCCTGTCCCTCTGTCCTCATCCCACCCTTTCCCCCTTTCCTCATCCCACCCTGTCCCCCTTTCCTCATCCCACCCTGTCCCTCTTTCCTCATCCCACCCTGTCCCTCTTTCCTCATCCCACCCTGTCCCTCTGTCCTCATCCCACCCTGTCCCTCTGTCCTCATCCCACCCTGTCCCTCTGTCCTCATCCCACCCTTTCCCCCTTTCCACATCCCACCCTGTCCCTCTGTCCAGATCCCACCCTGTCCCCCTGTCCTCATCCCACCCTGTCCCTCTGTCCTCATCCCACCCTGTCCCTCTGTCCTCATCCCACCCTGTCCCTCTGTCCTCATCCCACCCTGTCCCTCTGTCCTCATCCCACCCTTTCCCCCTTTCCTCATCCCACCCTGTCCCCCTTTCTTCATCCCACCCTGTCCCTCTGTCCTCATCCCACCCTGTCCCCCTTTCCTCATCCCACCCTGTCCCCCTTTCCTCATCCCACCCTGTCACTCTGTCCCATCCCACCCTGTCCCCCTTTCCTCATCCCACCCTGTCCCCCTTTCCTCATCCCACCCTGTCACTCTGTCCCATCCCACCCTTTCCCCCTTTCCTCATCCCACCCTGTCCCCCTTTCCTCATCCCACCCTGTCTCTCTGTCCTCATCCCACCCTGTCCCCCTGTCCTCATCCCACCCTGTCCCTCTGTCCTCATCCCACCCTGTCCCCCTTTCCCCATCCCACCGTCCCCCTTTGCTCATCCCACCCTGTTCTGTCCCCATCCCACCCTGTCCCCCTGTCCTCATCCCACCCTGTCCCCCTTTCCTCATCCCACCCTGTCCCTCTGTCCTCATCCCACCCTGTCCCTCTGTCCTCATCCCACCCTTTCCCCCTTTCCTCATCCCACCCTGTCCCCCTTTCCTCATCCCACCCTGTCCCTCTGTCCTCATCCCACCCTGTCCCCCTTTCCCCATCCCACCGTCCCCCTTTCCTCATCCCACCCTGTCCCTCTGCCCTCATCCCACCCTGTCCCCCTTTTCTCATCCCACCCTGTCCCCCTTTCCTCATCCTACCCTGTCCCGCTTTCCTCATCCTACCCTGTCCCGCTTTCCTCATCCCACCCTGTCCCCCTTTCCTCATCCCACCCTGTCCCCCTTTCCTCATCCCACCCTGTCCCTCTGTCCCCATCCCACCCTGTCCCCCTTTCCTCATCCCACCCTGTCCCTCTGTCCCCATCCCACCCTGTCCCCCTTTCCTCATCCCACCCTGTCCCTCTCTTGCCATCCCACCCTGTCCCCCTTTCCTCATCCCACCCTGTCCCTCTGTCCCCATCCCACCCTGTCCCCCTTTCCTCATCCCACCCTGTCCCTCTCTCCCCATCCCACCCTGTCCCCCTTTCATCATCCCACCCTGTCCCTCTGTCCTCATCCCACCCTGTCTTCCATTCCTCATCCCTCCCTGTCCCTCTGTCCTCATCCCACCCTGTCCCTCTGTCCTCATCCCACCCTGTCCCTCTGTCCTCATCCCACCCTTTCCCCCTTTCCTCATCCCACCCTGTCCCTCTGTCCTCATCCCACCCTGTCCCCCTTTCCACATCCCACCCTGTCCCTCTGTCCTCATCCCACCCTGTCCCCCTTTCCTCATCCCACCCTGTCCCTCTGTCCTCATCCCACCCTGTCCCCCTTTCCTCATCCCACCCTGTCCCCCTTTCCTCATCCCACCCTGTCCCTCTCTCCCCATCCCACCCTGTCCCCCTTTCCTCATCCCACCCTGTCCCTCTGTCCCCATCCCACCCTGTCCCCCTTTCCTCATCCCACCCTTTCCCCCTTTCCTCATCCCACCTTGTCCCCCTTTCCTCATCCCACCCTTTCCCCCTTTCCTCATCCCACCCTTTCCCCCTTTCCTCATCCCACCCTGTCCCCCTTTCCTCCTTATCTCACCCTGTCCCTCTGTCCTCATCCCACCCTGTCCCTCTGTCCTCATCCCACCCTGTCCCTCTGTCCTCCCACCCTGTCCCTCTGTCCTCATCCCACCCTGTCCCTCTGTCCTCATCCCACCCTGTCCCTCTGTCCTCATCCCACCCTGTCCCCCTTTCCTCATCTAACCCTGTCCCCCTTTCCTCATCCCACCCTGTCCCCCTTTCCTCATCCCACCCTGTCCCTCTGCCCTCATCCCACCCTGTCCCCCTTTTCTCATCCCACCCTGTCCCCCTTTCCTCATCCCACCCTGTCCCGCTTTCCTCATCCCACCCTGTCCCCCTTTCCTCATCCCACCCTGTCCCCCTTTCCTCATCCCACCCTGTCCCTCTCTCCCGATCCCACCCTGTCCCCCTTTCCTCATCCCACCCTGTCCCTCTGTCCCCATCCCACCCTGTCCCCCTTTCCTCATCCCACCCTGTCCCTCTCTCGCCATCCCACCCTGTCCCCCTTTCCTCATCCCACCCTGTCCCTCTGTCCCCATCCCACCCTGTCCCCCTTTCCTCATCCCACCCTGTCCCTCTCTCCCCATCCCACCCTGTCCCCCTTTCATCATCCCACCCTGTCCCTCTGTCCTCATCCCACCCTGTCTTCCTTTCCTCATCCCACCCTGTCCCTCTGTCCTCATCCCACCCTGTCCCTCTGTCCTCATCCCACCCTGTCCCTCTGTCCCCATCCCACCCTGTCCCCCTTTCCTCATCCCACCCTTTCCCCCTTTCCTCATCCCACCTTGTCCCCCTTTCCTCATCCCACCCTTTCCCCCTTTCCTCATCCCACCCTTTCCCCCTTTCCTCATCCCACCCTGTCCCCCTTTCCTCCTTATCTCACCCTGTCCCTCTGTCCTCATCCCACCCTGTCCCTCTGTCCTCATCCCACCCTGTCCCTCTGTCCTCCCACCCTGTCCCTCTGTCCTCATCCCACCCTGTCCCTCTGTCCTCATCCCACCCTGTCCCTCTGTCCTCATCCCACCCTGTCCCCCTTTCCTCATCTAACCCTGTCCCCCTTTCCTCATCCCACCCTGTCCCCCTTTCCTCATCCCACCCTGTCCCTCTGCCCTCATCCCACCCTGTCCCCCTTTCCTCATCCCACCCTGTCCCCCTTTCCTCATCCCACCCTGTCCCGCTTTCCTCATCCCACCCTGTCCCCCTTTCCTCATCCCACCCTGTCCCCCTTTCCTCATCCCACCCTGTCCCTCTCTCCCGATCCCACCCTGTCCCCCTTTCCTCATCCCACCCTGTCCCTCTGTCCCCATCCCACCCTGTCCCCCTTTCCTCATCCCACCCTGTCCCTCTCTCGCCATCCCACCCTGTCCCCCTTTCCTCATCCCACCCTGTCCCTCTGTCCCCATCCCACCCTGTCCCCCTTTCCTCATCCCACCCTGTCCCTCTCTCCCCATCCCACCCTGTCCCCCTTTCATCATCCCACCCTGTCCCTCTGTCCTCATCCCACCCTGTCTTCCTTTCCTCATCCCACCCTGTCCCTCTGTCCTCATCCCACCCTGTCCCTCTGTCCTCATCCCACCCTGTCCCTCTGTCCTCATCCCACCCTGTCCCCCTTTCCACATCCCACCCTGTCCCTCTGTCCTCATCCCACCCTGTCCCCCTTTCCTCATCCCACCCTGTCCCTCTGTCCTCATCCCACCCTGTCCCCCTTTCCTCATCCCACCCTGTCCCTCTCTCCCCATCCCACCCTGTCCCCCTTTCCTCATCCCACCCTGTCCCTCTGTCCCCATCCCACCCTGTCCCCCTTTCCTCATCCCACCCTGTCCCTCTCTCCCCATCCCACCCTGTCCCCCTTTCATCATTCCACCCTGTCCCTCTGTCCTCATCCCACCCTGTCCCCCTTTCCTCATCCCACCCTGTCCCTCTGTCCTCATCCCACCCTGTCCCTCTGTCCTCATCCCACCCTGTCCCTCTGTCCTCATCCCACCCTTTCCCCCTTTCCTCATCCCACCCTGTCCCTCTGTCCTCATCCCACCCTGTCCCCCTTTCCACATCCCACCCTGTCCCTCTGTCCTCATCCCACCCTGTCCCCCTTTCCTCATCCCACCCTGTCCCTCTGTCCTCATCCCACCCTGTCCCTCTGTCCTCATCCCACCCTGTCCCTCTGTCCCCATCCCACCCTGCCCCCCTTTCCTCATCCCACCCTGTCCCCCTTTCCTCATCCCACCCTGTCCCTCTGTCCTCATCCCACCCTGTCCCTCTGTCCTCATCCCACCCTGTCCCTCTGTCCTCATCCCACCCTGTCCCTCTGTCCTCATCCCACCCTGTCCCCCTTTCCTCATCCCACCCTGTCCCCCTTTCCTCATCCCACCCTGTCCCTCTGTCCCCATCCCACCCTGTCCCTCTGTCTTCATCCCACCCTGTCCCTCTGTCCTCATCCCACCCTTTTCCCCTTTCCTCATCCCACCCTGTCCCCCTTTCCTCATCCCACCCTGTCCCTCTGTCCTCATCCCACCCTGTCCCTCTGTCCTCACCCCACCCTGTCCCTCTGTCCTCACCCCACCCTGTCCCTCTGTCCTCATCCCACCCTGTCCCTCTGTCCTCATCCCACCCTGTCCCCCTTTCCTCATCCCACCCTGTCCCACTGTCCCCATCCCACCCTGTCCCCCTTTCCTCATCCCACCCTGTCCCCCTTTCCTCATCCCACCCTGTCCCTCTGTCCCCATCCCACCCTGTCCCTCTGTCTTCATCCCACCCTGTCCCTCTGTCCTCATCCCACCCTTTTCCCCTTTCCTCATCCCACCCTGTCCCCCTTTCCTCATCCCACCCTGTCCCTCTGTCCTCATCCCACCCTGTCCCTCTGTCCTCACCCCACCCTGTCCCTCTGTCCTCACCCCACCCTGTCCCTCTGTCCTCATCCCACCCTGTCCCTCTGTCCTCATCCCACCCTGTCCCCCTTTCCTCATCCCACCCTGTCCCTCTGTCCCCATCCCACCCTGTCCCCCTTTCCTCATCCCACCCTGTCCCCCTTTCCTCATCCCACCCTGTTCTCTGTCCCCATCCCACCCTGTCCCCCTTTCCTCATCCCACCCTGTCCCTCTGTCCTCATCCCACCCTGTCCCCCTTTCCTCATCCCACCCTGTCCCCCTTTCCTCATCCCACCCTGTCCCTCTGTCCCCATCCCACCCTGTCCCTCTGTCCCCATCCCACCCTGTCCCCCTGTCCTCATCCCACCCTGTCCCCCTTTCCTCATCCCACCCTGTCCCCCTTTCCTCATCCCACTCTGTCCTCATCCCACCCTGTCCCTCTGTCCTCATCCCACCCTGTCCCTCTGTCCTCATCCCACCCTTTCCCCCTTTCCTCATCCCACCCTGTCCCCCTTTCCTCATCCCACCCTGTCCCTCTTTCCTCATCCCACCCTGTCCCTCTTTCCTCATCCCACCCTGTCCCTCTGTCCTCATCCCACCCTGTCCCTCTGTCCTCATCCCACCCTGTCCCTCTGTCCTCATCCCACCCTTTCCCCCTTTCCACATCCCACCCTGTCCCTCTGTCCTCATCCCACCCTGTCCCTCTGTCCTCATCCCACCCTGTCCCCCTGTTCTCATCCCACCCTGTCCCTCTGTCCTCATCCCACCCTGTCCCTCTGTCCTCATCCCACCCTGTCCCTCTGTCCTCATCCCACCCTGTCCCTCTGTCCTCATCCCACCCTTTCCCCCTTTCCTCATCCCACCCTGTCCCCCTTTCCTCATCCCACCCTGTCCCCCTTTCTTCATCCCACCCTGTCCCTCTGTCCTCATCCCACCCTGTCCCCCTTTCCTCATCCCACCCTGTCCCCCTTTCCTCATCCTACCCTGTCCCCCTTTCCTCATCCCACCCTGTCCCTCTGTCCTCATCCCACCCTGTCCCTCTGTCCTCATCCCACCCTTTCCCCCTTTCCTCATCCCACCCTGTCCCTCTGTCCTCATCCCACTCTGTCCCTCTGTCCTCATCCCACCCTGTCCCTCTGTCCTCATCCCACCCTGTCCCCCTTTCCACATCCCACCCTGTCCCTCTGTCCTCATTCCACCCTGACCCCCTTTCCCTATCCCACCCTGTCCCCCTTTCCTCATCCCACCCTGTTCTCTGTCCCATCCCACCCTGTCCCCCTTTCCTCATCCCACCCTGTCCCTCTGTCCTCATCCCACCCTGTCCCTCTGTCCTCATCCCACCCTGTCCCTCTGTCCTCATCCCACCCTTTCCCCCTTTCCTCATCCCACCCTGTCCCTCTTTCCTCATCCCACCCTGTCCCTCTTTCCTCATCCCACCCTGTCCCTCTGTCCTCATCCCACTCTGTCCCTCTGTCCTCATCCCACCCTGTCCCTCTGTCCTCATCCCACCCTTTCCCCCTTTCCACATACCACCCTGTCCCTCTGTCCTCATCCCACCCTGTCCCCCTGTCCTCATCCCACCCTGTCCCCCTGTCCTCATCCCACCCTGTCCCCCTGTCCTCATCCCACCCTGTCCCCCTTTCCTCATCCCACCCTGTCCCCCTTTCCTCATCCCACCCTGTCCCCCTTTCCTCATCCCACCCTTTCCCCCTTTCCTCATCCCACCTTGTCCCCCTTTCCTCATCCCACCCTTTCCCCCTTTCCTCATCCCACCCTTTCCCCCTTTCCTCATCCCACCCTTTCCCCCTTTCCTCATCCCACCCTGTCCCCCTTTCCTCATCCCCCCTGTCCCTCTGTCCTCATCCCACCCTGTCCCTCTGTCCTCATCCCACCATGTCCCTCTTTCCTCATCCCACCCTGTCCCTCTGTCCTCATCCCACCCTGTCCCTCTGTCCTCATCCCACCCTGTCCCCCTTTCCTCATCCCACCCCGTCCCTCTGTCCCCATCCCACCCTGTCCCCCTTTCCTCATCCCACCCTGTCCCCCTTTCCTCATCTCACCCTGTTCTCTGTCCCCATCCCACCCTGTCCCCCTTTTCTCATCCCACCCTGTCCCCCTTTCCTCATCCCACCCTGTCCCGCTTTCCTCATCCCACCCTGTCCCCCTTTCCTCATCCCACCCTGTCCCTCTGTCCTCATCCCACCCTGTCCCTCTGTCCTCATCCCACCCTGTCCCCCTTTCCTCATCCCACCCTGTCCCTCTGTCCCCATCCCACCATGTCCCCCTTTCCTCATCCCACCCTGTCCCTCTGTCCCCATCCCACCCTGTCCCCCTTTCCTCATCCCACCCTGTCCCTCTCTCGCCATCCCACCCTGTCCCCCTTTCCTCATCCCACCCTGTCCCTCTGTCCCCATCCCACCCTGTCCCCCTTTCCTCATCCCACCCTGTCCCTCTCTCCCCATCCCACCCTGTCCCCCTTTCATCATCCCACCCTGTCCCTCTGTCCTCATCCCACCCTGTCTTCCTTTCCTCATCCCACCCTGTCCCTCTGTCCTCATCCCACCCTGTCCCCCTTTCCTCATCCCACCCTGTCCCTCTGTCCTCATCCCACCCTGTCCCTCTGTCCTCATCCCACCCTTTCCCCCTTTCCTCATCCCACCCTGTCCCTCTGTCCTCATCCCACCCTGTCCCCCTTTCCTCATCCCACCCTGTCCCTCTCTCCCCATCCCACCCTGTCCCCCTTTCCTCATCCCACCCTGTCCCTCTGTCCCCATCCCACCCTGTCCCCCTTTCCTCATCCCACCCTGTCCCTCTCTCCCCATCCCACCCTGTCCCCCTTTCATCATCCCACCCTGTCCCTCTGTCCTCATCCCACCCTGTCCCCCTTTCCTCATCCCACCCTGTCCCTCTGTCCTCATCCCACCCTGTCCCTCTGTCCTCATCCCACCCTGTCCCTCTGTCCTCATCCCACCCTGTCCCTCTGTCCTCATCCCACCCTGTCCCTCTGTCCTCATCCCACCCTTTCCCCCTTTCCACATCCCACCCTGTCCCTCTGTCCTCATCCCACCCTGTCCAGCTGTCCTCATCCCACCCTGTCCCTCTGTCCTCATCCCACCCTTTCCCCCTTTCCTCATCCCACCCTGTCCCCCTTTCCTCATCCCACCCTGTCCCCCTTTCTTCATCCCACCCTGTCCCTCTGTCCTCATCCCACCCTGTCCCCCTTTCCTCATCCCACCCTGTCCCCCTTTCCTCATCCCACCCTGTCCCTCTGTCCCCATCCCACCCTGTCCCTCTGTCTTCATCCCACCCTGTCCCTCTGTCCTCATCCCACCCTTTCCCCCTTTCCTCATCCCACCCTGTCCCCCTTTCCTCATCCCACCCTGTCCCTCTTTCCTCATCCCACCCTGTCCCTCTTTCCTCATCCCACCCTGTCCCTCTGTCCTTATCCCACCCTGTCCCTCTGTCCTCATCCCACCCTGTCCCTCTGTCCTCATCCCACCCTTTCCCCCTTTCCACATCCCACCCTGTCCCTCTGTCCTCATCCCACCCTGTCCCCCTGTCCTCATCCCACCCTGTCCCTCTGTCCTCATCCCACCCTGTCCCTCTGTCCTCATCCCACCCTGTCCCTCTGTCCTCATCCCACCCTTTCCCCCTTTCCTCATCCCACCCTGTCCCCCTTTCCTCATCCCACCCTGTCCCCCTTTCTTCATCCCACCCTGTCCCTCTGTCCTCATCCCACCCTGTCCCCCTTTCCTCATCCCACCCTGTCCCCCTTTCCTCATCCCACCCTGTCCCCCTTTCCTCATCCCACCCTGTCCCTCTGTCCTCATCCCACCCTGTCCCCCTTTCCTCATCCCACCCTGTCCCTCTGTCCTCATCCCACCCTGTCCCTCTGTCCTCATCCCACCCTTTCCCCCTTTCCTCATCCCACCCTGTCCCTCTGTCCTCATCCCACCCTGTCCCTCTGTCCTCATCCCACCCTGTCCCCCTTTCCTCATCCCACCCTGTCCCTCTGTCCCGATCCCACCCTGTCCCCCTTTCCTCATCCCACCCTGTCCCTCTGTCCCCATCCCACCCTGTCCCTCTGTCCCCATCCCACCCTGTCCCCCTTTCCTCATCCCACCCTGTCCCTCTCTCGCCATCCCACCCTGTCCCCCTTTCCTCATCCCACCCTGTCCCTCTGTCCCCATCCCACCCTGTCCCCCTTTCCTCATCCCACCCTGTCCCCCTTTCCTCATCCCACCCTGTCCCTCTGTCCTCATCCCACCCTGTCCCCCTTTCCTCATCCCACCCTGTCCCTCTGTCCTCATCCCACCCTGTCCCCCTTTCCACATCCCACCCTGTCCCTCTGTCCTCATCCCACCCTGCCCCCCTTTCCTCATCCCACCCTGTCCCTCTGTCCTCATCCCACCCTGTCCCCCTTTCCTCATCCCACCCTGTCCCTCTCTCCCCATCCCACCCTGTCCCCCTTTCCTCATCCCACCCTGTCCCTCTGTCCCCATCCCACCCTGTCCCCCTTTCCTCATCCCACCCTGTCCCTCTCTCCCCATCCCACCCTGTCCCCCTTTCATCATTCCACCCTGTCCCTCTGTCCTCATCCCACCCTGTCCCCCTGTCCTCATCCCACCCTGTCCCTCTGTCCTCATCCCACCCTGTCCCTCTGTCCTCATCCCACCCTGTCCCTCTGTCCTCATCCCACCCTTTCCCCCTTTCCTCATCCCACCCTGTCCCTCTGTCCTCATCCCACCCTGTCCCCCTTTCCACATCCCACCCTGTCCCTCTGTCCTCATCCCACCCTGTCCCCCTTTCCTCATCCCACCCTGTCCCTCTGTCCTCATCCCACCCTGTCCCTCTGTCCTCATCCCACCCTGTCCCTCTGTCCCCATCCCACCCTGCCCCCCTTTCCTCATCCCACCCTGTCCCCCTTTCCTCATCCCACCCTGTCCCTCTGTCCTCATCCCACCCTGTCCCTCTGTCCTCATCCCTCCCTGTCCCTCTGTCCTCATCCCACCCTGTCCCTCTGTCCTCATCCCACCCTGTCCCCCTTTCCTCATCCCACCCTGTCCCCCTTTCCTCATCCCACCCTGTCCCTCTGTCCCCATCCCACCCTGTCCCTCTGTCTTCATCCCACCCTGTCCCTCTGTCCTCATCCCACCCTTTTCCCCTTTCCTCATCCCACCCTGTCCCCCTTTCCTCATCCCACCCTGTCCCTCTGTCCTCATCCCACCCTGTCCCCCTGTCCTCACCCCACCCTGTCCCTCTGTCCTCACCCCACCCTGTCCCTCTGTCCTCATCCCACCCTGTCCCTCTGTCCTCATCCCACCCTGTCCCCCTTTCCTCATCCCACCCTGTCCCTCTGTCCCCATCCCACCCTGTCCCCCTTTCCTCATCCCACCCTGTCCCCCTTTCCTCATCCCACCCTGTTCTCTGTCCCCATCCCACCCTGTCCCCCTTTCCTCATCCCACCCTGTCCCTCTGTCCTCATCCCACCCTGTCCCCCTTTCCTCATCCCACCCTGTCCCCCTTTCCTCATCCCACCCTGTCCCTCTGTCCCCATCCCACCCTGTCCCTCTGTCCCCATCCCACCCTGTCCCCCTGTCCTCATCCCACCCTGTCCCCCTTTCCTCATCCCACCCTGTCCCCCTTTCCTCATCCCACTCTGTCCTCATCCCACCCTGTCCCTCTGTCCTCATCCCACCCTGTCCCTCTGTCCTCATCCCACCCTTTCCCCCTTTCCTCATCCCACCCTGTCCCCCTTTCCTCATCCCACCCTGTCCCTCTTTCCTCATCCCACCCTGTCCCTCTTTCCTCATCCCACCCTGTCCCTCTGTCCTCATCCCACCCTGTCCCTCTGTCCTCATCCCACCCTGTCCCTCTGTCCTCATCCCACCCTTTCCCCCTTTCCACATCCCACCCTGTCCCTCTGTCCTCATCCCACCCTGTCCCTCTGTCCTCATCCCACCCTGTCCCCCTGTTCTCATCCCACCCTGTCCCTCTGTCCTCATCCCACCCTGTCCCTCTGTCCTCATCCCACCCTGTCCCTCTGTCCTCATCCCACCCTTTCCCCCTTTCCTCATCCCACCCTGTCCCCCTTTCCTCATCCCACCCTGTCCCCCTTTCTTCATCCCACCCTGTCCCTCTGTCCTCATCCCACCCTGTCCCCCTTTCCTCATCCCACCCTGTCCCCCTTTCCTCATCCCACCCTGTCCCCCTTTCCTCATCCCACCCTGTCCCTCTGTCCTCATCCCACCCTGTCCCTCTGTCCTCATCCCACCCTTTCCCCCTTTCCTCATCCCACCCTGTCCCTCTGTCCTCATCCCACCCTGTCCCTCTGTCCTCATCCCACCCTGTCCCCCTTTCCACATCCCACCCTGTCCCTCTGTCCTCATTCCACCCTGAACCCCTTTCCCTATCCCACCCTGTCCCCCTTTCCTCATCCCACCCTGTTCTCTGTCCCATCCCACCCTGTCCCCCTTTCCTCATCCCACCCTGTCCCTCTGTCCTCATCCCACCCTTTCCCCCTTTCCTCATCCCACCCTGTCCCTCTTTCCTCATCCCACCCTGTCCCTCTTTCCTCATCCCACCCTGTCCCTCTGTCCTCATCCCACTCTGTCCCTCTGTCCTCATCCCACCCTGTCCCTCTGTCCTCATCCCACCCTTTCCCCCTTTCCACATACCACCCTGTCCCTCTGTCCTCATCCCACCCTGTCCCCCTGTCCTCATCCCACCCTTTCCCCCTTTCCTCATCCCACCCTGTCCCCCTTTCCTCATCCCCCCCTGTCCCTCTGTCCTCATCCCACCCTGTCCCTCTGTCCTCATCCCACCATGTCCCTCTTTCCTCATCCCACCCTGTCCCTCTGTCCTCATCCCACCCTGTCCCTCTGTCCTCATCCCACCCTGTCCCCCTTTCCTCATCCCACCCTGTCCCTCTGTCCCCATCCCACCCTGTCCCCCTTTCCTCATCCCACCCTGTCCCCCTTTCCTCATCTCACCCTGTTCTCTGTCCCCATCCCACCCTGTCCCCCTTTTCTCATCCCACCCTGTCCCCCTTTCCTCATCCCACCCTGTCCCACTTTCCTCATCCCACCCTGTCCCCCTTTCCTCATCCCACCCTGTCCCTCTGTCCTCATCCCACCCTGTCCCTCTGTCCTCATCCCACCCTGTCCCCCTTTCCTCATCCCACCCTGTCCCTCTGTCCCCATCCCACCATGTCCCCCTTTCCTCATCCCACCCTGTCCCTCTGTCCACATCCCACCCTGTCCCCCTTTCCTCATCCCACCCTGTCCCTCTCTCGCCATCCCACCCTGTCCCCCTTTCCTCATCCCACCCTGTCCCTCTGTCCCCATCCCACCCTGTCCCCCTTTCCTCATCCCACCCTGTCCCTCTCTCCCCATCCCACCCTGTCCCCCTTTCATCATCCCACCCTGTCCCTCTGTCCTCATCCCACCCTGTCTTCCTTTCCTCATCCCACCCTGTCCCTCTGTCCTCATCCCACCCTGTCCCCCTTTCCTCATCCCACCCTGTCCCTCTGTCCTCATCCCACCCTGTCCCTCTGTCCTCATCCCACCCTTTCCCCCTTTCCTCATCCCACCCTGTCCCTCTGTCCTCATCCCACCCTGTCCCCCTTTCCTCATCCCACCCTGTCCCTCTCTCCCTATCCCACCCTGTCCCCCTTTCCTCATCCCACCCTGTCCCTCTGTCCTCATCCCACCCTGTCCCCCTTTCCTCATCCCACCCTGTCCCTCTGTCCTCATCCCACCCTGTCCCTCTGTCCTCATCCCACCCTGTCCCTCTGTCCTCATCCCACCCTTTCCCCCTTTCCTCATCCCACCCTGTCCCTCTGTCCTCATCCCACCCTGTCCCCCTTTCCACATCCCACCCTGTCCCTCTGTCCTCATCCCACCCTGTCCCCCTTTCCTCATCCCACCCTGTCCCTCTGTCCTCATCCCACCCTGTCCCTCTGTCCTCATCCCACCCTGTCCCTCTGTCCCCATCCCACCCTGCCCCCCTTTCCTCATCCCACCCTGTCCCCCTTTCCTCATCCCACCCTGTCCCTCTGTCCTCATCCCACCCTGTCCCTCTGTCCTCATCCCACCCTGTCCCTCTGTCTTCCTCCCACCCTGTCCCTCTGTCCTCATCCCACCCTTTCCCCCTTTCCTCATCCCACCCTGTCCCCCTTTCCTCATCCCACCCTGTCCCTCTTTCCTCATCCCACCCTGTCCCTCTTTCCTCATCCCACCCTGTCCCTCTGTCCTCATCCCACCCTGTCCCTCTGTCCTCATCCCACCCTTTCCCCCTTTCCACATCCCACCCTGTCCCTCTGTCCTCATCCCACCCTGTCCTCCTTTCCTCATCCCACCCTGTCCCTCTGTCCTCATCCCACCCTGTCCCTCTGTCCTCATCCCACCCTGTCCCTCTGTCCTCATCCCACCCTGTCCCTCTGTCCTCATCCCACCCTGTCCCCCTTTCTTCATCCCACCCTGTCCCTCTGTCCTCATCCCACCCTGTCCATCTTTCCTCATCCCACCCTGTCCCCCTTTCCTCATCCCACCCTGTCCCTCTGTCCTCATCCCACCCTGTCCCCCTTTCCTCATCCCACCCTGTCCCTCTGTCCTCATCCCACCCTGTCCCCCTTTCCTCATCCCACCCTGTCCCTCTGTCCTCATCCCACCCTGTCCCTCTGTCCTCATCCCACCCTTTCCCCCTTTCCTCATCCCACCCTGTCCCTCTGTCCTCATCCCACCCTGTCCCTCTGTCCTCATCCCACCCTGTCCCCCTTTCCACATCCCACCCTGTCCCTCTGTCCTCATCCCACCCTGTCCCCCTTTCCTCATCCCACCCTGTCCCTCTGTCCTCATCCCACCCTGTCCCCCTTTCCTCATCCCACCCTGTCCCTCTGTCCTCATCCCACCCTGTCCCCCTTTCCTCATCCCACCCTGTCCCTCTCTCCCCATCCCACCCTGTCCCCCTTTCCTCATCCCACCCTGTCCCTCTGTCCCCATCCCACCCTGTCCCCCTTTCCTCATCCCACCCTGTCCCTCTCTCGCCATCCCACCCTGTCCCCCTTTCCTCATCCCACCCTGTCCCTCTGTCCCCATCCCACCCTGTCCCCCTTTCCTCATCCCACCCTGTCCCTCTCTCCCCATCCCACCCTGTCCCCCTTTCATCATCCCACCCTGTCCCTCTGTCCTCATCCCACCCTGTCTTCCTTTCCTCATCCCACCCTGTCCCTCTGTCCTCATCCCACCCTGTCCCCCTTTCCTCATCCCACCCTGTCCCTCTGTCCTCATCCCACCCTGTCCCTCTGTCCTCATCCCACCCTTTCCCCCTTTCCTCATCCCACCCTGTCCCTCTGTCCTCATCCCACCCTGTCCCCCTTTCCTCATCCCACCCTGTCCCTCTCTCCCCATCCCACCCTGTCCCCCTTTCCTCATCCCACCCTGTCCCTCTGTCCCCATCCCACCCTGTCCCCCTTTCCTCATCCCACCCTGTCCCTCTCTCCCCATCCCACCCTGTCCCCCTTTCATCATCCCACCCTGTCCCTCTGTCCTCATCCCACCCTGTCCCCCTTTCCTCATCCCACCCTGTCCCTCTGTCCTCATCCCACCCTGTCCCTCTGTCCTCATCCCACCCTGTCCCTCTGTCCTCATCCCACCCTGTCCCTCTGTCCTCATCCCACCCTGTCCCTCTGTCCTCATCCCACCCTTTCCCCCTTTCCACATCCCACCCTGTCCCTCTGTCCTCATCCCACCCTGTCCAGCTGTCCTCATCCCACCCTGTCCCTCTGTCCTCATCCCACCCTTTCCCCCTTTCCTCATCCCACCCTGTCCCCCTTTCCTCATCCCACCCTGTCCCCCTTTCTTCATCCCACCCTGTCCCTCTGTCCTCATCCCACCCTGTCCCCCTTTCCTCATCCCACCCTGTCCCCCTTTCCTCATCCCACCCTGTCCCTCTGTCCCCATCCCACCCTGTCCCTCTGTCTTCATCCCACCCTGTCCCTCTGTCCTCATCCCACCCTTTCCCCCTTTCCTCATCCCACCCTGTCCCCCTTTCCTCATCCCACCCTGTCCCTCTTTCCTCATCCCACCCTGTCCCTCTTTCCTCATCCCACCCTGTCCCTCTGTCCTTATCCCACCCTGTCCCTCTGTCCTCATCCCACCCTGTCCCTCTGTCCTCATCCCACCCTTTCCCCCTTTCCACATCCCACCCTGTCCCTCTGTCCTCATCCCACCCTGTCCCCCTGTCCTCATCCCACCCTGTCCCTCTGTCCTCATCCCACCCTGTCCCTCTGTCCTCATCCCACCCTGTCCCTCTGTCCTCATCCCACCCTTTCCCCCTTTCCTCATCCCACCCTGTCCCCCTTTCCTCATCCCACCCTGTCCCCCTTTCTTCATCCCACCCTGTCCCTCTGTCCTCATCCCACCCTGTCCCCCTTTCCTCATCCCACCCTGTCCCCCTTTCCTCATCCCACCCTGTCCCCCTTTCCTCATCCCACCCTGTCCCTCTGTCCTCATCCCACCCTGTCCCCCTTTCCTCATCCCACCCTGTCCCTCTGTCCTCATCCCACCCTGTCCCTCTGTCCTCATCCCACCCTTTCCCCCTTTCCTCATCCCACCCTGTCCCTCTGTCCTCATCCCACCCTGTCCCTCTGTCCTCATCCCACCCTGTCCCCCTTTCCTCATCCCACCCTGTCCCTCTGTCCCGATCCCACCCTGTCCCCCTTTCCTCATCCCACCCTGTCCCTCTGTCCCCATCCCACCCTGTCCCTCTGTCCCCATCCCACCCTGTCCCCCTTTCCTCATCCCACCCTGTCCCTCTCTCGCCATCCCACCCTGTCCCCCTTTCCTCATCCCACCCTGTCCCTCTGTCCCCATCCCACCCTGTCCCCCTTTCCTCATCCCACCCTGTCCCCCTTTCCTCATCCCACCCTGTCCCTCTGTCCTCATCCCACCCTGTCCCCCTTTCCTCATCCCACCCTGTCCCTCTGTCCTCATCCCACCCTGTCCCCCTTTCCACATCCCACCCTGTCCCTCTGTCCTCATCCCACCCTGCCCCCCTTTCCTCATCCCACCCTGTCCCTCTGTCCTCATCCCACCCTGTCCCCCTTTCCTCATCCCACCCTGTCCCTCTCTCCCCATCCCACCCTGTCCCCCTTTCCTCATCCCACCCTGTCCCTCTGTCCCCATCCCACCCTGTCCCCCTTTCCTCATCCCACCCTGTCCCTCTCTCCCCATCCCACCCTGTCCCCCTTTCATCATTCCACCCTGTCCCTCTGTCCTCATCCCACCCTGTCCCCCTGTCCTCATCCCACCCTGTCCCTCTGTCCTCATCCCACCCTGTCCCTCTGTCCTCATCCCACCCTGTCCCTCTGTCCTCATCCCACCCTTTCCCCCTTTCCTCATCCCACCCTGTCCCTCTGTCCTCATCCCACCCTGTCCCCCTTTCCACATCCCACCCTGTCCCTCTGTCCTCATCCCACCCTGTCCCCCTTTCCTCATCCCACCCTGTCCCTCTGTCCTCATCCCACCCTGTCCCTCTGTCCTCATCCCACCCTGTCCCTCTGTCCCCATCCCACCCTGCCCCCCTTTCCTCATCCCACCCTGTCCCCCTTTCCTCATCCCACCCTGTCCCTCTGTCCTCATCCCACCCTGTCCCTCTGTCCTCATCCCTCCCTGTCCCTCTGTCCTCATCCCACCCTGTCCCTCTGTCCTCATCCCACCCTGTCCCCCTTTCCTCATCCCACCCTGTCCCCCTTTCCTCATCCCACCCTGTCCCTCTGTCCCCATCCCACCCTGTCCCTCTGTCTTCATCCCACCCTGTCCCTCTGTCCTCATCCCACCCTTTTCCCCTTTCCTCATCCCACCCTGTCCCCCTTTCCTCATCCCACCCTGTCCCTCTGTCCTCATCCCACCCTGTCCCCCTGTCCTCACCCCACCCTGTCCCTCTGTCCTCACCCCACCCTGTCCCTCTGTCCTCATCCCACCCTGTCCCTCTGTCCTCATCCCACCCTGTCCCCCTTTCCTCATCCCACCCTGTCCCTCTGTCCCCATCCCACCCTGTCCCCCTTTCCTCATCCCACCCTGTCCCCCTTTCCTCATCCCACCCTGTTCTCTGTCCCCATCCCACCCTGTCCCCCTTTCCTCATCCCACCCTGTCCCTCTGTCCTCATCCCACCCTGTCCCCCTTTCCTCATCCCACCCTGTCCCCCTTTCCTCATCCCACCCTGTCCCTCTGTCCCCATCCCACCCTGTCCCTCTGTCCCCATCCCACCCTGTCCCCCTGTCCTCATCCCACCCTGTCCCCCTTTCCTCATCCCACCCTGTCCCCCTTTCCTCATCCCACTCTGTCCTCATCCCACCCTGTCCCTCTGTCCTCATCCCACCCTGTCCCTCTGTCCTCATCCCACCCTTTCCCCCTTTCCTCATCCCACCCTGTCCCCCTTTCCTCATCCCACCCTGTCCCTCTTTCCTCATCCCACCCTGTCCCTCTTTCCTCATCCCACCCTGTCCCTCTGTCCTCATCCCACCCTGTCCCTCTGTCCTCATCCCACCCTGTCCCTCTGTCCTCATCCCACCCTTTCCCCCTTTCCACATCCCACCCTGTCCCTCTGTCCTCATCCCACCCTGTCCCTCTGTCCTCATCCCACCCTGTCCCCCTGTTCTCATCCCACCCTGTCCCACTGTCCTCATCCCACCCTGTCCCTCTGTCCTCATCCCACCCTGTCCCTCTGTCCTCATCCCACCCTTTCCCCCTTTCCTCATCCCACCCTGTCCCCCTTTCCTCATCCCACCCTGTCCCCCTTTCTTCATCCCACCCTGTCCCTCTGTCCTCATCCCACCCTGTCCCCCTTTCCTCATCCCACCCTGTCCCCCTTTCCTCATCCCACCCTGTCCCCCTTTCCTCATCCCACCCTGTCCCTCTGTCCTCATCCCACCCTGTCCCTCTGTCCTCATCCCACCCTTTCCCCCTTTCCTCATCCCACCCTGTCCCTCTGTCCTCATCCCACCCTGTCCCTCTGTCCTCATCCCACCCTGTCCCCCTTTCCACATCCCACCCTGTCCCTCTGTCCTCATTCCACCCTGAACCCCTTTCCCTATCCCACCCTGTCCCCCTTTCCTCATCCCACCCTGTTCTCTGTCCCATCCCACCCTGTCCCCCTTTCCTCATCCCACCCTGTCCCTCTGTCCTCATCCCACCCTTTCCCCCTTTCCTCATCCCACCCTGTCCCTCTTTCCTCATCCCACCCTGTCCCTCTTTCCTCATCCCACCCTGTCCCTCTGTCCTCATCCCACTCTGTCCCTCTGTCCTCATCCCACCCTGTCCCTCTGTCCTCATCCCACCCTTTCCCCCTTTCCACATACCACCCTGTCCCTCTGTCCTCATCCCACCCTGTCCCCCTGTCCTCATCCCACCCTTTCCCCCTTTCCTCATCCCACCCTGTCCCCCTTTCCTCATCCCCCCCTGTCCCTCTGTCCTCATCCCACCCTGTCCCTCTGTCCTCATCCCACCATGTCCCTCTTTCCTCATCCCACCCTGTCCCTCTGTCCTCATCCCACCCTGTCCCTCTGTCCTCATCCCACCCTGTCCCCCTTTCCTCATCCCACCCTGTCCCTCTGTCCCCATCCCACCCTGTCCCCCTTTCCTCATCCCACCCTGTCCCCCTTTCCTCATCTCACCCTGTTCTCTGTCCCCATCCCACCCTGTCCCCCTTTTCTCATCCCACCCTGTCCCCCTTTCCTCATCCCACCCTGTCCCACTTTCCTCATCCCACCCTGTCCCCCTTTCCTCATCCCACCCTGTCCCTCTGTCCTCATCCCACCCTGTCCCTCTGTCCTCATCCCACCCTGTCCCCCTTTCCTCATCCCACCCTGTCCCTCTGTCCCCATCCCACCATGTCCCCCTTTCCTCATCCCACCCTGTCCCTCTGTCCACATCCCACCCTGTCCCCCTTTCCTCATCCCACCCTGTCCCTCTCTCGCCATCCCACCCTGTCCCCCTTTCCTCATCCCACCCTGTCCCTCTGTCCCCATCCCACCCTGTCCCCCTTTCCTCATCCCACCCTGTCCCTCTCTCCCCATCCCACCCTGTCCCCCTTTCATCATCCCACCCTGTCCCTCTGTCCTCATCCCACCCTGTCTTCCTTTCCTCATCCCACCCTGTCCCTCTGTCCTCATCCCACCCTGTCCCCCTTTCCTCATCCCACCCTGTCCCTCTGTCCTCATCCCACCCTGTCCCTCTGTCCTCATCCCACCCTTTCCCCCTTTCCTCATCCCACCCTGTCCCTCTGTCCTCATCCCACCCTGTCCCCCTTTCCTCATCCCACCCTGTCCCTCTCTCCCCATCCCACCCTGTCCCCCTTTCCTCATCCCACCCTGTCCCTCTGTCCCCATCCCACCCTGTCCCCCTTTCCTCATCCCACCCTGTCCCTCTCTCCCTATCCCACCCTGTCCCCCTTTCCTCATCCCACCCTGTCCCTCTGTCCTCATCCCACCCTGTCCCCCTTTCCTCATCCCACCCTGTCCCTCTGTCCTCATCCCACCCTGTCCCTCTGTCCTCATCCCACCCTGTCCCTCTGTCCTCATCCCACCCTTTCCCCCTTTCCTCATCCCACCCTGTCCCTCTGTCCTCATCCCACCCTGTCCCCCTTTCCACATCCCACCCTGTCCCTCTGTCCTCATCCCACCCTGTCCCCCTTTCCTCATCCCACCCTGTCCCTCTGTCCTCATCCCACCCTGTCCCTCTGTCCTCATCCCACCCTGTCCCTCTGTCCCCATCCCACCCTGCCCCCCTTTCCTCATCCCACCCTGTCCCCCTTTCCTCATCCCACCCTGTCCCTCTGTCCTCATCCCACCCTGTCCCTCTGTCCTCATCCCACCCTGTCCCTCTGTCTTCCTCCCACCCTGTCCCTCTGTCCTCATCCCACCCTTTCCCCCTTTCCTCATCCCACCCTGTCCCCCTTTCCTCATCCCACCCTGTCCCTCTTTCCTCATCCCACCCTGTCCCTCTTTCCTCATCCCACCCTGTCCCTCTGTCCTCATCCCACCCTGTCCCTCTGTCCTCATCCCACCCTTTCCCCCTTTCCACATCCCACCCTGTCCCTCTGTCCTCATCCCACCCTGTCCCCCTTTCCTCATCCCACCCTGTCCCTCTGTCCTCATCCCACCCTGTCCCTCTGTCCTCATCCCACCCTGTCCCTCTGTCCTCATCCCACCCTGTCCCTCTGTCCTCATCCCACCCTGTCCCCCTTTCTTCATCCCACCCTGTCCCTCTGTCCTCATCCCACCCTGTCCATCTTTCCTCATCCCACCCTGTCCCCCTTTCCTCATCCCACCCTGTCCCTCTGTCCTCATCCCACCCTGTCCCCCTTTCCTCATCCCACCCTGTCCCTCTGTCCTCATCCCACCCTGTCCCCCTTTCCTCATCCCACCCTGTCCCTCTGTCCTCATCCCACCCTGTCCCTCTGTCCTCATCCCACCCTTTCCCCCTTTCCTCATCCCACCCTGTCCCTCTGTCCTCATCCCACCCTGTCCCTCTGTCCTCATCCCACCCTGTCCCCCTTTCCACATCCCACCCTGTCCCTCTGTCCTCATCCCACCCTGTCCCCCTTTCCTCATCCCACCCTGTCCCTCTGTCCTCATCCCACCCTGTCCCCCTTTCCTCATCCCACCCTGTCCCTCTGTCCTCATCCCACCCTGTCCCCCTTTCCTCATCCCACCCTGTCCCTCTCTCCCCATCCCACCCTGTCCCCCTTTCCTCATCCCACCCTGTCCCTCTGTCCCCATCCCACCCTGTCCCCCTTTCCTCATCCCACCCTGTCCCTCTCTCCCCATCCCACCCTGTCCCCCTTTCATCATCCCACCCTGTCCCTCTGTCCTCATCCCACCCTGTCCCCCTTTCCTCATCCCACCCTGTCCCTCTGTCCTCATCCCACCCTGTCCCTCTGTCCTCATCCCACCCTGTCCCTCTGTCCTCATCCCACCCTTTCCCCCTTTCCTCATCCCACCCTGTCCCTCTGTCCTCATCCCACCCTGTCCCCCTTTCCACATCCCACCCTGTCCCTCTGTCCTCATCCCACCCTGTCCCCCTTTCCTCATCCCACCCTGTCCCTCTGTCCTCATCCCACCCTGTCCCTCTGTCCTCATCCCACCCTGTCCCTCTGTCCCCATCCCACCCTGCCCCCCTTTCCTCATCCCACCCTGTCCCCCTTTCCTCATCCCACCCTGTCCCTCTGTCCTCATCCCACCCTGTCCCTCTGTCCTCATCCCACCCTGTCCCTCTGTCTTCATCCCACCCTGTCCCTCTGTCCTCATCCCACCCTTTCCCCCTTTCCTCATCCCACCCTGTCCCCCTTTCCTCATCCCACCCTGTCCCTCTTTCCTCATCCCACCCTGTCCCTCTGTCCTCATCCCACCCTGTCCCTCTGTCCTCATCCCACCCTGTCCCTCTGTCCTCATCCCACCCTTTCCCCCTTTCCACATCCCACCCTGTCCCTCTGTCCTCATCCCACCCTGACCCCTGTCCTCATCCCACCCTGTCCCTCTGTCCTCATCCCACCCTGTCCCTCTGTCCTCATCCCACCCTGTCCCTCTGTCCTCATCCCACCCTGTCCCTCTGTCCTCATCCCACCCTTTCCCCCTTTCCTCATCCCACCCTGTCCCCCTTTCCTCATCCCACCCTGTCCCCCTTTCTTCATCCCACCCTGTCCCTCTGTCCTCATCCCACCCTGTCCCCCTTTCCTCATCCCACCCTGTCCCCCTTTCCTCATCCCACCCTGTCCCCCTTTCCTCATCCCACCCTGTCCCTCTGTCCCCATCCCACCCTGTCCCTCGGTCCTTATCCCACCCTGTCCCTCTGTCCTCATTCCACCCTGATCCCCTTTCCCCATCCCACCCTGTCCCCCTTTCCTCATCCCACCCTGTCACTCTGTCCCATCCCACCCTGTCCCCCTTTCCTCATCCCACCCTGTCCCCCTTTCCTCATCCCACCCTGTCACTCTGTCCCATCCCACCCTTTCCCCCTTTCCTCATCCCACCCTGTCCCCCTTTCCTCATCCCACCCTGTCCCTCTGTCCTCATCCCACCCTGTCCCTCTGTCCTCATCCCACCCTGTCCCTCTGTCCTCATCCCACCCTGTCCCCCTTTCCCCATCCCACCGTCCCCCTTTGCTCATCCCACCCTGTTCTGTCCCCATCCCACCCTGTCCCCCTGTCCTCATCCCACCCTGTCCCCCTTTCCTCATCCCACCCTGTCCCTCTGTCCTCATCCCACCCTTTCCCCCTTTCCTCATCCCACCCTGTCCCCCTTTCCTCATCCCACCCTGTCCCTCTGTCCTCATCCCACCCTGTCCCCCTTTCCCCATCCCACCGTCCCCCTTTCCTCATCCCACCCTGTCCCTCTACCCTCATCCCACCCTGTCCCCCTTTTCTCATCCCACCCTGTCCCCCTTTCCTCATCCTACCCTGTCCCGCTTTCCTCATCCCACCCTGTCCCCCTTTCCTCATCCCACCCTGTCCCCCTTTCCTCATCCCACCCTGTCCCTCTGTCCCCATCCCACCCTGTCCCTCTGTCCCCATCCCACCCTGTCCCCCTTTCCTCATCCCACCCTGTCCCTCTGTCCCCATCCCACCCTGTCCCTATCCCACCCTGTCCCCCTTTCCTCATCCCACCCTGTCCCTCTCTTGCCATCCCACCCTGTCCCCCTTTCCTCATCCCACCCTGTCCCTCTGTCCCCATCCCACCCTGTCCCCCTTTCCTCATCCCACCCTGTCCCTCTCTCCCCATCCCACCCTGTCCCCCTTTCATCATCCCACCCTGTCCCTCTGTCCTCATCCCACCCTGTCTTCCATTCCTCATCCCTCCCTGTCCCTCTGTCCTCATCCCACCCTGTCCCTCTGTCCTCATCCCACCCTGTCCCTCTGTCCTCATCCCACCCTTTCCCCCTTTCCTCATCCCACCCTGTCCCTCTGTCCTCATCCCACCCTGTCCCCCTTTCCACATCCCACCCTGTCCCTCTGTCCTCATCCCACCCTGTCCCCCTTTCCTCATCCCACCCTGTCCCTCTGTCCTCATCCCACCCTGTCCCCCTTTCCTCATCCCACCCTGTCCCCCTTTCCTCATCCCACCCTGTCCCTCTCTCCCCATCCCACCCTGTCCCCCTTTCCTCATCCCACCCTGTCCCTCTGTCCCCATCCCACCCTGTCCCCCTTTCCTCATCCCACCCTTTCCCCCTTTCCTCATCCCACCCTGTCCCCCTTTCCTCATCCCACCCTTTCCCCCTTTCCTCATCCCACCCTTTCCCCCTTTCCTCATCCCACCCTGTCCCCCTTTCCTCCTTATCTCACCCTGTCCCTCTGTCCTCATCCCACCCTGTCCCTCTGTCCTCATCCCACCCTGTCCCTCTGTCCTCCCACCCTGTCCCTCTGTCCTCATCCCACCCTGTCCCTCTGTCCTCATCCCACCCTGTCCCCCTTTCCTCATCTAACCCTGTCCCCCTTTCCTCATCCCACCCTGTCCCCCTTTCCTCATCCCACCCTGTCCCTCTGCCCTCATCCCACCCTGTCCCCCTTTCCTCATCCCACCCTGTCCCTCTGTCCCCATCCCACCCTGTCCCCCTTTCCTCATCCCACCCTGTCCCTCTGTCCCCATCCCACCCTGTCCCCCTTTCCTCATCCCACCCTGTCCCTCTCTCGCCATCCCACCCTGTCCCCCTTTCCTCATCCCACCCTGTCCCTCTGTCCCCATCCCACCCTGTCCCCCTTTCCTCATCCCACCCTGTCCCTCTCTCCCCATCCCACCCTGTCCCCCTTTCATCATCCCACCCTGTCCCTCTGTCCTCATCCCACCCTGTCTTCCTTTCCTCATCCCACCCTGTCCCTCTGTCCTCATCCCACCCTGTCCCTCTGTCCTCATCCCACCCTGTCCCTCTGTCCTCATCCCACCCTGTCCCCCTTTCCACATCCCACCCTGTCCCTCTGTCCTCATCCCACCCTGTCCCCCTTTCCTCATCCCACCCTGTCCCTCTGTCCTCATCCCACCCTGTCCCTCTCTCCCCATCCCACCCTGTCCCTCTCTCCCCATCCCACCCTGTCCCCCTTTCCTCATCCCACCCTGTCCCTCTGTCCCCATCCCACCCTGTCCCCCTTTCCTTATCCCACCCTGTTCCTCTCTCCCCATCCCACCCTGTCCCCCTTTCAGCATTCCACCCTGTCCCTCTGTCCTCATCCCACCCTGTCCCCCTTTCCTCATCCCACCCTGTCCCTCTGTCCTCATCCCACCCTGTCCCTCTGTCCTCATCCCACCCTGTCCCTCTGTCCTCATCCCACCCTGTCCCCCTTTCCTCATCCCACCCTGTCCCTCTGTCCTCATCCCACCCTGTCCCCCTTTCCACATCCCACCCTGTCCCTCTGTCCTCATCCCACCCTGTCCCCCTTTCCTCATCCCACCCTGTCCCTCTGTCCTCATCCCACCCTGTCCCTCTGTCCTCATCCCACCCTGTCCCTCTGTCCTCATCCCACCCTGTCCCTCTGTCCCCATCCCACCCTGCCCCCCTTTCCTCATCCCACCCTGTCCCCCTTTCCTCATCCCACCCTGTCCCTCTGTCCTCATCCCACCCTGTCCCTCTGTCCTCATCCCACCCTGTCCCTCTGTCCTCATCCCACCCTGTCCCCCTTTCCTCATCCCACCCTGTCCCTCTGTCCTCATCCCACCCTGTCCCTCTGTCCTCATCCCACCCTTTCCCCCTTTCCTCATCCCACCCTGTCCCCCTTTCCTCATCCCACCCTGTCCCTCTGTCCTCATCCCACCCTGTCCCCCTTTCCCCATCCCACCGTCCCCCTTTCCTCATCCCACCCTGTCCCTCTGCCCTCATCCCACCCTGTCCCCCTTTTCTCATCCCACCCTGTCCCCCTTTCCTCATCCTACCCTGTCCCGCTTTCCTCATCCCACCCTGTCCCCCTTTCCTCATCCCACCCTGTCCCCCTTTCCTCATCCCACCCTGTCCCTCTGTCCCCATCCCACCCTGTCCCCCTTTCCTCATCCCACCCTGTCCCTCTGTCCCCATCCCACCCTGTCCCTCTGTCCCCATCCCACCCTGTCCCCCTTTCCTCATCCCACCCTGTCCCTCTCTTGCCATCCCACCCTGTCCCCCTTTCCTCATCCCACCCTGTCCCTCTGTCCCCATCCCACCCTGTCCCCCTTTCCTCATCCCACCCTGTCCCTCTCTCCCCATCCCACCCTGTCCCCCTTTCATCATCCCACCCTGTCCCTCTGTCCTCATCCCACCCTGTCTTCCATTCCTTATCCCTCCCTGTCCCTCTGTCCTCATCCCACCCTGTCCCTCTGTCCTCATCCCACCCTGTCCCTCTGTCCTCATCCCACCCTTTCCCCCTTTCCTCATCCCACCCTGTCCCTCTATCCTCATCCCACCCTGTCCCCCTTTCCACATCCCACCCTGTCCCTCTGTCCTCATCCCACCCTGTCCCCCTTTCCTCATCCCACCCTGTCCCTCTGTCCTCATCCCACCCTGTCCCCCTTTCCTCATCCCACCCTGTCCCCCTTTCCTCATCCCACCCTGTCCCTCTCTCCCCATCCCACCCTGTCCCCCTTTCCTCATCCCACCCTGTCCCTCTGTCCCCATCCCACCCTGTCCCCCTTTCCTCATCCCACCCTTTCCCCCTTTCCTCATCCCACCCTGTCCCCCTTTCCTCATCCCACCCTTTCCCCCTTTCCTCATCCCACCCTTTCCCCCTTTCCTCATCCCACCCTGTCCCCCTTTCCTCCTTATCTCACCCTGTCCCTCTGTCCTCATCCCACCCTGTCCCTCTGTCCTCATCCCACCCTGTCCCTCTGTCCTCCCACCCTGTCCCTCTGTCCTCATCCCACCCTGTCCCTCTGTCCTCATCCCACCCTGTCCCCCTTTCCTCATCCCACCATGTCCCCCTTTCCTCATCCCACCCTGTCCCTCTGCCCTCATCCCACCCTGTCCCCCTTTTCTCATCCCACCCTGTCCCCCTTTCCTCATCCCACCCTGTCCCGCTTTCCTCATCCCACCCTGTCCCCCTTTCCTCATCCCACCCTGTCCCCCTTTCCTCATCCCACCCTGTCCCCCTTTCCTCATCCCACCCTGTCCCTCTGTCCCCATCCCACCCTGTCCCCCTTTCCTCATCCCACCCTGTCCCTCTGTCCCCATCCCACCCTGTCCCCCTTTCCTCATCCCACCCTGTCCCTCTCTCGCCATCCCACCCTGTCCCCCTTTCCTCATCCCACCCTGTCCCTCTGTCCCCATCCCACCCTGTCCCCCTTTCCTCATCCCACCCTGTTCCTCTCTCCCCATCCCACCCTGTCCCCCTTTCATCATTCCACCCTGTCCCTCTGTCCTCATCCCACCCTGTCCCCCTTTCCTCATCCCACCCTGTCCCTCTGTCCTCATCCCACCCTGTCCCTCTGTCCTCATCCCACCCTGTCCCTCTGTCCTCATCCCACCCTGTCCCTCTGTCCTCATCCCACCCTGTCCCTCTGTCCTCATCCCACCCTGTCCCCCTTTCCTCATCCCACCCTGTCCCTCTTTCCTCATCCCACCCTGTCCCTCTGTCCCCATCCCACCCTGTCCCCCTTTCCTCATCCCACCCTGTCCCCCTTTCCTCATCCCACCCTGTTCTCTGTCCCCATCCCACCCTGTCCCCCTTTCCTCATCCCACCCTTTCCCCCTTTCCTCATCCCACCCTGTCCCCCTTTCCTCATCCCACCCTTTCCCCCTTTCCTCATCCCACCCTTTCCCCCTTTCCTCATCCCACCCTTTCCCCCTTTCCTCATCCCACCCTGTCCCCCTTTTCTCCTTATCTCACCCTGTCCCTCTGTCCTCATCCCACCCTGTCCCTCTGTCCTCATCCCACCCTGTCCCTCTGTCCTCCCACCCTGTCCCTCTGTCCTCATCCCACCCTGTCCCTCTGTCCTCATCCCACCCTGTCCCCCTTTCCTCATCCCACCATGTCCCCCTTTCCTCATCCCACCCTGTCCCTCTGCCCTCATCCCACCCTGTCCCCCTTTTCTCATCCCACCCTGTCCCCCTTTCCTCATCCCACCCTGTCCCGCTTTCCTCATCCCACCCTGTCCCCCTTTCCTCATCCCACCCTGTCCCCCTTTCCTCATCCCACCCTGTCCCTCTGTCCCCATCCCACCCTGTCCCCCTTTCCTCATCCCACCCTGTCCCTCTGTCCCCATCCCACCCTGTCCCCCTTTCCTCATCCCACCCTGTCCCTCTCTCGCCATCCCACCCTGTCCCCCTTTCCTCATCCCACCCTGTCCCTCTGTCCCCATCCCACCCTGTCCCCCTTTCCTCATCCCACCCTGTCCCTCTGTCCTCATCCCACCCTGTCCCTCTGTCCTCATCCCACCCTGTCCCCCTTTCCACATCCCACCCTGTCCCTCTGTCCTCATCCCACCCTGTCCCCCTTTCCTCATCCCACCCTGTCCCTCTGTCCTCATCCCACCCTGTCCCTCTCTCCCCATCCCACCCTGTCCCCCTTTCCTCATCCCACCCTGTCCCTCTGTCCCCATCCCACCCTGTCCCCCTTTCCTCATCCCACCCTGTTCCTCTCTCCCCATCCCACCCTGTCCCCCTTTCATCATTCCACCCTGTCCCTCTGTCCTCATCCCACCCTGTCCCCCTTTCCTCATCCCACCCTGTCCCACCCTGTCCCTCTGTCCTCATCCCACCCTGTCCCTCTGTCCTCATCCCACCCTGTCCCTCTGTCCTCATCCCACCCTGTCCCCCTTTCCTCATCCCACCCTGTCCCTCTGTCCCCATCCCACCCTGTCCCCCTTTCCTCATCCCACCCTGTCCCCCTTTCCTCATCCCACCCTGTTCTCTGTCCCCATCCCACCCTGTCCCCCTTTCCTCATCCCACCCTGTCCCTCTGTCCTCATCCCACCCTGTCCCCCTTTCCTCATCCCACCCTGTCCCCCTTTCCTCATCCCACCCTGTCCCTCTGTCCCCATCCCACCCTGTCCCCCTGTCCTCATCCCACCCTGTCCCCCTTTCCTCATCCCACCCTGTCCCCCTTTCCTCATCCCACTCTGTCCTCATCCCACCCTGTCCCTCTGTCCTCATCCCACCCTGTCCCTCTGTCCTCATCCCACCCTTTCCCCCTTTCCTCATCCCACCCTGTCCCCCTTTCCTCATCCCACCCTGTCCCCCTTTCCTCATCCCACCCTGTCCCTCTTTCCTCATCCCACCCTGTCCCTCTGTCCTCATCCCACCCTGTCCCTCTGTCCTCATCCCACCCTGTCCCTCTGTCCTCATCCCACCCTTTCCCCCTTTCCACATCCCACCCTGTCCCTCTGTCCTCATCCCACCTTGTCCCTCTGTCCTCATCCCACCCTGTCCCCCTGTTCTCATCCCACCCTGTCCCTCTGTCCTCATCCCACCCTGTCCCCCTTTCCACATCCCACCCTGTCCCTCTGTCCTCATTCCACCCTGACCCCCTTTCCCCATCCCACCCTGTCCCCCTTTCCTCATCCCACCCTGTTCTCTGTCCCATCCCACCCTGTCCCCCTTTCCTCATCCCACCCTTTTCCCCTTTCCTCATCCCACCCTGTCCCCCTTTCCTCATCCCACCCTGTCCCTCTGTCCTCATCCCACCCTGTCCCCCTGTCCTCATCCCACCCTGTCCCTCTGTCCTCATCCCACCCTGTCCCTCTGTCCTCACACCACCCTGTCCCTCTGTCCTCACCCCACCCTGTCCCTCTGTCCTCATCCCACCCTGTCCCTCTGTCCTCATCCCACCCTGTCCCCCTTTCCTCATCCCACCCTGTCCCTCTGTCCCCATCCCACCCTGTCCCCCTTTCCTCATCCCACCCTGTCCCCCTTTCCTCATCCCACCCTGTTCTCTGTCCCCATCCCACCCTGTCCCCCTTTCCTCATCCCACCCTGTCCCTCTGTCCTCATCCCACCCTGTCCCCCTTTCCTCATCCCACCCTGTCCCCCTTTCCTCATCCCACCCTGTCCCTCTGTCCCCATCCCACCCTGTCCCCCTGTCCTCATCCCACCCTGTCCCCCTTTCCTCATCCCACCCTGTCCCCCTTTCCTCATCCCACTCTGTCCTCATCCCACCCTGTCCCTCTGTCCTCATCCCACCCTGTCCCTCTGTCCTCATCCCACCCTTTCCCCCTTTCCTCATCCCACCTTGTCCCCCTTTCCTCATCCCACCCTTTCCCCCTTTCCTCATCCCACCCTTTCCCCCTTTCCTCATCCCACCCTGTCCCCCTTTCCTCATCCCACCCTGTCCCCCTTTCCTCATCCCACCCTGTCCCTCTTTCCTCATCCCACCCTGTCCCTCTGTCCTCATCCCACCCTGTCCCTCTGTCCTCATCCCACCCTGTCCCTCTGTCCTCATCCCACCCTTTCCCCCTTTCCACATCCCACCCTGTCCCTCTGTCCTCATCCCACCTTGTCCCTCTGTCCTCATCCCACCCTGTCCCCCTGTTCTCATCCCACCCTGTCCCTCTGTCCTCATCCCACCCTGTCCCTCTGTCCTCATCCCACCCTGTCCCTCTGTCCTCATCCCACCCTTTCCCCCTTTCCTCATCCCACCCTGTCCCCCTTTCCTCATCCCACCCTGTCCCCCTTTCTTCATCCCACCCTGTCCCTCTGTCCTCATCCCACCCTGTCCCCCTTTCCTCATCCCACCCTGTCCCCCTTTCCTCATCCCACCCTGTCCCCCTTTCCTCATCCCACCCTGTCCCTCTGTCCTCATCCCACCCTGTCCCTCTGTCCTAATCCCACCCTTTCCCCCTTTCCTCATCCCACCCTGTCCCTCTGTCCTCATCCCACCCTGTCCCTCTGTCCTCATCCCACCCTGTCCCCCTTTCCACATCCCACCCTGTCCCTCTGTCCTCATTCCACCCTGACCCCCTTTCCCTATCCCACCCTGTCCCCCTTTCCTCATCCCACCCTGTTCTCTGTCCCATCCCACCCTGTCCCCCTTTCCTCATCCCACCCTGTCCCTCTGTCCTCATCCCACCCTGTCCCTCTGTCCTCATCCCACCCTGTCCCTCTGTCCTCATCCCACTCTGTCCCTCTGTCCTCATCCCACCCTGTCCCTCTGTCCTCATCCCACCCTTTCCCCCTTTCCACATACCACCCTGTCCCTCTGTCCTCATCCCACCCTGTCCCCCTTTCCTCATCCCCCCTGTCCCTCTGTCCTCATCCCACCCTGTCCCTCTGTCCTCATCCCACCATGTCCCTCTTTCCTCATCCCACCCTGTCCCTCTGTCCTCATCCCACCCTGTCCCTCTGTCCTCATCCCACCCTGTCCCCCTTTCCTCATCCCACCCTGTCCCTCTGTCCCCATCCCACCCTGTCCCCCTTTCCTCATCCAACCCTGTCCCCCTTTCCTCATCCCACCCTGTCCCTCTGTCCTCATCCCACCCTGTCCCTCTGTCCTCATCCCACCCTGTCCCCCTTTCCTCATCCCACCCTGTCCCTCTGTCCCCATCCCACCATGTCCCTCTTTCCTCATCCCACCCTGTCCCTCTGTCCCCATCCCACCCTGTCCCCCTTTCCTCATCCCACCCTGTCCCTCTCTCGCCATCCCACCCTGTCCCCCTTTCCTCATCCCACCCTGTCCCTCTGTCCCCATCCCACCCTGTCCCCCTTTCCTCATCCCACCCTGTCCCTCTCTCCCCATCCCACCCTGTCCCCCTTTCATCATCCCACCCTGTCCCTCTGTCCTCATCCCACCCTGTCTTCCTTTCCTCATCCCACCCTGTCCCTCTGTCCTCATCCCACCCTGTCCCCCTTTCCTCATCCCACCCTGTCCCTCTGTCCTCATCCCACCCTGTCCCTCTGTCCTCATCCCACCCTTTCCCCCTTTCCTCATCCCACCCTGTCCCTCTGTCCTCATCCCACCCTGTCCCTCTGTCCTCATCCCACCCTGTCCCCCTTTCCACATCCCACCCTGTCCCTCTGTCCTCATCCCACCCTGTCCCCCTTTCCTCATCCCACCCTGTCCCCCTTTCCTCATCCCACCCTGTCCCTCTGTCCTCATCCCACCCTGTCCCCCTTTCCTCATCCCACCCTGTCCCTCTCTCCCCATCCCACCCTGTCCCCCTTTCCTCATCCCACCCTGTCCCTCTGTCCCCATCCCACCCTGTCCCCCTTTCCTCATCCCACCCTGTCCCTCTCTCCCCATCCCACCCTGTCCCCCTTTCATCATCCCACCCTGTCCCTCTGTCCTCATCCCACCCTGTCCCCCTTTCCTCATCCCACCCTGTCCCTCTGTCCTCATCCCACCCTGTCCCTCTGTCCTCATCCCACCCTGTCCCTCTGTCCTCATCCCACCCTTTCCCCCTTTCCTCATCCCACCCTGTCCCTCTGTCCTCATCCCACCCTGTCCCCCTTTCCACATCCCACCCTGTCCCTCTGTCCTCATCCCACCCTGTCCCCCTTTCCTCATCCCACCCTGTCCCTCTGTCCTCATCCCACCCTGTCCCTCTGTCCCCATCCCACCCTGTCCCCCTTTCCTCATCCCACCATGTCCCTCTTTCCTCATCCCACCCTGTCCCTCTTTCCTCATCCCACCCTGTCCCTCTGTCCTCATCCCACCCTGTCCCTCTGTCCTCATCCCACCCTGTCCCTCTGTCCTCATCCCACCCTTTCCCCCTTTCCACATCCCACCCTGTCCCTCTGTCCTCATCCCACCCTGTCCCCCTGTCCTCATCCCACCCTGTCCCTCTGTCCTCATCCCACCCTGTCCCTCTGTCCTCATCCCACCCTGTCCCTCTGTCCTCATCCCACCCTTTCCCCCTTTCCTCATCCCACCCTGTCCCCCTTTCCTCATCCCACCCTGTCCCCCTTTCTTCATCCCACCCTGTCCCTCTGTCCTCATCCCACCCTGTCCCCCTTTCCTCATCCCACCCTGTCCCTCTGTCCCCATCCCACCCTGTCCCTCTGTCTTCATCCCACCCTGTCCCTCTGTCCTCATCCCACCCTTTCCCCCTTTCCTCATCCCACCCTGTCCCCCTTTCCTCATCCCACCCTGTCCCTCTTTCCTCATCCCACCCTGTCCCTCTTTCCTCATCCCACCCTGTCCCTCTGTCCTTATCCCACCCTGTCTCTCTGTCCTCATCCCACCCTGTCCCTCTGTCCTCATCCCACCCTTTCCCCCTTTCCACATCCCACCCTGTCCCTCTGTCCTCATCCCACCCTGTCCCCCTGTCCTCATCCCACCCTGTCCCTCTGTCCTCATCCCACCCTGTCCCTCTGTCCTCATCCCACCCTGTCCCTCTGTCCTCATCCCACCCTGTCCCTCTGTCCTCATTCCACCCTGACCCCCTTTCCCCATCCCACCCTGTCCCCCTTTCCTCATCCCACCCTGTTCTCTGTCCCATCCCACCCTGTCCCCCTTTCCTCATCCCACCCTTTCCCCCTTTCCTCATCCCACCCTGTCCCCCTTTCCTCATCCCACCCTGTCCCTCTGTCCTCATCCCACCCTGTCCCTCTGTCCTCATCCCACCATGTCCCTCTTTCCTCATCCCACCCTGTCCCTCTGTCCTCATCCCACCCAGTCCCTCTGTCCTCATCCCACCCTGTCCCCCTTTCCTCATCCCACCCTGTCCCTCTGTCCCCATCCCACCCTGTCCCCCTTTCCTCATCCCACCCTGTCCCCCTTTCCTCATCCCACCCTGTTCTCTGTCCCCATTCCACCTTGTCCCCCTTTTCTCATCCCACCCTGTCCCCCTTTCCTCATCCCACCCTGTCCCGCTTTCCTCATCCCACCCTGTCCCCCTTTCCTCATCCCACCCTGTCCCTCTGTCCTCATCCCACCCTGTCCCTCTGTCCTCATCCCACCCTGTCCCCCTTTCCTCATCCCACCCTGTCCCTCTGTCCCCATCCCACCCTGTCCCCCTTTCCTCATCCCACCCTGTCTCCCTTTCCTCATCCCACCCTGTCCCTCTGTCCCCATCCCACCATGTCCCCCTTTCCTCATCCCACCCTGTCCCTCTGTCCCCATCCCACCCTGTCCCCCTTTCCTCATCCCACCCTGTCCCTCTCTCGCCATCCCACCCTGTCCCCCTTTCCTCATCCCACCCTGTCCCCCTTTCCTCATCCCACCCTGTCCCTCTGTCCCCATCCCACCCTGTTCCCCTTTCCTCATCCCACCCTGTCCCTCTCTCCCCATCCCACCCTGTCCCCCTTTCATCATCCCACCCTGTCCCTATGTCCTCATCCCACCCTGTCTTCCTTTCCTCATCCCACCCTGTCCCTCTGTCCTCATCCCACCCTGTCCCCCTTTCCTCATCCCACCCTGTCCCTCTGTCCTCATCCCACCCTGTCCCTCTGTCCTCATCCCACCCTTTCCCCCTTTCCTCATCCCACCCTGTCCCTCTGTCCTCATCCCACCCTGTCCCTCTGTCCTCATCCCACCCTGTCCCCCTTTCCACATCCCACCCTGTCCCTCTGTCCTCATCCCACCCTGTCCCCCTTTCCTCATCCCACCCTGTCCCTCTGTCCTCATCCCACCCTGTCCCCCTTTCCTCATCCCACCCTGTCCCTCTCTCCCCATCCCACCCTGTCCCCCTTTCCTCATCCCACCCTGTCCCCCTGTCCCCATCCCACCCTGTCCCCCTTTCCTCATCCCACCCTGTCCCTCTCTCCCCATCCCACCCTGTCCCCCTTTCATCATCCCACCCTGTCCCTCTGTCCTCATCCCACCCTGTCCCCCTTTCCTCATCCCACCCTGTCCCTCTGTCCTCATCCCACCCTGTCCCTCTGTCCTCATCCCACCCTTTCCCCCTTTCCTCATCCCACCCTGTCCCTCTGTCCTCATCCCACCCTGTCCCTCTGTCCTCATCCCACCCTGTCCCCCTTTCCACATCCCACCCTGTCCCTCTGTCCTCATCCCACCCTGTCCCCCTTTCCTCATCCCACCCTGTCCCTCTGTCCTCATCCCACCCTGTCCCTCTGTCCCCATCCCACCCTGTCCCTCTGTCCCCATCCCACCCTGTCCCCCTGTCCTCATCCCACCCTGTCCCCCTTTCCTCATCCCACCCTGTCCCCCTTTCCTCATCCCACTCTGTCCTCATCCCACCCTGTCCCTCTGTCCTCATCCCACCCTGTCCCCCTTTCCTCATCCCACCCTGTCCCTCTGTCCTCATCCCACCCTGTCCCTCTGTCCTCATCCCACCCTGTCCCTCTTTCCTCATCTCACCCTGTCCCTCTGTCCTCATCCCACCCTGTCCCTCTGTCCTCATCCCACCCTGTCCCTCTGTCCTCATCCCACCCTGTCCCCCTTTCCTCATCCCACCCTGTCCCCTTTTCCTCATCCCACCCTGTCCCTCTGTCCTCATCCCACCCTGTCCCTCTGTCCTCATCCCACCCTGTCCCTCTGTCCTCATTCCACCCTGTCCCTCTGTCCTCATCCCACCCTTTCCCCCTTTCCACATCCCACCCTGTCCCTCTGTCCTCATCCCACCCTGTCCCCCTGTCCTCATCCCACCCTGTCCCCCTTTCCTCATCCCACCCTGTCCCCCTTTCCTTATCCCACCCTGTCCCTCTTTCCTCATCCCACCCTGTCCCTCTTTCCTCATCCCACCCTGTCCCTCTGTCCTCATCCCACCCTGTCCCTCTGTCCTCATCCCACCCTTTCCCTCTTTCCACATCCCAAACTGTCCCTCTGTCCTCATCCCACCCTGTCCCTCTGTCCTCATCCCACCCTGTCCCCCTTTCCTCATCCCACCCTGTCCCCCTTTCCTCATCCCACCCTGTCCCCCTTTCCTCATCCCACCCTGTCCCTCTGTCCTCATCCCACCCTGTCCCTCTGTCCTCATCCCACCCTGTCCCTCTGTCCTCATCCCACCCTTTCCCCCTTTCCTCATCCCACCCTGTCCCTCTGTCCTCATCCCACCCTGTCCCTCTGTCCTCATCCCACCCTGTCCCCCTTTCCACATCCCACCCTGTCCCTCTGTCCTCATTCCACCCTGACCCCCTTTCCCCATCCCACCCTGTCCCCCTTTCCTCATCCCACCCTGTTCTCTGTCCCATCCCACCCTGTCCCCCTTTCCTCATCCCACCCTGTCCCTCTGTCCTCATCCCACCCTGTCCCTCTGTCCTCATCCCACCCTGTCCCTCTGTCCTCATCCCACCCTGTCCCTCTGTCCTCATCCCACCCTGTCCCCCTTTCCTCATCCCCCCTTTCCCCATCCCACCCTGTCCCCCTTTCCTCATCCCACCCTGTTCTCTGTCCCATCCCACCCTGTCCCCCTTTCCTCATCCCACCCTGTCCCTCTGCCCTCATCCCACCCTGTCCCCCTTTTCTCATACCACCCTGTCCCTCTGTCCTCATCCCACCCTGTCCCTCTGTCCTCATCCCACCCTGTCCCCCTTTCCTCATCCCACCCTGTCCCCCTTTCCTCATCCCACCCTGTCCCCCTTTCCTCATCCCACCCTGTCCCTCTTTCCTCATCCCACCCTGTCCCTCTTTCCTCATCCCACCCTGTCCCTCTGTCCTCATCCCACCCTGTCCCTCTGTCCTCATCCCACCCTGTCCCTCTGTCCTCATCCCACCCTGTCCCTCTGTCCTCATCCCACCCTTTCCCCCTTTCCTCATCCCACTCTGTCCCCCTGTCCTCATCCCACCCTGTCCCCCTTTCCTCATCCCACCCTGTCCCCCTTTCCTCATCCCACCCTGTCCCCCTTTCCTCATCCCACCCTGTCCCTCTGTCCTCATCCCACCCTGTCCCTCTGTCCTCATCCCACCCTGTCCCCCTTTCCTCATCCCACCCTGTCCCCCTTTCCTCATCCCACCCTGTCCCACTTTCTTCATCCCACCCTGTCCCTCTGTCCTCATCCCACCCTGTCCCCCTTTCCTCATCCCACCCTGTCCCCCTTTCCTCATCCCACCCTGTCCCCCTTTCCTCATCCCACCCTGTCCCTCTGTCCTCATCCCATCCTGTCCCTCTGTCCTCATCCCACCCTTTCCCCCTTTCCTCATCCCACCCTGTCCCTCTGTCCTCATCCCACCCTGTCCCTCTGTCCTCATCCCACCCTGTCCCCCTTTCCACATCCCACCCTGTCCCTCTGTCCTCATTCCACCCTGACCCCCTTTCCCCATCCCACCCTGTCCCCCTTTCCTCATCCCACCCTGTTCTCTGTCCCATCCCACCCTGTCCCCCTTTCCTCATCCCACCCTGTCCCTCTGTCCTCATCCCACCCTGTCCCTCTGTCCTCATCCCACCCTGTCCCCCTGTCCTCATCCCACCCTGTCCCCCTTTCCTCATCCCACCCTGTCCCCCTTTCCTCATCCCACTCTGTCCTCATCCCACCCTGTCCCTCTGTCCTCATCCCACCCTGTCCCCCTTTCCTCATCCCACCCTGTCACCCTTTCCTCATCCCACCCTGTCACCCTTTCCTCATACCACCCTGTCCCTCTGTCCTCATCCCACCCTGTCCCCCTTTCCTCATCCCACCCTGTCCCCCTTTCCTCATCCCACCCTGTCCCTCTGTCCTCATCCCACCCTGTCCCTCTGTCCTCATCCCACCCTGTCCCTCTTTCCTCATCCCACCCTGTCCCCCTGTCCACATCCCACCCTGTCCCCCTTTCCTCATCCCACCCTGTCCCTCTGTCCTCATCCCACCCTGTCCCTCTGTCCTCATCCCACCCTGTTCCTCTGTCCTCATCCCACCCTGTCCCTCTGTCCTCATCCCACCCTGTCCCCCTTTCCTCATCCCACCCTGTCCCCCTTTCCTCATCCCACCCTGTCCCTCTTTCCTCATCCCACCCTGTCCCTCTGTCCTCATCCCACCCTTTCCCCCTTTCCTCATCCCACCCTGTCCCCCTTTCCTCATCCCACCCTGTCCCTCTTTCCTCATTCCACCCTGTCCCTCTGTCCTCATCCCACCCTGTCCCTCTTTTCTCATCCCATCCTGTCGCCCTTTCCTCATCCCACCCTGTTCCTCTGTCCCCAACCCACCCTGTCCCTCTGTCCCCATCCCACCCTGTCCCCCTGTCCACATCCCACCCTGTCCCCCTTTCCTCGTCCCACCCTGTCCCTCTGTCCTCATCCCACCCTGTCCCTCTGTCCTCATCCCACCCTGTCCCTCTGTCCTCATCCCACCCTGTCCCCCTTTTCTCATCCCACCCTGTCCCCCTTTCCTCATCCCACCCTGTCCCCCTTTCCTCATCCCACTCTGTCCCCCTTTCCTCATCCCACCCTGTCCCTCTGTCCTCATCCCACCCTGTCCCTCTGTCCTCATCCCACCCTGTCCCCCTTTCCACATCCCACCCTGTCCCTCTGTCCTCATTCCACCCTGACCCCCTTTCCCCATCCCACCCTGTCCCCCTTTCCTCATCCCACCCTGTTCTCTGTCCCATCCCACCCTGTCCCCCTTTCCTCATCCCACCCTTTCCCCCTTTCCTCATCCCACCCTGTCCCCCTTTCCTCATCCCACCCTGTCCCTCTGTCCTCATCCCACCCTGTCCCTCTGTCCTCATCCCACCATGTCCCTCTTTCCTCATCCCACCCTGTCCCTCTGTCCTCATCCCACCCAGTCCCTCTGTCCTCATCCCACCCTGTCCCCCTTTCCTCATCCCACCCTGTCCCTCTGTCCCCATCCCACCCTGTCCCCCTTTCCTCATCCCACCCTGTCCCCCTTTCCTCATCCCACCCTGTTCTCTGTCCCCATTCCACCTTGTCCCCCTTTTCTCATCCCACCCTGTCCCCCTTTCCTCATCCCACCCTGTCCCGCTTTCCTCATCCCACCCTGTCCCCCTTTCCTCATCCCACCCTGTCCCTCTGTCCTCATCCCACCCTGTCCCTCTGTCCTCATCCCACCCTGTCCCCCTTTCCTCATCCCACCCTGTCCCTCTCTCGCCATCCCACCCTGTCCCCCTTTCCTCATCCCACCCTGTCCCCCTTTCCTCATCCCACCCTGTCCCTCTGTCCCCATCCCACCCTGTTCCCCTTTCCTCATCCCACCCTGTCCCTCTCTCCCCATCCCACCCTGTCCCCCTTTCATCATCCCACCCTGTCCCTATGTCCTCATCCCACCCTGTCTTCCTTTCCTCATCCCACCCTGTCCCTCTGTCCTCATCCCACCCTGTCCCCCTTTCCTCATCCCACCCTGTCCCCCTTTCCTCATCCCACCCTGTCCCTCTGTCCTCATCCCACCCTGTCCCTCTGTCCTCATCCCACCCTTTCCCCCTTTCCTCATCCCACCCTGTCCCTCTGTCCTCATCCCACCCTGTCCCTCTGTCCTCATCCCACCCTGTCCCCCTTTCCACATCCCACCCTGTCCCTCTGTCCTCATCCCACCCTGTCCCCCTTTCCTCATCCCACCCTGTCCCTCTGTCCTCATCCCACCCTGTCCCCCTTTCCTCATCCCACCCTGTCCCTCTCTCCCCATCCCACCCTGTCCCCCTTTCCTCATCCCACCCTGTCCCCCTGTCCCCATCCCACCCTGTCCCCCTTTCCTCATCCCACCCTGTCCCTCTCTCCCCATCCCACCCTGTCCCCCTTTCATCATCCCACCCTGTCCCTCTGTCCTCATCCCACCCTGTCCCCCTTTCCTCATCCCACCCTGTCCCTCTGTCCTCATCCCACCCTGTCCCTCTGTCCTCATCCCACCCTGTCCCTCTGTCCTCATCCCACCCTTTCCCCCTTTCCTCATCCCACCCTGTCCCTCTGTCCTCATCCCACCCTGTCCCTCTGTCCTCATCCCACCCTGTCCCCCTTTCCACATCCCACCCTGTCCCTCTGTCCTCATCCCACCCTGTCCCCCTTTCCTCATCCCACCCTGTCCCTCTGTCCTCATCCCACCCTGTCCCTCTGTCCTCATCCCACCCTGTCCCTCTGTCCCCATCCCACCCTGCCCCCCTTTCCTCATCCCACCCTGTCCCCCTTTCCTCATCCCACCCTGTCCCTCTGTCCTCATCCCACCCTGTCCCTCTGTCCCCATCCCACCCTGTCCCTCTGTCCCCATCCCACCCTGTCCCCCTGTCCTCATCCCACCCTGTCCCCCTTTCCTCATCCCACCCTGTCCCCCTTTCCTCATCCCACTCTGTCCTCATCCCACCCTGTCCCTCTGTCCTCATCCCACCCTGTCCCCCTTTCCTCATCCCACCCTGTCCCTCTGTCCTCATCCCACCCTGTCCCTCTGTCCTCATCCCACCCTGTCCCTCTTTCCTCATCTCACCCTGTCCCTCTGTCCTCATCCCACCCTGTCCCTCTGTCCTCATCCCACCCTGTCCCCCTTTCCTCATCCCACCCTGTCCCCCTTTCCTCATCCCACCCTGTCCCTCTGTCCTCATCCCACCCTGTCCCTCTGTCCTCATCCCACCCTGTCCCTCTGTCCTCATTCCACCCTGTCCCTCTGTCCTCATCCCACCCTGTCCCTCTGTCCTCATCCCACCCTTTCCCCCTTTCCACATCCCACCCTGTCCCTCTGTCCTCATCCCACCCTGTCCCCCTGTCCTCATCCCACCCTGTCCCCCTTTCCTCATCCCACCCTGTCCCCCTTTCCTTATCCCACCCTGTCCCTCTTTCCTCATCCCACCCTGTCCCTCTTTCCTCATCCCACCCTGTCCCTCTGTCCTCATCCCACCCTGTCCCTCTGTCCTCATCCCACCCTTTCCCTCTTTCCACATCCCACCCTGTCCCTCTGTCCTCATCCCACCCTGTCCCTCTGTCCTCATCCCACCCTGTCCCCCTTTCCTCATCCCACCCTGTCCCCCTTTCCTCATCCCACCCTGTCCCCCTTTCCTCATCCCACCCTGTCCCTCTGTCCTCATCCCACCCTGTCCCTCTGTCCTCATCCCACCCTTTCCCCCTTTCCTCATCCCACCCTGTCCCTCTGTCCTCATCCCACCCTGTCCCTCTGTCCTCATCCCACCCTGTCCCCCTTTCCACATCCCACCCTGTCCCTCTGTCCTCATTCCACCCTGACCCCCTTTCCCCATCCCACCCTGTCCCCCTTTCCTCATCCCACCCTGTTCTCTGTCCCATCCCACCCTGTCCCCCTTTCCTCATCCCACCCTGTCCCTCTGTCCTCATCCCACCCTGTCCCTCTGTCCTCATCCCACCCTGTCCCTCTGTCCTCATCCCACCCTGTCCCTCTGTCCTCATCCCACCCTGTCCCCCTTTCCTCATCCCCCCTTTCCCCATCCCACCCTGTCCCCCTTTCCTCATCCCACCATGTTCTCTGTCCCATCCCACCCTGTCCCCCTTTCCTCATCCCACCCTGTCCCTCTGCCCTCATCCCACCCTGTCCCCCTTTTCTCATACCACCCTGTCCCTCTGTCCTCATCCCACCCTGTCCCTCTGTCCTCATCCCACCCTGTCCCCCTTTCCTCATCCCACCCTGTCCCCCTTTCCTCATCCCACCCTGTCCCTCTTTCCTCATCCCACCCTGTCCCTCTTTCCTCATCCCACCCTGTCCCTCTGTCCTCATCCCACCCTGTCCCTCTGTCCTCATCCCACCTTTTCCCCCTTTCCACATCTCACCCTGTCCCTCTGTCCTCATCCCACCCTGTCCCCCTGTCCTCATCCCACCCTGTCCCTCTGTCCTCATCCCACCCTGTCCCTCTGTCCTCATCCCACCCTGTCCCTCTGTCCTCATCCCACCCTGTCCCTCTGTCCTCATCCCACCCTGTCCCTCTGTCCTCATCCCACCCTTTCCCCCTTTCCTCATCCCACTCTGTCCCCCTGTCCTCATCCCACCCTGTCCCCCTTTCCTCATCCCACCCTGTCCCCCTTTCCTCATCCCACCCTGTCCCCCTTTCCTCATCCCACCCTGTCCCTCTGTCCTCATCCCACCCTGTCCCTCTGTCCTCATCCCACCCTGTCCCCCTTTCCTCATCCCACCCTGTCCCCCTTTCCTCATCCCACCCTGTCCCACTTTCTTCATCCCACCCTGTCCCTCTGTCCTCATCCCACCCTGTCCCCCTTTCCTCATCCCACCCTGTCCCCCTTTCCTCATCCCACCCTGTCCCCCTTTCCTCATCCCACCCTGTCCCTCTGTCCTCATCCCATCCTGTCCCTCTGTCCTCATCCCACCCTTTCCCCCTTTCCTCATCCCACCCTGTCCCTCTGTCCTCATCCCACCCTGTCCCTCTGTCCTCATCCCACCCTGTCCCCCTTTCCACATCCCACCCTGTCCCTCTGTCCTCATTCCACCCTGACCCCCTTTCCCCATCCCACCCTGTCCCCCTTTCCTCATCCCACCCTGTTCTCTGTCCCATCCCACCCTGTCCCCCTTTCCTCATCCCACCCTGTCCCTCTGTCCTCATCCCACCCTGTCCCTCTGTCCTCATCCCACCCTGTCCCTCTGTCCTCATCCCACCCTGTCCCTCTGTCCTTATCCCACCCTGTCCCCCTTTCCTCATCCCCCCTTTCCTCATCCCACCTTGTCCCCCTTTCCTCATCCCACCCTTTCCCCCTTTCCTCATCCCACCCTTTCCCCCTTTCCTCATCCCACCCTGTCCCCCTTTCCTCATCCCACCCTGTCCCTCTGTCCTCATCCCACCCTGTCCCTCTGTCCTCATCCCACCCTGTCCCTCTGTCCTCATCCCACCCTGTCCCTCTGTCCTCATCCCACCCTGTCCCCCTTTCCTCATCCCACCCTGTCCCTCTGTCCCCATCCCACCCTGTCCCCCTTTCCTCATCCCACCCTGTCCCCCTTTCCTCATCCCACCCTGTTCTCTGTCCCCATCCCACCCTGTCCCCCTTTCCTCATCCCACCCTGTCCCTCTGTCCTCATTCCACCCTGTCCCCCTTTCCTCATCCCACCCTGTCCCCCTTTCCACATCCCACCCTGTCCCTCTGTCCCCATCCCACCCTGTCCCTCTGTCCCCATCCCACCCTGTCCCTCTGTCCCCATCCCACCCTGTCCCCCTGTCCTCATCCCACCCTGTCCCCCTTTCCTCATCCCACCCTGTCCCCCTTTCCTCATCCCACTCTGTCCTCATCCCACCCTGTCCCTCTGTCCTCATCCCACCCTGTCCCCCTTTCCTCATCCCACCCTGTCACCCTTTCCTCATCCCACCCTGTCACCCTTTCCTCATCCCACCCTGTCACCCTTTCCTCATACCACCCTGTCCCTCTGTCCTCATCCCACCCTGTCCCCCTTTCCTCATCCCACCCTGTCCCCCTTTCCTCATCCCACCCTGTCCCTCTGTCCTCATCCCACCCTGTCCCTCTGTCCTCATCCCACCCTGTCCCTCTTTCCTCATCCCACCCTGTCCCCCTGTCCACATCCCACCCTGTCCCCCTTTCCTCATCCCACCCTGTCCCTCTGTCCTCATCCCACCCTGTCCCTCTGTCCTCATCCCACCCTGTCCCTCTGTCCTCATCCCACCCTGTTCCTCTGTCCTCATCCCACCCTGTCCCTCTGTCCTCATCCCACCCTGTCCCCCTTTCCTCATCCCACCCTGTCCCCCTTTCCTCATCCCACCCTGTCCCCCTTTCCTCATCCCACCCTGTCCCTCTTTCCTCATCCCACCCTGTCCCTCTGTCCTCATCCCACCCTTTCCCCCTTTCCTCATCCCACCCTGTCCCCCTTTCCTCATCCCACCCTGTCCCTCTTTCCTCATTCCACCCTGTCCCTCTGTCCTCATCCCACCCTGTCCCTCTTTTCTCATCCCATCCTGTCGCCCTTTCCTCATCCCACCCTGTTCCTCTGTCCCCAACCCACCCTGTCCCTCTGTCCCCATCCCACCCTGTCCCCCTGTCCACATCCCACCCTGTCCCCCTTTCCTCGTCCCACCCTGTCCCTCTGTCCTCATCCCACCCTGTCCCTCTGTCCTCATCCCACCCTGTCCCTCTGTCCTCATCCCACCCTGTCCCCCTTTCCTCATCCCACCCTGTCCCCCTTTCCTCATCCCACCCTGTCCCTCATTCCTCATCCCACCCTGTCCCTCTTTCCTCATCCCACCCTGTCCCTCTGTCCTCATCCCACCCTGTCCCTCTGTCCTCATCCCACCCTGTCCCTCTGTCCTCATCCCACCCTGTCCCTCTGTCCTCATCCCACCCTGTCCCTCTGTCCTCATCCCACCCTTTCCCCCTTTCCACATTGTAACGGCACCCCAAGTATGAAAGGGGTTAACACCGTTAGGATATTCCCTTTCCAACCACACGACAGCCACCAGACACTCCAACCAGCTGAATAAGACCCCATACGAATGATTCTCCCCCCAGATACGAGACAACGCTCTGTATTCAAGTTCCAAAACAGGGAATGACTTAATTTTCAAAACACATGGTAACACATTTCTCTTCAAAACCCTCCCCTCCCATCCTTTGGGGAACAGGGCAGGTTAAACTGTCCACTGACAATGGTAATACAGGTCAGGTGTGTTCAAACTTCTCCTTTGATAAACAGTCTTAGGCAGGAGGGGTGATTTCCCCCCCCTCCTCACAGAAGACACTTCAACATCCCATAATATGCAGCCAGACGGTTGACCAGCTCCAATCCACATTGTCACAGTAGCAGACTTAATTCATAATAGACAATAGAATGCAAATAACCTTAACACCTCACCGCAATGATTACACCCCCCCTCACAGTACACATTCAATCTAGATACAATGTATGTGCAGCTTGAATATGGCCATCATAGGCCATATTGGGGTTTTCATTCACCCTGTGCCCCTAATAGAGACACAGGGTGATTGACACATAAGAGCCATTGGGGGAGCTGAAGCAAGGGTATCTCATACTTTCTAAGCGATTCTGAGTCCCCCGGGCCTTCCAGTTACATCTCTCCCCTTTCGGCAGGAGACTAACACAGGAGGCGACCCCAGATGGGTTGACTCCGAAGTTAGTCCATAGGTCCCTTCTTCTAATGCCGGTATCCACACAGTACCCCAAATAAATTGCTCCAAACAGAGCATTACTTACCCAGCCAACCTCTGCCTCTCTCAGAGAATATACCCGCCGCTGGGGAGAGGCCTGGACTGGCCCTTCTCCCTGGAGTCCTTTCAGCCGCTGGAGAGAAGACAGGGTGACTGGGCTCAGTCCGTCATGCTGTTGGGGATCTGGGTCGACTGCCCGGCATCCCTGGGGTATACAAGTGGAGACTGAAGTCCCATCCACTTGTGGTAGGTGAAAATCCCAGAGTGCTTGCAAAGCAAGGCTGACATCCTCCTGTCCCAGTGTCACACCATTTTCTGGGGTTGTGTCAGTGAGGACCGAAGTCCCATCCAGTACCACAGGAACTCCCTCTTCTGTTAGTTGAGAGCAGAGGCCCGTGGCACTCGGCTCTGTTGCCAGCTCTTCTGCTGGGTTGCTGTGAGTGGAGACCGCAGTCCCATCCACCGATATCCGCTCAAGTGGCAGTTGTGGGCAGCGGCCAGTAGCATTCTGCCCTGCTGCCAGTGATTCAGCTGGGGGTAAAAGCTTTACCACCTCAGCTTGTTGCTGGAGAGAGGGGCCAACTGCCCCGGCTCCCTGAAACTCCACAGTTGTTTCCGGTGCTGGGCAGAGGTTGCTATCACTCTGCCCGGTTGCCAGCACTTCTGCTGGGGACTCCACACCATCTGCTCTGGTTAACTGTTCGGGAGGGAAAATGGCTGCTTCTCCTCCCTGCATCTCCGAAATCCACTCGGAAAGAGGAACCATCACCTTCTCAACTCGGGCCTCCAAAACTGCCACGGGTGTAGAGCAGGGGTCTGTAATACTTTGTCCTGCTGCCAGTACTTGGGCAGGCGATGCATAATCTATAACATCCTCTGAACAGTTCCTTAAGTCCATACCTTCTGTAATCAGTGGCTGGGGAGATGAGCCAACTGCCCTAGCTCCCTGGAACTCCACATCATCCACTTCGGCTTTAGGGATGGCAATCTTCAGCTTTTCCGCTGCCGATTCTTCAGCCAGGATTTCATAGTTGTCAACTGGTATTTCCTGATAGTCCCAGGCACAGGTAGCCCCACCCTGCTGCTGAACAGATTCTAGCAGCTGTCTGTAAGCGATCTCCAGCTCCCATTCCTGAACGGCCAGAAACTCCAAATCTTCCTCTGCCCAGTGCCCTTCCGAGACATTCAGTTTTCGCTCTCTGTGCTCCATTATTTCCTCCAAACGCCACTCCCGATCACTCCCAAAGTCAGGGTCAACGGACAGCCTCCAATACAACAATCCCAGGCCATTATAGTCAAAGCCTTCCGTGGGGCTGTCATCCGCTGACCATGGGCACTCTTGGGCTAAATGCCACCGGAGGGCTCTGTAGCTCTCGTCCAACCGCATCTCTGCCCGGATCAGCCTGCTTAACTCCGTTGTCCACTCCTGCTTTGGTTGTTCCCCCAATAACGGCATTCGTACATCATACTGCGACCAGTACCTTACATAGATGGAGGGGAGAACCTTTCCCTGGTGTTGCTGCTCGAGAGCTAGCACTTTCTTCCAGAGTTCGCAGCGGATCGAATCCGACCATCCCAGCAGGACCTCCTCTGATACTGGTCCTCTATGCTGTATCTGCATCTCTTGTAACCTCCTTCTGACTTCCTCTTCCATGGCGGCTGGTATCTGTACCTCTCCTCTCCTTGCAGTTGGTGCTGCTGTGACTTCTGCTGCTGCAGCACCTCTTTGCTGTAGCAAATTTGCCTCCACAGCCGCTATAACTAGGTCTATGATCTCCGCTGGAGGGTTAGGACCATAATGTGCCAGTCTTAGTTTAACAGCCCGATCAAAACTTGCCTCTTCGGGTGTCCTGTCTGTTACACTGGGCCTTTCGGTTCCATCCATTTCGACTAGTTCTCTGATAATGTCGCTCTTCTTACGGTTGTTGGCCGGTCTTCCCCGGTTCTCCAGTAAGTCTTTGAGGGTGGAGAGCTTTAGCCGTTCATACTGTGCCTCCATTGTCCTGTGTCCTCTTGTAGCTGTCCTTCTGGCTGTGGGGATCAATCCCACTGCTTGCCAACAATTGTAACGGCACCCCAAGTATGAAAGGGGTTAACACCGTTAGGATATTCCCTTTCCAACCACACGACAGCCACCAGACACTCCAACCAGCTGAATAAGACCCCATACGAATGATTTTCCCCCCAGATACGAGACAACGCTCTGTATTCAAGTTCCAAAACAGGGAATTACTTTATTTTCAAAACACATGGTAACACATTTCTCTTCAAAACCCTCCCCTCCCATCCTTTGGGGAACAGGGCAGGTTAAACTGTCCACTGACAATGGTAATACAGGTCAGGTGTGTTCAAACTCCTCCTTTGATAAACAGTCTTAGGCAGGAGGGGTGATTTCCCCCCCCTCCTCACAGAAGACACTTCAACATCCCATAATATGCAGCCAGACGGTTGACCAGCTCCAATCCACATTGTCACAGTAGCAGACTTAATTCATAATAGACAATAGAATGCAAATAACCTTAACACCTCACCGCAATGATTACACCCCCCCTCACAGTACACATTCAATCTAGATACAATGTATGTGCAGCTTGAATATGGCCATCATAGGCCATATTGGGGTTTTCATTCACCCTGTGCCCCTAATAGAGACACAGGGTGATTGACACATAAGAGCCATTGGGGGAGCTGAAGCAAGGGTATCTCATACTTTCTAAGCGATTCTGAGTCCCCAGGGCCTTCCAGTTACACACATCCCACCCTGTCCCTCTGTCCTCATCCCACCCTGTCCCTCTGTCCTCATCCCACCCTGTCCCTCTGTCCTCATCCCACCCTTTCCCCCTTTCCTCATCCCACTCTGTCCCCCTTTCCTCATCCCACCCTGTCCCTCTTTCCTCATCCCACCCTGTCCCTCTTTCCTCATCCCACCCTGTCCCTCTGTCCTCATCCCACCCTGTCCCTCTGTCTTCATCCCACCCTGTCCCTCTGTCCTCATCCCACCCTTTCCCCCTTTCCTCATCCCACCCTGTCCCCCTTTCCTCATCCCACCCTGTCCCTCTTTCCTCATCCCACCCTGTCCCTCTTTCCTCATCCCACCCTGTCCCTCTGTCCTTATCCCACCCTGTCCCTCTGTCCTCATCCCACCCTTTCCCCCTTTCCACATCCCACCCTGTCCCTCTGTCCTCATCCCACCCTGTCCCCCTGTCCTCATCCCACCCTGTCCCTCTGTCCTCATCCCACCCTGTCCCTCTGTCCTCATCCCACCCTGTCCCTCTGTCCTCATCCCACCCTGTCCCTCTGTCCTCATCCCACCCTTTCCCCCTTTCCTCATCCCACCCTGTCCCCCTTTCCTCATCCCACCCTGTCCCCCTTTCTTCATCCCACCCTGTCCCTCTGTCCTCATCCCACCCTGTCCCCCTTTCCTCATCCCACCCTGTCCCCCTTTCCTCATCCCACCCTGTCCCCCTTTCCTCATCCCACCCTGTCCCTCTGTCCTCATCCCACCCTGTCCCTCTGTCCTCATCCCACCCTTTCCCCCTTTCCTCATCCCACCCTGTCCCTCTGTCCTCATCCCACCCTGTCCCTCTGTCCTCATCCCACCCTGTCCCCCTTTCCACATCCCACCCTGTCCCTCTGTCCTCATTCCACCCTGACCCCCTTTCCCCATCCCACCCTGTCCCCCTTTCCTCATCCCACCCTGTTCTCTGTCCCATCCCACCCTGTCCCCCTTTCCTCATCCCACCCTTTCCCCCTTTCCTCATCCCACCCTGTCCCCCTTTCCTCATCCCACCCTGTCCCTCTGTCCTCATCCCACCATGTCCCTCTTTCCTCATCCCACCCTGTCCCTCTGTCCTCATCCCACCCAGTCCCTCTGTCCTCATCCCACCCTGTCCCTCTGTCCTCATCCCACCATGTCCCTCTTTCCTCATCCCACCCTGTCCCTCTGTCCTCATCCCACCCAGTCCCTCTGTCCTCATCCCACCCTGTCCCCCTTTCCTCATCCCACCCTGTCCCTCTGTCCCCATCCCAACCTGTCCCCCTTTCCTCATCCCACCCTGTCCCCCTTTCCTCATCCCACCCTGTTCTCTGTCCCCATTCCACCTTGTCCCCCTTTTCTCATCCCATCCTGTCCCCCTTTCCTCATCCCACCCTGTCCCCCTTTACTCATCCCACCCTGTCCCTCTGTCCTCATCCCACCCTGTCCCCCTTTCCTCATCCCACCCTGTCCCCCTTTCCTCATCCCACCCTGTCCCCCTTTCCTCATCCCACCCTGTCCCTCTGTCCTCATCCCACCCTGTCCCCCTTTCCTCATCCCACCCTGTCCCCCTTTCCTCATCCCACCCTTTCCCCCTTTCCTCATCCCACCCTTTCCCTCTGTCCTCATCCCACCCTTTCCCTCTGTCCTCATCCCACCCTTTCCCCCTTTCCACATCCAACCCTGTCCCTCTGTCCTCATCCCACCCTGTCCCTCTGTCCTTATTCCACCCTGTCCCCCTTTCCTCATCCCACCCTTTCCCCCTTTCCCCCTTTCCTCATCCCACCTGGTCCCCCTTTCCTCATCCCACCCTGTCCCTCTGTCCTCATCCCACCCTGTCCCTCTGTCCTCATCCCACCCTGTTCCTCTGTCCGCATCCCACCCTGGGCCCCTTTCCTCATCCCACCCTGTCCCTCTTTCCTCATCCCACCCTGTCCCTCTGTCCTCATCCCACCCTGTCCCTCTGTCCTCATCCCACCCTGTCCCCCTGTCCTCATCCCACCCTGTCCCTCTGTCCTCATCCCACCCTGTCCCCCTTTCCTCATCCCACCCTGTCCCCCTTTCCTCATCCCACCCTGTCCCTCTGTCCTCTTCCCACCCTGTCCCTCTATCCTCATCCCACCCTGCCCCCCTTTCCTCATCCCACCCTGTCCCTCTGTCCCCATCCCACCCTGTCCCTCTGTCCTCATCCCACCCTGTCCCTCTATCCTCATCCCACCCTGTCCCTCTGTCCTCATCCCACCCTGTCCCTCTGTCCTCATCCCACCCTGTCCTCATCCCACCCGGTCCCCCTTTCCTCATCCCACCCTGTCCCTCTGTCCTCATCCCACCCTGTCCCTCTGTCCTCATCCCACCCTGTTCCTCTGTCCGCATCCCACCCTGGCCCCCTTTCCTCATCCCACCCTGTCCCTCTTTCCTCATCCCACCCTGTCCCTCTGTCCTCATCCCACCCTGTCCCCCTGTCCTCATCCCACCCTGTCCCCCTTTCCTCATCCCACCCTGTCCCCCTTTCCTCATCCCACCCTGTCCCTCTGTCCTCATCCCACCCTGTCCCTATGTCCTCATCCCACCCTGTCCCTCTGTCCTCATCCCACCCTTTCCCCCTTTCCTCATCCCACCCTGTCCCTCTGTCCTCATCCCACCCTGTCCCTCTGTCCTCATCCCACCCTGTCCCCCTTTCCACATCCCACCCTGTCCCTCTGTCCTCATCCCACCCTGTCCCTCTGTCCTCATCCCACCCTGTCCCTCTGTCCTCATTCCACCCTGACCCCCTTTCCCCATCCCACCCTGTCCCCCTTTCCTCATCCCACCCTGTTCTCTGTCCCATCCCACCCTGTCACTCTGTCCCATCCCACCCTGTCCCCCTTTCCTCATCCCACCCTGTCACTCTGTCCCATCCCACCCTTTCCCCCTTTCCTCATCCCACCCTGTCCCCCTTTCCTCATCCCACCCTGTCCCTCTGTCCTCATCCCACCCTGTCCCTCTGTCCTCATCCCACCCTGTCCCTCTGTCCTCATCCCACCCTTTCCCCCTTTCCCCATCCCACCATCCCCCTTTCCTCATTCCACCCTGTTCTGTCCCCATCCCACCCTGTCCCTCTGTCCTCATCCCACCCTGTCCCTCTGTCCTCATCCCACCCTGTCCCTCTGTCCTCATCCCACCCTGTCCCTCTGTCCTCATCCCACCCTGTCCCTCTGTCCCCATCCCACCCTGTCCCTCTGTCCTCATCCCACCCTGTCCCTCTATCCTCATCCCACCCTGTCCCTCTGTCCTCATCCCACCCTGTCCCTCTGTCCTCATCCCACCCTGTCCTCATCCCACCCGGTCCCCCTTTCCTCATCCCACCCTGTCCCTCTGTCCTCATCCCACCCTGTCCCTCTGTCCTCATCCCACCCTGTTCCTCTGTCCGCATCCCACCCTGGCCCCCTTTCCTCATCCCACCCTGTCCCCCTTTCCTCATCCCACCCTGTCCCCCTTTCCTCATCCCACCCTGTCCCCCTTTCTTCATCCCACCCTGTCCCTCTGTCCTCATCCCACCCTGTCCCCCTTTCCTCATCCCACCCTGTCCCCCTTTCCTCATCCCACCCTGTCCCCCTTTCCTCATCCCACCCTGTCCCTCTGTCCTCATCCCACCCTGTCCCTCTGTCCTCATCCCACCCTTTCCCCCTTTCCTCATCCCACCCTGTCCCTCTGTCCTCATCCCACCCTGTCCTCATCCCACCCTGTCCCTCTGTCCTCATCCCACCCTGTCCCTCTGTCCTCATCCCACCCTGTCCCTCTGTCCTCATCCCACCCTGTCCCTCTGTCCTCATCCCACCCTGTCCCCCTTTCCTCATCCCACCCTGTCCTCATGCCACCCTGTCCCTCTGTCCTCATCCCACCCTGTCCCTCTGTCCTCATCCCACCCTGTCCCCCTGTCCTCATCCCACCCTGTCCTCATCCCACCCTGTCCCTCTGTCCTCATCCCACCCTGTCCCTCTGTCCTCATCCCACCCTGTCCCTCTGTCCTCATCCCACCCTGTCCCTCTGTCCTCATCCCACCCTGTCCCCCTTTCCTCATCCCAACCTGTCCCCCTTTACTCATCCCACCCTGTCCCCCTTTACTCATCCCACCCTGTCCCTCTGTCCTCATCCCACCCTGTCCCCCTTTCCTCATCCCACCCTGTCCCCCTTTCCTCATCCCACCCTGTCCCTCTGTCCTCATCCCACCCTGTCCCCCTTTCCTCATCCCACCCTGTCCCCCTTTCCTCATCCCACCCTTTCCCCCTTTCCTCATCCCACCCTTTCCCTCTGTCCTCATCCCACCCTTTCCCTCTGTCCTCATCCCACCCTGTCCCTCTGTCCTCATCCCACCCTGTCCCCCTTTCCACATCCAACCCTGTCCCTCTGTCCTCATCCCACCCTGTCCCTCTGTCCTTATTCCACCCTGTCCCCCTTTCCTCATCCCACCCTTTCCCCCTTTCCCCCTTTCCTCATCCCACCCGGTCCCCCTTTCCTCATCCCACCCTGTCCCTCTGTCCTCATCCCACCCTGTCCCTCTGTCCTCATCCCACCCTGTTCCTCTGTCCGCATCCCACCCTGGGCCCCTTAACTCATCCCACCCTGTCCCTCTTTCCTCATCCCACCCTGTCCCTCTGTCCTCATCCCACCCTGTCCCCCTGTCCTCATCCCACCCTGTCCCTCTGTCCTCATCCCACCCTGTCCCCCTTTCCTCATCCCACCCTGTCCCCCTTTCCTCATCCCACCCTGTCCCTCTGTCCTCTTCCCACCCTGTCCCTCTGTCCTCATCCCACCCTGTCCCCCTTTCCACATCCCACCCTGTCCCTCTGTCCTCATCCCACCCTGTCCCTCTGTCCTCATCCCACCCTGTCCCTCTGTCCTCATTCCACCCTGACCCCCTTTCCCCATCCCACCCTGTCCCCCTTTCCTCATCCCACCCTGTTCTCTGTCCCATCCCACCCTGTCACTCTGTCCCATCCCACCCTGTCCCCCTTTCCTCATCCCACCCTGTCACTCTGTCCCATCCCACCCTTTCCCCCTTTCCTCATCCCACCCTGTCCCCCTTTCCTCATCCCACCCTGTCCCTCTGTCCTCATCCCACCCTGTCCCTCTGTCCTCATCCCACCCTTTCCCCCTTTCCCCATCCCACCATCCCCCTTTCCTCATTCCACCCTGTTCTGTCCCCATCCCACCCTGTCCCTCTGTCCTCATCCCACCCTGTCCCTCTGTCCTTATCCCACCCTGTCCCCCTTTCCACATCCCACCCTGTCCCCCTTTCCACGTCCCACCCTGTCCCTCTGTCCTCATCCCACCCTGTCCCTCTGTCCTCATCCCACCCTGTCCCTCTGTCCTCATCCCACCCTGTCCCTCTGTCCTCATTCCACCCTGACCCCCTTTCCCCATCCCACCCTGTCCCCCTTTCCTCATCCCACCCTGTTCTCTGTCCCATCCCACCCTGTCACTCTGTCCCATCCCACCCTGTCACTCTGTCCCATCCCACCCTGTCCCCCTTTCCTCATCCCACCCTGTCCCCCTTTCCTCATCCCACCCTGTCCCCCTTTCCTCATCCCACCCTGTCCCCCTTTCCTCATCCCACCCTGTCCCCCTTTCCTCATCCCACCCTGTCACTCTGTCCCATCCCACCCTGTCCCCCTGTCCTCATCCCACCCTGTCCTCATCCCACCCTGTCCCGCTGTCCTCATCCCACCCTGTCCCTCTGTCCTCATCCCACCCTGTCCCTCTGTCCTCATCCCACCCTGTCCCCCTTTCCTCATCCCACCCTGTCCTCATCCCACCCTGTCCCTCTGTCCTCATCCCACCCTGTCCCTCTGTCCTCATCCCACCCTGTCCCCCTGTCCTCATCCCACCCTGTCCTCATCCCACCCTGTCCCTCTGTCCTCATCCCACCCTGTCCCTCTGTCCTTATCCCACCCTGTCCCTCTGTCCTCATCCCACCCTGTCCCTCTGTCCTCATCCCACACCGTCCCCCTTTCCTCATCCCACCCTGTCCCCCTTTCCTCATCCCACCCTGTCCCCCTTTCCTCATCCCACCCTATCCCCCTTTCCTCATCCCACCCTGTCCCCCTTTCCTCATCCCACCCTGTCCCCATTTACTCATCCCACCCTGTCCCTCTGTCCTCATCCCACCCTGTCCCCCTTTCCTCATCCCACCCTTTCCCCCTTTCCTCATCCCACCCTGTCCCTCTGTCCTCATCCCACCCTGTCCCCCTTTCCTCATCCCACCCTGTCCCCCTTTCCTCATCCCACCCTGTCCCCCTTTCCTCATCCCACCCTGTCCCCCTTTCCTTATCCCACCCTTTCCCCCTTTCCTCATCCCACCCTTTCCCTCTGTCCTCATCCCACCCTTTCCCTCTGTCCTCATCCCACCCTGTCCCCCTTTCCACATCCCACCCTGTCCCTCTGTTCTCATCCCACCCTGTCCCTCTGTCCTCATCCCACCCTGTCCCCCTTTCCTCATCCCACCCTTTCCCCCTTTCCTCATCCCACCCTTTCCCCCTTTCCTCATCCCACCCTGTCCCCCTTTCCTCATCCCACCCTGTCCCCCTTTCCTCATCCCACCCTGTCCCTCTGTCCTCAAACACCCTGTCCCTCTGTCCTCATCCCACACTGTCCCCCTTTCCTTATCCCACCCTGTCCCTCTGTCCCCCATCCCACCCTGTCCCTCTGTCCTCATCCCACCCTGTCCCTCTGTCCTCATCCCACCCTGTCCCTCTGTCCTCATCCCACCCTGTCCCTCTGTCCCCATCCCACCCTGTCCCCCTTTCCTCATCCCACCCTGTACCTCTGTCCTCATCCCACCCTGTCCCCCTTTCCTCATCCCACCCTGTCCCCCTTTCCTCATCCCACCCTGTCCCTCTGTCCCCATCCCACCCTGTCCCTCTGTCCCCATCCCACCCTGTCCCCCTGTCCTCATCCCACCCTGTCCCCCTTTCCTCATCCCACCCTGTCCCCCTTTCCTCATCCCACCCTGTCCCCCTTTCCTCATCCCACTCTGTCCTCATCCCACCCTGTCCCTCTGTCCTCATCCCACCCTGTCCCTCTGTCCTCATCCCACCCTTTCCCCCTGTCCTCATCCCACCCTGTCCCTCTGTCCTCATCCCACCCTGTCCCTCTGTCCTCATCCCACCCTGTCCCTCTGTCCTCATCCCACCCTTTCCCCCTTTCCTCATCCCACCCTGTCCCCCTTTCCTCATCCCACCCTGTCCCCCTTTCTTCATCCCACCCTGTCCCTCTGTCCTCATCCCACCCTGTCCCCCTTTCCTCATCCCACCCTGTCCCCCTTTCCTCATCCCACCCTGTCCCCCTTTCCTCATCCCACCCTGTCCCTCTGTCCTCATCCCACCCTGTCCCTCTGTCCTCATCCCACCCTTTCCCCCTTTCCTCATCCCACCCTGTCCCTCTGTCCTCATCCCACCCTGTCCCTCTGTCCTCATCCCACCCTGTCCCTCTGTCCTCATCCCACCCTGTCCCCCTTTCCACATCCCACCCTGTCCCTCTGTCCTCATTCCACCCTGACCCCCTTTCCCTATCCCACCCTGTCCCCCTTTCCTCATCCCACCCTGTTCTCTGTCCCATCCCACCCTGTCCCCCTTTCCTCATCCCACCCTGTCCCTCTGTCCTCATCCCACCCTGTCCCTCTGTCCTCATCCCACCCTTTCCCCCTTTCCTCATCCCACCCTGTCCCTCTTTCCTCATCCCACTCTGTCCCTCTGTCCTCATCCCACCCTGTCCCTCTGTCCTCATCCCACCCTTTCCCCCTTTCCACATACCACCCTGTCCCTCTGTCCTCATCCCACCCTGTCCCTCTGTCCTCATCCCACCCTGTCCCTCTGTCCTCATCCCACCCTGTCCCCCTTTCCTCATCCCACCCTTTCCCCCTTTCCTCATCCCACCTTGTCCCCCTTTCCTCATCCCACCCTTTCCCCCTTTCCTCATCCCACCCTTTCCCCCTTTCCTCATCCCACCCTTTCCCCCTTTCCTCATCCCCTGTCCCTCTGTCCTCATCCCACCCTGTCCCTCTGTCCTCATCCCACCATGTCCCTCTTTCCTCATCCCACCCTGTCCCTCTGTCCTCATCCCACCCTGTCCCTCTGTCCTCATCCCACCCTGTCCCCCTTTCCTCATCCCACCCTGTCCCTCTGTCCCCATCCCACCCTGTCCCCCTTTCCTCATCCCACCCTGTCCCCCTTTCCTCATCTCACCCTGTTCTCTGTCCCCATCCCACCCTGTCCCCCTTTTCTCATCCCACCCTGTCCCCCTTTCCTCATCCCACCCTGTCCTGCTTTCCTCATCCCACCCTGTCCCCCTTTCCTCATCCCACCCTGTCCCTCTGTCCTCATCCCACCCTGTCCCTCTGTCCTCATCCCACCCTGTCCCCCTTTCCTCATCCCACCCTGTCCCTCTGTCCTCATCCCACCCTGTCCCTCTGTCCTCATCCCACCCTGTCCCCCTTTCCTCATCCCACCCTGTCCCTCTGTCCTCATCCCACCCTTTCCCCCTTTCCACATCCCACCCTGTCCCTCTGTCCTCATCCCACCCTGTCCCTCTGTCCTCATCCCACCCTGTCCCCCTGTCCTCATCCCACCCTGTCCCTCTGTCCTCATCCCACCCTGTCCCTCTGTCCTCATCCCACCCTGTCCCTCTGTCCTCATCCCACCCTGTCCCTCTGTCCTCATCCCACCCTTTCCCCCTTTCCTCATCCCACCCTGTCCCCCTTTCCTCATCCCACCCTGTCCCCCTTTCTTCATCCCACCCTGTCCCTCTGTCCTCATCCCACCCTGTCCCCCTTTCCTCATCCCACCCTGTCCCCCTTTCCTCATCCCACCCTGTCCCTCTGTCCTTATCCCACCCTGTCCCTCTGTCCTCATCCCACCCTTTCCCCCTTTCCTCATCCCACCCTGTCCCTCTGTCCTCATCCCACCCTGTCCCTCTGTCCTCATCCCACCCTGTCCCTCTGTCCTCATCCCACCCTGTCCCCCTTTCCACATCCCACCCTGTCCCTCTGTCCTCATTCCACCCTGACCCCCTTTCCCTATCCCACCCTGTCCCCCTTTCCTCATCCCACCCTGTTCTCTGTCCCATCCCACCCTGTCCCCCTTTCCTCATCCCACCCTGTCCCTCTGTCCTCATCCCACCCTGTCCCTCTGTCCTCATCCCACCCTGTCCCTCTGTCCTCATCCCACCCTGTCCCTCTGTCCTCATCCCACCCTGTCCCTCTGTCCTCATCCCACCCTTTCCCCCTTTCCTCATCCCACCCTGTCCCCCTTTCTTCATCCCACCCTGTCCCTCTGTCCTCATCCCACCCTGTCCCCCTTTCCTCATCCCACCCTGTCCCCCTTTCCTCATCCCACCCTGTCACTCTGTCCCATCCCACCCTGTCCCCCTTTCCTCATCCCACCCTGTCCCCCTTTCCTCATCCCACCCTGTCACTCTGTCCCATCCCACCCTTTCCCCCTTTCCTCATCCCACCCTGTCCCCCTTTCCTCATCCCACCCTGTCTCTCTGTCCTCATCCCACCCTGTCCCTCTGTCCTCATCCCACCCTGTCCCTCTGTCCTCATCCCACCCTGTCCCCCTTTCCCCATCCCACCGTCCCCCTTTGCTCATCCCACCCTGTTCTGTCCCCATCCCACCCTGTCCCCCTGTCCTCATCCCACCCTGTCCCCCTTTCCTCATCCCACCCTGTCCCTCTGTCCTCATCCCACCCTGTCCCTCTGTCCTCATCCCACCCTTTCCCCCTTTCCTCATCCCACCCTGTCCCCCTTTCCTCATCCCACCCTGTCCCTCTGTCCTCATCCCACCCTGTCCCCCTTTCCCCATCCCACCGTCCCCCTTTCCTCATCCCACCCTGTCCCTCTGCCCTCATCCCACCCTGTCCCCCTTTTCTCATCCCACCCTGTCCCCCTTTCCTCATCCTACCCTGTCCCTCTGTCCCCATCCCACCCTGTCCCCCTTTCCTCATCCCACCCTGTCCCTCTGTCCCCATCCCACCCTGTCCCCCTTTCCTCATCCCACCCTGTCCCTCTCTTGCCATCCCACCCTGTCCCCCTTTCCTCATCCCACCCTGTCCCTCTGTCCCCATCCCACCCTGTCCCCCTTTCCTCATCCCACCCTGTCCCTCTGTCCCCATCCCACCCTGTCCCCCTTTCCTCATCCCACCCTGTCCCTCTCTCCCCATCCCACCCTGTCCCCCTTTCATCATCCCACCCTGTCCCTCTGTCCTCATCCCACCCTGTCTTCCATTCCTCATCCCTCCCTGTCCCTCTGTCCTCATCCCACCCTGTCCCTCTGTCCTCATCCCACCCTGTCCCTCTGTCCTCATCCCACCCTTTCCCCCTTTCCTCATCCCACCCTGTCCCTCTGTCCTCATCCCACCCTGTCCCCCTTTCCACATCCCACCCTGTCCCTCTGTCCTCATCCCACCCTGTCCCCCTTTCCTCATCCCACCCTGTCCCTCTGTCCTCATCTCACCCTGTCCCCCTTTCCTCATCCCACCCTGTCCCCCTTTCCTCATCCCACCCTGTCCCTCTCTCCCCATCCCACCCTGTCCCCCTTTCCTCATCCCACCCTGTCCCTCTGTCCCCATCCCACCCTGTCCCCCTTTCCTCATCCCACCCTTTCCCCCTTTCCTCATCCCACCTTGTCCCCCTTTCCTCATCCCACCCTTTCCCCCTTTCCTCATCCCACCCTTTCCCCCTTTCCTCATCCCACCCTGTCCCCCTTTCCTCCTTATCTCACCCTGTCCCTCTGTCCTCATCCCACCCTGTCCCTCTGTCCTCATCCCACCCTGTCCCTCTGTCCTCCCACCCTGTCCCTCTGTCCTCATCCCACCCTGTCCCTCTGTCCTCATCCCACCCTGTCCCTCTGTCCTCATCCCACCCTGTCCCCCTTTCCTCATCTAACCCTGTCCCCCTTTCCTCATCCCACCCTGTCCCTCTGCCCTCATCCCACCCTGTCCCCCTTTTCTCATCCCACCCTGTCCCCCTTTCCTCATCCCACCCTGTCCCGCTTTCCTCATCCCACCCTGTCCCCCTTTCCTCATCCCACCCTGTCCCTCTGTCCTCATCCCACCCTGTCTTCCTTTCCTCATCCCACCCTGTCCCTCTGTCCTCATCCCACCCTGTCCCTCTGTCCTCATCCCACCCTGTCCCTCTGTCCTCATCCCACCCTTTCCCCCTTTCCTCATCCCACCCTGTCCTCATCCCACCCTTTCCCCCTTTCCACATACCACCCTGTCCCTCTGTCCTCATCCCACCCTGTCCCCCTGTCCTCATCCCACCCTGTCCCCCTGTCCTCATCCCACCCTGTCCCCCTGTCCTCATCCCACCCTTTCCCCCTTTCCTCATCCCACCCTGTCCCCCTTTCCTCATCCCCCTGTCCCTCTGTCCTCATCCCACCCTGTCCCTCTGTCCTCATCCCACCATGTCCCTCTTTCCTCATCCCACCCTGTCCCTCTGTCCTCATCCCACCCTGTCCCTCTGTCCTCATCCCACCCTGTCCCCCTTTCCTCATCCCACCCTGTCCCTCTGTCCTCATCCCACCCTGTCCCCCTTTCCTCATCCCACCCTGTCCCTCTGTCCTCATCCCACCCTGTCCCCCTTTCCTCATCCCACCCTGTCCCTCTCTCCCCATCCCACCCTGTCCCCCTTTCCTCATCCCACCCTGTCCCTCTGTCCCCATCCCACCCTGTCCCCCTTTCCTCATCCCACCCTGTCCCTCTCTCCCCATCCCACCCTGTCCCCCTTTCATCATTCCACCCTGTCCCTCTGTCCTCATCCCACCCTGTCCCCCTTTCCTCATCCCACCCTGTCCCTCTGTCCCCATCCCACCCTGTCCCCCTTTCCTCATCCCACCCTGTCCCTCTGTCCTCATCCCACCCTGTCCCCCTTTCCTCATCCCACCCTGTCCCTCTCTCCCCATCCCACCCTGTCCCCCTTTCCTCATCCCACCCTGTCCCTTTGTCCCCATCCCACCCTGTCCCCCTTTCCTCATCCCACCCTGTCCCTCTCTCCCCATCCCACCCTGTCCCCCTTTCATCATTCCACCCTGTCCCTCTGTCCTCATCCCACCCTGTCCCCCTTTCCTCATCCCACCCTGTCCCTCTGTCCTCATCCCACCCTGTCCCTCTGTCCTCATCCCACCCTGTCCCTCTGTCCTCATCCCACCTTTTCCCCCTTTCCTCATCCCACCCTGTCCCTCTGTCCTCATCCCACCCTTTCCCCCTTTCCACATACCACCCTGTCCCTCTGTCCTCATCCCACCCTGTCCCCCTGTCCTCATCCCACCCTGTCCCCCTGTCCTCATCCCACCCTGTCCCCCTTTCCTCATCCCACCCTGTCCCCCTTTCCTCATCCCACCCTTTCCCCCTTTCCTCATCCCACCTTGTCCCCCTTTCCTCATCCCACCCTTTCCCCCTTTCCTCATCCCACCCTGTCCCCCTTTCCTCATCCCACCCTGTCCCCCTTTCCTCATCCCCCTGTCCCTCTGTCCTCATCCCACCCTGTCCCTCTGTCCTCATCCCACCATGTCCCTCTTTCCTCATCCCACCCTGTCCCTCTGTCCTCATCCCACCCTGTCCCTCTGTCCTCATCCCACCCTGTCCCCCTTTCCTCATCCCACCCTGTCCCCCTTTCCTCATCCCACCCTGTCCCCCTTTCCTCATCCCACCCTGTCCCTCTGTCCTCATCCCACCCTGTCCCCCTTTCCTCATCCCACCCTGTCCCTCTCTCCCCATCCCACCCTGTCCCCCTTTCCTCATCCCACCCTGTCCCTCTGTCCCCATCCCACCCTGTCCCCCTTTCCTCATCCCACCCTGTCCCTCTCTCCCCATCCCACCCTGTCCCCCTTTCATCATTCCACCCTGTCCCTCTGTCCTCATCCCACCCTGTCCCCCTTTCCTCATCCCACCCTGTCCCTCTGTCCTCATCCCACCCTGTCCCTCTGTCCTCATCCCACCCTGTCCCTCTGTCCTCATCCCACCCTTTCCCCCTTTCCTCATCCCACCCTGTCCCTCTGTCCTCATCCCACCCTGTCCCCCTTTCCACATCCCACCCTGTCCCTCTGTCCTCATCCCACCCTGTCCCCCTTTCCTCATCCCACCCTGTCCCTCTGTCCTCATCCCACCCTGTCCCTCTGTCCTCATCCCACCCTGTCCCTCTGTCCCCATCCCACCCTGCCCCCCTTTCCTCATCCCACCCTGTCCCCCTTTCCTCATCCCACCCTGTCCCTCTGTCCCCATCCCACCCTGTCCCCCTTTCCTCATCCCACCCTGTCCCTCTGTCCCCATCCCACCCTGTCCCCCTTTCCTCATCCCACCCTGTCCCTCTGTCCCCATCCCACCCTGTCCCCCTTTCCTCATCCCACCCTGTCCCTCTCTTGCCATCCCACCCTGTCCCCCTTTCCTCATCCCACCCTGTCCCTCTGTCCCCATCCCACCCTGTCCCCCTTTCCTCATCCCACCCTGTCCCTCTGTCCCCATCCCACCCTGTCCCCCTTTCCTCATCCCACCCTGTCCCTCTCTCCCCATCCCACCCTGTCCCCCTTTCATCATCCCACCCTGTCCCTCTGTCCTCATCCCACCCTGTCTTCCATTCCTCATCCCTCCCTGTCCCTCTGTCCTCATCCCACCCTGTCCCTCTGTCCTCATCCCACCCTGTCCCTCTGTCCTCATCCCACCCTTTCCCCCTTTCCTCATCCCACCCTGTCCCTCTGTCCTCATCCCACCCTGTCCCCCTTTCCACATCCCACCCTGTCCCTCTGTCCTCATCCCACCCTGTCCCCCTTTCCTCATCCCACCCTGTCCCTCTGTCCTCATCTCACCCTGTCCCCCTTTCCTCATCCCACCCTGTCCCCCTTTCCTCATCCCACCCTGTCCCTCTCTCCCCATCCCACCCTGTCCCCCTTTCCTCATCCCACCCTGTCCCTCTGTCCCCATCCCACCCTGTCCCCCTTTCCTCATCCCACCCTTTCCCCCTTTCCTCATCCCACCTTGTCCCCCTTTCCTCATCCCACCCTTTCCCCCTTTCCTCATCCCACCCTTTCCCCCTTTCCTCATCCCACCCTGTCCCCCTTTCCTCCTTATCTCACCCTGTCCCTCTGTCCTCATCCCACCCTGTCCCTCTGTCCTCATCCCACCCTGTCCCTCTGTCCTCCCACCCTGTCCCTCTGTCCTCATCCCACCCTGTCCCTCTGTCCTCATCCCACCCTGTCCCTCTGTCCTCATCCCACCCTGTCCCCCTTTCCTCATCTAACCCTGTCCCCCTTTCCTCATCCCACCCTGTCCCTCTGCCCTCATCCCACCCTGTCCCCCTTTTCTCATCCCACCCTGTCCCCCTTTCCTCATCCCACCCTGTCCCGCTTTCCTCATCCCACCCTGTCCCCCTTTCCTCATCCCACCCTGTCCCTCTGTCCTCATCCCACCCTGTCTTCCTTTCCTCATCCCACCCTGTCCCTCTGTCCTCATCCCACCCTGTCCCTCTGTCCTCATCCCACCCTGTCCCTCTGTCCTCATCCCACCCTTTCCCCCTTTCCTCATCCCACCCTGTCCTCATCCCACCCTTTCCCCCTTTCCACATACCACCCTGTCCCTCTGTCCTCATCCCACCCTGTCCCCCTGTCCTCATCCCACCCTGTCCCCCTGTCCTCATCCCACCCTGTCCCCCTGTCCTCATCCCACCCTTTCCCCCTTTCCTCATCCCACCCTGTCCCCCTTTCCTCATCCCCCTGTCCCTCTGTCCTCATCCCACCCTGTCCCTCTGTCCTCATCCCACCATGTCCCTCTTTCCTCATCCCACCCTGTCCCTCTGTCCTCATCCCACCCTGTCCCTCTGTCCTCATCCCACCCTGTCCCCCTTTCCTCATCCCACCCTGTCCCTCTGTCCTCATCCCACCCTGTCCCCCTTTCCTCATCCCACCCTGTCCCTCTGTCCTCATCCCACCCTGTCCCCCTTTCCTCATCCCACCCTGTCCCTCTCTCCCCATCCCACCCTGTCCCCCTTTCCTCATCCCACCCTGTCCCTCTGTCCCCATCCCACCCTGTCCCCCTTTCCTCATCCCACCCTGTCCCTCTCTCCCCATCCCACCCTGTCCCCCTTTCATCATTCCACCCTGTCCCTCTGTCCTCATCCCACCCTGTCCCCCTTTCCTCATCCCACCCTGTCCCTCTGTCCCCATCCCACCCTGTCCCCCTTTCCTCATCCCACCCTGTCCCTCTGTCCTCATCCCACCCTGTCCCCCTTTCCTCATCCCACCCTGTCCCTCTCTCCCCATCCCACCCTGTCCCCCTTTCCTCATCCCACCCTGTCCCTTTGTCCCCATCCCACCCTGTCCCCCTTTCCTCATCCCACCCTGTCCCTCTCTCCCCATCCCACCCTGTCCCCCTTTCATCATTCCACCCTGTCCCTCTGTCCTCATCCCACCCTGTCCCCCTTTCCTCATCCCACCCTGTCCCTCTGTCCTCATCCCACCCTGTCCCTCTGTCCTCATCCCACCCTGTCCCTCTGTCCTCATCCCACCTTTTCCCCCTTTCCTCATCCCACCCTGTCCCTCTGTCCTCATCCCACCCTTTCCCCCTTTCCACATACCACCCTGTCCCTCTGTCCTCATCCCACCCTGTCCCCCTGTCCTCATCCCACCCTGTCCCCCTGTCCTCATCCCACCCTGTCCCCCTTTCCTCATCCCACCCTGTCCCCCTTTCCTCATCCCACCCTTTCCCCCTTTCCTCATCCCACCTTGTCCCCCTTTCCTCATCCCACCCTTTCCCCCTTTCCTCATCCCACCCTGTCCCCCTTTCCTCATCCCACCCTGTCCCCCTTTCCTCATCCCCCTGTCCCTCTGTCCTCATCCCACCCTGTCCCTCTGTCCTCATCCCACCATGTCCCTCTTTCCTCATCCCACCCTGTCCCTCTGTCCTCATCCCACCCTGTCCCTCTGTCCTCATCCCACCCTGTCCCCCTTTCCTCATCCCACCCTGTCCCCCTTTCCTCATCCCACCCTGTCCCCCTTTCCTCATCCCACCCTGTCCCTCTGTCCTCATCCCACCCTGTCCCCCTTTCCTCATCCCACCCTGTCCCTCTCTCCCCATCCCACCCTGTCCCCCTTTCCTCATCCCACCCTGTCCCTCTGTCCCCATCCCACCCTGTCCCCCTTTCCTCATCCCACCCTGTCCCTCTCTCCCCATCCCACCCTGTCCCCCTTTCATCATTCCACCCTGTCCCTCTGTCCTCATCCCACCCTGTCCCCCTTTCCTCATCCCACCCTGTCCCTCTGTCCTCATCCCACCCTGTCCCTCTGTCCTCATCCCACCCTGTCCCTCTGTCCTCATCCCACCCTTTCCCCCTTTCCTCATCCCACCCTGTCCCTCTGTCCTCATCCCACCCTGTCCCCCTTTCCACATCCCACCCTGTCCCTCTGTCCTCATCCCACCCTGTCCCCCTTTCCTCATCCCACCCTGTCCCTCTGTCCTCATCCCACCCTGTCCCTCTGTCCTCATCCCACCCTGTCCCTCTGTCCCCATCCCACCCTGCCCCCCTTTCCTCATCCCACCCTGTCCCCCTTTCCTTATCCCACCCTGTCCCTCTGTCCTCATCCCACCCTTTCCCCCTTTCCTCATCCCACCCTGTCACCCTTTCCTCATCCCACCCTGTCCCTCTGTCCTCATCCCACCCTTTCCCCCTTTCCTCATCCCACCCTGTCCCTCTGTCCTCATCCCACCCTGTCCCTCTGTCCTCATCCCACCCTGTCCCTCTGTCCTCATCCCACCCTGTCCCCCTTTCCACATCCCACCCTGTCCCTCTGTCCTCATTCCACCCTGACCCCCTTTCCCTATCCCACCCTGTCCCCCTTTCCTCATCCCACCCTGTTCTCTGTCCCATCCCACCCTGTCCCCCTTTCCTCATCCCACCCTGTCCCTCTGTCCTCATCCCACCCTGTCCCTCTGTCCTCATCCCACCCTTTCCCCCTTTCCTCATCCCACCCTGTCCCTCTTTCCTCATCCCACCCTGTCCCTCTTTCCTCATCCCACCCTGTCCCTCTGTCCTCATCCCACTCTGTCCCTCTGTCCTCATCCCACCCTGTCCCTCTGTCCTCATCCCACCCTTTCCCCCTTTCCACATACCACCCTGTCCCTCTGTCCTCATCCCACCCTGTCCCCCTGTCCTCATCCCACCCTGTCCCCCTGTCCTCATCCCACCCTGTCCCCCTTTCCTCATCCCACCCTGTCCCCCTTTCCTCATCCCACCCTTTCCCCCTTTCCTCATCCCACCTTGTCCCCCTTTCCTCATCCCACCCTTTCCCCCTTTCCTCATCCCACCCTTTCCCCCTTTCCTCATCCCACCCTGTCCCCCTTTCCTCATCCCCCTGTCCCTCTGTCCTCATCCCACCCTGTCCCTCTGTCCTCATCCCACCATGTCCCTCTTTCCTCATCCCACCCTGTCCCTCTGTCCTCATCCCACCATGTCCCTCTTTCCTCATCCCACCCTGTCCCTCTGTCCTCATCCCACCCTGTCCCTCTGTCCTCATCCCACCCTGTCCCCCTTTCCTCATCCCACCCTGTCCCTCTGTCCCCATCCCACCCTGTCCCCCTTTCCTCATCCCACCCTGTCCCCCTTTCCTCATCTCACCCTGTTCTCTGTCCTCATCCCACCCTGTCCCCCTTTTCTCATCCCACCCTGTCCCCCTTTCCTCATCCCACCCTGTCCTGCTTTCCTCATCCCACCCTGTCCCCCTTTCCTCATCCCACCCTGTCCCTCTGTCCTCATCCCACCCTGTCCCTCTGTCCTCATCCCACCCTGTCCCCCTTTCCTCATCCCACCCTGTCCCTCTGTCCTCATCCCACCCTGTCCCTCTGTCCTCATCCCACCCTGTCCCCCTTTCCTCATCCCACCCTGTCCCTCTGTCCTCATCCCACCCTTTCCCCCTTTCCACATCCCACCCTGTCCCTCTGTCCTCATCCCACCCTGTCCCTCTGTCCTCATCCCACCCTGTCCCCCTGTCCTCATCCCACCCTGTCCCTCTGTCCTCATCCCACCCTGTCCCTCTGTCCTCATCCCACCCTGTCCCTCTGTCCTCATCCCACCCTGTCCCTCTGTCCTCATCCCACCCTTTCCCCCTTTCCTCATCCCACCCTGTCCCCCTTTCCTCATCCCACCCTGTCCCCCTTTCTTCATCCCACCCTGTCCCTCTGTCCTCATCCCACCCTGTCCCCCTTTCCTCATCCCACCCTGTCCCCCTTTCCTCATCCCACCCTGTCCCTCTGTCCTCATCCCACCCTGTCCCTCTGTCCTCATCCCACCCTTTCCCCCTTTCCTCATCCCACCCTGTCCCTCTGTCCTCATCCCACCCTGTCCCTCTGTCCTCATCCCACCCTGTCCCTCTGTCCTCATCCCACCCCGTCCCCCTTTCCACATCCCACCCTGTCCCTCTGTCCTCATTCCACCCTGACCCCCTTTCCCTATCCCACCCTGTCCCCCTTTCCTCATCCCACCCTGTTCTCTGTCCCATCCCACCCTGTCCCCCTTTCCTCATCCCACCCTGTCCCTCTGTCCTCATCCCACCCTGTCCCTCTGTCCTCATCCCACCCTGTCCCTCTGTCCTCATCCCACCCTGTCCCTCTGTCCTCATCCCACCCTTTCCCCCTTTCCTCATCCCACCCTGTCCCTCTTTCCTCATCCCACCCTGTCCCTCTTTCCTCATCCCACCCTGTCCCTCTGTCCTCATCCCACTCTGTCCCTCTGTCCTCATCCCACCCTGTCCCTCTGTCCTCATCCCACCCTTTCCCCCTTTCCACATACCACCCTGTCCCTCTGTCCTCATCCCACCCTGTCCCCCTGTCCTCATCCCACCCTGTCCCCCTGTCCTCATCCCACCCTGTCCCCCTGTCCTCATCCCACCCTGTCCCCCTGTCCTCATCCCACCCTGTCCCCCTTTCCTCATCCCACCCTGTCCCCCTTTCCTCATCCCACCCTTTCCCCCTTTCCTCATCCCACCTTGTCCCCCTTTCCTCATCCCACCCTTTCCCCCTTTCCTCATCCCACCCTTTCCCCCTTTCCTCATCCCACCCTGTCCCCCTTTCCTCATCCCCCCCTGTCCCTCTGTCCTCATCCCACCCTGTCCCTCTGTCCTCATCCCACCATGTCCCTCTTTCCTCATCCCACCCTGTCCCTCTGTCCTCATCCCACCCTGTCCCTCTGTCCTCATCCCACCCTGTCCCCCTTTCCTCATCCCACCCTGTCCCTCTGTCCCCATCCCACCCTGTCCCCCTTTCCTCATCCCACCCTGTCCCCCTTTCCTCATCTCACCCTGTTCTCTGTCCCCATCCCACCCTGTCCCCCTTTTCTCATCCCACCCTGTCCCCCTTTCCTCATCCCACCCTGTCCCGCTTTCCTCATCCCACCCTGTCCCCCTTTCCTCATCCCACCCTGTCCCTCTGTCCTCATCCCACCCTGTCCCTCTGTCCTCATCCCACCCTGTCCCCCTTTCCTCATCCCACCCTGTCCCTCTGTCCCCATCCCACCCTGTCCCCCTTTCCTCATCCCACCCTGTCCCCCTTTCCTCATCTCACCCTGTTCTCTGTCCCCATCTCACCCTGTCCCCCTTTTCTCATCCCACCCTGTCCCCCTTTCCTCATCCCACCCTGTCCCGCTTTCCTCATCCCACCCTGTCCCCCTTTCCTCATCCCACCCTGTCCCTCTGTCCTCATCCCACCCTGTCCCTCTGTCCTCATCCCACCCTGTCCCCCTTTCCTCATCCCACCCTGTCCCTCTGTCCCCATCCCACCCTGTCCCCCTTTCCTCATCCCACCCTGTCCCTCTGCCCCCATCCCACCCTGTCCCCCTTTCCTCATCCCACCCTGTCCCTCTCTCCCCATCCCACCCTGTCCCCCTTTCATCATCCCACCCTGTCCCTCTGTCCTCATCCCACCCTGTCTTCCTTTCCTCATCCCACCCTGTCCCCCTGTCCTCATCCCACCCTGTCCCCCTTTCCTCATCCCACCCTGTCCCTCTGTCCTCATCCCACCCTGTCCCTCTGTCCTCATCCCACCCTTTCCCCCTTTCCTCATCCCACCCTGTCCCTCTGTCCTCATCCCACCCTGTCCCTCTGTCCTCATCCCACCCTGTCCCCCTTTCCACATCCCACCCTGTCCCTCTGTCCTCATCCCACCCTGTCCCCCTTTCCTCATCCCACCCTGTCCCTCTGTCCTCATCCCACCCTGTCCCCCTTTCCTCATCCCACCCTGTCCCTCTCTCCCCATCCCACCCTGTCCCCCTTTCCTCATCCCACCCTGTCCCTCTGTCCCCATCCCACCCTGTCCCCCTTTCCTCATCCCACCCTGTCCCTCTCTCCCCATCCCACCCTGTCCCCCTTTCATCATCCCACCCTGTCCCTCTGTCCTCATCCCACCCTGTCCCCCTTTCCTCATCCCACCCTGTCCCTCTGTCCTCATCCCACCCTGTCCCTCTGTCCTCATCCCACCCTGTCCCTCTGTCCTCATCCCACCCTCTCCCCCTTTCCTCATCCCACCCTGTCCCTCTGTCCTCATCCGACCCTGTCCCCCTTTCCACATCCCACCCTGTCCCTCTGTCCTCATCCCACCCTGTCCCCCTTTCCTCATCCCACCCTGTCCCTCTGTCCTCATCCCACCCTGTCCCTCTGTCCTCATCCCACCCTGTCCCTCTGTCCCCATCCCACCCTGCCCCCCTTTCCTCATCCCACCCTGTCCCCCTTTCCTCATCCCACCCTGTCCCTCTGTCCTCATCCCACCCTGTCCCTCTGTCCTCATCCCACCCTGTCCCTCTGTCTTCATCCCACCCTGTCCCTCTGTCCTCATCCCACCCTTTCCCCCTTTCCTCATCCCACCCTGTCCCCCTTTCCTCATCCCACCCTGTCCCTCTTTCCTCATCCCACCCTGTCCCTCTTTCCTCATCCCACCCTGTCCCTCTGTCCTCATCCCACCCTGTCCCTCTGTCCTCATCCCACCCTGTCCCTCTGTCCTCATCCCACCCTTTCCCCCTTTCCTCATCCCACCCTGTCCCCCTGTCCTCATCCCACCCTGTCCCTCTGTCCTCATCCCACCCTGTCCCCCTTTCCCCATCCCACCGTCCCCCTTTGCTCATCCCACCCTGTTCTGTCCCCATCCCACCCTGTCCCCCTGTCCTCATCCCACCCTGTCCCCCTTTCCTCATCCCACCCTGTCCCTCTGTCCTCATCCCACCCTGTCCCTCTGTCCTCATCCCACCCTTTCCCCCTTTCCTCATCCCACCCTGTCCCCCTTTCCTCATCCCACCCTGTCCCTCTGTCCTCATCCCACCCTGTCCCCCTTTCCCCATCCCACCGTCCCCCTTTCCTCATCCCACCCTGTCCCTCTGCCCTCATCCCACCCTGTCCCCCTTTTCTCATCCCACCCTGTCCCCCTTTCCTCATCCTACCCTGTCCCGCTTTCCTCATCCCACCCTGTCCCCCTTTCCTCATCCCACCCTGTCCCCCTTTCCTCATCCCACCCTGTCCCTCTGTCCCCATCCCACCCTGTCCCCCTTTCCTCATCCCACCCTGTCCCTCTGTCCCCATCCCACCCTGTCCCCCTTTCCTCATCCCACCCTGTCCCTCTCTTGCCATCCCACCCTGTCCCCCTTTCCTCATCCCACCCTGTCCCTCTGTCCCCATCCCACCCTGTCCCCCTTTCCTCATCCCACCCTGTCCCTCTCTCCCCATCCCACCCTGTCCCCCTTTCATCATCCCACCCTGTCCCTCTGTCCTCATCCCACCCTGTCTTCCATTCCTCATCCCTCCCTGTCCCTCTGTCCTCATCCCACCCTGTCCCTCTGTCCTCATCCCACCCTGTCCCTCTGTCCTCATCCCACCCTTTCCCCCTTTCCTCATCCCACCCTGTCCCTCTGTCCTCATCCCACCCTGTCCCCCTTTCCACATCCCACCCTGTCCCTCTGTCCTCATCCCACCCTGTCCCCCTTTCCTCATCCCACCCTGTCCCTCTGTCCTCATCCCACCCTGTCCCCCTTTCCTCATCCCACCCTGTCCCCCTTTCCTCATCCCACCCTGTCCCTCTCTCCCCATCCCACCCTGTCCCCCTTTCCTCATCCCACCCTGTCCCTCTGTCCCCATCCCACCCTGTCCCCCTTTCCTCATCCCACCCTTTCCCCCTTTCCTCATCCCACCTTGTCCCCCTTTCCTCATCCCACCCTTTCCCCCTTTCCTCATCCCACCCTTTCCCCCTTTCCTCATCCCACCCTGTCCCCCTTTCCTCCTTATCTCACCCTGTCCCTCTGTCCTCATCCCACCCTGTCCCTCTGTCCTCATCCCACCCTGTCCCTCTGTCCTCCCACCCTGTCCCTCTGTCCTCATCCCACCCTGTCCCTCTGTCCTCATCCCACCCTGTCCCTCTGTCCTCATCCCACCCTGTCCCCCTTTCCTCATCTAACCCTGTCCCCCTTTCCTCATCCCACCCTGTCCCCCTTTCCTCATCCCACCCTGTCCCTCTGCCCTCATCCCACCCTGTCCCCCTTTTCTCATCCCACCCTGTCCCCCTTTCCTCATCCCACCCTGTCCCGCTTTCCTCATCCCACCCTGTCCCCCTTTCCTCATCCCACCCTGTCCCCCTTTCCTCATCCCACCCTGTCCCTCTCTCCCGATCCCACCCTGTCCCCCTTTCCTCATCCCACCCTGTCCCTCTGTCCCCATCCCACCCTGTCCCCCTTTCCTCATCCCACCCTGTCCCTCTCTCGCCATCCCACCCTGTCCCCCTTTCCTCATCCCACCCTGTCCCTCTGTCCCCATCCCACCCTGTCCCCCTTTCCTCATCCCACCCTGTCCCTCTCTCCCCATCCCACCCTGTCCCCCTTTCATCATCCCACCCTGTCCCTCTGTCCTCATCCCACCCTGTCTTCCTTTCCTCATCCCACCCTGTCCCTCTGTCCTCATCCCACCCTGTCCCTCTGTCCTCATCCCACCCTGTCCCTCTGTCCCCATCCCACCCTGTCCCCCTTTCCTCATCCCACCCTTTCCCCCTTTCCTCATCCCACCTTGTCCCCCTTTCCTCATCCCACCCTTTCCCCCTTTCCTCATCCCACCCTTTCCCCCTTTCCTCATCCCACCCTGTCCCCCTTTCCTCCTTATCTCACCCTGTCCCTCTGTCCTCATCCCACCCTGTCCCTCTGTCCTCATCCCACCCTGTCCCTCTGTCCTCATCCCACCCTGTCCCTCTGTCCTCATCCCACCCTGTCCCTCTGTCCTCATCCCACCCTGTCCCCCTTTCCTCATCTAACCCTGTCCCCCTTTCCTCATCCCACCCTGTCCCCCTTTCCTCATCCCACCCTGTCCCTCTGCCCTCATCCCACCCTGTCCCCCTTTCCTCATCCCACCCTGTCCCCCTTTCCTCATCCCACCCTGTCCCGCTTTCCTCATCCCACCCTGTCCCCCTTTCCTCATCCCACCCTGTCCCCCTTTCCTCATCCCACCCTGTCCCTCTCTCCCGATCCCACCCTGTCCCCCTTTCCTCATCCCACCCTGTCCCTCTGTCCCCATCCCACCCTGTCCCCCTTTCCTCATCCCACCCTGTCCCTCTCTCGCCATCCCACCCTGTCCCCCTTTCCTCATCCCACCCTGTCCCTCTGTCCCCATCCCACCCTGTCCCCCTTTCCTCATCCCACCCTGTCCCTCTCTCCCCATCCCACCCTGTCCCCCTTTCATCATCCCACCCTGTCCCTCTGTCCTCATCCCACCCTGTCTTCCTTTCCTCATCCCACCCTGTCCCTCTGTCCTCATCCCACCCTGTCCCTCTGTCCTCATCCCACCCTGTCCCTCTGTCCTCATCCCACCCTGTCCCCCTTTCCACATCCCACCCTGTCCCTCTGTCCTCATCCCACCCTGTCCCCCTTTCCTCATCCCACCCTGTCCCTCTGTCCTCATCCCACCCTGTCCCCCCTTTCCTCATCCCACCCTGTCCCTCTCTCCCCATCCCACCCTGTCCCCCTTTCCTCATCCCACCCTGTCCCTCTGTCCCCATCCCACCCTGTCCCCCTTTCCTCATCCCACCCTGTCCCTCTCTCCCCATCCCACCCTGTCCCCCTTTCATCATTCCACCCTGTCCCTCTGTCCTCATCCCACCCTGTCCCCCTTTCCTCATCCCACCCTGTCCCTCTGTCCTCATCCCACCCTGTCCCTCTGTCCTCATCCCACCCTGTCCCTCTGTCCTCATCCCACCCTTTCCCCCTTTCCTCATCCCACCCTGTCCCTCTGTCCTCATCCCACCCTGTCCCCCTTTCCACATCCCACCCTGTCCCTCTGTCCTCATCCCACCCTGTCCCCCTTTCCTCATCCCACCCTGTCCCTCTGTCCTCATCCCACCCTGTCCCTCTGTCCTCATCCCACCCTGTCCCTCTGTCCCCATCCCACCCTGCCCCCCTTTCCTCATCCCACCCTGTCCCCCTTTCCTCATCCCACCCTGTCCCTCTGTCCTCATCCCACCCTGTCCCTCTGTCCTCATCCCACCCTGTCCCTCTGTCCTCATCCCACCCTGTCCCTCTGTCCTCATCCCACCCTGTCCCCCTTTCCTCATCCCACCCTGTCCCCCTTTCCTCATCCCACCCTGTCCCTCTGTCCCCATCCCACCCTGTCCCTCTGTCTTCATCCCACCCTGTCCCTCTGTCCTCATCCCACCCTTTTCCCCTTTCCTCATCCCACCCTGTCCCCCTTTCCTCATCCCACCCTGTCCCTCTGTCCTCATCCCACCCTGTCCCTCTGTCCTCACCCCACCCTGTCCCTCTGTCCTCACCCCACCCTGTCCCTCTGTCCTCATCCCACCCTGTCCCTCTGTCCTCATCCCACCCTGTCCCCCTTTCCTCATCCCACCCTGTCCCACTGTCCCCATCCCACCCTGTCCCCCTTTCCTCATCCCACCCTGTCCCCCTTTCCTCATCCCACCCTGTCCCTCTGTCCCCATCCCACCCTGTCCCTCTGTCTTCATCCCACCCTGTCCCTCTGTCCTCATCCCACCCTTTTCCCCTTTCCTCATCCCACCCTGTCCCCCTTTCCTCATCCCACCCTGTCCCTCTGTCCTCATCCCACCCTGTCCCTCTGTCCTCACCCCACCCTGTCCCTCTGTCCTCACCCCACCCTGTCCCTCTGTCCTCATCCCACCCTGTCCCTCTGTCCTCATCCCACCCTGTCCCCCTTTCCTCATCCCACCCTGTCCCTCTGTCCCCATCCCACCCTGTCCCCCTTTCCTCATCCCACCCTGTCCCCCTTTCCTCATCCCACCCTGTTCTCTGTCCCCATCCCACCCTGTCCCCCTTTCCTCATCCCACCCTGTCCCTCTGTCCTCATCCCACCCTGTCCCCCTTTCCTCATCCCACCCTGTCCCCCTTTCCTCATCCCACCCTGTCCCTCTGTCCCCATCCCACCCTGTCCCTCTGTCCCCATCCCACCCTGTCCCCCTGTCCTCATCCCACCCTGTCCCCCTTTCCTCATCCCACCCTGTCCCCCTTTCCTCATCCCACTCTGTCCTCATCCCACCCTGTCCCTCTGTCCTCATCCCACCCTGTCCCTCTGTCCTCATCCCACCCTTTCCCCCTTTCCTCATCCCACCCTGTCCCCCTTTCCTCATCCCACCCTGTCCCTCTTTCCTCATCCCACCCTGTCCCTCTTTCCTCATCCCACCCTGTCCCTCTGTCCTCATCCCACCCTGTCCCTCTGTCCTCATCCCACCCTGTCCCTCTGTCCTCATCCCACCCTTTCCCCCTTTCCACATCCCACCCTGTCCCTCTGTCCTCATCCCACCCTGTCCCTCTGTCCTCATCCCACCCTGTCCCCCTGTTCTCATCCCACCCTGTCCCTCTGTCCTCATCCCACCCTGTCCCTCTGTCCTCATCCCACCCTGTCCCTCTGTCCTCATCCCACCCTGTCCCTCTGTCCTCATCCCACCCTTTCCCCCTTTCCTCATCCCACCCTGTCCCCCTTTCCTCATCCCACCCTGTCCCCCTTTCTTCATCCCACCCTGTCCCTCTGTCCTCATCCCACCCTGTCCCCCTTTCCTCATCCCACCCTGTCCCCCTTTCCTCATCCTACCCTGTCCCCCTTTCCTCATCCCACCCTGTCCCTCTGTCCTCATCCCACCCTGTCCCTCTGTCCTCATCCCACCCTTTCCCCCTTTCCTCATCCCACCCTGTCCCTCTGTCCTCATCCCACTCTGTCCCTCTGTCCTCATCCCACCCTGTCCCTCTGTCCTCATCCCACCCTGTCCCCCTTTCCACATCCCACCCTGTCCCTCTGTCCTCATTCCACCCTGACCCCCTTTCCCTATCCCACCCTGTCCCCCTTTCCTCATCCCACCCTGTTCTCTGTCCCATCCCACCCTGTCCCCCTTTCCTCATCCCACCCTGTCCCTCTGTCCTCATCCCACCCTGTCCCTCTGTCCTCATCCCACCCTGTCCCTCTGTCCTCATCCCACCCTTTCCCCCTTTCCTCATCCCACCCTGTCCCTCTTTCCTCATCCCACCCTGTCCCTCTTTCCTCATCCCACCCTGTCCCTCTGTCCTCATCCCACTCTGTCCCTCTGTCCTCATCCCACCCTGTCCCTCTGTCCTCATCCCACCCTTTCCCCCTTTCCACATACCACCCTGTCCCTCTGTCCTCATCCCACCCTGTCCCCCTGTCCTCATCCCACCCTGTCCCCCTGTCCTCATCCCACCCTGTCCCCCTGTCCTCATCCCACCCTGTCCCCCTTTCCTCATCCCACCCTGTCCCCCTTTCCTCATCCCACCCTGTCCCCCTTTCCTCATCCCACCCTTTCCCCCTTTCCTCATCCCACCTTGTCCCCCTTTCCTCATCCCACCCTTTCCCCCTTTCCTCATCCCACCCTTTCCCCCTTTCCTCATCCCACCCTTTCCCCCTTTCCTCATCCCACCCTGTCCCCCTTTCCTCATCCCCCCTGTCCCTCTGTCCTCATCCCACCCTGTCCCTCTGTCCTCATCCCACCATGTCCCTCTTTCCTCATCCCACCCTGTCCCTCTGTCCTCATCCCACCCTGTCCCTCTGTCCTCATCCCACCCTGTCCCCCTTTCCTCATCCCACCCTGTCCCTCTGTCCCCATCCCACCCTGTCCCCCTTTCCTCATCCCACCCTGTCCCCCTTTCCTCATCTCACCCTGTTCTCTGTCCCCATCCCACCCTGTCCCCCTTTTCTCATCCCACCCTGTCCCCCTTTCCTCATCCCACCCTGTCCCGCTTTCCTCATCCCACCCTGTCCCCCTTTCCTCATCCCACCCTGTCCCTCTGTCCTCATCCCACCCTGTCCCTCTGTCCTCATCCCACCCTGTCCCCCTTTCCTCATCCCACCCTGTCCCTCTGTCCCCATCCCACCATGTCCCCCTTTCCTCATCCCACCCTGTCCCTCTGTCCCCATCCCACCCTGTCCCCCTTTCCTCATCCCACCCTGTCCCTCTCTCGCCATCCCACCCTGTCCCCCTTTCCTCATCCCACCCTGTCCCTCTGTCCCCATCCCACCCTGTCCCCCTTTCCTCATCCCACCCTGTCCCTCTCTCCCCATCCCACCCTGTCCCCCTTTCATCATCCCACCCTGTCCCTCTGTCCTCATCCCACCCTGTCTTCCTTTCCTCATCCCACCCTGTCCCTCTGTCCTCATCCCACCCTGTCCCCCTTTCCTCATCCCACCCTGTCCCTCTGTCCTCATCCCACCCTGTCCCTCTGTCCTCATCCCACCCTGTCCCTCTGTCCTCATCCCACCCTGTCCCCCTTTCCTCATCCCACCCTGTCCCTCTGTCCCGATCCCACCCTGTCCCCCTTTCCTCATCCCACCCTGTCCCTCTGTCCCCATCCCACCCTGTCCCTCTGTCCCCATCCCACCCTGTCCCCCTTTCCTCATTCCACCCTGTCCCTCTCTCGCCATCCCACCCTGTCCCCCTTTCCTCATCCCACCCTGTCCCTCTGTCCCCATCCCACCCTCTCCCCCTTTCCTCATCCCACCCTGTCCCCCTTTCCTCATCCCACCCTGTCCCTCTGTCCTCATCCCACCCTGTCCCCCTTTCCTCATCCCACCCTGTCCCTCTGTCCTCATCCCACCCTGTCCCCCTTTCCACATCCCACCCTGTCCCTCTGTCCTCATCCCACCCTGCCCCCCTTTCCTCATCCCACCCTGTCCCTCTGTCCTCATCCCACCCTGTCCCCCTTTCCTCATCCCACCCTGTCCCTCTCTCCCCATCCCACCCTGTCCCCCTTTCCTCATCCCACCCTGTCCCTCTGTCCCCATCCCACCCTGTCCCCCTTTCCTCATCCCACCCTGTCCCTCTCGCCCCATCCCACCCTGTCCCCCTTTCATCATCCCACCCTGTCCCTCTGTCCTCATCCCACCCTGTCCCCCTTTCCTCATCCCACCCTGTCCCTCTGTCCTCATCCCACCCTGTCCCTCTGTCCTCATCCCACCCTGTCCCTCTGTCCTCATCCCACCCTGTCCCTCTGTCCTCATCCCACCCTGTCCCTCTGTCCTCATCCCACCCTTTCCCCCTTTCCACATCCCACCCTGTCCCTCTGTCCTCATCCCACCCTGTCCAGCTGTCCTCATCCCACCCTGTCCCTCTGTCCTCATCCCACCCTTTCCCCCTTTCCTCATCCCACCCTGTCCCCCTTTCCTCATCCCACCCTGTCCCCCTTTCTTCATCCCACCCTGTCCCTCTGTCCTCATCCCACCCTGTCCCCCTTTCCTCATCCCACCCTGTCCCCCTTTCCTCATCCCACCCTGTCCCTCTGTCCCCATCCCACCCTGTCCCTCTGTCTTCATCCCACCCTGTCCCTCTGTCCTCATCCCACCCTTTCCCCCTTTCCTCATCCCACCCTGTCCCCCTTTCCTCATCCCACCCTGTCCCTCTTTCCTCATCCCACCCTGTCCCTCTTTCCTCATCCCACCCTGTCCCTCTGTCCTTATCCCACCCTGTCCCTCTGTCCTCATCCCACCCTGTCCCTCTGTCCTCATCCCACCCTTTCCCCCTTTCCACATCCCACCCTGTCCCTCTGTCCTCATCCCACCCTGTCCCCCTGTCCTCATCCCACCCTGTCCCTCTGTCCTCATCCCACCCTGTCCCTCTGTCCTCATCCCACCCTGTCCCTCTGTCCTCATCCCACCCTTTCCCCCTTTCCTCATCCCACCCTGTCCCCCTTTCCTCATCCCACCCTGTCCCCCTTTCTTCATCCCACCCTGTCCCTCTGTCCTCATCCCACCCTGTCCCCCTTTCCTCATCCCACCCTGTCCCCCTTTCCTCATCCCACCCTGTCCCCCTTTCCTCATCCCACCCTGTCCCTCTGTCCTCATCCCACCCTGTCCCCCTTTCCTCATCCCACCCTGTCCCTCTGTCCTCATCCCACCCTGTCCCTCTGTCCTCATCCCACCCTTTCCCCCTTTCCTCATCCCACCCTGTCCCTCTGTCCTCATCCCACCCTGTCCCTCTGTCCTCATCCCACCCTGTCCCCCTTTCCTCATCCCACCCTGTCCCTCTGTCCCGATCCCACCCTGTCCCCCTTTCCTCATCCCACCCTGTCCCTCTGTCCCCATCCCACCCTGTCCCTCTGTCCCCATCCCACCCTGTCCCCCTTTCCTCATTCCACCCTGTCCCTCTCTCGCCATCCCACCCTGTCCCCCTTTCCTCATCCCACCCTGTCCCTCTGTCCCCATCCCACCCTCTCCCCCTTTCCTCATCCCACCCTGTCCCCCTTTCCTCATCCCACCCTGTCCCTCTGTCCTCATCCCACCCTGTCCCCCTTTCCTCATCCCACCCTGTCCCTCTGTCCTCATCCCACCCTGTCCCCCTTTCCACATCCCACCCTGTCCCTCTGTCCTCATCCCACCCTGCCCCCCTTTCCTCATCCCACCCTGTCCCTCTGTCCTCATCCCACCCTGTCCCCCTTTCCTCATCCCACCCTGTCCCTCTCTCCCCATCCCACCCTGTCCCCCTTTCCTCATCCCACCCTGTCCCTCTGTCCCCATCCCACCCTGTCCCCCTTTCCTCATCCCACCCTGTCCCTCTCTCCCCATCCCACCCTGTCCCCCTTTCATCATTCCACCCTGTCCCTCTGTCCTCATCCCACCCTGTCCCCCTGTCCTCATCCCACCCTGTCCCTCTGTCCTCATCCCACCCTGTCCCTCTGTCCTCATCCCACCCTGTCCCTCTGTCCTCATCCCACCCTTTCCCCCTTTCCTCATCCCACCCTGTCCCTCTGTCCTCATCCCACCCTGTCCCCCTTTCCACATCCCACCCTGTCCCTCTGTCCTCATCCCACCCTGTCCCCCTTTCCTCATCCCACCCTGTCCCTCTGTCCTCATCCCACCCTGTCCCTCTGTCCTCATCCCACCCTGTCCCTCTGTCCCCATCCCACCCTGCCCCCCTTTCCTCATCCCACCCTGTCCCCCTTTCCTCATCCCACCCTGTCCCTCTGTCCTCATCCCACCCTGTCCCTCTGTCCTCATCCCTCCCTGTCCCTCTGTCCTCATCCCACCCTGTCCCTCTGTCCTCATCCCACCCTGTCCCCCTTTCCTCATCCCACCCTGTCCCCCTTTCCTCATCCCACCCTGTCCCTCTGTCCCCATCCCACCCTGTCCCTCTGTCTTCATCCCACCCTGTCCCTCTGTCCTCATCCCACCCTTTTCCCCTTTCCTCATCCCACCCTGTCCCCCTTTCCTCATCCCACCCTGTCCCTCTGTCCTCATCCCACCCTGTCCCCCTGTCCTCACCCCACCCTGTCCCTCTGTCCTCACCCCACCCTGTCCCTCTGTCCTCATCCCACCCTGTCCCTCTGTCCTCATCCCACCCTGTCCCCCTTTCCTCATCCCACCCTGTCCCTCTGTCCCCATCCCACCCTGTCCCCCTTTCCTCATCCCACCCTGTCCCCCTTTCCTCATCCCACCCTGTTCTCTGTCCCCATCCCACCCTGTCCCCCTTTCCTCATCCCACCCTGTCCCTCTGTCCTCATCCCACCCTGTCCCCCTTTCCTCATCCCACCCTGTCCCCCTTTCCTCATCCCACCCTGTCCCTCTGTCCCCATCCCACCCTGTCCCTCTGTCCCCATCCCACCCTGTCCCCCTGTCCTCATCCCACCCTGTCCCCCTTTCCTCATCCCACCCTGTCCCCCTTTCCTCATCCCACTCTGTCCTCATCCCACCCTGTCCCTCTGTCCTCATCCCACCCTGTCCCTCTGTCCTCATCCCACCCTTTCCCCCCTTTCCTCATCCCACCCTGTCCCCCTTTCCTCATCCCACCCTGTCCCTCTTTCCTCATCCCACCCTGTCCCTCTTTCCTCATCCCACCCTGTCCCTCTGTCCTCATCCCACCCTGTCCCTCTGTCCTCATCCCACCCTGTCCCTCTGTCCTCATCCCACCCTTTCCCCCTTTCCACATCCCACCCTGTCCCTCTGTCCTCATCCCACCCTGTCCCTCTGTCCTCATCCCACCCTGTCCCCCTGTTCTCATCCCACCCTGTCCCTCTGTCCTCATCCCACCCTGTCCCTCTGTCCTCATCCCACCCTGTCCCTCTGTCCTCATCCCACCCTTTCCCCCTTTCCTCATCCCACCCTGTCCCCCTTTCCTCATCCCACCCTGTCCCCCTTTCTTCATCCCACCCTGTCCCTCTGTCCTCATCCCACCCTGTCCCCCTTTCCTCATCCCACCCTGTCCCCCTTTCCTCATCCCACCCTGTCCCCCTTTCCTCATCCCACCCTGTCCCTCTGTCCTCATCCCACCCTGTCCCTCTGTCCTCATCCCACCCTTTCCCCCTTTCCTCATCCCACCCTGTCCCTCTGTCCTCATCCCACCCTGTCCCTCTGTCCTCATCCCACCCTGTCCCCCTTTCCACATCCCACCCTGTCCCTCTGTCCTCATTCCACCCTGAACCCCTTTCCCTATCCCACCCTGTCCCCCTTTCCTCATCCCACCCTGTTCTCTGTCCCATCCCACCCTGTCCCCCTTTCCTCATCCCACCCTGTCCCTCTGTCCTCATCCCACCCTTTCCCCCTTTCCTCATCCCACCCTGTCCCTCTTTCCTCATCCCACCCTGTCCCTCTTTCCTCATCCCACCCTGTCCCTCTGTCCTCATCCCACTCTGTCCCTCTGTCCTCATCCCACCCTGTCCCTCTGTCCTCATCCCACCCTTTCCCCCTTTCCACATACCACCCTGTCCCTCTGTCCTCATCCCACCCTGTCCCCCTGTCCTCATCCCACCCTTTCCCCCTTTCCTCATCCCACCCTGTCCCCCTTTCCTCATCCCCCCCTGTCCCTCTGTCCTCATCCCACCCTGTCCCTCTGTCCTCATCCCACCATGTCCCTCTTTCCTCATCCCACCCTGTCCCTCTGTCCTCATCCCACCCTGTCCCTCTGTCCTCATCCCACCCTGTCCCCCTTTCCTCATCCCACCCTGTCCCTCTGTCCCCATCCCACCCTGTCCCCCTTTCCTCATCCCACCCTGTCCCCCTTTCCTCATCTCACCCTGTTCTCTGTCCCCATCCCACCCTGTCCCCCTTTTCTCATCCCACCCTGTCCCCCTTTCCTCATCCCACCCTGTCCCACTTTCCTCATCCCACCGTGTCCCCCTTTCCTCATCCCACCCTGTCCCTCTGTCCTCATCCCACCCTGTCCCTCTGTCCTCATCCCACCCTGTCCCCCTTTCCTCATCCCACCCTGTCCCTCTGTCCCCATCCCACCATGTCCCCCTTTCCTCATCCCACCCTGTCCCTCTGTCCACATCCCACCCTGTCCCCCTTTCCTCATCCCACCCTGTCCCTCTCTCGCCATCCCACCCTGTCCCCCTTTCCTCATCCCACCCTGTCCCTCTGTCCCCATCCCACCCTGTCCCCCTTTCCTCATCCCACCCTGTCCCTCTCTCCCCATCCCACCCTGTCCCCCTTTCATCATCCCACCCTGTCCCTCTGTCCTCATCCCACCCTGTCTTCCTTTCCTCATCCCACCCTGTCCCTCTGTCCTCATCCCACCCTGTCCCCCTTTCCTCATCCCACCCTGTCCCTCTGTCCTCATCCCACCCTGTCCCTCTGTCCTCATCCCACCCTTTCCCCCTTTCCTCATCCCACCCTGTCCCTCTGTCCTCATCCCACCCTGTCCCCCTTTCCTCATCCCACCCTGTCCCTCTCTCCCTATCCCACCCTGTCCCCCTTTCCTCATCCCACCCTGTCCCTCTGTCCTCATCCCACCCTGTCCCCCTTTCCTCATCCCACCCTGTCCCTCTGTCCTCATCCCACCCTGTCCCTCTGTCCTCATCCCACCCTGTCCCTCTGTCCTCATCCCACCCTTTCCCCCTTTCCTCATCCCACCCTGTCCCTCTGTCCTCATCCCACCCTGTCCCCCTTTCCACATCCCACCCTGTCCCCCTTTCCTCATCCCACCCTGTCCCCCTTTCCTCATCCCACTCTGTCCTCATCCCACCCTGTCCCTCTGTCCTCATCCCACCCTGTCCCTCTGTCCTCATCCCACCCTTTCCCCCTTTCCTCATCCCACCCTGTCCCCCTTTCCTCATCCCACCCTGTCCCTCTTTCCTCATCCCACCCTGTCCCTCTTTCCTCATCCCACCCTGTCCCTCTGTCCTCATCCCACCCTGTCCCTCTGTCCTCATCCCACCCTGTCCCTCTGTCCTCATCCCACCCTTTCCCCCTTTCCACATCCCACCCTGTCCCTCTGTCCTCATCCCACCCTGTCCCTCTGTCCTCATCCCACCCTGTCCCCCTGTTCTCATCCCACCCTGTCCCTCTGTCCTCATCCCACCCTGTCCCTCTGTCCTCATCCCACCCTGTCCCTCTGTCCTCATCCCACCCTTTCCCCCTTTCCTCATCCCACCCTGTCCCCCTTTCCTCATCCCACCCTGTCCCCCTTTCTTCATCCCACCCTGTCCCTCTGTCCTCATCCCACCCTGTCCCCCTTTCCTCATCCCACCCTGTCCCCCTTTCCTCATCCCACCCTGTCCCCCTTTCCTCATCCCACCCTGTCCCTCTGTCCTCATCCCACCCTGTCCCTCTGTCCTCATCCCACCCTTTCCCCCTTTCCTCATCCCACCCTGTCCCTCTGTCCTCATCCCACCCTGTCCCTCTGTCCTCATCCCACCCTGTCCCCCTTTCCACATCCCACCCTGTCCCTCTGTCCTCATTCCACCCTGAACCCCTTTCCCTATCCCACCCTGTCCCCCTTTCCTCATCCCACCCTGTTCTCTGTCCCATCCCACCCTGTCCCCCTTTCCTCATCCCACCCTGTCCCTCTGTCCTCATCCCACCCTTTCCCCCTTTCCTCATCCCACCCTGTCCCTCTTTCCTCATCCCACCCTGTCCCTCTTTCCTCATCCCACCCTGTCCCTCTGTCCTCATCCCACTCTGTCCCTCTGTCCTCATCCCACCCTGTCCCTCTGTCCTCATCCCACCCTTTCCCCCTTTCCACATACCACCCTGTCCCTCTGTCCTCATCCCACCCTGTCCCCCTGTCCTCATCCCACCCTTTCCCCCTTTCCTCATCCCACCCTGTCCCCCTTTCCTCATCCCCCCCTGTCCCTCTGTCCTCATCCCACCCTGTCCCTCTGTCCTCATCCCACCATGTCCCTCTTTCCTCATCCCACCCTGTCCCTCTGTCCTCATCCCACCCTGTCCCTCTGTCCTCATCCCACCCTGTCCCCCTTTCCTCATCCCACCCTGTCCCTCTGTCCCCATCCCACCCTGTCCCCCTTTCCTCATCCCACCCTGTCCCCCTTTCCTCATCTCACCCTGTTCTCTGTCCCCATCCCACCCTGTCCCCCTTTTCTCATCCCACCCTGTCCCCCTTTCCTCATCCCACCCTGTCCCACTTTCCTCATCCCACCGTGTCCCCCTTTCCTCATCCCACCCTGTCCCTCTGTCCTCATCCCACCCTGTCCCTCTGTCCTCATCCCACCCTGTCCCCCTTTCCTCATCCCACCCTGTCCCTCTGTCCCCATCCCACCATGTCCCCCTTTCCTCATCCCACCCTGTCCCTCTGTCCACATCCCACCCTGTCCCCCTTTCCTCATCCCACCCTGTCCCTCTCTCGCCATCCCACCCTGTCCCCCTTTCCTCATCCCACCCTGTCCCTCTGTCCCCATCCCACCCTGTCCCCCTTTCCTCATCCCACCCTGTCCCTCTCTCCCCATCCCACCCTGTCCCCCTTTCATCATCCCACCCTGTCCCTCTGTCCTCATCCCACCCTGTCTTCCTTTCCTCATCCCACCCTGTCCCTCTGTCCTCATCCCACCCTGTCCCCCTTTCCTCATCCCACCCTGTCCCTCTGTCCTCATCCCACCCTGTCCCTCTGTCCTCATCCCACCCTTTCCCCCTTTCCTCATCCCACCCTGTCCCTCTGTCCTCATCCCACCCTGTCCCCCTTTCCTCATCCCACCCTGTCCCTCTCTCCCTATCCCACCCTGTCCCCCTTTCCTCATCCCACCCTGTCCCTCTGTCCTCATCCCACCCTGTCCCCCTTTCCTCATCCCACCCTGTCCCTCTGTCCTCATCCCACCCTGTCCCTCTGTCCTCATCCCACCCTGTCCCTCTGTCCTCATCCCACCCTTTCCCCCTTTCCTCATCCCACCCTGTCCCTCTGTCCTCATCCCACCCTGTCCCCCTTTCCACATCCCACCCTGTCCCTCTGTCCTCATCCCACCCTGTCCCCCTTTCCTCATCCCACCCTGTCCCTCTGTCCTCATCCCACCCTGTCCCTCTGTCCTCATCCCACCCTGTCCCTCTGTCCCCATCCCACCCTGCCCCCCTTTCCTCATCCCACCCTGTCCCCCTTTCCTCATCCCACCCTGTCCCTCTGTCCTCATCCCACCCTGTCCCTCTGTCCTCATCCCACCCTGTCCCTCTGTCTTCCTCCCACCCTGTCCCTCTGTCCTCATCCCACCCTTTCCCCCTTTCCTCATCCCACCCTGTCCCCCTTTCCTCATCCCACCCTGTCCCTCTTTCCTCATCCCACCCTGTCCCTCTTTCCTCATCCCACCCTGTCCCTCTGTCCTCATCCCACCCTGTCCCTCTGTCCTCATCCCACCCTTTCCCCCTTTCCACATCCCACCCTGTCCCTCTGTCCTCATCCCACCCTGTCCCCCTTTCCTCATCCCACCCTGTCCCTCTGTCCTCATCCCACCCTGTCCCTCTGTCCTCATCCCACCCTGTCCCTCTGTCCTCATCCCACCCTGTCCCTCTGTCCTCATCCCACCCTGTCCCCCTTTCTTCATCCCACCCTGTCCCTCTGTCCTCATCCCACCCTGTCCATCTTTCCTCATCCCACCCTGTCCCCCTTTCCTCATCCCACCCTGTCCCTCTGTCCTCATCCCACCCTGTCCCCCTTTCCTCATCCCACCCTGTCCCTCTGTCCTCATCCCACCCTGTCCCCCTTTCCTCATCCCACCCTGTCCCTCTGTCCTCATCCCACCCTGTCCCTCTGTCCTCATCCCACCCTTTCCCCCTTTCCTCATCCCACCCTGTCCCTCTGTCCTCATCCCACCCTGTCCCTCTGTCCTCATCCCACCCTGTCCCCCTTTCCACATCCCACCCTGTCCCTCTGTCCTCATCCCACCCTGTCCCCCTTTCCTCATCCCACCCTGTCCCTCTGTCCTCATCCCACCCTGTCCCCCTTTCCTCATCCCACCCTGTCCCTCTGTCCTCATCCCACCCTGTCCCCCTTTCCTCATCCCACCCTGTCCCTCTCTCCCCATCCCACCCTGTCCCCCTTTCCTCATCCCACCCTGTCCCTCTGTCCCCATCCCACCCTGTCCCCCTTTCCTCATCCCACCCTGTCCCTCTCTCGCCATCCCACCCTGTCCCCCTTTCCTCATCCCACCCTGTCCCTCTGTCCCCATCCCACCCTGTCCCCCTTTCCTCATCCCACCCTGTCCCTCTCTCCCCATCCCACCCTGTCCCCCTTTCATCATCCCACCCTGTCCCTCTGTCCTCATCCCACCCTGTCTTCCTTTCCTCATCCCACCCTGTCCCTCTGTCCTCATCCCACCCTGTCCCCCTTTCCTCATCCCACCCTGTCCCTCTGTCCTCATCCCACCCTGTCCCTCTGTCCTCATCCCACCCTTTCCCCCTTTCCTCATCCCACCCTGTCCCTCTGTCCTCATCCCACCCTGTCCCCCTTTCCTCATCCCACCCTGTCCCTCTCTCCCCATCCCACCCTGTCCCCCTTTCCTCATCCCACCCTGTCCCTCTGTCCCCATCCCACCCTGTCCCCCTTTCCTCATCCCACCCTGTCCCTCTCTCCCCATCCCACCCTGTCCCCCTTTCATCATCCCACCCTGTCCCTCTGTCCTCATCCCACCCTGTCCCCCTTTCCTCATCCCACCCTGTCCCTCTGTCCTCATCCCACCCTGTCCCTCTGTCCTCATCCCACCCTGTCCCTCTGTCCTCATCCCACCCTGTCCCTCTGTCCTCATCCCACCCTGTCCCTCTGTCCTCATCCCACCCTTTCCCCCTTTCCACATCCCACCCTGTCCCTCTGTCCTCATCCCACCCTGTCCAGCTGTCCTCATCCCACCCTGTCCCTCTGTCCTCATCCCACCCTTTCCCCCTTTCCTCATCCCACCCTGTCCCCCTTTCCTCATCCCACCCTGTCCCCCTTTCTTCATCCCACCCTGTCCCTCTGTCCTCATCCCACCCTGTCCCCCTTTCCTCATCCCACCCTGTCCCCCTTTCCTCATCCCACCCTGTCCCTCTGTCCCCATCCCACCCTGTCCCTCTGTCTTCATCCCACCCTGTCCCTCTGTCCTCATCCCACCCTTTCCCCCTTTCCTCATCCCACCCTGTCCCCCTTTCCTCATCCCACCCTGTCCCTCTTTCCTCATCCCACCCTGTCCCTCTTTCCTCATCCCACCCTGTCCCTCTGTCCTTATCCCACCCTGTCCCTCTGTCCTCATCCCACCCTGTCCCTCTGTCCTCATCCCACCCTTTCCCCCTTTCCACATCCCACCCTGTCCCTCTGTCCTCATCCCACCCTGTCCCCCTGTCCTCATCCCACCCTGTCCCTCTGTCCTCATCCCACCCTGTCCCTCTGTCCTCATCCCACCCTGTCCCTCTGTCCTCATCCCACCCTTTCCCCCTTTCCTCATCCCACCCTGTCCCCCTTTCCTCATCCCACCCTGTCCCCCTTTCTTCATCCCACCCTGTCCCTCTGTCCTCATCCCACCCTGTCCCCCTTTCCTCATCCCACCCTGTCCCCCTTTCCTCATCCCACCCTGTCCCCCTTTCCTCATCCCACCCTGTCCCTCTGTCCTCATCCCACCCTGTCCCCCTTTCCTCATCCCACCCTGTCCCTCTGTCCTCATCCCACCCTGTCCCTCTGTCCTCATCCCACCCTTTCCCCCTTTCCTCATCCCACCCTGTCCCTCTGTCCTCATCCCACCCTGTCCCTCTGTCCTCATCCCACCCTGTCCCCCTTTCCTCATCCCACCCTGTCCCTCTGTCCCGATCCCACCCTGTCCCCCTTTCCTCATCCCACCCTGTCCCTCTGTCCCCATCCCACCCTGTCCCTCTGTCCCCATCCCACCCTGTCCCCCTTTCCTCATCCCACCCTGTCCCTCTCTCGCCATCCCACCCTGTCCCCCTTTCCTCATCCCACCCTGTCCCTCTGTCCCCATCCCACCCTGTCCCCCTTTCCTCATCCCACCCTGTCCCCCTTTCCTCATCCCACCCTGTCCCCCTTTCCTCATCCCACCCTGTCCCCCTTTCATCATTCCACCCTGTCCCTCTGTCCTCATCCCACCCTGTCCCCCTGTCCTCATCCCACCCTGTCCCTCTGTCCTCATCCCACCCTGTCCCTCTGTCCTCATCCCACCCTGTCCCTCTGTCCTCATCCCACCCTTTCCCCCTTTCCTCATCCCACCCTGTCCCTCTGTCCTCATCCCACCCTGTCCCCCTTTCCACATCCCACCCTGTCCCTCTGTCCTCATCCCACCCTGTCCCCCTTTCCTCATCCCACCCTGTCCCTCTGTCCTCATCCCACCCTGTCCCTCTGTCCTCATCCCACCCTGTCCCTCTGTCCCCATCCCACCCTGCCCCCCTTTCCTCATCCCACCCTGTCCCCCTTTCCTCATCCCACCCTGTCCCTCTGTCCTCATCCCACCCTGTCCCTCTGTCCTCATCCCTCCCTGTCCCTCTGTCCTCATCCCACCCTGTCCCTCTGTCCTCATCCCACCCTGTCCCCCTTTCCTCATCCCACCCTGTCCCCCTTTCCTCATCCCACCCTGTCCCTCTGTCCCCATCCCACCCTGTCCCTCTGTCTTCATCCCACCCTGTCCCTCTGTCCTCATCCCACCCTTTTCCCCTTTCCTCATCCCACCCTGTCCCCCTTTCCTCATCCCACCCTGTCCCTCTGTCCTCATCCCACCCTGTCCCCCTGTCCTCACCCCACCCTGTCCCTCTGTCCTCACCCCACCCTGTCCCTCTGTCCTCATCCCACCCTGTCCCTCTGTCCTCATCCCACCCTGTCCCCCTTTCCTCATCCCACCCTGTCCCTCTGTCCCCATCCCACCCTGTCCCCCTTTCCTCATCCCACCCTGTCCCCCTTTCCTCATCCCACCCTGTTCTCTGTCCCCATCCCACCCTGTCCCCCTTTCCTCATCCCACCCTGTCCCTCTGTCCTCATCCCACCCTGTCCCCCTTTCCTCATCCCACCCTGTCCCCCTTTCCTCATCCCACCCTGTCCCTCTGTCCCCATCCCACCCTGTCCCTCTGTCCCCATCCCACCCTGTCCCCCTGTCCTCATCCCACCCTGTCCCCCTTTCCTCATCCCACCCTGTCCCCCTTTCCTCATCCCACTCTGTCCTCATCCCACCCTGTCCCTCTGTCCTCATCCCACCCTGTCCCTCTGTCCTCATCCCACCCTTTCCCCCTTTCCTCATCCCACCCTGTCCCCCTTTCCTCATCCCACCCTGTCCCTCTTTCCTCATCCCACCCTGTCCCTCTTTCCTCATCCCACCCTGTCCCTCTGTCCTCATCCCACCCTGTCCCTCTGTCCTCATCCCACCCTGTCCCTCTGTCCTCATCCCACCCTTTCCCCCTTTCCACATCCCACCCTGTCCCTCTGTCCTCATCCCACCCTGTCCCTCTGTCCTCATCCCACCCTGTCCCCCTGTTCTCATCCCACCCTGTCCCTCTGTCCTCATCCCACCCTGTCCCTCTGTCCTCATCCCACCCTGTCCCTCTGTCCTCATCCCACCCTTTCCCCCTTTCCTCATCCCACCCTGTCCCCCTTTCCTCATCCCACCCTGTCCCCCTTTCTTCATCCCACCCTGTCCCTCTGTCCTCATCCCACCCTGTCCCCCTTTCCTCATCCCACCCTGTCCCCCTTTCCTCATCCCACCCTGTCCCCCTTTCCTCATCCCACCCTGTCCCTCTGTCCTCATCCCACCCTGTCCCTCTGTCCTCATCCCACCCTTTCCCCCTTTCCTCATCCCACCCTGTCCCTCTGTCCTCATCCCACCCTGTCCCTCTGTCCTCATCCCACCCTGTCCCCCTTTCCACATCCCACCCTGTCCCTCTGTCCTCATTCCACCCTGAACCCCTTTCCCTATCCCACCCTGTCCCCCTTTCCTCATCCCACCCTGTTCTCTGTCCCATCCCACCCTGTCCCCCTTTCCTCATCCCACCCTGTCCCTCTGTCCTCATCCCACCCTTTCCCCCTTTCCTCATCCCACCCTGTCCCTCTTTCCTCATCCCACCCTGTCCCTCTTTCCTCATCCCACCCTGTCCCTCTGTCCTCATCCCACTCTGTCCCTCTGTCCTCATCCCACCCTGTCCCTCTGTCCTCATCCCACCCTTTCCCCCTTTCCACATACCACCCTGTCCCTCTGTCCTCATCCCACCCTGTCCCCCTGTCCTCATCCCACCCTTTCCCCCTTTCCTCATCCCACCCTGTCCCCCTTTCCTCATCCCCCCCTGTCCCTCTGTCCTCATCCCACCCTGTCCCTCTGTCCTCATCCCACCATGTCCCTCTTTCCTCATCCCACCCTGTCCCTCTGTCCTCATCCCACCCTGTCCCTCTGTCCTCATCCCACCCTGTCCCCCTTTCCTCATCCCACCCTGTCCCTCTGTCCCCATCCCACCCTGTCCCCCTTTCCTCATCCCACCCTGTCCCCCTTTCCTCATCTCACCCTGTTCTCTGTCCCCATCCCACCCTGTCCCCCTTTTCTCATCCCACCCTGTCCCCCTTTCCTCATCCCACCCTGTCCCACTTTCCTCATCCCACCCTGTCCCCCTTTCCTCATCCCACCCTGTCCCTCTGTCCTCATCCCACCCTGTCCCTCTGTCCTCATCCCACCCTGTCCCCCTTTCCTCATCCCACCCTGTCCCTCTGTCCCCATCCCACCATGTCCCCCTTTCCTCATCCCACCCTGTCCCTCTGTCCACATCCCACCCTGTCCCCCTTTCCTCATCCCACCCTGTCCCTCTCTCGCCATCCCACCCTGTCCCCCTTTCCTCATCCCACCCTGTCCCTCTGTCCCCATCCCACCCTGTCCCCCTTTCCTCATCCCACCCTGTCCCTCTCTCCCCATCCCACCCTGTCCCCCTTTCATCATCCCACCCTGTCCCTCTGTCCTCATCCCACCCTGTCTTCCTTTCCTCATCCCACCCTGTCCCTCTGTCCTCATCCCACCCTGTCCCCCTTTCCTCATCCCACCCTGTCCCTCTGTCCTCATCCCACCCTGTCCCTCTGTCCTCATCCCACCCTTTCCCCCTTTCCTCATCCCACCCTGTCCCTCTGTCCTCATCCCACCCTGTCCCCCTTTCCTCATCCCACCCTGTCCCTCTCTCCCCATCCCACCCTGTCCCCCTTTCCTCATCCCACCCTGTCCCTCTGTCCCCATCCCACCCTGTCCCCCTTTCCTCATCCCACCCTGTCCCTCTCTCCCTATCCCACCCTGTCCCCCTTTCCTCATCCCACCCTGTCCCTCTGTCCTCATCCCACCCTGTCCCCCTTTCCTCATCCCACCCTGTCCCTCTGTCCTCATCCCACCCTGTCCCTCTGTCCTCATCCCACCCTGTCCCTCTGTCCTCATCCCACCCTTTCCCCCTTTCCTCATCCCACCCTGTCCCTCTGTCCTCATCCCACCCTGTCCCCCTTTCCACATCCCACCCTGTCCCTCTGTCCTCATCCCACCCTGTCCCCCTTTCCTCATCCCACCCTGTCCCTCTGTCCTCATCCCACCCTGTCCCTCTGTCCTCATCCCACCCTGTCCCTCTGTCCCCATCCCACCCTGCCCCCCTTTCCTCATCCCACCCTGTCCCCCTTTCCTCATCCCACCCTGTCCCTCTGTCCTCATCCCACCCTGTCCCTCTGTCCTCATCCCACCCTGTCCCTCTGTCTTCCTCCCACCCTGTCCCTCTGTCCTCATCCCACCCTTTCCCCCTTTCCTCATCCCACCCTGTCCCCCTTTCCTCATCCCACCCTGTCCCTCTTTCCTCATCCCACCCTGTCCCTCTTTCCTCATCCCACCCTGTCCCTCTGTCCTCATCCCACCCTGTCCCTCTGTCCTCATCCCACCCTTTCCCCCTTTCCACATCCCACCCTGTCCCTCTGTCCTCATCCCACCCTGTCCCCCTTTCCTCATCCCACCCTGTCCCTCTGTCCTCATCCCACCCTGTCCCTCTGTCCTCATCCCACCCTGTCCCTCTGTCCTCATCCCACCCTGTCCCTCTGTCCTCATCCCACCCTGTCCCCCTTTCTTCATCCCACCCTGTCCCTCTGTCCTCATCCCACCCTGTCCATCTTTCCTCATCCCACCCTGTCCCCCTTTCCTCATCCCACCCTGTCCCTCTGTCCTCATCCCACCCTGTCCCCCTTTCCTCATCCCACCCTGTCCCTCTGTCCTCATCCCACCCTGTCCCCCTTTCCTCATCCCACCCTGTCCCTCTGTCCTCATCCCACCCTGTCCCTCTGTCCTCATCCCACCCTTTCCCCCTTTCCTCATCCCACCCTGTCCCTCTGTCCTCATCCCACCCTGTCCCTCTGTCCTCATCCCACCCTGTCCCCCTTTCCACATCCCACCCTGTCCCTCTGTCCTCATCCCACCCTGTCCCCCTTTCCTCATCCCACCCTGTCCCTCTGTCCTCATCCCACCCTGTCCCCCTTTCCTCATCCCACCCTGTCCCTCTGTCCTCATCCCACCCTGTCCCCCTTTCCTCATCCCACCCTGTCCCTCTCTCCCCATCCCACCCTGTCCCCCTTTCCTCATCCCACCCTGTCCCTCTGTCCCCATCCCACCCTGTCCCCCTTTCCTCATCCCACCCTGTCCCTCTCTCCCCATCCCACCCTGTCCCCCTTTCATCATCCCACCCTGTCCCTCTGTCCTCATCCCACCCTGTCCCCCTTTCCTCATCCCACCCTGTCCCTCTGTCCTCATCCCACCCTGTCCCTCTGTCCTCATCCCACCCTGTCCCTCTGTCCTCATCCCACCCTTTCCCCCTTTCCTCATCCCACCCTGTCCCTCTGTCCTCATCCCACCCTGTCCCCCTTTCCACATCCCACCCTGTCCCTCTGTCCTCATCCCACCCTGTCCCCCTTTCCTCATCCCACCCTGTCCCTCTGTCCTCATCCCACCCTGTCCCTCTGTCCTCATCCCACCCTGTCCCTCTGTCCCCATCCCACCCTGCCCCCCTTTCCTCATCCCACCCTGTCCCCCTTTCCTCATCCCACCCTGTCCCTCTGTCCTCATCCCACCCTGTCCCTCTGTCCTCATCCCACCCTGTCCCTCTGTCTTCATCCCACCCTGTCCCTCTGTCCTCATCCCACCCTTTCCCCCTTTCCTCATCCCACCCTGTCCCCCTTTCCTCATCCCACCCTGTCCCTCTTTCCTCATCCCACCCTGTCCCTCTTTCCTCATCCCACCCTGTCCCTCTGTCCTCATCCCACCCTGTCCCTCTGTCCTCATCCCACCCTGTCCCTCTGTCCTCATCCCACCCTTTCCCCCTTTCCACATCCCACCCTGTCCCTCTGTCCTCATCCCACCCTGACCCCTGTCCTCATCCCACCCTGTCCCTCTGTCCTCATCCCACCCTGTCCCTCTGTCCTCATCCCACCCTGTCCCTCTGTCCTCATCCCACCCTGTCCCTCTGTCCTCATCCCACCCTTTCCCCCTTTCCTCATCCCACCCTGTCCCCCTTTCCTCATCCCACCCTGTCCCCCTTTCTTCATCCCACCCTGTCCCTCTGTCCTCATCCCACCCTGTCCCCCTTTCCTCATCCCACCCTGTCCCCCTTTCCTCATCCCACCCTGTCCCCCTTTCCTCATCCCACCCTGTCCCTCTGTCCCCATCCCACCCTGTCCCTCGGTCCTTATCCCACCCTGTCCCTCTGTCCTCATTCCACCCTGACCCCCTTTCCCCATCCCACCCTGTCCCCCTTTCCTCATCCCACCCTGTCACTCTGTCCCATCCCACCCTGTCCCCCTTTCCTCATCCCACCCTGTCCCCCTTTCCTCATCCCACCCTGTCACTCTGTCCCATCCCACCCTTTCCCCCTTTCCTCATCCCACCCTGTCCCCCTTTCCTCATCCCACCCTGTCCCTCTGTCCTCATCCCACCCTGTCCCTCTGTCCTCATCCCACCCTGTCCCTCTGTCCTCATCCCACCCTGTCCCCCTTTCCCCATCCCACCGTCCCCCTTTGCTCATCCCACCCTGTTCTGTCCCCATCCCACCCTGTCCCCCTGTCCTCATCCCACCCTGTCCCCCTTTCCTCATCCCACCCTGTCCCTCTGTCCTCATCCCACCCTTTCCCCCTTTCCTCATCCCACCCTGTCCCCCTTTCCTCATCCCACCCTGTCCCTCTGTCCTCATCCCACCCTGTCCCCCTTTCCCCATCCCACCGTCCCCCTTTCCTCATCCCACCCTGTCCCTCTACCCTCATCCCACCCTGTCCCCCTTTTCTCATCCCACCCTGTCCCCCTTTCCTCATCCTACCCTGTCCCGCTTTCCTCATCCCACCCTGTCCCCCTTTCCTCATCCCACCCTGTCCCCCTTTCCTCATCCCACCCTGTCCCTCTGTCCCCATCCCACCCTGTCCCTCTGTCCCCATCCCACCCTGTCCCCCTTTCCTCATCCCACCCTGTCCCTCTGTCCCCATCCCACCCTGTCCCTCTGTCCCCATCCCACCCTGTCCCCCTTTCCTCATCCCACCCTGTCCCTCTCTTGCCATCCCACCCTGTCCCCCTTTCCTCATCCCACCCTGTCCCTCTGTCCCCATCCCACCCTGTCCCCCTTTCCTCATCCCACCCTGTCCCTCTCTCCCCATCCCACCCTGTCCCCCTTTCATCATCCCACCCTGTCCCTCTGTCCTCATCCCACCCTGTCTTCCATTCCTCATCCCTCCCTGTCCCTCTGTCCTCATCCCACCCTGTCCCTCTGTCCTCATCCCACCCTGTCCCTCTGTCCTCATCCCACCCTTTCCCCCTTTCCTCATCCCACCCTGTCCCTCTGTCCTCATCCCACCCTGTCCCCCTTTCCACATCCCACCCTGTCCCTCTGTCCTCATCCCACCCTGTCCCCCTTTCCTCATCCCACCCTGTCCCTCTGTCCTCATCCCACCCTGTCCCCCTTTCCTCATCCCACCCTGTCCCCCTTTCCTCATCCCACCCTGTCCCTCTCTCCCCATCCCACCCTGTCCCCCTTTCCTCATCCCACCCTGTCCCTCTGTCCCCATCCCACCCTGTCCCCCTTTCCTCATCCCACCCTTTCCCCCTTTCCTCATCCCACCCTGTCCCCCTTTCCTCATCCCACCCTTTCCCCCTTTCCTCATCCCACCCTTTCCCCCTTTCCTCATCCCACCCTGTCCCCCTTTCCTCCTTATCTCACCCTGTCCCTCTGTCCTCATCCCACCCTGTCCCTCTGTCCTCATCCCACCCTGTCCCTCTGTCCTCCCACCCTGTCCCTCTGTCCTCATCCCACCCTGTCCCTCTGTCCTCATCCCACCCTGTCCCCCTTTCCTCATCTAACCCTGTCCCCCTTTCCTCATCCCACCCTGTCCCCCTTTCCTCATCCCACCCTGTCCCTCTGCCCTCATCCCACCCTGTCCCCCTTTCCTCATCCCACCCTGTCCCTCTGTCCCCATCCCACCCTGTCCCCCTTTCCTCATCCCACCCTGTCCCTCTGTCCCCATCCCACCCTGTCCCCCTTTCCTCATCCCACCCTGTCCCTCTCTCGCCATCCCACCCTGTCCCCCTTTCCTCATCCCACCCTGTCCCTCTGTCCCCATCCCACCCTGTCCCCCTTTCCTCATCCCACCCTGTCCCTCTCTCCCCATCCCACCCTGTCCCCCTTTCATCATCCCACCCTGTCCCTCTGTCCTCATCCCACCCTGTCTTCCTTTCCTCATCCCACCCTGTCCCTCTGTCCTCATCCCACCCTGTCCCTCTGTCCTCATCCCACCCTGTCCCTCTGTCCTCATCCCACCCTGTCCCCCTTTCCACATCCCACCCTGTCCCTCTGTCCTCATCCCACCCTGTCCCCCTTTCCTCATCCCACCCTGTCCCTCTGTCCTCATCCCACCCTGTCCCTCTCTCCCCATCCCACCCTGTCCCTCTCTCCCCATCCCACCCTGTCCCCCTTTCCTCATCCCACCCTGTCCCTCTGTCCCCATCCCACCCTGTCCCCCTTTCCTTATCCCACCCTGTTCCTCTCTCCCCATCCCACCCTGTCCCCCTTTCATCATTCCACCCTGTCCCTCTGTCCTCATCCCACCCTGTCCCCCTTTCCTCATCCCACCCTGTCCCTCTGTCCTCATCCCACCCTGTCCCTCTGTCCTCATCCCACCCTGTCCCTCTGTCCTCATCCCACCCTGTCCCCCTTTCCTCATCCCACCCTGTCCCTCTGTCCTCATCCCACCCTGTCCCCCTTTCCACATCCCACCCTGTCCCTCTGTCCTCATCCCACCCTGTCCCCCTTTCCTCATCCCACCCTGTCCCTCTGTCCTCATCCCACCCTGTCCCTCTGTCCTCATCCCACCCTGTCCCTCTGTCCTCATCCCACCCTGTCCCTCTGTCCCCATCCCACCCTGCCCCCCTTTCCTCATCCCACCCTGTCCCCCTTTCCTCATCCCACCCTGTCCCTCTGTCCTCATCCCACCCTGTCCCTCTGTCCTCATCCCACCCTGTCCCTCTGTCCTCATCCCACCCTGTCCCCCTTTCCTCATCCCACCCTGTCCCTCTGTCCTCATCCCACCCTGTCCCTCTGTCCTCATCCCACCCTTTCCCCCTTTCCTCATCCCACCCTGTCCCCCTTTCCTCATCCCACCCTGTCCCTCTGTCCTCATCCCACCCTGTCCCCCTTTCCCCATCCCACCGTCCCCCTTTCCTCATCCCACCCTGTCCCTCTGCCCTCATCCCACCCTGTCCCCCTTTTCTCATCCCACCCTGTCCCCCTTTCCTCATCCTACCCTGTCCCGCTTTCCTCATCCCACCCTGTCCCCCTTTCCTCATCCCACCCTGTCCCCCTTTCCTCATCCCACCCTGTCCCTCTGTCCCCATCCCACCCTGTCCCCCTTTCCTCATCCCACCCTGTCCCTCTGTCCCCATCCCACCCTGTCCCTCTGTCCCCATCCCACCCTGTCCCCCTTTCCTCATCCCACCCTGTCCCTCTCTTGCCATCCCACCCTGTCCCCCTTTCCTCATCCCACCCTGTCCCTCTGTCCCCATCCCACCCTGTCCCCCTTTCCTCATCCCACCCTGTCCCTCTCTCCCCATCCCACCCTGTCCCCCTTTCATCATCCCACCCTGTCCCTCTGTCCTCATCCCACCCTGTCTTCCATTCCTTATCCCTCCCTGTCCCTCTGTCCTCATCCCACCCTGTCCCTCTGTCCTCATCCCACCCTGTCCCTCTGTCCTCATCCCACCCTTTCCCCCTTTCCTCATCCCACCCTGTCCCTCTATCCTCATCCCACCCTGTCCCCCTTTCCACATCCCACCCTGTCCCTCTGTCCTCATCCCACCCTGTCCCCCTTTCCTCATCCCACCCTGTCCCTCTGTCCTCATCCCACCCTGTCCCCCTTTCCTCATCCCACCCTGTCCCCCTTTCCTCATCCCACCCTGTCCCTCTCTCCCCATCCCACCCTGTCCCCCTTTCCTCATCCCACCCTGTCCCTCTGTCCCCATCCCACCCTGTCCCCCTTTCCTCATCCCACCCTTTCCCCCTTTCCTCATCCCACCCTGTCCCCCTTTCCTCATCCCACCCTTTCCCCCTTTCCTCATCCCACCCTTTCCCCCTTTCCTCATCCCACCCTGTCCCCCTTTCCTCCTTATCTCACCCTGTCCCTCTGTCCTCATCCCACCCTGTCCCTCTGTCCTCATCCCACCCTGTCCCTCTGTCCTCCCACCCTGTCCCTCTGTCCTCATCCCACCCTGTCCCTCTGTCCTCATCCCACCCTGTCCCCCTTTCCTCATCCCACCATGTCCCCCTTTCCTCATCCCACCCTGTCCCTCTGCCCTCATCCCACCCTGTCCCCCTTTTCTCATCCCACCCTGTCCCCCTTTCCTCATCCCACCCTGTCCCGCTTTCCTCATCCCACCCTGTCCCCCTTTCCTCATCCCACCCTGTCCCCCTTTCCTCATCCCACCCTGTCCCCCTTTCCTCATCCCACCCTGTCCCTCTGTCCCCATCCCACCCTGTCCCCCTTTCCTCATCCCACCCTGTCCCTCTGTCCCCATCCCACCCTGTCCCCCTTTCCTCATCCCACCCTGTCCCTCTCTCGCCATCCCACCCTGTCCCCCTTTCCTCATCCCACCCTGTCCCTCTGTCCCCATCCCACCCTGTCCCCCTTTCCTCATCCCACCCTGTCCCTCTCTCCCCATCCCACCCTGTCCCCCTTTCATCATCCCACCCTGTCCCTCTGTCCTCATCCCACCCTGTCTTCCTTTCCTCATCCCACCCTGTCCCTCTGTCCTCATCCCACCCTGTCCCTCTGTCCTCATCCCACCCTGTCCCTCTGTCCTCATCCCACCCTGTCCCCCTTTCCACATCCCACCCTGTCCCTCTGTCCTCATCCCACCCTGTCCCCCTTTCCTCATCCCACCCTGTCCCTCTGTCCTCATCCCACCCTGTCCCTCTCTCCCCATCCCACCCTGTCCCTCTCTCCCCATCCCACCCTGTCCCCCTTTCCTCATCCCACCCTGTCCCTCTGTCCCCATCCCACCCTGTCCCCCTTTCCTCATCCCACCCTGTTCCTCTCTCCCCATCCCACCCTGTCCCCCTTTCATCATTCCACCCTGTCCCTCTGTCCTCATCCCACCCTGTCCCCCTTTCCTCATCCCACCCTGTCCCTCTGTCCTCATCCCACCCTGTCCCTCTGTCCTCATCCCACCCTGTCCCTCTGTCCTCATCCCACCCTGTCCCTCTGTCCTCATCCCACCCTGTCCCTCTGTCCTCATCCCACCCTGTCCCCCTTTCCTCATCCCACCCTGTCCCTCTTTCCTCATCCCACCCTGTCCCTCTGTCCCCATCCCACCCTGTCCCCCTTTCCTCATCCCACCCTGTCCCCCTTTCCTCATCCCACCCTGTTCTCTGTCCCCATCCCACCCTGTCCCCCTTTCCTCATCCCACCCTTTCCCCCTTTCCTCATCCCACCCTGTCCCCCTTTCCTCATCCCACCCTTTCCCCCTTTCCTCATCCCACCCTTTCCCCCTTTCCTCATCCCACCCTTTCCCCCTTTCCTCATCCCACCCTGTCCCCCTTTTCTCCTTATCTCACCCTGTCCCTCTGTCCTCATCCCACCCTGTCCCTCTGTCCTCATCCCACCCTGTCCCTCTGTCCTCCCACCCTGTCCCTCTGTCCTCATCCCACCCTGTCCCTCTGTCCTCATCCCACCCTGTCCCCCTTTCCTCATCCCACCATGTCCCCCTTTCCTCATCCCACCCTGTCCCTCTGCCCTCATCCCACCCTGTCCCCCTTTTCTCATCCCACCCTGTCCCCCTTTCCTCATCCCACCCTGTCCCGCTTTCCTCATCCCACCCTGTCCCCCTTTCCTCATCCCACCCTGTCCCCCTTTCCTCATCCCACCCTGTCCCTCTGTCCCCATCCCACCCTGTCCCCCTTTCCTCATCCCACCCTGTCCCTCTGTCCCCATCCCACCCTGTCCCCCTTTCCTCATCCCACCCTGTCCCTCTCTCGCCATCCCACCCTGTCCCCCTTTCCTCATCCCACCCTGTCCCTCTGTCCCCATCCCACCCTGTCCCCCTTTCCTCATCCCACCCTGTCCCTCTGTCCTCATCCCACCCTGTCCCTCTGTCCTCATCCCACCCTGTCCCCCTTTCCACATCCCACCCTGTCCCTCTGTCCTCATCCCACCCTGTCCCCCTTTCCTCATCCCACCCTGTCCCTCTGTCCTCATCCCACCCTGTCCCTCTCTCCCCATCCCACCCTGTCCCCCTTTCCTCATCCCACCCTGTCCCTCTGTCCCCATCCCACCCTGTCCCCCTTTCCTCATCCCACCCTGTTCCTCTCTCCCCATCCCACCCTGTCCCCCTTTCATCATTCCACCCTGTCCCTCTGTCCTCATCCCACCCTGTCCCCCTTTCCTCATCCCACCCTGTCCCACCCTGTCCCTCTGTCCTCATCCCACCCTGTCCCTCTGTCCTCATCCCACCCTGTCCCTCTGTCCTCATCCCACCCTGTCCCCCTTTCCTCATCCCACCCTGTCCCTCTGTCCCCATCCCACCCTGTCCCCCTTTCCTCATCCCACCCTGTCCCCCTTTCCTCATCCCACCCTGTTCTCTGTCCCCATCCCACCCTGTCCCCCTTTCCTCATCCCACCCTGTCCCTCTGTCCTCATCCCACCCTGTCCCCCTTTCCTCATCCCACCCTGTCCCCCTTTCCTCATCCCACCCTGTCCCTCTGTCCCCATCCCACCCTGTCCCCCTGTCCTCATCCCACCCTGTCCCCCTTTCCTCATCCCACCCTGTCCCCCTTTCCTCATCCCACTCTGTCCTCATCCCACCCTGTCCCTCTGTCCTCATCCCACCCTGTCCCTCTGTCCTCATCCCACCCTTTCCCCCTTTCCTCATCCCACCCTGTCCCCCTTTCCTCATCCCACCCTGTCCCCCTTTCCTCATCCCACCCTGTCCCTCTTTCCTCATCCCACCCTGTCCCTCTGTCCTCATCCCACCCTGTCCCTCTGTCCTCATCCCACCCTGTCCCTCTGTCCTCATCCCACCCTTTCCCCCTTTCCACATCCCACCCTGTCCCTCTGTCCTCATCCCACCTTGTCCCTCTGTCCTCATCCCACCCTGTCCCCCTGTTCTCATCCCACCCTGTCCCTCTGTCCTCATCCCACCCTGTCCCCCTTTCCACATCCCACCCTGTCCCTCTGTCCTCATTCCACCCTGACCCCCTTTCCCCATCCCACCCTGTCCCCCTTTCCTCATCCCACCCTGTTCTCTGTCCCATCCCACCCTGTCCCCCTTTCCTCATCCCACCCTTTTCCCCTTTCCTCATCCCACCCTGTCCCCCTTTCCTCATCCCACCCTGTCCCTCTGTCCTCATCCCACCCTGTCCCCCTGTCCTCATCCCACCCTGTCCCTCTGTCCTCATCCCACCCTGTCCCTCTGTCCTCACACCACCCTGTCCCTCTGTCCTCACCCCACCCTGTCCCTCTGTCCTCATCCCACCCTGTCCCTCTGTCCTCATCCCACCCTGTCCCCCTTTCCTCATCCCACCCTGTCCCTCTGTCCCCATCCCACCCTGTCCCCCTTTCCTCATCCCACCCTGTCCCCCTTTCCTCATCCCACCCTGTTCTCTGTCCCCATCCCACCCTGTCCCCCTTTCCTCATCCCACCCTGTCCCTCTGTCCTCATCCCACCCTGTCCCCCTTTCCTCATCCCACCCTGTCCCCCTTTCCTCATCCCACCCTGTCCCTCTGTCCCCATCCCACCCTGTCCCCCTGTCCTCATCCCACCCTGTCCCCCTTTCCTCATCCCACCCTGTCCCCCTTTCCTCATCCCACTCTGTCCTCATCCCACCCTGTCCCTCTGTCCTCATCCCACCCTGTCCCTCTGTCCTCATCCCACCCTTTCCCCCTTTCCTCATCCCACCTTGTCCCCCTTTCCTCATCCCACCCTTTCCCCCTTTCCTCATCCCACCCTTTCCCCCTTTCCTCATCCCACCCTGTCCCCCTTTCCTCATCCCACCCTGTCCCCCTTTCCTCATCCCACCCTGTCCCTCTTTCCTCATCCCACCCTGTCCCTCTGTCCTCATCCCACCCTGTCCCTCTGTCCTCATCCCACCCTTTCCCCCTTTCCACATCCCACCCTGTCCCTCTGTCCTCATCCCACCTTGTCCCTCTGTCCTCATCCCACCCTGTCCCCCTGTTCTCATCCCACCCTGTCCCTCTGTCCTCATCCCACCCTGTCCCTCTGTCCTCATCCCACCCTGTCCCTCTGTCCTCATCCCACCCTTTCCCCCTTTCCTCATCCCACCCTGTCCCCCTTTCCTCATCCCACCCTGTCCCCCTTTCTTCATCCCACCCTGTCCCTCTGTCCTCATCCCACCCTGTCCCCCTTTCCTCATCCCACCCTGTCCCCCTTTCCTCATCCCACCCTGTCCCCCTTTCCTCATCCCACCCTGTCCCTCTGTCCTCATCCCACCCTGTCCCTCTGTCCTAATCCCACCCTTTCCCCCTTTCCTCATCCCACCCTGTCCCTCTGTCCTCATCCCACCCTGTCCCTCTGTCCTCATCCCACCCTGTCCCCCTTTCCACATCCCACCCTGTCCCTCTGTCCTCATTCCACCCTGACCCCCTTTCCCTATCCCACCCTGTCCCCCTTTCCTCATCCCACCCTGTTCTCTGTCCCATCCCACCCTGTCCCCCTTTCCTCATCCCACCCTGTCCCTCTGTCCTCATCCCACCCTGTCCCTCTGTCCTCATCCCACCCTGTCCCTCTGTCCTCATCCCACCCTTTCCCCCTTTCCTCATCCCACCCTGTCCCTCTTTCCTCATCCCACCCTGTCCCTCTTTCCTCATCCCACCCTGTCCCTCTTTCCTCATCCCACCCTGTCCCTCTGTCCTCATCCCACTCTGTCCCTCTGTCCTCATCCCACCCTGTCCCTCTGTCCTCATCCCACCCTTTCCCCCTTTCCACATACCACCCTGTCCCTCTGTCCTCATCCCACCCTGTCCCCCTTTCCTCATCCCCCCTGTCCCTCTGTCCTCATCCCACCCTGTCCCTCTGTCCTCATCCCACCATGTCCCTCTTTCCTCATCCCACCCTGTCCCTCTGTCCTCATCCCACCCTGTCCCTCTGTCCTCATCCCACCCTGTCCCCCTTTCCTCATCCCACCCTGTCCCTCTGTCCCCATCCCACCCTGTCCCCCTTTCCTCATCCAACCCTGTCCCCCTTTCCTCATCCCACCCTGTCCCTCTGTCCTCATCCCACCCTGTCCCTCTGTCCTCATCCCACCCTGTCCCCCTTTCCTCATCCCACCCTGTCCCTCTGTCCCCATCCCACCATGTCCCTCTTTCCTCATCCCACCCTGTCCCTCTGTCCCCATCCCACCCTGTCCCCCTTTCCTCATCCCACCCTGTCCCTCTCTCGCCATCCCACCCTGTCCCCCTTTCCTCATCCCACCCTGTCCCTCTGTCCCCATCCCACCCTGTCCCCCTTTCCTCATCCCACCCTGTCCCTCTCTCCCCATCCCACCCTGTCCCCCTTTCATCATCCCACCCTGTCCCTCTGTCCTCATCCCACCCTGTCTTCCTTTCCTCATCCCACCCTGTCCCTCTGTCCTCATCCCACCCTGTCCCCCTTTCCTCATCCCACCCTGTCCCTCTGTCCTCATCCCACCCTGTCCCTCTGTCCTCATCCCACCCTTTCCCCCTTTCCTCATCCCACCCTGTCCCTCTGTCCTCATCCCACCCTGTCCCTCTGTCCTCATCCCACCCTGTCCCTCTGTCCTCATCCCACCCTGTCCCCCTTTCCACATCCCACCCTGTCCCTCTGTCCTCATCCCACCCTGTCCCCCTTTCCTCATCCCACCCTGTCCCCCTTTCCTCATCCCACCCTGTCCCTCTGTCCTCATCCCACCCTGTCCCCCTTTCCTCATCCCACCCTGTCCCTCTCTCCCCATCCCACCCTGTCCCCCTTTCCTCATCCCACCCTGTCCCTCTGTCCCCATCCCACCCTGTCCCCCTTTCCTCATCCCACCCTGTCCCTCTCTCCCCATCCCACCCTGTCCCCCTTTCATCATCCCACCCTGTCCCTCTGTCCTCATCCCACCCTGTCCCCCTTTCCTCATCCCACCCTGTCCCTCTGTCCTCATCCCACCCTGTCCCTCTGTCCTCATCCCACCCTGTCCCTCTGTCCTCATCCCACCCTTTCCCCCTTTCCTCATCCCACCCTGTCCCTCTGTCCTCATCCCACCCTGTCCCCCTTTCCACATCCCACCCTGTCCCTCTGTCCTCATCCCACCCTGTCCCCCTTTCCTCATCCCACCCTGTCCCTCTGTCCTCATCCCACCCTGTCCCTCTGTCCCCATCCCACCCTGTCCCCCTTTCCTCATCCCACCATGTCCCTCTTTCCTCATCCCACCCTGTCCCTCTTTCCTCATCCCACCCTGTCCCTCTGTCCTCATCCCACCCTGTCCCTCTGTCCTCATCCCACCCTGTCCCTCTGTCCTCATCCCACCCTGTCCCTCTGTCCTCATCCCACCCTTTCCCCCTTTCCACATCCCACCCTGTCCCTCTGTCCTCATCCCACCCTGTCCCCCTGTCCTCATCCCACCCTGTCCCTCTGTCCTCATCCCACCCTGTCCCTCTGTCCTCATCCCACCCTGTCCCTCTGTCCTCATCCCACCCTTTCCCCCTTTCCTCATCCCACCCTGTCCCCCTTTCCTCATCCCACCCTGTCCCCCTTTCTTCATCCCACCCTGTCCCTCTGTCCTCATCCCACCCTGTCCCCCTTTCCTCATCCCACCCTGTCCCTCTGTCCCCATCCCACCCTGTCCCTCTGTCTTCATCCCACCCTGTCCCTCTGTCCTCATCCCACCCTTTCCCCCTTTCCTCATCCCACCCTGTCCCCCTTTCCTCATCCCACCCTGTCCCTCTTTCCTCATCCCACCCTGTCCCTCTTTCCTCATCCCACCCTGTCCCTCTGTCCTTATCCCACCCTGTCTCTCTGTCCTCATCCCACCCTGTCCCTCTGTCCTCATCCCACCCTTTCCCCCTTTCCACATCCCACCCTGTCCCTCTGTCCTCATCCCACCCTGTCCCCCTGTCCTCATCCCACCCTGTCCCTCTGTCCTCATCCCACCCTGTCCCTCTGTCCTCATCCCACCCTGTCCCTCTGTCCTCATCCCACCCTGTCCCTCTGTCCTCATTCCACCCTGACCCCCTTTCCCCATCCCACCCTGTCCCCCTTTCCTCATCCCACCCTGTTCTCTGTCCCATCCCACCCTGTCCCCCTTTCCTCATCCCACCCTTTCCCCCTTTCCTCATCCCACCCTGTCCCCCTTTCCTCATCCCACCCTGTCCCTCTGTCCTCATCCCACCCTGTCCCTCTGTCCTCATCCCACCATGTCCCTCTTTCCTCATCCCACCCTGTCCCTCTGTCCTCATCCCACCCAGTCCCTCTGTCCTCATCCCACCCTGTCCCCCTTTCCTCATCCCACCCTGTCCCTCTGTCCCCATCCCACCCTGTCCCCCTTTCCTCATCCCACCCTGTCCCCCTTTCCTCATCCCACCCTGTTCTCTGTCCCCATTCCACCTTGTCCCCCTTTTCTCATCCCACCCTGTCCCCCTTTCCTCATCCCACCCTGTCCCGCTTTCCTCATCCCACCCTGTCCCCCTTTCCTCATCCCACCCTGTCCCTCTGTCCTCATCCCACCCTGTCCCTCTGTCCTCATCCCACCCTGTCCCCCTTTCCTCATCCCACCCTGTCCCTCTGTCCCCATCCCACCCTGTCCCCCTTTCCTCATCCCACCCTGTCTCCCTTTCCTCATCCCACCCTGTCCCTCTGTCCCCATCCCACCATGTCCCCCTTTCCTCATCCCACCCTGTCCCTCTGTCCCCATCCCACCCTGTCCCCCTTTCCTCATCCCACCCTGTCCCTCTCTCGCCATCCCACCCTGTCCCCCTTTCCTCATCCCACCCTGTCCCCCTTTCCTCATCCCACCCTGTCCCTCTGTCCCCATCCCACCCTGTTCCCCTTTCCTCATCCCACCCTGTCCCTCTCTCCCCATCCCACCCTGTCCCCCTTTCATCATCCCACCCTGTCCCTATGTCCTCATCCCACCCTGTCTTCCTTTCCTCATCCCACCCTGTCCCTCTGTCCTCATCCCACCCTGTCCCCCTTTCCTCATCCCACCCTGTCCCTCTGTCCTCATCCCACCCTGTCCCTCTGTCCTCATCCCACCCTTTCCCCCTTTCCTCATCCCACCCTGTCCCTCTGTCCTCATCCCACCCTGTCCCTCTGTCCTCATCCCACCCTGTCCCCCTTTCCACATCCCACCCTGTCCCTCTGTCCTCATCCCACCCTGTCCCCCTTTCCTCATCCCACCCTGTCCCTCTGTCCTCATCCCACCCTGTCCCCCTTTCCTCATCCCACCCTGTCCCTCTCTCCCCATCCCACCCTGTCCCCCTTTCCTCATCCCACCCTGTCCCCCTGTCCCCATCCCACCCTGTCCCCCTTTCCTCATCCCACCCTGTCCCTCTCTCCCCATCCCACCCTGTCCCCCTTTCATCATCCCACCCTGTCCCTCTGTCCTCATCCCACCCTGTCCCCCTTTCCTCATCCCACCCTGTCCCTCTGTCCTCATCCCACCCTGTCCCTCTGTCCTCATCCCACCCTTTCCCCCTTTCCTCATCCCACCCTGTCCCTCTGTCCTCATCCCACCCTGTCCCTCTGTCCTCATCCCACCCTGTCCCCCTTTCCACATCCCACCCTGTCCCTCTGTCCTCATCCCACCCTGTCCCCCTTTCCTCATCCCACCCTGTCCCTCTGTCCTCATCCCACCCTGTCCCTCTGTCCTCATCCCACCCTGTCCCTCTGTCCCCATCCCACCCTGCCCCCCTTTCCTCATCCCACCCTGTCCCCCTTTCCTCATCCCACCCTGTCCCTCTGTCCTCATCCCACCCTGTCCCTCTGTCCCCATCCCACCCTGTCCCTCTGTCCCCATCCCACCCTGTCCCCCTGTCCTCATCCCACCCTGTCCCCCTTTCCTCATCCCACCCTGTCCCCCTTTCCTCATCCCACTCTGTCCTCATCCCACCCTGTCCCTCTGTCCTCATCCCACCCTGTCCCCCTTTCCTCATCCCACCCTGTCCCTCTGTCCTCATCCCACCCTGTCCCTCTGTCCTCATCCCACCCTGTCCCTCTTTCCTCATCTCACCCTGTCCCTCTGTCCTCATCCCACCCTGTCCCTCTGTCCTCATCCCACCCTGTCCCTCTGTCCTCATCCCACCCTGTCCCCCTTTCCTCATCCCACCCTGTCCCCTTTTCCTCATCCCACCCTGTCCCTCTGTCCTCATCCCACCCTGTCCCTCTGTCCTCATCCCACCCTGTCCCTCTGTCCTCATTCCACCCTGTCCCTCTGTCCTCATCCCACCCTTTCCCCCTTTCCACATCCCACCCTGTCCCTCTGTCCTCATCCCACCCTGTCCCCCTGTCCTCATCCCACCCTGTCCCCCTTTCCTCATCCCACCCTGTCCCCCTTTCCTTATCCCACCCTGTCCCTCTTTCCTCATCCCACCCTGTCCCTCTTTCCTCATCCCACCCTGTCCCTCTGTCCTCATCCCACCCTGTCCCTCTGTCCTCATCCCACCCTTTCCCTCTTTCCACATCCCAAACTGTCCCTCTGTCCTCATCCCACCCTGTCCCTCTGTCCTCATCCCACCCTGTCCCCCTTTCCTCATCCCACCCTGTCCCCCTTTCCTCATCCCACCCTGTCCCCCTTTCCTCATCCCACCCTGTCCCTCTGTCCTCATCCCACCCTGTCCCTCTGTCCTCATCCCACCCTGTCCCTCTGTCCTCATCCCACCCTTTCCCCCTTTCCTCATCCCACCCTGTCCCTCTGTCCTCATCCCACCCTGTCCCTCTGTCCTCATCCCACCCTGTCCCCCTTTCCACATCCCACCCTGTCCCTCTGTCCTCATTCCACCCTGACCCCCTTTCCCCATCCCACCCTGTCCCCCTTTCCTCATCCCACCCTGTTCTCTGTCCCATCCCACCCTGTCCCCCTTTCCTCATCCCACCCTGTCCCTCTGTCCTCATCCCACCCTGTCCCTCTGTCCTCATCCCACCCTGTCCCTCTGTCCTCATCCCACCCTGTCCCTCTGTCCTCATCCCACCCTGTCCCCCTTTCCTCATCCCCCCTTTCCCCATCCCACCCTGTCCCCCTTTCCTCATCCCACCCTGTTCTCTGTCCCATCCCACCCTGTCCCCCTTTCCTCATCCCACCCTGTCCCTCTGCCCTCATCCCACCCTGTCCCCCTTTTCTCATACCACCCTGTCCCTCTGTCCTCATCCCACCCTGTCCCTCTGTCCTCATCCCACCCTGTCCCCCTTTCCTCATCCCACCCTGTCCCCCTTTCCTCATCCCACCCTGTCCCCCTTTCCTCATCCCACCCTGTCCCTCTTTCCTCATCCCACCCTGTCCCTCTTTCCTCATCCCACCCTGTCCCTCTGTCCTCATCCCACCCTGTCCCTCTGTCCTCATCCCACCCTGTCCCTCTGTCCTCATCCCACCCTGTCCCTCTGTCCTCATCCCACCCTTTCCCCCTTTCCTCATCCCACTCTGTCCCCCTGTCCTCATCCCACCCTGTCCCCCTTTCCTCATCCCACCCTGTCCCCCTTTCCTCATCCCACCCTGTCCCCCTTTCCTCATCCCACCCTGTCCCTCTGTCCTCATCCCACCCTGTCCCTCTGTCCTCATCCCACCCTGTCCCCCTTTCCTCATCCCACCCTGTCCCCCTTTCCTCATCCCACCCTGTCCCACTCTCTTCATCCCACCCTGTCCCTCTGTCCTCATCCCACCCTGTCCCCCTTTCCTCATCCCACCCTGTCCCCCTTTCCTCATCCCACCCTGTCCCCCTTTCCTCATCCCACCCTGTCCCTCTGTCCTCATCCCATCCTGTCCCTCTGTCCTCATCCCACCCTTTCCCCCTTTCCTCATCCCACCCTGTCCCTCTGTCCTCATCCCACCCTGTCCCTCTGTCCTCATCCCACCCTGTCCCCCTTTCCACATCCCACCCTGTCCCTCTGTCCTCATTCCACCCTGACCCCCTTTCCCCATCCCACCCTGTCCCCCTTTCCTCATCCCACCCTGTTCTCTGTCCCATCCCACCCTGTCCCCCTTTCCTCATCCCACCCTGTCCCTCTGTCCTCATCCCACCCTGTCCCTCTGTCCTCATCCCACCCTGTCCCCCTGTCCTCATCCCACCCTGTCCCCCTTTCCTCATCCCACCCTGTCCCCCTTTCCTCATCCCACTCTGTCCTCATCCCACCCTGTCCCTCTGTCCTCATCCCACCCTGTCCCCCTTTCCTCATCCCACCCTGTCACCCTTTCCTCATCCCACCCTGTCACCCTTTCCTCATACCACCCTGTCCCTCTGTCCTCATCCCACCCTGTCCCCCTTTCCTCATCCCACCCTGTCCCCCTTTCCTCATCCCACCCTGTCCCTCTGTCCTCATCCCACCCTGTCCCTCTGTCCTCATCCCACCCTGTCCCTCTTTCCTCATCCCACCCTGTCCCCCTGTCCACATCCCACCCTGTCCCCCTTTCCTCATCCCACCCTGTCCCTCTGTCCTCATCCCACCCTGTCCCTCTGTCCTCATCCCACCCTGTTCCTCTGTCCTCATCCCACCCTGTCCCTCTGTCCTCATCCCACCCTGTCCCCCTTTCCTCATCCCACCCTGTCCCCCTTTCCTCATCCCACCCTGTCCCTCTTTCCTCATCCCACCCTGTCCCTCTGTCCTCATCCCACCCTTTCCCCCTTTCCTCATCCCACCCTGTCCCCCTTTCCTCATCCCACCCTGTCCCTCTTTCCTCATTCCACCCTGTCCCTCTGTCCTCATCCCACCCTGTCCCTCTTTTCTCATCCCATCCTGTCGCCCTTTCCTCATCCCACCCTGTTCCTCTGTCCCCAACCCACCCTGTCCCTCTGTCCCCATCCCACCCTGTCCCCCTGTCCACATCCCACCCTGTCCCCCTTTCCTCGTCCCACCCTGTCCCTCTGTCCTCATCCCACCCTGTCCCTCTGTCCTCATCCCACCCTGTCCCTCTGTCCTCATCCCACCCTGTCCCCCTTTTCTCATCCCACCCTGTCCCCCTTTCCTCATCCCACCCTGTCCCCCTTTCCTCATCCCACTCTGTCCCCCTTTCCTCATCCCACCCTGTCCCTCTGTCCTCATCCCACCCTGTCCCTCTGTCCTCATCCCACCCTGTCCCCCTTTCCACATCCCACCCTGTCCCTCTGTCCTCATTCCACCCTGACCCCCTTTCCCCATCCCACCCTGTCCCCCTTTCCTCATCCCACCCTGTTCTCTGTCCCATCCCACCCTGTCCCCCTTTCCTCATCCCACCCTTTCCCCCTTTCCTCATCCCACCCTGTCCCCCTTTCCTCATCCCACCCTGTCCCTCTGTCCTCATCCCACCCTGTCCCTCTGTCCTCATCCCACCATGTCCCTCTTTCCTCATCCCACCCTGTCCCTCTGTCCTCATCCCACCCAGTCCCTCTGTCCTCATCCCACCCTGTCCCCCTTTCCTCATCCCACCCTGTCCCTCTGTCCCCATCCCACCCTGTCCCCCTTTCCTCATCCCACCCTGTCCCCCTTTCCTCATCCCACCCTGTTCTCTGTCCCCATTCCACCTTGTCCCCCTTTCCTCATCCCACCCTGTCCCGCTTTCCTCATCCCACCCTGTCCCCCTTTCCTCATCCCACCCTGTCCCTCTGTCCTCATCCCACCCTGTCCCTCTGTCCTCATCCCACCCTGTCCCCCTTTCCTCATCCCACCCTGTCCCTCTCTCGCCATCCCACCCTGTCCCCCTTTCCTCATCCCACCCTGTCCCCCTTTCCTCATCCCACCCTGTCCCTCTGTCCCCATCCCACCCTGTTCCCCTTTCCTCATCCCACCCTGTCCCTCTCTCCCCATCCCACCCTGTCCCCCTTTCATCATCCCACCCTGTCCCTATGTCCTCATCCCACCCTGTCTTCCTTTCCTCATCCCACCCTGTCCCTCTGTCCTCATCCCACCCTGTCCCCCTTTCCTCATCCCACCCTGTCCCCCTTTCCTCATCCCACCCTGTCCCTCTGTCCTCATCCCACCCTGTCCCTCTGTCCTCATCCCACCCTTTCCCCCTTTCCTCATCCCACCCTGTCCCTCTGTCCTCATCCCACCCTGTCCCTCTGTCCTCATCCCACCCTGTCCCCCTTTCCACATCCCACCCTGTCCCTCTGTCCTCATCCCACCCTGTCCCCCTTTCCTCATCCCACCCTGTCCCTCTGTCCTCATCCCACCCTGTCCCCCTTTCCTCATCCCACCCTGTCCCTCTCTCCCCATCCCACCCTGTCCCCCTTTCCTCATCCCACCCTGTCCCCCTGTCCCCATCCCACCCTGTCCCCCTTTCCTCATCCCACCCTGTCCCTCTCTCCCCATCCCACCCTGTCCCCCTTTCATCATCCCACCCTGTCCCTCTGTCCTCATCCCACCCTGTCCCCCTTTCCTCATCCCACCCTGTCCCTCTGTCCTCATCCCACCCTGTCCCTCTGTCCTCATCCCACCCTGTCCCTCTGTCCTCATCCCACCCTTTCCCCCTTTCCTCATCCCACCCTGTCCCTCTGTCCTCATCCCACCCTGTCCCTCTGTCCTCATCCCACCCTGTCCCCCTTTCCACATCCCACCCTGTCCCTCTGTCCTCATCCCACCCTGTCCCCCTTTCCTCATCCCACCCTGTCCCTCTGTCCTCATCCCACCCTGTCCCTCTGTCCTCATCCCACCCTGTCCCTCTGTCCCCATCCCACCCTGCCCCCCTTTCCTCATCCCACCCTGTCCCCCTTTCCTCATCCCACCCTGTCCCTCTGTCCTCATCCCACCCTGTCCCTCTGTCCCCATCCCACCCTGTCCCTCTGTCCCCATCCCACCCTGTCCCCCTGTCCTCATCCCACCCTGTCCCCCTTTCCTCATCCCACCCTGTCCCCCTTTCCTCATCCCACTCTGTCCTCATCCCACCCTGTCCCTCTGTCCTCATCCCACCCTGTCCCCCTTTCCTCATCCCACCCTGTCCCTCTGTCCTCATCCCACCCTGTCCCTCTGTCCTCATCCCACCCTGTCCCTCTTTCCTCATCTCACCCTGTCCCTCTGTCCTCATCCCACCCTGTCCCTCTGTCCTCATCCCACCCTGTCCCCCTTTCCTCATCCCACCCTGTCCCCCTTTCCTCATCCCACCCTGTCCCTCTGTCCTCATCCCACCCTGTCCCTCTGTCCTCATCCCACCCTGTCCCTCTGTCCTCATTCCACCCTGTCCCTCTGTCCTCATCCCACCCTGTCCCTCTGTCCTCATCCCACCCTTTCCCCCTTTCCACATCCCACCCTGTCCCTCTGTCCTCATCCCACCCTGTCCCCCTGTCCTCATCCCACCCTGTCCCCCTTTCCTCATCCCACCCTGTCCCCCTTTCCTTATCCCACCCTGTCCCTCTTTCCTCATCCCACCCTGTCCCTCTTTCCTCATCCCACCCTGTCCCTCTGTCCTCATCCCACCCTGTCCCTCTGTCCTCATCCCACCCTTTCCCTCTTTCCACATCCCACCCTGTCCCTCTGTCCTCATCCCACCCTGTCCCTCTGTCCTCATCCCACCCTGTCCCCCTTTCCTCATCCCACCCTGTCCCCCTTTCCTCATCCCACCCTGTCCCCCTTTCCTCATCCCACCCTGTCCCTCTGTCCTCATCCCACCCTGTCCCTCTGTCCTCATCCCACCCTTTCCCCCTTTCCTCATCCCACCCTGTCCCTCTGTCCTCATCCCACCCTGTCCCTCTGTCCTCATCCCACCCTGTCCCCCTTTCCACATCCCACCCTGTCCCTCTGTCCTCATTCCACCCTGACCCCCTTTCCCCATCCCACCCTGTCCCCCTTTCCTCATCCCACCCTGTTCTCTGTCCCATCCCACCCTGTCCCCCTTTCCTCATCCCACCCTGTCCCTCTGTCCTCATCCCACCCTGTCCCTCTGTCCTCATCCCACCCTGTCCCTCTGTCCTCATCCCACCCTGTCCCTCTGTCCTCATCCCACCCTGTCCCCCTTTCCTCATCCCCCCTTTCCCCATCCCACCCTGTCCCCCTTTCCTCATCCCACCATGTTCTCTGTCCCATCCCACCCTGTCCCCCTTTCCTCATCCCACCCTGTCCCTCTGCCCTCATCCCACCCTGTCCCCCTTTTCTCATACCACCCTGTCCCTCTGTCCTCATCCCACCCTGTCCCTCTGTCCTCATCCCACCCTGTCCCCCTTTCCTCATCCCACCCTGTCCCCCTTTCCTCATCCCACCCTGTCCCTCTTTCCTCATCCCACCCTGTCCCTCTTTCCTCATCCCACCCTGTCCCTCTGTCCTCATCCCACCCTGTCCCTCTGTCCTCATCCCACCTTTTCCCCCTTTCCACATCTCACCCTGTCCCTCTGTCCTCATCCCACCCTGTCCCCCTGTCCTCATCCCACCCTGTCCCTCTGTCCTCATCCCACCCTGTCCCTCTGTCCTCATCCCACCCTGTCCCTCTGTCCTCATCCCACCCTGTCCCTCTGTCCTCATCCCACCCTGTCCCTCTGTCCTCATCCCACCCTTTCCCCCTTTCCTCATCCCACTCTGTCCCCCTGTCCTCATCCCACCCTGTCCCCCTTTCCTCATCCCACCCTGTCCCCCTTTCCTCATCCCACCCTGTCCCCCTTTCCTCATCCCACCCTGTCCCTCTGTCCTCATCCCACCCTGTCCCTCTGTCCTCATCCCACCCTGTCCCCCTTTCCTCATCCCACCCTGTCCCCCTTTCCTCATCCCACCCTGTCCCACTTTCTTCATCCCACCCTGTCCCTCTGTCCTCATCCCACCCTGTCCCCCTTTCCTCATCCCACCCTGTCCCCCTTTCCTCATCCCACCCTGTCCCCCTTTCCTCATCCCACCCTGTCCCTCTGTCCTCATCCCATCCTGTCCCTCTGTCCTCATCCCACCCTTTCCCCCTTTCCTCATCCCACCCTGTCCCTCTGTCCTCATCCCACCCTGTCCCTCTGTCCTCATCCCACCCTGTCCCCCTTTCCACATCCCACCCTGTCCCTCTGTCCTCATTCCACCCTGACCCCCTTTCCCCATCCCACCCTGTCCCCCTTTCCTCATCCCACCCTGTTCTCTGTCCCATCCCACCCTGTCCCCCTTTCCTCATCCCACCCTGTCCCTCTGTCCTCATCCCACCCTGTCCCTCTGTCCTCATCCCACCCTGTCCCTCTGTCCTCATCCCACCCTGTCCCTCTGTCCTTATCCCACCCTGTCCCCCTTTCCTCATCCCCCCTTTCCTCATCCCACCTTGTCCCCCTTTCCTCATCCCACCCTTTCCCCCTTTCCTCATCCCACCCTTTCCCCCTTTCCTCATCCCACCCTGTCCCCCTTTCCTCATCCCACCCTGTCCCTCTGTCCTCATCCCACCCTGTCCCTCTGTCCTCATCCCACCCTGTCCCTCTGTCCTCATCCCACCCTGTCCCTCTGTCCTCATCCCACCCTGTCCCCCTTTCCTCATCCCACCCTGTCCCTCTGTCCCCATCCCACCCTGTCCCCCTTTCCTCATCCCACCCTGTCCCCCTTTCCTCATCCCACCCTGTTCTCTGTCCCCATCCCACCCTGTCCCCCTTTCCTCATCCCACCCTGTCCCTCTGTCCTCATTCCACCCTGTCCCCCTTTCCTCATCCCACCCTGTCCCCCTTTCCACATCCCACCCTGTCCCTCTGTCCCCATCCCACCCTGTCCCTCTGTCCCCATCCCACCCTGTCCCTCTGTCCCCATCCCACCCTGTCCCCCTGTCCTCATCCCACCCTGTCCCCCTTTCCTCATCCCACCCTGTCCCCCTTTCCTCATCCCACTCTGTCCTCATCCCACCCTGTCCCTCTGTCCTCATCCCACCCTGTCCCCCTTTCCTCATCCCACCCTGTCACCCTTTCCTCATCCCACCCTGTCACCCTTTCCTCATCCCACCCTGTCACCCTTTCCTCATACCACCCTGTCCCTCTGTCCTCATCCCACCCTGTCCCCCTTTCCTCATCCCACCCTGTCCCCCTTTCCTCATCCCACCCTGTCCCTCTGTCCTCATCCCACCCTGTCCCTCTGTCCTCATCCCACCCTGTCCCTCTTTCCTCATCCCACCCTGTCCCCCTGTCCACATCCCACCCTGTCCCCCTTTCCTCATCCCACCCTGTCCCTCTGTCCTCATCCCACCCTGTCCCTCTGTCCTCATCCCACCCTGTTCCTCTGTCCTCATCCCACCCTGTCCCTCTGTCCTCATCCCACCCTGTCCCCCTTTCCTCATCCCACCCTGTCCCCCTTTCCTCATCCCACCCTGTCCCCCTTTCCTCATCCCACCCTGTCCCTCTTTCCTCATCCCACCCTGTCCCTCTGTCCTCATCCCACCCTTTCCCCCTTTCCTCATCCCACCCTGTCCCCCTTTCCTCATCCCACCCTGTCCCTCTTTCCTCATTCCACCCTGTCCCTCTGTCCTCATCCCACCCTGTCCCTCTTTTCTCATCCCATCCTGTCGCCCTTTCCTCATCCCACCCTGTTCCTCTGTCCCCAACCCACCCTGTCCCTCTGTCCCCATCCCACCCTGTCCCCCTGTCCACATCCCACCCTGTCCCCCTTTCCTCGTCCCACCCTGTCCCTCTGTCCTCATCCCACCCTGTCCCTCTGTCCTCATCCCACCCTGTCCCTCTGTCCTCATCCCACCCTGTCCCCCTTTCCTCATCCCACCCTGTCCCCCTTTCCTCATCCCACCCTGTCCCTCATTCCTCATCCCACCCTGTCCCTCTTTCCTCATCCCACCCTGTCCCTCTGTCCTCATCCCACCCTGTCCCTCTGTCCTCATCCCACCCTGTCCCTCTGTCCTCATCCCACCCTGTCCCTCTGTCCTCATCCCACCCTGTCCCTCTGTCCTCATCCCACCCTTTCCCCCTTTCCACATTGTAACGGCACCCCAAGTATGAAAGGGGTTAACACCGTTAGGATATTCCCTTTCCAACCACACGACAGCCACCAGACACTCCAACCAGCTGAATAAGACCCCATACGAATGATTCTCCCCCCAGATACGAGACAACGCTCTGTATTCAAGTTCCAAAACAGGGAATGACTTAATTTTCAAAACACATGGTAACACATTTCTCTTCAAAACCCTCCCCTCCCATCCTTTGGGGAACAGGGCAGGTTAAACTGTCCACTGACAATGGTAATACAGGTCAGGTGTGTTCAAACTTCTCCTTTGATAAACAGTCTTAGGCAGGAGGGGTGATTTCCCCCCCCTCCTCACAGAAGACACTTCAACATCCCATAATATGCAGCCAGACGGTTGACCAGCTCCAATCCACATTGTCACAGTAGCAGACTTAATTCATAATAGACAATAGAATGCAAATAACCTTAACACCTCACCGCAATGATTACACCCCCCCTCACAGTACACATTCAATCTAGATACAATGTATGTGCAGCTTGAATATGGCCATCATAGGCCATATTGGGGTTTTCATTCACCCTGTGCCCCTAATAGAGACACAGGGTGATTGACACATAAGAGCCATTGGGGGAGCTGAAGCAAGGGTATCTCATACTTTCTAAGCGATTCTGAGTCCCCCGGGCCTTCCAGTTACATCTCTCCCCTTTCGGCAGGAGACTAACACAGGAGGCGACCCCAGATGGGTTGACTCCGAAGTTAGTCCATAGGTCCCTTCTTCTAATGCCGGTATCCACACAGTACCCCAAATAAATTGCTCCAAACAGAGCATTACTTACCCAGCCAACCTCTGCCTCTCTCAGAGAATATACCCGCCGCTGGGGAGAGGCCTGGACTGGCCCTTCTCCCTGGAGTCCTTTCAGCCGCTGGAGAGAAGACAGGGTGACTGGGCTCAGTCCGTCATGCTGTTGGGGATCTGGGTCGACTGCCCGGCATCCCTGGGGTATACAAGTGGAGACTGAAGTCCCATCCACTTGTGGTAGGTGAAAATCCCAGAGTGCTTGCAAAGCAAGGCTGACATCCTCCTGTCCCAGTGTCACACCATTTTCTGGGGTTGTGTCAGTGAGGACCGAAGTCCCATCCAGTACCACAGGAACTCCCTCTTCTGTTAGTTGAGAGCAGAGGCCCGTGGCACTCGGCTCTGTTGCCAGCTCTTCTGCTGGGTTGCTGTGAGTGGAGACCGCAGTCCCATCCACCGATATCCGCTCAAGTGGCAGTTGTGGGCAGCGGCCAGTAGCATTCTGCCCTGCTGCCAGTGATTCAGCTGGGGGTAAAAGCTTTACCACCTCAGCTTGTTGCTGGAGAGAGGGGCCAACTGCCCCGGCTCCCTGAAACTCCACAGTTGTTTCCGGTGCTGGGCAGAGGTTGCTATCACTCTGCCCGGTTGCCAGCACTTCTGCTGGGGACTCCACACCATCTGCTCTGGTTAACTGTTCGGGAGGGAAAATGGCTGCTTCTCCTCCCTGCATCTCCGAAATCCACTCGGAAAGAGGAACCATCACCTTCTCAACTCGGGCCTCCAAAACTGCCACGGGTGTAGAGCAGGGGTCTGTAATACTTTGTCCTGCTGCCAGTACTTGGGCAGGCGATGCATAATCTATAACATCCTCTGAACAGTTCCTTAAGTCCATACCTTCTGTAATCAGTGGCTGGGGAGATGAGCCAACTGCCCTAGCTCCCTGGAACTCCACATCATCCACTTCGGCTTTAGGGATGGCAATCTTCAGCTTTTCCGCTGCCGATTCTTCAGCCAGGATTTCATAGTTGTCAACTGGTATTTCCTGATAGTCCCAGGCACAGGTAGCCCCACCCTGCTGCTGAACAGATTCTAGCAGCTGTCTGTAAGCGATCTCCAGCTCCCATTCCTGAACGGCCAGAAACTCCAAATCTTCCTCTGCCCAGTGCCCTTCCGAGACATTCAGTTTTCGCTCTCTGTGCTCCATTATTTCCTCCAAACGCCACTCCCGATCACTCCCAAAGTCAGGGTCAACGGACAGCCTCCAATACAACAATCCCAGGCCATTATAGTCAAAGCCTTCCGTGGGGCTGTCATCTGCTGACCATGGGCACTCTTGGGCTAAATGCCACCGGAGGGCTCTGTAGCTCTCGTCCAACCGCATCTCTGCCCGGATCAGCCTGCTTAACTCCGTTGTCCACTCCTGCTTTGGTTGTTCCCCCAATAACGGCATTCGTACATCATACTGCGACCAGTACCTTACATAGATGGAGGGGAGAACCTTTCCCTGGTGTTGCTGCTCGAGAGCTAGCACTTTCTTCCAGAGTTCGCAGCGGATCGAATCCGACCATCCCAGCAGGACCTCCTCTGATACTGGTCCTCTATGCTGTATCTGCATCTCTTGTAACCTCCTTCTGACTTCCTCTTCCATGGCAGCTGGTATCTGTACCTCTCCTCTCCTTGCAGTTGGTGCTGCTGTGACTTCTGCTGCTGCAGCACCTCTTTGCTGTAGCAAATTTGCCTCCACAGCCGCTATAACTAGGTCTATGATCTCCGCTGGAGGGTTAGGACCATAATGTGCCAGTCTTAGTTTAACAGCCCGATCAAAACTTGCCTCTTCGGGTGTCCTGTCTGTTACACTGGGCCTTTCGGTTCCATCCATTTCGACTAGTTCTCTGATAATGTCGCTCTTCTTACGGTTGTTGGCCGGTCTTCCCCGGTTCTCCAGTAAGTCTTTGAGGGTGGAGAGCTTTAGCCGTTCATACTGTGCCTCCATTGTCCTGTGTCCTCTTGTAGCTGTCCTTCTGGCTGTGGGGATCAATCCCACTGCTTGCCAACAATTGTAACGGCACCCCAAGTATGAAAGGGGTTAACACCGTTAGGATATTCCCTTTCCAACCACACGACAGCCACCAGACACTCCAACCAGCTGAATAAGACCCCATACGAATGATTTTCCCCCCAGATACGAGACAACGCTCTGTATTCAAGTTCCAAAACAGGGAATTACTTTATTTTCAAAACACATGGTAACACATTTCTCTTCAAAACCCTCCCCTCCCATCCTTTGGGGAACAGGGCAGGTTAAACTGTCCACTGACAATGGTAATACAGGTCAGGTGTGTTCAAACTCCTCCTTTGATAAACAGTCTTAGGCAGGAGGGGTGATTTCCCCCCCCTCCTCACAGAAGACACTTCAACATCCCATAATATGCAGCCAGACGGTTGACCAGCTCCAATCCACATTGTCACAGTAGCAGACTTAATTCATAATAGACAATAGAATGCAAATAACCTTAACACCTCACCGCAATGATTACACCCCCCCTCACAGTACACATTCAATCTAGATACAATGTATGTGCAGCTTGAATATGGCCATCATAGGCCATATTGGGGTTTTCATTCACCCTGTGCCCCTAATAGAGACACAGGGTGATTGACACATAAGAGCCATTGGGGGAGCTGAAGCAAGGGTATCTCATACTTTCTAAGCGATTCTGAGTCCCCAGGGCCTTCCAGTTACACACATCCCACCCTGTCCCTCTGTCCTCATCCCACCCTGTCCCTCTGTCCTCATCCCACCCTGTCCCTCTGTCCTCATCCCACCCTTTCCCCCTTTCCTCATCCCACTCTGTCCCCCTTTCCTCATCCCACCCTGTCCCTCTTTCCTCATCCCACCCTGTCCCTCTTTCCTCATCCCACCCTGTCCCTCTGTCCTCATCCCACCCTGTCCCTCTGTCTTCATCCCACCCTGTCCCTCTGTCCTCATCCCACCCTTTCCCCCTTTCCTCATCCCACCCTGTCCCCCTTTCCTCATCCCACCCTGTCCCTCTTTCCTCATCCCACCCTGTCCCTCTTTCCTCATCCCACCCTGTCCCTCTGTCCTTATCCCACCCTGTCCCTCTGTCCTCATCCCACCCTTTCCCCCTTTCCACATCCCACCCTGTCCCTCTGTCCTCATCCCACCCTGTCCCCCTGTCCTCATCCCACCCTGTCCCTCTGTCCTCATCCCACCCTGTCCCTCTGTCCTCATCCCACCCTGTCCCTCTGTCCTCATCCCACCCTGTCCCTCTGTCCTCATCCCACCCTTTCCCCCTTTCCTCATCCCACCCTGTCCCCCTTTCCTCATCCCACCCTGTCCCCCTTTCTTCATCCCACCCTGTCCCTCTGTCCTCATCCCACCCTGTCCCCCTTTCCTCATCCCACCCTGTCCCCCTTTCCTCATCCCACCCTGTCCCCCTTTCCTCATCCCACCCTGTCCCTCTGTCCTCATCCCACCCTGTCCCTCTGTCCTCATCCCACCCTTTCCCCCTTTCCTCATCCCACCCTGTCCCTCTGTCCTCATCCCACCCTGTCCCTCTGTCCTCATCCCACCCTGTCCCCCTTTCCACATCCCACCCTGTCCCTCTGTCCTCATTCCACCCTGACCCCCTTTCCCCATCCCACCCTGTCCCCCTTTCCTCATCCCACCCTGTTCTCTGTCCCATCCCACCCTGTCCCCCTTTCCTCATCCCACCCTTTCCCCCTTTCCTCATCCCACCCTGTCCCCCTTTCCTCATCCCACCCTGTCCCTCTGTCCTCATCCCACCCTGTCCCTCTGTCCTCATCCCACCATGTCCCTCTTTCCTCATCCCACCCTGTCCCTCTGTCCTCATCCCACCCAGTCCCTCTGTCCTCATCCCACCCTGTCCCCCTTTCCTCATCCCACCCTGTCCCTCTGTCCCCATCCCAACCTGTCCCCCTTTCCTCATCCCACCCTGTCCCCCTTTCCTCATCCCACCCTGTTCTCTGTCCCCATTCCACCTTGTCCCCCTTTTCTCATCCCATCCTGTCCCCCTTTCCTCATCCCACCCTGTCCCGCTTTCCTCATCCCACCCTGTCCCCCTTTCCTCATCCCACCCTGTCCCTCTGTCCTCATCCCACCCTGTCCCCCTTTCCTCATCCCACCCTGTCCCTCTGTCCCCATCCCACCCTGTCCCCCTTTCCTCATCCCACCCTGTCCCCCTTTCCTCATCCCACCCTGTCCCTCTGTCCCCATCCCACCATGTCCCCCTTTCCTCATCCCACCCTGTCCCTCTGTCCCCATCCCACCCTGTCCCCCTTTCCTCATCCCACCCTGTCCCTCTCTCGCCATCCCACCCTGTCCCCCTTTCCTCATCCCACCCTGTCCCCCTTTCCTCATCCCACCCTGTCCCTCTGTCCCCATCCCACCCTGTTCCCCTTTCCTCATCCCACCCTGTCCCTCTCTCCCCATCCCACCCTGTCCCCCTTTCATCATCCCACCCTGTCCCTCTGTCCTCATCCCACCCTGTCTTCCTTTCCTCATCCCACCCTGTCCCTCTGTCCTCATCCCACCCTGTCCCCCTTTCCTCATCCCACCCTGTCCCTCTGTCCTCATCCCACCCTGTCCCTCTGTCCTCATCCCACCCTTTCCCCCTTTCCTCATCCCACCCTGTCCCTCTGTCCTCATCCCACCCTGTCCCTCTGTCCTCATCCCACCCTGTCCCCCTTTCCACATCCCACCCTGTCCCTCTGTCCTCATCCCACCCTGTCCCCCTTTCCTCATCCCACCCTGTCCCTCTGTCCTCATCCCACCCTGTCCCCCTTTCCTCATCCCACCCTGTCCCTCTCTCCCCATCCCACCCTGTCCCCCTTTCCTCATCCCACCCTGTCCCCCTGTCCCCATCCCACCCTGTCCCCCTTTCCTCATCCCACCCTGTCCCTCTCTCCCCATCCCACCCTGTCCCCCTTTCATCATCCCACCCTGTCCCTCTGTCCTCATCCCACCCTGTCCCCCTTTCCTCATCCCACCCTGTCCCTCTGTCCTCATCCCACCCTGTCCCTCTGTCCTCATCCCACCCTGTCCCTCTGTCCTCATCCCACCCTTTCCCCCTTTCCTCATCCCACCCTGTCCCTCTGTCCTCATCCCACCCTGTCCCTCTGTCCTCATCCCACCCTGTCCCCCTTTCCACATCCCACCCTGTCCCTCTGTCCTCATCCCACCCTGTCCCCCTTTCCTCATCCCACCCTGTCCCTCTGTCCTCATCCCACCCTGTCCCTCTGTCCTCATCCCACCCTGTCCCTCTGTCCCCATCCCACCCTGCCCCCCTTTCCTCATCCCACCCTGTCCCCCTTTCCTCATCCCACCCTGTCCCTCTGTCCTCATCCCACCCTGTCCCTCTGTCCCCATCCCACCCTGTCCCTCTGTCCCCATCCCACCCTGTCCCCCTGTCCTCATCCCACCCTGTCCCCCTTTCCTCATCCCACTCTGTCCTCATCCCACCCTGTCCCTCTGTCCTCATCCCACCCTGTCCCCCTTTCCTCATCCCACCCTGTCCCTCTGTCCTCATCCCACCCTGTCCCTCTGTCCTCATCCCACCCTGTCCCTCTTTCCTCATCTCACCCTGTCCCTCTGTCCTCATCCCACCCTGTCCCTCTGTCCTCATCCCACCCTGTCCCCCTTTCCTCATCCCACCCTGTCCCCCTTTCCTCATCCCACCCTGTCCCTCTGTCCTCATCCCACCCTGTCCCTCTGTCCTCATCCCACCCTGTCCCTCTGTCCTCATCCCACCCTGTCCCTCTGTCCTCATCCCACCCTGTCCCTCTGTCCTCATCCCACCCTTTCCCCCTTTCCACATCCCACCCTGTCCCTCTGTCCTCATCCCACCCTGTCCCCCTGTCCTCATCCCACCCTGTCCCCCTTTCCTCATCCCACCCTGTCCCCCTTTCCTTATCCCACCCTGTCCCTCTTTCCTCATCCCACCCTGTCCCTCTTTCCTCATCCCACCCTGTCCCTCTGTCCTCATCCCACCCTGTCCCTCTGTCCTCATCCCACCCTGTCCCCCTTTCCTCATCCCACCCTGTCCCCCTTTCCTCATCCCACCCTGTCCCTCTGTCCTCATCCCACCCTGTCCCTCTGTCCTCATCCCACCCTTTCCCCCTTTCCTCATCCCACCCTGTCCCTCTGTCCTCATCCCACCCTGTCCCTCTGTCCTCATCCCACCCTGTCCCCCTTTCCACATCCCACCCTGTCCCTCTGTCCTCATCCCACCCTGTCCCCCTTTCCTCATCCCACCCTGTCCCTCTGTCCTCATCCCACCCTGTCCCTCTGTCCTCATCCCACCCTGTCCCTCTGTCCCCATCCCACCCTGCCCCCCTTTCCTCATCCCACCCTGTCCCCCTTTCCTCATCCCACCCTGTCCCTCTGTCCTCATCCCACCCTGTCCCTCTGTCCCCATCCCACCCTGTCCCTCTGTCCCCATCCCACCCTGTCCCCCTGTCCTCATCCCACCCTGTCCCCCTTTCCTCATCCCACTCTGTCCTCATCCCACCCTGTCCCTCTGTCCTCATCCCACCCTGTCCCCCTTTCCTCATCCCACCCTGTCCCTCTGTCCTCATCCCACCCTGTCCCTCTGTCCTCATCCCACCCTGTCCCTCTTTCCTCATCTCACCCTGTCCCTCTGTCCTCATCCCACCCTGTCCCTCTGTCCTCATCCCACCCTGTCCCCCTTTCCTCATCCCACCCTGTCCCCCTTTCCTCATCCCACCCTGTCCCTCTGTCCTCATCCCACCCTGTCCCTCTGTCCTCATCCCACCCTGTCCCTCTGTCCTCATCCCACCCTGTCCCTCTGTCCTCATCCCACCCTGTCCCTCTGTCCTCATCCCACCCTTTCCCCCTTTCCACATCCCACCCTGTCCCTCTGTCCTCATCCCACCCTGTCCCCCTGTCCTCATCCCACCCTGTCCCCCTTTCCTCATCCCACCCTGTCCCCCTTTCCTTATCCCACCCTGTCCCTCTTTCCTCATCCCACCCTGTCCCTCTTTCCTCATCCCACCCTGTCCCTCTGTCCTCATCCCACCCTGTCCCTCTGTCCTCATCCCACCCTGTCCCCCTTTCCTCATCCCACCCTGTCCCCCTTTCCTCATCCCACCCTGTCCCTCTGTCCTCATCCCACCCTGTCCCTCTGTCCTCATCCCACCCTTTCCCCCTTTCCTCATCCCACCCTGTCCCTCTGTCCTCATCCCACCCTGTCCCTCTGTCCTCATCCCACCCTGTCCCCCTTTCCACATCCCACCCTGTCCCTCTGTCCTCATTCCACCCTGACCCCCTTTCCCCATCCCACCCTGTCCCCCTTTCCTCATCCCACCCTGTTCCCCTTTCCTCATCCCACCCTGTTCTCTGTCCCATCCCACCCTGTCCCCCTTTCCTCATCCCACCCTGTCCCTCTGTCCTCATCCCACCCTGTCCCTCTGTCCTCATCCCACCCTGTCCCTCTGTCCTCATCCCACCCTGTCCCTCTGTCCTCATCCCACCCTGTCCCCCTTTCCTCATCCCCCCTTTCCCCATCCCACCCTGTCCCCCTTTCCTCATCCCACCCTGTTCTCTGTCCCATCCCACACTGTCCCCCTTTCCTCATCCCACCCTGTCCCTCTGCCCTCATCCCACCCTGTCCCCCTTTTCTCATACCACCCTGTCCCTCTGTCCTCATCCCACCCTGTCCCTCTGTCCTCATCCCACCCTGTCCCCCTTTCCTCATCCCACCCTGTCCCCCTTTCCTCATCCCACCCTGTCCCCCTTTCCTCATCCCACCCTGTCCCTCTTTCCTCATCCCACCCTGTCCCTCTTTCCTCATCCCACCCTGTCCCTCTGTCCTCATCCCACCCTGTCCCTCTGTCCTCATCCCACCTTTTCCCCCTTTCCACATCTCACCCTGTCCCTCTGTCCTCATCCCACCCTGTCCCCCTGTCCTCATCCCACCCTGTCCCTCTGTCCTCATCCCACCCTGTCCCTCTGTCCTCATCCCACCCTGTCCCTCTGTCCTCATCCCACCCTGTCCCTCTGTCCTCATCCCACCCTGTCCCTCTGTCCTCATCCCACCCTTTCCCCCTTTCCTCATCCCACTCTGTCCCCCTGTCCTCATCCCACCCTGTCCCCCTTTCCTCATCCCACCCTGTCCCCCTTTCCTCATCCCACCCTGTCCCCCTTTCCTCATCCCACCCTGTCCCTCTGTCCTCATCCCACCCTGTCCCTCTGTCCTCATCCCACCCTGTCCCCCTTTCCTCATCCCACCCTGTCCCCCTTTCCTCATCCCACCCTGTCCCACTTTCTTCATCCCACCCTGTCCCTCTGTCCTCATCCCACCCTGTCCCCCTTTCCTCATCCCACCCTGTCCCCCTTTCCTCATCCCACTCTGTCCTCATCCCACCCTGTCCCTCTGTCCTCATCCCACCCTGTCCCCCTTTCCTCATCCCACCCTGTCCCTCTGTCCTCATCCCACCCTGTCCCTCTGTCCTCATCCCACCCTGTCCCTCTTTCCTCATCTCACCCTGTCCCTCTGTCCTCATCCCACCCTGTCCCTCTGTCCTCATCCCACCCTGTCCCCCTTTCCTCATCCCACCCTGTCCCCCTTTCCTTATCCCACCCTGTCCCTCTGTCCTCATCCCACCCTGTCCCTCTGTCCTCATCCCACCCTGTCCCTCTGTCCTCATTCCACCCTGTCCCTCTGTCCTCATCCCACCCTGTCCCTCTGTCCTCATCCCACCCTGTCCCCCTGTCCACATCCCACCCTGTCCCTCTGTCCTCATCCCACCCTGTCCCCCTGTCCTCATCCCACCCTGTCCCCCTTTCCTCATCCCACCCTGTCCCCCTTTCCTTATCCCACCCTGTCCCTCTTTCCTCATCCCACCCTGTCCCTCTGTCCTCATCCCACCCTGTTCTCTGTCCCATCCCACCCTGTCCCCCTTTCCTCATCCCACCCTGTCCCTCTGTCCTCATCCCACCCTGTCCCTCTGTCCTCATCCCACCCTGTCCCTCTGTCCTCATCCCACCCTGTCCCCCTTTCCTCATCCCACCCTGTCCCCCTTTCCTCATCCCACCCTGTCCCCCTTTCCTCATCCCACCCTGTCCCTCTTTCCTCATCCCACCCTGTCCCTCTTTCCTCATCCCACCCTGTCCCTCTGTCCTCATCCCACCCTGTCCCTCTGTCCTCATCCCACCCTGTCCCCCTTTCCTCATCCCACCCTGTCCCCCTTTCCTCATCCCACCCTGTCCCCCTTTCCTCATCCCACCCTGTCCCTCTGTCCTCATCCCACCCTGTCCCTCTGTCCTCATCCCACCCTTTCCCCCTTTCCTCATCCCACCCTGTCCCTCTGTCCTCATCCCACCCTGTCCCTCTGTCCTCATCCCACCCTGTCCCCCTTTCCACATCCCACCCTGTCCCTCTGTCCTCATTCCACCCTGACCCCCTTTCCCCATCCCACCCTGTCCCCCTTTCCTCATCCCACCCTGTCCCCCTTTCCTCATCCCACCCTGTCCCCCTTTCCTCATCCCACCCTGTCCCTCTGTCCTCATCCCACCCTGTCCCTCTGTCCTCATCCCACCCTGTCCCTCTGTCCTCATCCCACCCTGTCCCTCTGTCCTCATCCCACCCTGTCCCCCTTTCCTCATCCCCCCTTTCCCCATCCCACCCTGTCCCCCTTTCCTCATCCCACCCTGTTCTCTGTCCCATCCCACCCTGTCCCCCTTTCCTCATCCCACCCTGTCCCTCTGCCCTCATCCCACCCTGTCCCCCTTTTCTCATACCACCCTGTCCCTCTGTCCTCATCCCACCCTGTCCCCCTTTCCTCATCCCACCCTGTCCCCCTTTCCTCATCCCACCCTGTCCCCCTTTCCTCATCCCACCCTGTCCCTCTTTCCTCATCCCACCCTGTCCCTCTTTCCTCATCCCACCCTGTCCCTCTGTCCTCATCCCACCCTGTCCCTCTGTCCTCATCCCACCCTGTCCCTCTGTCCTCATCCCACCTTTTCCCCCTTTCCACATCTCACCCTGTCCCTCTGTCCTCATCCCACCCTGTCCCCCTGTCCTCATCCCACCCTGTCCCTCTGTCCTCATCCCACCCTGTCCCTCTTTCCACATCCCACCCTGTCCCTCTGTCCTCATCCCACCCTGTCCCTCTGTCCTCATCCCACCCTGTCCCCCTTTCCTCATCCCACCCTGTCCCCCTTTCCTCATCCCACCCTGTCCCCCTTTCCTCATCCCACCCTGTCCCTCTGTCCTCATCCCACCCTGTCCCTCTGTCCTCATCCCACCCTGTCCCTCTGTCCTCATCCCACCCTTTCCCCCTTTCCTCATCCCACCCTGTCCCTCTGTCCTCATCCCACCCTGTCCCTCTGTCCTCATCCCACCCTGTCCCCCTTTCCACATCCCACCCTGTCCCTCTGTCCTCATTCCACCCTGACCCCCTTTCCCCATCCCACCCTGTCCCTCTGTCCTCATTCCACCCTGACCCCCTTTCCCCATCCCACCCTGTCCCCCTTTCCTCATCCCACCCTGTCCCTCTGTCCTCATCCCACCCTGTCCCTCTGTCCTCATCCCACCCTGTCCCTCTGTCCTCATCCCACCCTGTCCCTCTGTCCTCATCCCACCCTGTCCCCCTTTCCTCATCCCCTCTTTCCCCATCCCACCCTGTCCCCCTTTCCTCATCCCACCCTGTTCTCTGTCCCATCCCACCCTGTCCCCCTTTCCTCATCCCACCCTGTCCCTCTGCCCTCATCCCACCCTGTCCCCCTTTTCTCATACCACCCTGTCCCTCTGTCCTCATCCCACCCTGTCCCTCTGTCCTCATCCCACCCTGTCCCCCTTTCCTCATCCCACCCTGTCCCCCTTTCCTCATCCCACCCTGTCCCCCTTTCCTCATCCCACCCTGTCCCCCTTTCCTCATCCCACCCTGTCCCTCTTTCCTCATCCCACCCTGTCCCTCTTTCCTCATCCCACCCTGTCCCTCTGTCCTCATCCCACCCTGTCCCTCTGTCCTCATCCCACCCTGTCCCTCTGTCCTCATCCCACCTTTTCCCCCTTTCCACATCTCACCCTGTCCCTCTGTCCTCATCCCACCCTGTCCCCCTGTCCTCATCCCACCCTGTCCCTCTGTCCTCATCCCACCCTGTCCCTCTGTCCTCATCCCACCCTGTCCCTCTGTCCTCATCCCACCCTGTCCCTCTGTCCTCATCCCACCCTTTCCCCCTTTCCTCATCCCACTCTGTCCCCCTGTCCTCATCCCACCCTGTCCCCCTTTCCTCATCCCACCCTGTCCCCCTTTCCTCATCCCACCCTGTCCCCCTTTCCTCATCCCACCCTGTCCCTCTGTCCTCATCCCACCCTGTCCCTCTGTCCTCATCCCACCCTGTCCCCCTTTCCTCATCCCACCCTGTCCCCCTTTCCTCATCCCACCCTGTCCCACTTTCTTCATCCCACCCTGTCCCTCTGTCCTCATCCCACCCTGTCCCCCTTTCCTCATCCCACCCTGTCCCCCTTTCCTCATCCCACCCTGTCCCCCTTTCCTCATCCCACTCTGTCCTCATCCCACCCTGTCCCTCTGTCCTCATCCCACCCTGTCCCCCTTTCCTCATCCCACCCTGTCCCTCTGTCCTCATCCCACCCTGTCCCTCTGTCCTCATCCCACCCTGTCCCTCTTTCCTCATCTCACCCTGTCCCTCTGTCCTCATCCCACCCTGTCCCTCTGTCCTCATCCCACCCTGTCCCCCTTTCCTCATCCCACCCTGTCCCCCTTTCCTCATCCCACCCTGTCCCCCTTTCCTCATCCCACCCTGTCCCTCTTTCCTCATCCCACCCTGTCCCTCTTTCCTCATCCCACCCTGTCCCTCTGTCCTCATCCCACCCTGTCCCTCTGTCCTCATCCCACCCTGTCCCTCTGTCCTCATCCCACCTTTTCCCCCTTTCCACATCTCACCCTGTCCCTCTGTCCTCATCCCACCCTGTCCCCCTGTCCTCATCCCACCCTGTCCCTCTGTCCTCATCCCACCCTGTCCCTCTGTCCTCATCCCACCCTGTCCCTCTGTCCTCATCCCACCCTTTCCCCCTTTCCTCATCCCACTCTGTCCCCCTGTCCTCATCCCACCCTGTCCCCCTTTCCTCATCCCACCCTGTCCCCCTTTCCTCATCCCACCCTGTCCCCCTTTCCTCATCCCACCCTGTCCCTCTGTCCTCATCCCACCCTGTCCCTCTGTCCTCATCCCACCCTGTCCCCCTTTCCTCATCCCACCCTGTCCCCCTTTCCTCATCCCACCCTGTCCCACTTTCTTCATCCCACCCTGTCCCTCTGTCCTCATCCCACCCTGTCCCCCTTTCCTCATCCCACCCTGTCCCCCTTTCCTCATCCCACCCTGTCCCCCTTTCCTCATCCCACCCTGTCCCCCTTTCCTCATCCCACCCTGTCCCTCTGTCCTCATCCCATCCTGTCCCTCTGTCCTCATCCCACCCTTTCCCCCTTTCCTCATCCCACCCTGTCCCTCTGTCCTCATCCCACCCTGTCCCTCTGTCCTCATCCCACCCTGTCCCCCTTTCCACATCCCACCCTGTCCCTCTGTCCTCATTCCACCCTGACCCCCTTTCCCCATCCCACCCTGTCCCCCTTTCCTCATCCCACCCTGTTCTCTGTCCCATCCCACCCTGTCCCCCTTTCCTCATCCCACCCTGTCCCTCTGTCCTCATCCCACCCTGTCCCTCTGTCCTCATCCCACCCTGTCCCTCTGTCCTCATCCCACCCTGTCCCTCTGTCCTCATCCCACCCTGTCCCCCTTTCCTCATCCCCCCTTTCCTCATCCCACCTTGTCCCCCTTTCCTCATCCCACCCTTTCCCCCTTTCCTCATCCCACCCTTTCCCCCTTTCCTCATCCCACCCTGTCCCCCTTTCCTCATCCCACCCTGTCCCCCTTTCCTCATCCCACCCTGTCCCTCTGTCCTCATCCCACCCTGTCCCTCTGTCCTCATCCCACCCTGTCCCTCTGTCCTCATCCCACCCTGTCCCTCTGTCCTCATCCCACCCTGTCCCTCTGTCCTCATCCCACCCTGTCCCCCTTTCCTCATCCCACCCTGTCCCTCTGTCCCCATCCCACCCTGTCCCCCTTTCCTTATCCCACCCTGTCCCCCTTTCCTCATCCCACCCTGTTCTCTGTCCCCATCCCACCCTGTCCCCCTTTCCTCATCCCACCCTGTCCCTCTGTCCTCATTCCACCCTGTCCCCCTTTCCTCATCCCACCCTGTCCCCCTTTCCACATCCCACCCTGTCCCTCTGTCCCCATCCCACCCTGTCCCTCTGTCCCCATCCCACCCTGTCCCCCTGTCCTCATCCCACCCTGTCCCCCTTTCCTCATCCCACCCTGTCCCCCTTTCCTCATCCCACTCTGTCCTCATCCCACCCTGTCCCTCTGTCCTCATCCCACCCTGTCCCCCTTTCCTCATCCCACCCTGTCCCCCTTTCCTCATCCCACCCTGTCCCCCTTTCCACATCCCACCCTGTCCCTCTGTCCCCATCCCACCCTGTCCCCCTGTCCTCATCCCACCCTGTCCCCCTTTCCTCATCCCACCCTGTCCCCCTTTCCTCATCCCACTCTGTCCTCATCCCACCCTGTCCCTCTGTCCTCATCCCACCCTGTCCCCCTTTCCTCATCCCACCCTGTCACCCTTTCCTCATCCCACCCTGTCACCCTTTCCTCATACCACCCTGTCCCTCTGTCCTCATCCCACCCTGTCCCCCTTTCCTCATCCCACCCTGTCCCCCTTTCCTCATCCCACCCTGTCCCTCTGTCCTCATCCCACCCTGTCCCTCTGTCCTCATCCCACCCTGTCCCTCTTTCCTCATCCCACCCTGTCCCCCTGTCCACATCCCACCCTGTCCCCCTTTCCTCATCCCACCCTGTCCCTCTGTCCTCATCCCACCCTGTCCCTCTGTCCTCATCCCACCCTGTTCCTCTGTCCTCATCCCACCCTGTCCCTCTGTCCTCATCCCACCCTGTCCCCCTTTCCTCATCCCACCCTGTCCCCCTTTCCTCATCCCACCCTGTCCCTCTTTCCTCATCCCACCCTGTCCCTCTGTCCTCATCCCACCCTTTCCCCCTTTCCTCATCCCACCCTGTCCCCCTTTCCTCATCCCACCCTGTCCCCCTTTCCTCATTCCACCCTGTCCCTCTGTCCTCATCCCACCCTGTCCCTCTTTTCTCATCCCATCCTGTCGCCCTTTCCTCATCCCACCCTGTTCCTCTGTCCCCAACCCACCCTGTCCCTCTGTCCCCATCCCACCCTGTCCCCCTGTCCACATCCCACCCTGTCCCCCTTTCCTCGTCCCACCCTGTCCCTCTGTCCTCATCCCACCCTGTCCCTCTGTCCTCATCCCACCCTGTCCCTCTGTCCTCATCCCACCCTGTCCCCCTTTCCTCATCCCACCCTGTCCCCCTTTCCTCATCCCACCCTGTCCCTCATTCCTCATCCCACCCTGTCCCTCTTTCCTCATCCCACCCTGTCCCTCTGTCCTCATCCCACCCTGTCCCTCTGTCCTCATCCCACCCTGTCCCTCTGTCCTCATCCCACCCTGTCCCTCTGTCCTCATCCCACCCTGTCCCTCTGTCCTCATCCCACCCTTTCCCCCTTTCCACATTGTAACGGCACCCCAAGTATGAAAGGGGTTAACACCGTTAGGATATTCCCTTTCCAACCACACGACAGCCACCAGACACTCCAACCAGCTGAATAAGACCCCATACGAATGATTCTCCCCCCAGATACGAGACAACGCTCTGTATTCAAGTTCCAAAACAGGGAATGACTTAATTTTCAAAACACATGGTAACACATTTCTCTTCAAAACCCTCCCCTCCCATCCTTTGGGGAACAGGGCAGGTTAAACTGTCCACTGACAATGGTAATACAGGTCAGGTGTGTTCAAACTTCTCCTTTGATAAACAGTCTTAGGCAGGAGGGGTGATTTCCCCCCCCTCCTCACAGAAGACACTTCAACATCCCATAATATGCAGCCAGACGGTTGACCAGCTCCAATCCACATTGTCACAGTAGCAGACTTAATTCATAATAGACAATAGAATGCAAATAACCTTAACACCTCACCGCAATGATTACACCCCCCCTCACAGTACACATTCAATCTAGATACAATGTATGTGCAGCTTGAATATGGCCATCATAGGCCATATTGGGGTTTTCATTCACCCTGTGCCCCTAATAGAGACACAGGGTGATTGACACATAAGAGCCATTGGGGGAGCTGAAGCAAGGGTATCTCATACTTTCTAAGCGATTCTGAGTCCCCCGGGCCTTCCAGTTACATCTCTCCCCTTTCGGCAGGAGACTAACACAGGAGGCGACCCCAGATGGGTTGACTCCGAAGTTAGTCCATAGGTCCCTTCTTCTAATGCCGGTATCCACACAGTACCCCAAATAAATTGCTCCAAACAGAGCATTACTTACCCAGCCAACCTCTGCCTCTCTCAGAGAATATACCCGCCGCTGGGGAGAGGCCTGGACTGGCCCTTCTCCCTGGAGTCCTTTCAGCCGCTGGAGAGAAGACAGGGTGACTGGGATAAGTCCGTCATGCTGTTGGGGATCTGGGTCGACTGCCCGGCATCCCTGGGGTATACAAGTGGAGACTGGAGTCCCATCCACTTGTGGTAGGTGAAAATCCCAGAGTGCTTGCAAAGCAAGGCTGACATCCTCCTGTCCCAGTGTCACACCATTTTCTGGGGTTGTGTCAGTGAGGACCGAAGTCCCATCCAGTACCACAGGAACTCCCTCTTCTGTTAGTTGAGAGCAGAGGCCCGTGGCACTCGGCTCTGTTGCCAGCTCTTCTGCTGGGTTGCTGTGAGTGGAGACCGCAGTCCCATCCACCGATATCCGCTCAAGTGGCAGTTGTGGGCAGCGGCCAGTAGCATTCTGCCCTGCTGCCAGTGATTCAGCTGGGGGTAAAAGCTTTACCACCTCAGCTTGTTGCTGGAGAGAGGGGCCAACTGCCCCGGCTCCCTGAAACTCCACAGTTGTTTCCGGTGCTGGGCAGAGGTTGCTATCACTCTGCCCGGTTGCCAGCACTTCTGCTGGGGACTCCACACCATCTGCTCTGGTTAACTGTTCGGGAGGGAAAATGGCTGCTTCTCCTCCCTGCATCTCCGAAATCCACTCGGAAAGAGGAACCATCACCTTCTCAACTCGGGCCTCCAAAACTGCCACGGGTGTAGAGCAGGGGTCTGTAATACTTTGTCCTGCTGCCAGTACTTGGGCAGGCGATGCATAATCTATAACATCCTCTGAACAGTTCCTTAAGTCCATACCTTCTGTAATCAGTGGCTGGGGAGATGAGCCAACTGCCCTAGCTCCCTGGAACTCCACATCATCCACTTCGGCTTTAGGGATGGCAATCTTCAGCTTTTCCGCTGCCGATTCTTCAGCCAGGATTTCATAGTTGTCAACTGGTATTTCCTGATAGTCCCAGGCACAGGTAGCCCCACCCTGCTGCTGAACAGATTCTAGCAGCTGTCTGTAAGCGATCTCCAGCTCCCATTCCTGAACGGCCAGAAACTCCAAATCTTCCTCTGCCCAGTGCCCTTCCGAGACATTCAGTTTTCGCTCTCTGTGCTCCATTATTTCCTCCAAACGCCACTCCCGATCACTCCCAAAGTCAGGGTCAACGGACAGCCTCCAATACAACAATCCCAGGCCATTATAGTCAAAGCCTTCCGTGGGGCTGTCATCCGCTGACCATGGGCACTCTTGGGCTAAATGCCACCGGAGGGCTCTGTAGCTCTCGTCCAACCGCATCTCTGCCCGGATCAGCCTGCTTAACTCCGTTGTCCACTCCTGCTTTGGTTGTTCCCCCAATAACGGCATTCGTACATCATACTGCGACCAGTACCTTACATAGATGGAGGGGAGAACCTTTCCCTGGTGTTGCTGCTCGAGAGCTAGCACTTTCTTCCAGAGTTCGCAGCGGATCGAATCCGACCATCCCAGCAGGACCTCCTCTGATACTGGTCCTCTATGCTGTATCTGCATCTCTTGTAACCTCCTTCTGACTTCCTCTTCCATGGCGGCTGGTATCTGTACCTCTCCTCTCCTTGCAGTTGGTGCTGCTGTGACTTCTGCTGCTGCAGCACCTCTTTGCTGTAGCAAATTTGCCTCCACAGCCGCTATAACTAGGTCTATGATCTCCGCTGGAGGGTTCGGACCATAATGTGCCAGTCTTAGTTTAACAGCCCGATCAAAACTTGCCTCTTCGGGTGTCCTGTCTGTTACACTGGGCCTTTCGGTTCCATCCATTTCGACTAGTTCTCTGATAATGTCGCTCTTCTTACGGTTGTTGGCCGGTCTTCCCCGGTTCTCCAGTAAGTCTTTGAGGGTGGAGAGCTTTAGCCGTTCATACTGTGCCTCCATTGTCCTGTGTCCTCTTGTAGCTGTCCTTCTGGCTGTGGGGATCAATCCCACTGCTTGCCAACAATTGTAACGGCACCCCAAGTATGAAAGGGGTTAACACCGTTAGGATATTCCCTTTCCAACCACACGACAGCCACCAGACACTCCAACCAGCTGAATAAGACCCCATACGAATGATTTTCCCCCCAGATACGAGACAACGCTCTGTATTCAAGTTCCAAAACAGGGAATTACTTTATTTTCAAAACACATGGTAACACATTTCTCTTCAAAACCCTCCCCTCCCATCCTTTGGGGAACAGGGCAGGTTAAACTGTCCACTGACAATGGTAATACAGGTCAGGTGTGTTCAAACTCCTCCTTTGATAAACAGTCTTAGGCAGGAGGGGTGATTTCCCCCCCCTCCTCACAGAAGACACTTCAACATCCCATAATATGCAGCCAGACGGTTGACCAGCTCCAATCCACATTGTCACAGTAGCAGACTTAATTCATAATAGACAATAGAATGCAAATAACCTTAACACCTCACCGCAATGATTACACCCCCCCTCACAGTACACATTCAATCTAGATACAATGTATGTGCAGCTTGAATATGGCCATCATAGGCCATATTGGGGTTTTCATTCACCCTGTGCCCCTAATAGAGACACAGGGTGATTGACACATAAGAGCCATTGGGGGAGCTGAAGCAAGGGTATCTCATACTTTCTAAGCGATTCTGAGTCCCCAGGGCCTTCCAGTTACACACATCCCACCCTGTCCCTCTGTCCTCATCCCACCCTGTCCCTCTGTCCTCATCCCACCCTGTCCCTCTGTCCTCATCCCACCCTTTCCCCCTTTCCTCATCCCACTCTGTCCCCCTTTCCTCATCCCACCCTGTCCCTCTTTCCTCATCCCACCCTGTCCCTCTTTCCTCATCCCACCCTGTCCCTCTGTCCTCATCCCACCCTGTCCCTCTGTCCTCATCCCACCCTGTCCCTCTGTCCTCATCCCACCCTTTCCCCCTTTCCACATCCCACCCTGTCCCTCTGTCCTCATCCCACCCTGTCCCCCTGTCCTCATCCCACCCTGTCCCTCTGTCCTCATCCCACCCTGTCCCTCTGTCCTCATCCCACCCTGTCCATCTGTCCTCATCCCACCCTGTCCCTCTGTCCTCATCCCACCCTGTCCCTCTGTCCTCATCCCACCCTGTCCCCCTTTCCTCATCCCACCCTGTCCCCCTTTCCTCATCCCACCCTGTCCCCCTTTCCTCATCCCACCCTGTCCCTCTGTCCTCATCCCACCCTGTCCCTCTGTCCTCATCCCACCCTGTCCCCCTTTCCTCATCCCACCCTGTCCCCCTTTCCTCATCCCACCCTGTCCCCCTTTCCTCATCCCACCCTGTCCCTCTGTCCTCATCCCACCCTGTCCCTCTGTCCTCATCCCACCCTGTCCCTCTGTCCTCATCCCACCCTGTCCCCCTTTCCTCATCCCACCCTGTCCCCCTTTCCTCATCCCACCCTGTCCCCCTTTCTTCATCCCACCCTGTCCCTCTGTCCTCATCCCACCCTGTCCCCCTTTCCTCATCCCACCCTGTCCCCCTTTCCTCATCCCACCCTGTCCCTCTGTCCTCATCCCACCCTGTCCCTCTGTCCTCATCCCACCCTTTCCCCCTTTCCTCATCCCACCCTGTCCCTCTGTCCTCATCCCACCCTGTCCCTCTGTCCTCATCCCACCCTGTCCCTCTGTCCTCATCCCACCCTGTCCCCCTTTCCACATCCCACCCTGTCCCTCTGTCCTCATTCCACCCTGACCCCCTTTCCCCATCCCACCCTGTCCCCCTTTCCTCATCCCACCCTGTTCTCTGTCCCATCCCACCCTGTCCCCCTTTCCTCATCCCACCCTGTCCCTCTGTCCTCATCCCACCCTGTCCCTCTGTCCTCATCCCACCCTGTCCCTCTGTCCTCCCACCCTGTCCCTCTGTCCTCATCCCACCCTGTCCCTCTGTCCTCATCCCACCCTGTCCCCCTTTCCTCATCTAACCCTGTCCCCCTTTCCTCATCCCACCCTGTCCCCCTTTCCTAATCCCACCCTGTCCCTCTGCCCTCATCCCACCCTGTCCCCCTTTTCTCATACCACCCTGTCCCTCTGTCCTCATCCCACCCTTTCCCCCTTTCCTCATCCCACCCTGTCCCCCTTTCCTCATCCCACCCTGTCCCTCTTTCCTCATCCCACCCTGTCCCTCTTTCCTCATCCCACCCTGTCCCTCTGTCCTCATCCCACCCTGTCCCTCTGTCCTCATCCCACCCTGTCCCTCTGTCCTCATCCCACCCTTTCCCCCTTTCCACATCCCACCCTGTCCCTCTGTCCTCATCCCACCCTGTCCCCCTGTCCTCATCCCACCCTGTCCCTCTGTCCTCATCCCACCCTGTCCATCTGTCCTCATCCCACCCTGTCCCTCTGTCCTCATCCCACCCTGTCCCTCTGTCCTCATCCCACCCTTTCCCCCTTTCCTCATCCCACTCTGTCCCCCTGTCCTCATCCCACCCTGTCCCCCTTTCCTCATCCCACCCTGTCCCCCTTTCCTCATCCCACCCTGTCCCCCTTTCCTCATCCCACCCTGTCCCTCTGTCCTCATCCCACCCTGTCCCTCTGTCCTCATCCCACCCAGTCCCCCTTTCCTCATCCCACCATGTCCCCCTTTCCTCATCCCACCCTGTCCCCCTTTCTTCATCCCACCCTGTCCCTCTGTCCTCATCCCACCCTGTCCCCCTTTCCTCATCCCACCCTGTCCCCCTTTCCTCATCCCACCCTGTCCCCCTTTCCTCATCCCACCCTGTCCCTCTGTCCTCATCCCACCCTGTCCCTCTGTCCTCATCCCACCCTGTCCCTCTGTCCTCATTCCACCCTGTCCCTCTGTCCTCATCCCACCCTGTCCCTCTGTCCTCATCCCACCCTGTCCCCCTGTCCACATCCCACCCTGTCCCTCTGTCCTCATCCCACCCTGTCCCCCTGTCCTCATCCCACCCTGTCCCCCTTTCCTCATCCCACCCTGTCCCCCTTTCCTTATCCCACTCTGTCCCTCTTTCCTCATCCCACCCTGTCCCTCTTTCCTCATCCCACCCTGTCCCTCTGTCCTCATCCCACCCTTTCCCTCTTTCCACATCCCACCCTGTCCCTCTGTCCTCATCCCACCCTGTCCCTCTGTCCTCATCCCACCCTGTCCCCCTTTCCTCATCCCACCCTGTCCCCCTTTCCTCATCCCACCCTGTCCCCCTTTCCTCATCCCACCCTGTCCCTCTGTCCTCATCCCACCCTGTCCCTCTGTCCTCATCCCACCCTTTCCCCCTTTCCTCATCCCACCCTGTCCCTCTGTCCTCATCCCACCCTGTCCCTCTGTCCTCATCCCACCCTGTCCCCCTTTCCACATCCCACCCTGTCCCTCTGTCCTCATTCCACCCTGACCCCCTTTCCCCATCCCACCCTGTCCCCCTTTCCTCATCCCACCCTGTTCTCTGTCCCATCCCACCCTGTCCCCCTTTCCTCATCCCACCCTGTCCCTCTGTCCTCATCCCACCCTGTCCCTCTGTCCTCATCCCACCCTGTCCCTCTGTCCTCATCCCACCCTGTCCCTCTGTCCTCATCCCACCCTGTCCCCCTTTCCTCATCCCACCCTGTTCTCTGTCCCATCCCACCCTGTCCCTCTGTCCTCATCCCACCCTGTCCCTCTGTCCTCATCCCACCCTGTCCCCCTTTCCTCATCCCACCCTGTTCTCTGTCCCATCCCACCCTGTCCCCCTTTCCTCATCCCACCCTGTCCCTCTTTCCTCATCCCACCCTGTCCCTCTTTCCTCATCCCACCCTGTCCCTCTGTCCTCATCCCACCCTGTCCCTCTGTCCTCATCCCACCCTGTCCCTCTGTCCTCATCCCACCTTTTCCCCCTTTCCACATCTCACCCTGTCCCTCTGTCCTCATCCCACCCTGTCCCCCTGTCCTCATCCCACCCTGTCCCTCTGTCCTCATCCCACCCTGTCCCTCTTTCCACATCCCACCCTGTCCCTCTGTCCTCATCCCACCCTGTCCCCCTTTCCTCATCCCACCCTGTCCCCCTTTCCTCATCCCACCCTGTCCCCCTTTCCTCATCCCACCCTGTCCCTCTGTCCTCATCCCACCCTGTCCCTCTGTCCTCATCCCACCCTTTCCCCCTTTCCTCATCCCACCCTGTCCCTCTGTCCTCATCCCACCCTGTCCCTCTGTCCTCATCCCACCCTGTCCCCCTTTCCACATCCCACCCTGTCCCTCTGTCCTCATTCCACCCTGACCCCCTTTCCCCATCCCACCCTGTCCCCCTTTCCTCATCCCACCCTGTTCTCTGTCCCATCCCACCCTGTCCCCCTTTCCTCATCCCACCCTGTCCCTCTGTCCTCATCCCACCCTGTCCCTCTGTCCTCATCCCACCCTGTCCCTCTGTCCTCATCCCACCCTGTCCCTCTGTCCTCATCCCACCCTGTCCCCCTTTCCTCATCCCCCCTTTCCCCATCCCACCCTGTCCCCCTTTCCTCATCCCACCCTGTTCTCTGTCCCATCCCACCCTGTCCCCCTTTCCTCATCCCACCCTGTCCCTCTGCCCTCATCCCACCCTGTCCCCCTTTTCTCATACCACCCTGTCCCTCTGTCCTCATCCCACCCTGTCCCTCTGTCCTCATCCCACCCTGTCCCCCTTTCCTCATCCCACCCTGTCCCCCTTTCCTCATCCCACCCTGTCCCCCTTTCCTCATCCCACCCTGTCCCTCTTTCCTCATCCCACCCTGTCCCTCTTTCCTCATCCCACCCTGTCCCTCTGTCCTCATCCCACCCTGTCCCTCTGTCCTCATCCCACCCTGTCCCTCTGTCCTCATCCCACCTTTTCCCCCTTTCCACATCTCACCCTGTCCCTCTGTCCTCATCCCACCCTGTCCCCCTGTCCTCATCCCACCCTGTCCCTCTGTCCTCATCCCACCCTGTCCCTCTGTCCTCATCCCACCCTGTCCCTCTGTCCTCATCCCACCCTGTCCCTCTGTCCTCATCCCACCCTGTCCCTCTGTCCTCATCCCACCCTTTCCCCCTTTCCTCATCCCACTCTGTCCCCCTGTCCTCATCCCACCCTGTCCCCCTTTCCTCATCCCACCCTGTCCCCCTTTCCTCATCCCACCCTGTCCCCCTTTCCTCATCCCACCCTGTCCCTCTGTCCTCATCCCACCCTGTCCCTCTGTCCTCATCCCACCCTGTCCCTCTGTCCTCATCCCACCCTGTCCCCCTTTCCTCATCCCACCCTGTCCCCCTTTCCTCATCCCACCCTGTCCCACTTTCTTCATCCCACCCTGTCCCTCTGTCCTCATCCCACCCTGTCCCCCTTTCCTCATCCCACCCTGTCCCCCTTTCCTCATCCCACCCTGTCCCCCTTTCCTCATCCCACCCTGTCCCTCTGTCCTCATCCCATCCTGTCCCTCTGTCCTCATCCCACCCTTTCCCCCTTTCCTCATCCCACCCTGTCCCTCTGTCCTCATCCCACCCTGTCCCTCTGTCCTCATCCCACCCTGTCCCCCTTTCCACATCCCACCCTGTCCCTCTGTCCTCATTCCACCCTGACCCCCTTTCCCCATCCCACCCTGTCCCCCTTTCCTCATCCCACCCTGTTCTCTGTCCCATCCCACCCTGTCCCCCTTTCCTCATCCCACCCTGTCCCTCTGTCCTCATCCCACCCTGTCCCTCTGTCCTCATCCCACCCTGTCCCTCTGTCCTCATCCCACCCTGTCCCTCTGTCCTCATCCCACCCTGTCCCCCTTTCCTCATCCCCCCTTTCCTCATCCCACCTTGTCCCCCTTTCCTCATCCCACCCTTTCCCCCTTTCCTCATCCCACCCTTTCCTCATCCCACCCTGTCCCCCTTTCCTCATCCCACCCTGTCCCTCTGTCCTCATCCCACCCTGTCCCTCTGTCCTCATCCCACCCTGTCCCTCTGTCCTCATCCCACCCTGTCCCCCTTTCCTCATCCCACCCTGTCCCTCTGTCCCCATCCCACCCTGTCCCCCTTTCCTCATCCCACCCTGTCCCCCTTTCCTCATCCCACCCTGTTCTCTGTCCCCATCCCACCCTGTCCCCCTTTCCTCATCCCACCCTGTCCCTCTGTCCTCATTCCACCCTGTCCCCCTTTCCTCATCCCACCCTGTCCCCCTTTCCACATCCCACCCTGTCCCTCTGTCCCCATCCCACCCTGTCCCCCTGTCCTCATCCCACCCTGTCCCCCTTTCCTCATCCCACCCTGTCCCCCTTTCCTCATCCCACTCTGTCCTCATCCCACCCTGTCCCTCTGTCCTCATCCCACCCTGTCCCCCTTTCCTCATCCCACCCTGTCACCCTTTCCTCATCCCACCCTGTCACCCTTTCCTCATACCACCCTGTCCCTCTGTCCTCATCCCACCCTGTCCCCCTTTCCTCATCCCACCCTGTCCCCCTTTCCTCATCCCACCCTGTCCCTCTGTCCTCATCCCACCCTGTCCCTCTGTCCTCATCCCACCCTGTCCCTCTGTCCTCATCCCACCCTGTCCCTCTTTCCTCATCCCACCCTGTCCCCCTGTCCACATCCCACCCTGTCCCCCTTTCCTCATCCCACCCTGTCCCTCTGTCCTCATCCCACCCTGTCCCTCTGTCCTCATCCCACCCTGTTCCTCTGTCCTCATCCCACCCTGTCCCTCTGTCCTCATCCCACCCTGTCCCCCTTTCCTCATCCCACCCTGTCCCCCTTTCCTCATCCCACCCTGTCCCTCTTTCCTCATCCCACCCTGTCCCTCTGTCCTCATCCCACCCTTTCCCCTTTCCTCATCCCACCCTGTCCCCCTTTCCTCATCCCACCCTGTCCCTCTTTCCTCATTCCACCCTGTCCCTCTGTCCTCATCCCACCCTGTCCCTCTTTTCTCATCCCATCCTGTCGCCCTTTCCTCATCCCACCCTGTTCCTCTGTCCCCAACCCACCCTGTCCCTCTGTCCCCATCCCACCCTGTCCCCCTTTCCTCGTCCCACCCTGTCCCTCTGTCCTCATCCCACCCTGTCCCTCTGTCCTCATCCCACCCTGTCCCTCTTTCCTCATCCCACCCTGTCCCTCTGTCCTCATCCCACCCTGTCCCTCTGTCCTCATCCCACCCTTTCCCTCTTTCCACATCCCACCCTGTCCCTCTGTCCTCATCCCACCCTGTCCCTCTGTCCTCATCCCACCCTGTCCCTCTGTCCTCATCCCACCCTGTCCCTCTGTCCTCATCCCACCCTTTCCCCCTTTCCTCATCCCACCCTGTCCCCCTTTCCTCATCCCACCCTGTCCCCCTTTCTTCATCCCACCCTGTCCCTCTGTCCTCATCCCACCCTGTCCCCCTTTCCTCATCCCACCCTGTCCCCCTTTCCTCATCCCACCCTGTCCCCCTTTCCTCATCCCACCCTGTCCCTCTGTCCTCATCCCACCCTGTCCCTCTGTCCTCATCCCACCCTTTCCCCCTTTCCTCATCCCACCCTGTCCCTCTGTCCTCATCCCACCCTGTCCCTCTGTCCTCATCCCACCCTGTCCCCCTTTCCACATCCCACCCTGTCCCTCTGTCCTCATTCCACCCTGACCCCCTTTCCCCATCCCACCCTGTCCCCCTTTCCTCATCCCACCCTGTTCTCTGTCCCATCCCACCCTGTCCCCCTTTCCTCATCCCACCCTTTCCCCCTTTCCTCATCCCACCCTGTCCCCCTTTCCTCATCCCACCCTGTCCCTCTGTCCTCATCCCACCCTGTCCCTCTGTCCTCATCCCACCCTGTCCCTCTGTCCTCATCCCACCCTGTCCCTCTGTCCTCATCCCACCCTGTCCCTCTGTCCTCATCCCACCCTGTCCCCCTTTCCACATCCCACCCTGTCCCTCTGTCCTCATTCCACCCTGACCCCCTTTCCCCATCCCACCCTGTCCCCCTTTCCTCATCCCACCCTGTTCTCTGTCCCATCCCACCCTGTCCCCCTTTCCTCATCCCACCCTTTCCCCCTTTCCTCATCCCACCCTGTCCCCCTTTCCTCATCCCACCCTGTCCCTCTGTCCTCATCCCACCCTGTCCCTCTGTCCTCATCCCACCATGTCCCTCTTTCCTCATCCCACCCTGTCCCTCTGTCCTCATCCCACCCAGTCCCTCTGTCCTCATCCCACCCTGTCCCCCTTTCCTCATCCCACCCTGTCCCTCTGTCCCCATCCCATCCTGTCCCCCTTTCCTCATCCCACCCTGTCCCCCTTTCCTCATCCCACCCTGTTCTCTGTCCCCATTCCACCTTGTCCCCCTTTTCTCATCCCACCCTGTCCCCCTTTCCTCATCCCACCCTGTCCCGCTTTCCTCATCCTACCCTGTCCCCCTTTCCTCATCCCACCCTGTCCCTCTGTCCTCATCCCACCCTGTCCCTCTGTCCTCATCCCACCCTGTCCCCCTTTCCTCATCCCACCCTGTCCCTCTGTCCCCATCCCACCCTGTCCCCCTTTCCTCATCCCACCCTGTCCCCCTTTCCTCATCCCACCCTGTCCCTCTGTCCCCATCCCACCATGTCCCCCTTTCCTCATCCCACCCTGTCCCTCTGTCCCCATCCCACCCTGTCCCCCTTTCCTCATCCCACCCTGTCCCTCTCTCGCCATCCCACCCTGTCCCCCTTTCCTCATCCCACCCTGTCCCCCTTTCCTCATCCCACCCTGTCCCTCTGTCCCCATCCCACCCTGTTCCCCTTTCCTCATCCCACCCTGTCCCTCTCTCCCCATCCCACCCTGTCCCCCTTTCATCATCCCACCCTGTCCCTCTGTCCTCATCCCACCCTGTCTTCCTTTCCTTATCCCACCCTGTCCCTCTGTCCTCATCCCACCCTGTCCCCCTTTCCTCATCCCACCCTGTCCCTCTGTCCTCATCCCACCCTGTCCCTCTGTCCTCATCCCACCCTTTCCCCCTTTCCTCATCCCACCCTGTCCCTCTGTCCTCATCCCACCCTGTCCCTCTGTCCTCATCCCACCCTGTCCCCCTTTCCACATCCCACCCTGTCCCTCTGTCCTCATCCCACCCTGTCCCCCTTTCCTCATCCCACCCTGTCCCCCTTTCCTCATCCCACCCTGTCCCTCTCTCCCCATCCCACCCTGTCCCCCTTTCCTCATCCCACCCTGTCCCCCTGTCCCCATCCCACCCTGTCCCCCTTTCCTCATCCCACCCTGTCCCCCTTTCCTCATCCCACCCTGTCCCTCTCTCCCCATCCCACCCTGTCCCTCTGTCCTCATCCCACCCTGTCCCCCTTTCCTCATCCCACCCTGTCCCTCTGTCCTCATCCCACCCTGTCCCTCTGTCCTCATCCCACCCTGTCCCTCTGTCCTCATCCCACCCTTTCCCCCTTTCCTCATCCCACCCTGTCCCTCTGTCCTCATCCCACCCTGTCCCTCTGTCCTCATCCCACCCTGTCCCCCTTTCCACATCCCACCCTGTCCCTCTGTCCTCATCCCACCCTGTCCCCCTTTCCTCATCCCACCCTGTCCCTCTGTCCTCATCCCACCCTGTCCCTCTGTCCTCATCCCACCCTGTCCCTCTGTCCCCATCCCACCCTGCCCCCCTTTCCTCATCCCACCCTGTCCCCCTTTCCTCATCCCACCCTGTCCCTCTGTCCTCATCCCACCCTGTCCCTCTGTCCCCATCCCACCCTGTCCCTCTGTCCCCATCCCACCCTGTCCCCCTGTCCTCATCCCACCCTGTCCCCCTTTCCTCATCCCACCCTGTCCCCCTTTCCTCATCCCACTCTGTCCTCATCCCACCCTGTCCCTCTGTCCTCATCCCACCCTGTCCCCCTTTCCTCATCCCACCCTGTCCCTCTGTCCTCATCCCACCCTGTCCCTCTGTCCTCATCCCACCCTGTCCCTCTTTCCTCATCTCACCCTGTCCCTCTGTCCTCATCCCACCCTGTCCCTCTGTCCTCATCCCACCCTGTCCCCCTTTCCTCATCCCACCCTGTCCCCCTTTCCTCATCCCACCCTGTCCCTCTGTCCTCATCCCACCCTGTCCCTCTGTCCTCATCCCACCCTGTCCCTCTGTCCTCATTCCACCCTGTCCCTCTGTCCTCATCCCACCCTGTCCCTCTGTCCTCATCCCACCCTTTCCCCCTTTCCACATCCCACCCTGTCCCTCTGTCCTCATCCCACCCTGTCCCCCTTTCCTCATCCCACCCTGTCCCCCTTTCCTCATCCCACCCTGTCCCTCTCTCCCCATCCCACCCTGTCCCCCTTTCCTCATCCCACCCTGTCCCCCTGTCCCCATCCCACCCTGTCCCCCTTTCCTCATCCCACCCTGTCCCCCTTTCCTCATCCCACCCTGTCCCTCTCTCCCCATCCCACCCTGTCCCTCTGTCCTCATCCCACCCTGTCCCCCTTTCCTCATCCCACCCTGTCCCTCTGTCCTCATCCCACCCTGTCCCTCTGTCCTCATCCCACCCTGTCCCTCTGTCCTCATCCCACCCTTTCCCCCTTTCCTCATCCCACCCTGTCCCTCTGTCCTCATCCCACCCTGTCCCTCTGTCCTCATCCCACCCTGTCCCCCTTTCCACATCCCACCCTGTCCCTCTGTCCTCATCCCACCCTGTCCCCCTTTCCTCATCCCACCCTGTCCCTCTGTCCTCATCCCACCCTGTCCCTCTGTCCTCATCCCACCCTGTCCCTCTGTCCCCATCCCACCCTGCCCCCCTTTCCTCATCCCACCCTGTCCCCCTTTCCTCATCCCACCCTGTCCCTCTGTCCTCATCCCACCCTGTCCCTCTGTCCCCATCCCACCCTGTCCCTCTGTCCCCATCCCACCCTGTCCCCCTGTCCTCATCCCACCCTGTCCCCCTTTCCTCATCCCACCCTGTCCCCCTTTCCTCATCCCACTCTGTCCTCATCCCACCCTGTCCCTCTGTCCTCATCCCACCCTGTCCCCCTTTCCTCATCCCACCCTGTCCCTCTGTCCTCATCCCACCCTGTCCCTCTGTCCTCATCCCACCCTGTCCCTCTTTCCTCATCTCACCCTGTCCCTCTGTCCTCATCCCACCCTGTCCCTCTGTCCTCATCCCACCCTGTCCCCCTTTCCTCATCCCACCCTGTCCCCCTTTCCTCATCCCACCCTGTCCCTCTGTCCTCATCCCACCCTGTCCCTCTGTCCTCATCCCACCCTGTCCCTCTGTCCTCATTCCACCCTGTCCCTCTGTCCTCATCCCACCCTGTCCCTCTGTCCTCATCCCACCCTTTCCCCCTTTCCACATCCCACCCTGTCCCTCTGTCCTCATCCCACCCTGTCCCCCTGTCCTCATCCCACCCTGTCCCCCTTTCCTCATCCCACCCTGTCCCCCTGTCCTCATCCCACCCTGTCCCCCTTTCCTCATCCCACCCTGTCCCCCTTTCCTCATCCCACCCTGTCCCTCTGTCCTCATCCCACCCTGTCCCTCTGTCCTCATCCCACCCTTTCCCCCTTTCCTCATCCCACCCTGTCCCTCTGTCCTCATCCCACCCTGTCCCTCTGTCCTCATCCCACCCTGTCCCCCTTTCCACATCCCACCCTGTCCCTCTGTCCTCATTCCACCCTGACCCCCTTTCCCCATCCCACCCTGTCCCCCTTTCCTCATCCCACCCTGTTCTCTGTCCCATCCCACCCTGTCCCCCTTTCCTCATCCCACCCTGTCCCTCTGTCCTCATCCCACCCTGTCCCTCTGTCCTCATCCCACCCTGTCCCTCTGTCCTCATCCCACCCTGTCCCTCTGTCCTCATCCCACCCTGTCCCTCTGTCCTCATCCCACCCTGTCCCCCTTTCCTCATCCCCCCTTTCCCCATCCCACCCTGTCCCCCTTTCCTCATCCCACCCTGTTCTCTGTCCCATCCCACCCTGTCCCCCTTTCCTCATCCCACCCTGTCCCTCTGCCCTCATCCCACCCTGTCCCCCTTTTCTCATACCACCCTGTCCCTCTGTCCTCATCCCACCCTGTCCCTCTGTCCTCATCCCACCCTGTCCCCCTTTCCTCATCCCACCCTGTCCCTCTTTCCTCATCCCACCCTGTCCCTCTTTCCTCATCCCACCCTGTCCCTCTGTCCTCATCCCACCCTGTCCCTCTGTCCTCATCCCACCCTGTCCCTCTGTCCTCATCCCACCTTTTCCCCCTTTCCACATCTCACCCTGTCCCTCTGTCCTCATCCCACCCTGTCCCCCTGTCCTCATCCCACCCTGTCCCTCTGTCCTCATCCCACCCTGTCCCTCTGTCCTCATCCCACCCTGTCCCTCTGTCCTCATCCCACCCTGTCCCTCTGTCCTCATCCCACCCTGTCCCTCTGTCCTCATCCCACCCTTTCCCCCTTTCCTCATCCCACCCTGTCCCCCTGTCCTCATCCCACCCTGTCCCCCTTTCCTCATCCCACCCTGTCCCCCTTTCCTCATCCCACCCTGTCCCCCTTTCCTCATCCCACCCTGTCCCTCTGTCCTCATCCCACCCTGTCCCTCTGTCCTCATCCCACCCTGTCCCCCTTTCCTCATCCCACCCTGTCCCCCTTTCCTCATCCCACCCTGTCCCACTTTCTTCATCCCACCCTGTCCCTCTGTCCTCATCCCACCCTGTCCCCCTTTCCTCATCCCACCCTGTCCCCCTTTCCTCATCCCACCCTGTCCCCCTTTCCTCATCCCACTCTGTCCTCATTCCACCCTGTCCCTCTGTCCTCATCCCACCCTGTCCCCCTTTCCTCATCCCACCCTGTCCCTCTGTCCTCATCCCACCCTGTCCCTCTGTCCTCATCCCACCCTGTCCCTCTTTCCTCATCTCACCCTGTCCCTCTGTCCTCATCCCACCCTGTCCCTCTGTCCTCATCCCACCCTGTCCCCCTTTCCTCATCCCACCCTGTCCCCCTTTCCTCATCCCACCCTGTCCCTCTGTCCTCATCCCACCCTGTCCCTCTGTCCTCATCCCACCCTGTCCCTCTGTCCTCATTCCACCCTGTCCCTCTGTCCTCATCCCACCCTGTCCCTCTGTCCTCATCCCACCCTGTCCCCCTGTCCACATCCCACCCTGTCCCTCTGTCCTCATCCCACCCTGTCCCCCTGTCCTCATCCCACCCTGTCCCCCTTTCCTCATCCCACTCTGTCCTCATCCCACCCTGTCCCTCTGTCCTCATCCCACCCTGTCCCCCTTTCCTCATCCCACCCTGTCCCTCTGTCCTCATCCCACCCTGTCCCTCTGTCCTCATCCCACCCTGTCCCTCTTTCCTCATCTCACCCTGTCCCTCTGTCCTCATCCCACCCTGTCCCTCTGTCCTCATCCCACCCTGTCCCCCTTTCCTCATCCCACCCTGTCCCCCTTTCCTCATCCCACCCTGTCCCTCTGTCCTCATCCCACCCTGTCCCTCTGTCCTCATCCCACCCTGTCCCTCTGTCCTCATCCCACCCTGTCCCTCTGTCCTCATCCCACCCTGTCCCTCTGTCCTCATCCCACCCTTTCCCCCTTTCCACATCCCACCCTGTCCCTCTGTCCTCATCCCACCCTGTCCCCCTGTCCTCATCCCACCCTGTCCCCCTTTCCTCATCCCACCCTGTCCCCCTTTCCTTATCCCACCCTGTCCCTCTTTCCTCATCCCACCCTGTCCCTCTTTCCTCATCCCACCCTGTCCCTCTGTCCTCATCCCACCCTGTCCCTCTGTCCTCATCCCACCCTGTCCCCCTTTCCTCATCCCACCCTGTCCCCCTTTCCTCATCCCACCCTGTCCCTCTGTCCTCATCCCACCCTGTCCCTCTGTCCTCATCCCACCCTTTCCCCCTTTCCTCATCCCACCCTGTCCCTCTGTCCTCATCCCACCCTGTCCCTCTGTCCTCATCCCACCCTGTCCCCCTTTCCACATCCCACCCTGTCCCTCTGTCCTCATCCCACCCTGTCCCCCTTTCCTCATCCCACCCTGTCCCTCTGTCCTCATCCCACCCTGTCCCTCTGTCCTCATCCCACCCTGTCCCTCTGTCCCCATCCCACCCTGCCCCCCTTTCCTCATCCCACCCTGTCCCCCTTTCCTCATCCCACCCTGTCCCTCTGTCCTCATCCCACCCTGTCCCTCTGTCCCCATCCCACCCTGTCCCTCTGTCCCCATCCCACCCTGTCCCCCTGTCCTCATCCCACCCTGTCCCCCTTTCCTCATCCCACTCTGTCCTCATCCCACCCTGTCCCTCTGTCCTCATCCCACCCTGTCCCCCTTTCCTCATCCCACCCTGTCCCTCTGTCCTCATCCCACCCTGTCCCTCTGTCCTCATCCCACCCTGTCCCTCTTTCCTCATCTCACCCTGTCCCTCTGTCCTCATCCCACCCTGTCCCTCTGTCCTCATCCCACCCTGTCCCCCTTTCCTCATCCCACCCTGTCCCCCTTTCCTCATCCCACCCTGTCCCTCTGTCCTCATCCCACCCTGTCCCTCTGTCCTCATCCCACCCTGTCCCTCTGTCCTCATCCCACCCTGTCCCTCTGTCCTCATCCCACCCTGTCCCTCTGTCCTCATCCCACCCTTTCCCCCTTTCCACATCCCACCCTGTCCCTCTGTCCTCATCCCACCCTGTCCCCCTGTCCTCATCCCACCCTGTCCCCCTTTCCTCATCCCACCCTGTCCCCCTTTCCTTATCCCACCCTGTCCCTCTTTCCTCATCCCACCCTGTCCCTCTTTCCTCATCCCACCCTGTCCCTCTGTCCTCATCCCACCCTGTCCCTCTGTCCTCATCCCACCCTGTCCCCCTTTCCTCATCCCACCCTGTCCCCCTTTCCTCATCCCACCCTGTCCCTCTGTCCTCATCCCACCCTGTCCCTCTGTCCTCATCCCACCCTTTCCCCCTTTCCTCATCCCACCCTGTCCCTCTGTCCTCATCCCACCCTGTCCCTCTGTCCTCATCCCACCCTGTCCCCCTTTCCACATCCCACCCTGTCCCTCTGTCCTCATTCCACCCTGACCCCCTTTCCCCATCCCACCCTGTCCCCCTTTCCTCATCCCACCCTGTTCCCCTTTCCTCATCCCACCCTGTTCTCTGTCCCATCCCACCCTGTCCCCCTTTCCTCATCCCACCCTGTCCCTCTGTCCTCATCCCACCCTGTCCCTCTGTCCTCATCCCACCCTGTCCCTCTGTCCTCATCCCACCCTGTCCCTCTGTCCTCATCCCACCCTGTCCCTCTGTCCTCATCCCACCCTGTCCCCCTTTCCTCATCCCCCCTTTCCCCATCCCACCCTGTCCCCCTTTCCTCATCCCACCCTGTTCTCTGTCCCATCCCACACTGTCCCCCTTTCCTCATCCCACCCTGTCCCTCTGCCCTCATCCCACCCTGTCCCCCTTTTCTCATACCACCCTGTCCCTCTGTCCTCATCCCACCCTGTCCCTCTGTCCTCATCCCACCCTGTCCCCCTTTCCTCATCCCACCCTGTCCCCCTTTCCTCATCCCACCCTGTCCCCCTTTCCTCATCCCACCCTGTCCCTCTTTCCTCATCCCACCCTGTCCCTCTTTCCTCATCCCACCCTGTCCCTCTGTCCTCATCCCACCCTGTCCCTCTGTCCTCATCCCACCTTTTCCCCCTTTCCACATCTCACCCTGTCCCTCTGTCCTCATCCCACCCTGTCCCCCTGTCCTCATCCCACCCTGTCCCTCTGTCCTCATCCCACCCTGTCCCTCTGTCCTCATCCCACCCTGTCCCTCTGTCCTCATCCCACCCTGTCCCTCTGTCCTCATCCCACCCTGTCCCTCTGTCCTCATCCCACCCTTTCCCCCTTTCCTCATCCCACTCTGTCCCCCTGTCCTCATCCCACCCTGTCCCCCTTTCCTCATCCCACCCTGTCCCCCTTTCCTCATCCCACCCTGTCCCCCTTTCCTCATCCCACCCTGTCCCTCTGTCCTCATCCCACCCTGTCCCTCTGTCCTCATCCCACCCTGTCCCCCTTTCCTCATCCCACCCTGTCCCCCTTTCCTCATCCCACCCTGTCCCACTTTCTTCATCCCACCCTGTCCCTCTGTCCTCATCCCACCCTGTCCCCCTTTCCTCATCCCACCCTGTCCCCCTTTCCTCATCCCACTCTGTCCTCATCCCACCCTGTCCCTCTGTCCTCATCCCACCCTGTCCCCCTTTCCTCATCCCACCCTGTCCCTCTGTCCTCATCCCACCCTGTCCCTCTGTCCTCATCCCACCCTGTCCCTCTTTCCTCATCTCACCCTGTCCCTCTGTCCTCATCCCACCCTGTCCCTCTGTCCTCATCCCACCCTGTCCCCCTTTCCTCATCCCACCCTGTCCCCCTTTCCTTATCCCACCCTGTCCCTCTGTCCTCATCCCACCCTGTCCCTCTGTCCTCATCCCACCCTGTCCCTCTGTCCTCATTCCACCCTGTCCCTCTGTCCTCATCCCACCCTGTCCCTCTGTCCTCATCCCACCCTGTCCCCCTGTCCACATCCCACCCTGTCCCTCTGTCCTCATCCCACCCTGTCCCCCTGTCCTCATCCCACCCTGTCCCCCTTTCCTCATCCCACCCTGTCCCCCTGTCCTCATCCCACCCTGTCCCCCTTTCCTCATCCCACCCTGTCCCCCTTTCCTTATCCCACCCTGTCCCTCTTTCCTCATCCCACCCTGTCCCTCTGTCCTCATCCCACCCTGTTCTCTGTCCCATCCCACCCTGTCCCCCTTTCCTCATCCCACCCTGTCCCTCTGTCCTCATCCCACCCTGTCCCTCTGTCCTCATCCCACCCTGTCCCTCTGTCCTCATCCCACCCTGTCCCCCTTTCCTCATCCCACCCTGTCCCCCTTTCCTCATCCCACCCTGTCCCCCTTTCCTCATCCCACCCTGTCCCTCTTTCCTCATCCCACCCTGTCCCTCTTTCCTCATCCCACCCTGTCCCTCTGTCCTCATCCCACCCTGTCCCTCTGTCCTCATCCCACCCTGTCCCCCTTTCCTCATCCCACCCTGTCCCCCTTTCCTCATCCCACCCTGTCCCCCTTTCCTCATCCCACCCTGTCCCTCTGTCCTCATCCCACCCTGTCCCTCTGTCCTCATCCCACCCTTTCCCCCTTTCCTCATCCCACCCTGTCCCTCTGTCCTCATCCCACCCTGTCCCTCTGTCCTCATCCCACCCTGTCCCCCTTTCCACATCCCACCCTGTCCCTCTGTCCTCATTCCACCCTGACCCCCTTTCCCCATCCCACCCTGTCCCCCTTTCCTCATCCCACCCTGTCCCCCTTTCCTCATCCCACCCTGTCCCCCTTTCCTCATCCCACCCTGTCCCTCTGTCCTCATCCCACCCTGTCCCTCTGTCCTCATCCCACCCTGTCCCTCTGTCCTCATCCCACCCTGTCCCTCTGTCCTCATCCCACCCTGTCCCCCTTTCCTCATCCCCCCTTTCCCCATCCCACCCTGTCCCCCTTTCCTCATCCCACCCTGTTCTCTGTCCCATCCCACCCTGTCCCCCTTTCCTCATCCCACCCTGTCCCTCTGCCCTCATCCCACCCTGTCCCCCTTTTCTCATACCACCCTGTCCCTCTGTCCTCATCCCACCCTGTCCCCCTTTCCTCATCCCACCCTGTCCCCCTTTCCTCATCCCACCCTGTCCCCCTTTCCTCATCCCACCCTGTCCCTCTTTCCTCATCCCACCCTGTCCCTCTTTCCTCATCCCACCCTGTCCCTCTGTCCTCATCCCACCCTGTCCCTCTGTCCTCATCCCACCCTGTCCCTCTGTCCTCATCCCACCTTTTCCCCCTTTCCACATCTCACCCTGTCCCTCTGTCCTCATCCCACCCTGTCCCCCTGTCCTCATCCCACCCTGTCCCTCTGTCCTCATCCCACCCTGTCCCTCTTTCCACATCCCACCCTGTCCCTCTGTCCTCATCCCACCCTGTCCCTCTGTCCTCATCCCACCCTGTCCCCCTTTCCTCATCCCACCCTGTCCCCCTTTCCTCATCCCACCCTGTCCCCCTTTCCTCATCCCACCCTGTCCCTCTGTCCTCATCCCACCCTGTCCCTCTGTCCTCATCCCACCCTGTCCCTCTGTCCTCATCCCACCCTTTCCCCCTTTCCTCATCCCACCCTGTCCCTCTGTCCTCATCCCACCCTGTCCCTCTGTCCTCATCCCACCCTGTCCCCCTTTCCACATCCCACCCTGTCCCTCTGTCCTCATTCCACCCTGACCCCCTTTCCCCATCCCACCCTGTCCCTCTGTCCTCATTCCACCCTGACCCCCTTTCCCCATCCCACCCTGTCCCCCTTTCCTCATCCCACCCTGTCCCTCTGTCCTCATCCCACCCTGTCCCTCTGTCCTCATCCCACCCTGTCCCTCTGTCCTCATCCCACCCTGTCCCTCTGTCCTCATCCCACCCTGTCCCCCTTTCCTCATCCCCTCTTTCCCCATCCCACCCTGTCCCCCTTTCCTCATCCCACCCTGTTCTCTGTCCCATCCCACCCTGTCCCCCTTTCCTCATCCCACCCTGTCCCTCTGCCCTCATCCCACCCTGTCCCCCTTTTCTCATACCACCCTGTCCCTCTGTCCTCATCCCACCCTGTCCCTCTGTCCTCATCCCACCCTGTCCCCCTTTCCTCATCCCACCCTGTCCCCCTTTCCTCATCCCACCCTGTCCCCCTTTCCTCATCCCACCCTGTCCCCCTTTCCTCATCCCACCCTGTCCCTCTTTCCTCATCCCACCCTGTCCCTCTTTCCTCATCCCACCCTGTCCCTCTGTCCTCATCCCACCCTGTCCCTCTGTCCTCATCCCACCCTGTCCCTCTGTCCTCATCCCACCTTTTCCCCCTTTCCACATCTCACCCTGTCCCTCTGTCCTCATCCCACCCTGTCCCCCTGTCCTCATCCCACCCTGTCCCTCTGTCCTCATCCCACCCTGTCCCTCTGTCCTCATCCCACCCTGTCCCTCTGTCCTCATCCCACCCTGTCCCTCTGTCCTCATCCCACCCTTTCCCCCTTTCCTCATCCCACTCTGTCCCCCTGTCCTCATCCCACCCTGTCCCCCTTTCCTCATCCCACCCTGTCCCCCTTTCCTCATCCCACCCTGTCCCCCTTTCCTCATCCCACCCTGTCCCTCTGTCCTCATCCCACCCTGTCCCTCTGTCCTCATCCCACCCTGTCCCCCTTTCCTCATCCCACCCTGTCCCCCTTTCCTCATCCCACCCTGTCCCACTTTCTTCATCCCACCCTGTCCCTCTGTCCTCATCCCACCCTGTCCCCCTTTCCTCATCCCACCCTGTCCCCCTTTCCTCATCCCACCCTGTCCCCCTTTCCTCATCCCACTCTGTCCTCATCCCACCCTGTCCCTCTGTCCTCATCCCACCCTGTCCCCCTTTCCTCATCCCACCCTGTCCCTCTGTCCTCATCCCACCCTGTCCCTCTGTCCTCATCCCACCCTGTCCCTCTTTCCTCATCTCACCCTGTCCCTCTGTCCTCATCCCACCCTGTCCCTCTGTCCTCATCCCACCCTGTCCCCCTTTCCTCATCCCACCCTGTCCCCCTTTCCTCATCCCACCCTGTCCCCCTTTCCTCATCCCACCCTGTCCCTCTTTCCTCATCCCACCCTGTCCCTCTTTCCTCATCCCACCCTGTCCCTCTGTCCTCATCCCACCCTGTCCCTCTGTCCTCATCCCACCCTGTCCCTCTGTCCTCATCCCACCTTTTCCCCCTTTCCACATCTCACCCTGTCCCTCTGTCCTCATCCCACCCTGTCCCCCTGTCCTCATCCCACCCTGTCCCTCTGTCCTCATCCCACCCTGTCCCTCTGTCCTCATCCCACCCTGTCCCCCTTTCCTCATCCCACCCTGTCCCCCTTTCCTCATCCCACCCTGTCCCACTTTCTTCATCCCACCCTGTCCCTCTGTCCTCATCCCACCCTGTCCCCCTTTCCTCATCCCACCCTGTCCCCCTTTCCTCATCCCACCCTGTCCCCCTTTCCTCATCCCACTCTGTCCTCATCCCACCCTGTCCCTCTGTCCTCATCCCACCCTGTCCCCCTTTCCTCATCCCACCCTGTCCCCCTTTCCTCATCCCACCCTGTCCCCCTTTCCTCATCCCACCCTGTCCCACTTTCTTCATCCCACCCTGTCCCTCTGTCCTCATCCCACCCTGTCCCCCTTTCCTCATCCCACCCTGTCCCCCTTTCCTCATCCCACCCTGTCCCCCTTTCCTCATCCCACCCTGTCCCCCTTTCCTCATCCCACCCTGTCCCTCTGTCCTCATCCCATCCTGTCCCTCTGTCCTCATCCCACCCTTTCCCCCTTTCCTCATCCCACCCTGTCCCTCTGTCCTCATCCCACCCTGTCCCTCTGTCCTCATCCCACCCTGTCCCCCTTTCCACATCCCACCCTGTCCCTCTGTCCTCATTCCACCCTGACCCCCTTTCCCCATCCCACCCTGTCCCCCTTTCCTCATCCCACCCTGTTCTCTGTCCCATCCCACCCTGTCCCCCTTTCCTCATCCCACCCTGTCCCTCTGTCCTCATCCCACCCTGTCCCTCTGTCCTCATCCCACCCTGTCCCTCTGTCCTCATCCCACCCTGTCCCTCTGTCCTCATCCCACCCTGTCCCCCTTTCCTCATCCCCCCTTTCCTCATCCCACCTTGTCCCCCTTTCCTCATCCCACCCTTTCCCCCTTTCCTCATCCCACCCTTTCCCCCTTTCCTCATCCCACCCTGTCCCCCTTTCCTCATCCCACCCTGTCCCCCTTTCCTCATCCCACCCTGTCCCTCTGTCCTCATCCCACCCTGTCCCTCTGTCCTCATCCCACCCTGTCCCTCTGTCCTCATCCCACCCTGTCCCTCTGTCCTCATCCCACCCTGTCCCTCTGTCCTCATCCCACCCTGTCCCCCTTTCCTCATCCCACCCTGTCCCTCTGTCCCCATCCCACCCTGTCCCCCTTTCCTTATCCCACCCTGTCCCCCTTTCCTCATCCCACCCTGTTCTCTGTCCCCATCCCACCCTGTCCCCCTTTCCTCATCCCACCCTGTCCCTCTGTCCTCATTCCACCCTGTCCCCCTTTCCTCATCCCACCCTGTCCCCCTTTCCACATCCCACCCTGTCCCTCTGTCCCCATCCCACCCTGTCCCTCTGTCCCCATCCCACCCTGTCCCCCTGTCCTCATCCCACCCTGTCCCCCTTTCCTCATCCCACCCTGTCCCCCTTTCCTCATCCCACTCTGTCCTCATCCCACCCTGTCCCTCTGTCCTCATCCCACCCTGTCCCCCTTTCCTCATCCCACCCTGTCCCCCTTTCCTCATCCCACCCTGTCCCCCTTTCCACATCCCACCCTGTCCCTCTGTCCTCATCCCACCCTGTCCCCCTTTCCTCATCCCACCCTGTCACCCTTTCCTCATCCCACCCTGTCACCCTTTCCTCATACCACCCTGTCCCTCTGTCCTCATCCCACCCTGTCCCCCTTTCCTCATCCCACCCTGTCCCCCTTTCCTCATCCCACCCTGTCCCTCTGTCCTCATCCCACCCTGTCCCTCTGTCCTCATCCCACCCTGTCCCTCTTTCCTCATCCCACCCTGTCCCCCTGTCCACATCCCACCCTGTCCCCCTTTCCTCATCCCACCCTGTCCCTCTGTCCTCATCCCACCCTGTCCCTCTGTCCTCATCCCACCCTGTTCCTCTGTCCTCATCCCACCCTGTCCCTCTGTCCTCATCCCACCCTGTCCCCCTTTCCTCATCCCACCCTGTCCCCCTTTCCTCATCCCACCCTGTCCCTCTTTCCTCATCCCACCCTGTCCCTCTGTCCTCATCCCACCCTTTCCCCCTTTCCTCATCCCACCCTGTCCCCCTTTCCTCATCCCACCCTGTCCCCCTTTCCTCATTCCACCCTGTCCCTCTGTCCTCATCCCACCCTGTCCCTCTTTTCTCATCCCATCCTGTCGCCCTTTCCTCATCCCACCCTGTTCCTCTGTCCCCAACCCACCCTGTCCCTCTGTCCCCATCCCACCCTGTCCCCCTGTCCACATCCCACCCTGTCCCCCTTTCCTCGTCCCACCCTGTCCCTCTGTCCTCATCCCACCCTGTCCCTCTGTCCTCATCCCACCCTGTCCCTCTGTCCTCATCCCACCCTGTCCCCCTTTCCTCATCCCACCCTGTCCCCCTTTCCTCATCCCACCCTGTCCCTCATTCCTCATCCCACCCTGTCCCTCTTTCCTCATCCCACCCTGTCCCTCTGTCCTCATCCCACCCTGTCCCTCTGTCCTCATCCCACCCTGTCCCTCTGTCCTCATCCCACCCTGTCCCTCTGTCCTCATCCCACCCTGTCCCTCTGTCCTCATCCCACCCTTTCCCCCTTTCCACATTGTAACGGCACCCCAAGTATGAAAGGGGTTAACACCGTTAGGATATTCCCTTTCCAACCACACGACAGCCACCAGACACTCCAACCAGCTGAATAAGACCCCATACGAATGATTCTCCCCCCAGATACGAGACAACGCTCTGTATTCAAGTTCCAAAACAGGGAATGACTTAATTTTCAAAACACATGGTAACACATTTCTCTTCAAAACCCTCCCCTCCCATCCTTTGGGGAACAGGGCAGGTTAAACTGTCCACTGACAATGGTAATACAGGTCAGGTGTGTTCAAACTTCTCCTTTGATAAACAGTCTTAGGCAGGAGGGGTGATTTCCCCCCCCTCCTCACAGAAGACACTTCAACATCCCATAATATGCAGCCAGACGGTTGACCAGCTCCAATCCACATTGTCACAGTAGCAGACTTAATTCATAATAGACAATAGAATGCAAATAACCTTAACACCTCACCGCAATGATTACACCCCCCCTCACAGTACACATTCAATCTAGATACAATGTATGTGCAGCTTGAATATGGCCATCATAGGCCATATTGGGGTTTTCATTCACCCTGTGCCCCTAATAGAGACACAGGGTGATTGACACATAAGAGCCATTGGGGGAGCTGAAGCAAGGGTATCTCATACTTTCTAAGCGATTCTGAGTCCCCCGGGCCTTCCAGTTACATCTCTCCCCTTTCGGCAGGAGACTAACACAGGAGGCGACCCCAGATGGGTTGACTCCGAAGTTAGTCCATAGGTCCCTTCTTCTAATGCCGGTATCCACACAGTACCCCAAATAAATTGCTCCAAACAGAGCATTACTTACCCAGCCAACCTCTGCCTCTCTCAGAGAATATACCCGCCGCTGGGGAGAGGCCTGGACTGGCCCTTCTCCCTGGAGTCCTTTCAGCCGCTGGAGAGAAGACAGGGTGACTGGGATAAGTCCGTCATGCTGTTGGGGATCTGGGTCGACTGCCCGGCATCCCTGGGGTATACAAGTGGAGACTGGAGTCCCATCCACTTGTGGTAGGTGAAAATCCCAGAGTGCTTGCAAAGCAAGGCTGACATCCTCCTGTCCCAGTGTCACACCATTTTCTGGGGTTGTGTCAGTGAGGACCGAAGTCCCATCCAGTACCACAGGAACTCCCTCTTCTGTTAGTTGAGAGCAGAGGCCCGTGGCACTCGGCTCTGTTGCCAGCTCTTCTGCTGGGTTGCTGTGAGTGGAGACCGCAGTCCCATCCACCGATATCCGCTCAAGTGGCAGTTGTGGGCAGCGGCCAGTAGCATTCTGCCCTGCTGCCAGTGATTCAGCTGGGGGTAAAAGCTTTACCACCTCAGCTTGTTGCTGGAGAGAGGGGCCAACTGCCCCGGCTCCCTGAAACTCCACAGTTGTTTCCGGTGCTGGGCAGAGGTTGCTATCACTCTGCCCGGTTGCCAGCACTTCTGCTGGGGACTCCACACCATCTGCTCTGGTTAACTGTTCGGGAGGGAAAATGGCTGCTTCTCCTCCCTGCATCTCCGAAATCCACTCGGAAAGAGGAACCATCACCTTCTCAACTCGGGCCTCCAAAACTGCCACGGGTGTAGAGCAGGGGTCTGTAATACTTTGTCCTGCTGCCAGTACTTGGGCAGGCGATGCATAATCTATAACATCCTCTGAACAGTTCCTTAAGTCCATACCTTCTGTAATCAGTGGCTGGGGAGATGAGCCAACTGCCCTAGCTCCCTGGAACTCCACATCATCCACTTCGGCTTTAGGGATGGCAATCTTCAGCTTTTCCGCTGCCGATTCTTCAGCCAGGATTTCATAGTTGTCAACTGGTATTTCCTGATAGTCCCAGGCACAGGTAGCCCCACCCTGCTGCTGAACAGATTCTAGCAGCTGTCTGTAAGCGATCTCCAGCTCCCATTCCTGAACGGCCAGAAACTCCAAATCTTCCTCTGCCCAGTGCCCTTCCGAGACATTCAGTTTTCGCTCTCTGTGCTCCATTATTTCCTCCAAACGCCACTCCCGATCACTCCCAAAGTCAGGGTCAACGGACAGCCTCCAATACAACAATCCCAGGCCATTATAGTCAAAGCCTTCCGTGGGGCTGTCATCCGCTGACCATGGGCACTCTTGGGCTAAATGCCACCGGAGGGCTCTGTAGCTCTCGTCCAACCGCATCTCTGCCCGGATCAGCCTGCTTAACTCCGTTGTCCACTCCTGCTTTGGTTGTTCCCCCAATAACGGCATTCGTACATCATACTGCGACCAGTACCTTACATAGATGGAGGGGAGAACCTTTCCCTGGTGTTGCTGCTCGAGAGCTAGCACTTTCTTCCAGAGTTCGCAGCGGATCGAATCCGACCATCCCAGCAGGACCTCCTCTGATACTGGTCCTCTATGCTGTATCTGCATCTCTTGTAACCTCCTTCTGACTTCCTCTTCCATGGCGGCTGGTATCTGTACCTCTCCTCTCCTTGCAGTTGGTGCTGCTGTGACTTCTGCTGCTGCAGCACCTCTTTGCTGTAGCAAATTTGCCTCCACAGCCGCTATAACTAGGTCTATGATCTCCGCTGGAGGGTTCGGACCATAATGTGCCAGTCTTAGTTTAACAGCCCGATCAAAACTTGCCTCTTCGGGTGTCCTGTCTGTTACACTGGGCCTTTCGGTTCCATCCATTTCGACTAGTTCTCTGATAATGTCGCTCTTCTTACGGTTGTTGGCCGGTCTTCCCCGGTTCTCCAGTAAGTCTTTGAGGGTGGAGAGCTTTAGCCGTTCATACTGTGCCTCCATTGTCCTGTGTCCTCTTGTAGCTGTCCTTCTGGCTGTGGGGATCAATCCCACTGCTTGCCAACAATTGTAACGGCACCCCAAGTATGAAAGGGGTTAACACCGTTAGGATATTCCCTTTCCAACCACACGACAGCCACCAGACACTCCAACCAGCTGAATAAGACCCCATACGAATGATTTTCCCCCCAGATACGAGACAACGCTCTGTATTCAAGTTCCAAAACAGGGAATTACTTTATTTTCAAAACACATGGTAACACATTTCTCTTCAAAACCCTCCCCTCCCATCCTTTGGGGAACAGGGCAGGTTAAACTGTCCACTGACAATGGTAATACAGGTCAGGTGTGTTCAAACTCCTCCTTTGATAAACAGTCTTAGGCAGGAGGGGTGATTTCCCCCCCCTCCTCACAGAAGACACTTCAACATCCCATAATATGCAGCCAGACGGTTGACCAGCTCCAATCCACATTGTCACAGTAGCAGACTTAATTCATAATAGACAATAGAATGCAAATAACCTTAACACCTCACCGCAATGATTACACCCCCCCTCACAGTACACATTCAATCTAGATACAATGTATGTGCAGCTTGAATATGGCCATCATAGGCCATATTGGGGTTTTCATTCACCCTGTGCCCCTAATAGAGACACAGGGTGATTGACACATAAGAGCCATTGGGGGAGCTGAAGCAAGGGTATCTCATACTTTCTAAGCGATTCTGAGTCCCCAGGGCCTTCCAGTTACACACATCCCACCCTGTCCCTCTGTCCTCATCCCACCCTGTCCCTCTGTCCTCATCCCACCCTGTCCCTCTGTCCTCATCCCACCCTTTCCCCCTTTCCTCATCCCACTCTGTCCCCCTTTCCTCATCCCACCCTGTCCCTCTTTCCTCATCCCACCCTGTCCCTCTTTCCTCATCCCACCCTGTCCCTCTGTCCTCATCCCACCCTGTCCCTCTGTCCTCATCCCACCCTGTCCCTCTGTCCTCATCCCACCCTTTCCCCCTTTCCACATCCCACCCTGTCCCTCTGTCCTCATCCCACCCTGTCCCCCTGTCCTCATCCCACCCTGTCCCTCTGTCCTCATCCCACCCTGTCCCTCTGTCCTCATCCCACCCTGTCCCTCTGTCCTCATCCCACCCTGTCCCTCTGTCCTCATCCCACCCTGTCCCTCTGTCCTCATCCCACCCTGTCCCCCTTTCCTCATCCCACCCTGTCCCCCTTTCCTCATCCCACCCTGTCCCCCTTTCCTCATCCCACCCTGTCCCTCTGTCCTCATCCCACCCTGTCCCTCTGTCCTCATCCCACCCTGTCCCTCTGTCCTCATCCCACCCTGTCCCCCTTTCCTCATCCCACCCTGTCCCCCTTTCTTCATCCCACCCTGTCCCTCTGTCCTCATCCCACCCTGTCCCCCTTTCCTCATCCCACCCTGTCCCCCTTTCCTCATCCCACCCTGTCCCTCTGTCCTCATCCCACCCTGTCCCTCTGTCCTCATCCCACCCTTTCCCCCTTTCCTCATCCCACCCTGTCCCTCTGTCCTCATCCCACCCTGTCCCTCTGTCCTCATCCCACCCTGTCCCTCTGTCCTCATCCCACCCTGTCCCCCTTTCCACATCCCACCCTGTCCCTCTGTCCTCATTCCACCCTGACCCCCTTTCCCCATCCCACCCTGTCCCCCTTTCCTCATCCCACCCTGTTCTCTGTCCCATCCCACCCTGTCCCCCTTTCCTCATCCCACCCTGTCCCTCTGTCCTCATCCCACCCTGTCCCTCTGTCCTCATCCCACCCTGTCCCTCTGTCCTCATCCCACCCTGTCCCTCTGTCCTCATCCCACCCTGTCCCTCTGTCCTCATCCCACCCTGTCCCTCTGTCCTCATCCCACCCTGTCCCCCTTTCCTCATCTAACCCTGTCCCCCTTTCCTCATCCCACCCTGTCCCCCTTTCCTAATCCCACCCTGTCCCTCTGCCCTCATCCCACCCTGTCCCCCTTTTCTCATACCACCCTGTCCCTCTGTCCTCATCCCACCCTTTCCCCCTTTCCTCATCCCACCCTGTCCCCCTTTCCTCATCCCACCCTGTCCCTCTTTCCTCATCCCACCCTGTCCCTCTTTCCTCATCCCACCCTGTCCCTCTGTCCTCATCCCACCCTGTCCCTCTGTCCTCATCCCACCCTGTCCCTCTGTCCTCATCCCACCCTTTCCCCCTTTCCACATCCCACCCTGTCCCTCTGTCCTCATCCCACCCTGTCCCCCTGTCCTCATCCCACCCTGTCCCTCTGTCCTCATCCCACCCTGTCCATCTGTCCTCATCCCACCCTGTCCCTCTGTCCTCATCCCACCCTGTCCCTCTATCCTCATCCCACCCTTTCCCCCTTTCCTCATCCCACTCTGTCCCCCTGTCCTCATCCCACCCTGTCCCCCTTTCCTCATCCCACCCTGTCCCCCTTTCCTCATCCCACCCTGTCCCCCTTTCCTCATCCCACCCTGTCCCTCTGTCCTCATCCCACCCTGTCCCTCTGTCCTCATCCCACCCAGTCCCCCTTTCCTCATCCCACCATGTCCCCCTTTCCTCATCCCACCCTGTCCCCCTTTCTTCATCCCACCCTGTCCCTCTGTCCTCATCCCACCCTGTCCCCCTTTCCTCATCCCACCCTGTCCCCCTTTCCTCATCCCACCCTGTCCCCCTTTCCTCATCCCACCCTGTCCCTCTGTCCTCATCCCACCCTGTCCCTCTGTCCTCATCCCACCCTGTCCCTCTGTCCTCATTCCACCCTGTCCCTCTGTCCTCATCCCACCCTGTCCCTCTGTCCTCATCCCACCCTGTCCCTCTGTCCTCATCCCACCCTGTCCCTCTGTCCTCATCCCACCCTGTCCCTCTGTCCTCATCCCACCTTTTCCCCCTTTCCACATCTCACCCTGTCCCTCTGTCCTCATCCCACCCTGTCCCCCTGTCCTCATCCCACCCTGTCCCTCTGTCCTCATCCCACCCTGTCCCTCTTTCCACATCCCACCCTGTCCCTCTGTCCTCATCCCACCCTGTCCCCCTTTCCTCATCCCACCCTGTCCCCCTTTCCTCATCCCACCCTGTCCCCCTTTCCTCATCCCACCCTGTCCCTCTGTCCTCATCCCACCCTGTCCCTCTGTCCTCATCCCACCCTTTCCCCCTTTCCTCATCCCACCCTGTCCCTCTGTCCTCATCCCACCCTGTCCCTCTGTCCTCATCCCACCCTGTCCCCCTTTCCACATCCCACCCTGTCCCTCTGTCCTCATTCCACCCTGACCCCCTTTCCCCATCCCACCCTGTCCCCCTTTCCTCATCCCACCCTGTTCTCTGTCCCATCCCACCCTGTCCCCCTTTCCTCATCCCACCCTGTCCCTCTGTCCTCATCCCACCCTGTCCCTCTGTCCTCATCCCACCCTGTCCCTCTGTCCTCATCCCACCCTGTCCCTCTGTCCTCATCCCACCCTGTCCCCCTTTCCTCATCCCCCCTTTCCCCATCCCACCCTGTCCCCCTTTCCTCATCCCACCCTGTTCTCTGTCCCATCCCACCCTGTCCCCCTTTCCTCATCCCACCCTGTCCCTCTGCCCTCATCCCACCCTGTCCCCCTTTTCTCATACCACCCTGTCCCTCTGTCCTCATCCCACCCTGTCCCTCTGTCCTCATCCCACCCTGTCCCCCTTTCCTCATCCCACCCTGTCCCCCTTTCCTCATCCCACCCTGTCCCCCTTTCCTCATCCCACCCTGTCCCTCTTTCCTCATCCCACCCTGTCCCTCTTTCCTCATCCCACCCTGTCCCTCTGTCCTCATCCCACCCTGTCCCTCTGTCCTCATCCCACCCTGTCCCTCTGTCCTCATCCCACCTTTTCCCCCTTTCCACATCTCACCCTGTCCCTCTGTCCTCATCCCACCCTGTCCCCCTGTCCTCATCCCACCCTGTCCCTCTGTCCTCATCCCACCCTGTCCCTCTGTCCTCATCCCACCCTGTCCCTCTGTCCTCATCCCACCCTGTCCCTCTGTCCTCATCCCACCCTTTCCCCCTTTCCTCATCCCACTCTGTCCCCCTGTCCTCATCCCACCCTGTCCCCCTTTCCTCATCCCACCCTGTCCCCCTTTCCTCATCCCACCCTGTCCCCCTTTCCTCATCCCACCCTGTCCCTCTGTCCTCATCCCACCCTGTCCCTCTGTCCTCATCCCACCCTGTCCCTCTGTCCTCATCCCACCCTGTCCCCCTTTCCTCATCCCACCCTGTCCCCCTTTCCTCATCCCACCCTGTCCCACTTTCTTCATCCCACCCTGTCCCTCTGTCCTCATCCCACCCTGTCCCCCTTTCCTCATCCCACCCTGTCCCCCTTTCCTCATCCCACCCTGTCCCCCTTTCCTCATCCCACCCTGTCCCTCTGTCCTCATCCCATCCTGTCCCTCTGTCCTCATCCCACCCTTTCCCCCTTTCCTCATCCCACCCTGTCCCTCTGTCCTCATCCCACCCTGTCCCTCTGTCCTCATCCCACCCTGTCCCCCTTTCCACATCCCACCCTGTCCCTCTGTCCTCATTCCACCCTGACCCCCTTTCCCCATCCCACCCTGTCCCCCTTTCCTCATCCCACCCTGTTCTCTGTCCCATCCCACCCTGTCCCCCTTTCCTCATCCCACCCTGTCCCTCTGTCCTCATCCCACCCTGTCCCTCTGTCCTCATCCCACCCTGTCCCTCTGTCCTCATCCCACCCTGTCCCTCTGTCCTCATCCCACCCTGTCCCCCTTTCCTCATCCCCCCTTTCCTCATTCCACCTTGTCCCCCTTTCCTCATCCCACCCTTTCCCCCTTTCCTCATCCCACCCTTTCCCCCTTTCCTCATCCCACCCTGTCCCCCTTTCCTCATCCCACCCTGTCCCTCTGTCCTCATCCCACCCTGTCCCTCTGTCCTCATCCCACCCTGTCCCTCTGTCCTCATCCCACCCTGTCCCTCTGTCCTCATCCCACCCTGTCCCCCTTTCCTCATCCCACCCTGTCCCTCTGTCCCCATCCCACCCTGTCCCCCTTTCCTCATCCCACCCTGTCCCCCTTTCCTCATCCCACCCTGTTCTCTGTCCCCATCCCACCCTGTCCCCCTTTCCTCATCCCACCCTGTCCCTCTGTCCTCATTCCACCCTGTCCCCCTTTCCTCATCCCACCCTGTCCCCCTTTCCACATCCCACCCTGTCCCTCTGTCCCCATCCCACCCTGTCCCCCTGTCCTCATCCCACCCTGTCCCCCTTTCCTCATCCCACCCTGTCCCCCTTTCCTCATCCCACTCTGTCCTCATCCCACCCTGTCCCTCTGTCCTCATCCCACCCTGTCCCCCTTTCCTCATCCCACCCTGTCACCCTTTCCTCATCCCACCCTGTCACCCTTTCCTCATACCACCCTGTCCCTCTGTCCTCATCCCACCCTGTCCCCCTTTCCTCATCCCACCCTGTCCCCCTTTCCTCATCCCACCCTGTCCCTCTGTCCTCATCCCACCCTGTCCCTCTGTCCTCATCCCACCCTGTCCCTCTTTCCTCATCCCACCCTGTCCCCCTGTCCACATCCCACCCTGTCCCCCTTTCCTCATCCCACCCTGTCCCTCTGTCCTCATCCCACCCTGTCCCTCTGTCCTCATCCCACCCTGTTCCTCTGTCCTCATCCCACCCTGTCCCTCTGTCCTCATCCCACCCTGTCCCCCTTTCCTCATCCCACCCTGTCCCCCTTTCCTCATCCCACCCTGTCCCTCTTTCCTCATCCCACCCTGTCCCTCTGTCCTCATCCCACCCTTTCCCCCTTTCCTCATCCCACCCTGTCCCCCTTTCCTCATCCCACCCTGTCCCTCTTTCCTCATTCCACCCTGTCCCTCTGTCCTCATCCCACCCTGTCCCTCTTTTCTCATCCCATCCTGTCGCCCTTTCCTCATCCCACCCTGTTCCTCTGTCCCCAACCCACCCTGTCCCTCTGTCCCCATCCCACCCTGTCCCCCTTTCCTCGTCCCACCCTGTCCCTCTGTCCTCATCCCACCCTGTCCCTCTGTCCTCATCCCACCCTGTCCCTCTTTCCTCATCCCACCCTGTCCCTCTGTCCTCATCCCACCCTGTCCCTCTGTCCTCATCCCACCCTTTCCCTCTTTCCACATCCCACCCTGTCCCTCTGTCCTCATCCCACCCTGTCCCTCTGTCCTCATCCCACCCTGTCCCTCTGTCCTCATCCCACCCTGTCCCTCTGTCCTCATCCCACCCTTTCCCCCTTTCCTCATCCCACCCTGTCCCCCTTTCCTCATCCCACCCTGTCCCCCTTTCTTCATCCCACCCTGTCCCTCTGTCCTCATCCCACCCTGTCCCCCTTTCCTCATCCCACCCTGTCCCCCTTTCCTCATCCCACCCTGTCCCCCTTTCCTCATCCCACCCTGTCCCTCTGTCCTCATCCCACCCTGTCCCTCTGTCCTCATCCCACCCTTTCCCCCTTTCCTCATCCCACCCTGTCCCTCTGTCCTCATCCCACCCTGTCCCTCTGTCCTCATCCCACCCTGTCCCCCTTTCCACATCCCACCCTGTCCCTCTGTCCTCATTCCACCCTGACCCCCTTTCCCCATCCCACCCTGTCCCCCTTTCCTCATCCCACCCTGTTCTCTGTCCCATCCCACCCTGTCCCCCTTTCCTCATCCCACCCTTTCCCCCTTTCCTCATCCCACCCTGTCCCCCTTTCCTCATCCCACCCTGTCCCTCTGTCCTCATCCCACCCTGTCCCTCTGTCCTCATCCCACCCTGTCCCTCTGTCCTCATCCCACCCTGTCCCTCTGTCCTCATCCCACCCTGTCCCTCTGTCCTCATCCCACCCTGTCCCCCTTTCCACATCCCACCCTGTCCCTCTGTCCTCATTCCACCCTGACCCCCTTTCCCCATCCCACCCTGTCCCCCTTTCCTCATCCCACCCTGTTCTCTGTCCCATCCCACCCTGTCCCCCTTTCCTCATCCCACCCTTTCCCCCTTTCCTCATCCCACCCTGTCCCCCTTTCCTCATCCCACCCTGTCCCTCTGTCCTCATCCCACCCTGTCCCTCTGTCCTCATCCCACCATGTCCCTCTTTCCTCATCCCACCCTGTCCCTCTGTCCTCATCCCACCCAGTCCCTCTGTCCTCATCCCACCCTGTCCCCCTTTCCTCATCCCACCCTGTCCCTCTGTCCCCATCCCATCCTGTCCCCCTTTCCTCATCCCACCCTGTCCCCCTTTCCTCATCCCACCCTGTTCTCTGTCCCCATTCCACCTTGTCCCCCTTTTCTCATCCCACCCTGTCCCCCTTTCCTCATCCCACCCTGTCCCGCTTTCCTCATCCTACCCTGTCCCCCTTTCCTCATCCCACCCTGTCCCTCTGTCCTCATCCCACCCTGTCCCTCTGTCCTCATCCCACCCTGTCCCCCTTTCCTCATCCCACCCTGTCCCTCTGTCCCCATCCCACCCTGTCCCCCTTTCCTCATCCCACCCTGTCCCCCTTTCCTCATCCCACCCTGTCCCTCTGTCCCCATCCCACCATGTCCCCCTTTCCTCATCCCACCCTGTCCCTCTGTCCCCATCCCACCCTGTCCCCCTTTCCTCATCCCACCCTGTCCCTCTCTCGCCATCCCACCCTGTCCCCCTTTCCTCATCCCACCCTGTCCCCCTTTCCTCATCCCACCCTGTCCCTCTGTCCCCATCCCACCCTGTTCCCCTTTCCTCATCCCACCCTGTCCCTCTCTCCCCATCCCACCCTGTCCCCCTTTCATCATCCCACCCTGTCCCTCTGTCCTCATCCCACCCTGTCTTCCTTTCCTCATCCCACCCTGTCCCTCTGTCCTCATCCCACCCTGTCCCCCTTTCCTCATCCCACCCTGTCCCTCTGTCCTCATCCCACCCTGTCCCTCTGTCCTCATCCCACCCTTTCCCCCTTTCCTCATCCCACCCTGTCCCTCTGTCCTCATCCCACCCTGTCCCTCTGTCCTCATCCCACCCTGTCCCCCTTTCCACATCCCACCCTGTCCCTCTGTCCTCATCCCACCCTGTCCCCCTTTCCTCATCCCACCCTGTCCCCCTTTCCTCATCCCACCCTGTCCCTCTCTCCCCATCCCACCCTGTCCCCCTTTCCTCATCCCACCCTGTCCCCCTGTCCCCATCCCACCCTGTCCCCCTTTCCTCATCCCACCCTGTCCCCCTTTCCTCATCCCACTCTGTCCCTCTCTCCCCATCCCACCCTGTCCCTCTGTCCTCATCCCACCCTGTCCCCCTTTCCTCATCCCACCCTGTCCCTCTGTCCTCATCCCACCCTGTCCCTCTGTCCTCATCCCACCCTGTCCCTCTGTCCTCATCCCACCCTTTCCCCCTTTCCTCATCCCACCCTGTCCCTCTGTCCTCATCCCACCCTGTCCCTCTGTCCTCATCCCACCCTGTCCCCCTTTCCACATCCCACCCTGTCCCTCTGTCCTCATCCCACCCTGTCCCCCTTTCCTCATCCCACCCTGTCCCTCTGTCCTCATCCCACCCTGTCCCTCTGTCCTCATCCCACCCTGTCCCTCTGTCCCCATCCCACCCTGCCCCCCTTTCCTCATCCCACCCTGTCCCCCTTTCCTCATCCCACCCTGTCCCTCTGTCCTCATCCCACCCTGTCCCTCTGTCCCCATCCCACCCTGTCCCTCTGTCCCCATCCCACCCTGTCCCCCTGTCCTCATCCCACCCTGTCCCCCTTTCCTCATCCCACCCTGTCCCCCTTTCCTCATCCCACTCTGTCCTCATCCCACCCTGTCCCTCTGTCCTCATCCCACCCTGTCCCCCTTTCCTCATCCCACCCTGTCCCTCTGTCCTCATCCCACCCTGTCCCTCTGTCCTCATCCCACCCTGTCCCTCTTTCCTCATCTCACCCTGTCCCTCTGTCCTCATCCCACCCTGTCCCTCTGTCCTCATCCCACCCTGTCCCCCTTTCCTCATCCCACCCTGTCCCCCTTTCCTCATCCCACCCTGTCCCTCTGTCCTCATCCCACCCTGTCCCTCTGTCCTCATCCCACCCTGTCCCTCTGTCCTCATTCCACCCTGTCCCTCTGTCCTCATCCCACCCTGTCCCTCTGTCCTCATCCCACCCTTTCCCCCTTTCCACATCCCACCCTGTCCCTCTGTCCTCATCCCACCCTGTCCCCCTTTCCTCATCCCACCCTGTCCCCCTTTCCTCATCCCACCCTGTCCCTCTCTCCCCATCCCACCCTGTCCCCCTTTCCTCATCCCACCCTGTCCCCCTGTCCCCATCCCACCCTGTCCCCCTTTCCTCATCCCACCCTGTCCCCCTTTCCTCATCCCACCCTGTCCCTCTCTCCCCATCCCACCCTGTCCCTCTGTCCTCATCCCACCCTGTCCCCCTTTCCTCATCCCACCCTGTCCCTCTGTCCTCATCCCACCCTGTCCCTCTGTCCTCATCCCACCCTGTCCCTCTGTCCTCATCCCACCCTTTCCCCCTTTCCTCATCCCACCCTGTCCCTCTGTCCTCATCCCACCCTGTCCCTCTGTCCTCATCCCACCCTGTCCCCCTTTCCACATCCCACCCTGTCCCTCTGTCCTCATCCCACCCTGTCCCCCTTTCCTCATCCCACCCTGTCCCTCTGTCCTCATCCCACCCTGTCCCTCTGTCCTCATCCCACCCTGTCCCTCTGTCCCCATCCCACCCTGCCCCCCTTTCCTCATCCCACCCTGTCCCCCTTTCCTCATCCCACCCTGTCCCTCTGTCCTCATCCCACCCTGTCCCTCTGTCCTCATCCCACCCTGTCCCTCTGTCCCCATCCCACCCTGCCCCCCTTTCCTCATCCCACCCTGTCCCCCTTTCCTCATCCCACCCTGTCCCTCTGTCCTCATCCCACCCTGTCCCTCTGTCCCCATCCCACCCTGTCCCTCTGTCCCCATCCCACCCTGTCCCCCTGTCCTCATCCCACCCTGTCCCCCTTTCCTCATCCCACCCTGTCCCCCTTTCCTCATCCCACTCTGTCCTCATCCCACCCTGTCCCTCTGTCCTCATCCCACCCTGTCCCCCTTTCCTCATCCCACCCTGTCCCTCTGTCCTCATCCCACCCTGTCCCTCTGTCCTCATCCCACCCTGTCCCTCTTTCCTCATCTCACCCTGTCCCTCTGTCCTCATCCCACCCTGTCCCTCTGTCCTCATCCCACCCTGTCCCCCTTTCCTCATCCCACCCTGTCCCCCTTTCCTCATCCCACCCTGTCCCTCTGTCCTCATCCCACCCTGTCCCTCTGTCCTCATCCCACCCTGTCCCTCTGTCCTCATTCCACCCTGTCCCTCTGTCCTCATCCCACCCTGTCCCTCTGTCCTCATCCCACCCTTTCCCCCTTTCCACATCCCACCCTGTCCCTCTGTCCTCATCCCACCCTGTCCCCCTGTCCTCATCCCACCCTGTCCCCCTTTCCTCATCCCACCCTGTCCCCCTGTCCTCATCCCACCCTGTCCCCCTTTCCTCATCCCACCCTGTCCCCCTTTCCTCATCCCACCCTGTCCCTCTGTCCTCATCCCACCCTGTCCCTCTGTCCTCATCCCACCCTTTCCCCCTTTCCTCATCCCACCCTGTCCCTCTGTCCTCATCCCACCCTGTCCCTCTGTCCTCATCCCACCCTGTCCCCCTTTCCACATCCCACCCTGTCCCTCTGTCCTCATTCCACCCTGACCCCCTTTCCCCATCCCACCCTGTCCCCCTTTCCTCATCCCACCCTGTTCTCTGTCCCATCCCACCCTGTCCCCCTTTCCTCATCCCACCCTGTCCCTCTGTCCTCATCCCACCCTGTCCCTCTGTCCTCATCCCACCCTGTCCCTCTGTCCTCATCCCACCCTGTCCCTCTGTCCTCATCCCACCCTGTCCCCCTTTCCTCATCCCCCCTTTCCCCATCCCACCCTGTCCCCCTTTCCTCATCCCACCCTGTTCTCTGTCCCATCCCACCCTGTCCCCCTTTCCTCATCCCACCCTGTCCCTCTGCCCTCATCCCACCCTGTCCCCCTTTTCTCATACCACCCTGTCCCTCTGTCCTCATCCCACCCTGTCCCTCTGTCCTCATCCCACCCTGTCCCCCTTTCCTCATCCCACCCTGTCCCCCTTTCCTCATCCCACCCTGTCCCCCTTTCCTCATCCCACCCTGTCCCTCTTTCCTCATCCCACCCTGTCCCTCTTTCCTCATCCCACCCTGTCCCTCTGTCCTCATCCCACCCTGTCCCTCTGTCCTCATCCCACCCTGTCCCTCTGTCCTCATCCCACCTTTTCCCCCTTTCCACATCTCACCCTGTCCCTCTGTCCTCATCCCACCCTGTCCCCCTGTCCTCATCCCACCCTGTCCCTCTGTCCTCATCCCACCCTGTCCCTCTGTCCTCATCCCACCCTGTCCCTCTGTCCTCATCCCACCCTGTCCCTCTGTCCTCATCCCACCCTGTCCCTCTGTCCTCATCCCACCCTTTCCCCCTTTCCTCATCCCACCCTGTCCCCCTGTCCTCATCCCACCCTGTCCCCCTTTCCTCATCCCACCCTGTCCCCCTTTCCTCATCCCACCCTGTCCCCCTTTCCTCATCCCACCCTGTCCCTCTGTCCTCATCCCACCCTGTCCCTCTGTCCTCATCCCACCCTGTCCCCCTTTCCTCATCCCACCCTGTCCCCCTTTCCTCATCCCACCCTGTCCCACTTTCTTCATCCCACCCTGTCCCTCTGTCCTCATCCCACCCTGTCCCCCTTTCCTCATCCCACCCTGTCCCCCTTTCCTCATCCCACCCTGTCCCCCTTTCCTCATCCCACTCTGTCCTCATTCCACCCTGTCCCTCTGTCCTCATCCCACCCTGTCCCCCTTTCCTCATCCCACCCTGTCCCTCTGTCCTCATCCCACCCTGTCCCTCTGTCCTCATCCCACCCTGTCCCTCTTTCCTCATCTCACCCTGTCCCTCTGTCCTCATCCCACCCTGTCCCTCTGTCCTCATCCCACCCTGTCCCCCTTTCCTCATCCCACCCTGTCCCCCTTTCCTCATCCCACCCTGTCCCTCTGTCCTCATCCCACCCTGTCCCTCTGTCCTCATCCCACCCTGTCCCTCTGTCCTCATTCCACCCTGTCCCTCTGTCCTCATCCCACCCTGTCCCTCTGTCCTCATCCCACCCTGTCCCCCTGTCCACATCCCACCCTGTCCCTCTGTCCTCATCCCACCCTGTCCCCCTGTCCTCATCCCACCCTGTCCCCCTTTCCTCATCCCACCCTGTCCCCCTTTCCTTATCCCACCCTGTCCCTCTTTCCTCATCCCACCCTGTCCCTCTTTCCTCATCCCACCCTGTCCCTCTGTCCTCATCCCACCCTTTCCCTCTTTCCACATCCCACCCTGTCCCTCTGTCCTCATCCCACCCTGTCCCTCTGTCCTCATCCCACCCTGTCCCTCTGTCCTCATCCCACCCTGTCCCCCTTTCCTCATCCCACCCTGTCCCCCTTTCCTCATCCCACCCTGTCCCCCTTTCCTCATCCCACCCTGTCCCTCTGTCCTCATCCCACCCTGTCCCTCTGTCCTCATCCCACCCTTTCCCCCTTTCCTCATCCCACCCTGTCCCTCTGTCCTCATCCCACCCTGTCCCTCTGTCCTCATCCCACCCTGTCCCCCTTTCCACATCCCACCCTGTCCCTCTGTCCTCATTCCACCCTGACCCCCTTTCCCCATCCCACCCTGTCCCCCTTTCCTCATCCCACCCTGTTCTCTGTCCCATCCCACCCTGTCCCCCTTTCCTCATCCCACCCTGTCCCTCTGTCCTCATCCCACCCTGTCCCTCTGTCCTCATCCCACCCTGTCCCTCTGTCCTCATCCCACCCTGTCCCCCTTTCCTCATCCCCCCTTTCCCCATCCCACCCTGTCCCCCTTTCCTCATCCCACCCTGTTCTCTGTCCCATCCCACCCTGTCCCCCTTTCCTCATCCCACCCTGTCCCTCTGCCCTCATCCCACCCTGTCCCCCTTTTCTCATACCACCCTGTCCCTCTGTCCTCATCCCACCCTGTCCCTCTGTCCTCATCCCACCCTGTCCCTCTGTCCTCATCCCACCCTGTCCCCCTTTCCTCATCCCACCCTGTCCCCCTTTCCTCATCCCACCCTGTCCCTCTTTCCTCATCCCACCCTGTCCCTCTTTCCTCATCCCACCCTGTCCCTCTGTCCTCATCCCACCCTGTCCCTCTGTCCTCATCCCACCCTGTCCCTCTGTCCTCATCCCACCTTTTCCCCCTTTCCACATCTCACCCTGTCCCTCTGTCCTCATCCCACCCTGTCCCCCTGTCCTCATCCCACCCTGTCCCTCTGTCCTCATCCCACCCTGTCCCTCTTTCCACATCCCACCCTGTCCCTCTGTCCTCATCCCACCCTGTCCCTCTGTCCTCATCCCACCCTGTCCCCCTTTCCTCATCCCACCCTGTCCCCCTTTCCTCATCCCACCCTGTCCCCCTTTCCTCATCCCACCCTGTCCCTCTGTCCTCATCCCACCCTGTCCCTCTGTCCTCATCCCACCCTTTCCCCCTTTCCTCATCCCACCCTGTCCCTCTGTCCTCATCCCACCCTGTCCCTCTGTCCTCATCCCACCCTGTCCCCCTTTCCACATCCCACCCTGTCCCTCTGTCCTCATTCCACCCTGACCCCCTTTCCCCATCCCACCCTGTCCCCCTTTCCTCATCCCACCCTGTTCTCTGTCCCATCCCACCCTGTCCCCCTTTCCTCATCCCACCCTGTCCCTCTGTCCTCATCCCACCCTGTCCCTCTGTCCTCATCCCACCCTGTCCCCCTTTCCTCATCCCCCCTTTCCCCATCCCACCCTGTCCCCCTTTCCTCATCCCACCCTGTTCTCTGTCCCATCCCACCCTGTCCCCCTTTCCTCATCCCACCCTGTCCCTCTGCCCTCATCCCACCCTGTCCCCCTTTTCTCATACCACCCTGTCCCTCTGTCCTCATCCCACCCTGTCCCTCTGTCCTCATCCCACCCTGTCCCCCTTTCCTCATCCCACCCTGTCCCCCTTTCCTCATCCCACCCTGTCCCCCTTTCCTCATCCCACCCTGTCCCTCTTTCCTCATCCCACCCTGTCCCTCTGTCCTCATCCCACCCTGTCCCTCTGTCCTCATCCCACCCTGTCCCTCTGTCCTCATCCCACCTTTTCCCCCTTTCCACATCTCACCCTGTCCCTCTGTCCTCATCCCACCCTGTCCCCCTGTCCTCATCCCACCCTGTCCCTCTGTCCTCATCCCACCCTGTCCCTCTTTCCACATCCCACCCTGTCCCTCTGTCCTCATCCCACCCTGTCCCTCTGTCCTCATCCCACCCTGTCCCCCTTTCCTCATCCCACCCTGTCCCCCTTTCCTCATCCCACCCTGTCCCCCTTTCCTCATCCCACCCTGTCCCTCTGTCCTCATCCCACCCTGTCCCTCTGTCCTCATCCCACCCTTTCCCCCTTTCCTCATCCCACCCTGTCCCTCTGTCCTCATCCCACCCTGTCCCTCTGTCCTCATCCCACCCTGTCCCCCTTTCCACATCCCACCCTGTCCCTCTGTCCTCATTCCACCCTGACCCCCTTTCCCCATCCCACCCTGTCCCCCTTTCCTCATCCCACCCTGTTCTCTGTCCCATCCCACCCTGTCCCCCTTTCCTCATCCCACCCTGTCCCTCTGTCCTCATCCCACCCTGTCCCTCTGTCCTCATCCCACCCTGTCCCTCTGTCCTCATCCCACCCTGTCCCTCTGTCCTCATCCCACCCTGTCCCCCTTTCCTCATCCCCCCTTTCCCCATCCCACCCTGTCCCCCTTTCCTCATCCCACCCTGTTCTCTGTCCCATCCCACCCTGTCCCCCTTTCCTCATCCCACCCTGTCCCTCTGCCCTCATCCCACCCTGTCCCCCTTTTCTCATACCACCCTGTCCCTCTGTCCTCATCCCACCCTGTCCCTCTGTCCTCATCCCACCCTGTCCCCCTTTCCTCATCCCACCCTGTCCCCCTTTCCTCATCCCACCCTGTCCCTCTTTCCTCATCCCACCCTGTCCCTCTGTCCTCATCCCACCCTGTCCCTCTGTCCTCATCCCACCCTGTCCCTCTGTCCTCATCCCACCTTTTCCCCCTTTCCACATCTCACCCTGTCCCTCTGTCCTCATCCCACCCTGTCCCCCTGTCCTCATCCCACCCTGTCCCTCTGTCCTCATCCCACCCTGTCCCTCTGTCCTCATCCCACCCTGTCCCTCTGTCCTCATCCCACCCTGTCCCTCTGTCCTCATCCCACCCTTTCCCCCTTTCCTCATCCCACTCTGTCCCCCTGTCCTCATCCCACCCTGTCCCCCTTTCCTCATCCCACCCTGTCCCCCTTTCCTCATCCCACCCTGTCCCCCTTTCCTCATCCCACCCTGTCCCTCTGTCCTCATCCCACCCTGTCCCTCTGTCCTCATCCCACCCTGTCCCTCTGTCCTCATCCCACCCTGTCCCCCTTTCCTCATCCCCCCTTTCCCCATCCCACCCTGTCCCCCTTTCCTCATCCCACCCTGTTCTCTGTCCCATCCCACCCTGTCCCCCTTTCCTCATCCCACCCTGTCCCTCTGCCCTCATCCCACCCTGTCCCCCTTTTCTCATACCACCCTGTCCCTCTGTCCTCATCCCACCCTGTCCCTCTGTCCTCATCCCACCCTGTCCCCCTTTCCTCATCCCACCCTGTCCCCCTTTCCTCATCCCACCCTGTCCCCCTTTCCTCATCCCACCCTGTCCCTCTTTCCTCATCCCACCCTGTCCCTCTTTCCTCATCCCACCCTGTCCCTCTGTCCTCATCCCACCCTGTCCCTCTGTCCTCATCCCACCCTGTCCCTCTGTCCTCATCCCACCTTTTCCCCCTTTCCACATCTCACCCTGTCCCTCTGTCCTCATCCCACCCTGTCCCCCTGTCCTCATCCCACCCTGTCCCTCTGTCCTCATCCCACCCTGTCCCTCTTTCCACATCCCACCCTGTCCCTCTGTCCTCATCCCACCCTGTCCCTCTGTCCTCATCCCACCCTGTCCCCCTTTCCTCATCCCACCCTGTCCCCCTTTCCTCATCCCACCCTGTCCCCCTTTCCTCATCCCACCCTGTCCCTCTGTCCTCATCCCACCCTGTCCCTCTGTCCTCATCCCACCCTTTCCCCCTTTCCTCATCCCACCCTGTCCCTCTGTCCTCATCCCACCCTGTCCCTCTGTCCTCATCCCACCCTGTCCCCCTTTCCACATCCCACCCTGTCCCTCTGTCCTCATTCCACCCTGACCCCCTTTCCCCATCCCACCCTGTCCCCCTTTCCTCATCCCACCCTGTTCTCTGTCCCATCCCACCCTGTCCCCCTTTCCTCATCCCACCCTGTCCCTCTGTCCTCATCCCACCCTGTCCCTCTGTCCTCATCCCACCCTGTCCCTCTGTCCTCATCCCACCCTGTCCCTCTGTCCTCATCCCACCCTGTCCCCCTTTCCTCATCCCCCCTTTCCCCATCCCACCCTGTCCCCCTTTCCTCATCCCACCCTGTTCTCTGTCCCATCCCACCCTGTCCCCCTTTCCTCATCCCACCCTGTCCCTCTGCCCTCATCCCACCCTGTCCCCCTTTTCTCATACCACCCTGTCCCTCTGTCCTCATCCCACCCTGTCCCTCTGTCCTCATCCCACCCTGTCCCCCTTTCCTCATCCCACCCTGTCCCCCTTTCCTCATCCCACCCTGTCCCTCTTTCCTCATCCCACCCTGTCCCTCTGTCCTCATCCCACCCTGTCCCTCTGTCCTCATCCCACCCTGTCCCTCTGTCCTCATCCCACCTTTTCCCCCTTTCCACATCTCACCCTGTCCCTCTGTCCTCATCCCACCCTGTCCCCCTGTCCTCATCCCACCCTGTCCCTCTGTCCTCATCCCACCCTGTCCCTCTGTCCTCATCCCACCCTGTCCCTCTGTCCTCATCCCACCCTGTCCCTCTGTCCTCATCCCACCCTTTCCCCCTTTCCTCATCCCACTCTGTCCCCCTGTCCTCATCCCACCCTGTCCCCCTTTCCTCATCCCACCCTGTCCCCCTTTCCTCATCCCACCCTGTCCCCCTTTCCTCATCCCACCCTGTCCCTCTGTCCTCATCCCACCCTGTCCCTCTGTCCTCATCCCACCCTGTCCCCCTTTCCTCATCCCACCCTGTCCCCCTTTCCTCATCCCACCCTGTCCCACTTTCTTCATCCCACCCTGTCCCTCTGTCCTCATCCCACCCTGTCCCCCTTTCCTCATCCCACCCTGTCCCCCTTTCCTCATCCCACCCTGTCCCCCTTTCCTCATCCCACCCTGTCCCCCTTTCCTCATCCCATCCTGTCCCTCTGTCCTCATCCCACCCTTTCCCCCTTTCCTCATCCCACCCTGTCCCTCTGTCCTCATCCCACCCTGTCCCTCTGTCCTCATCCCACCCTGTCTCCCTTTCCACATCCCACCCTGTCCCTCTGTCCTCATTCCACCCTGACCCCCTTTCCCCATCCCACCCTGACCCCCTTTCCCCATCCCACCCTGTCCCCCTTTCCTCATCCCACCCTGTTCTCTGTCCCATCCCACCCTGTCCCCCTTTCCTCATCCCACCCTGTCCCTCTGTCCTCATCCCACCCTGTCCCTCTGTCCTCATCCCACCCTGTCCCTCTGTCCTCATCCCACCCTGTCCCTCTGTCCTCATCCCACCCTGTCCCCCTTTCCTCATCCCCCCTTTCCTCATCCCACCTTGTCCCCCTTTCCTCATCCCACCCTTTCCCCCTTTCCTCATCCCACCCTTTCCCCCTTTCCTCATCCCACCCTGTCCCCCTTTCCTCATCCCACCCTGTCCCTCTGTCCTCATCCCACCCTGTCCCTCTGTCCTCATCCCACCCTGTCCCTCTGTCCCCATCCCACCCTGTCCCCCTTTCCTCATCCCACCCTGTCCCCCTTTCCTCATCCCACCCTGTTCTCTGTCCCCATCCCACCCTGTCCCCCTTTCCTCATCCCACCCTGTCCCTCTGTCCTCATTCCACCCTGTCCCCCTTTCCTCATCCCACCCTGTCCCCCTTTCCACATCCCACCCTGTCCCTCTGTCCCCATCCCACCCTGTCCCTCTGTCCCCATCCCACCCTGTCCCCCTGTCCTCATCCCACCCTGTCCCCCTTTCCTCATCCCACCCTGTCCCCCTTTCCTCATCCCACTCTGTCCTCATCCCACCCTGTCCCTCTGTCCTCATCCCACCCTGTCCCCCTTTCCTCATCCCACCCTGTCACCCTTTCCTCATCCCACCCTGTCACCCTTTCCTCATACCACCCTGTCCCTCTGTCCTCATCCCACCCTGTCCCCCTTTCCTCATCCCACCCTGTCCCCCTTTCCTCATCCCACCCTGTCCCTCTGTCCTCATCCCACCCTGTCCCTCTGTCCTCATCCCACCCTGTCCCTCTTTCCTCATCCCACCCTGTCCCCCTGTCCACATCCCACCCTGTCCCCCTTTCCTCATCCCACCCTGTCCCTCTGTCCTCATCCCACCCTGTCCCTCTGTCCTCATCCCACCCTGTTCCTCTGTCCTCATCCCACCCTGTCCCTCTGTCCTCATCCCACCCTGTCCCCCTTTCCTCATCCCACCCTGTCCCCCTTTCCTCATCCCACCCTGTCCCTCTTTCCTCATCCCACCCTGTCCCTCTGTCCTCATCCCACCCTTTCCCCCTTTCCTCATCCCACCCTGTCCCCCTTTCCTCATCCCACCCTGTCCCTCTTTCCTCATTCCACCCTGTCCCTCTGTCCTCATCCCACCCTGTCCCTCTTTTCTCATCCCATCCTGTCGCCCTTTCCTCATCCCACCCTGTTCCTCTGTCCCCAACCCACCCTGTCCCTCTGTCCCCATCCCACCCTGTCCCCCTGTCCACATCCCACCCTGTCCCCCTTTCCTCGTCCCACCCTGTCCCTCTGTCCTCATCCCACCCTGTCCCTCTGTCCTCATCCCACCCTGTCCCTCTGTCCTCATCCCACCCTGTCCCCCTTTCCTCATCCCACCCTGTCCCCCTTTCCTCATCCCACCCTGTCCCTCATTCCTCATCCCACCCTGTCCCTCTTTCCTCATCCCACCCTGTCCCTCTGTCCTCATCCCACCCTGTCCCTCTGTCCTCATCCCACCCTGTCCCTCTGTCCTCATCCCACCCTGTCCCTCTGTCCTCATCCCACCCTGTCCCTCTGTCCTCATCCCACCCTGTCCCTCTGTCCTCATCCCACCCTTTCCCCCTTTCCACATTGTAACGGCACCCCAAGTATGAAAGGGGTTAACACCGTTAGGATATTCCCTTTCCAACCACACGACAGCCACCAGACACTCCAACCAGCTGAATAAGACCCCATACGAATGATTCTCCCCCCAGATACGAGACAACGCTCTGTATTCAAGTTCCAAAACAGGGAATGACTTAATTTTCAAAACACATGGTAACACATTTCTCTTCAAAACCCTCCCCTCCCATCCTTTGGGGAACAGGGCAGGTTAAACTGTCCACTGACAATGGTAATACAGGTCAGGTGTGTTCAAACTTCTCCTTTGATAAACAGTCTTAGGCAGGAGGGGTGATTTCCCCCCCCTCCTCACAGAAGACACTTCAACATCCCATAATATGCAGCCAGACGGTTGACCAGCTCCAATCCACATTGTCACCGTAGCAGACTTAATTCATAATAGACAATAGAATGCAAATAACCTTAACACCTCACCGCAATGATTACACCCCCCTCACAGTACACATTCAATCTAGATACAATGTATGTGCAGCTTGAATATGGCCATCATAGGCCATATTGGGGTTTTCATTCACCCTGTGCCCCTAATAGAGACACAGGGTGATTGACACATAAGAGCCATTGGGGGAGCTGAAGCAAGGGTATCTCATACTTTCTAAGCGATTCTGAGTCCCCCGGGCCTTCCAGTTACATCTCTCCCCTTTCGGCAGGAGACTAACACAGGAGGCGACCCCAGATGGGTTGACTCCGAAGTTAGTCCATAGGTCCCTTCTTCTAATGCCGGTATCCACACAGTACCCCAAATAAATTGCTCCAAACAGAGCATTACTTACCCAGCCAACCTCTGCCTCTCTCAGAGAATATACCCGCCGCTGGGGAGAGGCCTGGACTGGCCCTTCTCCCTGGAGTCCTTTCAGCCGCTGGAGAGAAGACAGGGTGACTGGGCTCAGTCCGTCATGCTGTTGGGGATCTGGGTCGACTGCCCGGCATCCCTGGGGTATACAAGTGGAGACTGGAGTCCCATCCACTTGTGGTAGGTGAAAATCCCAGAGTGCTTGCAAAGCAAGGCTGACATCCTCCTGTCCCAGTGTCACACCATTTTCTGGGGTTGTGTCAGTGAGGACCGAAGTCCCATCCAGTACCACAGGAACTCCCTCTTCTGTTAGTTGAGAGCAGAGGCCCGTGGCACTCGGCTCTGTTGCCAGCTCTTCTGCTGGGTTGCTGTGAGTGGAGACCGCAGTCCCATCCACCGATATCCGCTCAAGTGGCAGTTGTGGGCAGCGGCCAGTAGCATTCTGCCCTGCTGCCAGTGATTCAGCTGGGGGTAAAAGCTTTACCACCTCAGCTTGTTGCTGGAGAGAGGGGCCAACTGCCCCGGCTCCCTGAAACTCCACAGTTGTTTCCGGTGCTGGGCAGAGGTTGCTATCACTCTGCCCGGTTGCCAGCACTTCTGCTGGGGACTCCACACCATCTGCTCTGGTTAACTGTTCGGGAGGGAAAATGGCTGCTTCTCCTCCCTGCATCTCCGAAATCCACTCGGAAAGAGGAACCATCACCTTCTCAACTCGGGCCTCCAAAACTGCCACGGGTGTAGAGCAGGGGTCTGTAATACTTTGTCCTGCTGCCAGTACTTGGGCAGGCGATGCATAATCTATAACATCCTCTGAACAGTTCCTTAAGTCCATACCTTCTGTAATCAGTGGCTGGGGAGATGAGCCAACTGCCCTAGCTCCCTGGAACTCCACATCATCCACTTCGGCTTTAGGGATGGCAATCTTCAGCTTTTCCGCTGCCGATTCTTCAGCCAGGATTTCATAGTTGTCAACTGGTATTTCCTGATAGTCCCAGGCACAGGTAGCCCCACCCTGCTGCTGAACAGATTCTAGCAGCTGTCTGTAAGCGATCTCCAGCTCCCATTCCTGAACGGCCAGAAACTCCAAATCTTCCTCTGCCCAGTGCCCTTCCGAGACATTCAGTTTTCGCTCTCTGTGCTCCATTATTTCCTCCAAACGCCACTCCCGATCACTCCCAAAGTCAGGGTCAACGGACAGCCTCCAATACAACAATCCCAGGCCATTATAGTCAAAGCCTTCCGTGGGGCTGTCATCCGCTGACCATGGGCACTCTTGGGCTAAATGCCACCGGAGGGCTCTGTAGCTCTCGTCCAACCGCATCTCTGCCCGGATCAGCCTGCTTAACTCCGTTGTCCACTCCTGCTTTGGTTGTTCCCCCAATAACGGCATTCGTACATCATACTGCGACCAGTACCTTACATAGATGGAGGGGAGAACCTTTCCCTGGTGTTGCTGCTCGAGAGCTAGCACTTTCTTCCAGAGTTCGCAGCGGATCGAATCCGACCATCCCAGCAGGACCTCCTCTGATACTGGTCCTCTATGCTGTATCTGCATCTCTTGTAACCTCCTTCTGACTTCCTCTTCCATGGCGGCTGGTATCTGTACCTCTCCTCTCCTTGCAGTTGGTGCTGCTGTGACTTCTGCTGCTGCAGCACCTCTTTGCTGTAGCAAATTTGCCTCCACAGCCGCTATAACTAGGTCTATGATCTCCGCTGGAGGGTTAGGACCATAATGTGCCAGTCTTAGTTTAACAGCCCGATCAAAACTTGCCTCTTCGGGTGTCCTGTCTGTTACACTGGGCCTTTCGGTTCCATCCATTTCGACTAGTTCTCTGATAATGTCGCTCTTCTTACGGTTGTTGGCCGGTCTTCCCCGGTTCTCCAGTAAGTCTTTGAGGGTGGAGAGCTTTAGCCGTTCATACTGTGCCTCCATTGTCCTGTGTCCTCTTGTAGCTGTCCTTCTGGCTGTGGGGATCAATCCCACTGCTTGCCAACAATTGTAACGGCACCCCAAGTATGAAAGGGGTTAACACCGTTAGGATATTCCCTTTCCAACCACACGACAGCCACCAGACACTCCAACCAGCTGAATAAGACCCCATACGAATGATTTTCCCCCCAGATACGAGACAACGCTCTGTATTCAAGTTCCAAAACAGGGAATTACTTTATTTTCAAAACACATGGTAACACATTTCTCTTCAAAACCCTCCCCTCCCATCCTTTGGGGAACAGGGCAGGTTAAACTGTCCACTGACAATGGTAATACAGGTCAGGTGTGTTCAAACTCCTCCTTTGATAAACAGTCTTAGGCAGGAGGGGTGATTTCCCCCCCCCTCCTCACAGAAGACACTTCAACATCCCATAATATGCAGCCAGACGGTTGACCAGCTCCAATCCACATTGTCACAGTAGCAGACTTAATTCATAATAGACAATAGAATGCAAATAACCTTAACACCTCACCGCAATGATTACACCCCCCCTCACAGTACACATTCAATCTAGATACAATGTATGTGCAGCTTGAATATGGCCATCATAGGCCATATTGGGGTTTTCATTCACCCTGTGCCCCTAATAGAGACACAGGGTGATTGACACATAAGAGCCATTGGGGGAGCTGAAGCAAGGGTATCTCATACTTTCTAAGCGATTCTGAGTCCCCAGGGCCTTCCAGTTACACACATCCCACCCTGTCCCTCTGTCCTCATCCCACCCTGTCCCTCTGTCCTCATCCCACCCTGTCCCTCTGTCCTCATCCCACCCTTTCCCCCTTTCCTCATCCCACTCTGTCCCCCTTTCCTCATCCCACCCTGTCCCTCTTTCCTCATCCCACCCTGTCCCTCTTTCCTCATCCCACCCTGTCCCTCTGTCCTCATCCCACCCTGTCCCTCTGTCCTCATCCCACCCTGTCCCTCTGTCCTCATCCCACCCTTTCCCCCTTTCCACATCCCACCCTGTCCCTCTGTCCTCATCCCACCCTGTCCCCCTGTCCTCATCCCACCCTGTCCCTCTGTCCTCATCCCACCCTGTCCATCTGTCCTCATCCCACCCTGTCCCTCTGTCCTCATCCCACCCTGTCCCTCTGTCCTCATCCCACCCTTTCCCCCTTTCCTCATCCCACTCTGTCCCCCTGTCCTCATCCCACCCTGTCCCCCTTTCCTCATCCCACCCTGTCCCCCTTTCCTCATCCCACCCTGTCCCCCTTTCCTCATCCCACCCTGTCCCTCTGTCCTCATCCCACCCTGTCCCTCTGTCCTCATCCCACCCTGTCCCTCTGTCCTCATCCCACCCTGTCCCCCTTTCCTCATCCCACCCTGTCCCCCTTTCCTCATCCCACCCTGTCCCCCTTTCTTCATCCCACCCTGTCCCTCTGTCCTCATCCCACCCTGTCCCCCTTTCCTCATCCCACCCTGTCCCCCTTTCCTCATCCCACCCTGTCCCTCTGTCCTCATCCCACCCTGTCCCTCTGTCCTCATCCCACCCTTTCCCCCTTTCCTCATCCCACCCTGTCCCTCTGTCCTCATCCCACCCTGTCCCTCTGTCCTCATCCCACCCTGTCCCTCTGTCCTCATCCCACCCTGTCCCCCTTTCCACATCCCACCCTGTCCCTCTGTCCTCATTCCACCCTGACCCCCTTTCCCCATCCCACCCTGTCCCTCTGTCCTCATTCCACCCTGACCCCCTTTCCCCATCCCACCCTGTCCCCCTTTCCTCATCCCACCCTGTTCTCTGTCCCATCCCACCCTGTCCCCCTTTCCTCATCCCACCCTGTCCCTCTGTCCTCATCCCACCCTGTCCCTCTGTCCTCATCCCACCCTTTCCCCCTTTCCTCATCCCACCCTGTCCCTCTGTCCTCATCCCACCCTGTCCCTCTGTCCTCATCCCACCCTGTCCCTCTGTCCTCATCCCACCCTGTCCCCCTTTCCACATCCCACCCTGTCCCTCTGTCCTCATTCCACCCTGACCCCCTTTCCACATCCCACCCTGTCCCTCTGTCCTCATTCCACCCTGACCCCCTTTCCCCATCCCACCCTGTCCCCCTTTCCTCATCCCACCCTGTTCTCTGTCCCATCCCACCCTGTCCCCCTTTCCTCATCCCACCCTGTCCCTCTGTCCTCATCCCACCCTGTCCCTCTGTCCTCATCCCACCCTGTCCCTCTGTCCTCATCCCACCCTGTCCCTCTGTCCTCATCCCACCCTTTCCCCCTTTCCTCATCCCACCCTGTCCCTCTGTCCTCATCCCACCCTGTCCCTCTGTCCTCATCCCACCCTGTCCCTCTGTCCTCATCCCACCCTGTCCCCCTTTCCACATCCCACCCTGTCCCTCTGTCCTCATTCCACCCTGACCCCCTTTCCCCATCCCACCCTGTCCCCCTTTCCTCATCCCACCCTGTTCTCTGTCCCATCCCACCCTGTCCCCCTTTCCTCATCCCACCCTGTCCCTCTGTCCTCATCCCACCCTGTCCCTCTGTCCTCATCCCACCCTGTCCCTCTGTCCTCATCCCACCCTTTCCCCCTTTCCTCATCCCACCCTGTCCCTCTGTCCTCATCCCACCCTGTCCCTCTGTCCTCATCCCACCCTGTCCCCCTTTCCACATCCCACCCTGTCCCTCTGTCCTCATCCCACCCTGTCCCCCTTTCCTCATCCCACCCTGTCCCTCTGTCCTCATCCCACCCTGTCCCTCTGTCCTCATCCCACCCTGTCCCTCTGTCCCCATCCCACCCTGCCCCCCTTTCCTCATCCCACCCTGTCCCCCTTTCCTCATCCCACCCTGTCCCTCTGTCCTCATCCCACCCTGTCCCTCTGTCCCCATCCCACCCTGTCCCTCTGTCCCCATCCCACCCTGTCCCCCTGTCCTCATCCCACCCTGTCCCCCTTTCCTCATCCCACCCTGTCCCCCTTTCCTCATCCCACTCTGTCCTCATCCCACCCTGTCCCTCTGTCCTCATCCCACCCTGTCCCCCTTTCCTCATCCCACCCTGTCCCTCTGTCCTCATCCCACCCTGTCCCTCTGTCCTCATCCCACCCTGTCCCTCTTTCCTCATCTCACCCTGTCCCTCTGTCCTCATCCCACCCTGTCCCTCTGTCCTCATCCCACCCTGTCCCCCTTTCCTCATCCCACCCTGTCCCCCTTTCCTCATCCCACCCTGTCCCTCTGTCCTCATCCCACCCTGTCCCTCTGTCCTCATCCCACCCTGTCCCTCTGTCCTCATCCCACCCTGTCCCTCTGTCCTCATCCCACCCTTTCCCCCTTTCCACATCCCACCCTGTCCCTCTGTCCTCATCCCACCCTGTCCCCCTGTCCTCATCCCACCCTGTCCCCCTTTCCTCATCCCACCCTGTCCCCCTTTCCTTATCCCACCCTGTCCCTCTTTCCTCATCCCACCCTGTCCCTCTTTCCTCATCCCACCCTGTCCCTCTGTCCTCATCCCACCCTGTCCCTCTGTCCTCATCCCACCCTTTCCCTCTTTCCACATCCCACCCTGTCCCTCTGTCCTCATCCCACCCTGTCCCTCTGTCCTCATCCCACCCTGTCCCCCTTTCCTCATCCCACCCTGTCCCCCTTTCCTCATCCCACCCTGTCCCCCTTTCCTCATCCCACCCTGTCCCTCTGTCCTCATCCCACCCTGTCCCTCTGTCCTCATCCCACCCTTTCCCCCTTTCCTCATCCCACCCTGTCCCTCTGTCCTCATCCCACCCTGTCCCTCTGTCCTCATCCCACCCTGTCCCCCTTTCCACATCCCACCCTGTCCCTCTGTCCTCATTCCACCCTGACCCCCTTTCCCCATCCCACCCTGTCCCCCTTTCCTCATCCCACCCTGTTCTCTGTCCCATCCCACCCTGTCCCCCTTTCCTCATCCCACCCTGTCCCTCTGTCCTCATCCCACCCTGTCCCTCTGTCCTCATCCCACCCTGTCCCTCTGTCCTCATCCCACCCTGTCCCTCTGTCCTCATCCCACCCTGTCCCCCTTTCCTCATCCCCCCTTTCCCCATCCCACCCTGTCCCCCTTTCCTCATCCCACCCTGTTCTCTGTCCCATCCCACCCTGTCCCCCTTTCCTCATCCCACCCTGTCCCTCTGCCCTCATCCCACCCTGTCCCCCTTTTCTCATACCACCCTGTCCCTCTGTCCTCATCCCACCCTGTCCCTCTGTCCTCATCCCACCCTGTCCCCCTTTCCTCATCCCACCCTGTCCCCCTTTCCTCATCCCACCCTGTCCCCCTTTCCTCATCCCACCCTGTCCCTCTTTCCTCATCCCACCCTGTCCCTCTTTCCTCATCCCACCCTGTCCCTCTGTCCTCATCCCACCCTGTCCCTCTGTCCTCATCCCACCCTGTCCCTCTGTCCTCATCCCACCTTTTCCCCTTTCCACATCTCACCCTGTCCCTCTGTCCTCATCCCACCCTGTCCCCCTGTCCTCATCCCACCCTGTCCCTCTGTCCTCATCCCACCCTGTCCCTCTGTCCTCATCCCACCCTGTCCCTCTGTCCTCATCCCACCCTGTCCCTCTGTCCTCATCCCACCCTGTCCCTCTGTCCTCATCCCACCCTGTCCCCCTTTCCTCATCCCACCCTGTCCCCCTTTCCTCATCCCACCCTGTCCCACTTTCTTCATCCCACCCTGTCCCTCTGTCCTCATCCCACCCTGTCCCCCTTTCCTCATCCCACCCTGTCCCCCTTTCCTCATCCCACTCTGTCCTCATCCCACCCTGTCCCTCTGTCCTCATCCCACCCTGTCCCCCTTTCCTCATCCCACCCTGTCCCTCTGTCCTCATCCCACCCTGTCCCTCTGTCCTCATCCCACCCTGTCCCTCTTTCCTCATCTCACCCTGTCCCTCTGTCCTCATCCCACCCTGTCCCTCTGTCCTCATCCCACCCTGTCCCCCTTTCCTCATCCCACCCTGTCCCCCTTTCCTCATCCCACCCTGTCCCTCTGTCCTCATCCCACCCTGTCCCTCTGTCCTCATCCCACCCTGTCCCTCTGTCCTCATTCCACCCTGTCCCTCTGTCCTCATCCCACCCTGTCCCTCTGTCCTCATCCCACCCTGTCCCCCTGTCCACATCCCACCCTGTCCCTCTGTCCTCATCCCACCCTGTCCCCCTGTCCTCATCCCACCCTGTCCCCCTTTCCTCATCCCACCCTGTCCCCCTTTCCTTATCCCACCCTGTCCCTCTTTCCTCATCCCACCCTGTCCCTCTTTCCTCATCCCACCCTGTCCCTCTGTCCTCATCCCACCCTTTCCCTCTTTCCACATCCCACCCTGTCCCTCTGTCCTCATCCCACCCTGTCCCTCTGTCCTCATCCCACTCTGTCCCCCTTTCCTCATCCCACCCTGTCCCCCTTTCCTCATCCCACCCTGTCCCCCTTTCCTCATCCCACCCTGTCCCTCTGTCCTCATCCCACCCTGTCCCTCTGTCCTCATCCCACCCTTTCCCCCTTTCCTCATCCCACCCTGTCCCTCTGTCCTCATCCCACCCTGTCCCTCTGTCCTCATCCCACCCTGTCCCCCTTTCCACATCCCACCCTGTCCCTCTGTCCTCATTCCACCCTGACCCCCTTTCCCCATCCCACCCTGTCCCCCTTTCCTCATCCCACCCTGTTCTCTGTCCCATCCCACCCTGTCCCCCTTTCCTCATCCCACCCTGTCCCTCTGTCCTCATCCCACCCTGTCCCTCTGTCCTCATCCCACCCTGTCCCTCTGTCCTCATCCCACCCTGTCCCCCTTTCCTCATCCCCCCTTTCCCCATCCCACCCTGTCCCCCTTTCCTCATCCCACCCTGTTCTCTGTCCCATCCCACCCTGTCCCCCTTTCCTCATCCCACCCTGTCCCTCTGCCCTCATCCCACCCTGTCCCCCTTTTCTCATACCACCCTGTCCCTCTGTCCTCATCCCACCCTGTCCCTCTGTCCTCATCCCACCCTGTCCCCCTTTCCTCATCCCACCCTGTCCCCCTTTCCTCATCCCACCCTGTCCCCCTTTCCTCATCCCACCCTGTCCCTCTTTCCTCATCCCACCCTGTCCCTCTTTCCTCATCCCACCCTGTCCCTCTGTCCTCATCCCACCCTGTCCCTCTGTCCTCATCCCACCCTGTCCCTCTGTCCTCATCCCACCTTTTCCCCCTTTCCACATCTCACCCTGTCCCCCTCTGTCCTCATCCCACCCTGTCCCCCTGTCCTCATCCCACCCTGTCCCTCTGTCCTCATCCCACCCTGTCCCTCTTTCCACATCCCACCCTGTCCCTCTGTCCTCATCCCACCCTGTCCCCCTTTCCTCATCCCACCCTGTCCCCCTTTCCTCATCCCACCCTGTCCCCCTTTCCTCATCCCACCCTGTCCCCCTTTCCTCATCCCACCCTGTCCCTCTGTCCTCATCCCACCCTGTCCCTCTGTCCTCATCCCACCCTTTCCCCCTTTCCTCATCCCACCCTGTCCCTCTGTCCTCATCCCACCCTGTCCCTCTGTCCTCATCCCACCCTGTCCCCCTTTCCACATCCCACCCTGTCCCTCTGTCCTCATTCCACCCTGACCCCCTTTCCCCATCCCACCCTGTCCCCCTTTCCTCATCCCACCCTGTTCTCTGTCCCATCCCACCCTGTCCCCCTTTCCTCATCCCACCCTGTCCCTCTGTCCTCATCCCACCCTGTCCCTCTGTCCTCATCCCACCCTGTCCCTCTGTCCTCATCCCACCCTGTCCCCCTTTCCTCATCCCCCCTTTCCCCATCCCACCCTGTCCCCCTTTCCTCATCCCACCCTGTTCTCTGTCCCATCCCACCCTGTCCCCCTTTCCTCATCCCACCCTGTCCCTCTGCCCTCATCCCACCCTGTCCCCCTTTTCTCATACCACCCTGTCCCTCTGTCCTCATCCCACCCTGTCCCTCTGTCCTCATCCCACCCTGTCCCCCTTTCCTCATCCCACCCTGTCCCCCTTTCCTCATCCCACCCTGTCCCCCTTTCCTCATCCCACCCTGTCCCCCTTTCCTCATCCCACCCTGTCCCTCTGTCCTCATCCCACCCTATCCCTCTGTCCTCATCCCACCCTGTCCCTCTGTCCTCATCCCACCCTGTCCCTCTGTCCTCATCCCACCCTGTCCCCCTTTCCTCATCCCCCCTTTCCTCATCCCACCTTGTCCCCCTTTCCTCATCCCACCCTTTCCCCCTTTCCTCATCCCACCCTTTCCCCCTTTCCTCATCCCACCCTGTCCCCCTTTCCTCATCCCACCCTGTCCCCCTTTCCTCATCCCACCCTGTCCCTCTGTCCTCATCCCACCCTGTCCCTCTGTCCTCATCCCACCCTGTCCCTCTGTCCTCATCCCACCCTGTCCCTCTGTCCTCATCCCACCCTGTCCCCCTTTCCACATCCCACCCTGTCCCTCTGTCCTCATTCCACCCTGACCCCCTTTCCCCATCCCACCCTGTCCCCCTTTCCTCATCCCACCCTGTTCTCTGTCCCATCCCACCCTGTCCCCCTTTCCTCATCCCACCCTGTCCCTCTGTCCTCATCCCACCCTGTCCCTCTGTCCTCATCCCACCCTGTCCCTCTGTCCTCATCCCACCCTGTCCCTCTGTCCTCATCCCACCCTGTCCCCCTTTCCTCATCCCCCCTTGTCCCCCTTTCCTCATCCCACCCTTTCCCCCTTTCCTCATCCCACCCTTTCCCCCTTTCCTCATCCCACCCTGTCCCCCTTTCCTCATCCCACCCTGTCCCCCTTTCCTCATCCCACCCTGTCCCTCTGTCCTCATCCCACCCTGTCCCTCTGTCCTCATCCCACCCTGTCCCTCTGTCCTCATCCCACCCTGTCCCTCTGTCCTCATCCCACCCTGTCCCCCTTTCCTCATCCCACCCTGTCCCTCTGTCCCCATCCCACCCTGTCCCCCTTTCCTCATCCCACCCTGTCCCCCTTTCCTCATCCCACCCTGTTCTCTGTCCCCATCCCACCCTGTCCCCCTTTCCTCATCCCACCCTGTCCCTCTGTCCTCATTCCACCCTGTCCCCCTTTCCTCATCCCACCCTGTCCCCCTTTCCACATCCCACCCTGTCCCTCTGTCCCCATCCCACCCTGTCCCCCTTTCCTCATCCCACCCTGTCCCCCTTTCCTCATCCCACCCTGTCCCCCTTTCCTCATCCCACCCTGTCCCCCTTTCCTCATCCCACTCTGTCCTCATCCCACCCTGTCCCTCTGTCCTCATCCCACCCTGTCCCCCTTTCCTCATCCCACCCTGTCACCCTTTCCTCATCCCACCCTGTCACCCTTTCCTCATACCACCCTGTCCCTCTGTCCTCATCCCACCCTGTCCCCCTTTCCTCATCCCACCCTGTCCCTCTGTCCTCATCCCACCCTGTCCCTCTTTCCTCATCCCACCCTGTCCCCCTGTCCACATCCCACCCTGTCCCCCTTTCCTCATCCCACCCTGTCCCTCTGTCCTCATCCCACCCTGTCCCTCTGTCCTCATCCCACCCTGTTCCTCTGTCCTCATCCCACCCTGTCCCTCTGTCCTCATCCCACCCTGTCCCCCTTTCCTCATCCCACCCTGTCCCCCTTTCCTCATCCCACCCTGTCCCTCTTTCCTCATCCCACCCTGTCCCTCTGTCCTCATCCCACCCTTTCCCCCTTTCCTCATCCCACCCTTTCCCCCTTTCCTCATCCCACCCTGTCCCCCTTTCCTCGTCCCACCCTGTCCCTCTTTCCTCAGTCCACCCTGTCCCTCTGTCCTCATCCCACCCTGTCCCTCTTTTCTCATCCCATCCTGTCGCCCTTTCCTCATCCCACCCTGTTCCTCTGTCCCCAACCCACCCTGTCCCTCTGTCCCCATCCCACCCTGTCCCCCTGTCCACATCCCACCCTGTCCCCCTTTCCTCGTCCCACCCTGTCCCTCTGTCCTCATCCCACCCTGTCCCTCTGTCCTCATCCCACCCTGTCCCTCTGTCCTCATCCCACCCTGTCCCCCTTTCCTCATCCCACCCTGTCCCCCTTTCCTCATCCCACCCTGTCCCTCATTCCTCATCCCACCCTGTCCCTCTTTCCTCATCCCACCCTGTCCCTCTGTCCTCATCCCACCCTGTCCCTCTGTCCTCATCCCACCCTGTCCCTCTGTCCTCATCCCACCCTGTCCCTCTGTCCTCATCCCACCCTTTCCCCCTTTCCACATTGTAACGGCACCCCAAGTATGAAAGGGGTTAACACCGTTAGGATATTCCCTTTCCAACCACACGACAGCCACCAGACACTCCAACCAGCTGAATAAGACCCCATACGAATGATTCTCCCCCCAGATACGAGACAACGCTCTGTATTCAAGTTCCAAAACAGGGAATGACTTAATTTTCAAAACACATGGTAACACATTTCTCTTCAAAACCCTCCCCTCCCATCCTTTGGGGAACAGGGCAGGTTAAACTGTCCACTGACAATGGTAATACAGGTCAGGTGTGTTCAAACTTCTCCTTTGATAAACAGTCTTAGGCAGGAGGGGTGATTTCCCCCCCCTCCTCACAGAAGACACTTCAACATCCCATAATATGCAGCCAGACGGTTGACCAGCTCCAATCCACATTGTCACAGTAGCAGACTTAATTCATAATAGACAATAGAATGCAAATAACCTTAACACCTCACCGCAATGATTACACCCCCCTCACAGTACACATTCAATCTAGATACAATGTATGTGCAGCTTGAATATGGCCATCATAGGCCATATTGGGGTTTTCATTCACCCTGTGCCCCTAATAGAGACACAGGGTGATTGACACATAAGAGCCATTGGGGGAGCTGAAGCAAGGGTATCTCATACTTTCTAAGCGATTCTGAGTCCCCCGGGCCTTCCAGTTACATCTCTCCCCTTTCGGCAGGAGACTAACACAGGAGGCGACCCCAGATGGGTTGACTCCGAAGTTAGTCCATAGGTCCCTTCTTCTAATGCCGGTATCCACACAGTACCCCAAATAAATTGCTCCAAACAGAGCATTACTTACCCAGCCAACCTCTGCCTCTCTCAGAGAATATACCCGCCGCTGGGGAGAGGCCTGGACTGGCCCTTCTCCCTGGAGTCCTTTCAGCCGCTGGAGAGAAGACAGGGTGACTGGGCTCAGTCCGTCATGCTGTTGGGGATCTGGGTCGACTGCCCGGCATCCCTGGGGTATACAAGTGGAGACTGGAGTCCCATCCACTTGTGGTAGGTGAAAATCCCAGAGTGCTTGCAAAGCAAGGCTGACATCCTCCTGTCCAAGTGTCACACCATTTTCTGGGGTTGTGTCAGTGAGGACCGAAGTCCCATCCAGTACCACAGGAACTCCCTCTTCTGTTAGTTGAGAGCAGAGGCCCGTGGCACTCGGCTCTGTTGCCAGCTCTTCTGCTGGGTTGCTGTGAGTGGAGACCGCAGTCCCATCCACCGATATCCGCTCAAGTGGCAGTTGTGGGCAGCGGCCAGTAGCATTCTGCCCTGCTGCCAGTGATTCAGCTGGGGGTAAAAGCTTTACCACCTCAGCTTGTTGCTGGAGAGAGGGGCCAACTGCCCCGGCTCCCTGAAACTCCACAGTTGTTTCCGGTGCTGGGCAGAGGTTGCTATCACTCTGCCCGGTTGCCAGCACTTCTGCTGGGGACTCCACACCATCTGCTCTGGTTAACTGTTCGGGAGGGAAAATGGCTGCTTCTCCTCCCTGCATCTCCGAAATCCACTCGGAAAGAGGAACCATCACCTTCTCAACTCGGGCCTCCAAAACTGCCACGGGTGTAGAGCAGGGGTCTGTAATACTTTGTCCTGCTGCCAGTACTTGGGCAGGCGATGCATAATCTATAACATCCTCTGAACAGTTCCTTAAGTCCATACCTTCTGTAATCAGTGGCTGGGGAGATGAGCCAACTGCCCTAGCTCCCTGGAACTCCACATCATCCACTTCGGCTTTAGGGATGGCAATCTTCAGCTTTTCCGCTGCCGATTCTTCAGCCAGGATTTCATAGTTGTCAACTGGTATTTCCTGATAGTCCCAGGCACAGGTAGCCCCACCCTGCTGCTGAACAGATTCTAGCAGCTGTCTGTAAGCGATCTCCAGCTCCCATTCCTGAACGGCCAGAAACTCCAAATCTTCCTCTGCCCAGTGCCCTTCCGAGACATTCAGTTTTCGCTCTCTGTGCTCCATTATTTCCTCCAAACGCCACTCCCGATCACTCCCAAAGTCAGGGTCAACGGACAGCCTCCAATACAACAATCCCAGGCCATTATAGTCAAAGCCTTCCGTGGGGCTGTCATCCGCTGACCATGGGCACTCTTGGGCTAAATGCCACCGGAGGGCTCTGTAGCTCTCGTCCAACCGCATCTCTGCCCGGATCAGCCTGCTTAACTCCGTTGTCCACTCCTGCTTTGGTTGTTCCCCCAATAACGGCATTCGTACATCATACTGCGACCAGTACCTTACATAGATGGAGGGGAGAACCTTTCCCTGGTGTTGCTGCTCGAGAGCTAGCACTTTCTTCCAGAGTTCGCAGCGGATCGAATCCGACCATCCCAGCAGGACCTCCTCTGATACTGGTCCTCTATGCTGTATCTGCATCTCTTGTAACCTCCTTCTGACTTCCTCTTCCATGGCGGCTGGTATCTGTACCTCTCCTCTCCTTGCAGTTGGTGCTGCTGTGACTTCTGCTGCTGCAGCACCTCTTTGCTGTAGCAAATTTGCCTCCACAGCCGCTATAACTAGGTCTATGATCTCCGCTGGAGGGTTAGGACCATAATGTGCCAGTCTTAGTTTAACAGCCCGATCAAAACTTGCCTCTTCGGGTGTCCTGTCTGTTACACTGGGCCTTTCGGTTCCATCCATTTAGACTAGTTCTCTGATAATGTCGCTCTTCTTACGGTTGTTGGCCGGTCTTCCCCGGTTCTCCAGTAAGTCTTTGAGGGTGGAGAGCTTTAGCCGTTCATACTGTGCCTCCATTGTCCTGTGTCCTCTTGTAGCTGTCCTTCTGGCTGTGGGGATCAATCCCACTGCTTGCCAACAATTGTAACGGCACCCCAAGTATGAAAGGGGTTAACACCGTTAGGATATTCCCTTTCCAACCACACGACAGCCACCAGACACTCCAACCAGCTGAATAAGACCCCATACGAATGATTTCCCCCCAGATACGAGACAACGCTCTGTATTCAAGTTCCAAAACAGGGAATTACTTTATTTTCAAAACACATGGTAACACATTTCTCTTCAAAACCCTCCCCTCCCATCCTTTGGGGAACAGGGCAGGTTAAACTGTCCACTGACAATGGTAATACAGGTCAGGTGTGTTCAAACTCCTCCTTTGATAAACAGTCTTAGGCAGGAGGGGTGATTTCCCCCCCCCTCCTCACAGAAGACACTTCAACATCCCATAATATGCAGCCAGACGGTTGACCAGCTCCAATCCACATTGTCACAGTAGCAGACTTAATTCATAATAGACAATAGAATGCAAATAACCTTAACACCTCACCGCAATGATTACACCCCCCCCCACAGTACACATTCAATCTAGATACAATGTATGTGCAGCTTGAATATGGCCATCATAGGCCATATTGGGGTTTTCATTCACCCTGTGCCCCTAATAGAGACACAGGGTGATTGACACATAAGAGCCATTGGGGGAGCTGAAGCAAGGGTATCTTATACTTTCTAAGCGATTCTGAGTCCCCAGGGCCTTCCAGTTACACACATCCCACCCTGTCCCTCTGTCCTCATCCCACCCTGTCCCTCTGTCCTCATCCCACCCTGTCCCTCTGTCCTCATCCCACCCTTTCCCCCTTTCCTCATCCCACTCTGTCCCCCTTTCCTCATCCCACCCTGTCCCTCTTTCCTCATCCCACCCTGTCCCTCTTTCCTCATCCCACCCTGTCCCTCTTTCCTCATCCCACCCTGTCCCTCTGTCCTCATCCCACCCTGTCCCTCTGTCCTCATCCCACCCTGTCCCTCTGTCCTCATCCCACCCTTTCCCCCTTTCCACATCCCACCCTGTCCCTCTGTCCTCATCCCACCCTGTCCCCCTGTCCTCATCCCACCCTGTCCCTCTGTCCTCATCCCACCCTGTCCATCTGTCCTCATCCCACCCTGTCCCTCTGTCCTCATCCCACCCTGTCCCTCTGTCCTCATCCCACCCTGTCCCCCTTTCCTCATCCCACCCTGTCCCCCTTTCCTCATCCCACCCTGTCCCCCTTTCCTCATCCCACCCTGTCCCTCTGTCCTCATCCCACCCTGTCCCTCTGTCCTCATCCCACCCTGTCCCTCTGTCCTCATCCCACCCTGTCCCCCTTTCCTCATCCCACCCTGTCCCCCTTTCCTCATCCCACCCTGTCCCCCTTTCTTCATCCCACCCTGTCCCTCTGTCCTCATCCCACCCTGTCCCCCTTTCCTCATCCCACCCTGTCCCCCTTTCCTCATCCCACCCTGTCCCTCTGTCCTCATCCCACCCTGTCCCTCTGTCCTCATCCCACCCTTTCCCCCTTTCCTCATCCCACCCTGTCCCTCTGTCCTCATCCCACCCTGTCCCTCTGTCCTCATCCCACCCTGTCCCTCTGTCCTCATCCCACCCTGTCCCCCTTTCCACATCCCACCCTGTCCCTCTGTCCTCATTCCACCCTGACCCCCTTTCCCCATCCCACCCTGTCCCCCTTTCCTCATCCCACCCTGTTCTCTGTCCCATCCCACCCTGTCCCCCTTTCCTCATCCCACCCTGTCCCTCTGTCCTCATCCCACCCTGTCCCTCTGTCCTCATCCCACCCTGTCCCTCTGTCCTCCCACCCTGTCCCTCTGTCCTCATCCCACCCTGTCCCTCTGTCCTCATCCCACCCTGTCCCTCTGTCCTCATCCCACCCTGTCCCTCTGTCCTCATCCCACCCTGTCCCCCTTTCCTCATCTAACCCTGTCCCCCTTTCCTCATCCCACCCTGTCCCCCTTTCCTAATCCCACCCTGTCCCTCTGCCCTCATCCCACCCTGTCCCCCTTTTCTCATACCACCCTGTCCCTCTGTCCTCATCCCACCCTTTCCCCCTTTCCTCATCCCACCCTTTCCCCCTTTCCTCATCCCACCCTGTCCCCCTTTCCTCATCCCACCCTGTCCCTCTTTCCTCATCCCACCCTGTCCCTCTTTCCTCATCCCACCCTGTCCCTCTGTCCTCATCCCACCCTGTCCCTCTGTCCTCATCCCACCCTGTCCCTCTGTCCTCATCCCACCCTTTCCCCCTTTCCACATCCCACCCTGTCCCTCTGTCCTCATCCCACCCTGTCCCCCTGTCCTCATCCCACCCTGTCCCTCTGTCCTCATCCCACCCTGTCCATCTGTCCTCATCCCACCCTGTCCCTCTGTCCTCATCCCACCCTGTCCCTCTGTCCTCATCCCACCCTTTCCCCCTTTCCTCATCCCACTCTGTCCCCCTGTCCTCATCCCACCCTGTCCCCCTTTCCTCATCCCACCCTGTCCCCCTTTCCTCATCCCACCCTGTCCCCCTTTCCTCATCCCACCCTGTCCCTCTGTCCTCATCCCACCCTGTCCCTCTGTCCTCATCCCACCCAGTCCCCCTTTCCTCATCCCACCATGTCCCCCTTTCCTCATCCCACCCTGTCCCCCTTTCTTCATCCCACCCTGTCCCTCTGTCCTCATCCCACCCTGTCCCCCTTTCCTCATCCCACCCTGTCCCCCTTTCCTCATCCCACCCTGTCCCCCTTTCCTCATCCCACCCTGTCCCCCTTTCCTCATCCCACCCTGTCCCTCTGTCCTCATCCCACCCTGTCCCTCTGTCCTCATCCCACCCTGTCCCTCTGTCCTCATTCCACCCTGTCCCTCTGTCCTCATCCCACCCTGTCCCTCTGTCCTCATCCCACCCTGTCCCCCTGTCCACATCCCACCCTGTCCCTCTGTCCTCATCCCACCCTGTCCCCCTGTCCTCATCCCACCCTGTCCCCCTTTCCTCATCCCACCCTGTCCCCCTTTCCTTATCCCACCCTGTCCCTCTTTCCTCATCCCACCCTGTCCCTCTTTCCTCATCCCACCCTGTCCCTCTGTCCTCATCCCACCCTTTCCCTCTTTCCACATCGCACCCTGTCCCTCTGTCCTCATCCCACCCTGTCCCTCTGTCCTCATCCCACCCTGTCCCCCTTTCCTCATCCCACCCTGTCCCCCTTTCCTCATCCCACCCTGTCCCCCTTTCCTCATCCCACCCTGTCCCTCTGTCCTCATCCCACCCTGTCCCTCTGTCCTCATCCCACCCTTTCCCCCTTTCCTCATCCCACCCTGTCCCTCTGTCCTCATCCCACCCTGTCCCTCTGTCCTCATCCCACCCTGTCCCCCTTTCCACATCCCACCCTGTCCCTCTGTCCTCATTCCACCCTGACCCCCTTTCCCCATCCCACCCTTTCCCCCTTTCCTCATCCCACCCTGTTCTCTGTCCCATCCCACCCTGTCCCCCTTTCCTCATCCCACCCTGTCCCTCTGTCCTCATCCCACCCTGTCCCTCTGTCCTCATCCCACCCTGTCCCTCTGTCCTCATCCCACCCTGTCCCTCTGTCCTCATCCCACCCTGTCCCCCTTTCCTCATCCCCCCTTTCCCCATCCCACCCTGTCCCCCTTTCCTCATCCCACCCTGTTCTCTGTCCCATCCCACCCTGTCCCCCTTTCCTCATCCCACCCTGTCCCTCTGCCCTCATCCCACCCTGTCCCCCTTTTCTCATACCACCCTGTCCCTCTGTCCTCATCCCACCCTGTCCCTCTGTCCTCATCCCACCCTGTCCCCCTTTCCTCATCCCACCCTGTCCCCCTTTCCTCATCCCACCCTGTCCCCCTTTCCTCATCCCACCCTGTCCCTCTTTCCTCATCCCACCCTGTCCCTCTTTCCTCATCCCACCCTGTCCCTCTGTCCTCATCCCACCCTGTCCCTCTGTCCTCATCCCACCCTGTCCCCCTTTCCTCATCCCACCCTGTCCCCCTTTCCTCATCCCACCCTGTCCCCCTTTCCTCATCCCACCCTGTCCCTCTGTCCTCATCCCACCCTGTCCCTCTGTCCTCATCCCACCCTTTCCCCCTTTCCTCATCCCACCCTGTCCCTCTGTCCTCATCCCACCCTGTCCCTCTGTCCTCATCCCACCCTGTCCCCCTTTCCACATCCCACCCTGTCCCTCTGTCCTCATTCCACCCTGACCCCCTTTCCCCATCCCACCCTGTCCCCCTTTCCTCATCCCACCCTGTTCTCTGTCCCATCCCACCCTGTCCCCCTTTCCTCATCCCACCCTGTCCCTCTGTCCTCATCCCACCCTGTCCCTCTGTCCTCATCCCACCCTGTCCCTCTGTCCTCATCCCACCCTGTCCCCCTTTCCTCATCCCCCCTTTCCCCATCCCACCCTGTCCCCCTTTCCTCATCCCACCCTGTTCTCTGTCCCATCCCACCCTGTCCCCCTTTCCTCATCCCACCCTGTCCCTCTGCCCTCATCCCACCCTGTCCCCTTTTCTCATACCACCCTGTCCCTCTGTCCTCATCCCACCCTGTCCCTCTGTCCTCATCCCACCCTGTCCCCCTTTCCTCATCCCACCCTGTCCCCCTTTCCTCATCCCACCCTGTCCCCCTTTCCTCATCCCACCCTGTCCCTCTTTCCTCATCCCACCCTGTCCCTCTTTCCTCATCCCACCCTGTCCCTCTGTCCTCATCCCACCCTGTCCCTCTGTCCTCATCCCACCCTGTCCCTCTGTCCTCATCCCACCTTTTCCCCCTTTCCACATCTCACCCTGTCCCTCTGTCCTCATCCCACCCTGTCCCCCTGTCCTCATCCCACCCTGTCCCTCTGTCCTCATCCCACCCTGTCCCTCTGTCCTCATCCCACCCTGTCCCTCTGTCCTCATCCCACCCTGTCCCTCTGTCCTCATCCCACCCTTTCCCCCTTTCCTCATCCCACTCTGTCCCCCTGTCCTCATCCCACCCTGTCCCCCTTTCCTCATCCCACCCTGTCCCCCTTTCCTCATCCCACCCTGTCCCCCTTTCCTCATCCCACCCTGTCCCTCTGTCCTCATCCCACCCTGTCCCTCTGTCCTCATCCCACCCTGTCCCCTTTCCTCATCCCACCCTGTCCCCCTTTCCTCATCCCACCCTGTCCCACTTTCTTCATCCCACCCTGTCCCTCTGTCCTCATCCCACCCTGTCCCCCTTTCCTCATCCCACCCTGTCCCCCTTTCCTCATCCCACCCTGTCCCCCTTTCCTCATCCCACCCTGTCCCTCTGTCCTCATCCCATCCTGTCCCTCTGTCCTCATCCCACCCTTTCCCCCTTTCCTCATCCCACCCTGTCCCTCTGTCCTCATCCCACCCTGTCCCTCTGTCCTCATCCCACCCTGTCCCCCTTTCCACATCCCACCCTGTCCCTCTGTCCTCATTCCACCCTGACCCCCTTTCCCCATCCCACCCTGTCCCCCTTTCCTCATCCCACCCTGTTCTCTGTCCCATCCCACCCTGTCCCCCTTTCCTCATCCCACCCTGTCCCTCTGTCCTCATCCCACCCTGTCCCTCTGTCCTCATCCCACCCTGTCCCTCTGTCCTCATCCCACCCTGTCCCTCTGTCCTCATCCCACCCTGTCCCCCTTTCCTCATCCCCCCTTTCCTCATCCCAACTTGTCCCCCTTTCCTCATCCCACCCTTTCCCCCTTTCCTCATCCCACCCTTTCCCCCTTTCCTCATCCCACCCTGTCCCCCTTTCCTCATCCCACCCTGTCCCTCTGTCCTCATCCCACCCTGTCCCTCTGTCCTCATCCCACCCTGTCCCTCTGTCCTCATCCCACCCTGTCCCTCTGTCCTCATCCCACCCTGTCCCCCTTTCCTCATCCCACCCTGTCCCTCTGTCCCCATCCCACCCTGTCCCCCTTTCCTCATCCCACCCTGTCCCCCTTTCCTCATCCCACCCTGTTCTCTGTCCCCATCCCACCCTGTCCCCCTTTCCTCATCCCACCCTGTCCCTCTGTCCTCATTCCACCCTGTCCCCCTTTCCTCATCCCACCCTGTCCCCCTTTCCACATCCCACCCTGTCCCTCTGTCCCCATCCCACCCTGTCCCTCTGTCCCCATCCCACCCTGTCCCCCTGTCCTCATCCCACCCTGTCCCCCTTTCCTCATCCCACCCTGTCCCCCTTTCCTCATCCCACTCTGTCCTCATCCCACCCTGTCCCTCTGTCCTCATCCCACCCTGTCCCCCTTTCCTCATCCCACCCTGTCCCCCTTTCCTCATCCCACCCTGTCACCCTTTCCTCATACCACCCTGTCCCTCTGTCCTCATCCCACCCTGTCCCCCTTTCCTCATCCCACCCTGTCCCCCTTTCCTCATCCCACCCTGTCCCTCTGTCCTCATCCCACCCTGTCCCTCTGTCCTCATCCCACCCTGTCCCTCTTTCCTCATCCCACCCTGTCCCCCTGTCCACATCCCACCCTGTCCCCCTTTCCTCATCCCACCCTGTCCCTCTGTCCTCATCCCATCCTGTCCCTCTGTCCTCATCCCACCCTGTTCCTCTGTCCTCATCCCACCCTGTCCCTCTGTCCTCATCCCACCCTGTCCCCCTTTCCTCATCCCACCCTGTCCCCCTTTCCTCATCCCACCCTGTCCCTCTTTCCTCATCCCACCCTGTCCCTCTGTCCTCATCCCACCCTTTCCCCCTTTCCTCATCCCACCCTGTCCCCCTTTCCTCATCCCACCCTGTCCCTCTTTCCTCATTCCACCCTGTCCCTCTGTCCTCATCCCACCCTGTCCCTCTTTTCTCATCCCATCCTGTCGCCCTTTCCTCATCCCACCCTGTTGCTCTGTCCCCAACCCACCCTGTCCCTCTGTCCCCATCCCACCCTGTCCCCCTGTCCACATCCCACCCTGTCCCCCTTTCCTCGTCCCACCCTGTCCCTCTGTCCTCATCCCACCCTGTCCCTCTGTCCTCATCCCACCCTGTCCCTCTGTCCTCATCCCACCCTGTCCCCCTTTCCTCATCCCACCCTGTCCCCCTTTCCTCATCCCACCCTGTCCCTCATTCCTCATCCCACCCTGTCCCTCTTTCCTCATCCCACCCTGTCCCTCTGTCCTCATCCCACCCTGTCCCTCTGTCCTCATCCCACCCTGTCCCTCTGTCCTCATCCCACCCTATCCCTCTGTCCTCATCCCACCCTGTCCCTCTTTCCTCATCCCACCCTTTCCCCCTTTCCACATTGTAACGGCACCCCAAGTATGAAAGGGGTTAACACCGTTAGGATATTCCCTTTCCAACCACACGACAGCCACCAGACACTCCAACCAGCTGAATAAGACCCCATACGAATGATTCTCCCCCCAGATACGAGACAACGCTCTGTATTCAAGTTCCAAAACAGGGAATGACTTAATTTTCAAAACACATGGTAACACATTTCTCTTCAAAACCCTCCCCTCCCATCCTTTGGGGAACAGGGCAGGTTAAACTGTCCACTGACAATGGTAATACAGGTCAGGTGTGTTCAAACTTCTCCTTTGATAAACAGTCTTAGGCAGGAGGGGTGATTTCCCCCCCCTCCTCACAGAAGACACTTCAACATCCCATAATATGCAGCCAGACGGTTGACCAGCTCCAATCCACATTGTCACCGTAGCAGACTTAATTCATAATAGACAATAGAATGCAAATAACCTTAACACCTCACCGCAATGATTACACCCCCCTCACAGTACACATTCAATCTAGATACAATGTATGTGCAGCTTGAATATGGCCATCATAGGCCATATTGGGGTTTTCATTCACCCTGTGCCCCTAATAGAGACACAGGGTGATTGACACATAAGAGCCATTGGGGGAGCTGAAGCAAGGGTATCTCATACTTTCTAAGCGATTCTGAGTCCCCCGGGCCTTCCAGTTACATCTCTCCCCTTTCGGCAGGAGACTAACACAGGAGGCGACCCCAGATGGGTTGACTCCGAAGTTAGTCCATAGGTCCCTTCTTCTAATGCCGGTATCCACACAGTACCCCAAATAAATTGCTCCAAACAGAGCATTACTTACCCAGCCAACCTCTGCCTCTCTCAGAGAATATACCCGCCGCTGGGGAGAGGCCTGGACTGGCCCTTCTCCCTGGAGTCCTTTCAGCCGCTGGAGAGAAGACAGGGTGACTGGGCTCAGTCCGTCATGCTGTTGGGGATCTGGGTCGACTGCCCGGCATCCCTGGGGTATACAAGTGGAGACTGGAGTCCCATCCACTTGTGGTAGGTGAAAATCCCAGAGTGCTTGCAAAGCAAGGCTGACATCCTCCTGTCCCAGTGTCACACCATTTTCTGGGGTTGTGTCAGTGAGGACCGAAGTCCCATCCAGTACCACAGGAACTCCCTCTTCTGTTAGTTGAGAGCAGAGGCCCGTGGCACTCGGCTCTGTTGCCAGCTCTTCTGCTGGGTTGCTGTGAGTGGAGACCGCAGTCCCACCCACCGATATCCGCTCAAGTGGCAGTTGTGGGCAGCGGCCAGTAGCATTCTGCCCTGCTGCCAGTGATTCAGCTGGGGGTAAAAGCTTTACCACCTCAGCTTGTTGCTGGAGAGAGGGGCCAACTGCCCCGGCTCCCTGAAACTCCACAGTTGTTTCCGGTGCTGGGCAGAGGTTGCTATCACTCTGCCCGGTTGCCAGCACTTCTGCTGGGGACTCCACACCATCTGCTCTGGTTAACTGTTCGGGAGGGAAAATGGCTGCTTCTCCTCCCTGCATCTCCGAAATCCACTCGGAAAGAGGAACCATCACCTTCTCAACTCGGGCCTCCAAAACTGCCACGGGTGTAGAGCAGGGGTCTGTAATACTTTGTCCTGCTGCCAGTACTTGGGCAGGCGATGCATAATCTATAACATCCTCTGAACAGTTCCTTAAGTCCATACCTTCTGTAATCAGTGGCTGGGGAGATGAGCCAACTGCCCTAGCTCCCTGGAACTCCACATCATCCACTTCGGCTTTAGGGATGGCAATCTTCAGCTTTTCCGCTGCCGATTCTTCAGCCAGGATTTCATAGTTGTCAACTGGTATTTCCTGATAGTCCCAGGCACAGGTAGCCCCACCCTGCTGCTGAACAGATTCTAGCAGCTGTCTGTAAGCGATCTCCAGCTCCCATTCCTGAACGGCCAGAAACTCCAAATCTTCCTCTGCCCAGTGCCCTTCCGAGACATTCAGTTTTCGCTCTCTGTGCTCCATTATTTCCTCCAAACGCCACTCCCGATCACTCCCAAAGTCAGGGTCAACGGACAGCCTCCAATACAACAATCCCAGGCCATTATAGTCAAAGCCTTCCGTGGGGCTGTCATCCGCTGACCATGGGCACTCTTGGGCTAAATGCCACCGGAGGGCTCTGTAGCTCTCGTCCAACCGCATCTCTGCCCGGATCAGCCTGCTTAACTCCGTTGTCCACTCCTGCTTTGGTTGTTCCCCCAATAACGGCATTCGTACATCATACTGCGACCAGTACCTTACATAGATGGAGGGGAGAACCTTTCCCTGGTGTTGCTGCTCGAGAGCTAGCACTTTCTTCCAGAGTTCGCAGCGGATCGAATCCGACCATCCCAGCAGGACCTCCTCTGATACTGGTCCTCTATGCTGTATCTGCATCTCTTGTAACCTCCTTCTGACTTCCTCTTCCATGGCGGCTGGTATCTGTACCTCTCCTCTCCTTGCAGTTGGTGCTGCTGTGACTTCTGCTGCTGCAGCACCTCTTTGCTGTAGCAAATTTGCCTCCACAGCCGCTATAACTAGGTCTATGATCTCCGCTGGAGGGTTAGGACCATAATGTGCCAGTCTTAGTTTAACAGCCCGATCAAAACTTGCCTCTTCGGGTGTCCTGTCTGTTACACTGGGCCTTTCGGTTCCATCCATTTCGACTAGTTCTCTGATAATGTCGCTCTTCTTACGGTTGTTGGCCGGTCTTCCCCGGTTCTCCAGTAAGTCTTTGAGGGTGGAGAGCTTTAGCCGTTCATACTGTGCCTCCATTGTCCTGTGTCCTCTTGTAGCTGTCCTTCTGGCTGTGGGGATCAATCCCACTGCTTGCCAACAATTGTAACGGCACCCCAAGTATGAAAGGGGTTAACACCGTTAGGATATTCCCTTTCCAACCACACGACAGCCACCAGACACTCCAACCAGCTGAATAAGACCCCATACGAATGATTTTCCCCCCAGATACGAGACAACGCTCTGTATTCAAGTTCCAAAACAGGGAATTACTTTATTTTCAAAACACATGGTAACACATTTCTCTTCAAAACCCTCCCCTCCCATCCTTTGGGGAACAGGGCAGGTTAAACTGTCCACTGACAATGGTAATACAGGTCAGGTGTGTTCAAACTCCTCCTTTGATAAACAGTCTTAGGCAGGAGGGGTGATTTCCCCCCCCCCTCCTCACAGAAGACACTTCAACATCCCATAATATGCAGCCAGACGGTTGACCAGCTCCAATCCACATTGTCACAGTAGCAGACTTAATTCATAATAGACAATAGAATGCAAATAACCTTAACACCTCACCGCAATGATTACACCCCCCCTCACAGTACACATTCAATCTAGATACAATGTATGTGCAGCTTGAATATGGCCATCATAGGCCATATTGGGGTTTTCATTCACCCTGTGCCCCTAATAGAGACACAGGGTGATTGACACATAAGAGCCATTGGGGGAGCTGAAGCAAGGGTATCTCATACTTTCTAAGCGATTCTGAGTCCCCAGGGCCTTCCAGTTACACACATCCCACCCTGTCCCTCTGTCCTCATCCCACCCTGTCCCTCTGTCCTCATCCCACCCTTTCCCCCTTTCCTCATCCCACTCTGTCCCCCTTTCCTCATCCCACCCTGTCCCTCTTTCCTCATCCCACCCTGTCCCTCTTTCCTCATCCCACCCTGTCCCTCTGTCCTCATCCCACCCTGTCCCTCTGTCCTCATCCCACCCTGTCCCTCTGTCCTCATCCCACCCTTTCCCCCTTTCCACATCCCACCCTGTCCCTCTGTCCTCATCCCACCCTGTCCCCCTGTCCTCATCCCACCCTGTCCCTCTGTCCTCATCCCACCCTGTCCATCTGTCCTCATCCCACCCTGTCCCTCTGTCCTCATCCCACCCTGTCCCTCTGTCCTCATCCCACCCTTTCCCCCTTTCCTCATCCCACTCTGTCCCCCTGTCCTCATCCCACCCTGTCCCCCTTTCCTCATCCCACCCTGTCCCCCTTTCCTCATCCCACCCTGTCCCCCTTTCCTCATCCCACCCTGTCCCTCTGTCCTCATCCCACCCTGTCCCTCTGTCCTCATCCCACCCTGTCCCTCTGTCCTCATCCCACCCTGTCCCCCTTTCCTCATCCCACCCTGTCCCCCTTTCCTCATCCCACCCTGTCCCCCTTTCTTCATCCCACCCTGTCCCTCTGTCCTCATCCCACCCTGTCCCCCTTTCCTCATCCCACCCTGTCCCCCTTTCCTCATCCCACCCTGTCCCCCTTTCCTCATCCCACCCTGTCCCTCTGTCCTCATCCCACCCTGTCCCTCTGTCCTCATCCCACCCTTTCCCCCTTTCCTCATCCCACCCTGTCCCTCTGTCCTCATCCCACCCTGTCCCTCTGTCCTCATCCCACCCTGTCCCTCTGTCCTCATCCCACCCTGTCCCCCTTTCCACATCCCACCCTGTCCCTCTGTCCTCATTCCACCCTGACCCCCTTTCCCCATCCCACCCTGTCCCTCTGTCCTCATTCCACCCTGACCCCCTTTCCCCATCCCACCCTGTCCCCCTTTCCTCATCCCACCCTGTTCTCTGTCCCATCCCACCCTGTCCCCCTTTCCTCATCCCACCCTGTCCCTCTGTCCTCATCCCACCCTGTCCCTCTGTCCTCATCCCACCCTTTCCCCCTTTCCTCATCCCACCCTGTCCCTCTGTCCTCATCCCACCCTGTCCCTCTGTCCTCATCCCACCCTGTCCCTCTGTCCTCATCCCACCCTGTCCCCCTTTCCACATCCCACCCTGTCCCTCTGTCCTCATTCCACCCTGACCCCCTTTCCACATCCCACCCTGTCCCTCTGTCCTCATTCCACCCTGACCCCCTTTCCCCATCCCACCCTGTCCCCCTTTGCTCATCCCACCCTGTTCTCTGTCCCATCCCACCCTGTCCCCCTTTCCTCATCCCACCCTGTCCCTCTGTCCTCATCCCACCCTGTCCCTCTGTCCTCATCCCACCCTGTCCCTCTGTCCTCATCCCACCCTGTCCCTCTGTCCTCATCCCACCCTTTCCCCCTTTCCTCATCCCACCCTGTCCCTCTGTCCTCATCCCACCCTGTCCCTCTGTCCTCATCCCACCCTGTCCCTCTGTCCTCATCCCACCCTGTCCCCCTTTCCACATCCCACCCTGTCCCTCTGTCCTCATTCCACCCTGACCCCCTTTCCCCATCCCACCCTGTCCCCCTTTCCTCATCCCACCCTGTTCTCTGTCCCATCCCACCCTGTCCCCCTTTCCTCATCCCACCCTTTCCCCCTTTCCTCATCCCACCCTGTCCCCCTTTCCTCATCCCACCCTGTCCCTCTGTCCTCATCCCACCCTGTCCCTCTGTCCTCATCCCACCATGTCCCTCTTTCCTCATCCCACCCTGTCCCTCTGTCCTCATCCCACCCAGTCCCTCTGTCCTCATCCCACCCTGTCCCCCTTTCCTCATCCCACCCTGTCCCTCTGTCCCCATCCCACCCTGTCCCCCTTTCCTCATCCCACCCTGTCCCCCTTTCCTCATCCCACCCTGTTCTCTGTCCCCATTCCACCTTGTCCCCTTTTCTCATCCCACCCTGTCCCCCTTTCCTCATCCCACCCTGTCCCGCTTTCCTCATCCCACCCTGTCCCCCTTTCCTCATCCCACCCTGTCCCTCTGTCCTCATCCCACCCTGTCCCTCTGTCCTCATCCCACCCTGTCCCCCTTTCCTCATCCCACCCTGTCCCCCTTTCCTCATCCCACCCTGTCCCTCTGTCCCCATCCCACCCTGTCCCCCTTTCCTCATCCCACCCTGTCCCCCTTTCCTCATCCCACCCTGTCCCTCTGTCCCCATCCCACCATGTCCCCCTTTCCTCATCCCACCCTGTCCCTCTGTCCCCATTCCACCCTGTCCCCCTTTCCTCATCCCACCCTGTCCCTCTCTCGCCATCCCACCCTGTCCCCCTTTCCTCATCCCACCCTGTCCCCCTTTCCTCATCCCACCCTGTCCCTCTGTCCCCATCCCACCCTGTTCCCCTTTCCTCATCCCACCCTGTCCCTCTCTCCCCATCCCACCCTGTCCCCCTTTCATCATCCCACCCTGTCCCTCTGTCCTCATCCCACCCTGTCTTCCTTTCCTCATCCCACCCTGTCCCTCTGTCCTCATCCCACCCTGTCCCCCTTTCCTCATCCCACCCTGTCCCTCTGTCCTCATCCCACCCTGTCCCTCTGTCCTCATCCCACCCTTTCCCCCTTTCCTCATCCCACCCTGTCCCTCTGTCCTCATCCCACCCTGTCCCTCTGTCCTCATCCCACCCTGTCCCCCTTTCCACATCCCACCCTGTCCCTCTGTCCTCATCCCACCCTGTCCCCCTTTCCTCATCCCACCCTGTCCCTCTCTCCCCATCCCACCCTGTCCCCCTTTCATCATCCCACCCTGTCCCTCTGTCCTCATCCCACCCTGTCCCCCTTTCCTCATCCCACCCTGTCCCTCTGTCCTCATCCCACCCTGTCCCTCTGTCCTCATCCCACCCTGTCCCTCTGTCCTCATCCCACCCTTTCCCCCTTTCCTCATCCCACCCTGTCCCTCTGTCCTCATCCCACCCTGTCCCTCTGTCCTCATGCCACCCTGTCCCCCTTTCCACATCCCACCCTGTCCCTCTGTCCTCATCCCACCCTGTCCCCCTTTCCTCATCCCACCCTGTCCCTCTGTCCTCATCCCACCCTGTCCCTCTGTCCTCATCCCACCCTGTCCCTCTGTCCCCATCCCACCCTGCCCCCCTTTCCTCATCCCACCCTGTCCCCCTTTCCTCATCCCACCCTGTCCCTCTGTCCTCATCCCACCCTGTCCCTCTGTCCCCATCCCACCCTGTCCCCTGTCCTCATCCCACCCTGTCCCCCTTTCCTCATCCCACCCTGTCCCCCTTTCCTCATCCCACTCTGTCCTCATCCCACCCTGTCCCTCTGTCCTCATCCCACCCTGTCCCCCTTTCCTCATCCCACCCTGTCCCTCTGTCCTCATCCCACCCTGTCCCTCTGTCCTCATCCCACCCTGTCCCTCTTTCCTCATCTCACCCTGTCCCTCTGTCCTCATCCCACCCTGTCCCTCTGTCCTCATCCCACCCTGTCCCCCTTTCCTCATCCCACCCTGTCCCCCTTTCCTCATCCCACCCTGTCCCTCTGTCCTCATCCCACCCTGTCCCTCTGTCCTCATCCCACCCTGTCCCTCTGTCCTCATCCCACCCTGTCCCTCTGTCCTCATCCCACCCTTTCCCCCTTTCCACATCCCACCCTGTCCCTCTGTCCTCATCCCACCCTGTCCCCCTGTCCTCATCCCACCCTGTCCCCCTTTCCTCATCCCACCCTGTCCCCCTTTCCTTATCCCACCCTGTCCCTCTTTCCTCATCCCACCCTGTCCCTCTTTCCTCATCCCACCCTGTCCCTCTGTCCTCATCCCACCCTGTCCCTCTGTCCTCATCCCACCCTTTCCCTCTTTCCACATCCCACCCTGTCCCTCTGTCCTCATCCCACCCTGTCCCTCTGTCCTCATCCCACCCTGTCCCCCTTTCCTCATCCCACCCTGTCCCCCTTTCCTCATCCCACCCTGTCCCCCTTTCCTCATCCCACCCTGTCCCTCTGTCCTCATCCCACCCTGTCCCTCTGTCCTCATCCCACCCTTTCCCCCTTTCCTCATCCCACCCTGTCCCTCTGTCCTCATCCCACCCTGTCCCTCTGTCCTCATCCCACCCTGTCCCCCTTTCCACATCCCAACCTGTCCCTCTGTCCTCATTCCACCCTGACCCCCTTTCCCCATCCCACCCTGTCCCCCTTTCCTCATCCCACCCTGTTCTCTGTCCCATCCCACCCTGTCCCCCTTTCCTCATCCCACCCTGTCCCTCTGTCCTCATCCCACCCTGTCCCTCTGTCCTCATCCCACCCTGTCCCTCTGTCCTCATCCCACCCTGTCCCCCTTTCCTCATCCCCCCTTTCCCCATCCCACCCTGTCCCCCTTTCCTCATCCCACCCTGTTCTCTGTCCCATCCCACCCTGTCCCCCTTTCCTCATCCCACCCTGTCCCTCTGCCCTCATCCCACCCTGTCCCCCTTTTCTCATACCACCCTGTCCCTCTGTCCTCATCCCACCCTGTCCCTCTGTCCTCATCCCACCCTGTCCCCCTTTCCTCATCCCACCCTGTCCCCCTTTCCTCATCCCACCCTGTCCCTCTTTCCTCATCCCACCCTGTCCCTCTTTCCTCATCCCACCCTGTCCCTCTGTCCTCATCCCACCCTGTCCCTCTGTCCTCATCCCACCCTGTCCCTCTGTCCTCATCCCACCTTTTCCCTCTGTCCTCATCCCACCCTGTCCCTCTGTCCTCATCCCACCCTGTCCCCCTTTCCTCATCCCCCCTTTCCCCATCCCACCCTGTCCCCCTTTCCTCATCCCACCCTGTTCTCTGTCCCATCCCACCCTGTCCCCCTTTCCACATCTCACCCTGTCCCTCTGTCCTCATCCCACCCTGTCCCCCTGTCCTCATCCCACCCTGTCCCTCTGTCCTCATCCCACCCTGTCCCTCTGTCCTCATCCCACCCTGTCCCTCTGTCCTCATCCCACCCTGTCCCTCTGTCCTCATCCCACCCTGTCCCTCTGTCCTCATCCCACCCTGTCCCCCTTTCCTCATCCCACCCTGTCCCCCTTTCCTCATCCCACCCTGTCCCACTTTCTTCATCCCACCCTGTCCCTCTGTCCTCATCCCACCCTGTCCCCCTTTCCTCATCCCACCCTGTCCCCCTTTCCTCATCCCACTCTGTCCTCATCCCACCCTGTCCCTCTGTCCTCATCCCACCCTGTCCCCCTTTCCTCATCCCACCCTGTCCCTCTGTCCTCATCCCACCCTGTCCCTCTGTCCTCATCCCACCCTGTCCCTCTTTCCTCATCTCACCCTGTCCCTCTGTCCTCATCCCACCCTGTCCCTCTGTCCTCATCCCACCCTGTCCCCCTTTCCTCATCCCACCCTGTCCCCCTTTCCTCATCCCACCCTGTCCCTCTGTCCTCATCCCACCCTGTCCCTCTGTCCTCATCCCACCCTGTCCCTCTGTCCTCATTCCACCCTGTCCCTCTGTCCTCATCCCACCCTGTCCCTCTGTCCTCATCCCACCCTGTCCCCCTGTCCACATCCCACCCTGTCCCTCTGTCCTCATCCCACCCTGTCCCCCTGTCCTCATCCCACCCTGTCCCCCTTTCCTCATCCCACCCTGTCCCCCTTTCCTTATCCCACCCTGTCCCTCTTTCCTCATCCCACCCTGTCCCTCTTTCCTCATCCCACCCTGTCCCTCTGTCCTCATCCCACCCTTTCCCTCTTTCCACATCCCACCCTGTCCCTCTGTCCTCATCCCACCCTGTCCCTCTGTCCTCATCCCACCCTGTCCCCCTTTCCTCATCCCACCCTGTCCCCCTTTCCTCATCCCACCCTGTCCCCCTTTCCTCATCCCACCCTGTCCCTCTGTCCTCATCCCACCCTGTCCCTCTGTCCTCATCCCACCCTTTCCCCCTTTCCTCATCCCACCCTGTCCCTCTGTCCTCATCCCACCCTGTCCCTCTGTCCTCATCCCACCCTGTCCCCCTTTCCACATCCCACCCTGTCCCTCTGTCCTCATTCCACCCTGACCCCCTTTCCCCATCCCACCCTGTCCCCCTTTCCTCATCCCACCCTGTTCTCTGTCCCATCCCACCCTGTCCCCCTTTCCTCATCCCACCCTGTCCCTCTGTCCTCATCCCACCCTGTCCCTCTGTCCTCATCCCACCCTGTCCCTCTGTCCTCATCCCACCCTGTCCCCCTTTCCTCATCCCCCCTTTCCCCATCCCACCCTGTCCCCCTTTCCTCATCCCACCCTGTTCTCTGTCCCATCCCACCCTGTCCCCCTTTCCTCATCCCACCCTGTCCCTCTGCCCTCATCCCACCCTGTCCCCCTTTTCTCATACCACCCTGTCCCTCTGTCCTCATCCCACCCTGTCCCTCTGTCCTCATCCCACCCTGTCCCCCTTTCCTCATCCCACCCTGTCCCCCTTTCCTCATCCCACCCTGTCCCCCTTTCCTCATCCCACCCTGTCCCTCTTTCCTCATCCCACCCTGTCCCTCTTTCCTCATCCCACCCTGTCCCTCTGTCCTCATCCCACCCTGTCCCTCTGTCCTCATCCCACCCTGTCCCTCTGTCCTCATCCCACCTTTTCCCCCTTTCCACATCTCACCCTGTCCCTCTGTCCTCATCCCACCCTGTCCCCCTGTCCTCATCCCACCCTGTCCCTCTGTCCTCATCCCACCCTGTCCCTCTTTCCACATCCCACCCTGTCCCTCTGTCCTCATCCCACCCTGTCCCCCTTTCCTCATCCCACCCTGTCCCCCTTTCCTCATCCCACCCTGTCCCCCTTTCCTCATCCCACCCTGTCCCCCTTTCCTCATCCCACCCTGTCCCTCTGTCCTCATCCCACCCTGTCCCTCTGTCCTCATCCCACCCTTTCCCCCTTTCCTCATCCCACCCTGTCCCTCTGTCCTCATCCCACCCTGTCCCTCTGTCCTCATCCCACCCTGTCCCCCTTTCCACATCCCACCCTGTCCCTCTGTCCTCATTCCACCCTGACCCCCTTTCCCCATCCCACCCTGTCCCCCTTTCCTCATCCCACCCTGTTCTCTGTCCCATCCCACCCTGTCCCCCTTTCCTCATCCCACCCTGTCCCTCTGTCCTCATCCCACCCTGTCCCTCTGTCCTCATCCCACCCTGTCCCTCTGTCCTCATCCCACCCTGTCCCCCTTTCCTCATCCCCCCTTTCCCCATCCCACCCTGTCCCCCTTTCCTCATCCCACCCTGTTCTCTGTCCCATCCCACCCTGTCCCCCTTTCCTCATCCCACCCTGTCCCTCTGCCCTCATCCCACCCTGTCCCCCTTTTCTCATACCACCCTGTCCCTCTGTCCTCATCCCACCCTGTCCCTCTGTCCTCATCCCACCCTGTCCCCCTTTCCTCATCCCACCCTGTCCCCCTTTCCTCATCCCACCCTGTCCCCCTTTCCTCATCCCACCCTGTCCCCCTTTCCTCATCCCACCCTGTCCCTCTGTCCTCATCCCACCCTATCCCTCTGTCCTCATCCCACCCTGTCCCTCTGTCCTCATCCCACCCTGTCCCTCTGTCCTCATCCCACCCTGTCCCCCTTTCCTCATCCCCCCTTTCCTCATCCCACCTTGTCCCCCTTTCCTCATCCCACCCTTTCCCCCTTTCCTCATCCCACCCTTTCCCCCTTTCCTCATCCCACCCTGTCCCCCTTTCCTCATCCCACCCTGTCCCCCTTTCCTCATCCCACCCTGTCCCTCTGTCCTCATCCCACCCTGTCCCTCTGTCCTCATCCCACCCTGTCCCTCTGTCCTCATCCCACCCTGTCCCTCTGTCCTCATCCCACCCTGTCCCCCTTTCCACATCCCACCCTGTCCCTCTGTCCTCATTCCACCCTGACCCCCTTTCCCCATCCCACCCTGTCCCCCTTTCCTCATCCCACCCTGTTCTCTGTCCCATCCCACCCTGTCCCCCTTTCCTCATCCCACCCTGTCCCTCTGTCCTCATCCCACCCTGTCCCTCTGTCCTCATCCCACCCTGTCCCTCTGTCCTCATCCCACCCTGTCCCTCTGTCCTCATCCCACCCTGTCCCCCTTTCCTCATCCCCCCTTGTCCCCCTTTCCTCATCCCACCCTTTCCCCCTTTCCTCATCCCACCCTTTCCCCCTTTCCTCATCCCACCCTGTCCCCCTTTCCTCATCCCACCCTGTCCCCCTTTCCTCATCCCACCCTGTCCCCCTTTCCTCATCCCACCCTGTCCCTCTGTCCTCATCCCACCCTGTCCCTCTGTCCTCATCCCACCCTGTCCCTCTGTCCTCATCCCACCCTGTCCCTCTGTCCTCATCCCACCCTGTCCCCCTTTCCTCATCCCACCCTGTCCCTCTGTCCCCATCCCACCCTGTCCCCCTTTCCTCATCCCACCCTGTCCCCCTTTCCTCATCCCACCCTGTTCTCTGTCCCCATCCCACCCTGTCCCCCTTTCCTCATCCCACCCTGTCCCTCTGTCCTCATTCCACCCTGTCCCCCTTTCCTCATCCCACCCTGTCCCCCTTTCCACATCCCACCCTGTCCCTCTGTCCCCATCCCACCCTGTCCCTCTGTCCCCATCCCACCCTGTCCCCCTGTCCTCATCCCACCCTGTCCCCCTTTCCTCATCCCACCCTGTCCCCCTTTCCTCATCCCACCCTGTCCCCCTTTCCTCATCCCACTCTGTCCTCATCCCACCCTGTCCCTCTGTCCTCATCCCACCCTGTCCCCCTTTCCTCATCCCACCCTGTCACCCTTTCCTCATCCCACCCTGTCACCCTTTCCTCATACCACCCTGTCCCTCTGTCCTCATCCCACCCTGTCCCCCTTTCCTCATCCCACCCTGTCCCCCTTTCCTCATCCCACCCTGTCCCTCTGTCCTCATCCCACCCTGTCCCTCTGTCCTCATCCCACCCTGTCCCTCTTTCCTCATCCCACCCTGTCCCCCTGTCCACATCCCACCCTGTCCCCCTTTCCTCATCCCACCCTGTCCCTCTGTCCTCATCCCACCCTGTCCCTCTGTCCTCATCCCACCCTGTTCCTCTGTCCTCATCCCACCCTGTCCCTCTGTCCTCATCCCACCCTGTCCCCCTTTCCTCATCCCACCCTGTCCCCCTTTCCTCATCCCACCCTGTCCCTCTTTCCTCATCCCACCCTGTCCCTCTGTCCTCATCCCACCCTTTCCCCCTTTCCTCATCCCACCCTTTCCCCCTTTCCTCATCCCACCCTGTCCCCCTTTCCTCATCCCACCCTGTCCCTCTTTCCTCAGTCCACCCTGTCCCTCTGTCCTCATCCCACCCTGTCCCTCTTTTCTCATCCCATCCTGTCGCCCTTTCCTCATCCCACCCTGTTCCTCTGTCCCCAACCCACCCTGTCCCTCTGTCCCCATCCCACCCTGTCCCCCTGTCCACATCCCACCCTGTCCCCCTTTCCTCGTCCCACCCTGTCCCTCTGTCCTCATCCCACCCTGTCCCTCTGTCCTCATCCCACCCTGTCCCTCTGTCCTCATCCCACCCTGTCCCCCTTTCCTCATCCCACCCTGTCCCCCTTTCCTCATCCCACCCTGTCCCTCATTCCTCATCCCACCCTGTCCCTCTTTCCTCATCCCACCCTGTCCCTCTGTCCTCATCCCACCCTGTCCCTCTGTCCTCATCCCACCCTGTCCCTCTGTCCTCATCCCACCCTTTCCCCCTTTCCACATTGTAACGGCACCCCAAGTATGAAAGGGGTTAACACCGTTAGGATATTCCCTTTCCAACCACACGACAGCCACCAGACACTCCAACCAGCTGAATAAGACCCCATACGAATGATTCTCCCCCCAGATACGAGACAACGCTCTGTATTCAAGTTCCAAAACAGGGAATGACTTAATTTTCAAAACACATGGTAACACATTTCTCTTCAAAACCCTCCCCTCCCATCCTTTGGGGAACAGGGCAGGTTAAACTGTCCACTGACAATGGTAATACAGGTCAGGTGTGTTCAAACTTCTCCTTTGATAAACAGTCTTAGGCAGGAGGGGTGATTTCCCCCCCCTCCTCACAGAAGACACTTCAACATCCCATAATATGCAGCCAGACGGTTGACCAGCTCCAATCCACATTGTCACAGTAGCAGACTTAATTCATAATAGACAATAGAATGCAAATAACCTTAACACCTCACCGCAATGATTACACCCCCCTCACAGTACACATTCAATCTAGATACAATGTATGTGCAGCTTGAATATGGCCATCATAGGCCATATTGGGGTTTTCATTCACCCTGTGCCCCTAATAGAGACACAGGGTGATTGACACATAAGAGCCATTGGGGGAGCTGAAGCAAGGGTATCTCATACTTTCTAAGCGATTCTGAGTCCCCCGGGCCTTCCAGTTACATCTCTCCCCTTTCGGCAGGAGACTAACACAGGAGGCGACCCCAGATGGGTTGACTCCGAAGTTAGTCCATAGGTCCCTTCTTCTAATGCCGGTATCCACACAGTACCCCAAATAAATTGCTCCAAACAGAGCATTACTTACCCAGCCAACCTCTGCCTCTCTCAGAGAATATACCCGCCGCTGGGGAGAGGCCTGGACTGGCCCTTCTCCCTGGAGTCCTTTCAGCCGCTGGAGAGAAGACAGGGTGACTGGGCTCAGTCCGTCATGCTGTTGGGGATCTGGGTCGACTGCCCGGCATCCCTGGGGTATACAAGTGGAGACTGGAGTCCCATCCACTTGTGGTAGGTGAAAATCCCAGAGTGCTTGCAAAGCAAGGCTGACATCCTCCTGTCCCAGTGTCACACCATTTTCTGGGGTTGTGTCAGTGAGGACCGAAGTCCCATCCAGTACCACAGGAACTCCCTCTTCTGTTAGTTGAGAGCAGAGGCCCGTGGCACTCGGCTCTGTTGCCAGCTCTTCTGCTGGGTTGCTGTGAGTGGAGACCGCAGTCCCATCCACCGATATCCGCTCAAGTGGCAGTTGTGGGCAGCGGCCAGTAGCATTCTGCCCTGCTGCCAGTGATTCAGCTGGGGGTAAAAGCTTTACCACCTCAGCTTGTTGCTGGAGAGAGGGGCCAACTGCCCCGGCTCCCTGAAACTCCACAGTTGTTTCCGGTGCTGGGCAGAGGTTGCTATCACTCTGCCCGGTTGCCAGCACTTCTGCTGGGGACTCCACACCATCTGCTCTGGTTAACTGTTCGGGAGGGAAAATGGCTGCTTCTCCTCCCTGCATCTCCGAAATCCACTCGGAAAGAGGAACCATCACCTTCTCAACTCGGGCCTCCAAAACTGCCACGGGTGTAGAGCAGGGGTCTGTAATACTTTGTCCTGCTGCCAGTACTTGGGCAGGCGATGCATAATCTATAACATCCTCTGAACAGTTCCTTAAGTCCATACCTTCTGTAATCAGTGGCTGGGGAGATGAGCCAACTGCCCTAGCTCCCTGGAACTCCACATCATCCACTTCGGCTTTAGGGATGGCAATCTTCAGCTTTTCCGCTGCCGATTCTTCAGCCAGGATTTCATAGTTGTCAACTGGTATTTCCTGATAGTCCCAGGCACAGGTAGCCCCACCCTGCTGCTGAACAGATTCTAGCAGCTGTCTGTAAGCGATCTCCAGCTCCCATTCCTGAACGGCCAGAAACTCCAAATCTTCCTCTGCCCAGTGCCCTTCCGAGACATTCAGTTTTCGCTCTCTGTGCTCCATTATTTCCTCCAAACGCCACTCCCGATCACTCCCAAAGTCAGGGTCAACGGACAGCCTCCAATACAACAATCCCAGGCCATTATAGTCAAAGCCTTCCGTGGGGCTGTCATCCGCTGACCATGGGCACTCTTGGGCTAAATGCCACCGGAGGGCTCTGTAGCTCTCGTCCAACCGCATCTCTGCCCGGATCAGCCTGCTTAACTCCGTTGTCCACTCCTGCTTTGGTTGTTCCCCCAATAACGGCATTCGTACATCATACTGCGACCAGTACCTTACATAGATGGAGGGGAGAACCTTTCCCTGGTGTTGCTGCTCGAGAGCTAGCACTTTCTTCCAGAGTTCGCAGCGGATCGAATCCGACCATCCCAGCAGGACCTCCTCTGATACTGGTCCTCTATGCTGTATCTGCATCTCTTGTAACCTCCTTCTGACTTCCTCTTCCATGGCGGCTGGTATCTGTACCTCTCCTCTCCTTGCAGTTGGTGCTGCTGTGACTTCTGCTGCTGCAGCACCTCTTTGCTGTAGCAAATTTGCCTCCACAGCCGCTATAACTAGGTCTATGATCTCCGCTGGAGGGTTAGGACCATAATGTGCCAGTCTTAGTTTAACAGCCCGATCAAAACTTGCCTCTTCGGGTGTCCTGTCTGTTACACTGGGCCTTTCGGTTCCATCCATTTCGACTAGTTCTCTGATAATGTCGCTCTTCTTACGGTTGTTGGCCGGTCTTCCCCGGTTCTCCAGTAAGTCTTTGAGGGTGGAGAGCTTTAGCCGTTCATACTGTGCCTCCATTGTCCTGTGTCCTCTTGTAGCTGTCCTTCTGGCTGTGGGGATCAATCCCACTGCTTGCCAACAATTGTAACGGCACCCCAAGTATGAAAGGGGTTAACACCGTTAGGATATTCCCTTTCCAACCACACGACAGCCACCAGACACTCCAACCAGCTGAATAAGACCCCATACGAATGATTTTCCCCCCAGATACGAGACAACGCTCTGTATTCAAGTTCCAAAACAGGGAATTACTTTATTTTCAAAACACATGGTAACACATTTCTCTTCAAAACCCTCCCCTCCCATCCTTTGGGGAACAGGGCAGGTTAAACTGTCCACTGACAATGGTAATACAGGTCAGGTGTGTTCAAACTCCTCCTTTGATAAACAGTCTTAGGCAGGAGGGGTGATTTCCCCCCCCCTCCTCACAGAAGACACTTCAACATCCCATAATATGCAGCCAGACGGTTGACCAGCTCCAATCCACATTGTCACAGTAGCAGACTTAATTCATAATAGACAATAGAATGCAAATAACCTTAACACCTCACCGCAATGATTACACCCCCCCCACAGTACACATTCAATCTAGATACAATGTATGTGCAGCTTGAATATGGCCATCATAGGCCATATTGGGGTTTTCATTCACCCTGTGCCCCTAATAGAGACACAGGGTGATTGACACATAAGAGCCATTGGGGGAGCTGAAGCAAGGGTATCTTATACTTTCTAAGCGATTCTGAGTCCCCAGGGCCTTCCAGTTACACACATCCCACCCTGTCCCTCTGTCCTCATCCCACCCTGTCCCTCTGTCCTCATCCCACCCTGTCCCTCTGTCCTCATCCCACCCTTTCCCCCTTTCCTCATCCCACTCTGTCCCCCTTTCCTCATCCCACCCTGTCCCTCTTTCCTCATCCCACCCTGTCCCTCTTTCCTCATCCCACCCTGTCCCTCTTTCCTCATCCCACCCTGTCCCTCTGTCCTCATCCCACCCTGTCCCTCTGTCCTCATCCCACCCTGTCCCTCTGTCCTCATCCCACCCTTTCCCCCTTTCCACATCCCACCCTGTCCCTCTGTCCTCATCCCACCCTGTCCCCCTGTCCTCATCCCACCCTGTCCCTCTGTCCTCATCCCACCCTGTCCATCTGTCCTCATCCCACCCTGTCCCTCTGTCCTCATCCCACCCTGTCCCTCTGTCCTCATCCCACCCTGTCCCCCTTTCCTCATCCCACCCTGTCCCCCTTTCCTCATCCCACCCTGTCCCCCTTTCCTCATCCCACCCTGTCCCTCTGTCCTCATCCCACCCTGTCCCTCTGTCCTCATCCCACCCTGTCCCTCTGTCCTCATCCCACCCTGTCCCCCTTTCCTCATCCCACCCTGTCCCCCTTTCCTCATCCCACCCTGTCCCCCTTTCTTCATCCCACCCTGTCCCTCTGTCCTCATCCCACCCTGTCCCCCTTTCCTCATCCCACCCTGTCCCCCTTTCCTCATCCCACCCTGTCCCCCTTTCCTCATCCCACCCTGTCCCTCTGTCCTCATCCCACCCTTTCCCCCTTTCCTCATCCGACCCTGTCCCTCTGTCCTCATCCCACCCTGTCCCTCTGTCCTCATCCCACCCTGTCCCTCTGTCCTCATCCCACCCTGTCCCCCTTTCCACATCCCACCCTGTCCCTCTGTCCTCATTCCACCCTGACCCCCTTTCCCCATCCCACCCTGTCCCCCTTTCCTCATCCCACCCTGTTCTCTGTCCCATCCCACCCTGTCCCCCTTTCCTCATCCCACCCTGTCCCTCTGTCCTCATCCCACCCTGTCCCTCTGTCCTCCCACCCTGTCCCTCTGTCCTCATCCCACCCTGTCCCTCTGTCCTCATCCCACCCTGTCCCTCTGTCCTCATCCCACCCTGTCCCTCTGTCCTCATCCCACCCTGTCCCCCTTTCCTCATCTAACCCTGTCCCCCTTTCCTCATCCCACCCTGTCCCCCTTTCCTAATCCCACCCTGTCCCTCTGCCCTCATCCCACCCTGTCCCCCTTTTCTCATACCACCCTGTCCCTCTGTCCTCATCCCACCCTTTCCCCCTTTCCTCATCCCACCCTGTCCCCCTTTCCTCATCCCACCCTGTCCCTCTTTCCTCATCCCACCCTGTCCCTCTTTCCTCATCCCACCCTGTCCCTCTGTCCTCATCCCACCCTGTCCCTCTGTCCTCATCCCACCCTGTCCCTCTGTCCTCATCCCACCCTTTCCCCCTTTCCACATCCCACCCTGTCCCTCTGTCCTCATCCCACCCTGTCCCCCTGTCCTCATCCCACCCTGTCCCTCTGTCCTCATCCCACCCTGTCCATCTGTCCTCATCCCACCCTGTCCCTCTGTCCTCATCCCACCCTGTCCCTCTGTCCTCATCCCACCCTTTCCCCCTTTCCTCATCCCACTCTGTCCCCCTGTCCTCATCCCACCCTGTCCCCCTTTCCTCATCCCACCCTGTCCCCCTTTCCTCATCCCACCCTGTCCCCCTTTCCTCATCCCACCCTGTCCCTCTGTCCTCATCCCACCCTGTCCCTCTGTCCTCATCCCACCCAGTCCCCCTTTCCTCATCCCACCATGTCCCCCTTTCCTCATCCCACCCTGTCCCCCTTTCTTCATCCCACCCTGTCCCTCTGTCCTCATCCCACCCTGTCCCCCTTTCCTCATCCCACCCTGTCCCCCTTTCCTCATCCCACCCTGTCCCCCTTTCCTCATCCCACCCTGTCCCCCTTTCCTCATCCCACCCTGTCCCTCTGTCCTCATCCCACCCTGTCCCTCTGTCCTCATCCCACCCTGTCCCTCTGTCCTCATTCCACCCTGTCCCTCTGTCCTCATCCCACCCTGTCCCTCTGTCCTCATCCCACCCTGTCCCCCTGTCCACATCCCACCCTGTCCCTCTGTCCTCATCCCACCCTGTCCCCCTGTCCTCATCCCACCCTGTCCCCCTTTCCTCATCCCACCCTGTCCCCCTTTCCTTATCCCACCCTGTCCCTCTTTCCTCATCCCACCCTGTCCCTCTTTCCTCATCCCACCCTGTCCCTCTGTCCTCATCCCACCCTTTCCCTCTTTCCACATCCCACCCTGTCCCTCTGTCCTCATCCCACCCTGTCCCTCTGTCCTCATCCCACCCTGTCCCCCTTTCCTCATCCCACCCTGTCCCCCTTTCCTCATCCCACCCTGTCCCCCTTTCCTCATCCCACCCTGTCCCTCTGTCCTCATCCCACCCTGTCCCTCTGTCCTCATCCCACCCTTTCCCCCTTTCCTCATCCCACCCTGTCCCTCTGTCCTCATCCCACCCTGTCCCTCTGTCCTCATCCCACCCTGTCCCCCTTTCCACATCCCACCCTGTCCCTCTGTCCTCATTCCACCCTGACCCCCTTTCCCCATCCCACCCTGTCCCCCTTTCCTCATCCCACCCTGTTCTCTGTCCCATCCCACCCTGTCCCCCTTTCCTCATCCCACCCTGTCCCTCTGTCCTCATCCCACCCTGTCCCTCTGTCCTCATCCCACCCTGTCCCTCTGTCCTCATCCCACCCTGTCCCTCTGTCCTCATCCCACCCTGTCCCCCTTTCCTCATCCCCCCTTTCCCCATCCCACCCTGTCCCCCTTTCCTCATCCCACCCTGTTCTCTGTCCCATCCCACCCTGTCCCCCTTTCCTCATCCCACCCTGTCCCTCTGCCCTCATCCCACCCTGTCCCCCTTTTCTCATACCACCCTGTCCCTCTGTCCTCATCCCACCCTGTCCCTCTGTCCTCATCCCACCCTGTCCCCCTTTCCTCATCCCACCCTGTCCCCCTTTCCTCATCCCACCCTGTCCCCCTTTCCTCATCCCACCCTGTCCCTCTTTCCTCATCCCACCCTGTCCCTCTGTCCTCATCCCACCCTGTCCCTCTGTCCTCATCCCACCCTGTCCCTCTGTCCTCATCCCACCTTTTCCCCCTTTCCACATCTCACCCTGTCCCTCTGTCCTCATCCCACCCTGTCCCCCTGTCCTCATCCCACCCTGTCCCTCTGTCCTCATCCCACCCTGTCCCTCTTTCCACATCCCACCCTGTCCCTCTGTCCTCATCCCACCCTGTCCCTCTGTCCTCATCCCACCCTGTCCCTCTGTCCTCATCCCACCCTGTCCCCCTTTCCTCATCCCACCCTGTCCCCCTTTCCTCATCCCACCCTGTCCCCCTTTCCTCATCCCACCCTGTCCCTCTGTCCTCATCCCACCCTGTCCCTCTGTCCTCATCCCACCCTTTCCCCCTTTCCTCATCCCACCCTGTCCCTCTGTCCTCATCCCACCCTGTCCCTCTGTCCTCATCCCACCCTGTCCCCCTTTCCACATCCCACCCTGTCCCTCTGTCCTCATTCCACCCTGACCCCCTTTCCCCATCCCACCCTGTCCCCCTTTCCTCATCCCACCCTGTTCTCTGTCCCATCCCACCCTGTCCCCCTTTCCTCATCCCACCCTGTCCCTCTGTCCTCATCCCACCCTGTCCCTCTGTCCTCATCCCACCCTGTCCCTCTGTCCTCATCCCACCCTGTCCCCCTTTCCTCATCCCCCCTTTCCCCATCCCACCCTGTCCCCCTTTCCTCATCCCACCCTGTTCTCTGTCCCATCCCACCCTGTCCCCCTTTCCTCATCCCACCCTGTCCCTCTGCCCTCATCCCACCCTGTCCCCTTTTCTCATACCACCCTGTCCCTCTGTCCTCATCCCACCCTGTCCCTCTGTCCTCATCCCACCCTGTCCCCCTTTCCTCATCCCACCCTGTCCCCCTTTCCTCATCCCACCCTGTCCCCCTTTCCTCATCCCACCCTGTCCCTCTTTCCTCATCCCACCCTGTCCCTCTTTCCTCATCCCACCCTGTCCCTCTGTCCTCATCCCACCCTGTCCCTCTGTCCTCATCCCACCCTGTCCCTCTGTCCTCATCCCACCTTTTCCCCCTTTCCACATCTCACCCTGTCCCTCTGTCCTCATCCCACCCTGTCCCCCTGTCCTCATCCCACCCTGTCCCTCTGTCCTCATCCCACCCTGTCCCTCTGTCCTCATCCCACCCTGTCCCTCTGTCCTCATCCCACCCTGTCCCTCTGTCCTCATCCCACCCTGTCCCTCTGTCCTCATCCCACCCTTTCCCCCTTTCCTCATCCCACTCTGTCCCCCTGTCCTCATCCCACCCTGTCCCCCTTTCCTCATCCCACCCTGTCCCCCTTTCCTCATCCCACCCTGTCCCTCTGTCCTCATCCCACCCTGTCCCTCTGTCCTCATCCCACCCTGTCCCTCTGTCCTCATCCCACCCTGTCCCCCTTTCCTCATCCCACCCTGTCCCCCTTTCCTCATCCCACCCTGTCCCACTTTCTTCATCCCACCCTGTCCCTCTGTCCTCATCCCACCCTGTCCCCCTTTCCTCATCCCACCCTGTCCCCCTTTCCTCATCCCACCCTGTCCCCCTTTCCTCATCCCACCCTGTCCCTCTGTCCTCATCCCATCCTGTCCCTCTGTCCTCATCCCACCCTTTCCCCCTTTCCTCATCCCACCCTGTCCCTCTGTCCTCATCCCACCCTGTCCCTCTGTCCTCATCCCACCCTGTCCCCCTTTCCACATCCCACCCTGTCCCTCTGTCCTCATTCCACCCTGACCCCCTTTCCCCATCCCACCCTGTCCCCCTTTCCTCATCCCACCCTGTTCTCTGTCCCATCCCACCCTGTCCCCCTTTCCTCATCCCACCCTGTCCCTCTGTCCTCATCCCACCCTGTCCCTCTGTCCTCATCCCACCCTGTCCCTCTGTCCTCATCCCACCCTGTCCCTCTGTTCTCATCCCACCCTGTCCCCCTTTCCTCATCCCCCCTTTCCTCATCCCAACTTGTCCCCCTTTCCTCATCCCACCCTTTCCCCCTTTCCTCATCCCACCCTTTCCCCCTTTCCTCATCCCACCCTGTCCCCCTTTCCTCATCCCACCCTGTCCCTCTGTCCTCATCCCACCCTGTCCCTCTGTCCTCATCCCACCCTGTCCCTCTGTCCTCATCCCACCCTGTCCCTCTGTCCTCATCCCACCCTGTCCCCCTTTCCTCATCCCACCCTGTCCCTCTGTCCCCATCCCACCCTGTCCCCCTTTCCTCATCCCACCCTGTCCCCCTTTCCTCATCCCACCCTGTTCTCTGTCCCCATCCCACCCTGTCCCCCTTTCCTCATCCCACCCTGTCCCTCTGTCCTCATTCCACCCTGTCCCCCTTTCCTCATCCCACCCTGTCCCCCTTTCCACATCCCACCCTGTCCCTCTGTCCCCATCCCACCCTGTCCCTCTGTCCCCATCCCACCCTGTCCCCCTGTCCTCATCCCACCCTGTCCCCCTTTCCTCATCCCACCCTGTCCCCCTTTCCTCATCCCACTCTGTCCTCATCCCACCCTGTCCCTCTGTCCTCATCCCACCCTGTCCCCCTTTCCTCATCCCACCCTGTCACCCTTTCCTCATCCCACCCTGTCCCTCTGTCCTCATACCACCCTGTCCCTCTGTCCTCATCCCACCCTGTCCCCCTTTCCTCATCCCACCCTGTCCCCCTTTCCTCATCCCACCCTGTCCCTCTGTCCTCATCCCACCCTGTCCCTCTGTCCTCATCCCACCCTGTCCCTCTTTCCTCATCCCACCCTGTCCCCCTGTCCACATCCCACCCTGTCCCCCTTTCCTCATCCCACCCTGTCCCTCTGTCCTCATCCCATCCTGTCCCTCTGTCCTCATCCCACCCTGTTCCTCTGTCCTCATCCCACCCTGTCCCTCTGTCCTCATCCCACCCTGTCCCCCTTTCCTCATCCCACCCTGTCCCCCTTTCCTCATCCCACCCTGTCCCCCTTTCCTCATCCCACCCTGTCCCTCTTTCCTCATCCCACCCTGTCCCTCTGTCCTCATCCCACCCTTTCCCCCTTTCCTCATCCCACCCTGTCCCCCTTTCCTCATCCCACCCTGTCCCTCTTTCCTCATTCCACCCTGTCCCTCTGTCCTCATCCCACCCTGTCCCTCTTTTCTCATCCCATCCTGTCGCCCTTTCCTCATCCCACCCTGTTCCTCTGTCCCCAACCCACCCTGTCCCTCTGTCCCCATCCCACCCTGTCCCCCTGTCCACATCCCACCCTGTCCCCCTTTCCTCGTCCCACCCTGTCCCTCTGTCCTCATCCCACCCTGTCCCTCTGTCCTCATCCCACCCTGTCCCTCTGTCCTCATCCCACCCTGTCCCCCTTTCCTCATCCCACCCTGTCCCCCTTTCCTCATCCCACCCTGTCCCCCTTTCCTCATCCCACCCTGTCCCTCATTCCTCATCCCACCCTGTCCCTCTGTCCTCATCCCACCCTGTCCCTCTGTCCTCATCCCACCCTGTCCCTCTGTCCTCATCCCACCCTATCCCTCTGTCCTCATCCCACCCTGTCCCTCTGTCCTCATCCCACCCTTTCCCCCTTTCCACATTGTAACGGCACCCCAAGTATGAAAGGGGTTAACACCGTTAGGATATTCCCTTTCCAACCACACGACAGCCACCAGACACTCCAACCAGCTGAATAAGACCCCATACGAATGATTCTCCCCCCAGATACGAGACAACGCTCTGTATTCAAGTTCCAAAACAGGGAATGACTTAATTTTCAAAACACATGGTAACACATTTCTCTTCAAAACCCTCCCCTCCCATCCTTTGGGGAACAGGGCAGGTTAAACTGTCCACTGACAATGGTAATACAGGTCAGGTGTGTTCAAACTTCTCCTTTGATAAACAGTCTTAGGCAGGAGGGGTGATTTCCCCCCCTCCTCACAGAAGACACTTCAACATCCCATAATATGCAGCCAGACGGTTGACCAGCTCCAATCCACATTGTCACAGTAGCAGACTTAATTCATAATAGACAATAGAATGCAAATAACCTTAACACCTCACCGCAATGATTACACCCCCCCTCACAGTACACATTCAATCTAGATACAATGTATGTGCAGCTTGAATATGGCCATCATAGGCCATATTGGGGTTTTCATTCACCCTGTGCCCCTAATAGAGACACAGGGTGATTGACACATAAGAGCCATTGGGGGAGCTGAAGCAAGGGTATCTCATACTTTCTAAGCGATTCTGAGTCCCCCGGGCCTTCCAGTTACATCTCTCCCCTTTCGGCAGGAGACTAACACAGGAGGCGACCCCAGATGGGTTGACTCCGAAGTTAGTCCATAGGTCCCTTCTTCTAATGCCGGTATCCACACAGTACCCCAAATAAATTGCTCCAAACAGAGCATTACTTACCCAGCCAACCTCTGCCTCTCTCAGAGAATATACCCGCCGCTGGGGAGAGGCCTGGACTGGCCCTTCTCCCTGGAGTCCTTTCAGCCGCTGGAGAGAAGACAGGGTGACTGGGCTCAGTCCGTCATGCTGTTGGGGATCTGGGTCGACTGCCCGGCATCCCTGGGGTATACAAGTGGAGACTGAAGTCCCATCCACTTGTGGTAGGTGAAAATCCCAGAGTGCTTGCAAAGCAAGGCTGACATCCTCCTGTCCCAGTGTCACACCATTTTCTGGGGTTGTGTCAGTGAGGACCGAAGTCCCATCCAGTACCACAGGAACTCCCTCTTCTGTTAGTTGAGAGCAGAGGCCCGTGGCACTCGGCTCTGTTGCCAGCTCTTCTGCTGGGTTGCTGTGAGTGGAGACCGCAGTCCCATCCACCGATATCCGCTCAAGTGGCAGTTGTGGGCAGCGGCCAGTAGCATTCTGCCCTGCTGCCAGTGATTCAGCTGGGGGTAAAAGCTTTACCACCTCAGCTTGTTGCTGGAGAGAGGGGCCAACTGCCCCGGCTCCCTGAAACTCCACAGTTGTTTCCGGTGCTGGGCAGAGGTTGCTATCACTCTGCCCGGTTGCCAGCACTTCTGCTGGGGACTCCACACCATCTGCTCTGGTTAACTGTTCGGGAGGGAAAATGGCTGCTTCTCCTCCCTGCATCTCCGAAATCCACTCGGAAAGAGGAACCATCACCTTCTCAACTCGGGCCTCCAAAACTGCCACGGGTGTAGAGCAGGGGTCTGTAATACTTTGTCCTGCTGCCAGTACTTGGGCAGGCGATGCATAATCTATAACATCCTCTGAACAGTTCCTTAAGTCCATACCTTCTGTAATCAGTGGCTGGGGAGATGAGCCAACTGCCCTAGCTCCCTGGAACTCCACATCATCCACTTCGGCTTTAGGGATGGCAATCTTCAGCTTTTCCGCTGCCGATTCTTCAGCCAGGATTTCATAGTTGTCAACTGGTATTTCCTGATAGTCCCAGGCACAGGTAGCCCCACCCTGCTGCTGAACAGATTCTAGCAGCTGTCTGTAAGCGATCTCCAGCTCCCATTCCTGAACGGCCAGAAACTCCAAATCTTCCTCTGCCCAGTGCCCTTCCGAGACATTCAGTTTTCGCTCTCTGTGCTCCATTATTTCCTCCAAACGCCACTCCCGATCACTCCCAAAGTCAGGGTCAACGGACAGCCTCCAATACAACAATCCCAGGCCATTATAGTCAAAGCCTTCCGTGGGGCTGTCATCCGCTGACCATGGGCACTCTTGGGCTAAATGCCACCGGAGGGCTCTGTAGCTCTCGTCCAACCGCATCTCTGCCCGGATCAGCCTGCTTAACTCCGTTGTCCACTCCTGCTTTGGTTGTTCCCCCAATAACGGCATTCGTACATCATACTGCGACCAGTACCTTACATAGATGGAGGGGAGAACCTTTCCCTGGTGTTGCTGCTCGAGAGCTAGCACTTTCTTCCAGAGTTCGCAGCGGATCGAATCCGACCATCCCAGCAGGACCTCCTCTGATACTGGTCCTCTATGCTGTATCTGCATCTCTTGTAACCTCCTTCTGACTTCCTCTTCCATGGCGGCTGGTATCTGTACCTCTCCTCTCCTTGCAGTTGGTGCTGCTGTGACTTCTGCTGCTGCAGCACCTCTTTGCTGTAGCAAATTTGCCTCCACAGCCGCTATAACTAGGTCTATGATCTCCGCTGGAGGGTTAGGACCATAATGTGCCAGTCTTAGTTTAACAGCCCGATCAAAACTTGCCTCTTCGGGTGTCCTGTCTGTTACACTGGGCCTTTCGGTTCCATCCATTTCGACTAGTTCTCTGATAATGTCGCTCTTCTTACGGTTGTTGGCCGGTCTTCCCCGGTTCTCCAGTAAGTCTTTGAGGGTGGAGAGCTTTAGCCGTTCATACTGTGCCTCCATTGTCCTGTGTCCTCTTGTAGCTGTCCTTCTGGCTGTGGGGATCAATCCCACTGCTTGCCAACAATTGTAACGGCACCCCAAGTATGAAAGGGGTTAACACCGTTAGGATATTCCCTTTCCAACCACACGACAGCCACCAGACACTCCAACCAGCTGAATAAGACCCCATACGAATGATTTTCCCCCCAGATACGAGACAACGCTCTGTATTCAAGTTCCAAAACAGGGAATTACTTTATTTTCAAAACACATGGTAACACATTTCTCTTCAAAACCCTCCCCTCCCATCCTTTGGGGAACAGGGCAGGTTAAACTGTCCACTGACAATGGTAATACAGGTCAGGTGTGTTCAAACTCCTCCTTTGATAAACAGTCTTAGGCAGGAGGGGTGATTTCCCCCCCCCTCCTCACAGAAGACACTTCAACATCCCATAATATGCAGCCAGACGGTTGACCAGCTCCAATCCACATTGTCACAGTAGCAGACTTAATTCATAATAGACAATAGAATGCAAATAACCTTAACACCTCACCGCAATGATTACACCCCCCCTCACAGTACACATTCAATCTAGATACAATGTATGTGCAGCTTGAATATGGCCATCATAGGCCATATTGGGGTTTTCATTCACCCTGTGCCCCTAATAGAGACACAGGGTGATTGACACATAAGAGCCATTGGGGGAGCTGAAGCAAGGGTATCTCATACTTTCTAAGCGATTCTGAGTCCCCAGGGCCTTCCAGTTACACACATCCCACCCTGTCCCTCTGTCCTCATCCCACCCTGTCCCTCTGTCCTCATCCCACCCTGTCCCTCTGTCCTCATCCCACCCTGTCCCCCTTTCCTCATCCCACTCTGTCCCCCTTTCCTCATCCCACCCTGTCCCTCTTTCCTCATCCCACCCTGTCCCTCTTTCCTCATCCCACCCTGTCCCTCTGTCCTCATCCCACCCTGTCCCTCTGTCCTCATCCCACCCTTTCCCCCTTTCCACATCCCACCCTGTCCCTCTGTCCTCATCCCACCCTGTCCCCCTGTCCTCATCCCACCCTGTCCCTCTGTCCTCATCCCACCCTGTCCATCTGTCCTCATCCCACCCTGTCCCTCTGTCCTCATCCCACCCTGTCCCTCTGTCCTCATCCCACCCTTTCCCCCTTTCCTCATCCCACTCTGTCCCCCTGTCCTCATCCCACCCTGTCCCCCTTTCCTCATCCCACCCTGTCCCCCTTTCCTCATCCCACCCTGTCCCCCTTTCCTCATCCCACCCTGTCCCTCTGTCCTCATCCCACCCTGTCCCTCTGTCCTCATCCCACCCTGTCCCTCTGTCCTCATCCCACCCTGTCCCCCTTTCCTCATCCCACCCTGTCCCCCTTTCTTCATCCCACCCTGTCCCCCTTTCCTCATCCCACCCTGTCCCCCTTTCCTCATCCCACCCTGTCCCCCTTTCCTCATCCCACCCTGTCCCTCTGTCCTCATCCCACCCTGTCCCTCTGTCCTCATCCCACCCTTTCCCCCTTTCCTCATCCCACCCTGTCCCTCTGTCCTCATCCCACCCTGTCCCTCTGTCCTCATCCCACCCTGTCCCTCTGTCCTCATCCCACCCTGTCCCCCTTTCCACATCCCACCCTGTCCCTCTGTCCTCATTCCACCCTGACCCCCTTTCCCCATCCCACCCTGTCCCCCTTTCCTCATCCCACCCTGTTCTCTGTCCCATCCCACCCTGTCCCCCTTTCCTCATCCCACCCTGTCCCTCTGTCCTCATCCCACCCTGTCCCTCTGTCCTCATCCCACCCTGTCCCTCTGTCCTCCCACCCTGTCCCTCTGTCCTCATCCCACCCTGTCCCTCTGTCCTCATCCCACCCTGTCCCTCTGTCCTCATCCCACCCTGTCCCCCTTTCCTCATCTAACCCTGTCCCCCTTTCCTCATCCCACCCTGTCCCCCTTTCCTAATCCCACCCTGTCCCTCTGCCCTCATCCCACCCTGTCCCCCTTTTCTCATACCACCCTGTCCCTCTGTCCTCATCCCACCCTTTCCCCCTTTCCTCATCCCACCCTGTCCCCCTTTCCTCATCCCACCCTGTCCCTCTTTCCTCATCCCACCCTGTCCCTCTTTCCTCATCCCACCCTGTCCCTCTGTCCTCATCCCACCCTGTCCCTCTGTCCTCATCCCACCCTGTCCCTCTGTCCTCATCCCACCCTTTCCCCCTTTCCACATCCCACCCTGTCCCTCTGTCCTCATCCCACCCTGTCCCCCTGTCCTCATCCCACCCTGTCCCTCTGTCCTCATCCCACCCTGTCCATCTGTCCTCATCCCACCCTGTCCCTCTGTCCTCATCCCACCCTGTCCCTCTGTCCTCATCCCACCCTTTCCCCCTTTCCTCATCCCACTCTGTCCCCCTGTCCTCATCCCACCCTGCCCCCCTTTCCTCATCCCACCCTGTCCCCCTTTCCTCATCCCACCCTGTCCCCCTTTCCTCATCCCACCCTGTCCCTCTGTCCTCATCCCACCCTGTCCCTCTGTCCTCATCCCACCCTGTCCCTCTGTCCTCATCCCACCCTGTCCCTCTGTTCTCATCCCACCCTGTCCCCCTTTCCTCATCCCCCCTTTCCTCATCCCAACTTGTCCCCCTTTCCTCATCCCACCCTTTCCCCCTTTCCTCATCCCACCCTTTCCCCCTTTCCTCATCCCACCCTGTCCCCCTTTCCTCATCCCACCCTGTCCCTCTGTCCTCATCCCACCCTGTCCCTCTGTCCTCATCCCACCCTGTCCCTCTGTCCTCATCCCACCCTGTCCCTCTGTCCTCATCCCACCCTGTCCCCCTTTCCTCATCCCACCCTGTCCCTCTGTCCCCATCCCACCCTGTCCCCCTTTCCTCATCCCACCCTGTCCCCCTTTCCTCATCCCACCCTGTTCTCTGTCCCCATCCCACCCTGTCCCCCTTTCCTCATCCCACCCTGTCCCTCTGTCCTCATTCCACCCTGTCCCCCTTTCCTCATCCCACCCTGTCCCCCTTTCCACATCCCACCCTGTCCCTCTGTCCCCATCCCACCCTGTCCCTCTGTCCCCATCCCACCCTGTCCCCCTGTCCTCATCCCACCCTGTCCCCCTTTCCTCATCCCACCCTGTCCCCCTTTCCTCATCCCACTCTGTCCTCATCCCACCCTGTCCCTCTGTCCTCATCCCACCCTGTCCCCCTTTCCTCATCCCACCCTGTCACCCTTTCCTCATCCCACCCTGTCCCTCTGTCCTCATACCACCCTGTCCCTCTGTCCTCATCCCACCCTGTCCCCCTTTCCTCATCCCACCCTGTCCCCCTTTCCTCATCCCACCCTGTCCCTCTGTCCTCATCCCACCCTGTCCCTCTGTCCTCATCCCACCCTGTCCCTCTTTCCTCATCCCACCCTGTCCCCCTGTCCACATCCCACCCTGTCCCCCTTTCCTCATCCCACCCTGTCCCTCTGTCCTCATCCCATCCTGTCCCTCTGTCCTCATCCCACCCTGTTCCTCTGTCCTCATCCCACCCTGTCCCTCTGTCCTCATCCCACCCTGTCCCCCTTTCCTCATCCCACCCTGTCCCCCTTTCCTCATCCCACCCTGTCCCCCTTTCCTCATCCCACCCTGTCCCTCTTTCCTCATCCCACCCTGTCCCTCTGTCCTCATCCCACCCTTTCCCCCTTTCCTCATCCCACCCTGTCCCCCTTTCCTCATCCCACCCTGTCCCTCTTTCCTCATTCCACCCTGTCCCTCTGTCCTCATCCCACCCTGTCCCTCTTTTCTCATCCCATCCTGTCGCCCTTTCCTCATCCCACCCTGTTCCTCTGTCCCCAACCCACCCTGTCCCTCTGTCCCCATCCCACCCTGTCCCCCTGTCCACATCCCACCCTGTCCCCCTTTCCTCGTCCCACCCTGTCCCTCTGTCCTCATCCCACCCTGTCCCTCTGTCCTCATCCCACCCTGTCCCTCTGTCCTCATCCCACCCTGTCCCCCTTTCCTCATCCCACCCTGTCCCCCTTTCCTCATCCCACCCTGTCCCCCTTTCCTCATCCCACCCTGTCCCTCATTCCTCATCCCACCCTGTCCCTCTGTCCTCATCCCACCCTGTCCCTCTGTCCTCATCCCACCCTGTCCCTCTGTCCTCATCCCACCCTATCCCTCTGTCCTCATCCCACCCTGTCCCTCTGTCCTCATCCCACCCTTTCCCCCTTTCCACATTGTAACGGCACCCCAAGTATGAAAGGGGTTAACACCGTTAGGATATTCCCTTTCCAACCACACGACAGCCACCAGACACTCCAACCAGCTGAATAAGACCCCATACGAATGATTCTCCCCCCAGATACGAGACAACGCTCTGTATTCAAGTTCCAAAACAGGGAATGACTTAATTTTCAAAACACATGGTAACACATTTCTCTTCAAAACCCTCCCCTCCCATCCTTTGGGGAACAGGGCAGGTTAAACTGTCCACTGACAATGGTAATACAGGTCAGGTGTGTTCAAACTTCTCCTTTGATAAACAGTCTTAGGCAGGAGGGGTGATTTCCCCCCCTCCTCACAGAAGACACTTCAACATCCCATAATATGCAGCCAGACGGTTGACCAGCTCCAATCCACATTGTCACAGTAGCAGACTTAATTCATAATAGACAATAGAATGCAAATAACCTTAACACCTCACCGCAATGATTACACCCCCCCTCACAGTACACATTCAATCTAGATACAATGTATGTGCAGCTTGAATATGGCCATCATAGGCCATATTGGGGTTTTCATTCACCCTGTGCCCCTAATAGAGACACAGGGTGATTGACACATAAGAGCCATTGGGGGAGCTGAAGCAAGGGTATCTCATACTTTCTAAGCGATTCTGAGTCCCCCGGGCCTTCCAGTTACATCTCTCCCCTTTCGGCAGGAGACTAACACAGGAGGCGACCCCAGATGGGTTGACTCCGAAGTTAGTCCATAGGTCCCTTCTTCTAATGCCGGTATCCACACAGTACCCCAAATAAATTGCTCCAAACAGAGCATTACTTACCCAGCCAACCTCTGCCTCTCTCAGAGAATATACCCGCCGCTGGGGAGAGGCCTGGACTGGCCCTTCTCCCTGGAGTCCTTTCAGCCGCTGGAGAGAAGACAGGGTGACTGGGCTCAGTCCGTCATGCTGTTGGGGATCTGGGTCGACTGCCCGGCATCCCTGGGGTATACAAGTGGAGACTGAAGTCCCATCCACTTGTGGTAGGTGAAAATCCCAGAGTGCTTGCAAAGCAAGGCTGACATCCTCCTGTCCCAGTGTCACACCATTTTCTGGGGTTGTGTCAGTGAGGACCGAAGTCCCATCCAGTACCACAGGAACTCCCTCTTCTGTTAGTTGAGAGCAGAGGCCCGTGGCACTCGGCTCTGTTGCCAGCTCTTCTGCTGGGTTGCTGTGAGTGGAGACCGCAGTCCCATCCACCGATATCCGCTCAAGTGGCAGTTGTGGGCAGCGGCCAGTAGCATTCTGCCCTGCTGCCAGTGATTCAGCTGGGGGTAAAAGCTTTACCACCTCAGCTTGTTGCTGGAGAGAGGGGCCAACTGCCCCGGCTCCCTGAAACTCCACAGTTGTTTCCGGTGCTGGGCAGAGGTTGCTATCACTCTGCCCGGTTGCCAGCACTTCTGCTGGGGACTCCACACCATCTGCTCTGGTTAACTGTTCGGGAGGGAAAATGGCTGCTTCTCCTCCCTGCATCTCCGAAATCCACTCGGAAAGAGGAACCATCACCTTCTCAACTCGGGCCTCCAAAACTGCCACGGGTGTAGAGCAGGGGTCTGTAATACTTTGTCCTGCTGCCAGTACTTGGGCAGGCGATGCATAATCTATAACATCCTCTGAACAGTTCCTTAAGTCCATACCTTCTGTAATCAGTGGCTGGGGAGATGAGCCAACTGCCCTAGCTCCCTGGAACTCCACATCATCCACTTCGGCTTTAGGGATGGCAATCTTCAGCTTTTCCGCTGCCGATTCTTCAGCCAGGATTTCATAGTTGTCAACTGGTATTTCCTGATAGTCCCAGGCACAGGTAGCCCCACCCTGCTGCTGAACAGATTCTAGCAGCTGTCTGTAAGCGATCTCCAGCTCCCATTCCTGAACGGCCAGAAACTCCAAATCTTCCTCTGCCCAGTGCCCTTCCGAGACATTCAGTTTTCGCTCTCTGTGCTCCATTATTTCCTCCAAACGCCACTCCCGATCACTCCCAAAGTCAGGGTCAACGGACAGCCTCCAATACAACAATCCCAGGCCATTATAGTCAAAGCCTTCCGTGGGGCTGTCATCCGCTGACCATGGGCACTCTTGGGCTAAATGCCACCGGAGGGCTCTGTAGCTCTCGTCCAACCGCATCTCTGCCCGGATCAGCCTGCTTAACTCCGTTGTCCACTCCTGCTTTGGTTGTTCCCCCAATAACGGCATTCGTACATCATACTGCGACCAGTACCTTACATAGATGGAGGGGAGAACCTTTCCCTGGTGTTGCTGCTCGAGAGCTAGCACTTTCTTCCAGAGTTCGCAGCGGATCGAATCCGACCATCCCAGCAGGACCTCCTCTGATACTGGTCCTCTATGCTGTATCTGCATCTCTTGTAACCTCCTTCTGACTTCCTCTTCCATGGCGGCTGGTATCTGTACCTCTCCTCTCCTTGCAGTTGGTGCTGCTGTGACTTCTGCTGCTGCAGCACCTCTTTGCTGTAGCAAATTTGCCTCCACAGCCGCTATAACTAGGTCTATGATCTCCGCTGGAGGGTTAGGACCATAATGTGCCAGTCTTAGTTTAACAGCCCGATCAAAACTTGCCTCTTCGGGTGTCCTGTCTGTTACACTGGGCCTTTCGGTTCCATCCATTTCGACTAGTTCTCTGATAATGTCGCTCTTCTTACGGTTGTTGGCCGGTCTTCCCCGGTTCTCCAGTAAGTCTTTGAGGGTGGAGAGCTTTAGCCGTTCATACTGTGCCTCCATTGTCCTGTGTCCTCTTGTAGCTGTCCTTCTGGCTGTGGGGATCAATCCCACTGCTTGCCAACAATTGTAACGGCACCCCAAGTATGAAAGGGGTTAACACCGTTAGGATATTCCCTTTCCAACCACACGACAGCCACCAGACACTCCAACCAGCTGAATAAGACCCCATACGAATGATTTTCCCCCCAGATACGAGACAACGCTCTGTATTCAAGTTCCAAAACAGGGAATTACTTTATTTTCAAAACACATGGTAACACATTTCTCTTCAAAACCCTCCCCTCCCATCCTTTGGGGAACAGGGCAGGTTAAACTGTCCACTGACAATGGTAATACAGGTCAGGTGTGTTCAAACTCCTCCTTTGATAAACAGTCTTAGGCAGGAGGGGTGATTTCCCCCCCCCTCCTCACAGAAGACACTTCAACATCCCATAATATGCAGCCAGACGGTTGACCAGCTCCAATCCACATTGTCACAGTAGCAGACTTAATTCATAATAGACAATAGAATGCAAATAACCTTAACACCTCACCGCAATGATTACACCCCCCCTCACAGTACACATTCAATCTAGATACAATGTATGTGCAGCTTGAATATGGCCATCATAGGCCATATTGGGGTTTTCATTCACCCTGTGCCCCTAATAGAGACACAGGGTGATTGACACATAAGAGCCATTGGGGGAGCTGAAGCAAGGGTATCTCATACTTTCTAAGCGATTCTGAGTCCCCAGGGCCTTCCAGTTACACACATCCCACCCTGTCCCTCTGTCCTCATCCCACCCTGTCCCTCTGTCCTCATCCCACCCTGTCCCTCTGTCCTCATCCCACCCTGTCCCCCTTTCCTCATCCCACTCTGTCCCCCTTTCCTCATCCCACCCTGTCCCTCTTTCCTCATCCCACCCTGTCCCTCTTTCCTCATCCCACCCTGTCCCTCTGTCCTCATCCCACCCTGTCCCTCTGTCCTCATCCCACCCTTTCCCCCTTTCCACATCCCACCCTGTCCCTCTGTCCTCATCCCACCCTGTCCCCCTGTCCTCATCCCACCCTGTCCCTCTGTCCTCATCCCACCCTGTCCATCTGTCCTCATCCCACCCTGTCCCTCTGTCCTCATCCCACCCTGTCCCTCTGTCCTCATCCCACCCTTTCCCCCTTTCCTCATCCCACTCTGTCCCCCTGTCCTCATCCCACCCTGTCCCCCTTTCCTCATCCCACCCTGTCCCCCTTTCCTCATCCCACCCTGTCCCCCTTTCCTCATCCCACCCTGTCCCTCTGTCCTCATCCCACCCTGTCCCTCTGTCCTCATCCCACCCTGTCCCTCTGTCCTCATCCCACCCTGTCCCCCTTTCCTCATCCCACCCTGTCCCCCTTTCTTCATCCCACCCTGTCCCCCTTTCCTCATCCCACCCTGTCCCCCTTTCCTCATCCCACCCTGTCCCCCTTTCCTCATCCCACCCTGTCCCTCTGTCCTCATCCCACCCTGTCCCTCTGTCCTCATCCCACCCTTTCCCCCTTTCCTCATCCCACCCTGTCCCTCTGTCCTCATCCCACCCTGTCCCTCTGTCCTCATCCCACCCTGTCCCTCTGTCCTCATCCCACCCTGTCCCCCTTTCCACATCCCACCCTGTCCCTCTGTCCTCATTCCACCCTGACCCCCTTTCCCCATCCCACCCTGTCCCCCTTTCCTCATCCCACCCTGTTCTCTGTCCCATCCCACCCTGTCCCCCTTTCCTCATCCCACCCTGTCCCTCTGTCCTCATCCCACCCTGTCCCTCTGTCCTCATCCCACCCTGTCCCTCTGTCCTCCCACCCTGTCCCTCTGTCCTCATCCCACCCTGTCCCTCTGTCCTCATCCCACCCTGTCCCTCTGTCCTCATCCCACCCTGTCCCCCTTTCCTCATCTAACCCTGTCCCCCTTTCCTCATCCCACCCTGTCCCCCTTTCCTAATCCCACCCTGTCCCTCTGCCCTCATCCCACCCTGTCCCCCTTTTCTCATACCACCCTGTCCCTCTGTCCTCATCCCACCCTTTCCCCCTTTCCTCATCCCACCCTGTCCCCCTTTCCTCATCCCACCCTGTCCCTCTTTCCTCATCCCACCCTGTCCCTCTTTCCTCATCCCACCCTGTCCCTCTGTCCTCATCCCACCCTGTCCCTCTGTCCTCATCCCACCCTGTCCCTCTGTCCTCATCCCACCCTTTCCCCCTTTCCACATCCCACCCTGTCCCTCTGTCCTCATCCCACCCTGTCCCCCTGTCCTCATCCCACCCTGTCCCTCTGTCCTCATCCCACCCTGTCCATCTGTCCTCATCCCACCCTGTCCCTCTGTCCTCATCCCACCCTGTCCCTCTGTCCTCATCCCACCCTTTCCCCCTTTCCTCATCCCACTCTGTCCCCCTGTCCTCATCCCACCCTGCCCCCCTTTCCTCATCCCACCCTGTCCCCCTTTCCTCATCCCACCCTGTCCCCCTTTCCTCATCCCACCCTGTCCCTCTGTCCTCATCCCACCCTGTCCCTCTGTCCTCATCCCACCCAGTCCCCCTTTCCTCATCCCACCATGTCTCCCTTTCCTCATCCCACCCTGTCCCCCTTTCTTCATCCCACCCTGTCCCTCTGTCCTCATCCCACCCTGTCCCCCTTTCCTCATCCCACCCTGTCCCCCTTTCCTCATCCCACCCTGTCCCCCTTTCCTCATCCCACCCTGTCCCTCTGTCCTCATCCCACCCTGTCCCTCTGTCCTCATCCCACCCTTTCCCCCTTTCCTCATCCCACCCTGTCCCTCTGTCCTCATCCCACCCTGTCCCTCTGTCCTCATCCCACCCTGTCCCCCTTTCCACATCCCACCCTGTCCCTCTGTCCTCATTCCACCCTGACCCCCTTTCCCCATCCCACCCTGTCCCCCTTTCCTCATCCCACCCTGTTCTCTGTCCCATCCCACCCTGTCCCCCTTTCCTCATCCCACCCTGTCCCTCTGTCCTCATCCCACCCTGTCCCTCTGTCCTCCCACCCTGTCCCTCTGTCCTCATCCCAACCTGTCCCTCTGTCCTCATCCCACCCTGTCCCTCTGTCCTCATCCCACCCTGTCCCTCTGTCCTCATCCCACCCTGTCCCTCTGTCCTCATCCCACCCTGTCCCCCTTTCCTCATCTAACCCTGTCCCCCTTTCCTCATCCCACCCTGTCCCCCTTTCCTAATCCCACCCTGTCCCTCTGCCCTCATCCCACCCTGTCCCCCTTTTCTCATCCCACCCTGTCCCCTTTACTCATCCCACCCTGTCCCGCTTTCCTCATCCCACCCTGGGCCCCTTTCCTCATCCCACCCTGTCCCCCTTTCCTCATCCCACCCTGTCCCTCTGTCCCCATCCCACCCTGTCCCCCTTTCCTCATCCCACCCTGTCCCTCTGTCCCCATCCCACCCTGTCCCTCTATCCCCACCCCACCCTGTCCCCCTTTCCTCATCCCACCCTGTCCCCCTTTCCTCATCCCACCCTGTCCCTCTCTCCCCATCCCACCCTGTCCCCCTTTCATCATCCCACTCTGTCCTCATCCCACCCTGTCCCCCTTTCCTCATCCCACCCTGTCCCTCTGTCCTCATCCCACCCTGTCCCTCTGTCCTCATCCCACCCTGTCCCACTGTCCTCATCCCACCCTTTTCCCCTTTCCTCATCCCACCCTGTCCCTCTGTCCTCATCCCACCCTGTTCCTCTGTCCTCATCCCACCCTGTCCCCCTTTCCACATCCCACCCTGTCCCTCTGTCCTCATCCCACCCTGTCCCTCTGTCCTCATTCCACCCTGACCCCCTTTCCCCATCCCACCCTGTCTCCCTTTCCTCATCCCACCCTGTTCTCTGTCCCATCCCACCCTGTCCCTCTGTCCCATCCCACCCTGTCCCCCTTTCCTCATCCCACCCTGTCCCTCTTTCCTCATCCCACCCTGTCCCTCTGTCCTCATCCCACCCTGTTCCTCTGTCCTCATCCCACCCTGTCCCCCTTTCCACATCCCACCCTGTCCCTCTGTCCTCATCCCACCCTGTCCCTCTGTCCTCATTCCACCCTGACCCCCTTTCCCCATCCCACCCTGTCTCCCTTTCCTCATCCCACCCTGTTCTCTGTCCCATCCCACCCTGTCCCTCTGTCCCATCCCACCCTGTCCCTCTTTCCTCATCCCACCCTGTCCCTCTTTCCTCATCCCACCCTGTCCCTCTTTCCTCATCCCACCCTGTCCCTCTGTCCTCATCCCACCCTGTCCCCCTTTCCACATCCCACCCTGTCCCTCTGTCCTCATCCCACCCTGTCCCCCTGTCCTCATCCCACCCTGTCCCTCTGTCCTCATCCCACCCTGTCCCTCTGTCCTCATCCCACCCTTTCCCCCTTTCCTCATCCCACTCTGTCCCCCTGTCCTCATCCCACCCTGTCCCCCTTTCCTCATCCCACCCTGTCCCCCTTTCCTCATCCCACCCTGTCCCTCTGTCCTCATCCCACCCTGTCCCTCTGTCCTCATCCCACCCTGTCCCTCTGTCCTCATCCCACCCTTTCCCCCTTTCCTCATCCCACCCTGTCCCTCTGTCCTCATCCCACCCTGTCCCTCTGTCCTCATCCTACCCTGTCCCTCTGTCCTCACCCCACCCTTTCCCCCTTTCCTTGTCCCACCCTGTCCCCCTTTCCTCATCCCACCCTGTCCCCCTTTCTTCATCCCACCCTGTCCCTCTGTCCTCATCCCACCCTGTCCCCCTTTCCTCATCCCACCCTGTCCCCCTTTCCTCATCCCACCCTGTCCCTCTGTCCTCATCCCACCCTGTCCCTCTGTCCTCATCCCATCCTGTCCCCCTTTCCACATCCCACCCTGTCCCTCTGTCCTCATTCCACCCTGACCCCCTTTCCCCATCCCATCCTGTCCCCCTTTCCTCATCCCACCCTGTTCTCTGTCCCATCCCACCCTGTCCCCCTTTCCTCATCCCACCCTGTCCCTCTGTCCTCATCCCACCCTGTCCCTCTGTCCTCATCCCACCCTGTCCCTCTGTCCTCATCCCACCCTGTCCCTCTGTCCTCATCCCACCCTTTCCCCCTTTCCTCATCCCACCCTGTCCTCATCCCACCCTGTTCCTCTGTCCTCATCCCACCCTGTCCCCCTTTCCACATCCCACCCTGTCCCTCTGTCCTCATCCCACCCTGTCCCTCTGTCCTCATTCCACCCTGACCCCCTTTCCCCATCCCACCCTGTCCCCCTTTCCTCATCCCACCCTGTTCTCTGTCCCATCCCACCCTGTCCCTCTGTCCCATCCCACCCTGTCCCCCTTTCCTCATCCCACCCTGTCCCTCTGTCCTCATCCCACCCTGTCCCTCTGTCCTCATCCCACCCTGTCCCCCTTTAATCATCCCACCCTGTCCCCCTTTCCTCATCCCACCCTGTCCCCCTTTCCTCATCCCACCCTTTCCCCCTTTCCTCATCCCACCCTGTCCCCCTTTCCTCATCCCACCCTTTCCCCCTTTCCTCATCCCACCCTTTCCCCCTTTCCTCATCCCACCCTGTCCCCCTTTCCTCATCCCACCCTGTCCCCCTTTCCTCATCCCACCCTGTCCCTCTGTCCTCATCCCACCCTGTCCCTCTGTCCTCATCCCACCCTGTCCCTCTGTCCTCATCCCACCCTGTCCCTCTGTCCTCATCCCACCCTGTACCTCTGTCCTCATCCCACCCTGTCCCCCTTTCCTCATCCCACCCTGTCCCCCTTTCCTCATCCCACCCTGTCCCCCTTTCCTCATCCCACCCTGTCCCTCTGTCCCCATCCCACCCTGTCCCCCTTTCCTCATCCCACCCTGTCCCTCTGTCCCCATCCCACCCTGTCCCCCTTTCCTCATCCCACCCTGTCCCTCTCTCCCCATCCCACCCTGTCCCCCTTTCCTCATCCCACCCTGTCCCCCTTTCCTCATCCCACCCTGTCCCCCTGTCCTCATCCCACCCTGTCCCTCTGTCCTCATCCCACCCTGTCCCTCTGTCCTCATCCCACCCTGTCCCCCTTTCCACATCCCACCCTGTCCCTCTGTCCTCATTCCACCCTGACCCCCTTTCCCCATCCCATCCTGTCCCCCTTTCCTCATCCCACCCTGTTCTCTGTCCCATCCCACCCTGTCCCCCTTTCCTCATCCCACCCTGTCCCTCTGTCCTCATCCCACCCTGTCCCTCTGTCCTCATCCCACCCTGTCCCTCTGTCCTCATCCCACCCTGTCCCCCTTTCCTCATCCCACCCTTTCCCCCTTTCCTCATCCCACCTTGTCCCCCTTTCCTCATCCCACCCTTTCCCCCTTTCCTCATCCCACCCTTTCCCCCTTTCCTCATCCCACCCTGTCCCCCTTTCCTCATCCCACCCTGTCCCCCTTTCCTCATCCCACCCTGTCCCTCTGTCCTCATCCCACCCTGTCCCTCTGTCCTCATCACACCCTGTCCCTCTGTCCTCCCACCCTGTCCCTCTGTCCTCATCCCACCCTGTCCCTCTGTCCTCATCCCACCCTGTCCCTCTGTCCTCATCCCACCCTGTCCCTCTGTCCTCATCCCACCCTGTCCCTCTGTCCTCATCCCACCCTGTCCCCCTTTCCTCATCTAACCCTGTCCCCCTTTCCTCATCCCACCCTGTCCCCCTTTCCTCATCCCACCCTGTCTCTCTGCCCTCATCCCACCCTGTCCCCCTTTTCTCATCCCACCCTGTCCCCCTTTCCTCATCCCACCCTGTCCCCCTTTCCTCATCCCACCCTGTCCCGCTTTCCTCATCCCACCCTGTCCCCCTTTCCTCATCCCACCCTGTCCCCCTTTCCTCATCCCACCCTGTCCCTGTCCCCATCCCACCCTGTCCCCCTTTCCTCATCCCACCCTGTCCCTCTGTCCCCATCCCACCCTGTCCCCCTTTCCTCATCCCACCCTGTCCCTCTCTCGCCATCCCACCCTGTCCCCCTTTCCTCATCCCACCCTGTCCCTATGTCCCCATCCCACCCTGTCCCCCTTTCCTCATCCCACCCTGTCCCTCTCTCCCCATCCCACCCTGTCCCCCTTTCATCATCCCACCCTGTCCCTCTGTCCTCATCCCACCCTGTCTTCCTTTCCTCATCCCACCCTGTCCCTCTGTCCTCATCCCACCCTGTCCCTCTGTCCTCATCCCACCCTGTCCCTCTGTCCTCATCCCACCCTTTCCCCCTTTCCTCATCCCACCCTGTCCCTCTGTCCTCATCCCACCCTGTCCCTCTGTCCTCATCCCACCCTGTCCCCCTTTCCACATCCCACCCTGTCCCTCTGTCCTCATCCCACCCTGTCCCCCTTTCCTCATCCCACCCTGTCCCTCTCTCCCCATCCCACCCTGTCCCCCTTTCCTCATCCCACCCTGTCCCTCTGTCCCCATCCCACCCTGTCCCCCTTTCCTCATCCCACCCTGTCCCTCTCTCCCCATCCCACCCTGTCCCCCTTTCATCATCCCACCCTGTCCCTCCATCCTCATCCCACCCTGTCCCCCTTTCCTCATCCCACCCTGTCCCTCTGTCCTCATCCCACCCTGTCCCTCTGTCCTCATCCCACCCTGTCCCTCTGTCCTCATCCCACCCTTTCCCCCTTTCCTCATCCCACCCTGTCCCTCTGTCCTCATCCCACCCTGTTCCTCTGTCCTCATCCCACCCTGTCCCCCTTTCCACATCCCACCCTGTCCCTCTGTCCTCATCCCACCCTGTCCCTCTGTCCTCATTCCACCCTGACCCCCTTTCCCCATCCCACCCTGTCCCCCTTTCCTCATCCCACCCTGTTCTCTGTCCCATCCCACCCTGTCCCTCTGTCCCATCCCACCCTGTCCCCCTTTCCTCATCCCACCCTGTCCCTCTGTCCTCATCCCACCCTGTCCCTCTGTCCTCATCCCACCCTGTCCCCCTTTAATCATCCCACCCTGTCCCCCTTTCCTCATCCCACCCTGTCCCCCTTTCCTCATCCCACCCTTTCACCCTTTCCTCATCCCACCCTGTCCCCCTTTCCTCATCCCACCCTTTCCCCTTTTCCTCATCCCACCCTTTCCCCCTTTCCTCATCCCACCCTGTCCCCCTTTCCTCATCCCACCCTGTCCCCCTTTCCTCATCCCACCCTGTCCCTCTGTCCTCATCCCACCCTGTCCCTCTGTCCTCATCCCACCCTGTCCCTCTGTCCTCATCCCACCCTGTCCCTCTGTCCTCATCCCACCCTGTCCCTCTGTCCTCATCCCACCCTGTCCCCCTTTCCTCATCCCACCCTGTCCCTCTGTCCCCATCCCACCCTGTCCCCCTTTCCTCATCCCACCCTGTCCCTCTGTCCCCATCCCACCCTGTCCCCCTTTCCTCATCCCACCCTGTCCCTCTCTCCCCATCCCACCCTGTCCCCCTTTCCTCATCCCACCCGGTCCCCCTTTCCTCATCCCACCCTGTCCCCCTCTCCCCATCCCACCCTGTCCCCCTTTCATCATCCCACCCTGTCCCTCTGTCCCCATCCCACTCTGTCCCCCTTTCCTCATCCCACCCTGTCCCTCTCTCCCCATCCCACCCTGTCCCCCTTTCATCATCCCACCCTGTCCCTCTGTCCTCATCCCACCCTGTCCCCCTTTGCTCATCCCACCCTGTCCCTCTGTCATCATCCCACCCTGTCCCTCTGTTCTTATCCCACCCTGTCCCTCTGTCCTCATCCCACCCTTTCCCCCTTTCCTCATCCCACCCTGTCCCTCTGTCCTCATCCCACCCTGTCCCTCTGTCCTCATCCCACCCTGTCCCCCTTTCCACATCCCACCCTGTCCCTCTGTCCTCATCCCACCCTGTCCCTCTGTCCTCATTCCACCCTGACCCCCTTTCCCCATCCCACCCTGTCCCCCTTTCCTCATCCCACCCTGTTCTCTGTCCCATCCCACCCTGTCCCTCTGTCCCATCCCACCCTGTCCCCCTTTCCTCATCCCACCCTGTCCCTGTGTCCTCATCCCACCCTGTCCCTCTGTCCTCATCCCACCCTGTCCCTCTGTCCTCATCCCACCCTGTCCCTCTGTCCTCATCCCACCCTGTCCCCCTTTCCTCATCCCACCATGTCCCCCTTTCCTCATCCCACCCTGTCCCTCTCTCCCCATCCCACCCTGTCCCCCTTTCATCATCCCACCCTGTCCCTCTGTCCTCATCCCACCCTGTCTTCCTTTCCTCATCCCACCCTGTCCCCCTTTCCTCATCCCACCCTGTACCTCTGTCCTCATCCCACCCTGTCCCCCTTTCCTCATCCCACCCTGTCCCTCTGTCCTCATCCCACCCTGTCCCTCTGTCCTCATCCCACCCTGTCCCTCTGTCCTCATCCCACCCTGTCCCTCTGTCCTCATCCCACCCTGTCCCCCTTTCCACATGCCACCCTGTCCCTCTGTCCTCATACCACCCTGTCCCTCTGTCCTCATCCCACCCTGTCCCTCTGTCCTCATCCCACCCTGACCCCCTTTCCCCATCCCACCCTGTCCCCCTTTCCTCATCCCACCCTCTTCTCTGTCCCATCCCACCCTGTTCCTCTGTCCCATCCCACCCTGTCCCCCTTTCCTCATCCCACCCTGTCCCTCTGTCCTCATCCCACCCTGTCCCTCTGTCCTCATCCCACCCTGTCCCTCTGTCCTCATCCCACCCTGTCCCTCTGTCCTCATCCCACCCTGTCCCTCTGTCCTCATCCCACCCTGTCCCTCTGTCCTCATCCCACCCTGTCCCTCTGTCCTCATCCCACCCTATCCCCCTTTCCTCATCCCACCCTGTCCCCCTTTCCTCATCCCACCCTGTCCCCCTTTCCTCATCCCACCCTGTCCCTCTGTCCCCATCCCACCCTGTCCCCCTTTCCTCATCCCACCCTGTCCCCCTGTCCTCATCCCACCCTGTCCCTCTGTCCTCATCCCACCCTGTCCCTTTGTCCTCATCCCACCCTTTCCCTCTGTCCTCATCCCACCCTGTCCCTCTGTCCTCATCCCACCCTGTCCCCCTTTCCTCATCCCACCCTTTCCCCCTTTTCTCATCCCACCCTGTCCCCCTTTTCTCATCCCACCCTGTCCCCCTTTCCTCATCCCACCCAGTCCCCCTTTCCTCATCCCGCCCTGTCCCCCTTTCCTCATCCCACCCTGTCCCCCTTTCCTCATCCCACCCTGTCCCTCTGTCCCCATCCCACACTGTCCCCCTTTCCTCATCCCACCCTGTCCCTCTGTCCCCATCCCACCCTGTCCCCCTTTCCTCATCCCACCCTGTCCCTCTGTCCCCATCCCACCCTGTTCCCCTTTCCTCATCCCACCCTCTTCTCTGTCCCATCCCACCCTGTCCCTCTGTCCCATCCCACCCTGTCCCCCTTTCCTCATCCCACCCTGCCCCTCTGTCCTCATCCCACCCTGTCCCTCTGTCCTCCCACCCTGTCCCTCTGTCCTCATCCCACCCTGTCCCTCTGTCCTCATCCCACCCTGTCCCTCTGTCCTCATCCCACCCTGTCCCTCTGTCCTCATCCCACCCTATCCCTCTGTCCTCATCCCACCCTGTCCCCCTTTCCTCATCCCACCCTGTCCCCCTTTCCTCATCCCACCCTGTCCCCCTGTCCTCATCCCACCCTGTCCCTCTGTCCTCATCCCACCCTGTCCCTTTGTCCTCATCCCACCCTGTCCCTTTGTCCTCATCCCACCCTGTCCCTTTGTCCTCATCCCACCCTGTCCCCCTTTGCTCATCCCACCCTGTCCCTCTGTCATCATCCCACCCTGTCCCTCTGTTCTTATCCCACCCTGTCCCTCTGTCCTCATCCCACCCTTTCCCCCTTTCCTCATCCCACCCTGTCCCTCTGTCCTCATCCCACCCTGTCCCTCTGTCCTCATCCCACCCTGTCCCCCTTTCCACATCCCACCCTGTCCCTCTGTCCTCATCCCACCCTGTCCCTCTGTCCTCATTCCACCCTGACCCCCTTTCCCCATCCCACCCTGTCCCCCTTTCCTCATCCCACCCTGTTCTCTGTCCCATCCCACCCTGTCCCTCTGTCCCATCCCACCCTGTCCCCCTTTCCTCATCCCACCCTGTCCCTGTGTCCTCATCCCACCCTGTCCCTCTGTCCTCATCCCACCCTGTCCCTCTGTCCTCATCCCACCCTGTCCCTCTGTCCTCATCCCACCCTGTCCCCCTTTCCTCATCCCACCATGTCCCCCTTTCCTCATCCCACCCTGTCCCTCTCTCCCCATCCCACCCTGTCCCCCTTTCATCATCCCACCCTGTCCCTCTGTCCTCATCCCACCCTGTCTTCCTTTCCTCATCCCACCCTGTCCCCCTTTCCTCATCCCACCCTGTACCTCTGTCCTCATCCCACCCTGTCCCCCTTTCCTCATCCCACCCTGTCCCTCTGTCCTCATCCCACCCTGTCCCTCTGTCCTCATCCCACCCTGTCCCTCTGTCCTCATCCCACCCTGTCCCTCTGTCCTCATCCCACCCTGTCCCCCTTTCCACATGCCACCCTGTCCCTCTGTCCTCATACCACCCTGTCCCTCTGTCCTCATCCCACCCTGTCCCTCTGTCCTCATCCCACCCTGACCCCCTTTCCCCATCCCACCCTGTCCCCCTTTCCTCATCCCACCCTCTTCTCTGTCCCATCCCACCCTGTTCCTCTGTCCCATCCCACCCTGTCCCCCTTTCCTCATCCCACCCTGTCCCTCTGTCCTCATCCCACCCTGTCCCTCTGTCCTCCCACCCTGTCCCTCTGTCCTCATCCCACCCTGTCCCTCTGTCCTCATCCCACCCTGTCCCTCTGTCCTCATCCCACCCTGTCCCTCTGTCCTCATCCCACCCTGTCCCTCTGTCCTCATCCCACCCTATCCCCCTTTCCTCATCCCACCCTGTCCCCCTTTCCTCATCCCACCCTGTCCCCCTTTCCTCATCCCACCCTGTCCCTCTGTCCCCATCCCACCCTGTCCCCCTTTCCTCATCCCACCCTGTCCCCCTGTCCTCATCCCACCCTGTCCCTCTGTCCTCATCCCACCCTGTCCCTTTGTCCTCATCCCACCCTTTCCCTCTGTCCTCATCCCACCCTGTCCCTCTGTCCTCATCCCACCCTGTCCCCCTTTCCTCATCCCACCCTTTCCCCCTTTTCTCATCCCACCCTGTCCCCCTTTTCTCATCCCACCCTGTCCCCCTTTCCTCATCCCACCCAGTCCCCCTTTCCTCATCCCGCCCTGTCCCCCTTTCCTCATCCCACCCTGTCCCCCTTTCCTCATCCCACCCTGTCCCTCTGTCCCCATCCCACACTGTCCCCCTTTCCTCATCCCACCCTGTCCCTCTGTCCCCATCCCACCCTGTCCCCCTTTCCTCATCCCACCCTGTCCCTCTGTCCCCATCCCACCCTGTTCCCCTTTCCTCATCCCACCCTCTTCTCTGTCCCATCCCACCCTGTCCCTCTGTCCCATCCCACCCTGTCCCCCTTTCCTCATCCCACCCTGTCCCTCTGTCCTCATCCCACCCTGTCCCTCTGTCCTCCCACCCTGTCCCTCTGTCCTCATCCCACCCTGTCCCTCTGTCCTCATCCCACCCTGTCCCTCTGTCCTCATCCCACCCTGTCCCTCTGTCCTCATCCCACCCTATCCCCCTTTCCTCATCCCACCCTGTCCCCCTTTCCTCATCCCACCCTGTCCCCCTTTCCTCATCCCACCCTGTCCCCCTGTCCTCATCCCACCCTGTCCCTCTGTCCTCATCCCACCCTGTCCCTTTGTCCTCATCCCACCCTTTCCCTCTGTCCTCATCCCACCCTGTCCCTCTGTCCTCATCCCACCCTGTCCCCCTTTCCTCATCCCACCCTGTCCCCCTTTTCTCATCCCACCCTGTCCCCCTGTCCTCATCCCACCCTGTCCCCCTGTCCTCATCCCACCCTGTCCCTCTGTCATCATCCCACCCTGTCCCTCTGTTCTTATCCCACCCTGTCCCTCTGTCCTCATCCCACCCTTTCCCCCTTTCCTCATCCCACTCTGTCCCCCTTTCCTCATCGCACCCTGTCCCTCTTTCCTCATCCCACCCTGTCCCTCTTTCCTCATCCCACCCTGTCCCTCTGTCCTCATCCCACCCTGTCCCTCTGTCCTCATCCCACCCTGTCCCTCTGTCCTCATCCCACCCTTTCCCCCTTTCCACATCCCACCCTGTCCCTCTGTCCTCATTCCACCCTGTCCCCCTGTCCTCATCCCACCCTGTCCCTCTGTCCTCATCCCACCCTGTCCATCTGTCCTCATCCCACCCTGTCCCTCTGTCCTCATCCCACCCTGTCCCTCTGTCCTCATCCCACCCTTTCCCCCTTTCCTCATCCCACTCTGTCCCCCTGTCCTCATCCCACCCTGTCCCCCTTTCCTCATCCCACCCTGTCCCCCTTTCCTCATCCCACCCTGTCCCTCTGTCCTCATCCCACCCTGTCCCTCTGTCCTCATCCCACCCTGTCCCCCTTTCCTCATCCCACCCTGTCCCCCTTTCCTCATCCCACCCTGTCCCCCTTTCCTCATCCCACCCTGTCCCCCTTTCTTCATCCCACCCTGTCCCTCTGTCCTCATCCCACCCTGTCCCCCTTTCCTCATCCCACCCTGTCCCCCTTTCCTCATCCCACCCTGTCCCCCTGTCCTCATCCCACCCTGTCCCTCTGTCCTCATCCCACCCTTTCCCCCTTTCCTCATCCCACCCTGTCCCTCTGTCCTCATCCCACCCTGTCCCTCTGTCCTCATCCCACCCTGTCCCTCTGTCCTCATCCCACCCTGTCCCCCTTTCCACATCCCACCCTGTCCCTCTGTCCTCATTCCACCCTGACCCCCTTTCCCCATCCCACCCTGTCCCCCTTTCCTCATCCCACCCTGTTCTCTGTCCCATCCCACCCTGTCCCCCTTTCCTCATCCCACCCTGTCCCTCTGTCCTCATCCCACCCTGTCCCTCTGTCCTCATCCCACCCTGTCCCTCTGTCCTCCCACCCTGTCCCTCTGTCCTCATCCCACCCTGTCCCTCTGTCCTCATCCCACCCTGTCCCTCTGTCCTCATCCCACCCTGTCCCCCTTTCCTCATCTAACCCTGTCCCCCTTTCCTCATCCCACCCTGTCCCCCTTTCCTAATCCCACCCTGTCCCTCTGCCCTCATCCCACCCTGTCCCCCTTTTCTCATACCACCCTGTCCCTCTGTCCTCATCCCACCCTTTCCCCCTTTCCTCATCCCACCCTGTCCCCCTTTCCTCATCCCACCCTGTCCCTCTTTCCTCATCCCACCCTGTCCCTCTTTCCTCATCCCACCCTGTCCCTCTGTCCTCATCCCACCCTGTCCCTCTGTCCTCATCCCACCCTGTCCCTCTGTCCTCATCCCACCCTTTCCCCCTTTCCACATCCCACCCTGTCCCTCTGTCCTCATCCCACCCTGTCCCCCTGTCCTCATCCCACCCTGTCCCTCTGTCCTCATCCCACCCTGTCCATCTGTCCTCATCCCACCCTGTCCCTCTGTCCTCATCCCACCCTGTCCCTCTGTCCTCATCCCACCCTTTCCCCCTTTCCTCATCCCACTCTGTCCCCCTGTCCTCATCCCACCCTGCCCCCCTTTCCTCATCCCACCCTGTCCCCCTTTCCTCATCCCACCCTGTCCCCCTTTCCTCATCCCACCCTGTCCCTCTGTCCTCATCCCACCCTGTCCCTCTGTCCTCATCCCACCCAGTCCCCCTTTCCTCATCCCACCATGTCCCCCTTTCCTCATCCCACCCTGTCCCCCTTTCTTCATCCCACCCTGTCCCTCTGTCCTCATCCCACCCTGTCCCCCTTTCCTCATCCCACCCTGTCCCCCTTTCCTCATCCCACCCTGTCCCCCTTTCCTCATCCCACCCTGTCCCTCTGTCCTCATCCCACCCTGTCCCTCTGTCCTCATCCCACCCTTTCCCCCTTTCCTCATCCCACCCTGTCCCTCTGTCCTCATCCCACCCTGTCCCTCTGTCCTCATCCCACCCTGTCCCCCTTTCCTCATCCCACCCTGTCCCTCTGTCCCCATCCCACCCTGTCCCCCTTTCCTCATCCCACCCTGTCCCTCTGTCCCCATCCCACCCTGTCCCTCTATCCCCACCCCACCCTGTCCCCCTTTCCTCATCCCACCCTGTCCCCCTTTCCTCATCCCACCCTGTCCCTCTCTCCCCATCCCACCCTGTCCCCCTTTCATCATCCCACTCTGTCCTCATCCCACCCTGTCCCCCTTTCCTCATCCCACCCTGTCCCTCTGTCCTCATCCCACCCTGTCCCTCTGTCCTCATCCCACCCTGTCCCACTGTCCTCATCCCACCCTTTTCCCCTTTCCTCATCCCACCCTGTCCCTCTGTCCTCATCCCACCCTGTTCCTCTGTCCTCATCCCACCCTGTCCCCCTTTCCACATCCCACCCTGTCCCTCTGTCCTCATCCCACCCTGTCCCTCTGTCCTCATTCCACCCTGACCCCCTTTCCCCATCCCACCCTGTCTCCCTTTCCTCATCCCACCCTGTTCTCTGTCCCATCCCACCCTGTCCCTCTGTCCCATCCCACCCTGTCCCCCTTTCCTCATCCCAACCTGTCCCTCTTTCCTCATCCCACCCTGTCCCTCTGTCCTCATCCCACCCTGTTCCTCTGTCCTCATTCCACCCTGACCCCCTTTCCCCATCCCACCCTGTCTCCCTTTCCTCATCCCACCCTGTTCTCTGTCCCATCCCACCCTGTCCCTCTGTCCCATCCCACCCTGTCCCTCTTTCCTCATCCCACCCTGTCCCTCTTTCCTCATCCCACCCTGTCCCTCTGTCCTCATCCCACCCTGTCCCTCTGTCCTCATCCCACCCTTTCCCCCTTTCCACATCCCACCCTGTCCCTCTGTCCTCATCCCACCCTGTCCCCCTGTCCTCATCCCACCCTGTCCCTCTGTCCTCATCCCACCCTGTCCCTCTGTCCTCATCCCACCCTTTCCCCCTTTCCTCATCCCACTCTGTCCCCCTGTCCTCATCCCACCCTGTCCCCCTTTCCTCATCCCACCCTGTCCCCCTTTCCTCATCCCACCCTGTCCCTCTGTCCTCATCCCACCCTGTCCCTCTGTCCTCATCCCACCCTGTCCCTCTGTCCTCATCCCACCCTTTCCCTCTGTCCTCATCCCACCCTGTCCCTCTGTCCTCATCCCACCCTGTCCCCCTTTCCACATCCCACCCTGTCCCTCTGTCCTCATTCCACCCTGACCCCCTTTCCCCATCCCATCCTGTCCCCCTTTCCTCATCCCACCCTGTTCTCTGTCCCATCCCACCCTGTCCCCCTTTCCTCATCCCACCCTGTCCCTCTGTCCTCATCCCACCCTGTCCCTCTGTCCTCATCCCACCCTGTCCCTCTGTCCTCATCCCACCCTGTCCCTCTGTCCTCATCCCACCCTTTCCCCCTTTCCTCATCCCACCCTGTCCTCATCCCACCCTGTTCCTCTGTCCTCATCCCACCCTGTCCCCCTTTCCACATCCCACCCTGTCCCTCTGTCCTCATCCCACCCTGTCCCTCTGTCCTCATTCCACCCTGACCCCCTTTCCCCATCCCACCCTGTCCCCCTTTCCTCATCCCACCCTGTTCTCTGTCCCATCCCACCCTGTCCCTCTGTCCCATCCCACCCTGTCCCCCTTTCCTCATCCCACCCTGTCCCTCTGTCCTCATCCCACCCTGTCCCCCTTTAATCATCCCACCCTGTCCCCCTTTCCTCATCCCACCCTGTCCCCCTTTCCTCATCCCACCCTTTCCCCCTTTCCTCATCCCACCCTGTCCCCCTTTCCTCATCCCACCCTTTCCCCCTTTCCTCATCCCACCCTTTCCCCCTTTCCTCATCCCACCCTGTCCCCCTTTCCTCATCCCACCCTGTCCCCCTTTCCTCATCCCACCCTGTCCCTCTGTCCTCATCCCACCCTGTCCCTCTGTCCTCATCCCACCCTGTCCCTCTGTCCTCATCCCACCCTGTCCCTCTGTCCTCATCCCACCCTGTCCCTCTGTCCTCATCCCACCCTGTCCCCCTTTCCTCATCCCACCCTGTCCCCCTTTCCTCATCCCACCCTGTCCCCCTTTCCTCATCCCACCCTGTCCCTCTGTCCCCATCCCACCCTGTCCCCCTTTCCTCATCCCACCCTGTCCCTCTGTCCCCATCCCACCCTGTCCCCCTTTCCTCATCCCACCCTGTCCCTCTCTCCCCATCCCACCCTGTCCCCCTTTCCTCATCCCACCCTGTCCCCCTTTCCTCATCCCACCCTGTCCCCCTGTCCTCATCCCACCCTGTCCCTCTGTCCTCATCCCACCCTGTCCCTCTGTCCTCATCCCACCCTGTCCCTCTGTCCTCATCCCACCCTGTCCCTCTGTCCTCATCCCACCCTGTCCCCCTTTCCACATGCCACCCTGTCCCTCTGTCCTCATACCACCCTGTCCCTCTGTCCTCATCCCACCCTGTCCCTCTGTCCTCATCCCACCCTGACCCCCTTTCCCCATCCCACCCTGTCCCCCTTTCCTCATCCCACCCTCTTCTCTGTCCCATCCCACCCTGTTCCTCTGTCCCATCCCACCCTGTCCCCCTTTCCTCATCCCACCCTGTCCCTCTGTCCTCATCCCACCCTGTCCCTCTGTCCTCCCACCCTGTCCCTCTGTCCTCATCCCACCCTGTCCCTCTGTCCTCATCCCACCCTGTCCCTCTGTCCTCATCCCACCCTATCCCCCTTTCCTCATCCCACCCTGTCCCCCTTTCCTCATCCCACCCTGTCCCCCTTTCCTCATCCCACCCTGTCCCCCTTTCCTCATCCCACCCTGTCCCTCTGTCCCCATCCCACCCTGTCCCCCTTTCCTCATCCCACCCTGTCCCCCTGTCCTCATCCCACCCTGTCCCTCTGTCCTCATCCCACCCTGTCCCTTTGTCCTCATCCCACCCTTTCCCTCTGTCCTCATCCCACCCTGTCCCTCTGTCCTCATCCCACCCTGTCCCCCTTTCCTCATCCCACCCTTTCCCCCTTTTCTCATCCCACCCTGTCCCCCTTTTCTCATCCCACCCTGTCCCCCTTTCCTCATCCCACCCAGTCCCCCTTTCCTCATCCCGCCCTGTCCCCCTTTCCTCATCCCACCCTGTCCCCCTTTCCTCATCCCACCCTGTCCCTCTGTCCCCATCCCACACTGTCCCCCTTTCCTCATCCCACCCTGTCCCTCTGTCCCCATCCCACCCTGTCCCCCTTTCCTCATCCCACCCTGTCCCTCTGTCCCCATCCCACCCTGTTCCCCTTTCCTCATCCCACCCTCTTCTCTGTCCCATCCCACCCTGTCCCTCTGTCCCATCCCACCCTGTCCCCCTTTCCTCATCCCACCCTGTCCCTCTGTCCTCATCCCACCCTGTCCCTCTGTCCTCCCACCCTGTCCCTCTGTCCTCATCCCACCCTGTCCCTCTGTCCTCATCCCACCCTGTCCCTCTGTCCTCATCCCACCCTGTCCCTCTGTCCTCATCCCACCCTATCCCCCTTTCCTCATCCCACCCTGTCCCCCTTTCCTCATCCCACCCTGTCCCCCTTTCCTCATCCCACCCTGTCCCCCTGTCCTCATCCCACCCTGTCCCTCTGTCCTCATCCCACCCTGTCCCTTTGTCCTCATCCCACCCTTTCCCTCTGTCCTCATCCCACCCTGTCCCTCTGTCCTCATCCCACCCTGTCCCCCTTTCCTCATCCCACCCTGTCCCCCTTTTCTCATCCCACCCTGTCCCCCTGTCCTCATCCCACCCTGTCCCCCTGTCCTCATCCCACCCTGTCCCTCTGTCATCATCCCACCCTGTCCCTCTGTTCTTATCCCACCCTGTCCCTCTGTCCTCATCCCACCCTTTCCCCCTTTCCTCATCCCACTCTGTCCCCCTTTCCTCATCCCACCCTGTCCCTCTTTCCTCATCCCACCCTGTCCCTCTTTCCTCATCCCACCCTGTCCCTCTGTCCTCATCCCACCCTGTCCCTCTGTCCTCATCCCACCCTGTCCCTCTGTCCTCATCCCACCCTTTCCCCCTTTCCACATCCCACCCTGTCCCTCTGTCCTCATCCCACCCTGTCCCCCTGTCCTCATCCCACCCTGTCCCTCTGTCCTCATCCCACCCTGTCCATCTGTCCTCATCCCACCCTGTCCCTCTGTCCTCATCCCACCCTGTCCCTCTGTCCTCATCCCACCCTTTCCCCCTTTCCTCATCCCACTCTGTCCCCCTGTCCTCATCCCACCCTGTCCCCCTTTCCTCATCCCACCCTGTCCCCCTTTCCTCATCCCACCCTGTCCCCCTTTCCTCATCCCACCCTGTCCCTCTGTCCTCATCCCACCCTGTCCCTCTGTCCTCATCCCACCCTGTCCCTCTGTCCTCATCCCACCCTGTCCCCCTTTCCTCATCCCACCCTGTCCCCCTTTCCTCATCCCACCCTGTCCCCCTTTCTTCATCCCACCCTGTCCCTCTGTCCTCATCCCACCCTGTCCCCCTTTCCTCATCCCACCCTGTCCCCCTTTCCTCATCCCACCCTGTCCCCCTGTCCTCATCCCACCCTGTCCCTCTGTCCTCATCCCACCCTTTCCCCCTTTCCTCATCCCACCCTGTCCCTCTGTCCTCATCCCACCCTGTCCCTCTGTCCTCATCCCACCCTGTCCCTCTGTCCTCATCCCACCCTGTCCCCCTTTCCACATCCCACCCTGTCCCTCTGTCCTCATTCCACCCTGACCCCCTTTCCCCATCCCACCCTGTCCCCCTTTCCTCATCCCACCCTGTTCTCTGTCCCATCCCACCCTGTCCCCCTTTCCTCATCCCACCCTGTCCCTCTGTCCTCATCCCACCCTGTCCCTCTGTCCTCATCCCACCCTGTCCCTCTGTCCTCATCCCACCCTGTCCCTCTGTCCTCCCACCCTGTCCCTCTGTCCTCATCCCACCCTGTCCCTCTGTCCTCATCCCACCCTGTCCCTCTGTCCTCATCCCACCCTGTCCCCCTTTCCTCATCTAACCCTGTCCCCCTTTCCTCATCCCACCCTGTCCCCCTTTCCTAATCCCACCCTGTCCCTCTGCCCTCATCCCACCCTGTCCCCCTTTTCTCATACCACCCTGTCCCTCTGTCCTCATCCCACCCTTTCCCCCTTTCCTCATCCCACCCTGTCCCCCTTTCCTCATCCCACCCTGTCCCTCTTTCCTCATCCCACCCTGTCCCTCTTTCCTCATCCCACCCTGTCCCTCTGTCCTCATCCCACCCTGTCCCTCTGTCCTCATCCCACCCTGTCCCTCTGTCCTCATCCCACCCTTTCCCCCTTTCCACATCCCACCCTGTCCCTCTGTCCTCATCCCACCCTGTCCCCCTGTCCTCATCCCACCCTGTCCCTCTGTCCTCATCCCACCCTGTCCATCTGTCCTCATCCCACCCTGTCCCTCTGTCCTCATCCCACCCTGTCCCTCTGTCCTCATCCCACCCTTTCCCCCTTTCCTCATCCCACCCTTTCCCCCTTTCCTCATCCCACTCTGTCCCCCTGTCCTCATCCCACCCTGCCCCCCTTTCCTCATCCCACCCTGTCCCCCTTTCCTCATCCCACCCTGTCCCCCTTTCCTCATCCCACCCTGTCCCTCTGTCCTCATCCCACCCTGTCCCTCTGTCCTCATCCCACCCAGTCCCCCTTTCCTCATCCCACCATGTCCCCCTTTCCTCATCCCACCCTGTCCCCCTTTCTTCATCCCACCCTGTCCCTCTGTCCTCATCCCACCCTGTCCCCCTTTCCTCATCCCACCCTGTCCCCCTTTCCTCATCCCACCCTGTCCCCCTTTCCTCATCCCACCCTGTCCCTCTGTCCTCATCCCACCCTGTCCCTCTGTCCTCATCCCACCCTTTCCCCCTTTCCTCATCCCACCCTGTCCCTCTGTCCTCATCCCACCCTGTCCCTCTGTCCTCATCCCACCCTGTCCCCCTTTCCTCATCCCACCCTGTCCCTCTGTCCCCATCCCACCCTGTCCCCCTTTCCTCATCCCACCCTGTCCCTCTGTCCCCATCCCACCCTGTCCCTCTATCCCCACCCCACCCTGTCCCCCTTTCCTCATCCCACCCTGTCCCCCTTTCCTCATCCCACCCTGTCCCTCTCTCCCCATCCCACCCTGTCCCCCTTTCATCATCCCACTCTGTCCTCATCCCACCCTGTCCCCCTTTCCTCATCCCACCCTGTCCCTCTGTCCTCATCCCACCCTGTCCCTCTGTCCTCATCCCACCCTGTCCCACTGTCCTCATCCCACCCTTTTCCCCTTTCCTCATCCCACCCTGTCCCTCTGTCCTCATCCCACCCTGTTCCTCTGTCCTCATCCCACCCTGTCCCCCTTTCCACATCCCACCCTGTCCCTCTGTCCTCATCCCACCCTGTCCCTCTGTCCTCATTCCACCCTGACCCCCTTTCCCCATCCCACCCTGTCTCCCTTTCCTCATCCCACCCTGTTCTCTGTCCCATCCCACCCTGTCCCTCTGTCCCATCCCACCCTGTCCCCCTTTCCTCATCCCACCCTGTCCCTCTTTCCTCATCCCACCCTGTCCCTCTGTCCTCATCCCACCCTGTTCCTCTGTCCTCATCCCACCCTGTCCCCCTTTCCACATCCCACCCTGTCCCTCTGTCCTCATCCCACCCTGTCCCTCTGTCCTCATTCCACCCTGACCCCCTTTCCCCATCCCACCCTGTCTCCCTTTCCTCATCCCACCCTGTTCTCTGTCCCATCCCACCCTGTCCCTCTGTCCCATCCCACCCTGTCCCTCTTTCCTCATCCCACCCTGTCCCTCTTTCCTCATCCCACCCTGTCCCTCTGTCCTCATCCCACCCTGTCCCTCTGTCCTCATCCCACCCTTTCCCCCTTTCCACATCCCACCCTGTCCCTCTGTCCTCATCCCACCCTGTCCCCCTGTCCTCATCCCACCCTGTCCCTCTGTCCTCATCCCACCCTGTCCCTCTGTCCTCATCCCACCCTTTCCCCCTTTCCTCATCCCACTCTGTCCCCCTGTCCTCATCCCACCCTGTCCCCCTTTCCTCATCCCACCCTGTCCCCCTTTCCTCATCCCACCCTGTCCCTCTGTCCTCATCCCACCCTGTCCCTCTGTCCTCATCCCACCCTGTCCCTCTGTCCTCATCCCACCCTTTCCCCCTTTCCTCATCCCACCCTGTCCCTCTGTCCTCATCCCACCCTGTCCCTCTGTCCTCATCCTACCCTGTCCCTCTGTCCTCACCCCACCCTTTCCCCCTTTCCTTGTCCCACCCTGTCCCCCTTTCCTCATCCCACCCTGTCCCCCTTTCTTCATCCCACCCTGTCCCTCTGTCCTCATCCCACCCTGTCCCCCTTTCCTCATCCCACCCTGTCCCCCTTTCCTCATCCCACCCTGTCCCTCTGTCCTCATCCCACCCTGTCCCTCTGTCCTCATCCCACCCTGTCCCCCTTTCCACATCCCACCCTGTCCCTCTGTCCTCATTCCACCCTGACCCCCTTTCCCCATCCCATCCTGTCCCCCTTTCCTCATCCCACCCTGTTCTCTGTCCCATCCCACCCTGTCCCCCTTTCCTCATCCCACCCTGTCCCTCTGTCCTCATCCCACCCTGTCCCTCTGTCCTCATCCCACCCTGTCCCTCTGTCCTCATCCCACCCTGTCCCTCTGTCCTCATCCCACCCTGTCCCTCTGTCCTCATCCCACCCTTTCCCCCTTTCCTCATCCCACCCTGTCCTCATCCCACCCTGTTCCTCTGTCCTCATCCCACCCTGTCCCCCTTTCCACATCCCACCCTGTCCCTCTGTCCTCATCCCACCCTGTCCCTCTGTCCTCATTCCACCCTGACCCCCTTTCCCCATCCCACCCTGTCCCCCTTTCCTCATCCCACCCTGTTCTCTGTCCCATCCCACCCTGTCCCTCTGTCCCATCCCACCCTGTCCCCCTTTCCTCATCCCACCCTGTCCCTCTGTCCTCATCCCACCCTGTCCCTCTGTCCTCATCCCACCCTGTCCCCCTTTAATCATCCCACCCTGTCCCCCTTTCCTCATCCCACCCTGTCCCCCTTTCCTCATCCCACCCTTTCCCCCTTTCCTCATCCCACCCTGTCCCCCTTTCCTCATCCCACCCTTTCCCCCTTTCCTCATCCCACCCTTTCCCCCTTTCCTCATCCCACCCTGTCCCCCTTTCCTCATCCCACCCTGTCCCCCTTTCCTCATCCCACCCTGTCCCTCTGTCCTCATCCCACCCTGTCCCTCTGTCCTCATCCCACCCTGTCCCTCTGTCCTCATCCCACCCTGTCCCTCTGTCCTCATCCCACCCTGTCCCCCTTTCCTCATCCCACCCTGTCCCCCTTTCCTCATCCCACCCTGTCCCCCTTTCCTCATCCCACCCTGTCCCTCTGTCCCCATCCCACCCTGTCCCCCTTTCCTCATCCCACCCTGTCCCTCTGTCCCCATCCCACCCTGTCCCCCTTTCCTCATCCCACCCTGTCCCTCTCTCCCCATCCCACCCTGTCCCCCTTTCCTCATCCCACCCTGTCCCCCTTTCCTCATCCCACCCTGTCCCCCTGTCCTCATCCCACCCTGTCCCTCTGTCCTCATCCCACCCTGTCCCTCTGTCCTCATCCCACCCTGTCCCTCTGTCCTCATCCCACCCTGTCCCCCTTTCCACATCCCACCCTGTCCCTCTGTCCTCATTCCACCCTGACCCCCTTTCCCCATCCCATCCTGTCCCCCTTTCCTCATCCCACCCTGTTCTCTGTCCCATCCCACCCTGTCCCCCTTTCCTCATCCCACCCTGTCCCTCTGTCCTCATCCCACCCTGTCCCTCTGTCCTCATCCCACCCTGTCCCTCTGTCCTCATCCCACCCTGTCCCCCTTTCCTCATCCCACCCTTTCCCCCTTTCCTCATCCCACCTTGTCCCCCTTTCCTCATCCCACCCTTTCCCCCTTTCCTCATCCCACCCTTTCCCCCTTTCCTCATCCCACCCTGTCCCCCTTTCCTCATCCCACCCTGTCCCCCTTTCCTCATCCCACCCTGTCCCTCTGTCCTCATCCCACCCTGTCCCTCTGTCCTCATCCCACCCTGTCCCTCTGTCCTCATCCCACCCTGTCCCTCTGTCCTCATCCCACCCTGTCCCCCTTTCCTCATCTAACCCTGTCCCCCTTTCCTCATCCCACCCTGTCCCCCTTTCCTCATCCCACCCTGTCTCTCTGCCCTCATCCCACCCTGTCCCCCTTTTCTCATCCCACCCTGTCCCCCTTTCCTCATCCCACCCTGTCCCCCTTTCCTCATCCCACCCTGTCCCGCTTTCCTCATCCCACCCTGTCCCCCTTTCCTCATCCCACCCTGTCCCCCTTTCCTCATCCCACCCTGTCCCTCTGTCCCCATCCCACCCTGTCCCCCTTTCCTCATCCCACCCTGTCCCTCTGTCCCCATCCCACCCTGTCCCCCTTTCCTCATCCCACCCTGTCCCTCTCTCGCCATCCCACCCTGTCCCCCTTTCCTCATCCCACCCTGTCCCTATGTCCCCATCCCACCCTGTCCCCCTTTCCTCATCCCACCCTGTCCCTCTCTCCCCATCCCACCCTGTCCCCCTTTCATCATCCCACCCTGTCCCTCTGTCCTCATCCCACCCTGTCTTCCTTTCCTCATCCCACCCTGTCCCTCTGTCCTCATCCCACCCTTTCCCCCTTTCCTCATCCCACCCTGTCCCTCTGTCCTCATCCCACCCTGTCCCTCTGTCCTCATCCCACCCTGTCCCCCTTTCCACATCCCACCCTGTCCCTCTGTCCTCATCCCACCCTGTCCCCCTTTCCTCATCCCACCCTGTCCCTCTCTCCCCATCCCACCCTGTCCCCCTTTCCTCATCCCACCCTGTCCCTCTGTCCCCATCCCACCCTGTCCCCCTTTCCTCATCCCACCCTGTCCCTCTCTCCCCATCCCACCCTGTCCCCCTTTCATCATCCCACCCTGTCCCTCCATCCTCATCCCACCCTGTCCCCCTTTCCTCATCCCACCCTGTCCCTCTGTCCTCATCCCACCCTGTCCCTCTGTCCTCATCCCACCCTGTCCCTCTGTCCTCATCCCACCCTTTCCCCCTTTCCTCATCCCACCCTGTCCCTCTGTCCTCATCCCACCCTGTTCCTCTGTCCTCATCCCACCCTGTCCCCCTTTCCACATCCCACCCTGTCCCTCTGTCCTCATCCCACCCTGTCCCTCTGTCCTCATTCCACCCTGACCCCCTTTCCCCATCCCACCCTGTCCCCCTTTCCTCATCCCACCCTGTTCTCTGTCCCATCCCACCCTGTCCCTCTGTCCCATCCCACCCTGTCCCCCTTTCCTCATCCCACCCTGTCCCTCTGTCCTCATCCCACCCTGTCCCTCTGTCCCATCCCACCCTGTCCCCCTTTCCTCATCCCACCCTGTCCCTCTGTCCTCATCCCACCCTGTCCCTCTGTCCTCATCCCACCCTGTCCCTCTGTCCTCATCCCACCCTGTCCCCCTTTCCTCATCCCACCCTTTCCCCCTTTCCTCATCCCACCTTGTCCCCCTTTCCTCATCCCACCCTTTCCCCCTTTCCTCATCCCACCCTTTCCCCCTTTCCTCATCCCACCCTGTCCCCCTTTCCTCATCCCACCCTGTCCCCCTTTGATCATCCCACCCTGTCCCTCTGTCCTCATCCCACCCTGTCCCTCTGTCCTCATCACACCCTGTCCCTCTGTCCTCCCACCCTGTCCCTCTGTCCTCATCCCACCCTGTCCCTCTGTCCTCATCCCACCCTGTCCCTCTGTCCTCATCCCACCCTGTCCCTCTGTCCTCATCCCACCCTGTCCCCCTTTCCTCATCTAACCCTGTCCCCCTTTCCTCATCCCACCCTGTCCCCCTTTCCTCATCCCACCCTGTCTCTCTGCCCTCATCCCACCCTGTCCCCCTTTTCTCATCCCACCCTGTCCCCCTTTCCTCATCCCACCCTGTCCCCCTTTCCTCATCCCACCCTGTCCCGCTTTCCTCATCCCACCCTGTCCCCCTTTCCTCATCCCACCCTGTCCCCCTTTCCTCATCCCACCCTGTCCCTCTGTCCCCATCCCACCCTGTCCCCCTTTCCTCATCCCACCCTGTCCCTCTGTCCCCATCCCACCCTGTCCCCCTTTCCTCATCCCACCCTGTCCCTCTCTCGCCATCCCACCCTGTCCCCCTTTCCTCATCCCACCCTGTCCCTATGTCCCCATCCCACCCTGTCCCCCTTTCCTCATCCCACCCTGTCCCTCTCTCCCCATCCCACCCTGTCCCCCTTTCATCATCCCACCCTGTCCCTCTGTCCTCATCCCACCCTGTCTTCCTTTCCTCATCCCACCCTGTCCCTCTGTCCTCATCCCACCCTGTCCCTCTGTCCTCATCCCACCCTGTCCCTCTGTCCTCATCCCACCCTTTCCCCCTTTCCTCATCCCACCCTGTCCCTCTGTCCTCATCCCACCCTGTCCCTCTGTCCTCATCCCACCCTGTCCCCCTTTCCACATCCCACCCTGTCCCTCTGTCCTCATCCCACCCTGTCCCCCTTTCCTCATCCCACCCTGTCCCTCTCTCCCCATCCCACCCTGTCCCCCTTTCCTCATCCCACCCTGTCCCTCTGTCCCCATCCCACCCTGTCCCCCTTTCCTCATCCCACCCTGTCCCTCTCTCCCCATCCCACCCTGTCCCCCTTTCATCATCCCACCCTGTCCCTCCATCCTCATCCCACCCTGTCCCCCTTTCCTCATCCCACCCTGTCCCCCTGTCCTCATCCCACCCTGTCCCTCTGTCCTCATCCCACCCTGTCCCTCTGTCCTCATCCCACCCTGTCCCTCTGTCCTCATCCCACCCTTTCCCCCTTTCCTCATCCCACCCTGTCCCTCTGTCCTCATCCCACCCTGTTCCTCTGTCCTCATCCCACCCTGTCCCCCTTTCCACATCCCACCCTGTCCCTCTGTCCTCATCCCACCCTGTCCCTCTGTCCTCATTCCACCCTGACCCCCTTTCCCCATCCCACCCTGTCCCCCTTTCCTCATCCCACCCTGTTCTCTGTCCCATCCCACCCTGTCCCTCTGTCCCATCCCACCCTGTCCCCCTTTCCTCATCCCACCCTGTCCCTCTGTCCTCATCCCACCCTGTCCCTCTGTCCTCATCCCACCCTGTCCCCCTTTAATCATCCCACCCTGTCCCCCTTTCCTCATCCCACCCTGTCCCCCTTTCCTCATCCCACCCTTTCACCCTTTCCTCATCCCACCCTGTCCCCCTTTCCTCATCCCACCCTTTCCCCTTTTCCTCATCCCACCCTTTCCCCCTTTCCTCATCCCACCCTGTCCCCCTTTCCTCATCCCACCCTGTCCCTCTTTCCTCATCCCACCCTGTCCCTCTGTCCTCATCCCACCCTGTCCCTCTGTCCTCATCCCACCCTGTCCCTCTGTCCTCATCCCACCCTGTCCCTCTGTCCTCATCCCACCCTGTCCCCCTTTCCTCATCCCACCCTGTCCCCCTTTCCTCATCCCACCCTGTCCCTCTGTCCCCATCCCACCCTGTCCCCCTTTCCTCATCCCACCCTGTCCCTCTGTCCCCATCCCACCCTGTCCCCCTTTCCTCATCCCACCCTGTCCCTCTCTCCCCATCCCACCCTGTCCCCCTCTCCCCATCCCACCCTGTCCCCCTTTCCTCATCCCACCCGGTCCCCCTTTCCTCATCCCACCCTGTCCCTCTCTCCCCATCCCACCCTGTCCCCCTTTCATCATCCCACCCTGTCCCTCTGTCCCCATCCCACTCTGTCCCCCTTTCCTCATCCCACCCTGTCCCTCTCTCCCCATCCCACCCTGTCCCCCTTTCATCATCCCACCCTGTCCCTCTGTCCTCATCCCACCCTGTCCCCCTTTGCTCATCCCACCCTGTCCCTCTGTCATCATCCCACCCTGTCCCTCTGTTCTTATCCCACCCTGTCCCTCTGTCCTCATCCCACCCTTTCCCCCTTTCCTCATCCCACCCTGTCCCTCTGTCCTCATCCCACCCTGTCCCTCTGTCCTCATCCCACCCTGTCCCCCTTTCCACATCCCACCCTGTCCCTCTGTCCTCATCCCACCCTGTCCCTCTGTCCTCATTCCACCCTGACCCCCTTTCCCCATCCCACCCTGTCCCCCTTTCCTCATCCCACCCTGTTCTCTGTCCCATCCCACCCTGTCCCTCTGTCCCATCCCACCCTGTCCCCCTTTCCTCATCCCACCCTGTCCCTGTGTCCTCATCCCACCCTGTCCCTCTGTCCTCATCCCACCCTGTCCCTCTGTCCTCATCCCACCCTGTCCCTCTGTCCTCATCCCACCCTGTCCCCCTTTCCTCATCCCACCATGTCCCCCTTTCCTCATCCCACCCTGTCCCTCTCTCCCCATCCCACCCTGTCCCCCTTTCATCATCCTACCCTGTCCCTCTGTCCTCATCCCACCCTGTCTTCCTTTCCTCATCCCACCCTGTCCCCCTTTCCTCATCCCACCCTGTACCTCTGTCCTCATCCCACCCTGTCCCCCTTTCCTCATCCCACCCTGTCCCTCTGTCCTCATCCCACCCTGTCCCTCTGTCCTCATCCCACCCTGTCCCTCTGTCCTCATCCCACCCTGTCCCCCTTTCCACATGCCACCCTGTCCCTCTGTCCTCATACCACCCTGTCCCTCTGTCCTCATCCCACCCTGTCCCTCTGTCCTCATCCCACCCTGACCCCCTTTCCCCATCCCACCCTGTCCCCCTTTCCTCATCCCACCCTCTTCTCTGTCCCATCCCACCCTGTTCCTCTGTCCCATCCCACCCTGTCCCCCTTTCCTCATCCCACCCTGTCCCTCTGTCCTCATCCCACCCTGTCCCTCTGTCCTCCCACCCTGTCCCTCTGTCCTCATCCCACCCTGTCCCTCTGTCCTCATCCCACCCTGTCCCTCTGTCCTCATCCCACCCTGTCCCTCTGTCCTCATCCCACCCTATCCCCCTTTCCTCATCCCACCCTGTCCCCCTTTCCTCATCCCACCCTGTCCCCCTTTCCTCATCCCACCCTGTCCCCCTTTCCTCATCCCACCCTGTCCCTCTGTCCCCATCCCACCCTGTCCCCCTTTCCTCATCCCACCCTGTCCCCCTGTCCTCATCCCACCCTGTCCCTCTGTCCTCATCCCACCCTGTCCCTTTGTCCTCATCCCACCCTTTCCCTCTGTCCTCATCCCACCCTGTCCCTCTGTCCTCATCCCACCCTGTCCCCCTTTCCTCATCCCACCCTGTCCCCCTTTTCTCATCCCACCCTGTCCCCCTTTTCTCATCCCACCCTGTCCCCCTTTCCTCATCCCACCCAGTCCCCCTTTCCTCATCCCGCCCTGTCCCCCTTTCCTCATCCCACCCTGTCCCCCTTTCCTCATCCCACCCTGTCCCTCTGTCCCCATCCCACACTGTCCCCCTTTCCTCATCCCACCCTGTCCCTCTGTCCCCATCCCACCCTGTCCCCCTTTCCTCATCCCACCCTGTCCCTCTGTCCCCATCCCACCCTGTTCCCCTTTCCTCATCCCACCCTCTTCTCTGTCCCATCCCACCCTGTCCCTCTGTCCCATCCCACCCTGTCCCCCTTTCCTCATCCCACCCTGTCCCTCTGTCCTCATCCCACCCTGTCCCTCTGTCCTCCCACCCTGTCCCTCTGTCCTCATCCCACCCTGTCCCTCTGTCCTCATCCCACCATGTCCCTCTGTCCTCATCCCACCCTGTCCCTCTGTCCTCATCCCACCCTATCCCCCTTTCCTCATCCCACCCTGTCCCCCTTTCCTCATCCCACCCTGTCCCCCTTTCCTCATCCCACCCTGTCCCCCTGTCCTCATCCCACCCTGTCCCTCTGTCCTCATCCCACCCTGTCCCTTTGTCCTCATCCCACCCTTTCCCTCTGTCCTCATCCCACCCTGTCCCTCTGTCCTCATCCCACCCTGTCCCCCTTTCCTCATCCCACCCTGTCCCCCTTTTCTCATCCCACCCTGTCCCCCTTTTCTCATCCCACCCTGTCCCCCTTTCCTCATCCCACCCAGTCCCCCTTTCCTCATCCCGCCCTGTCCCCCTTTCCTCATCCCACCCTGTCCCCCTTTCCTCATCCCACCCTGTCCCTCTGTCCCCATCCCACACTGTCCCCCTTTCCTCATCCCACCCTGTCCCTCTGTCCCCATCCCACCCTGTCCCCCTTTCCTCATCCCACCCTGTCCCTCTGTCCCCATCCCACCCTGTTCCCCTTTCCTCATCCCACCCTGTCCCTCTGTCCTCATCCCACCCTGTCCCCCTTTCCTCATCCCACCCTGTCCCCCTTTCCTCATCCCACCCTGTCCCTCTGTCCTCATCCCACCCTGTCCCTCTGTCCTCATCCCACCCTGTCCCCCTTTCCTCATCCCACCCTGTCCCCCTTTCCTCATCCCACCCTGTCCCCCTTTCTTCATCCCACCCTGTCCCTCTGTCCTCATCCCACCCTGTCCCCCTTTCCTCATCCCACCCTGTCCCCCTTTCCTCATCCCACCCTTTCCCCCTTTCCTCATCCCACCTTGTCCCCCTTTCCTCATCCCACCCTATCCCCCTTTCCTCATCCCACCCTTTCCCCCTTTCCTCATCCCACCCTTTCCCCCTTTCCTCATCCCACCCTGTCCCCCTTTCCTCATCCCACCCTGTCCCCCTTTTCTCATCCCACCCTGTCCCCCTGTCCTCATCCCACCCTGTCCCCCTGTCCTCATCCCACCCTGTCCCTCTGTCATCATCCCACCCTGTCCCTCTGTTCTTATCCCACCCTGTCCCTCTGTCCTCATCCCACCCTTTCCCCCTTTCCTCATCCCACTCTGTCCCCCTTTCCTCATCCCACCCTGTCCCTCTTTCCTCATCCCACCCTGTCCCTCTTTCCTCATCCCACCCTGTCCCTCTGTCCTCATCCCACCCTGTCCCTCTGTCCTCATCCCACCCTGTCCCTCTGTCCTCATCCCACCCTTTCCCCCTTTCCACATCCCACCCTGTCCCTCTGTCCTCATCCCACCCTGTCCCCCTGTCCTCATCCCACCCTGTCCCTCTGTCCTCATCCCACCCTGTCCATCTGTCCTCATCCCACCCTGTCCCTCTGTCCTCATCCCACCCTGTCCCTCTGTCCTCATCCCACCCTTTCCCCCTTTCCTCATCCCACTCTGTCCCCCTGTCCTCATCCCACCCTGTCCCCCTTTCCTCATCCCACCCTGTCCCCCTTTCCTCATCCCACCCTGTCCCTCTGTCCTCATCCCACCCTGTCCCTCTGTCCTCATCCCACCCTGTCCCCCTTTCCTCATCCCACCCTGTCCCCCTTTCCTCATCCCACCCTGTCCCCCTTTCTTCATCCCACCCTGTCCCTCTGTCCTCATCCCACCCTGTCCCCCTTTCCTCATCCCACCCTGTCCCCCTTTCCTCATCCCACCCTGTCCCCCTGTCCTCATCCCACCCTGTCCCTCTGTCCTCATCCCACCCTTTCCCCCTTTCCTCATCCCACCCTGTCCCTCTGTCCTCATCCCACCCTGTCCCTCTGTCCTCATCCCACCCTGTCCCTCTGTCCTCATCCCACCCTGTCCCCCTTTCCACATCCCACCCTGTCCCTCTGTCCTCATTCCACCCTGACCCCCTTTCCCCATCCCACCCTGTCCCCCTTTCCTCATCCCACCCTGTTCTCTGTCCCATCCCACCCTGTCCCCCTTTCCTCATCCCACCCTGTCCCTCTGTCCTCATCCCACCCTGTCCCTCTGTCCTCATCCCACCCTGTCCCTCTGTCCTCCCACCCTGTCCCTCTGTCCTCATCCCACCCTGTCCCTCTGTCCTCATCCCACCCTGTCCCCCTTTCCTCATCTAACCCTGTCCCCCTTTCCTCATCCCACCCTGTCCCCCTTTCCTAATCCCACCCTGTCCCTCTGCCCTCATCCCACCCTGTCCCCCTTTTCTCATACCACCCTGTCCCTCTGTCCTCATCCCACCCTTTCCCCCTTTCCTCATCCCACCCTGTCCCCCTTTCCTCATCCCACCCTGTCCCTCTTTCCTCATCCCACCCTGTCCCTCTTTCCTCATCCCACCCTGTCCCTCTGTCCTCATCCCACCCTGTCCCTCTGTCCTCATCCCACCCTGTCCCTCTGTCCTCATCCCACCCTTTCCCCCTTTCCACATCCCACCCTGTCCCTCTGTCCTCATCCCACCCTTTCCCCCTTTCCTCATCCCACTCTGTCCCCCTGTCCTCATCCCACCCTGCCCCCCTTTCCTCATCCCACCCTGTCCCCCTTTCCTCATCCCACCCTGTCCCCCTTTCCTCATCCCACCCTGTCCCTCTGTCCTCATCCCACCCTGTCCCTCTGTCCTCATCCCACCCAGTCCCCCTTTCCTCATCCCACCATGTCCCCCTTTCCTCATCCCACCCTGTCCCCCTTTCTTCATCCCACCCTGTCCCTCTGTCCTCATCCCACCCTGTCCCCCTTTCCTCATCCCACCCTGTCCCCCTTTCCTCATCCCACCCTGTCCCCCTTTCCTCATCCCACCCTTTCCCTCTGTCCTCATCCCACCCTGTCCCTCTGTCCTCATCCCACCCTTTCCCCCTTTCCTCATCCCACCCTGTCCCTCTGTCCTCATCCCACCCTGTCCCTCTGTCCTCATCCCACCCTGTCCCCCTTTCCACATCCCACCCTGTCCCTCTGTCCTCATTCCACCCTGACCCCCTTTCCCCATCCCACCCTGTCCCCCTTTCCTCATCCCACCCTGTTCTCTGTCCCATCCCACCCTGTCCCCCTTTCCTCATCCCACCCTGTCCCTCTGTCCTCATCCCACCCTGTCCCTCTGTCCTCCCACCCTGTCCCTCTGTCCTCATCCCAACCTGTCCCTCTGTCCTCATCCCACCCTGTCCCTCTGTCCTCATCCCACCCTGTCCCTCTGTCCTCATCCCACCCTGTCCCTCTGTCCTCATCCCACCCTGTCCCTCTGTCCTCATCCCACCCTGTCCCCCTTTCCTCATCTAACCCTGTCCCCCTTTCCTCATCCCACCCTGTCCCCCTTTAATCATCCCACCCTGTCCCCCTTTCCTCATCCCACCCTGTCCCCCTTTCCTCATCCCACCCTTTCCCCCTTTCCTCATCCCACCCTGTCCCCCTTTCCTCATCCCACCCTTTCCCCCTTTCCTCATCCCACCCTGTCCCCCTTTCCTCATCCCACCCTGTCCCCCTTTCCTCATCCCACCCTGTCCCTCTGTCCTCATCCCACCCTGTCCCTCTGTCCTCATCCCACCCTGTCCCTCTGTCCTCATCCCACCCTGTCCCTCTGTCCTCATCCCACCCTGTCCCCCTTTCCTCATCCCACCCTGTCCCCCTTTCCTCATCCCACCCTGTCCCCCTTTCCTCATCCCACCCTGTCCCTCTGTCCCCATCCCACCCTGTCCCCCTTTCCTCATCCCACCCTGTCCCTCTGTCCCCATCCCACCCTGTCCCCCTTTCCTCATCCCACCCTGTCCCTCTCTCCCCATCCCACCCTGTCCCCCTTTCCTCATCCCACCCTGTCCCCCTTTCCTCATCCCACCCTGTCCCCCTGTCCTCATCCCACCCTGTCCCTCTGTCCTCATCCCACCCTGTCCCTCTGTCCTCATCCCACCCTGTCCCCCTTTCCACATCCCACCCTGTCCCTCTGTCCTCATTCCACCCTGACCCCCTTTCCCCATCCCATCCTGTCCCCCTTTCCTCATCCCACCCTGTTCTCTGTCCCATCCCACCCTGTCCCCCTTTCCTCATCCCACCCTGTCCCTCTGTCCTCATCCCACCCTGTCCCTCTGTCCTCATCCCACCCTGTCCCCCTTTCCTCATCCCACCCTTTCCCCATTTCCTCATCCCACCTTGTCCCCCTTTCCTCATCCCACCCTTTCCCCCTTTCCTCATCCCACCCTTTCCCCCTTTCCTCATCCCACCCTGTCCCCCTTTCCTCATCCCACCCTGTCCCCCTTTCCTCATCCCACCCTGTCCCCCTTTCCTCATCCCACCCTGTCCCTCTGTCCTCATCCCACCCTGTCCCTCTGTCCTCATCCCACCCTGTCCCTCTGTCCTCATCCCACCCTGTCCCTCTGTCCTCATCCCACCCTGTCCCTCTGTCCTCATCCCACCCTGTCCCTCTGTCCTCATCCCACCCTGTCCCTCTGTCCTCATCCCACCCTGTCCCCCTTTCCTCATCTAACCCTGTCCCCCTTTCCTCATCCCACCCTGTCCCCCTTTCCTCATCCCACCCTGTCTCTCTGCCCTCATCCCACCCTGTCCCCCTTTTCTCATCCCACCCTGTCCCCCTTTCCTCATCCCACCCTGTCCCCCTTTCCTCATCCCACCCTGTCCCGCTTTCCTCATCCCACCCTGTCCCCCTTTCCTCATCCCACCCTGTCCCCCTTTCCTCATCCCACCCTGTCCCTCTGTCCCCATCCCACCCTGTCCCCCTTTCCTCATCCCACCCTGTCCCTCTGTCCCCATCCCACCCTGTCCCCCTTTCCTCATCCCACCCTGTCCCTCTCTCGCCATCCCACCCTGTCCCCCTTTCCTCATCCCACCCTGTCCCTATGTCCCCATCCCACCCTGTCCCCCTTTCCTCATCCCACCCTGTCCCTCTCTCCCCATCCCACCCTGTCCCCCTTTCATCATCCCACCCTGTCCCTCTGTCCTCATCCCACCCTGTCTTCCTTTCCTCATCCCACCCTGTCCCTCTGTCCTCATCCCACCCTGTCCCTCTGTCCTCATCCCACCCTGTCCCTCTGTCCTCATCCCACCCTGTCCCTCTGTCCTCATCCCACCCTTTCCCCCTTTCCTCATCCCACCCTGTCCCTCTGTCCTCATCCCACCCTGTCCCTCTGTCCTCATCCCACCCTGTCCCCCTTTCCACATCCCACCCTGTCCCTCTGTCCTCATCCCACCCTGTCCCCCTTTCCTCATCCCACCCTGTCCCTCTCTCCCCATCCCACCCTGTCCCCCTTTCCTCATCCCACCCTGTCCCTCTGTCCCCATCCCACCCTGTCCCCCTTTCCTCATCCCACCCTGTCCCTCTCTCCCCATCCCACCCTGTCCCCCTTTCATCATCCCACCCTGTCCCTCCATCCTCATCCCACCCTGTCCCCCTTTCCTCATCCCACCCTGTCCCTCTGTCCTCATCCCACCCTGTCCCTCTGTCCTCATCCCACCCTGTCCCTCTGTCCTCATCCCACCCTTTCCCCCTTTCCTCATCCCACCCTGTCCCTCTGTCCTCATCCCACCCTGTTCCTCTGTCCTCATCCCACCCTGTCCCCCTTTCCACATCCCACCCTGTCCCTCTGTCCTCATCCCACCCTGTCCCTCTGTCCTCATTCCACCCTGACCCCCTTTCCCCATCCCACCCTGTCCCCCTTTCCTCATCCCACCCTGTTCTCTGTCCCATCCCACCCTGTCCCTCTGTCCCATCCCACCCTGTCCCCCTTTCCTCATCCCACCCTGTCCCTCTGTCCTCATCCCACCCTGTCCCTCTGTCCTCATCCCACCCTGTGCCCCTTTAATCATCCCACCCTGTCCCCCTTTCCTCATCCCACCCTGTCCCCCTTTCCTCATCCCACCCTTTCACCCTTTCCTCATCCCACCCTGTCCCCCTTTCCTCATCCCACCCTTTCCCCTTTTCCTCATCCCACCCTTTCCCCCTTTCCTCATCCCACCCTGTCCCCCTTTCCTCATCCCACCCTGTCCCTCTTTCCTCATCCCACCCTGTCCCTCTGTCCTCATCCCACCCTGTCCCTCTGTCCTCATCCCACCCTGTCCCTCTGTCCTCATCCCACCCTGTCCCTCTGTCCTCATCCCACCCTGTCCCTCTGTCCTCATCCCACCCTGTCCCCCTTTCCTCATCCCACCCTGTCCCCCTTTCCTCATCCCACCCTGTCCCTCTGTCCCCATCCCACCCTGTCCCCCTTTCCTCATCCCACCCTGTCCCTCTGTCCCCATCCCACCCTGTCCCCCTTTCCTCATCCCACCCTGTCCCTCTCTCCCCATCCCACCCTGTCCCCCTTTCCTCATCCCACCCGGTCCCCCTTTCCTCATCCCACCCTGTCCCTCTCTCCCCATCCCACCCTGTCCCCCTTTCATCATCCCACCCTGTCCCTCTGTCCCCATCCCACTCTGTCCCCCTTTCCTCATCCCACCCTGTCCCTCTCTCCCCATCCCACCCTGTCCCCCTTTCATCATCCCACCCTGTCCCTCTGTCCTCATCCCACCCTGTCCCCCTTTGCTCATCCCACCCTGTCCCTCTGTCATCATCCCACCCTGTCCCTCTGTTCTTATCCCACCCTGTCCCTCTGTCCTCATCCCACCCTTTCCCCCTTTCCTCATCCCACCCTGTCCCTCTGTCCTCATCCCACCCTGTCCCTCTGTCCTCATCCCACCCTGTCCCCCTTTCCACATCCCACCCTGTCCCTCTGTCCTCATCCCACCCTGTCCCTCTGTCCTCATTCCACCCTGACCCCCTTTCCCCATCCCACCCTGTCCCCCTTTCCTCATCCCACCCTGTTCTCTGTCCCATCCCACCCTGTCCCTCTGTCCCATCCCACCCTGTCCCCCTTTCCTCATCCCACCCTGTCCCTGTGTCCTCATCCCACCCTGTCCCTCTGTCCTCATCCCACCCTGTCCCTCTGTCCTCATCCCACCCTGTCCCTCTGTCCTCATCCCACCCTGTCCCTCTGTCCTCATCCCACCCTGTCCCCCTTTCCTCATCCCACCATGTCCCCCTTTCCTCATCCCACCCTGTCCCTCTCTCCCCATCCCACCCTGTCCCCCTTTCATCATCCCACCCTGTCCCTCTGTCCTCATCCCACCCTGTCTTCCTTTCCTCATCCCACCCTGTCCCCCTTTCCTCATCCCACCCTGTACCTCTGTCCTCATCCCACCCTGTCCCCCTTTCCTCATCCCACCCTGTCCCTCTGTCCTCATCCCACCCTGTCCCTCTGTCCTCATCCCACCCTGTCCCTCTGTCCTCATCCCACCCTGTCCCTCTGTCCTCATCCCACCCTGTCCCCCTTTCCACATGCCACCCTGTCCCTCTGTCCTCATACCACCCTGTCCCTCTGTCCTCATCCCACCCTGTCCCTCTGTCCTCTTCCCACCCTGACCCCCTTTCCCCATCCCACCCTGTCCCCCTTTCCTCATCCCACCCTCTTCTCTGTCCCATCCCACCCTGTTCCTCTGTCCCATCCCACCCTGTCCCCCTTTCCTCATCCCACCCTGTCCCTCTGTCCTCATCCCACCCTGTCCCTCTGTCCTCATCCCACCCTGTCCCTCTGTCCTCATCCCACCCTGTCCCTCTGTCCTCATCCCACCCTGTCCCTCTGTCCTCATCCCACCCTGTCCCTCTGTCCTCATCCCACCCTATCCCCCTTTCCTCATCCCACCCTGTCCCCCTTTCCTCATCCCACCCTGTCCCCCTTTCCTCATCCCACCCTGTCCCCCTTTCCTCATCCCACCCTGTCCCTCTGTCCCCATCCCACCCTGTCCCCCTTTCCTCATCCCACCCTGTCCCCCTGTCCTCATCCCACCCTGTCCCTCTGTCCTCATCCCACCCTGTCCCTTTGTCCTCATCCCACCCTTTCCCTCTGTCCCCATCCCACCCTGTCCCTCTGTCCTCATCCCACCCTGTCCCCCTTTCCTCATCCCACCCTGTCCCCCTTTTCTCATCCCACCCTGTCCCCCTTTCCTCATCCCACCCAGTCCCTCTCTCCCCATCCCACCCTGTCCCCCTTTCCTCATCCCACCCTGTCCCTCTGTCCCCATCCCACCCTGTCCCCCTTTCCTCATCCCACCCTGTCCCTCTCTCCCCATCCCACCCTGTCCCCCTTTCATCATCCCACCCTGTCCCTCCATCCTCATCCCACCCTGTCCCCCTTTCCTCATCCCACCCTGTCCCTCTGTCCTCATCCCACCCTGTCCCTCTGTCCTCATCCCACCCTGTCCCTCTGTCCTCATCCCACCCTTTCCCCCTTTCCTCATCCCACCCTGTCCCTCTCTCCCCATCCCACCCTGTCCCCCTTTCATCATCCCACCCTGTCCCTCCATCCTCATCCCACCCTGTCCCCCTTTCCTCATCCCACCCTGTCCCTCTGTCCTCATCCCACCCTGTCCCTCTGTCCTCATCCCACCCTGTCCCTCTGTCCTCATCCCACCCTTTCCCCCTTTCCTCATCCCACCCTGTCCCTCTGTCCTCATCCCACCCTGTTCCTCTGTCCTCATCCCACCCTGTCCCCCTTTCCACATCCCACCCTGTCCCTCTGTCCTCATCCCACCCTGTCCCTCTGTCCTCATTCCACCCTGACCCCCTTTCCCCATCCCACCCTGTCCCCCTTTCCTCATCCCACCCTGTTCTCTGTCCCATCCCACCCTGTCCCTCTGTCCCATCCCACCCTGTCCCCCTTTCCTCATCCCACCCTGTCCCTCTGTCCTCATCCCACCCTGTCCCTCTGTCCTCATCCCACCCTGTGCCCCTTTAATCATCCCACCCTGTCCCCCTTTCCTCATCCCACCCTGTCCCCCTTTCCTCATCCCACCCTTTCACCCTTTCCTCATCCCACCCTGTCCCCCTTTCCTCATCCCACCCTTTCCCCTTTTCCTCATCCCACCCTTTCCCCCTTTCCTCATCCCACCCTGTCCCCCTTTCCTCATCCCACCCTGTCCCTCTTTCCTCATCCCACCCTGTCCCTCTGTCCTCATCCCACCCTGTCCCTCTGTCCTCATCCCACCCTGTCCCTCTGTCCTCATCCCACCCTGTCCCTCTGTCCTCATCCCACCCTGTCCCTCTGTCCTCATCCCACCCTGTCCCCCTTTCCTCATCCCACCCTGTCCCCCTTTCCTCATCCCACCCTGTCCCTCTGTCCCCATCCCACCCTGTCCCCCTTTCCTCATCCCACCCTGTCCCTCTGTCCCCATCCCACCCTGTCCCCCTTTCCTCATCCCACCCTGTCCCTCTCTCCCCATCCCACCCTGTCCCCCTTTCCTCATCCCACCCGGTCCCCCTTTCCTCATCCCACCCTGTCCCTCTCTCCCCATCCCACCCTGTCCCCCTTTCATCATCCCACCCTGTCCCTCTGTCCCCATCCCACTCTGTCCCCCTTTCCTCATCCCACCCTGTCCCTCTCTCCCCATCCCACCCTGTCCCCCTTTCATCATCCCACCCTGTCCCTCTGTCCTCATCCCACCCTGTCCCCCTTTGCTCATCCCACCCTGTCCCTCTGTCATCATCCCACCCTGTCCCTCTGTTCTTATCCCACCCTGTCCCTCTGTCCTCATCCCACCCTTTCCCCCTTTCCTCATCCCACCCTGTCCCTCTGTCCTCATCCCACCCTGTCCCTCTGTCCTCATCCCACCCTGTCCCCCTTTCCACATCCCACCCTGTCCCTCTGTCCTCATCCCACCCTGTCCCTCTGTCCTCATTCCACCCTGACCCCCTTTCCCCATCCCACCCTGTCCCCCTTTCCTCATCCCACCCTGTTCTCTGTCCCATCCCACCCTGTCCCTCTGTCCCATCCCACCCTGTCCCCCTTTCCTCATCCCACCCTGTCCCTGTGTCCTCATCCCACCCTGTCCCTCTGTCCTCATCCCACCCTGTCCCTCTGTCCTCATCCCACCCTGTCCCTCTGTCCTCATCCCACCCTGTCCCTCTGTCCTCATCCCACCCTGTCCCCCTTTCCTCATCCCACCATGTCCCCCTTTCCTCATCCCACCCTGTCCCTCTCTCCCCATCCCACCCTGTCCCCCTTTCATCATCCCACCCTGTCCCTCTGTCCTCATCCCACCCTGTCTTCCTTTCCTCATCCCACCCTGTCCCCCTTTCCTCATCCCACCCTGTACCTCTGTCCTCATCCCACCCTGTCCCCCTTTCCTCATCCCACCCTGTCCCTCTGTCCTCATCCCACCCTGTCCCTCTGTCCTCATCCCACCCTGTCCCTCTGTCCTCATCCCACCCTGTCCCTCTGTCCTCATCCCACCCTGTCCCCCTTTCCACATGCCACCCTGTCCCTCTGTCCTCATACCACCCTGTCCCTCTGTCCTCATCCCACCCTGTCCCTCTGTCCTCTTCCCACCCTGACCCCCTTTCCCCATCCCACCCTGTCCCCCTTTCCTCATCCCACCCTCTTCTCTGTCCCATCCCACCCTGTTCCTCTGTCCCATCCCACCCTGTCCCCCTTTCCTCATCCCACCCTGTCCCTCTGTCCTCATCCCACCCTGTCCCTCTGTCCTCATCCCACCCTGTCCCTCTGTCCTCATCCCACCCTGTCCCTCTGTCCTCATCCCACCCTGTCCCTCTGTCCTCATCCCACCCTATCCCCCTTTCCTCATCCCACCCTGTCCCCCTTTCCTCATCCCACCCTGTCCCCCTTTCCTCATCCCACCCTGTCCCCCTTTCCTCATCCCACCCTGTCCCTCTGTCCCCATCCCACCCTGTCCCCCTTTCCTCATCCCACCCTGTCCCCCTGTCCTCATCCCACCCTGTCCCTCTGTCCTCATCCCACCCTGTCCCTTTGTCCTCATCCCACCCTTTCCCTCTGTCCCCATCCCACCCTGTCCCTCTGTCCTCATCCCACCCTGTCCCCCTTTCCTCATCCCACCCTGTCCCCCTTTTCTCATCCCACCCTGTCCCCCTTTCCTCATCCCACCCAGTCCCCCTTTCCTCATCCCGCCCTGTCCCCCTTTCCTCATCCCACCCTGTCCCCCTTTCCTCATCCCACCCTGTCCCTCTGTCCCCATCCCACACTGTCCCCCTTTCCTCATCCCACCCTGTCCCTCTGTCCCCATCCCACCCTGTCCCCCTTTCCTCATCCCACCCTGTCCCTCTGTCCCCATCCCACCCTGTTCCCCTTTCCTCATCCCACCCTCTTCTCTGTCCCATCCCACCCTGTCCCTCTGTCCCATCCCACCCTGTCCCCCTTTCCTCATCCCACCCTGTCCCTCTGTCCTCATCCCACCCTGTCCCTCTGTCCTCCCACCCTGTCCCTCTGTCCTCATCCCACCCTGTCCCTCTGTCCTCATCCCACCCTGTCCCTCTGTCCTCATCCCACCCTGTCCCTCTGTCCTCATCCCACCCTATCCCCCTTTCCTCATCCCACCCTGTCCCCCTTTCCTCATCCCACCCTGTCCCCCTTTCCTCATCCCACCCTGTCCCCCTGTCCTCATCCCACCCTGTCCCTCTGTCCTCATCCCACCCTGTCCCTTTGTCCTCATCCCACCCTTTCCCTCTGTCCTCATCCCACCCTGTCCCTCTGTCCTCATCCCACCCTGTCCCCCTTTCCTCATCCCACCCTGTCCCCCTTTTCTCATCCCACCCTGTCCCCCTTTTCTCATCCCACCCTGTCCCCCTTTCCTCATCCCACCCAGTCCCCCTTTCCTCATCCCGCCCTGTCCCCCTTTCCTCATCCCACCCTGTCCCCCTTTCCTCATCCCACCCTGTCCCTCTGTCCCCATCCCACACTGTCCCCCTTTCATCATCCCACCCTGTCCCTCTGTCCTCATCCCATCCTGTCTTCCTTTCCTCATCCCACCCTGTCCCTCTGTCCTCATCCCACCCTGTACCTCTGTCCTCATCCCACCCTTTCCCCCTTTCCTCATCCCACCCTGTCCCTCTGTCCTCATCCCACCCTGTCCCTCTGTCCTCATCCCACCCTGTCCCCCTTTCCACATCCCACCCTGTCCCTCTGTCCTCATCCCACCCTGTCCCCCTTTCCTCATCCCACCCTGTCCCTCTGTCCTCATCCCACCCTGTCCCCCTTTCCTCATCCCACCCTGTCCCCCTTTCCTCATCCCACCCTGTCCCTCTCTCCCCATCCCACCCTTTCCCCCTTTCCTCATCCCACCCTGTCCCTCTGTCCTCATCCCACCCTGTCCCTCTGTCCTCATCCCACCCTGTCCCCCTTTCCACATCCCACCCTGTCCCTCTGTCCTCATCCCACCCTGTCCCCCTTTCCTCATCCCACCCTGTCCCTCTGTCCTCATCCCACCCTGTCCCCCTTTCCTCATCCCACCCTGTCCCTCTCTCCCCATCCCACCCTGTCCCCCTTTCCTCATCCCACCCTGTCCCTCTCTCCCCATCCCACCCTGTCCCCCTTTCCTCATCCCACCCTGTCCCTCTGTCATCATCCCACCCTGTCCCCCTTTCCTCATCCCACCCTGTCCCTCTGTCCTCATCCCACCCTGTCCCCCTTTCCTCATCCCACCCTGTCCCCCTTTCCTCATCCCACCCTGTCCCCCTTTCCTCATCCCACCCTGTCCCCCTTTCCTCATCCCACCCTGTCCCCCTTTCTGTCCTCATCCCACCCTGTCCCTCTGTCCCCATCCCACCCTGTCCCCCTTTCCTCATCCCACCCTGTCCCTCTGTCCCCATCCCACCCTGTCCCCCTTTCCTCATCCCACCCTGTCCCTCTCTCCCCATCCCACCCTGTCCCCCTTTCCTCATCCCACCCTGTCCCCCTTTCCTCATCCCACCCTGCCCCTCTCTCCCCATCCCACCCTGTCCCCCTTTCATCATCCCACCCTGTCCCTCTGTCCCCATCCCACCCTGTCCCCCTTTCCTCATCCCACCCTGTCCCTCTCTCCCCATCCCACCCTGTCCCCCTTTCATCATCCCACCCTGTCCCTCTGTCCTCATCCCACCCTGTCCCCCTTTCCTCATCCCACCCTGTCCCTCTGTCATCATCCCACCCTGTCCCTCTGTTCTTATCCCACCCTGTCCCTCTGTCCTCATCCCACCCTTTCCCCCTTTCCTCATCCCACCCTGTCCCTCTGTCCTCATCCCACCCTGTCCCTCTGTCCTCATCCCACCCTTTCCCCCTTTCCTTATCCCACCCTGTCCCCCTTTCCTCATCCCACCCTTTCCCCCTTTCCTCATCCCACCCTTTCCCCCTTTCCTCATCCCACCCTTTCCCCCTTTCCTCATCCCACCCTGTCCCCCTTTCCTCATCCCACCCTGTCCCCCTTTCCTCATCCCACCCTGTCCCTCTGTCCTCATCCCACCCTGTCCCTCGGTCCTCATCCCACCCTGTCCCTCGGTCCTCATCCCACCCTGTCCCTCTGTCCTCATCCCACCCTGTCCCTCTGTCCTCATCCCACCCTGTCCCCCTTTCCTCATCCCACCCTGTCCCCCTTTCCTCATCCCACCCTGTCCCTCTGTCCTCATCCCACCCTGTCCCCCTTTCCTCATCCCACCCTGTCCCCCTTTCCTCATCCCACCCTGTCCCCCTTTCCTCATCCCACCCTGTCCCCCTTTCCTCATCCCACCCTGTCCCTCTGTCCCCATCCCACCCTGTTCCCCTTTCCTCATCCCACCCTGTCCCTCTCTCCCCATCCCACCCTGTCCCCCTTTCCTCATCCCACCCTGTCCCCCTTTCCTCATCCCACCCTGTCCCTCTCTCCCCATCCCACCCTGTCCCCCTTTCATCATCCCACCCTGTCCCTCTGTCCCCATCCCACCCTGTCCCCCTTTCCTCATCCCACCCTGTCCCTCTCTCCCCATCCCACCCTGTCCCCCTTTCATCATCCCACCCTGTCCCTCTGTCCTCATCCCACCCTGTCCCCCTTTCCTCATCCCACCCTGTCCCTCTGTCCTCATCCCACCCTGTCCCCCTTTCCACATCCCACCCTGTCCCTCTGTCCTCATCCCACCCTGTCCCTCTGTCCTCATTCCTCCCTGACCCCCTTTCCCCATCCCACCCTGTCCCCCTTTCCTCATCCCACCCTGTTCTCTGTTCCATCCCACCCTGTCCCTCTGTCCCATCCCACCCTGTCCCCCTTTCCTCATCCCACCCTGTCCCTCTGTCCTCATCCCACCCTGTCCCTCTGTCCTCATCCCACCCTGTCCCTCTGTCCTCATCCCACCCTGTCCCCCTTTCCTCATCCCACCCTGTCCCCCTTTCCTCATCCCACCCTTTCCCCCTTTCCTCATTCCACCCTGTCCCCCTTTCCTCATCCCACCCTTTCCCCCTTTCCTCATCCCACCCTTTCCCCTTTTCCTCATCCCACCCTTTCCCCCTTTCCTCATCCCACCCTGTCCCCCTTTCCTCATCCCACCCTGTCCCCCTTTCCTCATCCCACCCTGTCCCTCTGTCCTCATCCCACCCTGTCCCTCTGTCCTCATCCCACCCTGTCCCTCTGTCCTCCCACCCTGTCCCTCTGTCCTCATCCCACCCTGTCCCTCTGTCCTCATCCCACCCTGTCCCTCTGTCCTCATCCCACCCTGTCCCCCTTTCCTCATCCCACTCTGTCCCCCTTTCCTCATCCCACCCTGTCCCTCTGTCCCCATCCCACCCTGTCCCCCTTTCCTCATCCCACCCTGTCCCTCTGTCCCCATCCCACCCTGTCCCCCTTTCCTCATCCCACCCTGTCCCTCTCTCCCCATCCCACCCTGTCCCCCCTTTCCTCATCCCACCCTGTCCCCCTTTCCTCATCCCACCCTGTCCCTCTCTCTCCATCCCACCCTGTCCCTCTTTCATCATCCCACCCTGTCCCTCTGTCCTCATCCCACCCTGTCTTCTTTTCCTCATCCCACCCTGTCCCCCTTTCCTCATCCCACCCTGTACCTCTGTCCTCATCCCACCCTGTCCCCCTTTCCTCATCCCACCCTGTCCCTCTGTCCTCATCCCACCCTGTCCCTCTGTCCTCATCCCACCCTGTCCCTCTGTCCTCATCCCACCCTGTCCCTCTGTCCTCATCCCACCCTGTCCCCCTTTCCACATCCCACCCTGTCCCTCTGTCCTCATCCCACCCTGTCCCTCTGTCCTCATCCCACCATGTCCCTCTGTCCTCATCCCACCCTGACCCCCTTTCCCCATCCCACCCTGTCCCCATTTCCTCATCCCACCCTCTTCTCTGTCCCATCCCACCCTGTCCCTCTGTCCCATCCCACCCTGTCCCCCTTTCCTCATCCCACTCTGTCCCCCTTTCCTCATCCCACCCTGTCCCTCTGTCCTCATCCCACCCTGTCCCCCTTTCCTCATCCCACCCATTCCCCCTTTCCTCATCCCACCCTTTCCCCCTTTCCTCATCCCACCCTTTCCCCCTTTCCTCATCCCACCCTGTGCCCCTTTCCTCATCCCACCCTGTCCCCCTTTCCTCATCCCACCCTGTCCCCCTTTCCTCATCCCACCCTGTCCCTCTGTCCTCATCCCACCCTGTCCCTCTGGCCTCCTCCCACCCTGTCCCTCTGTCCTCATCCCACCCTGTCCCTCTGTCCTCATCCCACCCTGTCCCTCTGTCCTCATCCCACCCTGTCCCCCTGTCCTCATCCCACCCTGTCCCCCTTTCCTCATCCCACCCTGTCCCCCTTTCCTCATCCCACCCTGTCCCCCTTTCATCATCCCACCCTGTCCCTCTGTCCTCATCCCACCCTGTCCCCCTTTCCTCATCCCACCCTGTCCCTCTCTCCCCATCCCACCCTGTCCCCCTTTCATCATCCCACCCTGTCCCTCTGTCCTCATCCCATCCTGTCTTCCTTTCCTCATCCCACCCTGTCCCTCTGTCCTCATCCCACCCTGTCCCTCTGTCCTAATCCCACCCTTTCCCCCTTTCCTCATCCCACCCTGTCCCTCTGTCCTCATCCCACCCTGTCCCTCTGTCCTCATCCCACCCTGTCCCCCTTTCCACATCCCACCCTGTCCCTCTGTCCTCATCCCACCCTGTCCCCCTTTCCTCATCCCACCCTGTCCCTCTGTCCTCATCCCACCCTGTCCCCCTTTCCTCATCCCACCCTGTCCCTCTCTCCCCATCCCACCCTGTCCCCCTTTCCTCATCCCACCCTGTCCCTCTGTCCCCATCCCACCCTGTCCCTCTGTCCCCATCCCACCCTGTCCCCCTTTCCTCATCCCACCCTGTCCCTCTCTCCCCATCCCACCCTGTCCCCCTTTCCTCATCCCACCCTGTCCCCCTTTCCTCATCCCACCCTGTCCCTCTCTCCCCATCCCACCCTGTCCCCCTTTCATCATCCCACCCTGTCCCTCTGTCCTCATCCCACCCTGTCTTCCTTTCCTCATCCCACCCTGTCCCCCTTTCCTCATCCCACCCTGTCCCCCTTTCCTCATCCCACCCTGTCCCTCTGTCCTCATCCCACCCTGTCCCTCTGTCCTCATCCCACCCTGTCCCTCTGTCCTCATCCCACCCTGTCCCCCTTTCCTCATCCCACCCTGTCCCTCTGTCCCCATCCCACCCTGTCCCCCTTTCCTCATCCCACCCTGTCCCTCTCTCGCCATCCCACCCTGTCCCCCTTTCCTCATCCCACCCTGTCCCTCTGTCCCCATCCCACCCTGTCCCCCTTTCCTCATCCCACCCTGTCCCTCTCTCCCCATCCCACCCTGCCCCCCTTTCATCATCCCACCCTGCCCCCCTTTCATCATCCCACCCTGTCCCTCTGTCCTCATCCCATCCTGTCTTCCTTTCCTCATCCCACCCTGTCCCTCTGTCCTCATCCCACCCTGTCCCTCTGTCCTAATCCCACCCTTTCCCCCTTTCCTCATCCCACCCTGTCCCTCTGTCCTCATCCCACCCTGTCCCTCTGTCCTCATCCCACCCTGTCCCTCTTTCCACATCCCACCCGTCCCTCTGTCCTCATCCCACCCTGTCCTCCTTTCCTCATCCCACCCTGTCCCTCTCTCCCCATCCCACCCTGTCCCCCTTTCATCATCCCACCCTGTCCCTCTGTCCTCATCCCATCCTGTCTTCCTTTCCTCATCCCACCCTGTCCCTCTGTCCTCATCCCACCCTGTCCCTCTGTCCTAATCCCACCCTTTCCCCCTTTCCTCATCCCACCCTGTCCCTCTGTCCTCATCCCACCCTGTCCCTCTGTCCTCATCCCACCCTGTCCCCCTTTCCACATCCCACCCTGTCCCTCTGTCCTCATCCCACCCTGTCCTCCTTTCCTCATCCCACCCTGTCCCTCTGTCCTCATCCCACCCTGTCCCCCTTTCCTCATCCCACCCTGTCCCTCTCTCCCCATCCCACCCTGTCCCCCTTTCCTCATCCCACCCTGTCCCTCTGTCCCCATCCCACCCTGTCCCTCTGTCCCCATCCCACCCTGTCCCCCTTTCCTCATCCCACCCTGTCCCTCTCTCCCCATCCCACCCTGTCCCCCTTTCCTCATCCCACCCTGTCCCTCTCTCCCCATCCCACCCTGTCCCCCTTTCCTCATCCCACCCTGTCCCCCTTTCCTCATCCCACCCTGTCCCCCTTTCCTCATCCCACCCTGTCCCTCTGTCCCCATCCCACCCTGTCCCCCTTTCCTCATCCCACCCTGTCCCTCTGTCCCCATCCCACCCTGTCCCCCTTTCCTCATCCCACCCTGTCCCTCTCTCTCCATCCCACCCTGTCCCCCTTTCCTCATCCCACCCTGTCCCCCTTTCCTCATCCCACCCTGTCCCTCTCTCCCCATCCCACCCTGTCCCCCTTTCATCATCCCACCCTGTCCCTCTGTCCCCATCCCACCCTGTCCCCCTTTCCTCATCCCACCCTGTCCCTCTCTCCCCATCCCACCCTGTCCCCCTTTCATCATCCCACCCTGTCCCTCTGTCCTCATCCCACCCTGTCCCCCTTTCCTCATCCCACCCTGTCCCTCTGTCATCATCCCACCCTGTCCCTCTGTTCTTATCCCACCCTGTCCCTCTGTCCTCATCCCACCCTTTCCCCCTTTCCTCATCCCACCCTGTCCCTCTGTCCTCATCCCACCCTGTCCCTCTGTCCTCATCCCACCCTGTCCCCCTTTCCACATCCCACCCTGTCCCTCTGTCCTCATCCCACCCTGTCCCTCTGTCCTCATTCCACCCTGACCCCCTTTCCCCATCCCACCCTGTCCCCCTTTCCTCATCCCACCCTGTTATCTGTCCCATCCCACCCTGTCCCTCTGTCCCCCCACCCTGTCCCTCTGTCCTCATCCCACCCTGTCCCTCTGTCCTCATCCCACCCTGTCCCTCTGTCCTCATCCCTCCCTGTCCCTCTGTCCTCATCCCACCCTGTCCCCCTTTCCTCATCCCACCCTGTCCCTCTGTCCTCATCCCACCCTGTCCCCCTTTCCTCATCCCACCCTGTCCCTCTGTCCCCATCCCACCCTGTCCCTCTGTCCCCATCCCACCCTGTCCCCCTTTCCTCATCCCACCCTGTCCCTCTCTCCCCATCCCACCCTGTCCCCCTTTCCTCATCCCACCCTGTCCCCCTTTCCTCATCCCACCCTGTCCCTCTCTCCCCATCCCACCCTGTCCCCCTTTCATCATCCCACCCTGTCCCTCTGTCCTCATCCCACCCTGTCTTCCTTTCCTCATCCCACCCTGTCCCCCTTTCCTCATCCCACCCTGTACCTCTGTCCTCATCCCACCCTGTCCCCCTTTCCTCATCCCACCCTGTCCCTCTGTCCTCATCCCACCCTGTCCCTCTGTCCTCATCCCACCCTGTCCCTCTGTCCTCATACCACCCTGTCCCTCTGTCCTCATCCCACCCTGTCCCTCTGTCCTCATCCCACCCTGACCCCCTTTCCCCATCCCACCCTGTCCCCCTTTCCTCATCCCACCCTCTTCTCTGTCCCATCCCACCCTGTCCCTCTGTCCCATCCCACCCTGTCCCCCTTTGCTCATCCCACCCTGTCCCTCTGTCCTCATCCCACCCTGTCCCTCTGTCCTCATCCCACCCTGTCCCTCTGTCCTCATCCCACCCTGTCCCTCTGTCCTCATCCCACCCTGTCCCCCTTTCCTCATCCCACCCTGTCCCCCTTTCCTCATCCCACCCTGACCCTCTGCCCTCATCCCACCCTGTCCCCCTTTCCTCATCCCACCCTGTCCCCCTTTCCTCATCCCACCCTGTCCCTCTGTCCCCATCCCACCCTGTCCCCCTTTCCTCATCCCACCCTGTCCCCCTGTCCTCATCCCACCCTGTCCCCCTTTCCTCATCCCACCCTGTCCCCCTTTCCTCATCCCACCCTGTCCCCCTTTCCTCATCCCACCCTGTCCCCCTTTCCTCATCCCACCCTGTCCCCCTTTCCTCATCCCACCCTGTCCCCCTTTCCCCATCCCACCCTGTCCCCCTTTCCTCATCCCACCCTGTCCCTCTGTCCTCATCCCACCCTGTCCCTCTGTCCTCATCCCACCCTGTCCCCCTTTCCTCATCCCACCCTGTCCCCCTTTCCTCATCCCACCCTGTCCCTCTGTCCTCATCCCACCCTGTCCCCCTTTCCTCATCCCACCCTGTCCCTCTGTCCTCATCCCACCCTGTCCCCCTTTCCTCATCCCACCCTTTCCCCCTTTCCTCATCCCATCCTTTCCTCATCCCACCCTTTCCCCCTTTCCTCATCCCACCCTGTCCCCCTTTCCTCATCCCACCCTGTCCCCCTTTCCTCATCCCACCGTGTCCCTCTGTCCTCATCCCACCCTGTCCCTCTGTCCTCATCCCACCCTGTCCCCCTTTCCTCATCCCACCCTGTCCCCCTTTCCTCATCCCACCCTGTCCCCCTTTCCTCATCCCACCCTGTCCCCCTTTCTTCATCCCACCCTGTCCCTCTGTCCTCATCCCACCCTGTCCCCCTTTCCTCATCCCACCCTGTCCCCCTTTCTTCATCCCACCCTTTCCCCCTTTCCTCATCCCACCTTGTCCCCCTTTCCTCATCCCACCCTTTCCCCCTTTCCTCATCCCATCCTTTCCTCATCCCACCCTTTCCCCCTTTCCTCATCCCACCCTGTCCCCCTTTCCTCATCCCACCCTGTCCCTCTGTCCTCATCCGACCCTGTCCCTCTGTCCTCCCACCCTGTCCCTCTGTCCTCCCACCCTGTCCCTCTGTCCTCATCCCACCCTGTCCCTCTGTCCTCATCCCACCCTGTCCCTCTGTCCTCATCCCACCCTGTCCCTCTGTCCTCATCCCACCCTGTCCCTCTGTCTTAATCCCACCCTGTCCCCCTTTCCTCATCTAACCCTGTCCCCCTTTCCTCATCCCACCCTGTCCCGCTTTCCTCATCCCACCCTGTCCCCCTTTCCTCATCCCACCCTGTCCCCCTTTCCTCATCCCACCCTGTCCCTCTGTCCCCATCCCACCCTGTCCCCCTTTCCTCATCCCACCCTGTCCCTCTGTCCCCATCCCACCCTGTCCCCCTTTCCTCATCCCACCCTGTCCCTCTCTCGCCATCCCACCCTGTCCCCCTTTCCTCATCCCACCCTGTCCCTCTGTCCCCATCCCACCCTGTCCCCCTTTCCGCATCCCACCCTGTCCCTCTCTCCCCATCCCACCCTGTCCCCCTTTCATCATCCCACCCTGTCCCTCTGTCCTCATCCCACCCTGTCTTCCTTTCCTCATCCCACCCTGTCCCTCTGTCCTCATCCCACCCTGTCCCTCTGTCCTCATCCCACCCTTTCCCCCTTTCCTCATCCCACCCTGTCCCTCTGTCCTCATCCCACCCTGTCCCTCTGTCCTCATCCCACCCTGTCCCCCTTTCCACATCCCACCCTGTCCCTCTGTCCTCTTTCCACCCTGTCCCCCTTTCCTCATCCCACCCTGTCCCTCTGTCCTCATCCCACCCTGTCCCCCTTTCCTCATCCCACCCTGTCCCTCTGTCCCCATCCCACCCTGTCCCCCTTTCCACATCCCACCCTGTCCCTCTGTCCTCATCCCACCCTGTCCCCCTTTCCTCATCCCACCCTGTCCCTCTGTCCTCATCGCACCCTGTCCCTCTGTCCTCATCCCACCCTGTCCCTCTGTCCTCATACCACCCTTTCCCCCTTTCCCCATCCCACCCTGTCCCTCTGTCCTCATCCCACCCTGTCCCTCTGTCCTCATCCCACCCTGTCCCCCTTTCCACATCCCACCCTGTCCCTCTGTCCTCATCCCACCCTGTCCCCCTTTCCTCATCCCACCCTGTCCCTCTGTCCTCATCCCACCCTGTCCCCCTTTCCTCATCCCACCCTGTCCCTCTGTCCTCATCCCACCCTGTCCCTCTGTCCTCATCCCACCCTGTCCCTCTGTCCCCATCCCACCCTGTCCCCCTTTCCTCATCCCACCCTGTCCATCTGTCCTCATCCCACCCTGTCCCTCTGTCCTCATCCCACCCTGTCCCTCTGTCCTCATCCCACCCTGTCCCTCTGTCCTCATCCCACCCTGTCCCTCTGTCCCCATCCCACCCTGTCCCCCTTTCCTCATCCCACCCTGTCCCCCTTTCCTCATCCCACCCTGTCCATCTGTCCTCATCCCACTCTGTCCTCATCCCACCCTGTCCCTCTGTCCTCATCCCACCCTGTCCCTCTGTCCTCATCCCACCCTGTCCCCCTTTCCTCATCCCACCCTGTCCCCCTTTCCCCATCCCACCATGTCCCTCTGTCTTCATCCCACCCTGTCCCTCTGTCCTCATCCCACCCTTTCCCCCTTTCCTCATCCCACCCTGTCCCCCTTTCTTCATCCCACCCTGTCCCTCTGTCCTCATCCCACCCTGTCCCCCTTTCCTCATCCCACCCTGTCCTCCTTTCCTCATCCCACCCTGTCCCTCTGTCCTCATCCCACCCTGTCCCTCTGTCCTCATCCCACCCTGTCCCTCTGTCCTCATCCCACCCTGTCCCCCTTTCCTCATCCCACCCTGTCCCTCTGTCCCCATCCCACCCTGTCCCCCTTTCCTCATCCCACCCTGTCCCCCTTTCCTCATCCCACCCTGTCCCTCTGTCCTCATCCCACCCTGTCCCTCTGTCCTCATCCCACCCTGTCCCTCTGTCCTCATCCCACCCTGTCCCTCTGTCCTCATCCCACCCTGTCCCTCTGTCCTCATCCCACCCTGTCCCTCTCTCCCCATCCCACCCTGTCCCCCTTTCATCATCCCACCCTGTCCCTCTGTCCTCATCCCACCCTGTCTTCCTTTCCTCATCCCACCCTGTCCCTCTGTCCTCATCCCACCCTGTCCCTCTGTCCTCATCCCACCCTGTCCCCCTTTCCTCATCCCACCCTGTCCCCCTTTCCTCATCCCACCCTTTCCCCCTTTCCTCATCCCACCTTGTCCCCCTTTCCTCATCCCACCCTTTCCCCCTTTCCTCATCCCACCCTGTCCCCCTTTCCTCATCCCACCCTGTCCCTCTGTCCTCATCCCACCCTGTCCCCCTTTCCTCATCCCACCCTTTCCCCCTTTCCTCATCCCACCTTGTCCCCCTTTCCTCATCCCACCCTGTTCTCTGTCCCATCCCACCCTGTCCCTCTGTCCCATCCCACCCTGTCCCCCTTTCCTCATCCCACCCTGTCCCTCTGTCCTCATCCCACCCTGTCCCTCTGTCCTCATCCCACCCTGTCCCTCTGTCCTCATCCCACCCTGTCCCCCTTTCCTCATCCCACCCTGTCCCCCTTTCCTCATCCCACCCTGTCCCCCTTTCCTCATCCCACCCTTTCCCCCTTTCCTCATCCCACCCTGTCCCCCTTTCCTCATCCCACCCTTTCCCCCTTTCCTCATCCCACCCTTTCCCCCTTTCCTCATCCCACCCTTTCCCCCTTTCCTCATCCCACCCTGTCCCCCTTTCCTCATCCCACCCTGTCCCCCTTTCCTCATCCCACCCTGTCCCTCTGTCCTCATCCCACCCTGTCCCTCTGTCCTCATCCCACCCTGTCCCTCTGTCCTCATCCCACCCTGTCCCCCTTTCCTCATCCCACCATGTCCCCCTTTCCTCATCCCACCCTGTCCCTCTGTCCTCATCCCACCCTGTCCCCCTTTCCTCATCCCATCCTGTCCCCCTTTCCACATCCCACCCTGTCCCTCTGTCCCCATCCCACCCTGTTCCCCTTTCCTCATCCCACCCTGTCCCTCTCTCCCCATCCCACCCTGTCCCCCTTTCCTCATCCCACCCTGTCCCCCTTTCCTCATCCCACCCTGTCCCTCTCTCCCCATCCCACCCTGTCCCCCTTTCATCATCCCACCCTGTCCCTCTGTCCCCATCCCACCCTGTCCCCCTTTCCTCATCCCACCCTGTCCCTCTCTCCCCATCCCACCCTGTCCCCCTTTCATCATCCCACCCTGTCCCTCTGTCCTCATCCCACCCTGTCCCCCTTTCCTCATCCCACCCTGTCCCTCTGTCCTCATCCCACCCTGTCCCTCTGTCCTCATCCCACCCTGTCCCCCTTTCCTCATCCCACCCTTTCCCCCTTTCCTCATCCCACCCTGTCCCGCTTTCCTCATCCCACCCTTTCCCCCTTTCCTCATCCCACCCTTTCCCCCTTTCCTCATCCCACCCTGTCCCCCTTTCCTCATCCCACCCTGTCCCCCTTTCCTCATCCCACCCTGTCCCTCTGTCCTCATCCCACCCTGTCCCTCTGTCCTCCCACCCTGTCCCTCTGTCCTCATCCCACCCTGTCCCTCTGTCCTCATCCCACCCTGTCCCCCTTTCCTCATCCCACCCTGTCCCCCTTTCCTCATCCCACCCTGTCCCCCTTTCCTCATCCCACCCTGTCCCTCTGTCCCCATCCCACCCTGTCCCCCTTTCCTCATCCCACCCTGTCCCTCTGTCCCCATCCCACCCTGTCCCTCTGTCCCCATCCCACCCTGTCCCCCTTTCCTCATCCCACCCTGTCCCTCTCTCCCCATCCCACCCTGTCCCCCTTTCCTCATCCCACCCTGTCCCCCTTTCCTCATCCCACCCTGTCCCTCTCTCCCCATCCCACCCTGTCCCCCTTTCATCATCCCACCCTGTCCCTCTGTCCTCATCCCACCCTGTCTTCTTTTCCTCATCCCACCCTGTCCCCCTTTCCTCATCCCACCCTGTACCTCTGTCCTCATCCCACCCTGTCCCCCTTTCCTCATCCCACCCTGTCCCTCTGTCCTCATCCCACCCTGTCCCCCTTTCCTCATCCCACCCTTTCCCCCTTTCCTCATCCCACCCTTTCCCCCTTTCCTCATCCCACCCTTTCCCCCTTTCCTCATCCCACCCTGTCCCCCTTTCCTCATCCCACCCTGTCCCTCTGTCCTCATCCCACCCTGTCCCTCTGTCCTCCCACCCTGTCCCTCTGTCCTCATCCCACCCTGTCCCTCTGTCCTCATCCCACCCTGTCCCTCTGTCCTCATCCCATCCTGTCCCTCTCTCCCCATCCCACCCTGTCCCTCTCTCCTCATCCCACCCTGTCCCTCTGTCCTCATCCCACCCTTTCCCCCTTTCCTCATTCCACCCTGTCCCTCTGTCCTCATCCCACCCTGTCCCTCTGTCCTCATCCCACCCTGCCCCCTTTCCACATCCCACCCTGTCCCTCTGTCCTCATCCCACCCTGCCCCTCTGTCCTCATTCCACCCTGACCCCCTTTCCCCATCCCACCCTGTCCCCCTTTCCTCATCCCACCCTGTTCTCTGTCCCATCCCACCCTGTCCCTCTGTCCCATCCCACCCTGTCCCCCTTTCCTCATCCCACCCTGTCCCTCTGTCCTCATCCCACCCTGTCCCTCTGTCCTCATCCCACCCTGTCCCTCTGTCCTCATCCCACCCTGTCCCCCTTTCCTCATCCCACCCTGTCCCCCTTTCCTCATCCCACCCTGTCCCCCTTTCCTCATCCCACCCTTTCCCCCTTTCCTCATCCCACCCTGTCCCCCTTTCCTCATCCCACCCTTTCCCCCTTTCCTCATCCCACCCTTTCCCCCTTTCCTCATCCCACCCTTTCCCCCTTTCCTCATCCCACCCTTTCCCCCTTTCCTCATCCCACCCTGTCCCCCTTTCCTCATCCCACCCTGTCCCCCTTTCCTCATCCCACCCTGTCCCTCTGTCCTCATCCCACCCTGTCCCTCTGTCCTCATCCCACCCTGTCCCTCTGTCCTCATCCCACCCTGTCCCCCTTTCCTCATCCCACCCTGTCCCCCTTTCCTCATCCCACCCTGTCCCTCTGTCCTCATCCCACCCTGTCCCCCTTTCCTCATCCCATCCTGTCCCCCTTTCCTCATCCCACCCTGTCCCCCTTTCCTCATCCCACCCTGTCCCTCTGTCCCCATCCCACCCTGTTCCCCTTTCCTCATCCCACCCTGTCCCTCTCTCCCCATCCCACCCTGTCCCCCTTTCCTCATCCCACCCTGTCCCCCTTTCCTCATCCCACCCTGTCCCCCTTTCCTCATCCCACCCTGTCCCTCTCTCCCCATCCCACCCTGTCCCCCTTTCATCATCCCACCCTGTCCCTCTGTCCCCATCCCACCCTGTCCCCCTTTCCTCATCCCACCCTGTCCCTCTCTCCCCATCCCACCCTGTCCCCCTTTCATCATCCCACCCTGTCCCTCTGTCCTCATCCCACCCTGTCCCCCTTTCCTCATCCCACCCTGTCCCTCTGTCCTCATCCCACCCTGTCCCCCTTTCCACATCCCACCCTGTCCCTCTGTCCTCATCCCACCCTGTCCCTCTGTCCTCATCCCACCCTGTCCCTCTGTCCTCATTCCACCCTGACCCCCTTTCCCCATCCCACCCTGTCCCCCTTTCCTCATCCCACCCTGTTCTCTGTTCCATCCCACCCTGTCCCTTTGTCCCATCCCACCTTGTCCCCCTTTCCTCATCCCACCCTGTCCCTCTGTCCTCATCCCACCCTGTCCCTCTGTCCTCATCCCACCCTGTCCCTCTGTCCTCATCCCACCCTGTCCCTCTGTCCTCATCCCACCCTGTCCCCCTTTCCTCATCCCACCCTTTCCCCCTTTCCTCATCCCACCCTGTCCCCCTTTCCTCATCCCACCCTGTCCCTCTGTCCTCATCCCACCCTTTCCCCCTTTCCTCATCCCACCCTGTCCCCCTTTCCTCATCCCACCCTGTCCCCCTTTCCTCATCCCACCCTGTCCCTCTCTCCCCATCCCACCCTGTCCCCCTTTCATCATCCCACCCTGTCCCTCTGTCCTCATCCCACCCTGTCTTCTTTTCCTCATCCCACCCTGTCCCCCTTTCCTCATCCCACCCTGTACCTCTGTCCTCATCCCACCCTGTCCCCCTTTCCTCATCCCACCCTGTCCCTCTGTCCTCATCCCACCCTGTCCCTCTGTCCTCATCCCACCCTGTCCCTCTGTCCTCATCCCACCCTGTCCCTCTGTCCTCATCCCACCCTGTCCCCCTTTCCACATCCCACCCTGTCCCTCTGTCCTCATCCCACCCTGTCCCTCTGTCCTCATCCCACCCTGTCCCTCTGTCCTCATCCCACCCTGACCCCCTTTCCCCATCCCACCCTGTCCCCCTTTCCTCATCCCACCCTCTTCTCTGTCCCATCCCACCCTGTCCCTCTGTCCCATCCCACCCTGTCCCCCTTTCCTCATCCCACCCTGTCCCCCTTTCCTCATCCCACCCTGTCCCTCTGTCCTCATCCCACCCTGTCCCCATTTCCTCATCCCACCCTTTCCCCCTTTCCTCATCCCACCCTGTCCCCCTTTCCTCATCCCACCCTGTCCCCCTTTCCTCATCCCACCCTGTCCCTCTGTCCTCATCCCACCCTTTCCCCCTTTCCTCATCCCACCCTGTCCCCCTTTCCTCATCCCACCCTGTCCCCCTTTCCTCATCCCACCCTGTCCCTCTCTCCCCATCCCACCCTGTCCCCCTTTCATCATCCCACCCTGTCCCTCTGTCCTCATCCCACCCTGTCTTCTTTTCCTCATCCCACCCTGTCCCCCTTTCCTCATCCCACCCTGTACCTCTGTCCTCATCCCACCCTGTCCCCCTTTCCTCATCCCACCCTGTCCCTCTGTCCTCATCCCACCCTGTCCCTCTGTCCTCATCCCACCCTGTCCCTCTGTCCTCATCCCACCCTGTCCCTCTGTCCTCATCCCACCCTGTCCCTCTGTCCTCATCCCACCCTGTCCCCCTTTCCACATCCCACCCTGTCCCTCTGTCCTCATCCCACCCTGTCCCTCTGTCCTCATCCCACCCTGTCCCTCTGTCCTCATCCCACCCTGACCCCCTTTCCCCATCCCACCCTGTCCCCCTTTCCTCATCCCACCCTCTTCTCTGTCCCATCCCACCCTGTCCCTCTGTCCCATCCCACCCTGTCCCCCTTTCCTCATCCCACCCTGTCCCCCTTTCCTCATCCCACCCTGTCCCTCTGTCCTCATCCCACCCTGTCCCCATTTCCTCATCCCACCCTTTCCCCCTTTCCTCATCCCACCCTTTCCCCCTTTCCTCATCCCACCCTTTCCCCCTTTCCTCATCCCACCCTGTCCCCCTTTCCTCATCCCACCCTGTCCCCCTTTCCTCATCCCACCCTGTCCCTCTGTCCTCATCCCACCCTGTCCCTCTGTCCTCATCCCACCCTGTCCCTCTGTCCTCATCCCACCCTGTCCCTCTGTCCTCATCCCACCCTGTCCCTCTGTCCTCATCCCACCCTGTCCCTCTGTCCTCATCCCACCCTGTCCCCCTGTCCTCATCCCACCCTGTCCCCCTTTCCTCATCCCACCCTGTCCCTCTGTCCTCATCCCACCCTGTCCCCCTTTCCTCATCCCACCCTGTCCCCCTTTCCTCATCCCACCCTGTCCCCCTTTCCTCATCCCACCCTGTCCCTCTGTCCCCATCCCACCCTGTCCCCCTTTCCTCATCCCACCCTGTCCCTCTGTCCCCATCCCACCCTGTCCCCCTTTCCTCATCCCACCCTGTCCCTCTCTCCCCATCCCACCCTGTCCCCCTTTCCTCATCCCACCCTGTCCCCCTTTCCTCATCCCACCCTGTCCCCCTTTCCTCATCCCACCCTGTCCCTCTGTCCCCATCCCACCCTGTCCCCCTTTCCTCATCCCACCCTGTCCCTCTGTCCCCATCCCACCCTGTCCCCCTTTCCTCATCCCACCCTGTCCCTCTCTCCCCATCCCACCCTGTCCCCCTTTCCTCATCCCACCCTGTCCCCCTTTCCTCATCCCACCCTGTCCCTCTCTCCCCATCCCACCCTGTCCCTCTCTCATCATCCCACCCTGTCCCTCTGTCCCCATCCCACCCTGTCTTCCTTTCCTCATCCCACCCTGTCCCCCTTTCCTCATCCCACCCTGTACCTCTGTCCTCATCCCACCCTGTCCCCCTTTCCTCATCCCACCCTGTCCCTCTGTCCTCATCCCACCCTGTCCCTCTGTCCTCATCCCACCCTGTCCCTCTGTCCTCCCACCCTGTCCCTCTGTCCTCATCCCACCCTGTCCCTCTGTCCTCATCCCACCCTGTCCCTCTGTCCTCCCACCCTGTCCCTCTGTCCTCATCCCACCCTGTCCCCCTTTCCTCATCCCACCCTGTCCCTCTCTCGCCATCCCACCCTGTCCCCCTTTCCTCGTCCCACCCTGTCCCTCTGTCCCCATCCCACCCTGTCCCCCTTTCATCATCCCACCCTGTCCCTCTGTCCTCATCCCACCCTGTCTTCCTTTCCTCATCCCACCCTGTCCCTCTGTCCTCATCCCACCCTGTCCCTCTGTCCTCATCCCACCCTTTCCCCCTTTCCTCATCCCACCCTGTCCCTCTGTCCTCATCCCACCCTGTCCCTCTGTCCTCATCCCACCCTGTCCCCCTTTCCACATCCCACCCTGTCCCTCTGTCCTCATTCCACCCTGTCCCCCTTTCCTCATCCCACCCTGTCCTCATCCCACCCTGTCCCCCTTTCCTCATCCCACCCTGTCCCTCTCTCCCCATCCCACCCTGTCCCCCTTTCCTCATCCCACCCTGTCCCTCTCTCCCCATCCCACCCTGTCCCCCTTTCATCATCCCACCCTGTCCCTCTGTCCTCATCCCACCCTGTCCCCCTTTCCTCATCCCACCCTGTCCCTCTGTCCTCATCCCACCCTGTCCCTCTGTCCTCATCCCACCCTGTCCCTCTGTCCTCATCCCACCCTGTCCCCCTTTCCTCATCCCACCCTGTCCCTCTGTCCTCATCCCACCCTGTCCCCCTTTCCTCATCCCACCCTGTCCCTCTGTCCTCATCCCACCCTGTCCCTCTGTCCTCATCCCACCCTGTCCCTCTGTCCCCATCCCACCCTGTCCCCCTTTCCTCATCCCACCCTGTCCCCCTTTCCTCATCCCACCCTGTCCATCTGTCCTCATCCCACCCTGTCCCTCTGTCCTCATCCCACCCTGTCCATCTGTCCTCATCCCACCCTGTCCCTCTGTCCTCATCCCACCCTGTCCCTCTGTCCTCATCCCACCCTGTCCCTCTGTCCTCATCCCACCCTGTCCCCCTTTCCTCATCCCACCCTGTCCCCCTTTCCCCATCCCACCCTGTCCCTCTGTCTTCATCCCACCCTGTCCCTCTGTCCTCATCCCACCCTTTCCCCCTTTCCTCATCCCACCCTGTCCCCCTTTCCTCATCCCACCCTGTCCCTCTGTCCTCATCCCACCCTGTCCCCCTTTCCTCATCCCACCCTGTCCCCCTTTCCTCATCCCACCCTGTCCCTCTGTCCTCATCCCACCCTGTCCCTCTGTCCTCATCCCACCCTGTCCCTCTGTCCTCATCCCACCCTGTCCCCCTTTCCTCATCCCACCCTGTCCCTCTGTCCCCATCCCACACTGTCCCCCTTTCCTCATCCCACCCTGTCCCCCTTTCCTCATCCCACCCTGTCCCTCTGTCCTCATCCCACCCTGTCCCTCTGTCCTCATCCCACCCTGTCCCTCTGTCCTCATCCCACCCTGTCCCTCTGTCCTCATCCCACCCTGTCCCTCTCTCCCCATCCCACCCTGTCCCCCTTTCATCATCCCACCCTGTCCCTCTGTCCTCATCCCACCCTGTCTTCCTTTCCTCATCCCACCCTGTCCCTCTGTCCTCATCCCACCCTGTCCCTCTGTCCTCATCCCACCCTGTCCCCCTTTCCTCATCCCACCCTGTCCCCCTTTCCTCATCCCACCCTTTCCCCCTTTCCTCATCCCACCTTGTCCCCCTTTCCTCATCCCACCCTTTCCCCCTTTCCTCATCCCACCCTTTCCCCCTTTCCTCATCCCACCCTGTCCCCCTTTCCTCATCCCACCCTGTCCCTCTGTCCTCATCCCACCCTGTCCCTCTGTCCTCATCCCATCCTGTCCCTCTGTCCTCCCACCCTGTCCCTCTGTCCTCATCCCACCCTGTCCCTCTGTCCTCATCCCATCCTGTCCCTCTGTCCTCCCACCCTGTCCCTCTGTCCTCATCCCACCCTGTCCCTCTCTCCCCATCCCACCCTGTCCCCCTTTCATCATCCCACCCTGTCCCTCTGTCCTCATCCCACCCTGTCCCCCTTTCCTCATCCCACCCTGTCCCTCTGTCCTCATCCCACCCTGTCCCTCTGTCCTCATCCCACCCTGTCCCTCTGTCCTCATTCCACCCTTTCCCCCTTTCCTCATCCCACCCTGTCCCTCTGTCCTCATCCCACCCTGTCCCTCTGTCCTCATCCCACCCTGTCCCCCTTTCCACATCCCACCCTGTCCCTCTGTCTTCATCCCACCCTGTCCCTCTGTCCTCATCCCACTCTTTCCCCCTTTCCTCATCCCACCCTGTCCCCCTTTCCTCATCCCACCCTGTCCCTCTGTCCTCATCCCACCCTGTCCCCCTTTCCTCATCCCACCCTGTTCTCTGTTCCATCCCACCCTGTCCCTCTGTCCCATCCCACCCTGTCCCCCTTTCCTCATCCCACCCTGTCCCTCTGTCCTCATCCCACCCTGTCCCTCTGTCCTCATCCCACCCTGTCCCCCTTTCCTCATCCCACCCTGTCCCCCTTTCCTCATCCCACCCGTTCCCCCTTTCCTCATCCCACCCTTTCCCCCTTTCCTCATCCCACCCTTTCCCCCTTTCCTCATCCCACCCTGTCCCCCTTTCCTCATCCCACCCTGTCCCCCTTTCCTCATCCCACCCTGTCCCTCTGTCCTCCTCCCACCCTGTCCCTCTGTCCTCCCACCCTGTCCCTCTGTCCTCATCCCACCCTGTCCCTCTGTCCTCATCCCACCCTGTCCCTCTGTCCTCATCCCACCCTGTCCCCCTTTCCTCATCCCACCCTGTCCCCCTTTCCTCATCCCACCCTGTCCCCCTTTCCTCATCCCACCCTGTCCCTCTGTCCCCATCCCACCCTGTCCCCCTTTCCTCATCCCACCCTGTCCCTCTGTCCCCATCCCACCCTGTCCCTCTGTCCCCATCCCACCCTGTCCCTCTGTCCCCATCCCACCCTGTCCCCCTTTCTCATCCCACCCTGTCCCCCTTTCTCATCCCACCCTGTCCCTCTCTCCCCATCCCACCCTGTCCCTCTCTCCCCATCCCACCCTGTCCCCCTTTCCTCATCCCACCCTGTCCCCCTTTCCTCATCCCACCCTGTCCCTCTCTCCCCATCCCACCCTGTCCCCCTTTCATCATCCCACCCTGTCCTTCTGTCCTCATCCCACCCTGTCTTCTTTTCCTCATCCCACCCTGTCCCCCTTTCCTCATCCCACCCTGTACCTCTGTCCTCATCCCGCCCTGTCCCCCTTTCCTCATCCCACCCTGTCCCTCTGTCCTCATCCCACCCTGTCCCCCTTTCCTCATCCCACCCTTTCCCCCTTTCCTCATCCCACCCTTTCCCCCTTTCCTCATCCCA